>JARKIB010000001.1:1231092-2462185 GCA_029378385.1 Mycena metata | reverse complement strand
GGGTTTTGATATTTCGCAAGTGCCGCACGATCCTCTTCGGTGGCGTCGCGAACCTTCATCCAGTAGAAAATCGCGGGTGGCAGCGTCCAGTCAGCACCGAGATGAGTGTTTCTACGGAAAGAGTTAGTAAAGAAAAGAGTGGGCCCAAGGGGTACTTACCTCAAGGTCGGGATTCTCGGAAGGGATCAGCTTGATGTTACGGCCAGCAAGGGCGAGGGTTGCAGAGTCGCAGTATGCAAGAAGGTACCGGAGTGGGTAGAGGAAACGGGAGAGTTCGTCGGGCCAAGGACGACCACCACCCCACTCTCGGTCGTGCTGCACCTGCACAGGGAGCAGTAATGAGAAACGGGCCATAAAGAAGAGAAAGGAAAATGTACGAGATTAGGGAGAAAGTAAAGGAAGTGTTCGAGGGCGCGGTGGAGTTTCGACTCGCTCTTGGCCAACTTGGGCAAGAGGCCTGGGTCGACAAGCAGACGACGAGTTTGCTGGAGGTCGTCGCCGCGCAAGTGGATGAAAGGGTCGAGGGGTTTGTTGTTATCGCGCGTCCGGTCCTCGTACACGACGTCGTCCACGATTGTCATATACGAAGGCTTGAAGGCGACAACCTTCTTCTTGGGCCTTGGCTTGGGTTTCGGTGGCGGGGGTGGCGGAGGCGGAGTCGCATCGTCCGAACCAGAAGCTGAGGATTCGTCGAAACTGGGGGGAGGAGGGCGTGCAGAAGCGGAAGACATAGTGGAGGGAGAGAACGACAAGGATCCAGAAAGGAAAACGCGGGGAGGAATGAGAGAGATGGTGGTGGTTGAGGAAGAAAAGGAATGCGGCGTCAAGTCGTCCCTGACTGAGTCAACCAGACCGCAGCAACGGAGCCGAGGTCACGACAAGGCACCAACCAAAGCTAAAACCTGTTGGAGGTGCTTCGGAGAAGGGTCGAGAAATTTCAACCCTGGGAAAAACATAAGGCCAAAAACGGAAAGGGAACGAAAACATACGGATTAAACCTCAGCGAAGGGGCCGTTTAGCGAGAACTTGGGTATCAGCGGGGTGCTCGGGACGAGGGGAATACAAAGGAGTGAGCAGGGAGAGGGGGACTCACCTAGATCGGGCCAGAAATGGAAAAAGTGAAGGCCGATCACCAAATGATCGAAGCCGTCGGCTAAATTGCGCAGTGGGAATTTGGTTCCGTCAGGGCCAACTCCGAGGAATAGCAGCACGGAGGCAACCGGAAGTCAATCAGGAGGGGACTTAGCGGATTTTGCAAGGATGAGCGAATCAGACCGTTGGTCTGATTCGTTTTGAACTAGGAGCAACCTGTAAGGACGAGACTACGAAGCTTGTATAGTTGACCGGGGACGGTCAAAATTAAAGTGATGGGGAGATGATAAGCCGGGAAACTGCTACGTGTGAAAAGAGCGATTCTTTTCATTTTTAACAGTGAACTATACCGAAGCTATAATCAATCAGAGCGGATTGTGACCTCACACAAGTCTGACTAAACGGTCCAGATGGCTAGGGTGACCTGGATATGTGCAACCGGTTCTATGGACAGGGAGTACCACTATTAAACTGAGTCCCCGAAAATCAAGTGCACGAACTAGACGGATATGCAATAAGATTCGGAAGGGTCAAAGTGCCAGCCAGACCACTTACCATGAGGAGTTGGATTCATGAACTATACGGAGCGGAGTAGCGACGATCCTGAACTAGTTGGCTAAAAGCCGTCTGTTTGGAGGAGTTTGAACCAAGGACGCGACGCGATTGAGCACGTGACTTCGAAACGTGATAAAACGGGGAATCACTCGGTGCCTTGACTTGTCTCGGAAGGCCAGCCGGCCTGTCTCGCATAGCCAACCGATGGTCTATTTCGAGACAGACTCGGAAGACCAACCGGACGGGCTGTTTGGCGAATGGGGGAACTGCTTCGGATACCTCCCGAGCTATTCTAAGATATGGAGTGATCCGTGATCGCCGAAAGGCAAGTGATCCGAGACAGAGTTGAACCAAGTCCAGTCAAACTTACTGGCACGAGATATACCAAAACATCTACGAACTAGACGGCCGTCTAGTTGACTGAGTCAGGACTACGAAGGCGTTCCAGAGGGAGCTGGAAGCGACAGGATGAAGAAGACACGGTCAGGAAGAATCAAACACCCTCACTCACCAAAAACGGACCAATCTCCATCTGGACCACGGAAGCCAGCCGAGCTAACCAATCGGAGAAGAACCGGAATATTTGAAACACTGATACCGGATAGTTTACCGAATGGACATCAATTATTTATTAGTCATCTATTTTCTGAATCATGTATAAAAGGACAGTAGAGTAGAGTAGAAAGCAGCAGATTCCCTGGGACGGTGGCCTGACACGCCATTGGTTCTAGATAGTCGTGCTCTTGGACTGCTAGTTGCTACACGCACTTGTATTTCGCACACCCTTGATTGATTGGATTGGATTGGATTTGAAACAGACGGATTGAACTGAACGGACTTGATTGATTTGACTCGCACGGACTTGTACTGAACGGAATTGGACTCGCACGGACTTGATTGAACGGACTTGAACTTGAACGGACTTGGACTCGCACGGACTTGATTGAATCGAACTGGACCTGACTTATCGAACTGACTGGACTTGAATATCTGACCGAACTCATTTCGCGACTTGACTAAACGTCTGTTGTGTGTGTGTGTAACTGTTATCCAAAGAGCATTGAAAAACCTTACGCCGGTCTAAACCACCGTAACTTGCAATAAAATCCGCTTTCGAGCAAAAACCACAACTTGTGTTGAATCAGACTAGTCAAACAGACCGTCCTGCTCCTTCGATCTGAAGTAGAGCCGCAGCCTTGCGTATTGAAAGAACTTGATTCCTTTGGTCTATACAAGCCTAATACTTGGCTTACACCCCCGAACAAACCCGTTCATCACCCAGTGCAGAGAGAGTGGTAGTTTTGGTGTTTAGTTTTGGTTTAGTTGGATATACTCCGTCTATCTCATTTCTAGCATTTTCCATCCGTGCACGTAGTGAAGACCTTTCAGCGGCCGCGGTCCCGCCCGCAGACTTCTATGCAGGCTCCCCGAAGAAGTCCGCACTGCAGACTCTCAAGGGCAAGGCCGATGAGGTGCTGCAACCTGTGGTGTCGAAGCGGCAGAAGACCCCAGTCAGTATTCTGTGTTTCTTCTGGGAACCCAAATACTTATGTTCTTCTGCAATAGGAGGGCAAAGAAAATGCGAACCCGGACAAGAAGGTTCCTCGGCGGCAGAAGAAAGCGCCCGGATCGCCCGCAACGAAGTCTCAAGCTCCGAAAAAGAAAAGATAATTTTATTTGTATATATATACGGTCTGTTTATTCGTCATCTGAATCCGAGCTTTCGTCTGACGACACATCTCCCCCACAGTATAATAGTCCATTAATAATTGCGTTGGGGAGTGGAACCCGTTCGGGGCTTTGGGATTCCTCGATGTCGTCGTCGTCCGCATGTATATTCCCCGCATCGGCCACAGTTCTCTGAATAAACTTCTTCACCTTTCCCCCTGCGAGTTTGATGTACCCCGCGGCAAAGTCGTCGTTTGCGATATGCCCGAAGTCTCGACCTTGACGAAACTTGTGCAGCTGCCGTTCTTTCATCGCAGTGGCCAACTCTTTCATCGCCGCCTCCTTCTTCTGCCGTCTATGTCTGCCGCCCGTCTTCCCAATTCCAACAGCTGCCTTCATTGTCTCGCTTGCCTTCCCAAAAGCGCGAATATTGTACGACACAATCTCCTGGTAAAAGGAGTCGCCGAAAGACGCATCTCGTCGTTGGGATGCCTTCTTCAGGAGCTTGATATTGTGCTCTTGCATTTGATCCATTGGGAAACAGCCGCCTCGCTCTTCTGTGAATGTGCAAAGCCAGTTGTTGAGTGTCGTCCTTTGAAGGTCCGACGAGTATTTGTATTGAAAATTGCATGCAATATCGAGAAGCTCGTTGGAGTATTTATTTTTGCCGCAACCGGTGAACGTAAACGTCCAGACCTGAAGCAAGCACGTTTAAAAATGTCAATCAATGAATGTGACTTGCTTACTGCCATTACATTCATAGCTCGGCCAATGTCCCCATCGGATATTGCGTGCTGGAACTCGTAGTGCAGCATACTGTCGCGGAGGCAAAGTATTACATTCGTGAGCACTGAGTCCCCGCGGGACTGCTCCATCTCATCTTCAGTGTCCATATCTTCATTGACTACAGGCCGAGGCCACATATCTCCCACGGGAAACCCGTGGCCGTGATACCCATCCCTCGCCATTTCCGCCGACTGTGTATTCAAGTACGAATCCACGAGCCCCCGAGCAAGAACCAATAAATCTTCAAACACTGTTGTGTGCATAGTGAAGTATGCATTCAAATCATCAGTACCGAGTCGAACCCTGGCGACGTAGATTATTATTTTTCCTTACGCGGAAGAATGTCACGGGACTTACTTCCAACAGTCGATTATCTCTGCTTTCAAAGTATCGAATATGAAATTCTGGGTGGGATAGTAGTCAGGCCGCTTCACGTCCTTGATCTTGCGCTTGAGGATGGTGTTGATAAAGTAGAATGAAGACATGTCGCCCGTCTCCGAATTTGTTGCCGTTCGGCCCCAATGTGTCGAAAGGATTCGTTCGAGGTCTGCCCAGCCCATGTGCCAAAGCTGGATCAATGGAAGCACCCATCCGTATCGCGAGTAGCCGTGAGGACAGTCGGCGAGAAACTTCTGCAAGGTACGGATCTTCTCCACCGTCGACTGATCTCCACCGACGATTATCAAGAGTTTATCCACTTCACTCTTCTCCAGGCCGAGCTGTCTGATTATAAGGTCATCCAGGACATCCTGGTTCCCCCTCGTCGTTCCCTCGTCATGCCCAGAGGTTGCAAGTGGGTGTATGGAGGTTATAAAACCCTCCGGCATCCGATGCTTGGCGTGGGTCGTCCGAAAACGGAGATTGATGAATGACTGATGAGGCGCGAGAACTGGGGTCTCGGCAATTAAGAAGGTGATACAGTGCAGGGCCATGAGAGCGTTGAGCTCCTGCATATCGATGCGATCGAAGAGCACGTCTGTGGTGAGGGCCGCTCGTGCCCCGCAATCTCGAGCATCCTTCAAGGGTTTCGGGTCGAATGCCTTGCCGACATCACAATTAAGCAATTCGACGAATGTAGCGGCCGTCCCACTGTCCATATTATCGCGCTGACCAAGGTCTGGGTCCCATGCACGATGCATGCGATTTATATTGTCGTAAATGAGAAGAAATGCCCGCTGAGGCGCCTTCTCACGAACCAGGGACTGCGCCGAAGTGGAAAGGGCACGAAGGGTCTTGAGGACGGTGGTGTAGGACGACGAGAGGCCAATGCGACTCAATACACTGAAGATGGACGAAGATGCATTGTTCGAGAAGAGCCAGATCCCTGCAATCTTTCGAAAGAGCGAAAAATGCAGGTTACAGGCATACATGAGCATAAGGAAAGTAATAACAATAATCTGAGGCAGAGGTGCGTCAGTCTATGCTGAGATGCTTAGATGCGAAGTGAATGCTTACAACTACAGGGTCTTTACGATTCCCGCCCAAGCCCGGAGGCACTGAGCGCGAGAGATGGCTGGAATACGGGGAAGGGTTCTGGGCAGAGGGGCGGAGCTTCTCCCTCAATGCCGCTGGTAACACCGCCGCGGCGAGGACGCGGAGGAGAATGGTGGCCTTGGGCTCGATGGGTAGTATCGCCTTCGCCAACGAGAAGCCGTGGATGAAGCTCCACGTTGTCTGGTCTTGTGTTAAGTGAAAACCACCCTCCTTGCCCGAGATGTGTGTCGCCGCAGAACTAATCTCGGCCTCGACCTTCTGAATCGCCCACTGGGTCAGGCGCGCGCGGGCCATTAGGGCAGCATCGGGTCGGGACTTCTCAACATGCTCGCCGGGCTTCTGACGAATGGCCTTTGGCGCAGAGTCTTTGTTAGCGTACATGAGCTCAGTGATGTCCTCTGCCGAGAATTTCTCGAATGTAGCGCCGCGCAAGAAGGCTGAGACGAGTTGGGCATGTCGCTGAGACCGGGAGGATTTACCCTGCTTCGGACTGGTGAAGAGCTTGTGCAAGAATGCGCCCAGGGTCCATCCACCGCGCTGAATGCGCTGCAGAATGCGCTCAAAGCGCCGCTCTTGTGTCAATTCGTCTTTGTGGACTTCCGGGACCAAAGCCTTGGCCCAGGGTTCGCCAACTTGGATGCATTGGTCTGCGTATGTACGCTGGGGAAAAATTGCCGCCTCAGAATGGGTGCTGGCCGACTCCAGAGCGGGAGAGTGCGTGGGTGGCGCAGACAGCATCGCCGGCGCCTCTGTGGCAGCACCGCTGCTTCCAAGGCTTAGGAAACTCGACAGTGTGTGTTGAGGATGTAGTGGGGTGTCTCCGTCAATTTCTGAAGCCATTGAACGAGTATGTATTGAGATCGAGCGAGGTAAAGGATACAGGAAGTATATACAGCATCCGGAGCTCGCTTAGTGGCCGATCAGTCGGAGATTGAAAAGGACCTATCGTTAAGGGCCACGCGTCAGAAAGCAGACGTCAGAACGGTATCTTGAGCTCGCGAAAGTTTGCGCCGGCTCTGATTCCCGTCTGCCTCAGGGAGACTAGGTGCCAGTGATGCTGGCCAAGTTTAGAATATTCAACCAAAGCACCGAGAATTAAAATTTCACAAGAATAAAATCACCATATGAGTTGAGCCGTTTTCAAGGAAGATTGGCCGGAACGGGCTGCGAGAGGTAACCAGAGGCCACTCCAATTTTCTTGGCACAAATAGGCCAACTGGTCAGGCAAGAGGAAGGCGGGGAGCAGTAGCATACTGCCAAACAGTTTATTCACTTTTGTTATAATCTGGAAGAGGGGTCCCTACCCCTCTTCAGATTTAAGTCGATTCGATTAAATTCTTACCGCATTTGTGTCTCCGAAGTGATGGGGTCCCAACAGCTGTCGCGGCGTTTGGTCGGAAAGCCTCAAAAATATGCGAAAAACATTGTTTAGTCGTTACGGGAAGTCACCCATTGACTCTTTCTGGGTAATTGAATCGACTGCGCGTTATC
Source organism: Mycena metata (assembly GCA_029378385.1). Classification (NCBI taxonomy): domain Eukaryota; kingdom Fungi; phylum Basidiomycota; class Agaricomycetes; order Agaricales; family Mycenaceae; genus Mycena; species Mycena metata. The sequence goes on along the minus strand of JARKIB010000001.1, from coordinate 2,455,099 downwards.
AGTTGTAGAAGTTGGGACTTAATTGAATGTGTTCGCAGATAGAACTGACTTGTATTCGTTCAGTACTACGGTTAAATACAAAATGAGAGAACATAAATTGTAAGTACAGATGAGTAACCGCTAATAATAACTAAGCCGCCGCAGACAATAAATAAGCACGACTATGTACGGCGACAAGTAAACACTGTACAAGTAAACACTGTATGAGGCATAGTGAGTCCAGGGGAATAGAAACGATGAGACGGTACGAGGTACCGCCTTGTGCGGCCGTAAACCCGCCCGGTCCGGCGGGTAGTTCCGGTTTGTATTCCAACATCAGTTGATTTGATTGCTCGTATCACTCGGTTTGGTTCACAAATCTGTATTCACTGTACACTACTTACGACTCAAGTCTTCTATGCTCAGAGGAATCCTGAAAGTCGGTGCAAAAGTCGCGGCCATCACGAATTGGTCGCATCATCTAATTGGACGATCCAGAGACAAACATTCCACGCAAACATTGCGTGCATTACCCGCACTCTGAACGCCCATGTGTGTTCGGGATCATCTCGCCGTGGTCTTCAGATTTGTAAGAGGCGAGCAATGCACAAAAGTCCGGGGAGCCCGCGAGCGACCAGGTATGACTCCAAAGTCGTTCAACACTGAAATTCTCGACGTTCCGTTGCTTCGGGAGGAACACGCTCGAAATTCAGGTGGAATGGGTGACTATCGAGCCCATGTGGTAGCCATTCAGTACCAAGTGTCCCCCAGGGTGCTCGTGGTCGAAAGTGCACTGGGAGAGTGGGCATCGAAGGTTTTTGATATAGGGGCTATACTGATGCGCCGTCAACGCGATTACTATTTTACTGCAATTCGTGCTTCGGATTGTCCTTTCCAATTAAAAGGTATGAAAGCGCGGTACATGCTAAACAAACCATCATTAAAATCCCTCCTTCCCCATGTCTCCTCCGTCACCGCCAAGTGGTAAGCTTCGCCATTATTCAAGTGACAAGAAGTGTTGCATTCGACCGCGTATTACACTGGATTCTTCGCTAGCTGCTGTGCCAGGTCTAGCGGGTTTTCTGACTCTTGTTCCGCGGCAAATATGGCTCAGACAACGGTGATGCTCCGAAAGAGCCTTCTAGGAGACCCCATATTATCCCCACTCCGCTGTCGATGAGCAGAGGACCGCCGAACCTTGGGCTTCGTTCCGAAACTATGTGGAAGCCGACCGCCGCCGCTTTTCCACAGAATTGGGTGTTTTCAAGGTGTCTTGCATCTTCGCGCGGTAGGACGTCGAACCAGCCCAGGAGAACCATACTCTGGCGCGTTTGGCATGAGTTTGCTGTCCTAAATTAAGCTAAGCTGACTCGAACAAATATGATGCCGAAGACGAAAACTCACCACCTCTGAATCAGTTTCAAGTACCACGGCGACACCGTGCACGTTGGGCGAGTAAAGTTCCAAATGTACTTCAACTTTGAATGAATAAAGTAACGCGGGAACATGTACGAGCAATCAAGCATACCCAATTTCCGCCACAAAGTGCAGACATGCGAATTCGAGTGTCGCTCCTCCAAATCTTTGACATAGGCCGCCCGACGATCTGTAATTTCAAACTTAGCATCGACACGAGCCTTAGAGGCAAATGAAACTTGCGAAAATAGTTGTCCATTTCTGTGAATATGCTCACCCACACCTTGAGTTCAATTAGCTCGTCGCGCATCGACAGTATCAGTGCCTGCGTGAGTCGCATGGCAAGTATTTCTTCCTCAGAGGAGCCAAGTCCAACCCCAAACACCACTTGCGCGGTTGCATCTTCAGGCAAGGCAGCCAGCCACGCAAGCATTGCGCGCGTTACCCGCCATTTGAACACCCATATGCTGTAGCGCATGGAGTAGACGTCATTAGAATTATGAGAGGCGAGCAATGCACAAAAGTCCGGGGAGCCCGCGAGCGATGGAAATGGGAGCTTAGGGAGGATCTCGTGGTAGAATTCGACCAGGTATGACTTCAAAGTCGTAGAACACTGAAATTCTCGACGTTCCGTTGCTTCGGGAGGAACACGCTCGAAATCCGGGTGGAATGGGCGACTATCGAGCCCATGTGGTAGCCATTCAGTACCAAGTGTCCCCCAGGGTGCTCGTGGTCGAAAGTGCACTGGGAGAGTGGGCATCGAAGGTCTTTGATATAGGGGCTACTGATGCGCCATCAAGTTGATCAACCACCGTGATTTTACTTCACCGCTGTTTGCTGTTTGGAGAGGCATGTTACAAGTTCCGATTGTTCTTTCCATCTAGTATTTGATACAATAAAAAGTATGAAAATGCGGTGCGTGTAAAACAAACCGCCTTAAAATCCCTCCTTCCCCATATCCCATTCCCTCACGGCCCCTCGTTTATTATATTCAATCTCCATAATATTCAACCCCTCCCCACTCCACCTATCATTCACCGCGCTCGACGAGATCGGACCCAGCTTATGACTGCTACCTTTGACCTTCTCCTTCGTGAGCCCGAGCCGCTCGAGCATCTTCTTCTCCTCCCTATCCTCCTTCCGGATACGAATCAACTCGAGCATGGCATCCCAGCCCTCGAATTCCGCGTTGTTGATGAGCCCCGTCGCGGGGACATGCGGGGCGGTGAGCGGCGCAACGTCCAGGCGCGGGTCATATGACTCCTCAAAGTACTTGTCCATCTTGGAGGGAAGCTGAATCTCGGGCTCGGGGCCGGGTGTAAGCGAGGGGGAGCGCGAGGGTGGACGCGTCGTTCGGGACGAGGGACGCGTTGAGCGGGATGAGGAGGCCTCGGCTGCCGCCTTGGCGCGTTTGGACGATGGCTCGGGCGAACGGCTTCGACCGCGCTTCGATCTCAGGGGCGGGGGCGGGGACGAGGGCGGAGGTGGGGGGGCCGTTGAGGGTTCCGGGGGTCTATCATCGTCCACATCTCGCGCTGCCTTCGATGGACGAGGAGGCGTCGGTGGGGGCGGTGAGGGTGAGGGCGCGCGGTCCTCGCTGGTGCGTGCGGATTTAAGCTTATGCCGCAGTTCGACCTCGCGCACGGCAGCAGCAACTTCGACGGCCTTGTCTTTCGTAGGGGATGCGTGTCTGCTGCGGCGAGAGTCCGAACGGGAGTGAGATCGGGAGCGCGACCGAGAGGCGGAACGTCGCCGTTTCCGGGGACGAGAGTCGTCCGAAGGCGTCGGGGACATTGAATCAAGGGCATGGCGGCGCTGTTTGCTGCTCGAGTCTGCTGGTCGGCCGCGACTGTCCGCGGTTTCATCGTCGGAATAAGAGTGTCGACATCGACGGAGAAGCAAAGCTCGATCAGGTGTTGGAATCAAACTCCGATTTGCGTGCTCGGCTAGGCTCGGCTGGCTCAGCGAAAAGCAGTGTCTTACTACCCTCTTTCGATGCCCACTCTGCCAGTGCACTTTCGGCCGCGACCATCCCTGGCGATAGTCGACACCGAGTATCTTCCCCATGGGCTCGACGGTCGTCCCTTCCACCTAGATTTCGAGCGTGTTCCTCCTGAAGCAACGGAACGTCGAGAATTTCAGTGTTCTGCGATTTTGGAATCATACCTGGTCGAATTCTACCACGATATCCGGCCTAAACTCCAACTGCCATCGCTCGAGGGTTCCCCTGACCTTTGTGCCTTGTTCGCCTCTCATAAATCTGACGACCAGGGCGACATGATCCGGGCCATTTATACGTTCAGAACGCGGGTAATGCACGCAATGCTTGCGTGGCTGGGTACCTTGCCTGCAGATGCAACCGCGCAAGTGCTGCTTCCGGATGTCGGAACTGGTTCCTCTGACGAAGAAATACTTGCCATGCGACTCACGACGGCAGTAATGCTATCGATACGCGACGAGCTAATTGAACTCAAAGTGTGGGCGAGCATATTCACAGAAATGAATAACTATTTTCGCAAGTTTCATTCGCCTCTAACCTCCCGTCGATGCTAAGTTTGAAATTACAGATCGTTGGGCGGCCTATGTCAAAGATTTGGAGGAACGACACTCGAAGCCGCATGTCTGTAATTGGAGGCTGAAACTAAGTAAGCACCATTGCTTTGCATAATCACGTTCCTCATGCCATTTCAAGCTGGGATAGAGTTGCGAATCTACTCTCCCAAGCCTGAGATGTACAACGATGCCACCTCCCCGCCGAATATCTCTCGAGTGAGTTTCGTCGTCGCCGTAATCTGCGACTAAGCCTCGTAACAATGCAGAACTCCAAGCTCATGCCAAGCGCTGCGAGTCGTTCTCGTACCGCCGAGTCTATGCGGCATCGCCCTACTCGTAGCTTGGAACGATCCCCTGGAAACTGGTAGATTTGCAATATATGTCTTCGATGAATATTTCTTCCCTTTTCTTCCCTGTCCGGGAGGGGGGAGGGGGTTCCCTTTTCAACTAGGTACTGAAGACGAGAAGAAGATATCGCGAGTCATGGAGCTTACACCATTTCGGCTTGAAAAATGAGTAGGGTCAAGTCGACAAGGCTAAAATCGTCCTACCCTGCTCATCTCCGCTTCTTCGAAAACGTAAATACTACACCAACCTCCCGCTCGTGACGAGCAGTGCCGCCTCAGGCATCCAAGCTGACGATCAGTGCCTCTTCTCCTGCTCGACATTCACGTCACCGGAACGACGTGTGTATGATTCGCAATTCGCGCACTGCTTTTCAATCGAGCCACCCCGACACCCCGCTGTACACACTCGCTGACGCATCTCCTGCGCGGTGTCCCACTCCTCGTATGACTGCCTCCCCAACAATCCCGCCGGCGCTTTGCATGCGTAACCTCCTCCCTTCCCCCCAAATCTTTGTTTCATTAATGCTAGCCTCAACTCCCCCGCACATGCAGGATTCACAACCAGTGCATTCAAATTAGGTTTAGCACTGTTGAAGTCATTTGAAGCCATAGTCCTTTCATACTTTTGATGATTCGTGAGTCTAGAACCGCCGGGGTGAGCTTTGTTCTCTTTGCCTGCCCTGACGGATTTAAGCCCAATGACCACGAATTGGGCCTGGTCTTCCTGCGCTATGGCGGGCTAGGTTGTCTATCTTTTCTGCACATGGCCGCCAAGGGTTTGCGCCAAACGAACGCCGTGTATGCGTACGTGCCTTTTCCCTGAAAGCAACGTGTATTTTTTCAAGTCATCCCAGCCCCTCAAAATCCCTTTTCGAATGCCTCGTCCTGGAGCATCGCATCTCCACCTGCCTATACACGACGCCGCGAAGACTGTCGGTCACTTTGGCCTGCTCCATCTACCCTCTGGGCTGAGACGAAAACAAACACTGAAAGCGATGGCCGTCTCCATTGAGAGCTGTCGGGGGCGCGGAAATGCGCGAGATGTACGCAGGGTGGGGTGAAGAGCGAGCATGGAGGCGCGGTGGCTGAGAATGTCGTCAGGGAGGCCGAAGGGCGGACAAAGGTTTCGGGTCCCCATTCCTCTTTTCTTTTCTCTTTACCTCGGCCTTTACAGTAATATCCAAAACCACCGCCGAACAACCGCGAAGATGAACTTTACTTTACCAGATGCGTACAACCATCCTCCAACGGAATCCAACCCAGCTTTCCTCAATTGTACTATATTTTCTTGTCTTTTCTCTCTCCTATCGCCTGGGATGAAAATATTCGTTGTATACACCCCATGTCTATACACCCATGTCTGTTTACTTGCTTACGGCCTACATCACAGCGCCCGCTCGTGGGCTTCCTTCATCCCGGCCGGGCCCCATCCTGCCAAGCCAGAGCAACTTATTTCTCCCTTCTGCTGATATCCAATCCGAGCTGCGACATCGAGCAGACGTTCCTGCAGACGAGCTCCACCCTCCTTTCTCGCCGCCTCTGGAATTAGTATCGCCATCACGCCGTCCATCTTCTCCGAGAAAATAGGCTTGAGTGGATATGGTGTGGTCGGTAACTGAGTTGTTCTGCGTCCCGGTGAGACTGAGTGTCAGAAAGCTAGATCACGCCCCGATCGTGGGGAATCAGCACCGCGCAGATGTCGCGAGGGCACTGCAGTCGCTCTAGTAAATCTCCAATCTCCAAAAAAAACTGTGATGGCCTCTCTGCAGTGGCCTCTCTATTGCGGAATCTCGAATCGCTGATCAAGGCCGATTGTCAAAGAGGAAACAGTCTCTCAGGTGTCTCCAGTCTCTAGTCGTCTCGCACTCGTAGATCGCAACTCCCAGATAGCCGAAGTCTCAGGAAAAAGCCGAACGGGTGCGCACTCAAAAATCGCCACATTATGGGCGCGGTGGATGCCGGCGATCTCTGGATCGTGGAATTTGATCTGTCCACGTGAGCGCCACTGATGAAGAGCGGAACAGCCCTCGGCTGGGATGAAATCAATACGGCAGTGCTACCAGCCGATTTCAAGTACAATTATTGGAGCTTGCTCTCTTGTCGCTCTCGTCGAGTCTCGAAGAATTAAACCGAAAATCTAAGCAACAGTTATGTAATTTTGTAGCTGTGGAACAAAATCTGTGTCTGCATCACCTCCGCCAACAGCATCGTATCACGTTCCCGATGTTGCAAAAATAGAACCGCGAAAACTTTTCGGTCACCGCGAAAACAAACTTTGCTCAAAACTCAGAATGTGTTTATATTGCACTAATAGATGATTCACATTGTCCTCAGTCATGTCTTCTGATGAGCAGAGCTCCATCAGCCCGACGCAAAGACGAGGAGCAAATTTGATGCACACTTTGATGCATCAGACTCCCTCTGTTCAATATTAACAACGGTTCACACTTCTAAATTAGCAGTCAGTATGCCTCCTTCAAACACTCATATGGATTGTCATGCAAAAGGGCTTCCATTCAGGTGCGGGCCTTCCTCAACTTGGTAAGCAACGGGGTGAGACTTTGATCATGTTTGATGCCATCATTAGGTTCGATTTCTCTTGCTCGTCTTCGCGCGTGGACTCCAAGGATGGACTGGGAAAGTGGACCTAGAAGGTGGAATTTGAAGGGAGTAAGGTGGCCAAAATCCCAGTAGAACCTTTTTCGTTGTGTTCAAATTTGACTGCCTATACATACACTTTTGTTTTTTTGCCTCTGTCACCAGAAAATCTTCCGGAGCTATCTGAGAGACATTGTGTAAGATTTGGGTTGGAGTCGGTGGGTGTTCTTTGGTACATGATTGAACTGTGAACACAGTGGATGGTGCCTCTCCCAGTGGCAGAAACAAGCCAATATCTCACGGTTGAGCATGGATGATCCCATCAAATTCGATATTGTCTTGGTTGCCGTACACTCGACCACTATTCCTGTGAGGACACAAGTAGGGAGAGCTGGGACTATCTGTGGGTCAAATCTTGGGGGATTCTGAGAGTTGACCCAAAAGTTTTTTCGCGGTGACCGAAAAGTTTTTGTGGTTCTATTTTTGCAACATCGGGAACGTGATAGCATTGAGATCAAAAGACCACGTTTTTCGAATGTATATTGAACGGTGGAGTATTTTACGCCATTCACAAACGTATTGGCTTTCTATTTGAAGGTTTGCAGGTTGACGATGCGTTGAGCGAGTGGAAGATAAGTGCTTGCCTGCCTGACGGCCGAGCTCACGCCGCTGACTCAGAATTGCCTTATTTGGGGGGTAGGTCCGAGATCAAGAAGTCCACAGTAAATTCTACGAGCGAGCGCAGTATAAAGAACAAGAGGTTATCAAGACTAGCTTAAACAAGGTACTCAGAGAAAAAAGTGTACCCAATGGTGGCCGAAGGAGTAACATAACCATTTAAGCACACTAGGAGCTATCTGTCAGAAGGAGGAAAGAGAAAAAGTACGCCACATACCTCAGAAGGATAAATACAACACAAAATACTATTTTAACTCCTCGCTTGTGGACCACCAGGAAGTGGGGTGCTTGAAGCTTCTCCAAAAAGAAAAAGCCAACTGCAACACCGCGCGCAACACCAAAGCTCACCAACTCAATAATGTTTTGAGCCTGCCGGATTCTAACATCTTCGCTTTCGCGTGCAATGTTGAATGCGTAGAATGCGATGGAGCTCGAAGCTTCCACTACCAGTAGACCGGCCAAGAGCCAGTCAAAAAAGGTCTGCGAGTCACCGTGAGTCACCCAGTTAGGAAAGGTTGTGGTTGAACTTACCCATCGTGGACCGGCAGGGACAGGAGGCGGCGGTGGGACTGGTGCAGGCGCGGCGGGCGCGGGAGCCGCGGCAGGAGGCGCGACAGGAGGCGCGACAGGAGACGCGACAGGAGCTGCGACAGGAAGTGCGACAGGAGGTGCGGCAGGAGGTGCGGCAGGAGCCGCGACACGAGACGCTGCAGGAGGCGCGGCAGGAGGCGCGACGGGAAAAGCAGGCGCGGCGGGCACAGTGGGTGCAGGGGCCGCAGGGGGCACGGTGGGCGCAGGGGGTGTGGATGGACCCGATGGAAAGTTAATTCTATAGATATCAAAATCATCATCCAAGATAGGGCATACGACGCATAGACTTACTGAAGACAGAAGATACCGTTGATGAGGTTGGCAATAGAAATGAGAATATAATAGAAAACCCCTGCGTACATAACGTCGTCAGTTGGCCCAAGAAAGGAGTGGCGCGAGGTACCTTCACGAAGGAAAGTTTGGATCAGCCTGCTGTTAGGCCCGCCATTCCGTCTGCGAATGGTGAAAGCTTTCCAGATAGTCATAAGCGTGACGATTGTGTCGAAAAGGAGCGGGGCAATCTGAAGCGCTGCGTGTTGGAATGAGGGAGGAGCACGACGTTCGAAACACGCACGAAGAATCCTAGATGACATGTTAATGCCAATAAATGAAACCACCCGATGTAAACGTACCGAGGAGGTGAGCCGAATGCGGTTTGGACATGGGGAAACAAGGGCCTCTGTCCTGCGATGAGAGTTAGCAGAAGCTTAGGTTAAAACGCCGCATAGGCACTTACGAAAGGAGGCTTGACAAACGGCAGCACTGGGGAGGCAATTGAACAATGGATAAGGCAAGAGGCGGGTGTTACTCACAGTCCATCTGGGTCGTGTCTACGTAGAGCTGGTAGGCCACGACGCCGGAGATGGCGCAAATGAGAAGCCACAGGATGTAAACGTTTCTATTGAAGAAGGCGTAGGTCCGATCAGGAGCACGGCTAGCGAAAAAGAATGAAAAAACGGTTGTAAAAAGAAAGACGGAACACGACCAACATTCGGAGCCGACTTGGTTCCAGAGAGCCAAAGCTACGAGAATCTACATCGAGGCAAAGAGTTTCAGTGACAGCGGGAGAACGCGGGAGTGGGAGGACGATACCTTGTAGATTTTCTGGCATACTTCGAGGCTGTGGTCCATGACGAAACTTGGGGACCATATTAGCGCGAAAATTGAAGAACAGAGCGGAGAGGCCTACCTGTAGAGCAGATAGGGTACGACTGCGATGACCCAATAGCTGTGGGGTGCGCGACGTGAGTGGGTGCGCGTCGAGCGTGAAACGAGCGCGACTTGCCGGCAGAAGAGGTAAGCCATCTTGACGGGTGTCCAATGGGTCTTCCAGACCTTCGCGGGAAGGCAGTCAGCGTAGAGGAAAAGAAAAGAGGCGTCGTCATACGAATCTCCACTCGCGCGGCAGACTGATGAGCCAGTCCCAGACGACCACCGCGTCTAAGGTCGCGTCAGCAAGAAGAGAGAACGGGGTAAAGATGGACTTACACATCGCTGAAAGACGGGGATGAAGAAAAGACGACGAGCAGACGGTCAAAAATACGTACCACAAAAGTATACCTGAGTTATATAAAGGAATTTTTCTGGAGGAGGAGATGAGGACGAGGAGAGACAGAGGAGGAGGACGAGCATACCTGCATTGACAGGGACAAGAGAGCTGGGATCCATGGTGGTGGGATGGAGGTTGGGAACAAGAAGGGAGAAAAGCGGAAGGCTTCAGTCGAACCAAAGGGCGGATACAGCCTACGTCAATTTGTACGCAAAAAGGCTTCCAGCCCTTCTCTTCGCTTGCTTCTACTTTCTCTTCTGTGTCGCCTCCGCAACGTCCAGCTACCGGCGCGTCCAGTTGAACCAATAGTGTCCTTTTGTTTCGGCGCTGGCCTCTCGGTCTTCTGGGGCGTTAATCCTGTGTACACAAAAAAAAAACGAAACAAAGCAAGACACCTCCACATGCGCTTTGATTTTCTTCATGACGGCAACGGCCAGAGTTCAGCTCCCGATACGTCTTGAAGTTTGCGAGGCCCAATATCGGCGCTAGGCTTGATTTTCTTGCGCTCCTTTCCACTGGCTCGTCGGGCTTGTTGACATTCCTCGTCGTGCTCTTTTCACTGCCGCTTTGGGATTCTTATACTTGTCGGCGTCGTTGTCGGTGTCGTTGTCACCGAGCGCACCACTAGATTTATGGCAAGTTTGTGTCCCACGAAAGAAAATTGCGTACTCGTTCGCGCGCGGGAACCTCGTACCATACTCAACGGCGTCATCGACAGAATGGACGCAGTTACGGCGTCGGCGAGATCATCCTCCTGTGGATATCAGCGAGGCGTATCAGCGAGGCGTTTGAATTTCTTGCCACGTCAAGTTTGACCTAACTTTTCCATACATCTTGAGCGCGCGCCTGCTGCATTTGACTGGCGTTACTCTGGCGTTGTGGCGGGTTATTTGACTACAGCCTGTCTGGATGAGTTTTCTTGTTTCTTGGTCGACGGGAGGAAAGCACGAAAAGCACGTGCTGCATCTGGCTTGCGCGGTTTTGCCTTTCCTGCACCCCATGCTCAAGTGCCGCGTTTTCTCGGAATATACCCTGCACGGCGCCTGTAAATGACTTGTTACACCTTTTAGGAATGCTACCACTGCGCAGGGCAGCACCTCGGCCGTGAACCCCAGCTTTTCGCTCCCAGTTCGTATTCCGTTACTCGTGCGCTTCACCGGCGCAATGTACTGCAATATCGACGACTGTGACGAAGGAGCGGTGCGTATACGTAGATGCCAACAGTGCACTAGACGTTAATCCCGAATAGTCTTCAACTTCTGGGAGCCTTTGCATTCCCTTGAAGTCTCCCCTGAGTATGCCATCCGGAGTTGGGCGTACATCGTCCTGCACATCTTCCCTGCAAAATTTTCGAAACTGCTATTAACTGGCGATAAAGCGAGCCATAGTATCGAGTCAAGCCTAACTCTTCAACACAGAGAGCCGCATTCTTCGCTGTCAGGATTTTCGCTCGCAACCGTTTGCGTTTTAGCAGAGACAAAATTCTACCGTACGGTATACGAAAAGATTAACGAAAGAGTCGGATGCTATCTCTTCTTCATGTTGTTGTTCAGCGCAGGGATGTGGAATGCTGCTGCAGGTAAATTACAATCTGTTTGATTTATTTTACTAATCGCTTCTCCCCTCATCTTTCGCCATGTGATTCGGACGATTTGAATCGGTAGAAAAGATTGTTTTCCGCGGGCCTTACCGCGAGTCTAATATTCGTCAGTGTTCCACTTCTTCATTCGCACAATCAATTGACATTCTTTCTAGATCCCTGTTATTGTAACTGACAGCATCGCCTACGAGAAAACTTCCAACCGTCCCTCGGAACATCATCGAGTACAATGTATTCGGCGGAGCTTCCCTTGGCCCAGATCTTTACAAAGCCTCACCTTGGAACTTTTACTTCCTCAACCTCGCCTTCAACTCACCCATCGCCACCTACTTTCTCGACCGGAAGCGGTCGGTTGATCAAAGTGCTCGCCCTCCGACTGCCTCTATTCTGACTTCCCAGGCGCATAAAGAGGAGGGTCATGTTCCCGCGTATCCTCTCCTCTGCTTCGATGCCGCAGCGACATTGTATCTCATGTGAGGTTGTCGAATTGCAATTAGATATAAATATTGTTGCTTGAGTCCAGCCAGAGGGTGGTTTTTGGGCGGACGTTGGAAGCTTTCACTTAATGAGCCATTTGATGACAGCGCAAGACTGAATTTTAGGATGCACAGTTCGACGGCGCCGTGAGCTCCGGTGTGGAAAGGACGGGACTGTCCGATACATGCGACGCAGGCGGAGGAGCTTGGAACGGAACGAGACACCGTCTTGTTTTATGGCCATCGAGGATTTCGCAGGAGGGATTTACATAAGCAATGTACGGACGCTGAGAGAGGTCAGAGCTGTATCTTGAACCGCAACTCGACGTGTTAGAAGAGTTCGAGGTTTTGCGGCCATAGCGTCAAGTTGGCAGAGGCACTTCCGAAACCCTCCCAGTTTCAATTTACTTCAACCTTTGCGTTGAGTCAAATCAGAAATTCGCTCAAAATATCGGCAAGTACCTTCGGTCGCTATCTCGTCAAACTAGAAAAAGCGATGAAATATGGAGAGAATTGAACATATTTTGCGAATCTCCAGGGGGTCGCTCCAAACGAGTAGGACGGCGCCGCATCGACTCTGGGGGACGAGAACGATTCTCAGCGTTTGGCATGAGCTTGGAGTTCTGTATGGTTGTGAGACTTGATAATCACAGATTATGGTGACGACAAAACTCACTCGAGATATAATCGATGGGGAGGTGACATCGGTGTACATCTTGGGCTGGGGAGAGTAAACTGACACCTCGATTCCAGCTTGAAATCACTTGAGTAACGGGACAATGCAAAGCAATAGTGCTTACTCAGTTTCCGCCCCCAAGTGCAAGTGAATTCGAGTGTCGCTCCTCCAAATCTTTGACATGGGCCACCCGACGATCTGTAATTTCAAACTTAGCATCGACACGAGCTTAGAGGCAAATGAAACTGGCGAAAATAGTTATCAATTTCTGTGAATATGCTCGCCCACACCTTGAGTTCAATGAGCTCGTCGCGCATCGACAGCATGTTTGACCGCGTGAGTCGCATGGCAAGCGTTTCTTCGTCCGAGCGGCCAATTCCACTCCCAAGCTGCACTTGCGCGATTGCATCTGCAGGCATGGTACCCATCCACGCAAGCATTGCGTGCATTAGCCGTATTTTGAACGAGTATATGTTTCGGATCATCAAATCCTGGGCGTCAGATTGGTGAGAGGCGAGCAAGGCACAAAGGTCTGGAGTTTAGGTCGGATATCGTGGTAGAATTCGACCAGGTATGACTCCAAAGTCGCAGAACACTGAAATTCTCGACGCTCCGTTGCTTCGGCAGGAACACGCTCGAAATCCATTTGGAAGGGACAACTATCGAGCCCATATGGTAACCATTCCGTACCAAGTGTCGCCAAAATGGTCGTGGTCGAAAGTGCACTGGGAGAGTGGGAGACCTTCGATAAGTGCAAAAATGCGACTTTGAGTGCCGCTCCTCCAAATCCTTCACATAGGCCGCCCAACGATCTGTAATTTCAAACTTAGCACCAACAGGAGGTTAGAGGCAAATTAAACTTGCGAAAATAGTTATTCAGTTCTGTGAATATGCTTACCCACACCTTGAGTTCAATGAGCTTGTTGCGCATCGACAGTATTAGTGCCTGCGTGAGTCGCATGGCAACTATTTCTTCGTCAGAGGAGCCAAGTTCAACCCCAAACACCACTTGCGCGGTTACATCTGCAGACAAGGTATCCAGCCACGCAAGCATTGCGTGCATTAGCCGTATTTTGAACGCGTATATGTTCTGGATCATCTCGCCCTGGGCGTCAGATTTGTGAGAGGCGAGCAAGGCACAAAGGTCCAGGGAGCCCTCGAGCGATGGCAGTTGTAGTTTAGGTCAACCAAGTATGATTCCAGAGTCGCAGAACACTGAAATTCTCGACGCTCCGTTGCTTCAGGAGGAACACGCTCGAAATCTAGGTGGAAGGGACGACCGTCGAGCCCATATGGTATCCACTCGGTGCCAAGTGGTGCCGGGTAGGATTCTCTGGGACGGAAGTGCACTGGGAGAGTGGGCATTTGATATTGCACTGGGAGAGTGGGCATCGAAGGTCTTTGATATAGGGGCTACTGATGCGCCATCAACCGAGGCATGTTACAAGTTCAAATTGTTCTTTCCATCTAGCATTTGATACATTAAAAAGTATGAAAGTGCGGTGCGTGTAAAACAAACCGCCATTAAAATCCCTCCTTCCCCATATCCCATTCCCTCACGGCCCCTCGTTTATTATATTCAATCTCCATAATATTCAACCCCTCCCCACTCCACCTATCATTCACCGCGCTCGACGAGATCGGACCCAGCTTTTGACTGCTACCTTTGACCTTCTCCTTCGTGAGCCCGAGCCGCTCGAGCATCTTCTTCTCCTCCCTATCCTCCTTCCGGATACGAATCAACTCGAGCATGGCATCCCAGCCCTCGAATTCCGCGTTGTTGATGAGCCCCGTCGCGGGGACATGCGGGGCGGTGAGCGGCGCAACGTCCAGGCGCGGGTCATATGACTCCTCAAAGTACTTGTCCATCTTGGAGGGAAGCTGAATCTCGGGCTCGGGGCCGGGTGTAAGCGAGGGGGAGCGCGAGGGTGGACGCGTCGTTCGGGACGAGGGACGCGTTGAGCGGGATGAGGAGGCCTCGGCTGCCGCCTTGGCGCGTTTGGACGATGGCTCGGGCGAACGGCTTCGACCGCGCTTCGATCTCAGGGGCGGGGGCGGGGACGAGGGCGGAGGTGGGGGGGCCGTTGAGGGTTCCGGGGGTCTATCATCGTCCACATCTCGCGCTGCCTTCGATGGACGAGGAGGCGTCGGTGGGGGCGGTGAGGGTGAGGGCGCGCGGTCCTCGCTGGTGCGTGCGGATTTAAGCTTATGCCGCAGTTCGACCTCGCGCACGGCAGCAGCAACTTCGACGGCCTTGTCTTTCGTAGGGGATGCGTGTCTGCTGCGGCGAGAGTCCGAACGGGAGTGAGATCGGGAGCGCGACCGAGAGGCGGAACGTCGCCGTTTCCGGGGACGAGAGTCGTCCGAAGGCGTCGGGGACATTGAATCAAGGGCACGGCGGCGCTGTTTGCTGCTCGAGTCTGCTGGTCGGCCGCGACTGTCCGCGGTTTCATCGTCGGAATAAGCGTGTCGACTCGACGACCGCCGCCGCGACTTGCCGTGCGACCGAGACGAGCGTTTCTCGTCATGTCGGCGTCGACGAGACGAATCTTCCTCTGGACTTCGCTCCCGCCGACTGTGTCGGGAGGAGGTGTGTCTGTCATCGTCGCGGTCCCGTCTCCGCCGTCGTTCCCTGTCCCTCGACCGATGGCGTCCACTCCCACTTCTATGCCCTCGGTCGCGTGCTTCCTCCCCCTCGTCCTCCTCGTCCACCCCATTCCACGTCTCCCACGCCCGTTGCTTCCGCTTCGGCCGCTCTGCCTTCCTCCCATCCCACCGATCCCAACTCTCCCCGTCTTTCGCCCTGCGCCGACTGCTCCCCTCCCCACGCGCGCGCCGCAGCTTCTCCGCCTCCACCGCTTCCTCCGCGCGCGCTCTTCTCTCCCTACGCTCCAACTCATCGCGCTCGCGTTTCAGCTCCTGAGCTGCCAACGCCTGTGCTTGCAGAATCGTCTTGTTGTGGTCGTCTGTACTCTTGATGATGGATGAGAGAAAGCGCTTGTTCGTCTTGGGAGCATTGCTGTCAGCACTGAGTTGTCTCGAGTTAAGTAACGGCGCATATAACGAGCAGGAAAGCAACGGACATTCCACTGCGCAAATACGCTCGTATGCCATCCTGGCCGAAGCGTTCAGCCTTCTTCTTTGCCTCCTTGAGGATGAGCTCTGCAACATGTTTGTCGAGCTCCTCGTCGGTGACCTGTGTGGACACGGACGTCCCCATGGACGCTCGGACCAGGTTCGATACGACGGACGAAAGGGAGGACATGGTGGTGCTGTCGAACCCGTCCTTGGTGGCGGTACACCGGCGCTTATTTCAGTCCTACCACTATGTTGGCGCATTTCAAACCGAGCCCGTTTTCTCCAGAGCATGGCACGGAATGGATCCCCTGCGAACTCGAACACCGCCCCTACTACATCGATTTTTAACCCCCGCCTGAAGCAACGGATCGTCGAGAATTCCAGTGGAGCGTTATTTGGCCGGATTCTACTGCGACATCCGCCCTCTCCTCGAACTCCCATCACTTGAAACTGCCGATCTCTGTGGCTTATTTGCCTGGCATGGATGTGTCGACGAACGCAACACGGTCAAAGAACTACTCGTCGAGAAACGTTAACCCTCGGGGTCTTCTCGTTCGATCCTCAAGTGACTTTAAACTCGGGCGCAACACGGGCAACTCGTCGACTTCAAATACAGCCAGATTGTCGTTGGAGCAGTCTCGGCGACAAGAAGGTCATCGAATACAAACACTGTGGATACACCTCTGCAAGGACAGAATCACCGTGGGTTTTTTACTGTTTCCTTGCGAGGAAAACCAAATCACCAGGAAGAGCACATCGTCTATGTTCATTTACTCGGTTCAATCCTCAGCGGTTTACCTTATTTTCAAATTGCAACGCTGGTTCAGTGAAATACATTTCCCGCGGTAACCCCAGACCCCGCGAGCTCAGTGTGGACCCCAAATTTCCGTCCAAGAAGGCGGCTTGTGATCCTGTGGCTCGCTGATGCGTATAACATCTACCAGCTATTTGGTATCTCGCAATTCAAAGCCAAACTCAACTCTCGAATCAGAGGCAGATACTGAACAGTTTAAGGCGCAAAAGCCGGAGGGGGAGAAAGCTAGGAAGACGGTCTCCAAGGCGAAGACGAAGGAAGAAACCTCTCCCGACACTATTACTCCCCTCTTCAACCAACCCAGCTTCGAGCGCTAGTAACTAGTCTCCACCATAACATACACGAACCTCCCGGAGGTAAGACGAGGACTTTAAGGAGTACAAGCCCGAGCTCACGGACGCGTGGAATGTGTTCAAGGTGCAGGAGTCTCGATTGGCGGTGAACGACGTCGAGGCTGTTCTTGTTGAGTGTTGCGCAGAACTTTGCACTTTTCCTGGGCGCTTGCTTGGACTGTAGATTTAATCAGGATTGACATCGAGCGCGAAATCAAGTTGAAAACTCAACTGTGCAACAACCTATGTACCGAATAATTTCTGCGACCAAGTTTGGCGGGGCGGCCATAACCGGGACCCGGGCATAACGGCTGATCCGAACCTGGTGTGCCCCTGTTTAAAACTTTCTCCTCATCGCTCTTTCCAGTTTCTCTCCTCTCATGTCCCTTCCAACAACCTACAGTGACCCACATGCCCTCACGATCGGACTCATCGTCCCAGAAATGCTTTTATTTTCATTCGCTACGGCCTTGAGGGTGCAGAGGCTGCACCAAGCGGCAGCTGCGTCTCTTAAGGTAGTGGATATTGTTCGGCTGGTACTGGTGACTCTCGGAGTTTTCTCGTTCGACCCTCGCGTTGGCGTCAACCCAAGCGCAACGGTGCACGAAGTCTCGAATTCTCAACTACAACCAAATTGCTGCATACAAAGCCTAGGCCAGAAAACAATTAGCGAATACCTGGGTAAAACTCTCTGGATATCTATAAAAGGGCGCCATGATGTGTTCATGCCTGTTTTCTCGTGACAAATAGTAACCGGTCGGGCTCAGTCGTCTTCGAGGCCATCCGCAACGAAGTCCTACGTCAAGCGACCCATTTGAAGCCCGACGCCAGGCTGAGCACGTCCATTGTAAGTCCATGTTCATTCACGTCATCCCCTCCACGGTGGTTTTTTATATTTTCAAGCTTCGAGACCGCTTTCGGAAAGCTTTCACCAATGAGCTGTCCTCGGGAGACCCCACACGATGCGAGTTCAGTGGCGACGCCTTGGCCGCCGATTTGATGCACATTATTCCATTTAGAGCTGGCTCATCTGTATTTTCTGCCCTCATTTTTGGGCTAGAAACGGGAGCCGCCAGAACTTGGGCCACAATGGTCGGTAGAGAAAAACATCCTCCTTCCCATGAGACTCACAACAACCTTAAGGCCACAGAGCTATACCAATACCCTCATGATCATTCGCATCCCATCATTGGCAATGTGGCGCTTCTCGACCCCCGCCAGCCACTGATTCCGCGCAAAAACCCAGCACAGGAGTGGAATACCGGCCCTCGGGCTTTGGGATGCATCAACTTACCAATCAATCTCTTCGTTGGTTCCAAGGCGCTCCATTGGATCGATGACACACTGCATGGGGTGCTTAAAAGCGTCATTGTATGTTTTGTACTCTTCATCACATTCACTTGACAACTCACTTCGTACTGTATGTAGCCGGCCGTTTGGTTGGAGGCCACCGAGATTGTTTATACGCCAGTCTGCTTTACGAAAGAGAGTCACCTCCCCCGGCGCGATGAAAACCTCCCCATCTCCGTCGCTGATCGCGCAGAGCAAGTTCGGTTTGTGTTTTTGTGGCTCGCCGACGCGTACAATATCTATCAGCGATTTGGGACGGCGGAGTTCAAGGAGAAGTTGAATGCGGTCAAAGGCGAACTGATCGAGTCGATGCACAATTTAAAGGCAGAGCAGGGGCAGGAAGAGGCCGCGAGGAAGAGGGCAGCGAAGAAGGGTCAGACGGACCCCATGGAGGTCCATAAGAAAGACGGCGATGATCGGGACATTCCCAACCAACCCGGGTTCGAGCGGTTGGCTCTATTGCTGACCGACCCCGCCATCTTTGAATACATTGAACCCGAGGACGAGGACGAGGCAGAGTACGAGCCCGAGCTCACGGATGCATCCAAGCGGCTGCTGGCCGACGTATTCAGGGTGCAAGAGGATACGGTGACGGCGGACCATGTCGAGGCTTTCATAGACCTTCAAGATCGCGTTGTCTTTTTCTTGAGTGTCGCTCAGAACTTTGCACAGACCGCATAGAGATACGATAAATTCGTTGTAATCCGTTTCTTATTCATATTGTATTGATTGTACGACGGCGAGGGCAAGCAATTCACGCATAGAACTAGTTCGTCAACGGCCACAGCCAAACCGAATTGCACTCAAATATTCGTCGCGCCATAGCCAATCAATAAATTCAACCAGCAACGACGCGTCTAGAGTACCTAGCTATTCGTCCAGCCATGTACTCGTACAAGTACTAAGCAAATAATAATCCGTATCCGTATACGCAAGTCCAGATTATCAAGATGTAATAAAAATAAGCCGCGCGCAGCTCGCAGGAGGTGATTAATCATAAAGTCTGTTGCGCCTGCTGCGGCCGGCGGCGGGGAATAGATAGGTGGGTGGGTGGGTCGGTATGGGGAGGGGGTGGAGGTGGGAGTTTTAAAGGTTTAATAGTAAATAGTAATGCCGTCCTGAAGATAATGTTCCCGGGGTAGGTGTAATAGATATTAGGGTAGGGATGCGATAGAAAGTCAAGTAAAGTGAGATAAGGATGAAGAATGCGGCAGGCGAAAGAAAAAGAAAAAGGAAAAAGGAAACGGGAATGATAATGGGAATACGGTAGAACGAACTCGTGTGGGTAATATACAATGAGGTGGGGGCGTGGCCGTCATAAAGTCGTGTCGTTACGAAAGTCGGCTTCTTGGTAATACAGTGTGTGGGACACGAGTCGGGGCATAGGTTGCGTTCATGTCGTTTTTTTTGTCTTTCTCTCGAGATGGTGATTAGATGCGATCGCCTCGCTGCAATACCAAAAAGACGCCGGTCAGCACAGAAAAAACGCGGGTTCGCAGAGAACGCACCCCAATCGCACGGAACACCCTGATATCTTTGGTCATCTTGAGCTCGATCCCGCGGTACGCGCACAGCAGTTTGAGAACGGGAAGCTGCGGATTCTGCTCGCCGCTCTCCCACACCTGCAGCGTGACGGCCCGCAGCGCGTTGTTGCCGGAGCGCACGGCATCGAGCACGGGCTGCAGCGCCGTGTCCTGGTCCAGCGCAAGCGCGAGGTGCTGTAGACCCGCGGGGAGGCGCTTATACAGCAGCGGGGTCGCCCAGGCGTGCTCGACTCGGAGCTCCTGCAGCTGCATGCACTTGTGGACGGCCTGGGCGTGGTCGTGCGTAGTGGCGGCGGGGAGCGCGAGCGAGCGCAGGGTCTCGCCGTGCGCCTCGACCAGGTACTCGAGCAGCTCGGGGGAAGGCTCGCGCTCGAGTTCGAGGACGCGGAGCGTGGCGGCAGAGTTGTGGAGCAGCCATTTCATGAAGTCGACGGAGGGGGACGTCTGGAAGTTCATGCGGAGTTGCTCGAGGGCGCACGAGAACGGGGAGGTCGAGCCGGGCAGCTTGGGAGGCGTGCCGCTGACGGTGAGGGCCTTGAGTGAAGGCCACACGTCGAGCAGCTGGGCGACGGAGGTTTGGTTCTCGGACCAATTGGCGAAAGTAAGTGCGCGAATGGACGGGCCGGAGCGGAGGAGTTCGAGGGTGGTCTCGTCAAACGAGGGTGCCGGACGGCGCATACGTAAGAGGTCGGGAAGTCCTACCACGTCTTTGCCCGGGGAAGCAGAACCATAGAGGGCGAGGTTGAGCTCTAATAAATTTGGGCACGCGATAACGGCGTGTGCGAAGGAGTGCTGTGAGAGACCGAAGGGCTGGTTGTGGTCGAGAACGACGCGCATGCGAAGGACCGCGTCGCCGAGCATGCATCCCCGGGGTGTGGCGCGGTCTACTGCGGCGGCAAACGCAAGACAGGACGTCTGGGACGCGAGAGTGACCGCGCTGAACAAGAGTTTCTGGGCGGGCACGGACCAATCCCTGCAGACGAGGGTAGCCTGAAGAATGGTGTGTGGGTCTAAAGCAAGATAGGCTTCTTCGAGGATGTGAATGACGACCTCGAGGGGGAGATGGGGCACTGTGGACATGATAGGGTGAACTGGCGTGGTCGTGGTCGTGGCAGAAGAAAAGAACAGGGGCATAGCAAAGGGACCAGCGGGGCCAGTGCCGTGTACTGGCTCCCTTTATAGTCCTGCATTGCGAGTCAACGAGGCACAGCTCAACCACCGTGGGAACTTGAAATCTGCCTCGGCGATCTCATCGCTTGCGATGTTTGTTCCGTTAAAAAAATACAGAAAAGCCGTCATCCACGTCAACCCAGCGGGGATCTATTCGCTTCCCCTGCACCGCCCGCAAAAGTAAAAAAAAACTTGGCTGTAAGTGTAACTGGTTGAACGCAACACAACTTGGACCATGTCTCAGTTCAATATCTCTCTTGTCCGACTTGTCCTCTCACCTGACAACTCTCCATTCTCCAACAAAAGTGTGGTGCTGCCGTACGCCCGATCGCGAGTCAGGCGAAACAAGACAATAAAACTCGAGCCTGCACGCCAAATTACAGCCCCATTCAGACCCCCGACGTTCATCCCGCCGGCAGTCCGCCGTATCCGCGATGCACCGGGTAGCCTAATCCGGTCTTCTCATCCCCCCTCCCTCTTTTCATATCACCCCCAACGTAAATCTCCTTGGCCCGCACGGTATTCGTCGGCATTAATAGTCCGCGAGCCAACACGCCTAATACACGCCTTTCGTTTGGATCTTTCGTCGACGACCCGTAAAGCCCCTCCCGCCCGCAGCGTGTCCCGGCCACAGCGGATCCTTCCTCTCCGCCCGTATTCCCTGTCCAACCCTGCACACTTACTTAGGTTCCCCGCCTGCTGGACCTCGATCTAGAAGAAATGTCCGTCACAACTGGCTAGAACTTGTGTGCCGTCGACGGCGTACACACGAACGGACAGACCCGCGTTTAATTCCTCCACAAGTCCCAAGCCATTCCGCATTCTGTTCGGTGGCGCGCCCAAGACATATCTGTACTCGTCCTTCAATCTACATCAAGCCTCCTCTTTGTCTCATCTTGGAATCGTCCTTGTCTGTTCCTCGTTACATACACAGCCCATCCCCACCCGGCTCCACCCACGTCCAACAGCCTCTGAGAATCTGCAGCACACTACTATGCTCCTTGTATGAAACAACGTTTTGGTCCTCTTTCCTTCGCTCGAATCGCTGTTGGGCCTCGGGAAGGACGCGCGAACAAGCTGAAGTTTAATCTAAAATTCCAGAATGTGGCAAAGGGCCACGGGGAACCTGGGCGCCACAAGCCCGCCCCTGGCCATGGGGAACTCGGGCTCGCACCCCTTGAACATTCTACGCCATTTCTACTCAAGAAAATACTTCCATCCTCGTTGTCGACTCGGAGTCACCCGCGAGCAATTACTCCGACCCTTCCACGGATCAAGTTTCTTCGTTCGCTCGCCCGATGGATGATCCCACGGACCGCCCGGCGTCCATGACCACAATCCAATCATCACTTCAACTTCAAACTCGTCGCTGTTCATCCTCCACGTCCGACCTCAGTGCTATCCCGCCTGATACACCCCTCACTGGCATCCTTCTCATAATCATAATCATTATCCCTGGGCAGCTGTCGGATCCACGCAGTCGACACACGCATACGCATCCTTATAAGTATCTCTTCGGCTGTCGAGGGGTGACTGCTATCATACCAGTGATCACTGATTACAATGAAGGTTTCATTTCGAGCATTTCGAGCCGCAACAAAAGTTGAATAGGAGACACGAATAGGCCACTGCAACAGTCAGTTCATTAAAGGGGGAGATCAAGTTCGACGGTGCGAAACAACGTATACCCATCTCTCTATCTTTACGGATTGCAGCCGCAACCGCTCGCAGTAATGCTAAGTATGTCGAGCCAGAATGAATGGTTTGCATGTGGTACGGATCCCCTGTGTTGTCGGTCGAATCTCAGGGGAGACTCTACTACACTTGTTCTAGTTGCTGGTGGTGGTTGTCGTCCGTCGAGTCGTTTGTTCGCGGTGGCGAACCTACTAGTATCGCGCCTCTAGTCTCGCCACGAACGCTAACCCCCTAAACGACTAAACCCTAAAAACATACTACTGGTATAATGTAATGTATTGCACATGGATATTGACAGACAGCCTGGACCTGTGGCTGCGACGAGACAGGAATATTAATATTACAATGTCAGCGGCGCGATGGCGGCCCGTCGACTTTACAGATGACCGGGGCGACGCGTAAGCGCGAACGCGAACGCGATCAAAACCAAAAAAAAAAAAAGACATAGCTATAGGCTATAGCCATGGCTTTTCAGCGAGTTCAAAAATACTTGCCGACCCGGAGATGATCTGACGGGTTGGGCGCGGCGGTTTACGACGCCCCCACCTTAAGACCTATCAATGCGGAGCTAGGAAACATTTTAACAGCGACGCCCGCCTGGCACCCACGCCCCGGGTGAGTTAGTAACCACTCCACGCCACGCGCGGCGCGCCCGGCGGTCACGTACACGGAAAAACACGCGTTTCACCGACACCCTTGGGTCCCCTGTCCACCTGAAGCACGAGAAAAAAAACAGGCGCCATTGTGCGCTCGCTTAAGCGGCCGCGAGCCTGTCCATGACGGACGGGGATCATTATTTTCTTTATTTATTAAAATTCGGATTTAAGTGCTACTCACGTTGCGTCGTTGCCCGGTCCGCACATGGATAAACCCGTTTGAGCGTGCTCCGATTCGTCCCTGGGACCCTACTTTTTTTTTCGAGGCGGGAGTCGGTTACCGTTGACAAGGAAAATTAGGGGCTGTGTTTGAGACGCCTCGGGTCTCCGAGCCGACGTGCGCGGGAGGAGCATGTTATTGCGCGGGAAGGAATTCGTGGGAAGGAGGTCAGTCGCGAGTCACGACTAGCATTTTTTGTGGGAATTCGAGTCGGAGGCGGGGTTGCCAAAGAAATTATTTTCTGCCTCTTCGCCGGGGTTCTGGATATATATATATATATATATATTGTCCCTCGCGCGCTTGAATTTTGCTTTTGGACGCCGGTATATAAATCTGTATGGTCGTTGAGCGGTGATTCCTCGGGGGACAAGCTTTTTCAACCGGAGAAACATGCGTCTCGTTCTCCCGAGCTGGACCTGAACTTCCACTGAGCCCGCACCGGTACCGCACTGCTGGAGAGCCGTCGCAGCTCGGCGCTTAACGGTTGGACGTTTAAGCGCTGAAGGTTGAAAAAACTTCCCACTGGATAACTCTCCGTCGTGCCTGCTGCGCATTACGATCCGCGGGTCTATTTAAATAGGATTCCACTTGGATGAATGTACTGAGATTTCCGGAGGCGATTGACCGGGAGCGATTTTTGTTTTCATCAGCAGCAAGTTGTCAAGTTCCGCATGGGAATTCAAGGTTGTAAACTATGAAACTCTGAAATACCAGCTCCTTTGGGACGCGCATCGCTACGGAGCGGGAATGCTTATGACCGTGTCCGGGACCTGGATACGAGGAGAGATAAGATACCGGAGCCTTGGCTTGCTGGAATTAATGGCTCTGTGCCCGATACAGCGGAAGCTAACCCAAAAAGGAACACGGCGTTGATAATATGCCCGAAAAGTAAATGTTGCGTACATAATCTTCTTCCGGCCGTCATGACCAGCGACGGCAGCTTGGCCGAGATACTGCTGCCACAGAGCAGCAGCGCCGAGTCGCAGGCGTACCTCGACCATCTCACCACCTTGTCCCTGCCAACACTCTTGTCCGAGCCCGCCGTTCTACAGACCCAGTCCCACCACTTGACGTCCAGTCTCACATCCCTCACCCACACCTCGTATCCCACCTTTCTGTCTCTGCACCAAACTACTAGCTCTCTGTCGACGTCCCTCGCTGCTCTCGAGTCTTCGCTCGGTAACCTCCTCACCGCGAGTCTCCCAACTCTCGAAGAGAGCGCGTCAGGATGGCGGGATCGCACCGAACAGGTCCTAATGGACCGCAGGAAGGCGCGCGTCGTTCTCGAGCAGCACGATAAAATCCGCGACCTGCTGGAAATCCCAATGCTGATCGATACGTGTGTGCGCAACGGCTACTTCGCCGAGGCGCTCTCCCTCGCCTCGCACGCCAGATCGCTGTCCCTCGGGACCTCTTCACCCCCTCTGATCCTCACTTCGGTGCTATCGGAGGTGCAAAACTCTATAACACAGATGCTGCTGTCACTCCTTGCGACACTGCACGAACCGAACCGCAAGCTACCCGCACTGTGGAAGGCCGTCAACTTTCTACGCAAGATGGACGTGTTTGGGTCGTCTCCCGAAGGAGAGGAGCAGATTGCCCTCGCATTCCTCGGTGGACGAGAAGGATGCTTGAAAGCGTCGCTAGAGGGCAATTCGCGGGACATACTGCGCCTCGTTGGTGGCAGCGGGCTCGGCGAGAGGGAAAAGGAAGATATGGCCAAGTTCTTGAAAAAGTATATCGACGTCTGGCGAGAAGGTGTATACGACATCATTACCCAGTTCTCCACCATCTTTCTCGAGCGGTCACCTTCTTCCTCGACGCCCAAGACGCCCACAACCCCCTCGGCGCCGCTCTCGTCCCTCCATCCTCTATTAACAACGTACACAACGCATGCGTTAACGGCACATCTCCTTCCCATACTCTCGCAGACGCTCCCTCTCCTACCCATCTCCACTCTTCCGTCCCTCCTCACGCAGCTGACGTACTGTGCGACTGCCTTTGCACGTGTGGGCATGGACTTTCGCGGCGTACTCGGCGGCCTGTTCTGCACAGCCGTGGCCAGTGCGGTTGGCGGGGAGCTGAAGCTTGCGGGCGCCAAGTGGGTCGAGAGAGTAAAGAACGCGGTCGGAGATGTGTCCCCACTGTCACCTACCCTCTCTTCCCCGCATATGACGCGAAAGGTCAAATTGGCCCTCCCTTCCACGTGGATCATTGTATCCTCACTCGCAGCCTCCCCCCCACAACCGTCTACGCCTACTTCTCCAGGCGCAGCCCATGTCCCTCCGCAGATCCTCGCTTCCTATCCTCCCATCGCCGAATATGCCAACGCCTTCCTCGGGACACTCAACGGGCTGCGTCTGCTCGCACCCGTAGAGATCCTGGCTGAGCTGGTCGCCATCTTAGATGATGTTCTAGACCAGAGCGGGGAGGCGCTCCTCGGCTACGTGCGGCGCGTATGCGAAGAGGCCAAGGAACAAGATGAAAAGGTGGCCGTCGCCGCAGGCGAGGTGTATTTCAGCGTATTTGTCCCGTTCATCCGGCGCGCGCTGGTGGAGGGCGTATACGGGGTGCCCATGGCGTCGTGGGTCGCGGCGGAGGCGCATACCGTGGTGTCCGTGAGGGAATGGGAGAGTTGGCTCGCGGGTCGGAAAGAGGCAGAGGATGCTTAACCCTTGTCTCGATTAGGCACGTCGATCGTGATCGGCGAGCGAGCGGAAGTACTCTAATAAAAATTGAATAATCCCGCCCCTTTGACTCCTCGCCTCCCACCACCATGTTAAACCGTCTGCAGCGCGCTCGAGGCTTTGTTTTACTGTCCTTTCTCCCTACTGTCTTTTTCTGGGGCTGTGATGTGCTCAATCCGAAGGATATTCCCGACTCGGCCGTCTATACACCGCACCCCTATCTCATTGGGGTGTTTTTCGTGATCCAGGTTGCCTTGCAGGTTCAATTCCTTCGGAACGCGTCGGCGTCCGAAACGCACACGCATAAACAACGCGCTGATCGAAATTGTTTTCCAGATTTATTGGATCAGCAGGTTGTTCGAGAGGCGCTTGAGGCCGCCTGAGCAGGCCTTGCTCTCCCCTGGCCTGGATGATGGCTTCGGCGTCATTCAGACGACCGACACCAGCGATAACGACGGTGAACCGAGCCAAATGGCCTATGTTCCCTTGTACACGGCGGCAAACTTTCTCCTTGGTAAATATAAACCGCGAATCCTCTGCCCCGCTGACACTATTAAGTGGGCTCGATGGCTGCCTGGAAGTCAGATCAAGTGGTCATTTCACAGATTTGCATGGCGCTGAATGCTATCTGTCAACTCTATTTCATCTTTTTCACCCTCCAGCCATCCGGAAAATTCGCATGGAGCCACAAGAACAAAATCACCCATCTCGTTGCTAAAACCAGCCTCGGAATTGCCGTGCTGTATATGTGGCGCGCCTGGGGTGTGATGGACATTGGCGTAGGTTAACCCGAGCTCTGGAAACACTCGTGTCTCAAATTCAGTCCACAGTCCTCTCGCCCTCCCGTCCAACAGAAAGCACATTGTGGGGTCTTCGTCTTGCTCCTGGTATGCGAATGACTCGCCTCGTAAATCGGCTCAGGGCTAAATACTTGCAGGCGTTCGCTTCAGGACCCGACCCAACGCTCGGGATCTGTCTGCTCCTCGATCTCGCGGCGCTCACGGCGGGACACACGACAGACGGATGGAGGTTTGCGTTCTCGTGCATCATGGGCGTCCTCTTCGTCGTCGTTCTCTCGGACGCGTTACTGGCGTGGAAGAATCGCGCTCCCGCTCGAATGCCTGTCGACGCGGAGGCGGAAACCTCGGCGCTTCAGGGAGGATCGGAGGAGATTTGGCTGGAGGATTTCACGACACCGTCCCCGTCGGATGAGGAGCACGCCCATCTTCCGGAGCGTGTTTGAAAGTTGTTGGACATCGGAGGTTGTATTCTAATATCTAATGCACAAAAACTTTGTATCCACGTACTTGTTAATCTTCTTGCTCCCGTTAATTCGCATCTACGTCCTCGACAGAGGAGTAAAACTCTTCTATAATCCGTTTCTGCGCCTGGAGCGCCGTCTCACCCTGAAAAAGGTCTCAGGGAGATTTAGAAGCACTGAAATCGAAAGCTGACCTCGGTCTCTCCGATAGCCCTCACAACGATGTATTTTCTCCCCGTCAATATTTCTTCAGTGACATCGCCAAAGGAAGTGCCGGATGAAGTTGCGGTAAATACTTCATGTCCGCCTGTCGCAAGGCCACCAGCCTCTTCAGCAATGACTATCCCTGCGCATACATCCCTGGAAAGAATCAGCATAAGTGTTGCCGAACAAAGCCGAAAGGCTTACCACGGCCAGCATCCAACTTCCCTGCGTCTCGGTTTAGCAGCGCATCAAAGATGAGAGAGCGCGCGATGATACCAGTACAAATCGAGACCGCCCTGGGCAACCAGGGCAAAGTTGAGCGCAGCCGAGCCCACGGAGCGCAGCGAATGAGCCATCTTGCCGCCTTTGACATCCTGAGCTGGATTTCCAGCGAGCCGTCCGAATGAGGCAGATTTCGAGGTAATTGTCTTCTCTCCACGATCCGAGCCCCACTCGACAGCTGGCTAGGACTGAGGAGTTTAATTCGAGGCAAGCATGGAGGACAGACCGATAAGTGCTTGGGAGAGCGAGGGAAGGGGTTTCGGCGGGGATGAGAGCGGCAGCTTGAGAGGTTGTCCGTTGCCCTTGGTCAGATGAGAGCCCTGTCCTTTTATTCCAGTGTACTTTGGTGGCCAGGTCAGAGAAATATGATTTGCAAGGCGCATGCACTGACAAGATGGTTGAGGAAGGGGTTGAAAATGACACCGAGGATGGGGCGGCGCTTGTAGATAAGACCGAGAGAAATGCAGACAAAGGGGAAGCCGTGGACAAAGTTGGTGGTACCATCTATCCGAGTGGGTAGGTGACGACATACTCCCTACCGCCAAGACAACGTACCGATGGGGTCGACGCAGAAGGTGGGCTCATCAGTCAACGGTGGGCGCGATCCCGCAGAATAAGATTCCTCTCCAATGCTTCCTCAGGTTCAAATGTAAACGGCGAAGAGGGAGCCGTCGAGACAGACGCACAACTTGAAAGTCGGGTATTTTTGAGCCAGTTCTTTCTTGACGAGTTCCTCTACGCGCACATCGTACTCTGTGACAAGGTCGACCGAGTTCTTCTTCTCGTTGACGTCTTTGGAGGCCGTGGCCGACTGGATCGCGTCCGATCCTTCGAGGATGAGATCGCCTGCGGTCCGTGCGAGAGCGACGGTGAATTCGAGGATGGATTCAAGATTTTTGGGGGACAACTCGGGGACAGACATGTTGGTGAGATGCTACAGTAGCGAAAGATAAGATCAAGATACCATCGTGATCAAATCAATCATTTCCCACGGCCACGCTCATCCGACGCGCGTTCCTCTTGCTCTCTTCCTCCTTGCACCATGTTTTTGACGCGTTCAGAATACGGTACCGTATAATCCCATTGCAGTTCATTCGGCGCTCTAATATGCCCCCAAGACCGAGGTGTCAACACCTTTTCGCCCGAGGGACGTTTGTTCCAAGGTTGGTGCCATCTCTGCGCTCTATGCATCCACTAATCTATAAACCCAGTCGAGTATGCCATGGAAGCAATCAAAGTCCGCACATCCATTTGACTGCGCAGTTCTCGCCCTGACTTCTGGCCAGCTCGGTTCGACAACAGTCGGAATCCGGACGCCGCACGGTGTCGTTCTCGCCGTAGAAAAGCGCGTCCATTCTCCCCTCCTCGAGTCCAGCTCCATCGAAAAGATCATGGAAATTGACGCCCATCTCGGGTGCGCCATGTCCGGCCTCACCGCCGACGCCCGCACCATGATCGACCACGCACGCGTCACCGCCCAAAACCACTCCTTCACCTACGACGAGAGGATCAAGGTCGAGAGTGTCGCCCAGGCCGTCTGTGATCTTGCGCTGCGGTTTGGTGAGAGTGTGCACGATGAAGAGGCCATGATGAGTCGGCCGTTTGGTGTCGCTCTGCTGATTGCTGGCATTGACGAGCTCGGCCCACAACTGTGAGTCTCGCGTCTGCCAAAAACTTTACGACCTCTGAGGATCAATTTCCCAGATACCACACCGACCCTTCTGGCACCAGTATCCGATACGACGCGAAAGCTATTGGATCTGGATCAGAAGCCGCACAGAGCGAATTGCAGGATAAATGGCACAAGGTCTTTCGAGATCGATCGTTGCTCCATTTTCCATCTAACTTTTCTGCAGCAAATGACCCTTCAAGAGGCGCAGATATTAACACTGCGAGTGCTGAAGCAGGTTATGGAGGAGAAACTGGACCAGCACAACGTCCAAGTCGCTCAGGTATCTTCCTTTGGTCGTCTTTTGTTGTTAGAGCTAATCATCTTGACGCCCTAGGTTACGGTGGACAAGGGCTTCGAGATTTTAGATGAGACAAATCTGAAGAACGTTATCGAGCTCATGTGAATAAACTTTGAAAATGTGAAAGGCTTTCGTTCCAAGCGGGTATGATACAGTCGACTTCTCAATAATCCATGACCCTCGGTTCGACCTGCGCGCCATGGGTTACAAGGGGGAAATGGTGTTTGGACCAAATGTGACCTTCCCAAAAAGGCAATGTTATCGTGCGACGAGAATCTGAAACCCCTTTCTCAAATGGCCTGCCCAGTACCCGACTGGGCACAGAAAGCTTATGATACGGTTTGGCGGGGTGGCCAACCCTCAACAGAACACTTGGCTCGAATCCCCGTCCTCTTGCCCTGCTTTCAAACCCCGTCGAGTCCAACGCCGACCATAGTTCGAGCCGAGTACGAAACAATCTGGGATTATGTTGAAAGTGCCCGCACGCTCCCTGCTAGACATCCGGGTCGCGGCTCCTATGAAGGCGGCCTCGTCATTTATGGTCATCCAGGCTTAGGTAGCGAACCACTTCATACTTACGCTGATTCACTGACGCTGATCCAGGGAAGTCCTTTTGGCTGCGCTATGCCCTGGCGCGTGCCCTGGAAGAGCATGTGCCTGTCATTTTTCATCTCGAGGGAAACCGACATCTTCATTTCGACGATGAAGGCGTTTTTTGCTTGTCTGGGTCACGAAGGCGCGGAGTGGCACATACTATTCCTCTCGTCCTCTGTGACTCCACCAGTGAAATGCAGCATCCCCCTGATTACTTGGTGGCTAATCATGTCAACTCTTTTGTCGTCCAAACTTGTTCCCCTCGGCCTATTTTATACTCTGGCTGGGTGAAGCAACGGTATGTTCGGATATGGCCCATGTCTATGTGGACTTCTGAGGAGGTGAATCAACTCAAGTGCGAAGGTCATTATTTCCTGCTTTCACTTTTTCTTACGTCGTTGATTAGCACCTTACGAAGAACTCCGGATGGGTATTATACACCAAACGAAATTTGTGAATATCTCGGTCCGTGCCCCCGAACCTGCATGGAAACTATACTCAAGACTGGCGACCCATGGAAAGACTTTCATCGTGAAAGCCCCCTGGCTTTCGATCGGATGCGCACCCTCTGGACTGCACTGGACAGGCACGGTAATGGGCAACTTCTTCAGGAGGAGAACTTTTACATCTATTTCTTTGTATACCCTACCGACTCGGCGGCCCGCCCAATTCACTCTTTCCAAGGCCTAATAGTCCAACACCGGATTCCGACAAAATTCCTGGCGTATAAACTCTTCCAGCCTCAGGTTGATGTTCATCGCCCAATTGAAGAGCTGCGCCTACTCCGTGAAATGTTTACCCCAGACCTCGAAAGGAATTCCTTCCGGGATGAGGTTCTGGGGGGCCAAAGTCGATTCCAGTCCACATCGGCCTTTCATACAGGTGTACAGGTCCTTGAAGCTCTCTGTCTCCCCGAGTTGCTACATCACCCTCTACCGTGCCACATGGCCGATGACTCTACTGTCATCCTTCCAAAGGATGTCCGAATTTTGGACTGGCGGCTCGATGGCCGGTGTCCCCACTCCCAATCCACCGCCCTTTGGATCATCCCGACTTGGTTCTCCGATTTTGACGCCAACTTGTTCGCGGAGGATCAGTCCTCGACGACATTCTTGCGCGTTGCTCTTACAGGTGGCGATCCCCTACGTCGTCTTGAGGGAATCGCGAATGTCTGGTCCCAACGCCCGCCCGGTGACGGCCTGGAAGCAGGTGTATGTCGCTTCATCTTTGTTGTCTCGTCGCATGAGATGGGCAGACAATTCGTGGAACGGCAGGACGCCATACGGCTAGAGGCACCGAGTGCGTACAAGCGTGACCCCAAAATGGGGGTGCGGATCGAAGTTCAATTCGGGTACGCCATTGCACCCTTCTTGTCCGAGAGAGAACGCAGTTTCGTATCGGTAGGTTGTATCATCGTGTTTTCGTGTCGCTTACCTTGCGGGGGTTTAGGATGCCTCACAACAAGGACAGATACTCGACTGAAATGCCTCCTTGCATTGGTTTGTAACGGAGCAAGGGCAGAGACGTTGGCGTTGCGCAGACCAGCGAAATCCGGAACAAATGCAATTGTCACAGTACGGTCATTCAGACTTCTCGTTCTCCGCAGTCCACGTAGAGAGCTGGGGTTGAAAGCAAAATATCTTCGCGCCTGATTTCTTAACTTCCACTGAAAGACCGATTTATTTTATTTTTCTAACCCACTTGTCTCCAGTGCGGTCTACGTACATTTATTTCATGCGACCCTCTCTCCGTAGAACTCATGTTTCGTGTTTACCTCAAGCTGCGATCGCAGAGGGATCCGAATCAAATATCACAGCCTGCTCTGTGGACCATCAACGCACCTCGCAATACATTCAATCTCGAATAACACGTCCTTTGGCAGCCGCGAGACCTCGACACACGACCGCGCGGGCTTGTGAGCGCCAAAAACACGCGCGTAGATACCGTTGACAACCCCGAAGTCGTCCATCGATTTGAGGAATACCTTGGACGCGCGTGCATTAGAGATGTCGTACTTGCTTCAATTGCAGGCTGTGGACATACGGTGGTCTTGACGACTTTGCCTAGCTCCGATCCGCCCTCCTCGAGCACGGCTTTCATGTTCTTCAGCGCCTGTTCGGTTTGTTCCTCGATTCCGCCGCTGACCACCTCACCAGTCGCGGGGTTCAGTGGGATGCTGCCCGAGCAGAAAAGCAAATCTCCAAGCTTGATTGCCTATCGCGATGTTGGTCGGTCGCGTCGCCACAAAGTCAAGATCTGAGATGGGCTCACTTGAGAGTACGGGCCAACCGCGGCAGGGGCATCTGTGCTAAACTTCAACCGAGTGAACGGCGAGTGGAATTTGGCTCCGGATACGCACTCGAGGTGGAAACGACGTTCAGGGTAGCCATTTTTCTGAATCGATGAACGTGGGTAACAGGTCGCGGTACTATGCGAGCGAAATTCGTGGAAGTGGATAATAATTTCGAGGTGCAGATTCGGAGCATTCGGAGGAAGACGCGAGTTTCTTCGGCCGACCTTTCGCGCTTGCCGCCTATGATGCCGCCACCAGCCTACGATGCCGCTCTCTGCCGCCACCATCGCCGCATGCCGTGGTAGTTCATGTCGATAGTAATTCGAAGGACACGCGAGCATATCCATTACTAGGTTGACGAAGGGCAGCGGAGTCGCCGCGAAGGCGAGAAATTCGGTAGTAGTCGGAGCTCGGTGCGCATCAAACCATCGAGAGCTACATATCACATAAGCACGGGAATCAAGGAGTTGAGGAAACGCCAATTCGTACTCAAGATGGGACTGGGGGGACTCCTCCCTCAGAATGAAAAGGCCATGAACTAAAACAGAGGAATTAAATAGGAGGTGGCTGTACGTACACCATCAGTAACTTCTTTCGGCCGATACCTCCGGTGCGTTTGCCGCGAAGACCGACGCCTATTGTGCGGACCGAGCTTCGACCTCAGCATCGCGTGGAAGAGCGCCACAATCCACAACGCAAAAGTCCAAGAAAGGCAATAAAATCGTTCCACACAGAAATTCGGAAACCGTCTTCCAAATCAATCGTATGCATCGGTTGTACAAAGAGAATACCCGTAAGTAGTAGTTAAAATGTATTAGTTAATGCGCGTTGTCGTATGTGTATGGGAGGAATATGCTGATGGTGCTAAAAGACACATTAGATCGTACCCCGCCGACTAAAAACAGAGATAGTAGTATACAGCTAGTATGCGAATGGGATTGGAGTGTCGTTTGTCGTCGTGGAATTGGGATAATGAGGATGCAAGCAAGCAAGCAAACAAGCAAGGGTGGGGGTCCAGCGAAAGCGAAGACGAAGCAAGGCTAGGATATGCGAAAACAACGTGGTATGTGTGCGTGTGCAGATGGGCGAAAAATACAGTTTGAATGTTTGGAATGGGACCGACCAAAAGGATTGTGTGTTGCTGTGGCATGATGTGGAGCGCTGGGATCGGGAGGAAGGGGAAGGGATACAGTTGGGGTATCCCTTGGGTACGTGGCGTGCTGGCTAGCAGCGTAGATATCATACAAGTTTCATGGTCTTGAGGTTCCCTTTGATAATGATATCCCGCACTGTGGAGTTGATCAGAATAAAAGAGATACCAGTACTCGGAATCGACACGAACCATTGGAAATGATTGTTGCTGTCCGTAGTGTGTCAGTGACGGCCGTTAGATGGACTAGAGCAAAAGAGAGTCAGATTGGCACCTCCTCGGTACAGCTCACACGTACTGTAAAGCTCGCGCTCCTTGTTAGGCGTGACTGCGTGGTGTAATGCGCCAAATTTATTCCGGAAATCTGGATTTCGCAGTGTGAATCAGGAGACTTAATCTCGCGCGGGAAGCACAAACATTTAGAAACCGAGTCGTAATCGTTTGGCCGGTCGCCATACGAAATCATGTGGTGATTGAGGCGCACCCCAGCGTCCAGCTTGGCCTAGTCCAGGTGAGCCACGAAGATGTGTGGATCGTGGGAGGGTTTACCTGAAGAAGATCGCACTTGTTCAAGAATAGCACGATATTGACCTTGGCTAGCAGTTTATTGGACACTACTGCTTGCCAAAGCTGCAGCGAGTCCTCAACTCGGTTCACATGCGGGTCCTGAGGGATGGGGTTATTTTCCGGGACTAAATAAATTGTGTCGGGAGCTCACCTCGGCCAAGACTTGGTCAAAAGCAGAGATAGGTGCGAGGAAGATGATGGCATTAACTGATATAAATTTTAGCGCAGTTCCTCCGCTGTAAACATCTGGATGACTCACTGTCCTCGAAATACGGAGCCCAGGCTTGTCGCTGGTTCCTGGCGCCACCAACGTCGTATATTTTCCACTGTACGCCGCGATTGCTGCCGGAAGAAATCGAAAAGGTGTGCTCAACAACCCCCATCGTCTTCAACCGGGCTTTCAGCACGTCAGCTAGTAACAGCTTAATTGACTATCATGGAGCAGCCGGCGGTAAGTACCCACCATCAGTTGGAATATATTTTTTGGCCGTGATCCGAGGAATCTCGTCAAGGTAGCTGGGAAAGAGAAGCGCGCGTCAGAGGAAGGAAGCGGAAGCACAGCGAAGAAAAAGATGCTCACAACCCACTGCTTTCCTGCAGTCGTATTCGCTTTTCCCGAAGGCGTTCCTTGACATTTTGGTCTCGCCACATTTCCTGCATGGACGGGGCACAGGCGTGGAGCGTGTGGACAGGGTCATCCGGGTCTTCCCACCAACCTTCGATTTCGCCGGAATGAGCGCTCTTCGGGCTTTTGGACCTGCTGCCCAGCGAGAAAGCCTTTTTCCAGTTGGTCGAAGTGTGCACGGTGACCTCCTTTGCCTTGCCGCCGCCGCCATTGCTGCCTGTTGGTGAAGGTGTCGCAGTAGATGAAGTATGGCCGTTCAGAGGCGAAGGGGTGGATGAAGGTTTTGTCGGCGGAATTAGTATCGTGGGCGTAGGTCGTCCGATTTGGCCGTTATTAGTGTACGGTGAGTAGGGTTGTGGAGCAGCAAAGCTCTCCCAGGGACCAAAGTGTGTAGCTTCGTCTTCGTCAGGAGAGGAAAGAAGCCGAATTAAGCGATCCTCAAGTTCCATTAAAGGTTGCAGTTTGCGCCGGTAGCCCTCATAGTTTGGGACCTTGGTTCCCGATATTGCAGACGGAGGTCGGCCGTTGGAGGAGATTATTACAGAGGCGGTCTCGAGTGAATCGTCGTGTTCATCGTGCTCGTCGACGGTGTCCATCTCTGGCTGCAGCGCATCCAGAATTCTGTGGCGAACGCGAACTTTAGTCTAGGCAGACGTCGCGAGCGAAGATACGGGACCTTCTGACGGATCGCACGAGATTAAGATAAATTACCGCGCGCCATGCAATACGCTCCGCGTGAAAGGCCGCTGGGGTGTGCAGCAATTGAAATTCTGAGGGGATGCATTATCAGTACGGCGCAAATAAATGGACATGTCCGGGCGGGCGTCCTAATTCGGCGGCGGATAACGCCAACTCGGCAATAGGACATTCCATTGCAATGTTCTAGGAACGGAAGCAATACGTGTCCGTGTCCGCCCAACGACGAGGACATTGAGACGAGAAAATACTCACGCTTGAGACATGTGCTCTTACCCGATTCCGACCTAGGCGGCGAGCGGATGAGCGCCATTGGGGCGAACGGCGCAAAGCACTCACTGGCCGAGTAAGAGGACCTGGACCTCTGCGCGATTCTTTTTACGGTGGTTGCGCTCGTGCCTGATCATCTCGTCGATGCCGTCGGAGACCATTTTTGCGTCGGTGGCGGCCTTGAGTCTCGATTCGCGTTCATCGAGGGTCTCGTTTGGCGGGGGGCGGAGGGCAGCGGCGAGAGGGTCAGAGAGGGACCTCCTGCGGCGTAACGCGGGCTCTGCTGGCTGGCCCTTTGGCTTGGGCATAGCAGACAGAGACTGAACTGAATAAGTATGCAGGTTGGACGGCGATTGTGGCCAGGGATACCTGTGGAATTAAAGGCGCGCAGGGGAGAGGGAGAGGACGATGGACGGAAATAAGGAAGGGAAAGCTCCAGGCGCCGAAATCGTTAATGAAGAAGAATTCTTGAAAGAAGTCGTTCTGTGATCGAGCACATGACGAGGACCGCTATATCGGGCATTGTGCCTTCGTTTAGTTCCTCAACGCACCCAGCGTATACAAGTCCTCCACAACCCCCTCAAAGCTCCTCCAAGTCTAGGTCAACGTCGAGAAGCAACCAAGGAAGCAGGAAGCAACTGAAACAAGTCTCTGCAAAAACTCCGTCAAACATATCTCAGTTTGTCAGTCTTCTGTAACTGCTATCCTCCCAAGTCTGGCCTGCCGAAGTATGCCACCGGACCCCGGTTGAATCCTCCCTGAACGTGTGCTCGCGATCGCCAGAACTCGGGCTGTGTGATTCCGCTCGCTAATCTGCCCATGAAACTGCTGATGATGGGTTGTTGCCATCGGTAAACCCCGTCCGGAACCCTACACCGTCGCTCTTCGCTCCTACCTTCATGTTCTCTGTCTGTTGACACTTTCCCTTCGTTTTTCGCTATGCCTGCTTTGAGCTACCGCTCTCCGGGGCCGCAGGGCTCTTCTTTAGACCTCCGTAAGCCCGTCTTGCTCCCGTGTCGATCAATCCCACGCTCACCTGGACGATCCAAAGGCGCGCCGGCAGCGCGGGGCGCTTCATTTTCTTCTTCTCTTCGTTCTTTTATTCCTTCTCCTAATGCTGGTGCGATCCGGGGTGGTGAGTTGCCTACGATGCCCGATGCCAGCTGGGAATGATCATGATGTTCACTGACAACCCGAATGTCATACAGCACAGGAGCCTGCGGCTCGGTCTGGTGCGTTCAACGGTACTGCTTTTCAACTCGCCATCCATCATCATATCTGTGTACTCACTGGCAACACAGATGACATATCTGCCTCACAGTCAACTTATGCAGATGCAGATGTAGATGCAGGGAATTCACGATCACTTGTGCGTCCTTTATAACACCGGGTTACCAACACCCACGCCGTGGAATCCATCCTTACTATGAAAGCAAAGGACCCACCTGTCTTTACTAACAAACGCGACGACGCTGGTGTCTCCGCTCACGGTTCTGGTGGCGATGCGGGAGGCAGCAAGTCCGCTGCCCCATCGACCAAGGATGACGCCTCCGCCAAGTCGTCAACCTCGGACGCCACCTCTGGCAAAACCGGTATGTTGATTTCGCTTTTTTACTCCTCATACTTACCTTTTCAGGCTCTGCTTCCCCTTCCTCGAACTCGGCGGCTGCTGGCGGGCCTAGTTCAAAGGACGGAGACAGTACGTTGCACTCTACTGTCAGAGATGTTTCGTGTTCTCATGATTTATCCTAGACTCCGGTGCTGCTGCCAAGGACTCGACCACCCAGGCTCAGGAAACCACTTCGACCGAGGCGGTGAAGACCACGTCCGATGTCGAGACGGCGACGTCCACCGAGGCTGTTGCGACGACCTCGACCGCGGCTGCAACTACCTCCACTGAGGACGCGACGACTTCGACCAATGCTGCTGAGACCACGTCCACTGAGGCTGTTGCGACCACTTCCACCGACGCTGCGGCAACTTCGACCGAGAATGTCGAGGCCACAACTTCCACAGAAGCTGTTGCTACTACGTCGACGGAGGCGGCGACGTCCACCCAGGCTGTTGCGACGACCTCGACCGCGACTGCCTCCACTGAGGAC
This sequence comes from Mycena metata, assembly GCA_029378385.1. Taxonomy (NCBI): domain Eukaryota; kingdom Fungi; phylum Basidiomycota; class Agaricomycetes; order Agaricales; family Mycenaceae; genus Mycena; species Mycena metata. Next base: position 2,417,076 of record JARKIB010000001.1, on the reverse strand, counting down.
GCGACGACTTCGACCAATGCTGCCGAGACCACGTCCACTGAGGCTGTTGCGACCACTTCCACCGACGCTGCGACCACTTCGCCCGACGCTGCGACCACTTCCACCGACGCTGCCACGAGCACTGTGGACTCGACCACTGCTACAACCTCGACTGATGCTGCTACATCCACCAGCACCGAAATCTCAACTGCTAAGGCTAAGGCTACCAAAACCACTCGGCCCGCATTCACGAAAACCGCTACGCCTACTCACGTCGCCATCGTCGACCCTCTTACTTCGGACGTTCTCAACCCTCTAACTTCGCTTCTAGGAGGACTTGGAGGAGTTCTCGGAGGAGGGCAGACCACGAGCACGGAGACTCAAGCGCAGGCCACTTCAACCATCACGTCGCAGGCCTCATCTTCAACGGACACTGGCATTGGAAAAATTATTCCTCCCATCGTCGTCGACCCCATTACGTCGTTACTCTCCGTCTTGGACCCGGGAAACAAGGACACCACGACCACGGACGCCGCCACCACCACCACCAAGGACGCTGCCACCACCACTACGACCTCCACTGACTCGACTTCGACCGGCACTGGTGCGCTTGTCTTTTCTTTTTCTCCTTCGTGTCTCATTTGTTTCTTACCAGGCGGTAAAACCGGAGGTAACGGTAGCAACGGGAAGGGCGGGGACAGCGGGGCAGGTTCCACGGACACGACGTCTTCTGATGATTCCTCTGCAACCACGAGCACCGCGGACGCGGGAACGACGTCTACGGTTGACATTGACACGACCACTTCGACAGCTGCGCTTCGCGAGACCACGACCGCTGCTGGATCGACTGCGACGCAGGGTGTTGCGGGTCCGGGTCCGGGGACTGGTTCGGGCGCAGCCGCAGGCTCAGGTTCGGACAACCAGAACTCCGAAGGGGCTGGCGGAACCTCTATCGCGACGTCCGCGGCTGCCACTGCGACGGGCGGCGCTGGAGGATCCACCCCTCCTGACAACTTGGGAAACGGTAACACTGGAACTGGTAACGGCCAACAAGGCGGAGCTCCTCCGCCCGCCGTTGGGGGTAGTTCTCCGGCTGCTACCGGCCAGACTCCCACGGCTGCCGCTTCAACGCAGACTACCGCCACCGACCTGTGCGTCCGGTTGATTTCCTTGAAAATTCACAGACTTAGTATGTTGCTTAGACCGGCCGCGACCTTCACCGGCCTCCCGGGTACTGGACTTCCTGTACCCAAGCTCGGAGGCGCAACGGGCCCCAGCGGCATCGCGTGAGTGATCCCTTGCGGTTGTCCTCCGCGAAACACTAAATATTTCCCAGTGTTCTACCTGTTGGATTGCCTGTCGGGGGCGTAAGCACTTCTTTCAGCGCAAGCGTCACTGTCGTTACAGGAACCACTGCTGTTCCCGTAACCGTCAGTGGAATAGCCACAGTCAGTAACTCATTGTTTACCTCGACCTCGACCTCGCTAGTACCTGTCGCAACCATAACTGGTCAGAGCAATGCTTCCCAGTAAGTTGCGGATGTTTGAATCACCGAATTGTTGTTGACATACACGAAAAGGTCTGGTAGCAGCACCAACAAAACCGTCGCTGTTGCTGGCGGTGTCGTGGGCGGGGTTATTGTTCTCCTCGGTGCAGTCCTGCTCTGGTTCTTCATTCGCAAACGCAGGAACAACCAGGCTCTCTTCTTGAGCTCTCGCCCCGATTCTCCGTTCAGAGATGTCGAGCGATCGATGCCGAGCAATGTACCCACGTTTGCGATGGTCAACCCTCATTCTTCGGCTCCCGCTTCGATCCCCGCGATCGTTGTGGACGCCCCCGAAATGTCCGAGGCTCCCCGCCGCCAACCGCCCAACCTCCATGTGCACAAGAAGCCGTCGCCCAGCCTTACCCAGCGGGAGTTGGCTGACCTGATCGACCCTGCACCTGTCAGCGCCGCGCCTGCTTCCTATGTCCTCGATGTCGACGCCCCCACTTCGTCCGTGGCCTCCATGGCCTTTGACTCGAGTACTTTCGCGCAATCGCTCGGCAAAGACCCCGCATGGGCGGCCGTCCTCGCCCCCACGGCGTCGGCCAATCCCTTCGAGGACCCCGTGAACCCCTTCGCGGACCCTCAGCAACCCAAGACGCGCGTGTCGGCAATGCCTGAAGTTCCCAAACACCTCCGCATGTCGACTACATCTTCAACTCTTTCTTACCACGGGGGTTTCGCTATGTGAGGTCGAGTACCGCGAGTGCTAGCACTTTTGTTGTCGAACCTTTACCTTTATGTACGCTGCCGGAACATCTATTTTCCTTTCTTCCAAGGACTGTAAGTTAATTTGCGTATTCGAGAAGTGAATACAAATAATATATCGTGTGCGGAATACATATACATACTTGCGTACCTGACTGTTATTTGTGTTTCTGAACTTGCTCGCCGTTGCAATTCCAGAACAGATGTTTTGCGTCCGTTGTCCTTTTTTTTTATACGCCAAAATGTGCGGTCGTTACAAAAGTAAAAGCCAAAGTCACTCTCGATCGGCCCGGCGGTCCGCGACGCTGCTTCAAGTTGTCCCTCAAGTTTCAACCAAGTAACAACTCTTCAACTCTCTCAGTACCAATCGCGCGTCTTCATCCTTGGCTTCAGCTCTTCGTCCAAAACTTCTATAGCACTCGCCCGTCCGAGTCGTTTTCTCGACCCTTCGATGGCCTTTGCCGTACTACGTCAGTGAACTGGTACTGTGGACAGCGAACGCACAAATGCCGCGTACCCTTCGCCATCTCCGTTGATTGAAGACGCACCGTTCACGGCTTGCGTCCCAACCCCTGTCGGACGGTTTCTGCGGAGTGCCGCTGCCAGCATTCGACCACTGGGCACCCAAATTCCGACTGTTCGTAATTTCTTTCATAAGTTGGTGGTGCTCGGCAGCATAAATAACTGCCAAGAGCATCTCATCCTCAAACATCCTGTCAGACTTTGAGGCGAGCTCCAGTTCGATATCTTCCGGTGCCCTTGAATTTATTTTCAAGCCAATTTGAGGTAAAGTGTTGACCCCAGAAAGTAATGTTACTCCCGCGGCAACCTACCTCATGTTGGGTACACTCCATCTTCCCATTCCCGGCGTCCTTTGTCCAGTTCACCTTTTCGGACCCTCAGTTTACATTACCTCCACCTCTTAGTTTACTCCTAACGGCGGCCAGCTGCTGGTCATTGACGCCATGTGTTCCCTTCAGGTAGAGCGGAGACATGGAGGTGACTTATTATTCCTCCACGCTAAAATGATTGGCTCCATTTCAGATGATCTTTCCGAAACCCTCGAGGTTGAACCAGGCCGTAAACATAGGTCTTCTCGGCCGCGGGCAAGTACATCAGGAGAGTTCGCCCTTCAATCCTTACGCAACGACCTGCATCCGGTTTGTTAACGGACGCTCCTTTCATTTCCCCATTTTTGTTGAGAATCTGTTTTGGAACGCCCTTCAGGTATAAAAGGCGCGCAGACTCTTAGCGAAATTGCTATAACGAAAATGCTGCTCTTCACAAGCTTCATCGCTTTCGTCTGCGGAATAGCTTCAGGTGCAGTTCCCTTGCCGAGTATATCGCACCCATCTCATCCGTGTCTCAATAGCCGTGCCAGATGCTTTTTTTAAGCGGGATGCTTATGACCGTAGCCTCTTGAAGAGATCGTTCTATCCCAGCATGCTAAATGTAGGTGCCAACAACACCCTTACGACCACCATCTCACCGGCATCTGTAGACTAGTTGTGTGCTTGCTCCTGAGACTCCGAGCGGTACGTGACTACATTTCATCCCCACTTACTACTATAACTTCTTGCAGAGGACTACACTGCTAACCCTGTGCTTATTCAAACCTTTTCGCCTCCCCCCTCATTGCCAACCGTTTCCTCAATAGCCCGTTCGCGTCGACGTCACGGAAGGCCAGATGTGAGCTAGTCTTTTTGTCCTCGGTTTAGTATTCAATGCTGAACTTCCTCTGTAGTGGAGTAGCCTTCACCGTGGATATTGGAGTGATGGATGTCACCACCTGCAAACCCCTTACTGGCGTCTGTTTCCTGCGCGGTCCATTAAAAAGCCACCTCTGATTATCGCACGAATAGGTTATGGTTGAAATTTGGAGCCGTGCGCATGATGTCTTGAATTCGACCTTGATCACTGACCCTTATTGCGTTTGAAGCGAACGCTATTGGAGAATATGGAACCACTTTCCTTCGTGGCGCCACCACAACCGGTACGCGTGGCATCCGTCACTAGAAATAATTTGAATTCGCCTCCCTATTTTATCTATCTAGGGTCAAACGGAATCGCGGAGTTTCAGACCATCTTCCCGGGCTATACAAGCGACAGTGCAAACCATTTGAACATTTTGGTTCGCTCTTCGTCCTCCGAGTCTTCCAGCGTCGTGCATTTTGGTCGCCTGTTTTTCACGGATCCCTGGAGCGGCGAGTCCTCTCTCAACACCTATACTTTTAGCCTAACCGAACGATGCCCAAGATATCATCGACATGTACACGGTCGACGGCTACAACGAGAACACCAATACCAGAGTGAGGAACGCCAATGACCCCGTTTTCGCTGTAGCGAATAAGGGCGGGTTTAACAGCATTATTGAGTGAGGCGTATAATTTTATCACCCGTCCTTGGTCCTCATAGTTTCCTCAGTATCGAGGAGATCAACGACGACTGGCCTGAGGGTATCGTCGGCTACATAAGTATACCGCTCCCACCCTTCTGGCGAATGGCTGGAATTGAATGTTTGCCACAGCCGTCGGTGTTAACCCGAAAGTAAATGTCGCCTGAGGTGAGCAAAGGAATACTCCGGAGTGATACAAGATTCTACAAGTACAATTATCTGACATGGTATGTAGCGATTATGACGATGGGATCTGTTGTAAACGCGTCTTCAACTCATCTAAAAGTGTTACCGCGGGGTCTTCATGTTGATCCGCAAATTCTTTGATAGATTTCTCGGCCTGCCCTAAAGCATCGAATTCTGGTGAGATCTTTACACCTGCAAAAACAGTCAGTGAGACAATGAGCGCAAATGTTGCTTCAAAACTCACCGAGGATGGTTTGGCGCATTTGTGTGCACAGGCGCTTGAATGCGAGGCGATTGTCATGCAAGATGTTGGCGACGCTTTCTTTGAAGAGATTGCGTATGTCAACGTTCATCTGGCCATACAATTGAGAACGGTGATTTTGGATGAATTCCCGATTCATCTAGGCGTATGGTATATCAGTTGACGCCAACCAAGTATAGAGCAAACTTGCCGCCTACAAAACATAGGAGTTAGTTTATAGAAATCAGCTGAAACTCTTGAAGCTCAGACAGACCTTCATGCGTTTGTACATGCCATTGCCCTTCTCTGCGGAAACCTTCGTGTACTGCGGCTTCAGCAGCCTTTTCATCAAGGGTTCCCATGTGCGGCTGCCTTGTCGTTGGGCGGTTTTTGTCGCGTCCATGTTTGCCACGTGGAGGGAGGTCATGAACGTTTCGATCCCGAGCGATTTCCGAACAGAGGGATCATTCGCTATGTAAGTTTGAAGAATGAATATCTATCGCGTTTCGCGAAGACTTGAAGAGAAAGCACTGACAAACACTTTTGACGGTGTTAATGAGATCCTCTTGGATCTCTTCCGCATAGTCTTTGATACGGAGGGGAGTGAGGTTGTTCCTGATTATGCGTGAGGAGTTGCGTTGACAGGGAGTGGTAAGGCAATTACACGGCAATATTCCAGTCCCTGTGGTATTGGAATGGGTCAAGGACTCGTCACTTTCGACGTCAGACGAGGTAAGCTGACCTTTGAACGAGGGGAAGAATATCTTTGGTTAAATCAGCATTCAGGTTCCCAGTCTCATACTTGCCCCTCTTGTCGCATCATGGCTCTGCATTGATCGACTCAGCCGACAATACCTCATCACACGAGGATTTTTTCTCACCGGTACTGGTTCCATTTCTTGGCTTCATGACTTTGGAAAATCGAGGGACTTTTCCCTTCAGCCTGTCGAAGCGTTAGTCGCGCAACGGGAGCCACGGAGACACATACATCGGAGACAGCGGCATCTACGATGACTAGTAAGTCATCATACACATTCTCAATAGCAGCCACCATCTCGTTGAGCCTGGTTCCACAACGCTGCAAACAAGTCAGAACAAATTGTTTCAAGAACCAGGGCTCCGCGGACCTGTTCTAGGTCATTGATCGCATTTTGCACCGTTAGAGCGGTAGCTTGGTTCCCCATTGGGCTTACAGAGAACTGGGTCGAACTGGTGCGAGAGAGAAACTCGCAGAAATGAGAAACCACGGCGATGGCTTCTCCCAGGTTACGACGTTCCCCGTGCGATTCGAAGTAACTTCGCAGTTGCGGGATGCCCGTCTGGAACTGTAAGACAGCAGAAGACGGATCAACGTGAACGACAGACCTCTCCTGCTTCGCGAAAAATGATCGGGTCATCCAGATCGTCCACCTGGAGAAGACGCATAAAGTCTCGGCTACCTGGGAATATTCAGCAACTTCTACGACCAATGCGATAAAATAGCTATCCACCAACGCAGAAGATAGGGATGGGCGGGACGGGTGTATCGGCCGTTAATCGAGAGAGATCACGATATAACTGGGCGTATTTGTCCTGTGTTAGTTTGGTGTCAGCGTCCAGTGGGGGTGATGCAGGAGGCAACCTGTAGTGATTCTGAGACGATTTCAGAGCGGCCAATCTGGAAGGAATCAGACATGGGAATACGGAAGAGGACACACAAACAGCCCGTAGACGATTCATTTCCTTCGTCTTTATGGTCCTCTTTTGGGATAGTGCGGTCATCTACGTCCTGTCAGCCCCACTCCGCGGTATCATAAATAGGTTTACTTGTTCCCGAATTTTTTCGAGGGCCGCGGAAGCGTTCTTTTTCGCCCTCGATTTTTCCTTCTTCTCTCTTTTTTCCCGCAGAGCGTTCAACTCTTGGGTGAGCGCCAGCGCATCCTATAGAAATTTGAGTAAACTTTGATGTGTACGAAAACTGTATAACCTGGTTGAGATCATCAACGATGGCTTGCTTCGTCGGTTTGAGCGTGATTTCGTTACCGCCGATGGGGTCCTGTTAAAGAAGTCATTGGCAGTCATAGGATGCACGGGAAAACGGCAACATGCATCGGCGCTGGTCAGAGCGATGAGGATAGATTTCTCTTGAATCCGGCCGTCTATGATAGTCTGAGATAAACTAGAATCATTTCAGAAGAGGCAAGTGAAATGGGGGGAAGATGTACTGCTTGTGGAGATAGGCATGTATGTCCTGTAACGGGAAGATATAAACAACGAAGTACGATCTAGAAGAATACTGGGCCACTGACGCGATCATCCTTGGCCCTCGTAATACCAGCCACTGGGTGAGATATAGGGTGAGTGCACATGTTATAACGCCACTACTAACCGAGACAAATGGCGTCGGCAGTTTTGAGGTATTCATTTGCCATGGTATCACGAGTGTTATCGACGTCGCCATGGCCGGGGAGGTCTACAAGTGTAATGCCAGTCGAAAGAACGTCGAACCGCCCCATTATCTTGACGCTGAGGGTAATTTAGACTAGAACATGCCAGGAAAAGCAGGACTAACATTTTCACGAGCGGCCAGAACTGCCAGCGCATAAATTGAGATTCGGGAATGCAAATCGCCATTGACTCACTACGCGGGTGTCCTGAGCCAGCCAAAGCCTGACGCTAGGAACTGTTCCAGCTGGGATCCCAAGAGTCGGTGGACCAACTTTTAAAGAATCAAAGAACGACAAACCTCCTTTTGGAAATTCACGTCCTTCTGGGCGGCGAAGATTTTAGTTTGACCGAGGTAATCTTGAACTACGGGATCATTCAGGAGCTCTTCGACCTTCCAGCTTTTCTCCGAAACATTTCGCAGGCTATTCCCGTCATCACCGCAATTCTAACGCGATGAAGGTAAAAGACATACTGCGGGTAAATCTGGAAAGCCCCGAAGTGGTTAGCGCAGCGAGGGGGAGGGAGGACACGCGCGCACTCCATAGATCTTTTGTCGGGCTTGATATGCTGGAGAAAAAGCGGTGTCGGTGACCTCTTCCTCCTTGTCGACGGTCGTGTCGGTCCTACGCGCAATAATGAGAAGGATTGTCAATCAGGGAATGGTGCCCGACATACACGTCCTCGATAAGGCGACCCAGATCCTTGCGAAAAGTCCGGTTACATGGAACAGTATTGGAGGCTAGCATAACTTACTTTCGCCCACTGTTCTCGAGAAATAAACTCGACGACGGCTTCGATAGTCGGGACATCTTGCAAAGTATTGGCAAAAACCCAAGACCAAATAAATCGCCAGACCAACCTCGGTACGAGATCTCAGTAGTAACGGCGGTGCAAGCGCCCTGTCAGATAAACATTAGAGCTATTCGAGTGCAGCCAAATGGTACGTACCGACGCTGACGCCGACAGAACCCGTTGTTCCAACAACGCATTCACAAGCGTGGACTTGCCGGCCTGCGTTCCAATTAGTCGCCCATTTTGCAGAATTGAAGATGGAGCAAACCCCTTGGGTACGGTGAGCACAATTCCTACGAGGGAACGAAACGCACCACATACCTGTGCGCCCAAGAATAGCGACTTTGTACGGTCTCTGCACGGCTTTGCCTTTCATGTCTGCCGTCGAGCGGCTCCATTCGTCTCGCAGCTCGGTGGGCAGTGTGAGGCTACTCAATGTCGCCTCAAAGGCGTTGAGCAGTGGGAGGAGGTATTCTTTGAAAGACTAGTTATAGAATGGCAGTGCGTGTATCGGAGAACGAATATTACCGTACGCCTTTTGGGCAGAAGGCCGCGGAGGCGCGTTCATTTCGACATCGTCCTCCGTCATTTCCGTCTGTGCATAGTGAGAGGATGGTCGAGGAATGCAGAAGTGTATACCAATGAAGATTCAGTGGTCATCTCGCCAAGGGTCGTGGAGAAACGAGAAACGCGTTCGTGAAAGGGCGCGAAGATTTACAGGATAAGCGCCCATGCGGTAGGCTCGATTGGGAAAATCTCAATAAGCGCTCATCACTTGCTCTCACGTTGATTTTGAATCCCTTCGAATCGTCGATACCTTCGACCTCTATCCTTGGCAGACATACCTTAGAAGCTCTTTGCTGGTAATCTTTATCCACCTGGGACTTTCCAGCACAAACTAGTCGTCGACACAACGAGGTCGTGTATGCCACTGCACGCGTACCGTTGAGATCAGAGAAGAGTTGGATACAATGGACGACGGGTATTCATGGTAAAGTTGTGGCAAATTTAAACTTAAAGGAAATCGCGAGATACTCCAGACTCCGGTGGATACACTTTCTTTTGAGGGTTGCGGGTATCTGCGGGACAAATTTGCTCCCTCCGTCTTGTTCCGTCTTTTCCGGAGCGGCGCTTTACGCAGAGCAAGCTTTGCCTTTTCGTTTTCGTCTCAGTTTACTGACTTACTCTTTCCGTGCACTTCCGTCTCCTGGTACCGCTCACAGCCGGTCTGCCGCTCGGAGTCCACTTGATCTCTTTCCCGCGCACGCAGCGCCCGAACGACAGAACTTTCGGCTCTTGCCCACCCGTATCGCATAGGAAGCGGCGCAAAATGAGGGCTACCGCTCTGTTTCCAAGGATGCCCTTTTCAGCTCCAGAACGGTCCGGATTCGCTTTTATAGCGGTCAAAGCCACTTGTAACCGCACCCGAAAGTAAGAATATCCTGGAGTAAAAGTACAATTATTGGGTAGGGGTATATAGCGTAGGTGCGATTACGAGGGTAAAATCTGTTCTAATCGCGTCTGGAGATCATCCAGAAGCGTCATTGTAGGGTTTTCATGTGTGTCCACAAAGGCTTTTAGGGCTTTCCTGGCTTGCCCTGACGGATCGAATTTTGATGATATCTCCACGCCTGCAAAGCACCAGTGAGAACGCTGCGGCAGGGATTTGTGCGAAACCTCACCATTAATGGTTTGACCCAAATACTTGCAGAACGCCTTCAACTTTTCCTTGTTTTCATCCGAAATGCTCTTCACAGGCCCTGCAAAGACCTTCTCGGTATCAAGGTTTATCGCGTTGAATAGATCCCTAGCGTGATCTTGGATGTATTCCCGATTCATCTGCGCTTACGATCAGGACTTGGGTCAAAATTGATGGAGGAGAGGAAAAGACACTTGCATCCTGTGAAAGGACAATCAATAACAGTTCACGGTAATCACCGAAAGTCAAACCTTCATGCGTTTATACATCCCATTACCCTTCTCCGCCGAAACCCTTGCATAGTGCGACTTGAGGAGTCCGGTGATTACGCGTTCAAAGCGGTTGCCAAGTCGCTGTGCTTCTTGTGTTTTAGCTATGCTTTGGCTCTGGATGTCGTCGGCGAATAATTCGATTGTTCGGGCCAGCCCTTTGCGAAGAGAGTGTTTGACTGTTGAGGTTGAACAACAAGTATTGATTAGCCTGGAGGAAAAGAACTGACCAATCGGTTTGACGGTATCGGCAAGGTCCTTCCGGATCGCATCCCTGAAGTCTTTAATATGGATAGGGATTTGATTGTTTACAGCCTGCATCCAATGTCTTGCGGGTGATTTGACTAAAAATTCAAGGCCAATTAGGTGCTCAGACTCACCTGCGACAGCGCGTGAGTATATCCTTCGTCAAATCAGCATTAAGATTGTAATTCTGGTACAGTCCCTCTTGGCGCATCATCGTTCTGCAGTGATTCAACTTCGTCAGGAATGCTCAAACCCACAAGAATTGTTTTTACCTGTACTGGTTCCATTTCTTGGTGTTATGGCGTTCGAATATGGAGGCACTTTTCCCTTCAGCCTATTGAGATATTAGTTGCGTCGCGGGCAGGGGGTGGGGGTCTGCCAAAGACACATACATCGCAGGCAGCTGCTTTTACGGCAACTAGTAAATCATGATACACCTTCTCAATCCCAATAATCAACTCATCGAGTCGCAATTTACAACGCTGTAGTTGAATCAGAAAATAAACGGGTGAAGGAATCCAAGTTTTCGGACCTCGTGTGAGTTATCTATCATAGTTTGAACCGTGGCCTGGTTCCCCATTGGGCTCGAGGAGAACTGGATCGAGCTAATGCGGGGGAAAAACTCGCAGGCGTGAGAAACAACTCGGATGGCATCCGACAAATTGCGATGTTCGCCCTGCGATTCGAAGTAACTTTGGAGTTTGGGGATTCCCGTCTGGAATATAAGGCCACAGGTCGCAAATGACAGCGAAGAAACAAACCTCTTCCGCTACGTCGAAGATGCTTGACGCATGCACATCAATCTGTTGAATCCGCATATAGTCTTGACTACCTGCGAGAAGGTTGGCAACTTCGACAGCGAACACGATAATATAGATTCGCACCAACACAGAAGATGGGAATGGTCGGGATATCGGTCGTTGCCGGAGAGAGATCACGATACAACTGAAAATATGTGTCCTGAAGGGATGCTGACACGAGTTCGGAGCGCTCAACCTGGAAGGGAATCAGACGTCGGAACGTGAAAGAGAAGAATACCCGAACAGCCATTATACGATCCATTTCCTTCGTCTTCAAAGTCTTCTTTCGCAATATTTCGTTCATCTGACGGGAGATGAATTCAGTAAGCTCTACCTAACACAGGGCGGCAGCATAGATAGGCTTACCTGTTCCTTAAGTTGTGTGATGGCGGCCGCTGCCCTTTTGGCTTTGGACTTTTCCTTCTTTTGCATCTTGACCCGTAGAGCATTCCACTCCTGGTTGTATTCGAGAGCCTCCTGCCAATTTTTGAGCAAACCCCCATGCAGACCACAATTCAAAAACCTTCTTTAGTTGCTCAACTGTTGCTTGGTTAGCTGGTTTGAGAGTAATCTCGTTGTCACCGATAGCGTTCTGTTCAAGAAGTTATGGGCACTCAGAGGATGAAGGATAGCCGAGACACACATCGTTGCCGGTTAAAGCGATTATAATAGACTTGTCCCGAATTCGGCCGTCTATGATGGTCTGAGATAGACTTCAAGCATTTCAGAAACCAAGGGTAAATTGGAACCACGAACACGTACTTTTTCTTCAGCTGCGCGTACACTCCCTGCAATTGTCAAAATATTAGAAATGGGGAATGCAATCCAGGTGAACAATGGGACTGACAGTGTCATCCTTAGCCCTCGAAATAGGAGCCACTGTGGCCATGGCGAGATATAGTGAGTGTATATGTACAGCACAGCCACTAACCGAGACATACTCCTTGCGCGTGTTGGAGGTAGTCGGCGGCCATCCTATTGCGAACAGGGTTGAGGTCTCCATACCCCGGTAGGTCCACGAATATGCTACCGTTGACAAGGACGTCGAACGGCCCGGTTATCTTGACGCTGGACGGGTATCAGAGGGGAACACGCCCACAAAACAGCACGTACATTTTCACGAGCGGCCAGAACTGCCAGCGGATAGGTTGAGATCCCGAAGTGAATATATGTATGAACTCACTGCGCGTGTGTCTGAGCCGCCCAAGGTTGACGACAAAAATTGTTCCAGCTGAGGTCAAATGAGTGGGTGGATGAACATTTACCAAAAAAACGAACCTCCTTTTGGAAATTCACGTTGTCCTTGGCCACAAAGATCTTGGTATGACCGAGGTAACTTTGGACTACGGGATCATCCAGGAGCTCTTCGACCTTCCAGCTGTTCTCCGAAACATCCCGCAGGCTAGTCGCGTCAGAACAGCATTTCTACTCGAAGAGAGTCGAAGACGTACTCAGGGAAAATCTTTCAAATATTGAGGTTAATAGAGGAACGAGGCGGGGGGGGGGGGGGGGGGAGGGATAACACGCGCTTACTTCACACATTGTCTTTCTTGCTTGGGATGCTGGAGAAAGATTGGTCTCGTCGGCAGACTCCTCTTCGTTGTCGACGGTCGTGTCATTCCTACGCGAAATGAATGAGAAGGATTGTCGATCGGTGAACGATGCGACATACGCGTCCTCAATAAGTTGAGCGAGATCCTTGCGAAAAGTTCGATCACGTGGAATAGTGTTCTAGGGCTAGCAAACGTACTTTTGCCCACTGCTCTCGAGAAATAAACTCGACGACGGCTTGGAAAGTCGGTCCATCTTGTGTGAAAGATTAATTCCAACACTAAAACATGGACATTCGCGAGACAAACCTCCATACGAGATCTCAGTTATAACCGCAGTGCACGCACCCTAGCAAAAAATAAACACTAGGGCCTCTTGAGTGCAATGAATAGCTACGCACCGCCGCCGATGCTGACAACACCTGTTGTTTCAACAACGCATTCAAAAGCGTGGACTTGCCGGCCTGCGTCTCACAATTAGTCGCTGTAATTAAAGATGGAGAAGCGCTGACCCCTGTGATACTATGAGCACAATTCCTACGAGTGAACAACGGAAAATTTATTCACCTGTTCGTCCCAAGAAGGCGATTTTAGACGGTCTTTGCACGGCGTCGGCTTTCACAGCTGCTATAGAGCGACTCCAATCATCTCGCAACTCGGGGGGCGCTGGGATTTCGCTGAATGTCGCCTCCAATGTATCAAGTACGACGAGAAGCTGTTCTTCGAGGGCAAGATTTAATTGGCTTGGTGTGTGTATTGAACGAAAGATGCTACCGTATGCCTTTTGGGCAGAGGGCCGTGGAGGCTCCATCTCAACGTCTCCTCCCTCCGATATGTCCGTCTGGTGGCCAGTGAGGCAAGGGTCAACAGATACGAAAAGAGCGAACCAAAGAGGAGTCGGTCGACATTCGTTAGAGGGTTTGGGAGTTGAAAAACGCGTTGATGAGGGTTGGGTGAGGGAAAACAAGGATAAGCGCCCATGCGGATGACCCAATTAGGAAAATCTCAATTTGGTACGATCGTCGATCCTTAGGGACCGTTTCATCACGAGAATGCTGACCCTTGCCGACCACTCTTCCGAGACAGTTGCAACGCGCACGCCAAACGCACCGGCAGTGAATATTGCTTGACCTACGTACTCCCCCAACCGCTTCTTGCCACAAATAAATAGACGATCGTTCAGGAAATACGTCAGCTCTAAACACCAGACCTATGTGTCCTCACCACCGCCTCCTTCTTGGCAACCAAGTCGCGGTTTTTCAAGAGACAATAATCCCCAAACTCGTTCAAGCTCTGCCAAGCTTCGCCTGGGAGCCACAATGTCCGCGTCAAAAGATTCGAGTGTCCTGCGTCGAGGAACGGCGTGCAGAAAACGCGTTCCCACTTTGTGGCGTCGACTGCATAGCGGGGCTCCAGCGTCGACGAGCTCGGGTGCTTGGGAAAGTCCAAGTCGAGCATATAGTCGCAAGCCTCGATCGACGCCTAAAGTATGCGGGGTTAGCGGAGACGATACAGAAGAGTAGAAAAGTCAAAGTATTCACGTAATAGGACGGCTGCTCTCGATTTAGGTCGTTCAGTCCAACGGGGACATTTCTAGTCTCCGGCCGACTCCAACCGTACCAGCTCGCAGGCTTATTCCACCATGCGGTGGCCAGCATGTCGTTCTCCCAAGACGCTTTCTTCACTTCGCCCTCACCGAAATGCCCTGGCAATAACCCGTCGAATTCACTCTTCACAAAATCGACGCGGACGCCGGAGGGGACGAGGTAGTGACCGGGGAATCTATACCATTCCTTGCTGACGCACATGGTGAGATTGAAGTCCTTGACCGGGGAGAGGTCGATGCGCGGGATGTCCTCCTCGGCAGTACCTGGTGGGTAGATCGGAAGGAGACCGGTGTCATTGAGGAGCCGAGGGATTTCTTCTGTCTGAAAGGCATAGACGACGGAGAGCGGGGAGTGGTAGTAGAATGTTTGGGCGAGAATGCGCGACACGGAAAGCACGGCGGACGCCACGACCACAGAGGACGTGAAAGTGCGGAATATCGTAGATTGAGACGCCTAAGAAAGGTCAGCAGGAGACGCAGTAAACTCGGGAGTAACGTACACGATACGGAGACTGGGTGAGTGAAATAAAGATAGTCTCGAGCCAACCCCGCATAAGATATAATGTCACTGCGGCATTGAAGCAGAGGAGAGGATACGCGGGGAACATGAACCGCTCCTCTTTATGCGCCTGAGAAGTCAGAATCGCGGTCCACAGGTAGAAAGGAGCCAGTCGGAGCGCGAGCACTGTGAAAGGCGAACTTTGATCAACCGACGGCTTAATTAAACCAAGACGCTTCCGGTCGACAAAGTAGGTGACTAGAAGGGACGGGAGCGAGAGCAGGGCGATGGGAGCCAAGACATTAAAGTTCAAGGTGAGGTTGAGAAAGTAAAAGTTCCAAGGAGAGGTCCCGTATAGATCTGGGCCACGATCAACTCCGCCGAATACATTGTACTTGATGATGTTCCAGGGGACGATTGCGAGTTTTCCGTAGGCGATGCTGTCAATTGCAATAACAGGGATCTAGAAAGAACGTCAGTTGATTGTGTAAATGAAGAAGTAGAACACTGACGAATATCAAACTCGCGGTAAGACCCGCGGAAAACAATCTTTTCCACCGATTCAACATCCAGGTCGTCCGAATCTCAGGTGCGACACGGTCAGCGCTGAATATGAACAGCTCTTCGAAAACGAAAGGCACAGAGAGTGCGAGCGCAAAAGGCCAGCCAACGATAGCTCCGGTGGCGAATAACAGAGTGGCCGCAAGAGTTCGGCGGTTATTTTGCGCACTTGAAGGCGCCAGTGCGTAGGAAAATGCAAATGTAGACATGTACATGGCGAAAGATGAGGGGAGAAGCGCTGGGCAGAGATTAGTAGATAATAAATCAAACGAATTGTAATTTACCTGCAGAAGCATTCCACATCCCTGCGCTGAACAACAACATGAAGAAGAGATAGCGTCCGACTCGTTCGTTAATCTTTTCGTATACCGTACGGTAGAATTTTGCCTCTGCTAAAACGGAAACGGTTGCGAGCGAAATCCTGACAGCGAAGAATGCGGCTCTCTGCGTTGTTCGTTGAAGAGTTAGGAGCTTGACGCGACACTATGGCTCACTTTATCGCCAGTTAATAGCACTTTTGAAAGTTTTGCAGGGAGGATGTGCAGGACGATGTACGCCCAACTCCGGATGGCATACTCAGGAGAGACTTCCCATGTTTGGAATCCGTAACCGTGGTCGAGAAAATGCAAAGGTTCCCAGAAGTTGAAGACTATTCGGGATTAACGTCTAGTGTGCGGTTGGCATCTTCGCACACCGCACCTTCGTCACAGTCGTCGATATTGGAGTACATTGCGCCGGTGAAGCGCACAAGCAACAGAATACGAACTGCGAGCGAAAAGCTGGGATTCCATGGCCGACGTGCTGCCCTGCGCAGCTGGTCTTGGAGGATTCCGGTGTGTCTCGGCGGCTGCTTGGGCTTGGGTTCGGTGTCTGGGCGACGCAGACGAATGTGCTGGACGTTGTCCGCCATAAAAGGTTCGGCGTTAATCGGGGCTCGCGTCGGTCACGCGTCGTCGCGTCGGCGCTTAGCGGTTCGCGCGCAACCTTTTTGGGCGAATCTTCTTCCTGGTTTGTGAGGTAACTGTAACGCCTAAGAACGCAGTGTGCTCGCGGCTGTCGCGAGGGTTAGCCACTAGTGAGCAGTGAGGCCCGCGACGAAAAAAACGGACACTGTGAGTTTCGCTGGGATAAGGTTGAATTCAAAGCCAGTTCTCGACTGGATGCGCTGGTTTCGCCGGTTTACACGGCAGAAAAGGCGTGCAAAGGTAGCTGGACGTTGCGGAGGCGACGCAGAATAGAAAATAGAAGCGAAGAGAAGGACTGGAAGCCTTTTTGCGTACAAATTGACGTAGGCTGTATCCGCCCTTTAGTTCGACTGAAGCCTTCCGCTTTTCTCCCTTCTTGTTCCCAACCTCCATCCCACCACCATGGATCCCAGCTCTCTTGTCCCTGTCAATGCAGGTATACTCTTCCTCCTCCTCTGTCTCTCCTCGTCCTCATCTCCTCCTCCAGAAAAATTCCTTTATATAACTCAGGTATACTTTTGTGGTACGTATTTTTGACCGTCTGCTCGTCGTCTTTTTCTTCATCCCCGTCTTTCAGCGATGTGTAAGTCCATCTTTACCCCGTTCTCTCCTCTTGCTGACGCGACCTTAGACGCGGTGGTCGTCTGGGACTGGCTCATCAGTCTGCCGCGCGAGTGGAGATTCGTATGACGACGCCTCTTTTCTTTCCTCGACGCTGACTACCTTCCCGCGAAGGTCTGGAAGACCCATTGGACACCCGTCAAGATGGCTTACCTCTTCTGCCGGCAAGTCGCGCTCGTTTCACGCTCGACGCGCACCCACTCACGTCGCGCACCCCACAGCTATTGGGTCATCGCAGTTGTACCCTATCTACTCTACAGGTAGGCCTCTCCGCTCTTTTCTTCAATTTTCGCGCTAATATGGTCGCCAAGTTTCGTCATGGACCACAGCCTCGAAGTATGCCAGAAAATCTACAAGGTATCGTCCTCCGGCTCCCGCGTTCTCCCGCTGTCACTGAAACTCTTTTCCTCGATGTAGATTCCCGTAGCTTTGGCTCTCTGGAACCAAGTCGGCTCCGAATGTTGGTCGTGTTTCGTCATTCTTTTTACAACCGTTTTTTCATTCTTTTTCGCTAGCCGTGCTCCTGATTC
Organism: Mycena metata; assembly: GCA_029378385.1. Lineage (NCBI taxonomy): Eukaryota > Fungi > Basidiomycota > Agaricomycetes > Agaricales > Mycenaceae > Mycena > Mycena metata. The sequence continues at coordinate 2,399,456 of JARKIB010000001.1, read as the reverse complement.
GAACCTACGCCTTCTTCAATAGAAACGTTTACATCCTGTGGTTTCTCATTTGCGCCATCTCCGGCGTCGTGGCCTACCAGCTCTACGTAGACACGACCCAGATGGACTGTGAGTAACACCCGCCTCTTGCCTCATCCATTGTTCAATTGCTTCCCCAGTGCTGCCGTTTGTCAAGCCTCCTTTCGTAAGTGCCTATGCGGTGTTTTAACCTAAGCTTCTGCTAACTCTCATCGCAGGACAGAGGCCCTTGTTTCCCTATGTCCAAACCGCATTCAGCTCACCTCCTCGGTACGTTTACATCGGGTGGTTTCATTTATTGGCATTAACATATCATTTAGGATTCTTCGTGCGTGTTTCGAACGTCGTGCTCCTCCCTCATTCCAACACGCAGCGCTTCAGATTGCCCCGCTCCTTTTCGACACAATCGTCACGCTTATGACTATCTGGAAAGCTTTCACCATTCGCAGACGGAATGGCGGGCCTAACAGCAGGCTGATCCAAACTTTCCTTCGTGAAGGTACCTCTGAACTCTATTTCGTCTTTTATTGAGCCAACTGACGACGTTATGTACGCAGGGGTTTTCTATTATATTCTCATTTCTATTGCCAACCTCATCAACGGTATTTTCTATCTTCAGTGAGTCTATGCGTCGTATGCCCTATTTTAGACCACAATCTTGAATATTTTCGCAGACCCCGTCAAGTCATTTCAGCCATCAACATTCCTCTGAGTGTTATGATGGCTCCCGTTCTTGCCTGCCGTTTGGTTAGTCCCGCCGCTCCCACCACCAACCACGGGCTTTGTTTAATAGTCACTCAGATCTTGGACCTCCGCGAGCGTGGCTCTGAAACGGTCTCGCACTCCGAGGGAACTGGCATCGCGGCGTTTACCACAAAGTCCATGACCCAGCAGCAGTGCTCGCCGTTCACCCCTCCCAATCACCGCACCAAGAGCGGAATCTACAGCCGCAACGCCCGCATCACCGACTCCAACATCGTCCTCAGCACCCTCGGAAGCATCCCGCCGGAGATGGACATGGAGCAGGACGTTGCCGAGCTAGAGAACATTCGCCTTGGGCTGGGGCTGGATCTGGGAAGTCTGACCGCGGTCGGGGATGACAGCGACGAAAAAAGTGAAGGGAGTCCAGCGCCCGCGTATTCGAGCCGTGCGCTGGAGATGGGGTTCCGCGCAGCTAGCCGTTCGCCGAGTCTCGATTTGGACATCAGAGGCATCAGGGTCACCGTCGACGTCGAGAAGGCCACCTCGACGATGTAGGAAGGAGACCGACCATCCCGCCTCAGTCTCTGCGTCGTTTTCGCTCTCAACGAATCCGCATCGTCCGCTTCTTGCTTTCGACATCTCCGTCTGTAATCCTCGCTGCGTCGGAACTCCCTTCACCTCTCGGAACGAAACTATCCCGTTGGCCCGCATCCAGAAGAAACTACCACTTGAATCCGAACGCGCGCTCGGCGCTCATTATTATTCATACATCCAAATCCACGTTCCCGCTTTCGTGTCAATAGCAAAAGAAATTGTAGCATTACTATTCACTGCATATAGTTATTCCTTTCATACGATACATACATAAATTCTTTACATACGTAGCTGTTTTCTGCAATTGTACGCCTTGTTTTGAGAGTTGCATTGGTCGACGGTCGTTTTGATCCATTGGTCACATGGGCGTGTTAGCCCGAAATCGGCCGTTGCTCTCGGAACCAACTTGTCCAGAACCACCATTGTCTCTACCTTCCCTGAGCCTGTCCTTCACACAGAGCTTCCAGAGCCACCATCGTCTCATGCTTCTCGACCTTGCGCCTGAGCTTGTTCTACACATATTCTCCTTCCTCGACCTTCCCGACCTCGATGTACTAAGAAGACTTAATTCGCCTGTGCTCACGCAACTCGCTGACGACCCGGCGCTGCATAATAACCGACTGCGCGTTACCTCTCCAGCGCGCATCAAACACGGTCTCTTTGGGTTGGGTCCTCGAGGCGACGTCTTGCGGCCTTCAGTGGGCGATCTCGTCCAGCGCGGTGTTATGCGCGGCCTCGCCATCGAGCGAAGATGGCGTGCAGGGAACTACTTCTACTCCCATCTCGTATGTTATTTGTTTCCAAGCAAGTCGTGGGCAGTCGCTGATTCGCATCTGCGCAGTCCGTTATCCAGTACAATACGTCGCTCTTACTGGCCCGCCAACACGCAGGAAATGTCGTATCCGTGCACCTGCGGCGCCGCAGCGCAGCGACCAATCCCCTGAAGCGCCTTCATCAGTCCCAGGTATACCCCGACGTTGAATCGGCATGCCTCTCGATATCGCGCTCGCTCCTACCCATCATCCGCAAGCTCAAATTCTCGCTTCAACGCGACCAGCTGGCGCGTATGGTCAGGGACGGCAGCGGTATTTTTGGTGTGAACCAGTGGCTGGAGCGAAGGGCACATATCGTCCATGATTCAGGTGAACGCGTGCGGCTCGCCATCTGTCCCGATATCCGGAAAATTGTAGGTTTCTACGAGGCTTTGACGAACGCGAAATAAGGTACCAGGACTTCCTCCCGACGGCCGTTGAGCGGAGTTGGCATGTACTTCTAAATGAGTCCAATATGAACCGGCCTTTTGAAAACAAATGTAAATTAACACAACTTTTCTCTCTCAACCTTCATGTCGAAAAACGGTGGAGCTCGAAACTGGCCGCCAACTTTTAGAACGGCGGGCGCGCTTCCCGACTCAGACCGGATGTTCCGGCGGATCAAGTGGCTGTGAAGCCCCTATGTGGCAAGTCTTTAGCAAGTTCAGCTTTCAACAAACAACAAACGGCAGTCCGATTCTCGGCCCATAGCAGATCTCGCGTTATTAAAATCTCGGGCTTAATGTGCCTATCATATTGAAGGATAATTCTGGGCATAACGTTCCGTACAAAAAAATACATCAATCCCAACGGCCAGCGTCCCCAAGCCTCCGGACACCCACACATCTGACTAGATGCCATCGTCTTCGATTCCAGTGCCAGCCGGGAGAGGACTGCCATCTCCTATGGCTAAATCCACGAGCACCTTCGACAGAGTTTTTGTAGGACATATCTGGGAAGGTGCAATGACGCGGAACAGGGATCCTGCTGTGGCCAAGCCGACACGTAGGGGAAGACCCGTCCCTGGACGTTCGTCTCCTGGTGATGGAATAACGCCTCCAGGACGGACATTAAAGACACGAAGCGCGCTATAGGCTGGGGTAGAAGGGAGTGCTCGAAGGGCGACTTCGGCGCGACCTTTGATCTTGCCAAATAATGTCCAGGTCTTTTCCATGGGACCAGCCCTGTTGGAGATTCAAAATCAGCAACATGAGAGGCACGTAAAAAAGAAGGTAAACACACCCTTCGCCCGAGACATAAACAAAATTGAACTTGTTTGTCTCAGACAGAGTGCTGAACGCTGTCGCGGCGGCTAGAGGTAGTCGTACGTGATGCGAATGTATTCACTGCGACGCTTAAAAGTAAGCACTGTTCACGAAGGGATATTCGAGTTGCCCACTCACTCTTTCGGAACTAGTAACTGGCTGATACCCTGCGCCCATATGCAGCCGTGAACACCCACTGCGTTCCGTCGCCCCCTAAACTCAGTTGAGGGTAGTTCAGTTTGGGTAAGTGCGGGTGCTAGACAGCCCCTGTGTAGGTCCCTAGACGGATCTACACACAGCCTTCGGCTAGCTGATGACTGCTTCTGTCTAACCGAGTCAGGTCGCCTAAACACACTTCGTACTAGCTGAGTCCTCCTCAGTATAGCTGAGTGGGGCTGAGTTTGGTCGGCTACCCTCACCTCTACAAACCCTCCTCGCTCACTAGGCTCTTCCAAAGGCAGAGTCCCGTCGCGTAGCCATCATCACTGCCGTGCAAGCACCAACTTAAAGCACTTTAATGATGCCTTTAAACTTTCGAAGACGCGCGGCGTTGCAGAAACTAAGCAAGGGTCGTCTTTGCGTGAGATCTTTGCCGACGAATTCCCCTCCTGTGTGAGCCAAGGTAGGTGCTTAGCCCGAACCTTGGTTTGGACTTTTCCACTTAATTACTACAGCAACCTGGAATTCGCCGCTGGGATTGACCATCGCTATGGAACCGTCGCTCATATGCAGTATGTTCCAAATTTCCTTTGCTCAATCCCCTGATGACATTTCATTAGCTCTGGTATCCCCTCTCGCGCAAGGGCCTCGAACCAACCCCCCGATATCATGTCGGACGATGAAAGGTATTGTAGTCAGCTCTTCATCCGCATTTATCCGTTTAGGGCCTACACTGACACATGCTGACCCGAACATGACCGTACTGACCTAGCCAGACCCAGACACAGGCGGACTCACCACAACAGAGCTAAACATATTGAGTTCAGTCACCTATACAGAGGTGTCTGTTTAGCTGTGGCTAGATGGCCTAAACTCAGGCTGAGTTTAGGGGGGGCCGGAACGCAGTGACCTTTCAGTTTTTCCACGAGGCTGGAAGGGTACTCTGTAAAGTTGGTGTGTATGATAATTCTGCTTTCTTGGGATCCATCCCTTCACCGGGAAGTGGGAAATCTCTGCGCGAAAGGATGGAGAGACGAGTAACCTCCGGAGAGGCAAGACAGTAGCCAGAACGCCTGTACCGACGTGCCCAGTCGGGTCAGTGATTATAATATGCATTGCAGGTAGGAACAAGTTGCGAGGTTTGCGGTAATATAATTGGCCTTGAATCGAGAGCAGTATGACGCGAGTCGGCCAACGATTAGTAATTCACATGCCATCAGATGCTTGGAAGTCACGGTACCGTGTGTGTTGCGCGCTTCGGGTTGATGCCTGCACTGTCTTCACCTCTGTGCATCGAGGTCTGCGTTGACTCCGTTCGATCTGCCCTCAAGTCCGTCTACGATTTTCGTGCTCTCTGCCATTTTCTGATCTGTGCACAGTGCCGTCCAAGGGGGCGCTGACCGACTTGAAGTTTGTGGCACTCTAGGAGTCGGCGGCGGAACGACACCAAGCCTGGGCCTCCTCAAGTCCATCCAAGCTTCTGTGGATGTGCCTTTGATGGTCTGGGACCCCCCTTCGCTCACTCCCCACTTCTGAATCCGACGCAGGTGATGATACGGCCGCGCACAGGAGATTTCTTATACTCCGAGGACGAAATTGAAGTTATGCTCGAAGATATACGCGTTTTTAAGGAGTATAACGTCTCTGGAGTAGTGCTCGGTGCTTTGAAGGCCGATGGTCGCGTCGACGTAGACGTCGCCAAACGGTGTGTATACCGATAAGATTTTTCGTCCTGGACTTGATCCATAATAAAGTCTAGTTGATGAGGCGTTACCCCTCCAAGGCAAGCAGTTTTCCCCCCGAAAACTCGTCCGACCCAATGAATTTAATACAGTCTGTTTCCACCGTGCATTTGACATGACGCGCGATCCCGCTGAAGGTAAAACTATCCACCGTAAACGACTCCGTTTAGGCCAATTCTCTAGCTCTCGCCGATGTGATCAGCATCGGAGGCATTTCACGGATTTTGACCAGGTACACCACTCGTACCGTTCTGCCGAACGAGACTCATCGAAGCTCGGTGTAGCGGCCACGCTCAAACAGCCTTGGAGGCGTTGGATACACTAGAGTCGTTGTGCGCGAAAACCCAGGAGCTTTCCAAGGAGCTCCCTTGGGTGTTAAATATTCTCCCTGGATCGGGAATAAATTCCGACTCCGTTGGCCCTCTGTTGGACGCGCTCCTGCCTCGAGGGTTGATGGAGTTGCATTTGAGCGGCGGAGGCTGGGAAGAAAGCGCGATGGTTCATCGGAAAGAGGGTCTTGGAATGGGGGTGGGAGCGGGCGAGTGGGCAGTTTGGGTGACCAGTGAAGCGAAGGTGAGGGCGGTGAGGCGATTTGCGGACGCGGTGTGGAAGGAGTATGCGGGGAGCATTGAGGAAAGCAACTCGGCCGAATAGCGCCGTTGTCCCTAGTTGTCCTAGTAGCTCTCGTCGATAGCCGCACACTTGTCTGTCAAGTCAATCCTCTTGTCAGCAACACTGAGATAACTGAACGGATTCCGGGAGGTACTGTGAGGTCGAATTCGTGAATTGATAACGTGGCGATTGGGGTCCGCATCGGTTGCCTTCGCGTTCCCCGCTGCTCGTATACCCAACCCCGAATTACTCAGTGCTCATGACGCATGATATTTCATACACACCGCCACCCGCCAGCTCTTTCCCTCTCCCCACAGACATCAATGAGGACCGAACCACACAAAATACCTATCTGGTGGTCAAACACGATTTTCTTCGTGGCTACCCACGTATTCGCGGTCTGGGGAGCTGTTTATTGGCGTCCGATACACGCAGTTCCAACGCAGAGTCTTGTTTTGGCCCTACTTGTCTGGCAACTGGCCGATTTTGGGTGAGTCTTCTAAGTTTCGTGATTGTGCCAGCTGTCAATTGCAATATTGTTTCGCAGTATCACGGTGGGTGCTTGTGAATTGTGTGCACGGCTGAATTTTAATTCTACTCCTAGATTGGATACCACCGGTTGTACTCACATCGCTCGTTCAGAGCGACATTCGCAGTTCGCGTCGTGCTTGCTGCCTTTGGTTCCGCTGGGTTCCAAGGATCAATCAAAGTTCGTTGAAACTTTTGACAGTCTTCCGTGTCACCTATTCTCACCTATTTTTTGCAGTGGTGGTAAGCGGTGTTATTCCGTTAGTGCAGAATCGCGACATGAAATCCGGCGCGCTCTAGGTGTCTTAGGCATCGTTTACACCATGTGCGTGAACTGCTCGCTGGGCAACGCGACCACTTATTCGTTCATTCTAGCGATTCACCGATTCAATCCATGATCCTTATGCTGCTACTCGAGGTATGCTGCTATCTATTGGCCGTACTGCACAAGATCCTTACCGTTTTCAGGCCTGTTCTACTCGCATATGGGGTATGTGCTGCTCGGGTTTTGCTGGATAGTCAACCTCATATTCAGATGGATATTCTACAAACCGACGTACGAGCGCATGGAGCTAGTTGACCGCGAAGATCTGGACAGCGACCCTGGTGCGTGTCGGCCAGCTTCGCGTCCTACAGCTCAGTAAACCCTGTCGTAGTCGTCCGGTTTCAACACAAACACTATGGTACTCAATCTCACCCGCATTTGATGATCGCGTTGCTCAGCTTCAATCCCTAGTTCCATTGGCACTTTCCTTCGGATTCGTTTTGCCTACGTTGCTGGGAACCCTCTGGAACGACGCATCAGGCGCATTCGTGTGGGGTGGATTGGTCGCTCGACTTGCGAGTGGGTTGTTTATTTTCCCGCGCGTATTCCTCCTCATTTCCCCCCAGTATGGCATTGCACTTTTCTTGTGAATTCGTAAGGCTTCATCTTCACTATCTCCCCGAATCTCACGTTTCTAGATTGGCCCACTGGGACGGGCTGCAGCCTTATTCTGACGAAGATACTTCGCGAGGAAATTTCGTGCGTGCTTTTGTTATTTGTCCTCAGCCTAGCCTGGACACCATTCCCAGGTGCTGGCACTGCTCACGGGCGGCGAAGGCTCTCATAATTTTGTAAGCTTTCTCGCCAACGCTGATTGTTGTCGCTAACATTTTTTTCAGCACGTAGGTCGTCCGATAATTCCAGCGCGAAAAGTCTCAGCATTCATCCTTCTCAGCACTCGTTTCCTCACGATTGGCGCTCCGGGCCGCATCTATGGAACTGGGATCCTTCGAAATGGATCATCTTTGTGCTAAACCGTCTCGGCCTAGTGTCAGGTCTCCGCAGCGTCCGAGAGGAAGATATGAAGGAGGCTATGCAATACATGCGTTTCAAAGAAACTCACGGTGTTCCCCCAGCCGAGGATGACGCGCCTTGGGTGGGGGATACCTGGGACCTGGTGCGAGCCCACGATTTTATCAAATCAAAACCAGGGAGTTGTCTGGTGGTCATCGAGGAATACTTCGTCGATGTTACGCCGTATCTTGGGGAGCATGTAAGTCGTCTGGGCCGGATGTATCCTTGCGTTTTATTGACTGGAAAACGCAGCCTGGTGGTGCCCCCCTGTTGCGAAAATATTCTGTGCGCCCGCAACAAGATCTTATAGAGGCGTCTTGGGCGTTCGATGGAGGCCTCAAGTGAGTTGTCATTTTGTTGGGGGGTTTTCCTGCATTCAACTCGTTCGTTCACAGCAACCACTCTCGCTCTGCTAGAAGAAGGATGCGGGAGTTTAGAGTTGCGCGCTTCGAACGCTGATTGTCAAAAGCTTCCTGTATATTGCTTAGATGATCATGATACATGCACCGCGATTGTAAAATGTGTTTTCGCGCTTTGGTCAAAAGTCTCGTCGCGTTGATGGGGTTTGCACGTGACTGCGTTTGATCTCAGGCGAAACTCCAACCCGAGAGCAACCCTTACTGGCTGAACCGTGAACGAATCTAGATGAAAAGAGCACATAGCGGGGCGGACCCAGCGGGGTCGAGGGCGAAACGACGAAAGGAAATTCCTGTGGCAGGCTCGTCCTCGGACGTCGATATCACGTCGGATCCACTGAGCGCAGAGGAACGCGCCCGGGCGCAGTTTGAAGATGTGCGCACGCAAGGATTGCGGCTGTGGCAGACGGTCAAGGACGCAACCAACAAAGAGTACGTGTTGTGGTGCAAACATTCCTGTGACTTGACGCTTACTGCATTCGGGGCAGAGGTCGAACACTGTCCGATGTGTTCGTTCGCAAGCCGTCCAAGAAGCTCTACCCCGACTACTACCAGTTCATCCAGCACCCTATTGCCCTCGAGGATATCAAGAAACAGCTAGAAACCAATGTCTACCCAACCCTTGAAGCCGTTCGCCAGGACTTTGAACTTTGTTTCGAAAATGCGATGAACTACAACATGAAGGACAGCGGTATCTGGAAGGATGCAAAGGACCTCTTGGTACGTGTTTACAAGCCGTAATCTCGTTGCCTGCCTTACATGGGAACTAGAAAGTGGCAAACAAGGCTTACAGCAAGATAGTGCCGCCGGACGAAGACCTCCAGTTGGCTGGGAAGAAGCCCCCAAGCCTGCATCGTCTTGCCAAGGTCAGACTGCAGAAGCTTATTGAGACGACGGACGATACGTGCGTGCTTTCGCGTCTGTGCGCCACAAGTTTAACTAACCCCTCAAATCAGCGGGCGTATTCTTTCCGACATATTCATGGAGTATCCTTCGAGGACGGAGTGGCCGATTTACTACGTTCAAATCAAGCAACCGCAATGTTTTAGTAATATCCAGGTGCGTTCGCAGAGGGTTTCTGCTGACTCGTGGTTTACGCAGCCCCCAGAGACGCTTGAAAAAGAAGGAGTACAACTCTATGGTGGAATTTGCGGACGATGTCGAGTTGGTGTGCTCCAACGCAATGGCATTCAACCAGGACCATACCCAGATCTGGGAAGACGCTCTTACTTTGCAAGTAAGCCGACTTGTATCCACGTCGTTCCTACCGCTCATTCTGCATCGCAGACTACGTTCCGGCAGCTCATGTCCGATCTTCCACCCGCTTTCGCTGTGGCAAGATATCAGAAACCGGCGACCGCCAAAATTAAGATCAAGATGCCCGCGACTGTTGCGCCAGCTCCCTCTTCACCTCCCCCTACTGCCGCCGCGCCATCTGTCGTGCTGCGGGTACCCACTACCAAAACACCGGTCGTGGCACCAGTACCTCTTCCCGCCCCTACACCGGCGCCCCCAGCTGCCGCCACCGCATCTCCAACGCTTCCCCCCAATACATTACCTTCCACCAACATGATTCAACCTGCGTCTCAACCCGCGCCTACTCCTACTCCCGCCCCCATTAATAGCACCCCAGTGGCGTTCAATAACATTCCAAAGCCAATAATACCCAAACCAAAGCCCATTCCGACGCCCATTGCGACTCCAGCGCCGGCCCCGCCGCCGCCGCCGCCAGTTGTGGCCCCAGCACCTGCAAAGAATTTGCCTGTTTCCAACTCACCGGCACCGCCTCCGCTGCATCCGAGCCATATGCTCAAGGGTGTGTCGCTGAAGACAGAACCGCGCAAGCGGCCATTCTTGCTGGATCATCGAGACGGGGTCAAGACGTGGGCGATGCGGCTGGGTGCTGGGGAGCGCGCTTTGAGTGTTGCGGACGTCACGTACATGGGGGACGACGAGGAGGACAGCAGCGAGGAGTCGGAGAGCGACTCGGAGGGGAGCGGGGAAGAGGAAGAGTCGGATCCGGACGGTGCTGCGAAGAACGGGAAGAAGAAAGTGAAGGGCAAGGGTCGAAGTCGTAAAGTTAGGGCTCCTACTGCCGCTATGAGGGCACTGCAAGCTGCGCGCGCGGCGAAGAGGGAGGCTCGGAAGATTGGGGAAGTGCAGGTGAAGCTGAATGGATTTTTGGTCACTCCGCAGGATCCGGGTCAGTGGATGGTTGACTTGCAAATTGGCGCCAATTTGTTAGAGGTTGGGGAGAAAGGAGGATTAATTTGGAAGGTGTACGCTGAACGAGTCGCCGTTTAACGCATATTTTTTCGCCTCTTTACGTGTGTAGTTCCTGTGTTGTACCTGCTAATTTTCGCGCGATCACTCTTTCTCTTGTTCCACATCGAACAAAAAACACATTTTTTTGCTCTTGAAACAATATTGAGAGCAAGCTGGTCCGGATACGCGCTCACGGCTGACTGATAATGAGAGTACGATGTAAGGTACGGCCGATGTTTTCTACTTTTGCTTTTTTTGCAGGTTCAAAGTTGTACAGTGGTACGACGACGAGGGACAACCTTTCGGGAATGGAGGTTGTCGCGCTGAACACACGACCTGCACCTATATTCACCCTTCAAGCAATGAATGGGCCACGGCCCAGAGGAGGAGTACGGCTACTGCTACTGTATGTACGCGAATCTTATATGATCTCTACCCAACTCAGCCTCCATAGCGCGACAGAGGACGCGGTCGCGGCGGAGGATTTAGCTCCCCCTCGTCACGAGACAGCGGTTGGAATAACAGAAGAAAGAGTCTCAACACAGAGGAGTGGGACACAGAAGGATGGAAGTCAAAACCATCCAAGGCTCCCGCTTCTAGCTCAGGCTCGGTCTCTTCCTCCACCGCAGATCCCCAGCCATCTGCGAGCAAAGTGTTCGGTGCGTGGGGAACGGGGCCAAGTACTAGTACTAGTAGCGGAGGTGGCGGTGGATGGGGAGACTCAAACGATAAAAAGGACACGGATTCTGGGTGGGGCTGGGGTGCACCACCGAGCGCCAAGGAAGCCGACGCGTGGGGCACAGTAAGTGGCTGGGGTACATCGGCGACCACGACCGCGACCAAAGACACAGAGTCCGGAAAGAGTTCGGATGGAGGCTGGGGTACATCGACGAGCGCGACGGGGACCAAGGCTGGTGGGTGGGGATCAGAGAGCGGCTGGGGCACGACGACGACAACGCAAGATAAATCTACGGGCTGGGGCGGGGGTTGGGGCACGACGTCGACGGCTACGGCAACGCAAGATAATTCTAGCGGAGGTGGATGGGGAGGTGGTGGCTGGGGGGGTAAGGCGCCGATCGACGATCAAGCCACCCCTAGCCAGCAGCCATCATCGGCTAAACCAACGACGCGCCCGAACGACCTCCGCGTGGACGTTGAGGACCAAATGGCAGTCGACGCTCCATTGCCGCCGTTGTCTGCTTCTAGCTCTTCCTATCGACCCGGTTCGCGAGCCCCGTCAATCGGTGCTGGAACACCGCAATCCGCCTTTCCTCCGTTCGCCGTTCTCGGACACGTCCCCACAAGAACTGAACTACATTCTGGAATCGTCAAGTCCGTAATTATACGTCAAATTCCAGCGGATAGACTTCTCATTCTCGCTTAGGACTTCAGTTCGCGCAACGTGCATACAACTTGAGCTCAGAGAGCTTCAACGGCAATTGACAGCCTTCAAGGCCACGCGAAATTCCGCGCAGTTCCAGCGTATTTCAATGAGCGGCGGCGCGCGCCTGGACCAAATATACAGCCAGCTCAAAGACAACGTTAACTCGACGCAGACGCGCGTTCTCAAAGTCGAAGAAGAACTGGTGAAATTCCCCGAACTACCCTCCTCGGCCCCGAATACAGTAGACGTCGATCGAGAGATGATGTCTTACACGGAAGACCTCGAACGCTGGCTGCGAAGCTTCATGGCACTCGCCGTACCGGAAACCAGACCCCCAGCCGCTCCTTCGCCTTCTGCTATGGACGTCGAGCCAATCCCTGACCCCAAGCAGGGCCCTGAAGTCCTTGCAGAGATAGACCAGCGCATCGCAAACCTAAAGGGCCAGTTAGAAGAAATGACCAGCACGATGGAGGATCTCTACTCCCCAGAGACCAATGCGGCCACAATAGACGAGGCGATCCAGGCCGCTCGAAAGAGGTCGCAGAGCGAGCAGAGTCCGGAACTGACTGCAGAGGATAACGCGGCCGCCGCTGCTATCGCCAAAATGCAGAGCACAGCGAGCGGCGTGCAGCAAAAGTTCAACCAGTACGCGGAACAGGTGGTCGAGCTCCTGGACAAGAATGAGCTCGGGAAAACGCGGATCGAGGCCCTTGAAAAGCAGCGAAAGGAAAACCACAGTCTATACCTTGACGTTTGTCGCATTTCTCCTTTCCCCCGGTATCTCTCATCTCACCTATGGTTTAGATGAAAACCCAGCTCGAGGAGTTTGAAGAACGAAAGAAGCAGCGTGCACTACAGCTCCAAATGATGTCGGCAGCTTTCGCTCGTTTTGCCAAGAACCCTAATCCAGCTCCCGTTCTCGACGAGACCGTCCTCGAACGTGTGAAGGCGAACGTCTCAGTCATGATTGACAACGAGGTCATCCCCGCCCTACAAGGCCTCGGGATACGATACACCGAAGCCATCGATCGCCGGAGCGAGAGTCTTCGACAATCTATCCAGCCAGCAGTAGACATGACCAGCGATATCTGCCAGCGCGCAGAGCAAATCGAAGTTGATGCTTAGGAAGGAAATTGAAAGCGCAGTTTTCTTGAATCCCGGTGTATTATAGTGTAACATATTACCGTAAATCTACTACTCCGAGCGTCCGCAATACATTGGTTAATGACGCGGCAGTCGCTGTCCGATGGGAACATCGTCATCTTCGCTTTCGCTCTCCGGTTCGGGAATGTAATGATGGTACCGCTGCGGCGTTTCTCCGATTTCGAGGAGATATCGGGCCAGCATGTCTTCCCGTGCAGCGGGCCGCACTTCATATCCCTCCGAACCCCGTCTGACCCGCATCTTACTGTTTTCCGCGTATCTATATTCGTCGTCGTCGGTGTCGTACTCATCTGCGTTCCCGCCCCCCGCCTGGTAATCAGGATGATAAGGAGGAAGGGCAGATGCTCCGTTCCCGTTGCCATTCTTTCTTCGACGAGGGGCGGAAGAATTGGACGCTTGAAGGTCGGGATTCACAGAGCCGTTTTCGTACGTCCACGGTGAGTCTGGAAGAACAAATTCTCTATCGGGGTCGTCGTGGTACACTGAAGCCGGATCTCTCGGGGGCCATATATCTGACGGCTCGTACCCGTCGGTATCATCTGGTGTAAATAGTTAGGAAACGAGGATGAAAGCAAGAAAACGATAGAAAAGGGAAAAGGGAAAGTAGATAAAATTATGCTTCGAGAGTGATGAATGAGCACTCAAACTAAACAAACATCGATATTCAGCCGCGTGCTCACCATTTCATTACACCTCCTCGTCTCCACGATCTCGCTCGGGAACTTTGGCCATTTCGACCCACTTACCGTCACCTTCCGTCAGCTGGTATTTCAGACCCGTTCCCGGCGTGGTGGTGGGCCAACACCATAGCCAGGGCTTTTGTCCAAGAACCGACTCGATGTTTCGTCTGCTCCCAATATTCTGTAGGAAGAAAGTCAGGCGCGCGAATTCAAACGAGGGAATGGCAAGTACATAAGGGAATTTGACTTCACGAATCTTCCCCTTGCGAACCATTGTGGCGACCTTGTCTTTTTCCCAGCCCTCGATGGTGGTCGTGTTGCTCATCAGAGAATTAAAGTGGTAAAGACTGGCAAGTGTCAACGTAGATCTGAACCAGGGGAAGCAGACATACCTGAAGGCCCCGACAGACATGAGTACTGGAACGCAAGCAACATAATTCATGATAAGAAACACGAGTTCCACGCCATCCGGTTCGGTCTAATGCATCATAAGCACTCAGTCGTGTGTTGTTGAAATGGCTCAACATAGTATCGGGAATCCATGCTGTAGAACACTCTCCGGGTCACCATGACCACATGATAGAGGCATGCAACGTCGACGTAGAATAAAAAGCGAATAAAATGGCCATGATTGAAGTGGCCGACACAGTTGTTGATCCATGGGCAGTGGTGGTCTGGGTGTGATGAGTGGGTCGAAACAGCTACAGATTGAAGTATTCACCCATACGCAGAACACATCTTCAAAAATGTCATGAGCGTAGGTAAATAGACGGAATGAAGGGCAGAGGACGAACCTGCCGCATGACCTGCAATGGTGCGTCCGCGGCGGCTTTGGCCGCTCACACATACGACAGTATCTTGGACCACCGGTCAGCTTCTTGACTTCATAACCGTCCGAGTGGGTGTCTGGTTTCTAGCGATATATTTTGTTGGACGCGCGCAAAACCGTTCGGCCAAGAAACTAACCCAGGTTTCTGGTACTCGACCGGGATCCGTTGTAACACATAGGAAGTAGTTCCAGAGCAACATTCCAACGAGTAGACTGCGTCGCGGCGGATGTAAGAAATAGCAGCGACGCGCAAGTGCTTACTCACTTGAACGGTAAGAGGAGGGTAATCAGTTGCACCGACACTTCCCGCCCGTACCATGGCCATATTATGAAGATTTGGCTAGAGTAGGCAATAAAGCAGATGAGGAGGAGGACGATGTTGACCACGATCCATCCAAGTGCCCCAGCCATATGAGCGTGCAGAACGCGGTGTGAACCTTACTTAACCTTACTAAGTTTTCTAAATGCAGTACGATCATTTTGCTTCTTGCCTTCATGCGTCGATACACCGGGAGGCTCCTGGCGCGCCCGGTGCGTTGGAATTCGACCACCAGCGCAGGAAATTCGTCGGAAACTATCCCAGATGACCCTATCGTTTCTCCGACTCTAGATGTCCCCGGTACATTGTTTATCGCATTCTTTTCAAAATTCTCAATTCCTTGCGACAGTAACACCTGCTCCTGCTACCCCTCTTGCGCACGGCTCTCTCTCTCCACGGCGCCCCTTCAATGATCAACCTTTTATCCCAAATACAGACCTCATAGCTGCTACAGCGCCACAAGGTAGTTTGGCCAGTCGACTAGCTCGTGAAACTTTGCTCAGGTCTGGCGGAAAGCTCCCTCCCGAGGTTTGAATGCGTTTCGCTACTCCACCAGCTTTACTCATGTTCTAATTTCAGGCCGAGCCTGAATCGCCTGAGCTGATAGCCGAACGGCGTCGACTGGTTGAGACGCGGCGTGCTGAACGTATCGCCCGAGAGCAGGCCGCTAGAAACCCCCGTCCTAATTATTCGACCGCGCCGCCATCACCACTTGCTCGCGAGGATCCCGCAGTTGCCGCCGCTCGCAGACGCGAGCTGATGCTCGCGCGTCGTGCGGAACGTCTGATTCGCGAAGAAACGGCCCCGACGCCGGACGCGTCACAACCCAACACTCCATGGCAAGCTGGCTCAAGAGGAGGAGCTCCTGGGTTCGCAGGCCGCGGTGGGCCTGCACTTCGAGGCGGCCTTCAAAGTGGTAGAGGCACCTTTAGAGGTCGCGGCGGGGTGGGAATGCGCGGGGACACACGCGGGCGAGGAGCGCGTGGTCGCGGAGGTGCTCGCGGTCGTGGAGCCGCAGGTCGGGGCAGAGGAGGCCGCATTCAGGTCGATCAAGATCTGCCTCCCGAACTCCAGGACTGGTTAGACGAGGCGGACCTGCCCGTTGCGCGTACTCTCGCACCAGAAATGCACTCGGGTGTGGATAGGGTATTCCGCACAGACACTACGCCCTCAAAGCTCCCGGCTGACCCTCGAACACTGCGGGAAACCGTCGTGGGCGATTATTCGCCTTTTCTACCCCGGAATCCTCAACACTTCGTGTCGGCTGCCCACAGAATTGGCCCTGTCAAGCATTCTTCAGTGACATTGGCTCATAGTAGACATGTACTTGCAGGAACTCAGGACGTTGTGAAAGACGTCGTAGGGTCGAGTGCACAGGCCTCTACCTAATCGTAAACCACCGATGTAACATCGTAATGGATCCCAAAAGCATTCCGCAGCTCCAGAGAAAGAAAAGAAAAACACTGCGAATTACAACAGGTACAGAGGTGGTATAGCAATCAAGATATACGAATCCATTCCAAGATCTCTAAGCTGGTTCAAGTGCCGTCCAGATCCTGGTCAGTGTCCTCGTCTTCGGGTTCAAGGCCAGCTTCCGCTCCAGAGCCCTCGTAGGCGTCGGACTCTTCAGGTTCTGGACCGTCGTCATCGTCGTCCACCTGAAGAGGTTC
The DNA here is from genome assembly GCA_029378385.1 of Mycena metata. Classification (NCBI taxonomy): domain Eukaryota; kingdom Fungi; phylum Basidiomycota; class Agaricomycetes; order Agaricales; family Mycenaceae; genus Mycena; species Mycena metata. The sequence goes on along the minus strand of JARKIB010000001.1, from coordinate 2,382,958 downwards.
CCGCCCGTCATCCGTCTCATCCGGATAACGCCCACCATCCGTCCCCTCAGGTTCCCCTTCGCCCACAAAGTCCTCAAAGTTCGGACGGCGCAGCTCAGCCGGAAGCTCATAATCATACTGGTCGTCCGACTTTGCAACAATCGGCGGCAGCTTGACCCCAAACGCCTCGGACCGACTTGAATGGCGCGACTTCTTCGCCGTGCGCTCCGCATAGACCTCGAGGTAGCCTTTCTGGGCGGCACGTCGCGGCGGGGCCCTGGTCGCCGGGGCCGGCTTTCGGGGAATATGCGGTTTTACGGGCACTCTGACCACGCCACCGCGGCCTCGTCCACGCCCACGGCGAGAAGGAGGAGTGGGGACGGGGGCAGATATTGACTCTATTGGAGGAACGGACGCTTTGCGCTCCGATTGCATCTCAATAGGCTCTGGGGGAGGAACAGAGAGGGATGCTGGTGCTAGTCTTTCTTCTGCAGCAGGAGGGGGAGTTGGTGGTCGAAGTGAGGGGTGGAAATCGGTGGGCTCCGGCGTAGCTTCCACTGGCGATATGGGGTCTATGGACATATCGCTTCTGGGCGGGAACGATTCTGGAGTCGGTGCGTAGGCGTCATCTCCGGCGGGAGGAGGTTCCACCGGAGGAAATGAATAGGACTGAGACGTATCGTGGATGGGAGACGTGTCATGGGGGGAAGAGGTAGAACGTTTAGTTACCACCGGGTCGTCGTCGACGACGATGAATGTCGTCGACTCTGCCGGAAGCGAGTCGGCGTGGGCTCGTGGCGGTGAGGAGGGTACCCCGCGTGCTTCTGTTTTCGCCCTCTTGTGAGGGTGATCGTGAACAGGAGGTCGTCTCCGGGATTGTTTGGGCTGCCCGTCGTCCGCCTGCGGCGGCTGATACGACAAAAATCGTATATTCGACATGACATCCCCTGGGTGGGCTAGATCGGCACGAGGCTGCAGCGATGAAGGACCAGGCACCCCCGTTGGCTGTGGTATCATCTGCTGCTGACGGTCCATCGAGAAGGGAGTTGCAACCGGAGCCATGCGAGGTTTGCGAGGGGGAACAGCGGGACTTTTGGCTGGAGGAGGAGGCGGGGGAATGAACGGAGGCGGAAGGCTGCGTCGACGCTTTTTCGACGTCGTGGTTGTCGTTCTGGAGGTTGTGAGGGGAGGAGTGGGGATATTTGGGCGAGCAGGTAGTTTGAGTTTGAGCTTTTGAGTTTCTTTTTTGTTGACTTGGGCATGGGCGAGATAATCCTCGTCAAGTTCCAACTCTCCGTCTTCGTGAGAGTGAGGAAACTCTTTACCCGAAAGCTCAGAGTCGGGGTCGAGAGAAACGTTCAGGCTGCTCTGCCCCACAGCCTTCCTCACCCGATCTGGAGGCAGCAACACGCGATAGCGTTCCTCCAGCGTCTGGGCATTCATCAGCATCTCCCTCCGTCGCCGTTCACCTTCGAGATAGGCAGGATTGCCATTCAATCCGCCTAGGATGCCGAGCTCATCCTCCACAACCTCGGGCACGCCAGGACGGGGGGAGAAAGAGGATGCTGGTGCCGCGAGAAAGGCTGAATTGTCCATTGCTCGCAGCTGGTCGATGCGCTCTTTGAGTTTGTACTGTTCGTGCTTCAGTTTTTCCTTTTCTCGCAGTCGCCCTCGTTTCTCAAAGGACTCGTACTTTCGATGGCGCTTTTCGTATACGGCATCGCTATCCGAGTTGTTCTGGGATTTTGTCAATCGCAGAACTGTAACAAGATTGAATACACACTTCTTCGGTTGTGCGCACTCTTAATCGACCTCCGACGCTGGGAGTGTCGGATACATTCGTAAATTCGGGTGTCTCGATTATCGTTTGTTCCCTGTAAGCCTTGAGGACCTCTGGCCGCTCAAAGTAGCTCTGGTGAGCGAGTAGATTAAGACCAGACCCCCCGGCCGTGGCGAAGTCCCCTGCGACCTTCTCGAGCGTGTCGTTGGTCTTGAACACGAACGGAGTGTCCGCGGGGATGAGTGGTTCGTTCTCCGCTGGTGGTAGCATGAGTATTACACGCCAGGCGCCGAGAACTGTCCCGTACATTTATTGAGTTGGGTGTTCAAAATCATCACATCGACATCGCAGTTTCCGACCCCAGGCCCTCCACGGCGAGAACGCGAGGGGAGAACACGCTTTTGGCGGAGGGAGGCGGCGGCGTTGGGGAGGGTGGCATCGTTGTCCATGGCGGGGAGGCAAAAAGGCCCGCGAGGGGATGAAGAAGCCGGGGAACGGAGATTTGAGGCTTCGGAGGGACCAAGGAAGCAGCGCTGGCGCCGTTCGGGTCAGAGACGTGGCCGCCGATACAGAGTTGTTGACAGAGTACAAAATCGCCCCTCTCAAACTCAAGTTGTTTACTATCCCGTCAATCACTACGCGCTACAATTATTCCCTCGCAAACGTCCATCCATCCCTCTTCAACGCATCTATTCCAATCTCCAGCTTCTCCTTGGGTACCTGAGACACAACTGAGCCATCACATTGTTTTTTCGCAGCCAAAAACACCCACCAGAATATAGTCGGTGTTCCTGGGCAAAAAAGATCAGTACCTTGTCCACCCCTCCCAATATCAAGACAAACCAGGTAGAGACCGCAAAGATAGGCACCTCTGCGCGCTTGAGCGGCTCCACGAACCCCGCCAGCACACCCGTCAAGTCTAGGAGAATTTAATCAGTCGAAATTCCCCGCGCCTCGTCTTTCACTCACTAAACTCCATGGGACCAGCTATCTTAAACGCCCGCCAGCCTGCAACCTCCTTGAACCCTTCAGGCATCCCATCACGGTACAGGCCAACAACGGAAAGCTCTTCAGGCGTGCGGGTAATCGACAAGAAGCTCTGGCCATCGTCCGCCTCAAGCAGGCTTTTAAATGTCTCATTCAGGCTGCTGGGCTCGAGCTTCCTGACAAAAAAAGCTCCGGGTAGGACATGGAGATGCAGACACGGGTGGTCGATGGGAGGAGACATGTTTTGCTACACGAGTCATCTCGGTTTTACGTTCCCTTTCCCTTCCGTACAAATTTCTACTGCACTGCGAGTTCGATATCTATCTACATCCGAATATTATACAACTTTTCGCTACTGCACGCGAGATCAGGTCGACACGATGGACAGGGTATAAACTTGGTCGCCGTCCGACCCAGTGTTGACCGTCTCCACGGTACTCCCACTCGGTGCATCGCTGCTGGAGAAGCTCGTCGAGCCTTCATAGGCCAGGAGCGTAAGTCCTCCAGACGCAACCGCCGAGAACGTGCTCGAGGACCCACTTCCACAGGCAAACGCCCCACCGCTAACACCGCATGAGCCCTTGGACGAGGACAGCGTGAAGCTGCTTCCGGTGCCGGTCAAAGTGTAGGTAGCGAGGGTTTGGGTGCTCCAGGTCCCAACTGACCATTTTCTCAGTCAGTACGGGTTACTGCGCCTTGGAATCGCGATACGCACGAGAGAGCAGGCCGCCGATGGCATCGCCGTCCTGGATGGCTTGAATAGTCGCCTTCGAGGGGATCGAGGTCGGTGTGCCGGTAGATGTCGAGGTAGTCTGCATTCCCGACATTAATTCATCTTTCGACTGCTCAGAAATGGACGAGGCTTACCGTAGTCTTGGTTGTAGTAGTCTTCGTCGACGTGGTCGTGGTCTTTGTAGACGTGGTTTTGGTGCTTGTGGTTGAGACAGGACTGCCTGTCTTTGTGAGGTACTTGATGCCGCTGGACGGGCACGAGCCGGCCTTGGGGGCGTCTGAACTCCGGGTGAGTCGAAGACCAAAATGTAGAACACAAACGACGTACCGATGGGCTCAAAGGTCCCGTCGATGACGCTGCCTCGGAGGTGATAGTAGTAAGATATCTGGTCCACGGCGCCGCTAGTGCAGTCCAGAGCGGGGGTAAACTGGAAGCCGTCAGCAAAGATACACGAGGGAAACATCAAGACATACGCCGTATCCCTTCTTGAGAGCAGCGATCATACTTGCGAGGGTGTGGGTGGTGCTAGACGACGGCGTGATTCCGGCATCTTCAAGCCAGGTGTAGGTGGGAAGCGTCTACAAATTGTCAGTTTGACGAAGACAGATGAGAAGAGGATGCGCGTACCTTGAAAAGTCGGACGACGGTGTTGTAGAAGGCGACGGCCTGTGGGGGATGAGCTGCCGCAATAGTAGCAATTACAATAAGTTCACTTCAGCTCCCTTCGGGCTTCCGCTGGGGAGACATTTAACATCGAGCGTGCTAACGGAATCAATCTCAGACGACTCCTCAACGAATGAAATAAGCAGCTCGCACCTCATGCAGGTTCCTTTGATTCAGGATTGTGGTAAATAAATGGCCCATCCTGATGTGCAAAAAGCTTACCGTGCTGGAAGAAGGTCAGCACCCGAGTGGCGAGAGTAGTATCTACGTACCGTGGCCCATTCGTGCTCCCAGAAAGTCTCGTCCGTGCCGTCGTTGGGGTCGTTTTTCCAGTACTATAGAAGGGTGAGTCCCCGCTGCAGACTTGGAAAGGGCATTCATTTACAGTTTGCATGAAATCCAGCGTGTCGCTCGCTCCTTGAGCGGTGAGCAACTGATATAAGCCACGGCGTTAACATGCATATGAACGAAGAGGTTCGAAACGCACGCTGCTGATACCAGTGTAGGCTCTCGAGCTATCGCAGCTCTCGTCGAATGTACCATCACAGTGGTCGGGCCACAGACCTGCAGAAAGTTGTCAGTGCCGTTCGGTTATGTCGATTCACTAGATAACTCGCCGTGGATGGTCCAGCTGTTTGAAGGTCCGGTAGATGGGCTAAATAATCCTGTCAGTATTGTTCAAAATCTCAAGAGGAAGGAAATTACTCGGTATCCCAGAACTTTGCAGTCGAGGATTAATTATAAGACCAAATGCGACTCATCGGAGGCATACCTGGACCTGCAAGAGTTGACCCTGGAGAATTTACACGTGAATTAAGCAGATGCGAAGGACTTGGCTGCAGAGATCGACATACCCCAGGTGCCTGGAAGCAGCAAAGGTCAGACACAGCCGATGTATTGGTGCACGACGCGGTTCCGGTGGTAGAGCATCCGGAGCTGGTCACCGCGCGATTGAATAACTCCTCCGCATTCCATGGCGAGAAGAACGGCGTGGCGAGGGTAGAGCCAACGAGTCCGGCGAGGAGAGTGACTGCGAGCATCTTGGACGCGTAAACGGTGGGGCAGGGCAGAGTAAATTGGGTTCCGGCGCGTCTTTAAGCATCGCCGGCACGGTTGTCGGATAGATAGGAACCATGTGGGGTACAAGACCACGCATGTTGGTAGCCAAGTAGAAGCACACTACATGTACCTCTGAAACCTCACATCTCTCTCCAGCGAACACATGTTGCACAGTGTTGCGATCACAAGTGATGCATGCAACATCTATTAATGGAACCAACACATGAATGGTACTGCAGCAGCTACGAGTAGACCTCTATTGTGGCTTACCATTACTTGCAGCGTTCCCACCACCGTGCACTGTCCATTCGTCCGCCCAATTGCTCCCACCCATGGCACCCGACGGCGGAGGTTGATGGTACGACTGGGGATGTGGATTTTGGAAGTCGAAATTCATCCCGAACGCCGACGCAAACCGTGGGTTGATGTGAGGCTGGATGAACTGAGGATAGCCTCCAAAATTGAACTGCTGCTGCTGAGACGGATTAAACGCCCAAGGTGATATTGGGGTGCTCGGCGCGGAATGGGACTGTGTGAACTCCGAACCATCAGAGAACTGGCCCGTCGCTCGAGCGATAGCCATTGAGGTTGGGGAAAGGGAGCGAGGAGGCGGTTGATGATGATGTGAGTCGTATGGCTCTGAAAGGCGCGCACTTGTGGCCGGGCGGCCCTCCCAGTTTGCACCCCCATCAGAACGCCGACGGTCATTATCTCCTCGACCGCGTCCTCCTTTGCCACGTTCGCGTCCTCTCCCTCTTCCCCGACCCTCATTACGATCGACTCCAGAACCGCGGCCTCGTCCCCGTCCGCGACCTCTCCTCGCGAAACCGTCGGAATCATCAAAGGAATTTTCCCGATGTGATGGTGTCGGAGGGAGGGGCGATTCGACCTCAGTAGACGGTATGGTGTACTCGTCTGCATATGGGTCGTCGTATGGCATCGGCGCTGGTCGTGAAGGCCCTGAGCCAAAGTTGTCATCGTATGGGCTGTGGTCATCATATGGATTCCGTTCAAGCATTGCGAGATCCTGGTCGCGCATCAATGCCGGGGTCGACTGTCTGGAGTTGACGCGAGACTCCCTCCTAGGATAATGTCATTAGCAAGAGTCTATTGGGGTAACAAATCAGCATACTTCCGCTTCAGACTACTTTTGTACGCGGCCTCAGCCTCGTCGTCCGAAAATTCCAGTTCGTCGTCCGCTGGCTCTTCGTCGTGCATGTTGCTCGCGTCGCTACCCTTGAACCTTCTGATTTGATTCACAAACACAAACCTGCTCCTTTGAGGAACGTGGAAGACAGGACGCGACAATTGAACCTTGTCTTTGTCCACTGGGCAGCTCGCGGTGAATTTGACCTGATACAGCGGTTGGGAGGTGGGTCCAAATGTTTCGTAGATCTGGAACGCGTATAAACACGCGCGGAGAAAAGATATGATGCACACGCACGTAGCCGAGCACCTTTCGGTCCTCAAATACCAGCAAAGTGTCGCTGTCCAATGCCTGGTCAGACGCGCGGGCAAAGACTTCAGAAGGCGCGCCCTTCACGATGACCGTCTTGTCGATGATACTCATGACTTCGCCAACTCGCTCCAGGACCTCGTCTGGTCCAACTTCCTCAATATCCGGGACAGCTATATTTGCTTCGACGAGTTCATTTTTGGTTGTAAAATATGTCGTAGTAGGAACAGCGACGCCAGATTCTTCGTCATCGTCGACATCCAGTTCCTTGATATTCAATTTTGAGGGTTCTCCGTCTTCCGAATCTGACGAGTCGGAGTCGGAGTCGGAATCAGAGCCAGAGGTCGAATCCGTTGGGGCAGAGCTGTCTTGAGCTGGTCAGACAAAGATGCGATGGATTCAGCCACGCTGCATACTAGTCTGGAGTTTTTCTCCTCGTTTTCAACCTTGACTAGGTCCGCCTCGATTTCATCCTCGCTCCCATTTTCACTGCCAGAACTGTCGATATCATCCTCGAATTTGGGAACCAACTTCTGTGGTAAGGGCTCCGGGACGCCAACGAGGTCCTGTATAAGGAGGAGGTCCTGAGAGACGACGGTCGGTGCCAGAAAATCCATGAATTATTTTTCGTGATCGCGGTCACGTTTTTCTCGTTGCACTTTCTCCCCTGCCATGTTCCGTGGAACAGCGTTTTCCTCCTTGCGCCGCTACTCGACCACACCCGAAAAACCGTCCCTGAAGCTCGTCGCGGAGCTGCGGAAACTCACAGAGGTCTCAATAGTAAAGGCGCGGGAGGCGCTCAGCGCGTCGAACAACGACGTCCAGACCGCTTTACAATGGCTCAAAAATGACCTCGTCACTTCTGGCGCGCAAAAAGCGGCCAAAGTACAGGACCACTACACTGGGGAAGGCCTCGTCAGCGTCGCAATATTGTCCCCCGGGAACGGGCCGCGGGTGGGGAATGGTGTGCGGGGAGCGATGATCGAGCTCAACTGCGAGACCGATTTCGTGGGGAGGAACGAGCTCTTCGGGAGGCTCGCTGCGGACATCGCACACACTGCTGCCTTCATGTCAGAACCCGCCGACTTTCAGGCATATTCCGTCGACATCCTAAACGACACTCCCCTACTTTCCGCCGTTAATCCCAATCCCGACCCGACGGCTACTGTCGGGCGCGCCATACGGGACATGATCTCCAAAGTCGGCGAAAAAGTCGAGCTGCGCCGCGCCGTCACCGTCTTCCACGAGCCGACCCCCACTCCAGACCTGGGTCACCGCCTAATATCATACCTTCATGGCTCCGTGAACAACCCGAACCAGGGACGCGTAGGCGTTCTCGGACTACTCGGACTTTCCTCATCACGACTCGCGGAACTATTCGCGGCCAAGTCGTTCGGCGACGATCTAGAAAAACTCAAGCGCTCGCTCGCGAGACAGATTGCTGGTTTCGATACCCGTTCTATACGATCCCCCGCAGACTCGACGGACCAGACCGCGCTTTATAACCAGCCTTTTATGTCCCCGGGCGATCTGTTCGACAAACCTGTTGGCGAAGCACTAGCTGAGTGGGCGCGGGCACACGACCTGGTGGACGCTTCTGGGCAGGGCGGTTTGGAAGTTGCGCAGTTTACAAAATGGACAGTGGGGGAGTCGCTCGAGCCGGAAACTACTTCATAGCGTACATTAATTACTTAAACACCACCCTGCTCAACACAAAATAATTCATTCGGTTCGTTTATCTACCCGCGCAACGTACGGTAGGCCCAGTTTGTGGCCCAACGTGTATTTCCGGTGATCATCCTTGAGGCATAGGGCACTGGGGAACGGTCAAGCAGAACCGTCTTCACGACAATGACCCACTCACAGATCTAGAAAGGAATTTAGACATGCAAACCCTAACTCAATTGAGAAACACGTACATTGGATGCATATAAATTTGAAGTATGTCCCAGTGGCCGTGAACTGCGACGAGTTAGCAAGTGGAGAGCGAGTAAAACACTCAGCGCTTACAACGTGCCACCACGAATGGCCTTCTAGGAGGAACGCCAAAGGCCAGCCAATAGAGACCTTCCATCTAGTCAGAGTGTCACAAAATATGTTGTCCAAGTTCCAAATGATGAACCCGAAGAGGAATTGAGCGAATCCAAGAGTGAACAGATTGAGTATGGCCGCGCGTTTATCGGCCGGGATCCGTTTCCCGACAGTGGAACGCGTAAGCAGATAATATATGCGAAATGAAATCGAGAGCATGAGGATCCCGAAAACAAACTGATGATAAACGGGATTGCGATTGATATAGCTGCCCAGAGATCATTCCCAAGTCAAGGAGAGAACTTGACGGCGTACTAGCTCCACGTGAACAACACATTGAAAGCGCCCGCAACGACGGTGAGTAGACGCGTTCGCTTCGATTCGAAGGTAAACCCATAGTCCTGGTCAAATAAAAGCCAGAGCGTGGTAGTGGTCACATAGATCATAGGTAGCTCGTCCGCAAGCTGAGCTTGGAACAGGAGCGTTGCGTGGAACCAGAAACTTCCGAGGCCGACCAAACCAATGCCCTGAATGACATATTAGGGGCGACAGAGTCAAGAGCAGTAGACATACAATATAACCCAGTATGAATCGATATGGCAAGTGCTCGTTGGCACTCAAGTATCCTCCATAAGCAGCGAGCATGATTGTTACGAGGTTACTGAAGGAGTTCGCCATTTCTGGGCAAAATTACTGAGGGAAATAGAGAGGACAAGGTCAAGAAGGTCCAACCTGCTATATAGTATGAGAACTGATAGTTGGCCTGCGCGTACGGCGAAGTGAGGAATAGAAATGGTGAGGAAACATCGTTCTGCACACCTCACACCAATCGATAGTTGCGGTGGCATTTCCATGGAAGCCGACGCGAGAGGTGGATGAATTAAACATGGCCATGGTGGTTTGAAGAGGGTTTGCGCGTTTCTCTGTAAGCTGACAAGATTTATTACGTCACCACCGTATTTCCGGAGAGCCCGGGGGCCAGAGACGGTCCACGAGGGGTTGATTCAGACTCAGAGGCGGAGGCGGAAAAAGACTCGGAAAAAAGATAGATTCCAGGTTCAGACGCAGACGAAAGATTCCCAGCAATGGCTAGACTCGACTCTCAAGGCATCGGGTTCGTTCGGGGTGGAGTCGGAATTAAAGCAGAGGTGCGGAGACCAAAATGGCGGACGCGAGAACCAAGGGGAAACGAGCCGGGGTGCATTGGAAGGTTAAGAACAAGGTGGAACGACTCTGGGATTAATTGGCGTGAAGAAACGCCATCATCACATCACCTGCTCTGTGACACGCGTTACAACCTCAACACGCTTTAATTTTAAAACTCCGTCGGAGAAGCAAAATTGAGACAGCATCCACAAATGCCCTACCCGGCCCGAGCTCGATACGCCTCCGACAAGTTCACGGCGCGGCAAGAAGAAAATGAAGACGACTGGTAGCTCACAACTTGAAGATCACTTTCTACTTACGACTCCGCCGCGTTTCAGCGGAAGGAACGCGCGAATTCGTCGGGGCGACGCTGCAGCAGTTCAGACTGCCGTCTATAACGCGACAAACGACTCAGTTCGCTGTTCATATCACGATGTGGGGAAGTTGCGGATAACCAAGAGGAGGAAAGTGAAATTCAAGTTAAGCGTGAAAACCTTGAAGTATGCCGCTTTCTCCCACCGAAGGAGTTGTAAAACTCGACCTGTTACACTTAGCAGGAGGAAGAGAGGCAGAGTGCAACAGTTAGGCATTAATGAATCATGATATGATGGCCCCCAAATAGCCCCTATATCAAAAACCTTTTCTCCCTTCGATGCCCACTCGTACGGTCTACTTTCGACCGCGGCCATCCTTTTCGACACTTGGCACCGAATATATTCCATACATCCCGGACGGTAGCTTCTTCCACCTGGATTTCGAGCGTGTTCCTTCCGACGCAACGGAGCGTTGAGAATTTCAGTGTTCCGCGAATTTGGAGTCATATCTGGTCGAATTCTACAGCGAGATCCGCCCTAAACTCCAATTCCCATCTCTCGAGGGCTCCCTGGACCTTTGTGGCTTGCTCGCCTCCCATAATTCTGACGACGAGATCAAATTGGGTCTGGACATATGGGCGTTCAGAATGCGAGTAGCGAAGGCAATGCTTGCGTGGATGGGCGCTTTGCCTGCAGAGGCAGTTGCGCGAGTGCAGCTTGCCAGCGGCGGAACTTGCCACTCTGACGAAGAAAAACTTGTCAGGGGGCTCATGAATGCAGCAATGGCGTCGATGCGCGATGATCTAATTGAACTCAAGGTGTGGGTGACCGTATTCCACGAAATAAATAACTATCTTAGCAAGTTTCGTGCTTCTAAACTCCTGTCGATGCTAACTTGGGAATTCACAGCTCGTCTAATAGAGTATGACAAAGATTTGAAGGAGCGGCACTCGAAGCTGCATTTCTGCACCTTGGCGCTGAAATCGAGTAGGCACCGGTGCATTGCATGTATCACGTTGCTGAAGTGATTTCCAAGAGTTGCGAATTAACCCTCCCAAGATGCACACCTATGCCACCACCTCGTCGTTTTGTGGAGTAAGTTTCGTCGTCGCGATTCTGTTGATCCTGAATAAGCCTCGTCTAGAACTCCAAGCTCATGCCAAACATCGAAGATCGTTCCATGCCAGGCGCGACAGAGTATTGTCCTCCTGGGCTGATCCGACGTCCTACTCCACGAAGATGCAAGACACCTTGAAAGCTCTCAATCTACGACATAGGCCTTGCGCATCGGAGTCGACAGCGTGGAGGGCGCAGCGTGCGAGCGTCGAGGACGACCGCCGTGCCGTACTGTAACCACTCGCGATCCTTGTCGTGGTTCGGGACGTCTTGCTCGGAGGAGATGACAAACACGTCGAGAGGCATCGAGTGCTAGATGACGAACGGGTAACATGGCCTTGCAGTCTCCCAGAGCAGGAAGGAGTTCGAGACTTCGTGAGCTGTGGGTCATCTCTACCTGACCCGGCTTGCCAGTATGAAGGTCGACTATACCGAGTCACAGTGTAGTCGATGTTGTGGTGATATCGCCGTTTTTGCCTAAAGATATCGGCCCAGGACGAGGGGCGGAAAGCCGCGATTTTTTTCGCCTTCGTAGAGATGCGGAGGTAAATTAACCAGACTGATAAATCCGACGCATTCACCTCTACGACGCTCGTCTCCCCATGCGGCGGCGAGGCGCACGCGGTCAGGATGAGCAACGCAAGCGCATGGCCATCTCCCTGTCGGTATTAAATATCCACGTCCGCCAACGAATTCTACGTCGCACAAGAGCTCTGAGTAAAGATGCGAAGTTTAACTAACCGACCGATACGCATTGGTTGAGGAAGGATGAGCAGGATGAGCAGTCCGCATGCATCGGTGCGGGACCCAAGGTTTATTTGCATACCAATGGTCCTGGAGCGTGGCGACGTGTGTGAGGTCTGATGATTCTGAGAACTGCCAGACGTCGACCTGATCAGTGCAAACGAGGAGGAGGTACGGATAGGACAGGAAAAAGTCCGGTGGCGGGCTTCGGCGTTGCGTGTACGTAGAATCAAGTAGTCGGCGTAGAGGTGAGAGATAGAATATCACAAGCACGGGTTACGCCCCGTTGAGATGCCTAACGGGTTCCCCGCGAATTCACCCAAAGGAGAGAGATCGTTTGGTTTGACATTGAATTGAAAGGAGAGGTGCAGAGACCAAGAGAGTGGACGTAAGAATCAAGAGGCATGGCCAACGGTGTGACAAATAACACTTGTGACACACGCGCTCATTCCTCGACTACGACCTCGACATGCACGACGCGCCCAAAACCCCGACACGGCGCTCCAAGCGAGGTCAGCCCATAGCCGCTTCTACCAAGGCCTCTGGGCCCTCCAAAGAGCAAAAATGGTACGGAGACAGCATCCACGAACGACCAACGCGACCCGAACTCGATATGCTTCCCGAAAAGTTCACGGCGTGGCAAGAGGAAGATGAAGAGGACCGGACAGTCTATAAAACCATCTTCTACAACGCGTTTCAGCGGAAGGAACGCGCGAATTCGCCAATATTTGGCGTTGGCGACACTGTGGCAGTTCAGACTGCCGCCGTCTATAAACGCGATAAGCAACTCAGTATCGCTGTGATCACGGCGATGTGGGAGCTGGTTCCGGAGGATCAGGAGGAGGAGAGCGAAGAGGGCGAACGACAGATGCTGGTTCGCGTCCACTGGTTCTTGAGGCCAACTGAACTGGCCGCGATTCGAGTCAAGCGTGAACACCTTGAGGTATGCGGTTTTCTCCCCGTATTACGACTGACTTGTAAACTCAACCTCGCAGAACGAAATTTACTACTCGCTCGCATCTGCCGACGTCTTCGAGTCAGCCTCCATCATCTCTCGTTGTGAGGTGAACGATAAAATCCCGCGCGCCGTCGCAAAGCAAACTTCCAAATCGCCGAGCAAACGTTGGGTATACGCGGATGAAAAGCAGGAAATTGGTCCGTTCTACTGTCGCGTCGCCGTGGACTCGCGGCGCGGTCTCTACTACGACTTTACCTGGGTCGCATTACACAAGGAAGCGACGGCTGCAGAGTCTTGGGGATCCGGAGAGTTGTGGAATGTTACTCCGGTGGAAAAGCGGGAAGGTGTGCCACCCAGGAAGAAACAGAAGCTAGATGCGCCCCCCTCCGCTGCCGAGAAACCCAAGCGCGGCCGCGCCAAGCGGCTGGTGGCCGGTCCAAAAGTGAAAGCGGAGCCAGAGGAGGAAGGACCTGAAGAGGCAGAGCCTGAAGATACCGACGATGATGACGACAAAGACGACGATCATCTACCCACAATGGAGGCCAGCGATTCGGATTCGGATGGGGAGATGGATGTGTACGCGGACGCCAGCGAGTCCGAGCATGAATATGACGAGCCAAAAACTCCGTCTAAGAAACGCGGACGTATCGGCCACCCTACACCACATTCCAAGGCTGCGCTCGCTCGTCGGCGAGCTAAAGGCGCGGGCTCCTCTTCCCCTCGAAAGCGTCCGCGCCCCCTCGTACCGAAGATGAATACTCTGGGATACGATGATTCGATGGCACATCTACCGCAGGACCCGTGGCTTCGCGCGATGCATGTCCTTCACGTCGGAAGCAGGCCGGACGCCTTGCCATGTCGGGAAGACGAGTTCGACAGGGTCTTGGGCTCCGTTGCTGATCTTCTCGAGGAGGGTAGTGGGGGATGCGTTTGTATGTTTTCGTTTCGGTCACAATGGCACGCGAAACTAAAATGTTGCACTAGACATCTCGGGCGTCCCAGGGACTGGAAAAACGGCGACTGTACACGCTGTTGTTCGAGAGCTCAAACGAATGGCCGAATGTAATGTGGGTTATTTACAAGACTGTCTGTTCTCGATCTCACCCGCGCTTTCACAGGAAACGAATCCGTTTACATATGTAGAGATCAATGGTTTGCGGATACCAGAGCCCACCGCTGCGTATAGTCTACTATGGGAGGCTGTTTCAGGAGAAGATGTCGCCAAGGAGGGGAAAACCATCAGTGCGAAGGAGAGCCTCAAGTTACTCACGAAACACTTCAGTGGCGGCAATCGTGGTCCAGCAGGGCATGCATGGTCAGTCAACCCAGCCTGATTATTCTTCTGTAACTGACGTTGATTACAGTGTCGTCCTGATGGACGAGCTTGATCAGCTTATGACCGCCAAGCAAGATGTAGTGTACAACTTCTTCAATTGGCCTACATTAGCGGGAAGCAAGCTCGTCGTGCTCGCCGTAGCTAATACGATGGACCTTCCGGAGCGAGCGATGACGGGTCGCGTACGGAGTCGACTAGGTGCGTTTTGCCCCCACGATTTCTTCTCCGCACATTCTTACCCGACTCGCAGGAATGACTCGTATTAATTTCCAGCCCTACACATGGCAGCAGCTGCAGTCTATAGTCGAAGCACGCATCGCCAGTGCCAAGGAGGGGCAGCCCAAGGATGCATCGCAAGTGCTTAGCGAGGAGGCGATCAAGTTTGCGGCAAAGAAAGTTAGTAGTGTTAGTGGCGATGCTCGGCGCGTTCTCGACATCTGCAGGTCCGTTTATTCTTCTTCTATTTTCGACGGCTTTATTAAGATTTGTTCTTATAGGCGAGCAGTCGAGCTCGTTCAAGAGAAGCGTCGAACGGCAGAGATCAGAGACGTGAACGAGGTGCAAAAGGTGATGGCGAACAGCCCAATTGCGGCGTATCTACGCGAATGCAGCTTCCACGAGCGGATGGTGCTCGTTTCGCTAATCAAGTGCGTCAAGCGCGAGGGGGTGGAGGAAATCAAGTGGGGCGAGGTTGGTATTTATTGACATACTCTTGGGCGGCCATGCTGACGCGTCGAAAGGTCCTTCACCAGCACGAATTATATGTCAAGGTTCTGGAGGACCCGGATATGGCTGAGCTGCGCCTGCCGACGCCGAATGAGTTGGCTGTGGTGCTTGATTCGTTGGTTGCTTCGCATGCGTTGTTGATGGAGAGCGGGGCGGCGGCATTGAGAAAGGCGGAAAGGGAGCGGAAGGTTGCTTTGAATCTTGAGCAGGGTGAGGTGGAGAGGGTCCTTGGCGATGTAGGCGGTGAGCGGTGGCGGAATATTTTGACGGGTTAGTTCAAAAATGGAAATTGTATTACGAGAGTCAGCCGTCAATCTTGCCGTGTTAACACGGCCAAACGCGCAAGCTTTGCTCCAAATACCATGCGCAGGTCATTGCTACAACGAGCAAGAGAGGTCCCGACCCTTGCAAAGGCCTTCAACCGAAATCTGACCAGTGAAGCGGCTTCAAACCCCGAGTGCCAAATAACTACTTTGCCCAATAAGATCCGAGTCGCGACTCGGTCTACTCCTGGTCATTTTTCGTCTGTCGGTCTCTATGTTGACGCGGGGTCGCGTTATGAAAACCCCTCCAACTCTGGGGCGAGCCATTTCCTCGACAGAATGGCATTCAAGGTTCGTTTCGAAATTTTCCGTCCGTACCCGCTTACAAAAGTGCATTGCAGGCCACTTCATCACGGTCGAGCGACGACATGGCCGCAGCAGTGCACACCTTGGGGGGCCAGATTATGTGCTCCTCTTCTCGAGAGACCATCATGTATCAGTCGTCCCATTTTCACAAAGGAACGCCGCAAGCACTCTCGCTTATTGCGGACACCGTGCTGAATGCTTCGTTTCTCCCCGACGAAATTGAAGCGCAGCGGGATGCCGCGCGGTACGAGATTCGCGAAATCTCGAGTAAGCCAGAGCAGATAATACCTGAAATTCTCCATACCGTTGCGTACGGTAACACTGGGCTTGGGAGTCCGCTCATATGCCCACTGGATCGGATAGACGCCATGAATGGCCACACTCTGCGGAAATTCATGAAGGAGTGGTATCAACCAGAGCGGATGGTCATCGCCGGCGCAGGGATGCCGCACGACGAGCTGGTGGAATTAGCCGACAAGCATTTCTCGCTTCTCAAGGCTTCCGAGCTCCCGGTTCCACCGTTACACGGGCGGACGTTGACGGTCCCAATACCACTCGCCGCGGCTTCCCCTCCACCCATCCTTAAGTCGACATTACGCGCCGCGTCCTATCTCTTCCCCACAGGTGCAG
This sequence comes from Mycena metata, assembly GCA_029378385.1. NCBI lineage: Eukaryota > Fungi > Basidiomycota > Agaricomycetes > Agaricales > Mycenaceae > Mycena > Mycena metata. The sequence continues at coordinate 2,366,671 of JARKIB010000001.1, read as the reverse complement.
ATGACAAAGCCGCACTAAAACTCCAGAGCTCTACCTACACTGGCGGCCACCACTACATCCACGACCCCTCGTCCGAGTTCAACCATCTCTACATCGCGTTCGAGGGCGCCGGCATTTGCGACGACGACATCTACGCACTCGCGACCATGCAAGTGTTGCTCGGCGGCGGTGGCAGCTTCTCGGCAGGCGGTCCGGGTAAGGGAATGTACAGCCGTCTGTACACCCACATCCTCAACCAGTACCCGCAAATCGACCACTGCGCGTCCTTCCACCACATCTACACCGACTCGTCGCTGTTTGGTCTGTTCGCGTCTTTTGTACCCGCCGCCAAAGGCCGGCGAGTGGGAAATATGCCCGCTCAGATCCTCCCGCATCTAGTCCACCAGCTCAGCCTCCTCCTCTACACACCCATCCCCGACACCGAGCTCGAGCGTGCCAAAAATCAGCTCAAGTCGGCGCTGATGATGGCCTTGGAGAGTCGTGCCGTGGAAGTCGAAGATCTCGGGCGTCAGGTAAGTATCTCCCCTCGATCGCCCTTCCATACCATCCTGACTTTGGTTCAGATTTTGGTGCATGGCCGCCAAATCCCTGCGTCAGAGATGATGGACAAGATTGACGAGCTCAAGCCAGCGGACATCCGAAACGTAGCGACCAGGGTCTTTGGGCTGGAGTCTGGGAACAAGGCTACCGTTGTATGCATGGGACACGAGGACACTGGCCCATGGGAAGAGGTGTTTTCAAAGTATAGCGTTAGCTCTTAATACTCACCAGTCAATCCTCTCACTTCAACATAAAAAATACAATATAATCTGGATATAATGAGTGTTATAGCGCCTCCGCTCAACCGAGGTCCATAGGTTACATAGATACATGGAAAGCAAATACATGTCTCAACGCTAGAGAAGATTAAGGTATACATAGCGGATTACGGATGTGAAGATATAAAGGAAGCCCAGAGCAATGCGCAAGTAAAACCAGATTTTGAACCGCCCTCCGAATCCGCGTCCGATGAATCAATAAGCGGGCGCCATAAAGCCGCCCGCCTGCGCAGAACCCTTACCAATGCTCGTCGCAATCGCCTTCCGCTTGTCCTCCCATCCCTTCAGCCCGCGCAGCAGCTGTATAATCTTATCGCGCTTGCCCTGCCGGATGTCATTGATGCTCACGCTCCCCATGCGCACCTCGTTGTCGAGCAGGAAGTCGAACAAGCGGAACAGCCCGTCGAGGTTGTCGTCACTCGGGTCCTTGGGGAACGCCGAGTCGGGCACGGGCGGGGACGATGGGCGACCCTTGATCGACTCGGCGAGCCGCAGGAGCCCAAGGCCGTCACACAACGATCCCGAGGGATCGGTGATCTGCAGGTTCAACGGCAGGTGGGTGTTGGCCCACTCGATTAAACCCTCGTCGACCGGTGTGGGCTAGGAGAACGACATTAGGATTAAACCATCGGGGATGAGAATACTCACAGCCTGTTGTGCGCTCATTCGCCTGGTGGGTCGTGGAGGAACGACGGATTGCGGGGTCCCGGGAACAGAGCCATTCCCGTTGGGGTCGACAGCCTCGGTGGTGAAGAACGACTCCAGTCGCGCGCGCTCCTCCTTCGGGGTCGCCTCGTTTGTCGCGAAACCCGTAAGCATGAGAACACGCGCATCCCGCGTTGAAGGCTGGTCCGTGTTCTCCCTCCGCATCGCCCGCTGCGTCGCAGCGCGCGCGGTTGGTGATGGAGGTCGAGGAGCAGGGTTCATGGCTTGTGCGACCATCAACGGAATGGTCGGAATATTGCACGACGACACCACGGGTTCTGCAATGTCGGATTAGAGAGGTTCCTCGGAGCAATAATGAAAACGTACTGGAGTAGTCTCGTCCAATGGTAGCCTTCATGATGGCCTTCATCCAGTCTCGCACAACCATCTTTTCGTCCGAGCTGAAGTAGTGCGTCTTGTCATGCTCGTGGTCGATCCGGAATCCATACCGCCCTGGGTTAACATTCTCGTCCACGGTGACCTTGTAGCCGACAATATTAATATACCCCTTGATCTTCGTTTCCTGCAAAAGAACATCAGGATGTTTGGAACAGGACGAGAGAAATACGCACAGCTTTGGTGTTACTCCGCAAGCAGTACAAGTCGGGACCCTTGAGTATAAAGTACCGTAACTTCCAGCTATTATACCGGTCGCCCTTCTTGCGCATCCAGCCGGTATGGTCGGCCTCCCCAATCTGCTCAAGGATGCTCTGTCCAGGCTTCAACTTCGAAGCGCCATTCCCGTTGGCAGCCGCCGCCGCGGTCGTCGCTGCCTTGGCCGCATCTGTCGTCTGGCTGGAGGAAGTCCGCTTGCGGAGGAGTGTCGGGTTAGCCGGTGCGGTGTGGGAGCCATTGGTAGATGGGTGATGCACCTCATCGAGGCCCGTTGCCTGCGGCGTATGCGGTGCGGCACCGGGTGTTTGGGGCCGCCCGTTCTTCCTGCTCAGCCGCGGTAACGTGAAGCCCGACGTGGTCTTGTCCACCGCCTCGTCGGGGCCGCTGCAAGGTAAAATGAACGCATCATCAGTACGAATTCGAAAAGTAAGGGGGAAAGAAAACTTACCCAGAATACCGCGGCGCCGGTTTGCGACCACCGAACGAAGCGCCGAAGATGCTCAATCGCTCGTTGCCTTTCGGGGGGTTGGAGGCGTCGATGCTCTTCCTGCCGCGAGCATGACGTCCAGGACCAGGTGCGATGTTGCTCTCTTTCTTCTTGGACGCTTTGCCGTCGGTATCGGCAGGTAAGGACTCCTCTTTGGAATGGCTAGATTCCCTGTCTTTATGAGATTCCTTGTCCTTGTGAGAGTCCTTGTCCTTTTCCGACATGGCGTGCGGCGAGCCGACAGGCGAACGTCCGCCGCCGAACAGTCGTTTCCGGATGGAAGCACTCGCGGGAGGGAGCTCGCTCTGAAAAAGAAAGGATCAGCCTCACTCTCACGGAACAGTGAAGAATATGACCACCAACCTCACTCATAATCGCTCGTTCATCCTCCTGCGTTTCACCCTCGTTAGTTTGCGTAGCCGAGACGTTGAGTGCCCCATCGCTTGGCGACAGCGTCAGTTGCGCTGGTCGGCCTTTTAAACGCGTCCCATTCGCCTGCTCACTCATGGGGCTTCCCAGCCCCATAGCAGCAGCGTCTCCGTACAAAGGAGTTCCCGGCAGGTCGCCAGGGTGCATCGGACTCTCGGGGCTCATAATGCCTGACGCATTGCCATAGGCCATCGCGAGACGCCCATTTTGCAGGGGCGAGCCAACCGAAGACTGCAGACTAGTGTGTGGGTTATACGAGTGCTGCGAATGGGATTGTGACTCCCCACGGGAGTGGTGTCCATTGAACTGCGGTGAGTGGGGGTGATGTTGTGAGTTCTGGGAGTTGGTATACGCGATAGCATATTGCTGGTGGTTCGGGGAGCTCTGAGAGGGGAACGCCGGGGCGAGGGAGAATGAGGCCGATGGTGAAGGGGGCCGGCGGAGGTCGACGATGGCGTTGGCGATTCGCATACGCTTTCCAAAGGCCATGATGCCGATTTCGGTTTTGAGAAGATTGACGTCGAGATCGAGGAGAACGTCGCCCGTGATTTCTTGCTCTGTAAACCAAGTGAGAAAATGATATGCGTAGACAACAACTCGTCCAACCTGTGAATTTATCGCTGACATCTTCATCGAAGCCTTTTGATTTTAGCCAGTCGACCACTTCCTCCACACTCCACTCCGACGGGTGCTTAGCCGCCCCGTGAGTGCTTCCGCCGCTTCCACTAGCATGACCGCTGTCGTCGCGCCGCTTGCCTTCGCTGACCACAGACAGCGGAGCAGAGGCAACGCTGCTCGGCTTGGAAGGGGCGCCAGTTTGAAGACCAGCAGTGGATGAAGCGATGCTGCTGTGCTTGGAGGCGATGGCACCAGCCGCCGAAGACGGTGCGGGGGAAGGGAGGCCCGGGCCGGGGGATGCAACGAGGGTCTCGCGCAGCGGGGAACCAACACGTTCTACGACAGCCGCGACAGGAACGACCGGTGGGGGAGGTGTACCCGGCGAAACCGGAGTAGGGGGCACTTCCGGATGAGCTGGAAATGAGATAGCCGTAGCTGTTGCGGGGACATCTTCGTGAGCGCGCAAACGTCCAAGCCCGTCGACGGGTTCCGATGGCTCGTCCTCTTCGGGGATGTATGGGTGATCCCGCAGCGGAGAGCTCGCGTTGAAGTCGTCGTCGTGGTCATCATGGTCTTCCTCTTCAGCGTCGCTCTCATCGCTGAGCTCGACGGAGATTGGAGGAACGGTCCTGTTGCTCGACAGAGCCTCGAGCTCCTCGGCATCGATGAGCGCCTGTCGGGCCCTAGCGGCGAGCTTTCGCCGAGCGCCCTTGTGCCAGCCCTCGCCCTCGCTCATATCAAAGTCGGTTTCATCCTCTTCGTCGTCGGTAGTCCGATCGTCGCGGGTGGATGCGAAACTAAAGCTGCGAGCGTCGTGGTCGAGGTTAGCACTGCTACCTCGGTTGCGGCTGCCGAGCTGCTCGATGGCCTGCTGGACATCGGTCATGGTTGCCTTCATAACCTCGCCGTTGGGATCCATGTTGGAGTCTGGATCGCCGTTGAGGACTATGTTGGGGACAGGAGAAGCCGGGGAGAGTTGTGCGGACTCTGTCTCTGGTTCTTCCGCCAGAGACTGCAGAGAGCTGCCCCCGGTCTCGATCGTTTGAGCTGAGACATCTGGAGCTGGTGGAGGGGGTGCTGGGTCCTCAGCTGGTGGTGCGGTTGTGGTATAGCTCTGGGGGAATAACCCGACCTTCCCGGCGAGATTGCGGCCCTTCCACCAGCCATCCTGGTAGAGATCGTCCTTTTCGACGACCTCGATGCGCTCTCCGGTGTGGAAGGAGACTTCGTCCTCGTGCTCCGGCAGGAAATCGTGCAGGGCATAGACGTAGTCGGGCATTGCAGCCTCGGCGGACAATGTGGTGGGACGATCCAAGTTGCGTCAATGAGCTGATCCCACACTGACAGTCAGCATCATTTTCTATTTTTCATAGGGGCTATAGGTACAGCCTGCGCAATTTTGAATCCCGCCGTGTGCTCAGGTAAATCTCCGACCCCGCAGAGCAGTCCATCCACGCCCCCTGCGCAGTCGGCACCAGATTCGTCGCCGCATACCCCTGCCCCACTTCCAGCCCGAGCCCCACCGCATCCCATACCGTCAGTTGCGCTGACCGATTCGCCCCCCGTCTTCTCGTACATGCATCTTGCACAACAAGTACCCGGAAGTTGCGCACTTCCCGAGGAGGGCACACACGCTGCACAATTGTCAGTTTGATGATGTATACCACAACAATGGACAGTACCTTGAGTTCCTGGTCAATCTCCTCTGCCGCCCTCTCCCGCTCCTTCTCCAGGCGGTCCCCAATAAACCGGGCCAACCACCCCGCAGTGTTCGCGCTTACACGCGACATCACCCCCGTCGCCTCTGCCGGATCTTCCAGTTCGTCATACAGCTCTTCCAACTCGTCGGTCGGCTCGTCGTCTAAAAGTAGCCGAACGTGAGACTGAAACTAAGAATGATTTGTTTGACTGCTTACCATCGACAGGCGCAAACCGCGCCCCCGCCCTCCGCTCCAGTCGCTCAGCGTACCCCTGGAACCGCATCTCCTTCTTCGCCAACTCTTCCCGAAGTTTACTCTCGTGCACTTCTCTGCGCCGCTGCTCGCATTCGCCAGTAAGATCGTTGCATCCGGAACCCACTCAAAACCCACCTTCCACTTCTCTTCTGCAGCCCCCTCATCACGCTCGTTCCTCGGCCCTTCCCGCCGCTTCTCCCCATTTTCATCTTCGTAAAACTCGAGAAACGCAACGGGATATGTCTGACGTCGCGCATTTAATCAGCAGCCACAAAACTTGTCAGCAAGTACCTTTAGGATGACCAAATCCATGGCAGCGACAACGCCTCCGTCAGCGGTCAGACTATTCATAGTCGCTACCCAGGGACTGATCTGGAACCCCAACTTGGCATGCCATGGAACCAAGTGCGACGAGTTCCCGGAGAGTATCAGGTGCGTGGAATTATATGCCTCGAGCACCTCCGACGCCTCCTTGCGCTCGCTAGAAAGCTGTCAGTAAATTCTTTAGTAAATGGATAACCGCATCATTTTCTTTTGCACAAACCCGAGCCCCAACAACCCCAATCTTGCGACCAATCGAAATAAGTCCGCGCCGAACCGCGCGCGCGAGCGGCGCATCGACCTGTGCGCGGAGCCTGTACCACCCATCGGTCACCTCAAGCTCAGGATGCGGCGGAATGGGCATCCCATCGTCCGTCATCCCCGCCTCCGACCAAGTGATATTCGACACGCACAACACCATGGGGCACGACGCCGGCGCGTCCTGCGTCGCGACAGACCTCAACGGCGGACGAACGCCGCCATTCAGTTCCCTCTCATACCTAAAAATAGTCGGTCGCGTCGCGTAAATTTACCGATGTGTTCTGGACCCACCGGTAAAGCAGCTGCCTCATCACCTCCGCCCAACACCACCGCTTTGCATCCACATCCCCTTCGCGCTCGGGCTCGAGACACACCATGCCCGCGAGCTTCCACAGAATGAGACACCAGTGGTTGTCCACCCACAGTTTCGTCGCAAGTGTACATCCGCGCGCGAGGAGCTCTTCGAGGGCTTCAGCAGGTCCGAGTGGTTTGGGTGGGCTGGAGTCGGCGGGGAGTGTCGAGGATGGGGTGTAGAAGGAGTAATAGAGCGCTAGACCGGGCGTTATATGCTTTAATTCTGAGACGGGGCTAGAGGAGCTTGTTAGATTATTGTGTGCAGCTGTCGTTGCAATAATTACATTCCCAAACCCTCGAGATCGCCCTCTGTGTAATCTTGCGGTACAAGCCCAGAGGACAGCAACGTTTTCCGTTCGACGCGGGGTGCTGTCGAAGAAGAATAAACCAGAGGGAATGAGTCTAGACCAGGAAAGACTCACTTAAATCGAAAAACACCTTGCCACCTTTCTGTACAGCGCTCTTGGGCGCAACACCCTCCTTAGCAGGCGTCACCAGCTTGACCTCAACAGTCTTTGCGCTCTCTTCCAACAGTGCACGCCCCGGCTCCCCGGGCTTCATTCCCGCCTTGAAGGGCGTGACGAACACGGGCCTCGCCTTCGCGCGAGTCTGCATCTGACGCGCTGGTGTGACGAACGCGGCCGCCGGCGTCCGCAGCGGGGTCTGCGGCACGACAGAAGCGGCGGCGCCGACGATAGGCGACCCCGCAAGCGGATGCTGCGTCCCCGCCGCCACAAACGACGACATGGGACGCCCTGGGTTCAGCGGCGAGCTCGCAAAGGCAGGTTTCGCTGCTGCTGCCGCCGCCACAGTTTGGGGCAGGAGCGGCGACTTGAAGGCTTTGGGTCTGTTCTTCGCCATCAGGCCGCCGGCGCCACCGAGCTTGGGCGACGCGAAGCCGCGCGCCGGACTCGGGGCGGAGAACGCCGAGGTGGATGCGGAGGAGAAGGAAGGGCGGGAGAACTCCGCGGGACTCGGCGTGCCGGGGGAGTTGAACGAGTTGTCGAGCGCGCGGAGGGCGGGGCGTTCGGGGGACGCGAGGCGCGGCACTTTGAACGCTGCTTTGACGAGGTTTTCAGGACCGCCTTGAGACTCCGTCACTACTCCCGGGGCACTCCCATCTTCCGCCCATATCGCATCCATCTTCTCCTTCGCCTTCGCAAGCGCGGTACTCGACGGCGCCATCCACCCTTTGTTCGACGCCTTCATGAATCCGACGGGTGCATCGGGAGGGAACGCCGTCGCGGCCGCGGTAAACTTGGCCGTTTGGAAGGCGGGAGGTGGCACGTCCGCCGCGGGCGCAAACCACGAGTCATAATCTGGCTCGGGTGGAGCTTCGGGTGACGGCGAGCGCTCGTAGTCGCGGTCTGGCGTTTCCGTGTTCAATCGTAAAGCAGAAGCAGCTCCGAACCCAGTGAACTTCGAAGCCGAAGCAAAGTTTGACGCTGATGCAAAGCCCGAGGCCGAGGCGAAACCCGACGCTGCAGGTTGTAGATTAGTGCTGGCGGAAGCAAACGGATTGTCGGGGTCGTCGTCTAGTCTAGCCTGGGGACCATTCTGCGGTAGTTGTTCGTGCGGTACGTTTGAAGAGGGATAGTAATAGGACTGCGATAGTTTGGCTTCAATTTCGTCGCATGCTGCAAGGTCCTCCTGGCTCAAATCGCCCACTTGGTCGTCGTAAGTCGGCGAAAAAAGTGACTCTGAGAGTCGCTGGCGCTTTCTGGCGGGAGAGGTTGAGGGAGAGTCTGAGGGTCGCATTATGACAGTTACTCAAGATATCGAGGAATCACGTACGGGATCGCTGCATTTAGTACATGGGAGTTGCGTTCAAACCTGTGACAACAACGCGAAATGTCGCATCACGAGACATAGTGACTGTGATGGCGCTTGTTGGGCGCTCACTCGAAAGCAAAATGTGGCAAAAAAAAATAGTCCATTATTATTCGTGTCGTTCGTTTAGGTATCATCAACAGTCCAATACTACAAGCAGCGTCCTTTTCAGCCGCAAATGTCTGGGAACTTCAAGTCCGTCGGGTCACTGGGAATCCACCCATTAGCGAGCCCAGCTTGGTATGACCACTCATCAGCATTCTCTGCCTTCCACGTCCTGCCACGGAACTCAGTAAAAGGACGACTGGGGAGTGAAAGACGGGGATTTACCACTGAATCCATCCCTGGCCTTTCTCGTACGAGATGACTTGGGCCTCCCAGAACTGTCTCAAAAATGTCTTGTAGGAGGAACTGAACGACGACGCGGAGCCAGTCAGGCCAGTGCAGCTACCAACGCGCGTTGAACCGGCGAACGACCCATCATAACGAGCGCCGATGCCTCTGCCATTAAGGTATTTGGCGCAGTCCGTCGCAGCTACGACATAATCGTCAGAGAAGATGTAATGCCGGTCATGGAATTGAAATAATTACCTGGAGTCCACTCGCCAACGATGACCCACAGATCAAACGACGAGAGATCGTCTTGCTTCGCACACACGGTGGAGATGTGTTCTGCTTGCGTCATTTGTTCTTCCTAATCATCTCAACACTTAGCGCGAACGCGATGGATAAAACCGCGATGACACTCACAGGAACCGAGAAAATGGTATAAATATGGGTATCCATTGCGACGCCTTCATAGGTCGGGTATGTGAGGACGCCGTCCCAGAAGCTCAAGGGCTGTGCGACGGAAGTATTAGATTTCGCAGAAAATGACGTCGTGCCGCGTGGAGTACGCACCTGGAACGCGTCGTGGATGAGCTCGACGGTGTTACCTAGGAGACGATGTGCGATGAGGATGAAATCTAAAATAGACTCGGTAGAGTTTACTTTGCTGCGAAGTGCCATACGGGAACCTGAAGAAATGAGTCGGGAGAACTGCTGTAGTCGATGTGAACGTACCGGATGTTGCCAAAGCTGTCGAACCAGTACTAAAGAGTGTTAGCATCGTGGTGCTGCTTTAGAGAAGCTACCGACTTGTCTGGTTACGGACAGGATCTGGGAGCCATCAAAGCCTGCGGGCCTGCGCGAAGAGACGTGTTAGATGGGCCTCGAGTCATTCATAGCACTCACTCGTTGAGCGGCGCGATTATCGGCACGTTGGCGGAGTTATCTTTAACCATGTTGGCGATGGTTTTAATGATTGCATCCGTGCGCTGGACATTCGTGTTGTTGGAAGCCCATCCTCTAAAGGAAGATGAATTAAAACGGTGGAATGGAAGCTGGCTAGCGGACATACGGCGTCGAAACTTTATGGCCGCTGTTGTCGAAGCCGTTCTGGCTGCCAGGAGCACCGTGAAGATCGATGATCAACTTGAGGTTGTGGTTGGTCGCCCAAGTAATGGCTTTGGTCAAGTACGCAAGTTGACCCTGGACATAGGGTTCGCCTGCTCTGCTTCAGCCTTGTCCGTCGGAAGAAAGGGAAAGGCAAAAACCTGGGCCGACTTCAAACGCCCAATAACCGATGGGGAGTCGGACGTGATTGAGGCCAGCAGCGGCGATGGCGGCAAAATCGGACTCTGAAATGTTTCTTAGAGGGAGCGCGCAGGGATATACCTTGCCTACCAGTAATCCACGTGTTCCAGTGGGTGGTTAGAGCCGCGAGAGCAGTCGAATGGCTTTGCAGCTGCCCGAAAGTCCACTCGTCAACGATGGCCGAGTTGCCTTGGGTAAAAGTATTGAGGGCCAGGCCAGCCTGCAGGAAGAACTGGACGTACCGGTGTTGTCAAACAAGGAAGGAGTTATCCATGGCTGAACCAAGGTCAGTGACGCGCAAATAAAACAGTCGTTGGTAAAGACGGACTTCGAGGACAAGCCAACCGCCCAAGTTGACGCCGCGAACCTTCTCAGAACCGTACGGGAAGCCTGGGGTGAATGCAAGAGCTGTAGAAAGGAATGACAAGCCAAGGACGGCTCGAATAGTGTTCATCGCGCGAGGAAAACGAGACATGAGGTAGGTAGTCGCGTAAAAAGTGGGGGGCGCCGCATTAGCTATAAGTACTTTTTGTGGATAATATTTTTGCAACAGCGATCGATCATGAGCTCATGTGGGACACCGGGATTAGAAGCTCATAGGCCCCGAAGAGATCAGCTGAGCTCCAAGATCTGCGCAAGCATTTTGCAGAGAGGTGCGCGCCAGAGGAGGTAATTTTGGAGCCCATGTAGAGAGCCACAGCCAGGAGTCCAGACGCGTTTTGTGACGAGAGGAGGCCACCACAGGATATAGGGGCGAAAACCGTGCAAGTGGCCTAATTAGGTTCCGTGTTTAGTTGACGCGCGGTGATCCCGAGTTTCACGTGCCCTGCGGCGCACTGTTCGAGCGAATACCGCGAATTCTGTTCATTCCATCCATCTAGCATCCGTCTACGCCGCCTCGACATTTGCGACCGCCTGACGAGATATTGACAAGATTCTCCGCTGTCCCTTGATTCCCCACTCGATTTATCGCGTTCGGACGCGTTACCTGCGCGAGAACTGCAAACGGGGACAATTCCTGGATGGTTTGACACGTCTTGACCCCGGGTGGCTCAACGAGAGCAGCGTACACGTCGGACCTGCATTGCAGGAAGCCCTGAGGACTGTGCTAACAGAACTTTCTGGCCCATGGTTTTGATTAGCGGGCTACATCGGCACTCCGCTCCTCATTTATCTCGTCTAGGCTTTCAATCTCAAAGTTAACTGGATCTTTCCAAGTTAACTGGATCTTTCCAAGTACCTGCTCTTGCTTCTATTGACGCTCGCACCATTCCCCTTCCTTTTCGTCAACAGTCCTGCGTCCTAGTAAACTTCCAGCGCCGAAGTTTTCTAACTTCCAGCACCGGAGTTTTCTCTAATGAGTTTGCCCTGCCTCTTTCCTCTCATTTACATGATAAACTGGAGCTATTTGCATCGGGAGACATATTAATACTGCACTTCCCATCTATCTCCGCACGGCCACCTAGCTCATCCGCTAACCACCATCTCACGGCGACCTGAAGATGGATTTCTTGACCGTAGTGGTCGTGGTGGGGGTGCTCTATTTGCTCTTCCGAACAGCAGATTCCGACGGCGAGGATTCATCTGCAAACCAAAATGACGTGCTGTATGCTCGATCCCAACCAACCCCGCCGGCTCTTCCTGTTCATAGGCAAGACGGGTCACTTTACGGAACTCAGAGCACGGCTGGACAGGCTCCGAGACCTTATGTATTCTTCCCTCCTTCGCGATCCTCCGATGTAAGAACGATACCCGCCCCTACTCAATCGCAGCCGTCCCTTTCAGTCCTCTACGGGCAATACGAGTCAGCCTATAGGACTCAACAGGTTCCACGAGCTTCAACACCTCCTGGATATCGGCCCTTGCGCTCTCACCCCATCGGAACCCCTTCCTCGCCGCCTGTACAATCCTCGGATGTGAGAATATCCGCACCGCGACCCCCATTGACTGCACTCTCCTCTCCGAATCTCCCTCTGCGGTCGTCCGATGTAACGACCCCGCCGCCGCCTCCCCGCAGACACACGTGGGCAGCAGACAATCTCCCGCTATCTTCGGTTCGTAGGCGTTTGCGTTTGCTCCCAAATATTTCACTCCCTTCAGGATGCGGTGCGAGAGCGGGTAGCTGAATTGCGAGGGCGGGCAGCTGAGGAAGGTGATCTCAGGGCAACCGCATTTGCACGAAGCCAAACCTTCCGCCGTGATGGTTTTCGCGTTGAAGCTCGAAGGCTAGCTCAGCAAGCGCGAGAGCACCAGCAAACCAGCGAGGCTCTTAACAAGACTGCTTGTGATATGATATTCAAAGGTGTGTTTCTTCCGGTGGCCCGACTCGACGACGTTGACGCCCAATGTCCAAGATATAAACCAGGTGGATCGTTATGCTCTCGCCAATTCATATATGAACTGGGATATAGGATAGGGAACCCAACGAGGTTGACTTGCATGGGCTGTTTGTGAAGGAAGCCGAGCTAAAGGTCCAAGAGGCCGTTCTAGCCGCCGAGCAACGAGGGGATCTCGAAGTCCGCTTCATCGTCGGTTTGTGGGTCCACAGGCGATGCCAATCCCTCCTCATCCCGTCTAGGTCAAGGGATACACAGTTCCGACGGCCCAAAGCTGAGGCCGGCCCTTGTATATTTTATTGGCCAGTGCGTGCAGCGTTATTTGATCTCCGTCGATGGTGAACGACCTTCGGTCTTTAGGATGCCCGGGCGTTCTGTGCACGCAGACCCACGTAATGCGGGCGTTCTGGTGGTACCATTGAGGTTGAATGGCGCCGACGATGAGGCGCCGAAGAAACGAAGGCAGCGCAAGAAGAGGCCGGTGTTGTGAAGTTTCAGACGGGGGACGTGTGCCGTTGGGGCTGTGCTACGAGCGCGATTTCGTCACTTCTACTTGTATAAAACCTGCTACTGTAACATTGCATCTGTATCTTCCTGCATCGCCCCCGCCATCTTCCTCTTTCTGTCTCCTACCACCTCTCGAGCATCTCGCCGGGTTTTCTCGCGGAATCTTAGAAAAAAATGACCCCAAGTAATCTCCGTCCCCGCTACGAGGCAGCGGGTCAAGCCCACCTCCTGAAGTTCTGGGACGCGCTCTCTGAGGCTGAACAAAAATCCCTTGCCGATCAACTCGACGCCCTCGATATAGAACGCGTCAATCGCATATACAAGAAGGCCGTCACCGCAGAGGCAGAGGCCGCTGCTCCTGGCGCGCACGATCCCATACAACCCCTGCCCAAGGACGCCTCGGACTCGGTGAAGAGCGGGAAGGACGCGGAGTGGCGAGCGATTGGCTTAGAGGCCATCTCGAATGGCGCCGTCGCCGTGCTGCTCATGGCGGGCGGCCAGGGCACTAGATTGGGCAGCAGCGCCCCCAAGGGCTGCTACGACATTGGCCTGCCCTCCCACAAATCCCTCTTCCAGTACCAGGCGGAGCGCATCGCCCGACTGCAGACCGTCGCGGAGCAGGAATTTAAAAAGCCCGCAGGCTCGGTCATCATCCCCTGGTACATCATGACCAGCGGCCCTACTCGCGGCCCTACGACGGAATTCTTCGCAAAGAACTCGTATTTCGGACTCGACCCCAAGAACGTCATTTTATTCGAGCAAGGTGCGGATGCAACGTGTGTCGCCTCGTGCTGTAACTAAGACGCGTTTAGGTACACTCCCGTGTCTCACGATGGAAGGCAAGGTCCTCCTGGACACCAAGTCTCGCGTAGCTGTCGCCCCCGACGGCAACGGCGGTGTCTATGCGGCTACCCGTGCTCCCCTCTCCCCCGCCGACAAATCGCACACCGTCCTGAGCGACCTCGCCAAGCGCAAAGTCCTCTACGTCCACGCGTATGGCGTTGACAACTGCCTCGTCCGTGTCGCCGACCCCGTCTTCCTCGGCTATGGAATCCAGAAGCAGTGCGATTGCGCCGCGAAAGTCGTACCCAAATCAGACCCCACGGAATCTGTCGGCGTCGTGGCGCGCCGCGGCGAGAAATTCAGTGTCGTGGAGTACTCTGAGATCTCGAAGGAGCAGGCGGAGAGACGCGACCCCGAGACCGGCGAGCTGTCCTTCCGTGCGGGCAACATCGTTAATCATTTCTACACGACTACCTGCTTGAACAAGGTCGAGGCATTCGAGGAGGAGCTCGCCTTCCACATCGCGCGCAAAAAGATCCCTCACGTCGACTTGGAGACCGGCGAGGCGGTGAAGCCCGCCAAGCCCAACGGCATGAAACTCGAGATGTTCGTCTTCGACGTGTTCCCTTTCACGGAGCACTTTGCGGTGTTGGAGGTCATACGGAATGAGGAGTTCAGCCCGTTGAAAAACGCTCCCGGAACTGGATCCGACGACCCGGAGACGAGCCGCAGAGATTTGTTGGCGCAGCACAAACGTTTCTTGGAAAAGGCGGGGGCAACCGTCAAGGATGGGGTCGAGATCGAGATATCCCCCTTGGTGAGTTACGCCGGAGAAGGCCTGCAGAGCGTGAAGGGCAAGACGTTCACCAAGTCGGGAGTGGTCGGAGAGTTGGAAGAGTTGGACGCCTTGATGTAGATGGACGCCGTAGTGTACTGAACGGACCTGCAAATAATTACGTGGATAGCATCTGTACTTTCTCATACCTTTTACTGTAGTAATCACTCGCTTTCGTGGAACCATGTGGAAGTTTTAGGAAATATTGTTTCTGACCTACAATCAACCTCCTACAACCGCATCCGCAGGAGTCTTGTTGTTAACTCTAGGTCCTTTCCTCTCCAGCTCTTCCCGGAGCGACGCGAACAGTCGCTGCGTTCTTTCAGCGTTTGGCTAGGAAGGAGATCAGCTGTGGCACATTTTCAGCGTGGTCGGATCTAACCTCCTTGCAACATTGTATTAATTTGTCAATGAGCATAGTCTGCCCGTTCTGCGCGTCTTCAAGATCCTTCCTGAGCTGTTGGATCTGTTATAGGAATGAATAGAACATGTAGCTGGGACCAACGGACAGCGCACCTCATCCGCGCGTTTCTCGGCGCGAGATTTCTCCCCCTCCGCTAGCTGCTTCTGCTCAGCGGCTCGAGCACGAGATAGTAGGACCTCTAATTCTTTCGAACGTATCACACATTCGAAATGGCGTTCCCGCAATTCGTATTGACGTAGAACCTCTTTCAGTCGTTCCCGGACGCTATAAGGAAATTGAGAATCCAGTCGGAATCTGGGATAAAATGCGTACACTCCATCAAAGATCTCGGTCAATGTCCTCTGAGCTCTATACAAGGTCAGCAAATCGTCGACCGGTACCTATGCACGCGGACGCACTCCCGAGGATTATCCGTCCAATTCTTCTTCAATTTCTGCCGACGAGGTTCGACTAGGTCGTCCTGGAGCTGCCTTGAGACGAGTACTACGCGTCAACGCGAAATTTCCTCACATATTCCTCGATTCCGGGACCCTCGGTCAAATCCATCAACTCGACAGCGAGAATCTCATCGGCATCCTCCATACCCGCCTCCTCGGGAGTTTGGTCGGCCTCGACGGTCCGCCCGTTGTGAGTGAACACGAACTGCATGGTCAGGCTGGGAACGCCGGGGCCGGAAGGCGGAACTGCGTCGGATTTCACCGACCCGTTCTCTGCAACAGGCGGGTTAGCGCCTTTTTTCCCGCCCGTCTTCTCCATCCTGTCCGTCCACGCGTTGAATAGCCGCGACAACTTTGTCTTGCGAGATATCTTGAAGAAAAGTTCTGCGCGGTAGCGGCAGACGACTTTCACGACAATGTCGGGCATCTCGCGATATTTGGCGTCTTGGACTTTGGCTTTATCGGCGCGTTTAGTGATGTCGTTCCGCATTTGCACGAGCTACGGCTGGCATAAGTAGCAATCGTCAGGGATGAATGAGGGGGCAATACCTCGTCCTGAGCATCCTCCACGGACTGCGCTAGCCGCTTTCCGTCCTCCTTTGTACATCATTAGAACCCTCCTGTCCGTCGCGTTTCTCCTGCTCACCCGAAGCCGCTTGTTATCCTACCCGTCGTGAGCGAGGATAGACAAAGTGCATGTTGAATTACCTTCTGGAGTTCGCGGGCCAGGTTTTCGACCTTGGTCTTGGATTGATTCGCCTTGGTCAGCTGGCTTTTCGCTGCGAGAGGCGTCAGACGCGTTAGCGTACGCGGAAGAAGATGTACATACCCGCGTCCTTGTCCTTGACGAGTTTTTGCTTCTCCTTGGCATGGTCTCGTTCCAGTCGCTTGAATTCCGCGAACTAGACGCGAAGGGCGCTCAAAAAAAGTGCAAGTGAGGTCATCACAATCCCGATTTACCAGTTCGATGTATTTCGCGTGGATGGCATTCTCCTCCATCCCCTTCACTGACTTTTGAGCCTCCTCCGCTGTTCGAGCTGAGTGTCGAGACACGGCAGACAATAGCCGACGACGCACCGAATCTCCGTTCCTCCTCTTCCTCCAACACCTCCTCCTCCTCCAGCGCCGCGATTCGGCTCTTCAAACTCTCATACATGGTGGCAGGATCCACTGGTGTATCGGGCTTCTTCTTGCCCTTTGCATGGTGCCCGTTAACTCCCGGGGCGTGGTTGTGAGCCGGACGGGCCTGTCCCGGAGGCGCATGGGTGTGGTTCGGAGGAGCAGGGGGAGGGGCAGCAGGCGCTGGCGCCGGGCCATTGGGTGCAGCGGGTTTCGTGGGCCGTGCGGACGTGTTCTGTGCATTGGTTCCATTCATGGTGCGCACTTTACGCCAAATCCGGTCACCGAACAAATCTCAGTCAACAGCCTAACTCAAACCACAACTATCACCACGGTTCGACTTGTTCCCAAGTTTCCAGCCGAATACACGCGTGTTTCCACCCTGGCGCGCTCGGCGCACTAATTATTGACTAGCGGGGCGTGTGGGTGCGAAAAGATCGCCGGACTGACGCGCTTCGAATTCGTACGCTTTTATGCCTGGAAGTAAAGCGAGGAGTGGATTAAATGAAGTCGCGTCGCCCAGAAAATTACACCGCTTTATGGCAATGGATATGTTCCCTCACGTCGACGAAACTCTGGCGACTCTGGGCCCGGCAAAGCTACTCCAAGGATGGACAAACCTTCGGCGACTAGGAAGGCATCCTTTTGAAGTCTTGTTGTCAGTTAACCATTAAGCCGAAAGGCAGTACTAGTCAATCCTAGAGAAATCCGTGTGCTTTTATGAGCAACGTCGTCCATTCGAGGTGGATTTGACCAACCCTCTGTCTGAAACCGCTCTACCACTTGATGTTCTCGAGCTCAGCCTGCAACTCAAAAACTTCCCAGGCGGTTGTTCGCCGTTCAAAAATGCTCTACCACTGAGCCAAGAGGTCCTTGTGGTTGCTGAAGTTGATCCACAACTCGACGACTCCCAGACAATTGTTCGCCGTTCAAAAATGCTCTACCACTGAGCCAAGAGGTCCTTGTGGTTGCTGAAGTTGATCCACAACTCGACGACTCCCAGACAATTGTTCGCCGTTCAAAAATGCTCTACCACTGAGCCAAGAGGTCCTTGTGGTTGTTGAAGTTGATCCACAACTCGACGACTTCCAGACAGTTGTTCGCTGTTCAAAAATGCTCTACCACTGAGCCAAGAGGTCCTTGTGGTTGCTGAAGTTGATCCACAACTCGACGACTCCCAGACAATTGTTCGCCGTTCAAAAATGCTCTACCACTGAGCCAAGAGGTCCACGTTGTTGTTGAAGTTGATCCACAACTCGATGACTCTCAGACAATTGTTCGCCGTTCAAAAATGCTCTACCACTGAGCCAAGAGGTCGTTGTGGTTGTTCTTGAACTGAACTCGATCACATCGACTCAAGAAATCTTGCTAAGTCATTTCCATTAAATTAAAGTCCGCAGAGCATCCACCTCATTTGGCTGAGCTAAACACGACAAGGGCAGTCTATTTGAACATTTGAATGGTGTGAACAGCGGAAAAAACATGGTTTGAGGGATCAGTTTTGCTACATCCAAATTTGCTCCGTCTTGCGCGGTTTGGTCCACTGGCCTCTTACTTGTGATTACTGGATCAGATGTAGTTGGAAACCCAAACCCAGGCCAAATCGACCCCCAGGGCAAAAATTAGAAGGTCAGCAAGGGTATCTTCAGTATTTGCTTTTGACCTGTGAATCGTGGGTTCAGCTTCGTATCTAAATGAGATGAAGACGTTCCCGGGGTTTTCATGCAACTTCCAGTAAGAACAATCTAGATCCAGCGCTCAGCGGCTCAAACACACCGTATCATCGGAGAGTTCAACCATTGTTTTTGCCGTGTGTAAAAAATATCTTGTCCCAGTGATCGGTCGTGCGTGAGACGCAAGCGCACATCGAATTGATCGAACGCCCTTCCCGATTTGGCCTCGAGCGTTAGTGGTGTTTGCCGGTGTATCCCATCATCCTCTCGTCTCGTTCTGCGCGAAATCTTGCTCACCACTCGCTGTCTCTTCTCTGTCGGCAAGGGCGTGTCTCTAACTGCTGAAAATTTTCTGGTAGGAAGACTTTGTGGCAGACTGTGCTGGCCGAACCTTCAAAAACCTGCACTGAGAGCAAACCGTGAGCTCGGGCCTCGGTCCTCATGTATTCCGCCAAGACCGGTTCCCGCTACTCCCCCTCGTGTCCATTCCAGCCAACGCGCAAGTGGACATGATACCAGCGGCTGGGCCAACCACGTAGATCGTCTAGCGCCGGAGAACCCCGTGCGTCGTTTCGACGGACGGTTTGGTGGCCTGGCATGTCCTCCCCGTCTTGCCACCATCCGCACCTTCAATGAGCAGTCGTCCGTCTTGAACCCATCATCTCCACGAGCGCGTTAACGTCGGCCATTTCTGGAAAGATTATGACGTGTTTCAAAGGTATTCGAGTCTTCCCTCTCCTTTTCCTGTTTTGACGTGTTCCAATGCAGTGTGACCTCGTCCCGCGCATCCGACGCCGTTTCCGACCCAACATGACGGAAGAGCAAATCAAGTCGCTGCAATCCACCCCCGGCGACCATCTTGCCGCGACCGAGAAAACATCCTGGGCAACGACCTCTGGCAGACCTGCGCTCCAAGACCGGCGGCCCTGTGGATTTCGTCCTCGACGATGCTTGATTTAAACAGTATGATTTCTCGTCAGTCACTTATCGGTTGCTCCGCTGCCAGCGTCCTCGCGAACAAAATGTGTCTGAACACAATGGTCTACGGCCAACTGTTGGAGTCCCTTCGCCGCCTCTGGAAGGTAGTCGCTTGCCTATGGCGCTATCATCCTTGGACATTCTCCCGGCGTTGGAAATCGTCATCGGGCCCATGGCCAGCGCGTCGGGGCGCCTAACAGGTGCGGAAAATTTATACCAGACGGAGCCTGGGTGGAAGATTAGCGGGAAATATGTGACTCTCTCTCTCTTCGGCGCCGTTGCTAATTGACGTTGTCGTCCTCATTCAGATGCTTTACTTCTTGAATTTTGTAATGCTTGTATGTACTGCGAACAATATAACTAGAACAAGTTTTCACACACTTAGCGGCGTCTGAGCGCGAAAATTTGGACCCAATCTCGACCAGCAGAAGAGGTGCTGAATACTATTTTATGAATTGCCTTTTTCTCTGCCTTCTTTTTGTTTCTGTAGTTGACGGCTGCCGACAGTGATTGGAGGCAGAGGTCTGTGCTCTCCCACCGTTTCTTCTTCTCCCTAACATGGGCATATTCCTCCAGAGCGCCTCGCTGAAAACCGAACGCAAATGACAATCACACTGTCAGATTTTCGACGCTGTCAGGATTTCCATTTTGAATGTGCGTCTATGGAAATAAAAGAGGGTGAAGGAACAGGAGGGCAAAAGGATCTAATGTGTTAAAATAACAGGCGTCGAGGTCAGTTTTTGAAGTAGATGGTTGTATACAGTAAATCCAGCAAACCCACTTTCCCAGACGATGTGGAGCAGGTCTGGGATGTCGGCTTGCACTCAAATTAGAACTGTAGGAATGGAAGAGCAAAAAAAAACTGGGGCTAACCGTGCGCTAGGACCGGGACGTCCATACGGAAATCCAAAATATAGAATTGATCCATACCCTGCGAGGTCATGGCGCGGTAAGCTCCGGAGACGGGATCGAATCGGCTGGCGTGGTCATTCAAGCGATCCCCCTCCTGCAACAGTTCGATGCCCCAGCTCCGAGGTCCATTTTTGAAGGCATCGCGATGGATCAGAAAGTCGATGCGGCCACCAAGTTTCGAGCCCGCAGGTGTACCGTAGTCGCAACATAATACCGCGCGTGGTCTGAGTCGATAAAGACAGTGATAGAATTTATGCTGGTATGTCGCCTCCAGCGGCGTGTCGTTTATTGTGCCGCCGACGCATTTCGGCGTTTTAAGATGCTCGGGGTTGAACTGCTGGACGACATCGAGAACCAGGGAAAACAAGCTCGAGACATCGACGAAATTATCCGGCTGCGCGGGCTCCAGGCTCATCTGAATAAGCGCTGTTTGGAGGGGGAAAGTCATAGATAATCGACGAGGGGACAGCATCGGGTTCGGTGAGGCGAGGTGTTCGACGTAGATGAGTCCCATATTGTGAGCATAATTGAGATCGAGCCGGTCAAGGCCGCCGGGTGTGGGATCACCCTCGTTGTAATCAAATGGGCCTTGGAGAAAGAGACGGGTAAAGACCCGGTTCACCCGCGGATCCCGCGCTAGGTCCTGCTGAGGGAGGAACTTTTTACATTGAATGTCGGATTGGAGGAAAGGGAGGTAACGGTGTGGAGGGCGATCTTGAACAAACTCGGTGAGTGTGTATTGGACACTCCGTCGCGCCAGTGCCTTCTAGAAACCTCTCTATCAGATATGCATTCGCAAGAGCATCTAGCCTCACTCACATCGGCTTGGATATATGAGACGAGTGATCGCAAGACTGCCGCATATCCCGAGGATCGCTCATGCAAATGCTTCCGCAGATCCTGGTCCAGTTGCGGTATCAATTTGGCGTTTACAGCTGAGTCGATGAGTTCGTTTGATTCTTCAAATCTGAACAGCAGGCCCCAAGGATCGACCGCAGATGGACGCAGTTCCAATCGCCTGGATGCATCAAGTTCCATTGGTGTGTATGGCCCAGTCGCCATGGTGTGAGAACTGGTGCTTCCCCATGCACATGCGATGAGAAGACTGAACCCTTGACGACCGTGGCCGGACCACGATTTAAAAAAGCGATTCCAGAGAATCAGATCTTGGTAAGTCGTTTGCCCCTCATCAATGAGAATGCAGGTGGGGTTTTCGTTGTCGGCGCGATTGTACGCTTCAACCAGCTCCGAATGAAGGAACTTGCAGGCGGCAGAGTTCGTCGGCCATGGATCATCGTATCGTACTACGTGGACACCATTCGAACGCAGATGCAGGTGGACCAAATTCAACAACGTCGTCTTGCCGCTGGCGGCGCTTCCTCTTATCTGTGCACATTAGGTTAACTATCGAACCGCAGCCACGTTGCAATTGTGTCCTCACCTGTAGGAAGGAGTTTTCGTCGAGGCGCTTCACTATCTCCTCGACTAAAGCGCGACGTCGAGTGATTGGCGCTAAATCCAGTAAATACAATACCTCGGGTTTCATCGCAAAATCCACCTACCATCCAGCACCACCGTGGGACTGCGCGTCTTGATATGTACTTTTAGGTGAACTATATTGTTGGCATTAAGCTACGAAACGGCCACAGGAACGATAAGATTACCTCGAAGTACGTCGAAAGGTCGGACGATAGCCCAGGTATCCTCGTGGACCTCCCACCATTCTCCATTATGTTCCGACTTTCGACTCAGCGTGAATGTGTTGTCTTGCAATTCTATTGGCCAGTTGCTACAACACGCCGCGACGACCTCCTATCGGAAGTATCAGGGAATGGTCGATGCTCCTGAAGGCGGGACAGACCTTATAACTTCCGAGGCAGACGTATTTCTGTTCCTTGACGTGTTCAAACAAAACGTAGACTATGTCCATGCTGTTGTTTTTGAGAGCGGCAAGGAGATATTTCCAACTGTCATTAACTCCTTTCTTGATCAAACTTGATGGCAAACTCTTGTTGATGTATAGCCAGATGGTTGCTCAGCATAGTCTTATCCGGCTCGCAGATTGACCGAGCCCTCGGTCTAGTTTCGTTGCTCTTCTAAAACCGCCTCAAATTCCTTCGGAGCCACGTTGAACAAAACTACCACCGTCGGACCCTGTCGGACTCGAACGCCGCCTGCCCGCCCTCCTCAGCACCTCGTTCCTTTCGTTGCCGCCATCCTATGTACTGCACGATAAGCACAAAGTAGATATCTCCCATAGGAAATAGGGCGTACCGAATTCGAACTCTCGTTCGCGATTTTCTGGCCACTTTATCCCGGTCTTGAGTCTGGAGGTCGCGTTATTGTGGATTAGCAGAGTTCGACGTGCCTCAAAGAGAAGTGTCGATGTATCTTGATCAAAAGAGATACTCTACGCAAGACCTGAGTTGTATGCGACGCAACTTGGAGGGGTGGGTGCGGCCCGGGAAGGACGTAGTCGGGGATGAAGGCAAGGATGGAAACGAGGGCGCCGCCGGGGCGAGTCCGCGCGGCGGAGTAGGAACGATCGCCAAACAGTTCGAAACCTGGAGGAATATTCGGCACGCAACGAATTGAATGGACAGTGAACGAGCCAGCCAGGACGAAGAATTTTCAGGGATCGACGATTCCTGAAATGTGCTGGAAAAGATAGATCAGCGCACTGAGATGGAACTCATCCCGAGCTTTGGGTTTACCTGACGAGAATGCTGCGGGGAGAGGAATTCAGCGGGTAAATGTGGCGACAATCGTTCCAATAGGTTGAGAGTCTTAAACCGTGCAATTCAAGACCATTCGAGTCGCAGCGACCCAGTCAAACATCTTGTTATTGCATGGGGAATGAAGATAATGCGTCACCAGAATCTCCAGATGTAAACGGATTTTGTGGTCAAACTATACATGTGGCAATTAACATGCACACACGTGGCGGTCGCCGCTGAATTCAAAGAAATGAGGCAAATCTGGCTGCCGCATGGAGAGTAGATGCATGTCGTTATGGCGCGGTACTGTGGCTCTGAAGGTGGGCGATATGGACGAGCGAGAAGAGAAACTGTCTCTGAATCGGTGGCGATGTACACATCGCGGGGGAGGAGGTGGGAGGAGGTTGTAGGCACATGAACAATACGGCTCCACCATACCCAGTAGACACCACTAGCGCCCCGTAGCCAGACAACGCTACCGTAGCCCTACCTGGCCGACATGTAGCTTTACTTGCCTCGGTGTCTCGGGGCTAACGCCTTGCCGACAGAGAAGAGACAGCGAGTGGTGAGCAAGATTTCGCGCAGAACGAGACGAGAGGATGATGGGATACACCGGCAAACACCACTAACGCTCGAGGCCAAATCGGGAAGGGCGTTCGATCAATTCGATGTGCGCTTGCGTCTCACGCACGACCGATCACTGGGACAAGATATTTTTTACACACGGCAAAAACAATGGTTGAACTCTCCGATGATACGGTGTGTTTGAGCCGCTGAGCGCTGGATCTAGATTGTTCTTACTGGAAGTTGCATGAAAACCCCGGGAACGTCTTCATCTCATTTAGATACGAAGCTGAACCCACGATTCACAGGTCAAAAGCAAATACTGAAGATACCCTTGCTGACCTTCTAATTTTTGCCCTGGGGGTCGATTTGGCCTGGGTTTGGGTTTCCAACTACATCTGATCCAGTAATCACAAGTAAGAGGCCAGTGGACCAAACCGCGCAAGACGGAGCAAATTTGGATGTAGCAAAACTGATCCCTCAAACCATGTTTTTTCCGCTGTTCACACCATTCAAATGTTCAAATAGACTGCCCTTGTCGTGTTTAGCTCAGCCAAATGAGGTGGATGCTCTGCGGACTTTAATTTAATGGAAATGACTTAGCAAGATTTCTTGAGTCGATGTGATCGAGTTCAGTTCAAGAACAACCACAACGACCTCTTGGCTCAGTGGTAGAGCATTTTTGAACGGCGAACAATTGTCTGAGAGTCATCGAGTTGTGGATCAACTTCAACAACAACGTGGACCTCTTGGCTCAGTGGTAGAGCATCTGATTCCAGTAATAAGCATGGTTCCAGAAGGTCGTCCGTTCGATCCGGGCAGAGGTCATCTTTTGCGCCCGCAGGGAATATTTTCGTCCAACGACACTAATTTCCTTTTTGGGTCGGAAGCCGAAGTTGTCCCCAATTCGGCAACCACGATCGGCCACGCCAAGGCCACGGCCCTCAGAAGCCTTCGCAGCCCTGTGGACATCTTCGGCCCGCTGAAATGACAGCAATCTTCCTTGGCCAATTTGGGGTCACGAGCCGTCGCTGACCTGCGGTCAGCTCCGGCTCGCTCTCCAGGCCCAAGGAACGAGGAAAAATGGCAGCTACAAACACTATGAACGAGCTCTGATCTGCTGGGAGTATTCAGGGTATTTAGGAGTGGTCGCGAGCCGTCGCTGACCTGCGGTCAGCTCCGGCTCGCTCCCCAGGCCCAAACAAATATGAACAAAATAAGGCTGAGCTCGGAGTGATTCACAGGCCGGGAAAGTGTCGCTTGAGCAAGGAACATCTGAATAAATTCTTTGTAAACCAACGAACACCCATTTGAATTGAAACGTGCGCCTGACTCCTTGACCTCGTTAGTACTGGCAAATTTAATGTGCGACACCTCTTGGATGAGATTCCGGCGTGACCTGACTTTCAAAACACGACGTTTTTGAGAAAAGAAGACCCTGGAAACTGCCTCAGTCGATTGGGTTGAGTGTTAACTTTCCATCAGAAGCTTTCCCACGGTTCGAAAGTTACGGTCCGTTTAGACTTTTAGACTTTGAACTGGAATTTAAAGCCCTCAAGGTCTAAATGGTGGTCTGCAGTCGCATTTCGCATTGAACTTGAAGGTCGGCCGGCCCCAGGAAAGAGTCAATTTCTCAGAGGTGGCCCTCCATCCAAGTCTCAGTACCGATAATTCACTGTCGCTAAATTTCGCCTGAAAACCGACGCGTAAGTTTGGAAGAGCTGATTATGCTCGCGTTCACCCTCAATGACTATCCAAGTTGGTTAAGGGCTTGTGATACCTGGGCCTCAAGGCACCCGCGTACACTCTGGACTGGTTCTTAAAGTGATTTGAAGTGAACGACTTGTGGCATGTACGGCGGCCGTTTTTATTGCGGAAGTTCCTACCAATGGCTGAGTTTAATTGCAACTGAGCCACTTACTCAAGCAATTTTCATCATCAGTTCATATGTGCGCCAATTGGATGGAGTATTCGTCGGGCTGAGAAAAGTCGTTCAAGCCTGACGCGCTTGAAATTGGCGATATAGACGGAGTGATTTCGCTGGATGTAAGATGGTCACGCAGAAACAGTTGCAATTAGGACGCGAGACCGAGTTGTCCCGATTCGGCAACCACGATCGACCATAGAAGCCTTCGCTGTCCGCAGGCCCGCCGAAATTGAACTGACATCCTAGCACAGGGATTTTCCTTGCCCAATTTGGGGTCGCGCTGCGGTCAGCTCCCAGACCCAAGCAACGAAAAAATGTTGCAGTGACAGCAGGAACGAGCTTCATCTGCTGGAATTATTCAGAGTCTTCATGAGTGGTCGGAGCCTTCGGCAGCGATAGTATACCCTCCAGGCGACGGTCGGTTAAAAGCTTTCCCACGGTTCGAAACTGCCCAGTCAATATTATGGTCGAGATGTCGTGACTCCATCCCCGAAAGAAAAAAATCCTGCCAACACAATCCAAAGCGTCGGTGCTCTCGAACGTTCAACTGCAAAAAAAAAAATTGGGGTATTATCGAGCTCCGTTGCTACTAGTATTTCACGTGTAGAACAAACTAAACCCCCATTTTCTTGTTTAGTTTAATGACTCGGATAATGTGAGCGTTCGGATACTGCAAACCTTGTTAGTATCAAGCCATGGCAGATGGCAGAGGAAAAGGCGGAAACGAATGTATGCATGGTGCAATCCGTAAAAGTGCGCCGTCCAACGGCGGCAGTCTAGCCCGAGTTCGAATGCTGTCTTCAGAGTAATCGCGAAATGGAGAGAATTTTTGAAGACCCGTGAAAAAATCGTTGGGTGTGAGTTAGTCTGATTTGATGGTTCAACGAAAGCAACATACGAACAAACAAACCCCTTTCTTTCTCTCTCTCACTCATGTTACCATTTTCTCCAGGACGTCTATTGCAGCCCGAACCAGTCATGGATGCTTCGGACTCTTTTCCATGTTCTTGCTGGAATAAAAAAACGGATTTGTCGTCAGTCACGACCGTACACGGTAAATGATCCATGTGCTGCCAAAATTCCAACTCAACGCTTCGACTTCAGTCCAAGAAAACGGCGTCATATTTTGTGACCTTGAAGGGCTCCCTTTGTTTCAGAGTGTGTCGAGTGGTACCCAAAATTCGCACTTACTCAAATAATCTACTTCGCAGAGTCGTTCCGCTTTCTATCCAAAAGCTTCTGGGAATTCGACGACGACATGTCCCCAGAGGACACTCTCCGATTCCCCGTCGTTCCTCGAGTTCTTGGTGACATTGCAGTCCGCGTTACCTTTCAGTCACCGGCGTGTATGGCCGTCTTTTGCTAGTGTTATTTTGTGCAACTGAACTCAGAATTTAGGTCGCGATACCTTGGTTGAAAAACTGCAGCAATACTGTCCCCCAGACAAACGAGATTTGGCGATCGCGACCACCATCCACATCCTCGAATGCGGCGTTGCGAAACGTCTTCCCAATCACGACCACCTGCACGAGATTATCGATTCCACACTGACCGAGTTGGCGTTTTCACCCGCATCAAGTATCCTGGCGCCCATCTACGATTGGAAGGTCACTCATGATGATTTGGAGCTCCATCGAATCCGCACACAAGTTAAAGATTTTTTCTTATCAAATCCTCCGCCCATTGTCGTTCTAGTCGAATCGAACGAGTCCTTGCCCCGTACAGAAATCAATGTCTCCAACGCAATGGCCCCTTTGCCTTTTTGTGCTGCTCTGTTACCCCACACGCCCACGTGGCCGCTCACGACCATACCGCCGCCTCGAGACGAATGGCTCCAAAGCATCTTGAACAACTACGGTGTGCACCAGCGCCATCGGGATGGGAACCCAAATTCAAAAACCATTTTCCTCTCTATGGAACTTTACCGTTGGTATATTGCTGCCTTGACGGCGGCTCAAAACTCGCCCTCTCCCGAGGCGACACACTCCCTATTGGCGGCAACAGCCAGTATAAAGGCCACGGTGATACACGAGACCGGCCACTTTTGGGTAGCCCATGAGGTGAATTAATGACAACCTTCATGCATATTTTGGTATTAACAAGCACACTTAGCCAACCGGTGATTCACCCGCCCACGCTTCCGCCAAAGACGCCGACATCGCCCAGTTCGATGTCGCGGAGAACGACGACATGGAGCCAGACATGATCGAGGCCGGAAATTTAATCGACACGGTCTGGCTGGGCGGTCCGCACAGGTTGGTGATCAGTAGTAGTGAGTAATGCTATCGATTCGAGTCTTCTATGGTAACATTGGCCCACAGCGGGATGGCTTCGTTTTGTGCTGTGCAAAACGGAGACAGAGGAAGACAAGTCCTTGCTGCCCACCGTCTCTCTCTCCTCCTCGATACCCATCCCTTCCGTATCTGGAACGGCCGTCGATGATCATGACTTCCCGCAAACTCCAGACCTTCGCTTCTCCGAACTTGGATCTCCAATCCATCTGCCGAAGCCGCAAGGCCCACCAACCCTAGTTTCGCTAGACGACGAATTGAAGGCGGAAGAGGGGCCGCATCGTCTCCGTCTCGTCGAGATAGGCGATACAGAGTTCCTTGCGAGACTTTGTGCTCTAAGAGTCCCTGTTTTTGTTCAAGGTGTTTCGGGACAGCGATCCACCGTCCTCGTCTGCAACAAGAACGACTCGCCGTTGTATATACCTAAAAAAGTGCCGGTCCATGGTCAACCATCACCCCGCCGGAGTGACGGCCCCCCGCAACCTAGGAAAACGCCGGTGGGCAAGCAAGCCCTTTTGCTTGTTGCAGGAAGAAAGAAAACTAAATGGCCGTCTGTCTGGAAGGCGTCGGACGACGGTACTGATTCTCATCTACGATAGTTATCCACGCAAAGGCAGGAAATGAATGCGAAACCTGGCTGTGGGGCGTTTTCTTCAGGCAAAGCGGATCTCAAGCTCTGTCTCTATTTCACGGGTAGGATAAACTAGATGTCCCGGTCTCGTATTTTCTTGTATAGATTAATGATAAGGTCATTAGCTGTGAGCGTTATGATACTGTACGCTCTGTCAGTATCGAGAAACGAATAGGGAGAGAAGGCGGAAACGTACGTGTGGGGTGCAATCCGTAAAAAGTGTGCTGTCGAGCCTGTGTTCAAATGCCGGTTTTAGAATAAATGCGTCGATATGGCGCAAAACACACCCTTGTACCACCCACGAAGACCTTCCGTCTTCGCCGTTTTCCAGAGGCAATCTATTGGATTTTTGTACAACGTTCCAACCAATTTACCGGTCGGCCCGACGACGGTGGGTTGGTTATACACCCGTGTTAATGCCTGAAAAATGGTCAAAAAAATACCTAAAGGATTAAGCTGACCGTACGGTGTCCGCGGGCTGCATTACAATGCACTGGAAATTGTGAGGCCGGCTTTTTTGGTTCACGGAGGAATTTACGCACAACACACACGCCCGAAACGGCGCTACTCGCGAGAAAGGTCCATGTGCTGTTGGCAGGGAGTATATCGCGGCTCACGAGGAAATTCTTCGTGAGGTTGTAGCTTGGTAATTGCACCTAGACGCTGTAAGAACCGGCCGGGACCGAGGCCGAGATGAGAAACACGGACCGAAGAGCCCATAGATGTCCGCAAGATTGCCGCGTCTATCCCCCGAACGAGACCTCGCACGCCCTCCGCGCGGAATATAGTAGAGAGCGCGTGGAATGAGTTTTTGTAGTAATGTTGGGCACCGACTGGGAGAGCGGGAGAGTAGGCTTGCATACGAGCCTTGATCAGGAATAGCGGGTTGCCCAGCGAGGCTATGAACGCGTATGTTCAGAGCGCAGATAATCAATCGGGGGTGATACCGACCTCCGACTGCTCCGCTCGTGGCTCCCGCGAGCACTGCGGTCGACGCCAGTTGCTCGTCGGGTCTCCGTCCAATGAGACTGTTAATGTTCCGTCGAAAGGGCTCGTAAAATCCTGCAAGACGGGGTGAATTAACTACGGGGAGGATGTAAATTGGCGCATACCGAGTCGGGAGCCGTTTAACAGTATCTGCGCAAGTTAATTGTCACTGAAACTAATACTGCCGGAGACACACGCACTTGGTACGCGTACTGAGGACCAGGTCAGCAAACGGCGAGGCGCACGGGAACGGTACGACGTGCCGCAGGACCTAGCCCTCTCTGCATTCCCCGGATACCCTCGTTCTTGTACGTCTTGCCCAGCACATCCAAAGCGTTCTTGTACACCTTTTGCGTTCCCGACTTTGCGAGTTCGCCTTGAAGTTGTAAACGCGTCTTCGCGACTTCGGCAGGATTGGACACGGTGACCTATGATCCGTCAACCAAAAAAGAATGAAAAATCCCAATAGCCACCCACGGCAATGGAGGCTGCAACGCCCCCACAGAGAAATCCCTCCGCCGTCGATAAAGGGCGACCGGAAGCCATGGGTGCGAGAGACAAGGAAATTGGCAATGAGAGTGGCCGCGTAGGCGCCCGTGATCGGCCGAATGTCCGAACATACTTTTTGTGTTCACCCGATGATTCGATGAAGTACGGACTGTACGGCGGCCCATTTAGCGCGCAAACGGTCGTGTTCGTCGCTGTCCTCGCCGTCGTACTCCCTACAATATTCCGCATCGTCTCAAATCCCTTCACCCTCCTGCTCATCTCGCCCTTCGTCGTCGGGCTCCTGGGCGTCGCATTCCTCGTCCTCAACGTCCTTGTCAGCCATCTCCTCGACGCCAAAGCCCCCGCCGTCCGAAACAACCTCCAATATGCCGCCAAACCGTTTGTCTTCTCGAGCCCCGCGGCCTGGCAGGCGGTCTTGATACGTTCCCAATGGTCACAAGATACCCCGCAGTCCTTTCCGCCGCTGGTCCCCGATGCACCCGTTCTCTCAGGCGCGATAAATGACATCCTCATCATGATTGTCCGCGACTTTGTTCTCGTATGGTACAAGGACCTGTCTACTTCGCCGTCGTTCCCCGTGGCCGTTTCGTCGGTGCTTCACAAGTCGCTCGAGAATATACTTGATCGGGCCGCCGCAATCGACCTCTCGGAGCTTGTGGTCAAACGCATCCTCCCAAAGGTTACGGCGCACATCGAGCAGTTCCGCCAGTCCGAGGTCGCCCTCCGCGGTGCCGGCTTGGAGCGGCGGCTGACCCAGTCGGAGGAGCTTGACCTCCTCCTGGCGAGTCGGTACACAAGCAAGGGCGGCGGGAAGCTGCATCCTTCGGTCGACAATCTGTCCACTACTTTTACCAAGCAAACGGAAGAGGCGCACCTTAGACAACTGGTGGAAAAGGCGCTTCCGTTTGTTTTGCCCGAGAAGGAGGGTCAGAGCAGGGTTTTGAAGTTGGTTGTACGCGAGATCGTCGCATGCGCGGTATTATATCCGGTCATGGAAATGGTGTCGGATCCCGACTTTTGGAACAAGGCGATTGACCAAGTGGTGCGTCGTTGAATACAGTGTTAAAATGAACAGGTTAATTATTTCAACGCAGGCTGGCGCTGCGATTCACGAACAGTGCGCTACTCTACATGCGGCGCTTGAAGACTCTGATTCATCTCCAGGAAACTGATTACCAAAGTGCGAAATGTCCTCGAGGCTCAATCACCGAGACCTCATCACCGTCTATCCACTGCTCCGCCAGTCTCTGCGCTGCCTACCACCGAGACCATAACGATCCGGACCGATGCTCGCCAATTCGAGTCTTTCCTGCGCAGCATAAACCGCTGTTCCTCGCTTTTGGATGCTCGACGCCTCAAAAATGACGTCGTGGGCGAGATACGGAGGACGCGTCTATCTCTTGGTGAGCTTTAGCAGTTATGTAAAGCTAAACGCTAACAACAACAGCCAATCATGAGAAGGAGGACTGGATAAACGGGGAGAAAACTGAAGATATCGTCGCTTTCTTAGATAGGCTTTACACCGCCAAGCGCAAGGTCGAGGAACGGATTGTCGTGCTTGGCGGAGGGGAGAATTCGGTAAGAGATGATAGCTTCTTCGAAGATTCAAATCTCACCACGCCTGAAGGAACGGCAATCGTCCTATCAAGAACCAGGACCCAAGTCTGTGACCCTGCGTGATGTCTTGCAGAACCCCAGTTCTTTATCGTACTTTATGGAGTTTATGGACCGCCGCCAACGGTCTTTGCTTGTTCAATTCTGGTTAACCGTGGAAAGCTTCAAGAATCCGCTCGAGTCGGTTGATTCGAGTTCCTCTGGCGACGAGGACGAGCACATCCAGGATGTTTCGAGCTCCGTTACGGTGCGGGAAGATATCTCGATGATATACGAGCTCTACTTCTCGACACCCACTCCCCATCCCACGCTCGCCTCGATACCAAAGAAACACGTTCAGCGAATTCGGGACTTCGCAACAAGCGAGCAACCTCCATCCCCCGCTACACAACGGACTGTTCGCAGGAGTGTTATGTTGGCGCAGCGACAGGTGGAGCGGAATATGGAGCACGACTTCGAGGACTTTGAGCGATCCGAACTATGGTTCCGCGCCATCGGAGACACGGATTTCGGACGTTCTGCCGCCGAACGAAATTATTCTCCTGAACCACCAATACCATCACTCAAGGACCGCCGCTCCGTCACATCCCCCGGGCTTGCAAATCTCCACGTCCGGGCGCCGTCACCCCTCAAGCAGAGCTATGGCCCACTCCCTCATATGCTGCCTCGTTCCGAATCGTCGCCCACGTATGTTCGGCAGAGGAGTGGGAGCGGTGGATCACATCGGTCAACTGGGTCGCAGTCGCAAGCACAAACGCAAACGCATCATTCCCGGCCTTCGAACATCGAGGTTCTCATGTCGCCCGCCTTTGATACGACCTCTGAGGACTCGAGAGCGCCATTGTTTGACGACCCCGAGGATCGTTTACAGCGAGCCGAGGAGGTGCGTATGG
Organism: Mycena metata; assembly: GCA_029378385.1. Taxonomy (NCBI): domain Eukaryota; kingdom Fungi; phylum Basidiomycota; class Agaricomycetes; order Agaricales; family Mycenaceae; genus Mycena; species Mycena metata. The sequence continues at coordinate 2,334,505 of JARKIB010000001.1, read as the reverse complement.
AGGCCATCCAAGCGGCTCTCACCGACATCATGCTCGAGCAAGAGCACTCTCTCCCACGGGAAGATTCCGCGGATCGAGATACGCTGTTCTCTGCCTCCAACTCCGTCAGTAGCAGCAAGCGCCGAGCGATGTTCGACGACGAGGTGGATGAGGTTGACGAGGTCGACGAAGACCAGCGGGAAGAGACCGGCGAACGCTCTGGGTCGTTCCAACTCGCGGCGCCGGGTGACCTGCAGCTTTCTTACGAGATTGGTCGGTTGGGCGATAATATCGCGAATCTGCAGTCGCAGGAGGCGATACTTGTCACTCTGATCAGGAAAGCAGAGTTGACGGGCGACACACAGGAGCTCAAGCTGCTCAACAAGTCCAAGTCCGCCATGAATCGCGAGCTAAGGGAGCTGCAGTTTCAAAAACTCCAGTATGAGCAGCAGGAGTCGGCTAACCGCCTGTTCTCGGACCGCACCAAAGTTGCCATCGTCAGTTCCACCGTGGGGGACGAGGATGGGAAGTCGGTTGTTCGGTATCTTGTAGAGATTCAGCAGCTTGCACCTGATGGGAGCTTTGCGTCCGGTTGGGTAGTGGCTCGGCGGTACAATGAGTTCTTGACGATGCATACGAAACTTCGTGATCGGTATGCGTTGGTGCGGAACCTGGACTTTCCAGGGAAGCGCCTGGTTACTGCGTTATCCGGTAGTTTTGTAGACACACGGAAGGCTGCTTTGGAGAAGTATTTGCAGGTTAGTCGATTCATTCTACTCGAGCTCCTGTTTTTTATCTATTTTCTAGAGTCTCATTTCCATTCCCATCGTCTGCGATAGCGACGAGCTACGGGGCTTCCTTTCTAGAGAGTCTCCCTTTGTTGCATCGGAGAATCCGGGTACACCGGCTGCCAATGCTAAAGGGCCCGCAGCTTTCTCTGGCACGGACTTGGTGCGAACCGTATACAAGTCCGTCACCAACAGCATCGATGACATGTTCTTCGGGCCGTCGATGCTTGATGTTATGATTCAACGCCTCACTCGCCAGGCTGCCGAGTTCGCGGGCATTGTTGGGTCGGGCATTAATGACATCGACCTCGTCGCGCAGGCGCTGAATGCCTCGGGCAAGACCTCTTCCGAGGCGGCGATGATGGAGCTTTCGGGAGATCTTAAGCCTTTGGAGGGCGAGACGAGCACTTCGACGTTCTCGGCTCCCATTTGTGACCTGCTACTCGCTGTCTTCGAGCTGAACAAGACCAACAACTGGCTTCGTCGACAGGCAGTTGTGATCATCCTACAGCAGGTGCTTGGCGGTACCATTGAACGGTATGTACCTCTTTGATTTCGTCGAATCGTGCACTAATTAGCTCCAGAAAAATCCGCGAGAACGTGAAGGGTCTCTTGGAGGAATCGCGCATCATGGTCTTCGTCAATTTGTTCCGGAATGGACTGTGGCCGGGAGGTAAACTGAAACCTCCCAGCGTACCCCGTACATCCGAGGAGAAGCTGAGAACGAGAGACGAGGCTAACCGAAAGCTCTCGTCCCTGGTGCCTGGTATGTTTTTCATCCAAAGCTCGGCGCTCACCATCTTATTAACCCACCTGTCAGATCTGGCTGCGAACATGATTGGGCGAACCAATGCTCGCCGCGGCGCGCGCAGAATCTTTGCCGTCTTGCAGAACCGCCGGCTTAATCAACATATCGCTTATACCATCGTTGACGAGGTAAGAACCCCCCCCTCTCCTGGGTTACCTCGCTGACTTTTGCTTCAGGTTTTCTCCGCTTTGTTTCCCGAATCAGCTGTGTCATGACACGACCTTACGAGCTAGACGACCGGACCTTAATGAACTGGACAGTCACTTGGGACTATATTATGCACATTGTACATCTTAATACATTACCCTCCTCGAGTTGTGCATCTTTCATCGGAATCTGGCCGTTCTTCCTGTGGCCTTTTTTCCGTTCACGCCGTCTTTGAATAGCCTTAGCTTGGCGCGGTCCCAGCGAGACCAAACTTTTGATCGCCTACGGCATCCCACGCCTACGGTTGCCAACAAGTCCCAGCTTTGTTTTGTTTTGCTAAACCATTGATGAACGATCAACTTGTGCCGCGTCCACCCTCCTTTCCTCACAAGCCTGAGGTACATACTGTATTCGAGTGCGGGTGTCAGTTACCAGCCGTGATCTACACCACTGCCTTGGCGTCGTCCTAGAACGCGCGTGGCGCTGCACGAGCCTCCGCCTAGGTCGCCACACATCAAACCCTTCTCCTCGTCATCCGACGGACGGTTGCTCTTCAGCCAAGCCTCAGCTTCTCACGGCACGGCTACGAACTGGGCGAGGGTCGAGTACTTACGTAGCATTGCATGGGACAAAGGTTAAGTACTACTGAGCTGAATGTCAAGAGATTTACAGCAATACGTTCCGAGTCGGCATTTCATCTACCAGAAATGACTACCTTTGGATGCCAACACGCCCGACATTTCTAGCAATCACTATGCAATAATTGCCCCGATCATCGTGTTCTTTGAAGTTCGACTTGAAGAAAAAAAACACGCGTTTGGACCAGGCTCAAACAAATGGGCGGCGACGGTCTCGTCCTCAGCTGAGAAAATCGTGAGGTACAGATTCGAAATGAAGAAAATGAAAGAGATCTACCCTTGTACATCTCGCGTCGTCCACCATACGGTCGATCTCTTCCTTCGACAGACGGCCCTTGTTGTTGGTGAGGCCCTGATCTTGTCCGTCGGCGTCAATGTGGAAGGCGACCTCAACCTGAGGGACACCACGGGGATGTGGGATGCCGGGGAGCTCGACTTTACCGAGGCGTTGTCCTCGGTATGCGCACGCCTGTACACCTGGATGAGCACACCAGGCTGGTTGTCGCGGCAGTCGAGAAGCTAAGGATGCGTCAGTCGACTGCACAAGAAGAAAAGCAAAAAGAAAAGACGTACATCTGGCTCTTCCGGGTGGGATGACGGTTACAGGCGACGAGGTTAGTGAAGACTCCGCCGGTGGTCTCGACTCTCGATCCCGACCGAGTGAAGGGGCAGCCATCGACGAGATGACGTCGGCGATTCCCATAGCACCGGAGAAGATACATCCCTTCTCCGAGATCGTATGGGACTCTCCACCCTTCTTGTCGGGACCGTAAGCGATGACGGCGGCGGTAGGCTCGTTGAGATGCCCGCGATGGTGCCCGGTAGTCTCCTTACTCTTCAGACCACGAACGACCAGTCAGTAAATGAAAGACGATGAAAGGAGTAAAATACGAACGAATTATTTTTGCTCGCCGTGGTACTCGGCGCGGATGTATGGCTTGCCGCCCTTGCTGAAGACGGCGATGTGAAGTCCATGCTGGGGTGCAGCTCGTTGGGGTCTCACTTGCCCTGATATGGCGACGGGAGTGACGTCCTCGATGCGGTCGATGGACATGCCAGCGCGGGCGAGGGCGCGGAGGGCGCTCTGGCTTCCGGGCCGGGGGTCTTAGTGTCGGTTGCGCGAATTTGATGTGGAGGGCGGTGATTCCGACTTCCTTACAGCGGGCGGCGACGTCCTGGGCGGCCAACATGGCGGCGTACGGCGAATACTTCCACGTTCACCTGCACGGGAGCATTAGGATGTGGTTGCAAAGGAGAAAACAAGGGGACGGTCCAGTGACACGGGAGATTGCCTCCTTGCCCGACATATCGGCGACGTGGACAAAGGTGTCGTTGAAGGACGCGAAGATGTGGGCGACACCAAACACGCGCTCGCGCTCTGCCTGGGACCGAGGGACACGTTCTCCTCCTTGGGCCTTGACTTTTTTCGCCTCCCCCGCCCAAACCCGAGGACTTGAACCCACGACACTGGTCTCCAGATACGCGCCCGAAGGCCAGCGAGTTCGATTGCCTCGAGCATCAGTGGTGAGGCAGTTGACCGGCTTGGATGGATGACAGTAATCAATCGTTTACGAAAACAAAACAAAGCTGGGACTTGTTGGCAACCGTACACGCCTGAACGACGCAAAGTTGGATTCCAAGGCCGATTCTGGCGCTGTTCTGGGCCGCGGGATTCACTTGTTACTCGCAACAAACCTTGTCAATGATACCGGCGTTCTGCGGCGTTTCTCAGGGCTTCAACCGATCGATATCGTTCAGTATCGTTCTTTTCGGGACTTTTCCTCCGTTCATTGTGATTCGCAGCCTGCGATGAAGCAATCTGCTTAGCAACGGACAGCCTCGGCAGCAAGTTTCTCTGTCGCCAATTGTATGCGCGAGGGGCACAGCCATCTATCCAACTAATTATGGGCGCGTCTTCCTGGTTTCAAGAATGCCTAGCGAATACTGGTAAACGTCCATGATTTGATGCCCCTGCAAGCACCGGCGCTTGGCCAGGCCCATAAGAGGACCCGAACGCTGCAATGATTCCCCAGGCCAGACCTCACCATCGGCATTCGCTCGTCTTTCGCTTTCCTCCATCGACCGGCTCGACCTTTTTTTTTCTTCTCTCTTCACTATTTCTTTTCATTTTCTTGCATCATGCGCACCTGCTTGAAATTCCTCTCGCTTCTGCTGTTGCTCTGCACGCTTCTTGCCGTGCAGGCGGCTCCCATCGACTCGGGAGAGCTCGCTGTCAGGAAGGCTGCGAAGGCTAAGCCCATCAAGGCGGCGCCGAAACCAGTTGTCAAGAAGCCCGTCGCAAAGCCAGTTGCGAAAAAACCTGTCGCCAAACCAGTTGCGAAGAAACCTGTCGCCAAACCAGTTGCGAAAAAACCTGCCGCCAAACCAGTTGCGAAGAAACCTGTCGCCAAACCTGTGGCTAAACCTGTGACTTTTCTCTTTTGCGGCTTTCAACATATGGGACTGAATGCGCATCAATTAGGTCGCCAAACCCGTGGCTAAACCAGTTGCGAAACCCGTCGCGAAACCTGTGGCTAAACCCGTCGCGAAACCTGTTGTTAAACCTGTGGCGAAGCCAGTAAGTGTTGTTTGATGAGCCTTCTCCATTGCAGCTACTGACTTGTGTTGTTTAAAAGGTTGCGAAGCCTGTGGCCAAGCCTGTTGCGAAGCCGGTGAGTATTACCTTTGATTATTCTCGACTACAGAGGGCTAACAGTAATTGAAAGGTCGCAAAACCCGTGGCCAAACCCGTTGCGAAGCCGGTGGTGAAGCCTGTGGCTAAGCCAGTTGCGAAGCCCGTGGCCAAACCAGCTGCGAAGCCTGTGGTCAAACCCGTCGCAAAGCCTGTCGCTAAACCCGCCGCGAAGCCTGTTGCAAAGCCAGTGAGTATTGTCCATTTGCTCGTTCATCAACTACAGAGGCCAATATTATGGAAAGGTTGCAAAGCCCGTGGCTAAACCAGTTGCGAAGCCCGTAGCCAAACCAGCTGCGAAGCCTGTGGTCAAACCCGTCGCAAAGCCCGTGGCTAAGCCCGCCGCGAAACCTGTTGCCAAGCCGGTGAGTATTGTTCATTTACTTTTCATCGACTTCAGAGGCCAATATCACGCAAAGGTCGCAAAGCCCGTGGCTAAACCAGTTGCGAAGCCTGTAGCCAAACCAGCTGCGAAGCCTGTGGTCAAACCCGTCGCAAAGCCCGTGGCTAAGCCCGCCGCGAAACCTGCTGCCAAGCCGGTGAGTATTGTTCATTCTTTTCACCGACTTCAGAGGCCAATACTACGGATGAAAGGTTGCAAAGCCCGTTGCTAAACCAGTTGCGAAGCCTGTGGCCAAACCCGCCGCCAAACCGGCCGCCAAACCAGCTGCGAAACCGGCCGCCAAACCAGCTGCAGCCCCCGCCAAAGTCAAGTCCGCAGCGCCTGCCAAGGCCTCAAAGGCCGCCACTGGCAAGGCATGCCCCCTTCCCAAGAAGGGTGCCGTGAAGGCGCGCGTTGGATCCGACACTGAGGATTGCAATGCCGCCGAACTTTGTGCATCCTTCGACGACTGCAACACCTGCGGTAAGTCCATCACTTCGTCTATCTCGAAAAATTCTGACAGCATTCCTCAGTCGGCTCCGGCCTCAGTTGCGGATTTGATGTTACAAACAACAAATGTGTCCCAGAGACGACCACTGGCCTGACTTTGGCGACTAACAAGAAGGAGTGCACTACGCTGCAGGCCGCTGCCAAGGTATGTATCTCTCTTTCTTCGTTCAACCCCGAGTTGCTGAGGTGCCCTGTGCCAGGCGTCCACTCCGCCAGCCGTCGATGCACGCGTCACAGCCGCAGCACAAGCTGCGTTCAGCTCAAGCGTCAAGACCCATGTGTTCCAGGGCACTCCGAACAAGGCAACCAGCGGACGGCATATCCTGAGTGCATGGACAAAGGCCAACCCCTCCAGCAAGGAGACCACTCGGAACACAAAAACTGGTGTCGTAGAGTTCAAGGTAAGCAGGTGCAAACTACGACATCCCAGAGAAGGTACTGATAATGTCTCAGAACGGTAACGACATCAAGACCGTTTGGAACGACAAGACGGCGACTGATGGTACCATTGTCTACACTCAATCCCAGCTCGAGGCCCTGTGCCTCCGCGGCTACGAACTGAGTATCCTCAAGAACCCCTCGAACGCTGCTGCATTGAAGGCGCCCGCCACTGCCCCTGCTGCTGCTTCTTCTAGCAAGAAGGGGAAGGCCAAGGCCCCTCCCGCCCCGGCTGCGTTGAAGATCATCTCCGGTCTCAACAACGGATTCGTGGTGCACAACCCGGTCATCAACCAGAATGTGTGCATTAACATCAGCAATGCGTCTTGCTTCCCGTTAGGAACAGGGACCGCGTCGGGTGCCGAAGGTGACTCGTGCACGGGCGACTCCGATGTTGAGGACTGAGCTACTGTAGAGGTGACGAAAAGAACATGACTTGTATGCACATATTATAATATTGTTTCCTGTAGTACTAATAATACGAGCTCCTGATGAGAAGATACCTGCCTACCCTACCTCAGCTTTTTGTTCGGAGTGCACAGCCGTTCCAATCCACGGAAGGCCCTTGCGCCTGTTGAGGGCATATAAGTTTTCAAACAGGCCAAAGAATATTGTCTTCCGATGACTCGAATGGAGGGAGTGGGGTCCAACCAAGTCCAATTGATGGGAACATCCTAAAAGATCTGGAACCGATCTTTCTGCCTGCCATCTCACCATCCGAACATCCGCGACCCCTTGCTTCGAACACCCATCTGCGCTTTCCCTCTCCCGTTATGGTCAGAAATAACAGGCGGCGTACCGAACTTCCATATATCCTTGAAACATCGCATTTGATGAAGGCCGAGCGCTCGTCCTGTTGTATAAGAGAGGCCTCTGACGATTCCATGGGTCCTCAGGCTAGACCTCACCACTCGCCCTTCCCTTCTAGTTTCTCCCTTCGACCGGCTCGACCATTTCTTTGACTTTTATTAGCCTTCATCATGCGCGCCCATTTTCTCTCTATCTTCTTCGTCCTGGGCACGCTCCTTGCCTCGCACGCGGCTCCCATCGACATCGACTCGCGTGAACTCTCCCTCTCCGCCAGGAAGGCAGCCGTCAAGGCTAAGCCCATCAAGGCGCCGCCGAAGCCCGTTGCAAAGCCAGTTGCGAAGAAACCTGTCGCCAAACCAGTTGCGAAGAAACCTGTCGCCAAACCTGTGGCTAAACCTGTGACTTTTCTCTTTTGCGGCTTTCAACATATGGGACTGAATGCGCATCGATTAGGTCGCCAAACCCGTGGCTAAACCAGTTGCGAAACCCGTCGCGAAACCTGTGGCTAAACCCGTCGCGAAACCCGTTGTTAAACCTGTGGCGAAGCCAGTAAGTGTTGGTTGATGAGCCTTTTCCATTGCAGCTACTGATTTGTGTTGTTTAAAAGGTTGCGAAGCCTGTGGCCAAGCCTGTTGCGAAGCCGGTGAGTATTACCTTTGATTATTCTCGACTACAGAGGGCTGACAGTAATTGAAAGGTCGCAAAACCCGTGGCCAAACCCGTTGCGAAGCCGGTGGTGAAGCCTGTGGCTAAGCCAGTTGCGAAGCCCGTGGCCAAACCAGCTGCGAAGCCTGTGGTCAAACCCGTCGCAAAGCCCGTGGCTAAGCCCGCCGCAAAGCCTGTTGCAAAGCCGGTGAGTATTGTCTATTTGCTTGTTCATCACTACAGAGGCCAATATTATGGAAAGGTTGCAAAGCCCGTGGCTAAACCAGTTGCGAAGCCTGTAGCCAAACCACCTGCGAAGCCTGTGGTCAAACCCGTCGCAAAGCCTGTGGCTAAACCCGCCGCGAAACCTGTTGCCAAGCCGGTAAGTATTGTTCATTTACTTTTTATCCACTTCTAAGGCCAATTGCTATGGAAAGGTTGCAAAGCCTGTGGCGAAGCCCGTTGCTAAACCTGTGGCCAAGCCCGCTGCCAAGCCTGCCGCCAAACCGGCGGCAAAACCAGTTGTGAAACCAGCAGCGCCCGCCAAAGTCAAGTCCGCAGCGCCCGCCAAGGCCTCAAAGGCCGCCACTGGCAAGGCATGCCCCCTTCCCAAGAAGGGCGCCGTGAAGGCGCGCGTTGGATCCGACACTGACGATTGCAGCCCGGCCGCACTTTGCGCAAACCTCGATGGCGACTGCAACACCTGTGGTAAGACCATTGCTTCGTGTATCTTGAAAATTCTGACAACATTCCCCAGTCAACTCCGGCCTCAGCTGTGGATTTGATGTTACAAACAACAAATGTGTCCCAGAGACGACGACCCCTAGTTCGACTTTCAAGTTGGCGACTAACAAGCAGGAGTGTACTACGCTGCAGGCCGCTGCAAAGGTATGTGCTCGTGTATCTTCATTTACCTCAAGATGCTCAGACTCTATGTTAGGCCGCTGCTGCTCCGTCTTCAGCCCTCGATGATCCCCGGGTCGTAGCCGCTGCAACGGCTGCTTTCACCAAAAGTATACAGACCCACATATTTGCGGGCACCAAGGACGACCCAGGTAGCGGACGGCATATCCTGACCGCGTGGACAGCCGCCAACCGCAACAGTAAGGAGAACACACGGAACAAGGCAACTGGTGTCGTCGAGTTCCAGGTAAGTGGATACAAGCGATCTTGCAAATGAAGGTGCTCAAAGTAGTATGTCAGAACGGCAAAAATATCAAGACCGTTTGGAATGACAAGGACGCTGGTGATGGCACATTCGTCTATAAACAAGCCGACATCCAAGCCCTGTGCCTTCGTGGATATCAACTGAGTATTCTCGCTAACACAGCGAACACTGGGACCTTGAAGACGCCAGCCAACGCGGAGCCTGCTCCCAGTACTTCCAAGAAGGGCAAGGGTAAGGCCAAGCCCCCGCCGCCCGCCGCCCCGTTGAAGATCTTGTCGGGTCTCCACAACGGCATTGTTGTGCACAACTCCCTCATCAACCAGAATGTATGTATCAACATCAGCGACGCGTCTTGTTTCCCGTTAGGAACTGGGACCACACCGGGCACTGAGGGTGATCCATGCACAGGCGACTCCGGGGTTGAAGACTGAGGAGCGAAGGAATATGACTTGGCATCCTTATGCACGTTATACTATAATCTTGTGTACTAATGCGAGCGACGTGCTATGACCTTCCTCTTTTTTCTCCGGAGGCAAACCGGCCTGAATCAGTAAAATGGGCCTTCTGGAGCAGTCCCTCAAAATTTCTCGATGTCCTTGGACATTCTCTCGTCCGGCGTCGTTTCCGCACATCTCTGGAACTCTTGGACTGAGTAAAGGTCAGAAACAGTAGTTGACGAAGATGGCCAAAAAGGCTGATCAGCTTCGAGGTTCACGCAAGAATGGGTGATACATGTATTATGCACAATTCTTATCGATAAATATTTTTTAACGCAATCTTTTACCACTTGGCAAACATCACCTTGCCCTCTTCCTCCTCCCAATCGGGAATGTCCTCCTCTCGACCTCCCTCCGAAATGACCGGATGTTTCTTCACCCCTGCCACCGCAACGATCTCCTTGCGTCCCATAGAAGCAGCAATGATGTCCGTAGGGAAAAGCGGGAGGGTCCGTGCCCTCTCGCCCTCGCCCTCTCTCTCGAAGCCGTCCGCGATGAACTTGTTCAAGTCGACGGTGAGGACGTCGCCGTTCTGCCATGCCAGGCCCACAACGGGATTATGCAAGTCGGACGACACGAAGCAATCTACGATCCAGCTTCCTTGCACATCGGAGTCGACGGCGTGGATGGCGCGCTGGTCGCCCGTGCGAGCGTCGAGGACGACGACCGCCGTGCGATACTGCAACGACTCGCGGTCCTCGTCATGGTTCGTGACGTCTTGTTCAGCGCAGAGGACGAGGACGTCGAGAGAAGGGATATGGTGCAAGGTTTTGACTTTTCCGGGTATAAGTTGGGCAGTCCACTTCACGGTAAAGCTCGAGGTGTCGAGCGCACGCACGGACGTTTGCTCGGTGATGGCGGGACCCGCGTCTTCGTGCGTGCACAGAACAAGAGTACTGTCTTCGAGGGCTAGATGACGAACGGGTAACATGGCCTTGCAGTCTTCCAGCGCTGGAAGGAGTTCGAGAGTTTTCGTGAGCTGTCGGTCGTCCTGGCCTGGCTCAGCTTGCCAGAATAGCAGGTCGACTTTGCCGAGCCATCGTGTGGTCGACGTTGCGATGATATCGCCGTTCTTGCCAAAAAAGATGGGCTGCAGGACGAGGGGCGGCAAGTCGCGATGTTTTTCGCGCTCGTGGAGGTGAGGAGGCAAGGTCACCAGACTGAGAAATCTGGTGTTAGGTTCAAGCACATTCAGCTCCACGATGTTCGTCTTCCCATGCGGCGGTACGGCGCGCTCGATGAGCAGCACAAGTATATGGCCGTCCGCCTGCCGGTAGTGAATATCCACATCCGCAAGCTCGCCAAAAGACAACTCTATGTCGCGAACGAGTTCACCACCGTGCAGAGTGAAGATGCGCAGCCTAGGCGGACCGACGCGGATTGGTTCAGGAAGGATAAGCAGTCCGCGTGCATGGTCAATGATTGGTGCAGGACCCCAAGGCTTCTTCACATGCCAATGGTCCTCGAGCGTGGCGACATGTGTGAGGTCTGAGGAGTCGGAGAATTGCCAGACGTCGACCTGATCAGTCCAAACGAGGAGGTACGGGTAGGACAGGAAAAAGTCGAGCGGCGGGCCTTCGGCGTCTGGGCCGGTGGGGAGCTCAGCGAGCGCGAGGGGATGCATGTAGAAGGTAGAAAGTAAAGGTCCAGGGGAATGAAACGCAGCGATGGTCGTCCATCGCGGCAAGGCGATGAGAGCGAGACGGAAGCTGTGTGGCGGTGTTCCGACCGCGAAACACGGTCACATGAGCTAACTCCGGTCTTTTAACCCTAACCCCGCTCGTTTTCCCAGCTCTTTGCGCACATCGTTCGCTTTTGACTAGATCGGTCGCGCAAAATTACCTTGGCGATCTCCTAAACGATGCTATCATTCTGGCAAATACGCAGAGAAAGAAGAAGTTTTCTAGCACCAAAAATCACAATTATGACTCGAAATTTATTGCTCGACTTTTGCGCAACGAGGAGGTTCTCCGATCAGTCCAACTACCGTTTTCCGTTCCATTTTCGACCCTTTGCACAACAGGTGGGGATCATGCTCATTCACATAAAAGCTGGGAAACTTGACTCGAGATATGCATCCAGGGAGACGGTGCGTGAGTCTGACCACCTGTTCTTCCGTGACATTTTCAGCTGAACTCCGTTCCTTTCCGTTCATTAGACCAACACCGGCGGAACCATATCGACTGAAGCGCGCTGACTATAGATTCTGGACATTCTGCATGGGAAATCAGTCTAAGAGGCAGTTCGTACTACATCTTGTTCTCGCAGACTCATGCTAAACCGCGGCTGACACCAAGGTGGTTTCTCTCGCGGTTCCCAGCATTGGAACTTGCCGAAATCTCTTCCATGTACCAGGGCGTCGAGGCATGGGTGACATTTATGTATCATCCGCAGGGATCTGGCTTGGATTCTGATGATTGTAGGTTGTCCTTGGCCAACGCGAACGTGGTTGACCAAGTTTCATCTCGTTCTCACCAGTTGACTCTATATCTGGCGTCATTTCGAAGGGTTTTGGCAAAATTACTTGGCTTTGGAAGTTGTTCAACGAAATGCTCGATAACGATGATCCAGAGAAACACGATACGTTCCTCGAGTCGTTACAAGTTGCGGGCCAATGCGGCGAGGAGAGCTTTTTCCGGAAGGACTCCAAACAGTCCTGGGAGTACGACGGTCTGGATTCTGCAGTGCGGGGATGCATCGTAGACGAGGGACATGAGCGGCTGAAGAGGTGGATTAGGAATGCTGATGAGCTGGCGGTAAAGCGACCTCTAAAATAAACAGTTTAGTGTGTTGCTGTGCGTCCCCTCCCCGCAATTGTACATCTTTCTTGGTTTGTTAGATAGATTTTGCGAAAACGAAAACCTCTGCATCTTAACGGGTTTTAGTGAGATGGTGATTTGCTTGCGTAGAAATCTCCACGCTCTCCAAATTATATCTTGCACGTCAGCGGACACTGATGCTGGTCGAGGAGGGGGTTTTTTTTTCTTTTTCTTTTTTTGCGCAGAACTGCCCAACTCAAAAACGATATCGAGCCCACAATACATTTTAATACATTCACGGATTTTCTGGGTCTTCTGCTTCTTCCATCGTAGCATCGGCAGCGATCGTGATTTTGCCGCCGTTACTCGAGCTATTGGTGCTGGCTTTCGGTCGCCTATGTGACGTTATAGCGTTCGCGGTTTCGTCGTTGAATCTGTCGTCTGTGTCAGCTCTGTGCAATTTTAGAGCTAGACAAAGAAAGCGTACACTTTGATCGCATGAAGAATGAATCCCCCCGTTCCAGAAGTGTTCATCGTAGGGTGCGTTCGTCCGGGCAGAACTTGATATCGCCGTAGCCAGACCTCTGTCAAGGAAGGACCTAAATATTCCGGCAATGCTCGTAACTTGGCATGTAGATCTGACAGAATCTGAAGGCGCGTTAAGCACAAGGTCGAGGCAACCTTGAAAAGGCGTACCTGAGCATAAGGACTTTGGACAACTATGGACGCAGACCCTGCTAGATAGGGCACTAGTTTTTCTAATATAGAAAACGGCTCGTAGTCGCTCGCAACAATTAGTCTAGACTCGACGTTAATAGACCGCATCTTCCTGCAAAGAGGACCAACGAACGCGTCGAATTCTCCAGCGAATAATTCTTCGCGGGTGGTATTGAGCAGGTCTAAAGCAGCCTTACGCTTGTTCAGACGCGTCTTTTGCCGTTCGGACTTTATTTGATCAGCGGGCACATCAACTGGCGCTACCACTGGAAACTAGGATTCTCAGCGACATGGTCAGGGCAGAGGGCAAAAACCTACGAGGTGTGTGGCCCGGTTCCGCCGTTGCCCAGTTCAACGACGAAAGAACAGCAACAGTTTCGTTGGTGAAGTTCATGTTGACCATGACAGGATATGCGGGAGGGGAGTCCGTATTGCAAATTGTTAACAAACGGCCCTCGCCTGAAAAAGGTAAGAAGACGGTATGTACAAGGAGCGAAGCTAGGCTTACCTCCCATCCGTTCTAATATCCCCGATACGATGAGCCCTGAAGCGTCATCCACCGCAAGATACCGTCCTCCCGGCCTGATATTTGCCATATTCAGGATTTGGGAGAGCGCGTCGATGCGTATGTCGCGTATTCGCGTCTGATCCTTCCTAAACCAGTGTTCACAGACGTTGAACAGGGTCGGGTCGATGGTGGTGAAAGTCTTGGAGTACCTGCGGTAATGATCAACGCGCGCAATTCGTTGGGGCAGAAAATGAACACACTTTGCTTCCTTGCGCTTCTTGTACTTTTCTTTACTGTACTCCGTTTTCAGCGAATAATTGGCATGCTGCTCGATTTGCATCTTGATAATTTCCTGTATATTCGATGAGCCACCATTTGTTGCTGGAGACAGGAGTAACGCCCACCTACCGAGGCATGAGCACCAGATTGCTTGAGGGTTTGGATTTCCTCCAATGTTAGAGGCTGCACGAATTCCCCATCGTTAATGAGCTCGTTCGTCGCATCCGTATCCTCTAGTGCGATTTAGGAGGCCATTATTTCGCCTGCAATCGCGAGAAAACCCACCGACTTCCGCCAAAGTGCGGGGAGGTAATAATTTGAGTTTCTTGTCTACGATGTCGTAGGTTCGCCCAAATGGTTCGCCTATCAATTCATTGGCATAAAATACACCAAGTCTACCCAGGGAGACCGTGCTTTTCTTCTTCTTGAGACAGTTTAACCAGCACGCGAGAAAGGCGCGCACCTGTTTTTCTCAGTTTTTACAGCTTTAGCTTCACCATTAGGTAGCCTCAGAAGGATTGTATTTCCCGATTGGATGGTGAGTGTTCTTGTGCTGAACTGAGGCGCAGGGGATGGTGCAGACATAGAGGTCAAAAGGAAAAAGTCGTTGAAAGTGGTTTTGATCGGAGCTGCATTCGATTAACGATGGCTACCTTCGACAACGACCAAGCACTCGATACTCTGCTGCAGAAAACACAGAAGGACCCCTCCACTCCACTTCTGCCAGATGAACTTGCGTATCTCATTACCGCCTTCCTCCCATCCCAGCCAGCTACACTGCGCTCCAAGGCGTATCTCGTCTTGTCGGCATTTTGCCAGGGCGTTCGGAACTCTTCTTCAGTAAAGGGAAAGCAGCCAGACCCAGCCACCGAGACCTTGGTGCAGATCTTCGAGCCACTAGTGGTTGATAGGCTTTCCGATTCGGAGGAACGCCGACTACGAGAGGGCATCTCGTTCCTGACTGCCTTATTCCAGGTCGATTGGGAGTCTGCGGCGCCCATCTTCCTGCAGGATGGCATTCTCGATTTCATGATGGACAGCGTCGACCTCACCCCATCTCCCGAGTTGTCTTTACTCGTTGCCCATCTTCTTAGTCAGGCGTGTGGGCATAAACAGTGTCGTGCAATCCTCACTTCCCAAACCACCCAATGGCTCGAGGTTCATTCCCGGAATCAGGACGATCCTGCTCTACGCGCTGCTACCTCAATCGCTCTAGTTAAGCTCTCTCGAGGGAGACTGGGAGATACCGCTGAAGCCGGCTGTTCCCGAGGCTCCAGCCCAGGATGACGAGCTTGCGGACGTGATGAAAGGATTGGTTATAAGCGCCAACGACCAGTCGTCCATAGCCGACGCTGTGGAAGGCCTGGCGTATCTTAGCGTGGACCCCATCGTCAAAGACGCTCTTTCGAAGGATCCCATATTCTTGAAACGTTTCTTTGCCCTTGTCCCTCGTCGCAAATCACCCAACGTCGCTGCCGAAGGGCCCAATACGACTCTCATTTACGGCGTCCTTCTGACCATCTCGAATCTCTGTGCTTATCGACCCCGTCTGACCGAGGAGCAGACTCAGATCGCGAAATTAAAGCGCATGGCGAATGCAGCCAATAAACCAACGCAGGAACCAAGTGCGGCGTCTACCCTTGACGACGACGAAAGTGTCAAGGTCCGCGTGCAGCGATTAGTTGCGGCCGGGGTTCTGGATGTGTTCGCTGGTGCCGTTCCTGGAACGGAGAGTCTGGGGATCAGGGTGGTAGCGGGTAAAGCACTGCTGAATATCATCGAGGACAGAGAGAACCGAGGGAGGGTTCTTCAAAGTGGAGGTGGAAAATTACTGGGGCTCATCATTAAGCATGCCATGGGTACATTATCGACAGACGGTTCGTCCAAAACAAAGGCGAGCTTGGACGTCACATACCTGGAGCCTATTCAGGCCTTGGCCAAGCTCGCAATAACCGCGTCTCCGGTCCAGGTATTTGGACCTAACGATGGTGCAGTCTACGACGCTATTCGCCCCTTCTCCATGATGCTCCAGCACCCCGGCGGAAATCTCTTGCAAGCGATTCGAGGCTCTGATGGCCCTCACGAACCTCTCATCTCACAGCGCAGAAACTGCTTCACGTGTTGCGAAAGCGGACGGGCTGCTCAGCAGTGTGGAGCTCTTACTTCTCGAGGAGCATCCTCTGGTTCGGAGAGCGTCCATGGAATTAATCTGCAATCTCATATCCGGCTCCGACACCGTGTTCGAGCGGTATGGCGGCGTGGAGAACACGAGCGGGACCAAATCCAAGCTTCAAATCGTCCTGGCCATGTCAGACGTCGCGGATTTAGGAACGCGGTTAGCTGCTTCGGGGGCACTCGCCACGCTAACGGATGCACCCAGCGCCTGCGAGGCCCTAGTCGCCCTCCAACTTGAGCGCCATCGGATGCTGCCGATCCTTGCGCAACTTATCGATCCTTCCACTGCCCCAGAACACGAGGACGACGAAGGAGGCATGGAGAGCGATCCCTGGGTTGGTTCATCGCGGGGTTGTATGCGCGCGCAACGTCATCCTCAGTATCCAGGATGCAAAGACCCGGAAACAGATCGCGAAGGAGGCTGGAGAAGCAGGTCTTGTGCAGGGCCTGATAAATGTTCTGAAGAGTTCCCCCAGTCCCGCTGTACTTCAACCGGCTATGGAGGCGCTCAAATGTCTGATGGATAACATAGAAAAATAAGAATATTGTGTAATGCACAGTCAGAATGAATTGCTGAGCGCGTTTTGTCGTGGATCGCAGCAATTACTATGGTTGTTGCCGCGGTGATTGCCGACCATGAATCCGAATTGGTGACCGATCAAACTATCCTTTGCTGCAACCTCGTTCTCCTCCTCAGTACTTAGCCTTCGGTTTACCTTTAATACATGGTCAGCAGCCCCCCTTGCATCCTCAATGCTGTATTCAGCCTCTTCCCTAGGCGCCATCGAAAAAGGCGGGCAAGAAGGCCGCAGCCGCGCCCAAGAAAGGCGGTGGCCAAGCTGGCAAGGTCGCGAAGGTACCGTGTCGGCAGCTTCTGGGGCTTCCTATGGTCTTATACCGGTTTCTTCCAGGCGGACTGGAAGGAAGGCTTCAAGAAGAAGCAAGTCGGGGTCTCTGATATGACACTGCTCACCACTATCAGCAACGAGAGCATAAACGAGAATCTCCAGAAACGATGGACTAATGGCGAAATCTACACCTACATTGGTGCTGTCCTAATCTCAGTCAACCCATTCCGAGGTCAGATCGTCCTTGTTCCAGCGCTAGAATCACCTGAACTAATTGGTGCGATATGCAGATCTCGGCATATACACGGAGGAAACGCTGGTGAAGTACCGAGGAAAGAATCGTCTCGAGGTTCCCCCTCATGTATTCAGCATTGCGGAAACGTCATACTACAACATGAACGCATACCACGAAAACCAATGTGTCATCATCTCGGGGGAATCTGGCGCGGGGAAGACAGAGGCCGCCAAACGGATCATGCAGTACATTGCGGAGGTGTCGGGAGGGCAGGATAGCAGTATCCAGGAAATCAAGGACATGGTGTTGGCGACGAATCCCCCTGCTCGAGAGTTTCGGATGTGCAAAGACCCTCCGAAACAACAACTCCAGTCGTCACGTACGTCGCGTCAAACTCTTCGTGTCGCTGAGGTTAACGCGCCATTCTTAGGGGAAATACTTGGAGATCATGTTCAACTCGCATGGGGAACCCGTCGGTGCTCAAATCACGAACTATTTGTTGGAGAAAGGACGGGTTGTCGGGCAAATAGAGAATGAGCGCGATTTCCACATCTTCTACCAGTTCACCAAGGGAGCGACACCCGACCAACGCGGTGAGTATTCGCGGTCCCCGTTGGTTTACGTTGAGCCTCATATGTACCTAGAATCGTTCGGCCTGCAGGGTCCAGAGGCGTACGTTTACACCAGCCAAAGCAACTGTCTCGACGTAGCCGATATAGACGATGTCGAAGACTATCAAGAAACCATTGTGAGAATTATTAGACTCCTGTTGGAACATGTTCTCACTCGACTTAGAAAGCGATGCAAGTAATCGGTCTCAGTGCGCACGAGCAAAACGAAATATTCCGGATGCTTGCGATAATTCTGTGGCTAGGGGAACGTCCAGTTCACTGAGATGGACGACGGCAATTCCGCCATTGCGGACTCAGGTGTTACCGACTTTGTTGGTTACCTGATGGAAGCGGACTCTGCTCTTGTGCAGAAGGTTCTGACTTCCAAAATTGTCGAGACGCAGCATGGCGGCCGTAGAGGATCCGTCTATGATGTCCCTCTCAACCCATCGCAGGCCAGTTCTGCGAGAGACGCCCTAGCGAAGGCGGTATACAATAATCTCTTCGAGTGGATCGTGTCTAGAATTAATGTTTCTATGAAACCACGTTCCGCCCATGCTCAAATCATCGGCATTCTGGTAAGTTCTTCCTCGTCTCTCAATCTTCCCCGCTTCATTATATCCCAGGATATCTTTGGGTTCGAAATCTTCGAGGTCAGTTTCTCTAATAATTCTTGGTCGGCAACCCATCTTACACGTCTCCAGGACAACTCCTTCGAGCAGCTGTGCATCAACTACGTCAACGAGAAACTGCAGCAAATCTTCATCGAGCTCACCCTCAAGACGGAGCAAGAAGAATACGTTCGGGAGCAAATCAAGTGGACCCCCATCAAGTACTTCAACAACAAGATTGTGTGCGATCTCATCGAGGAGCGGCGGCCACCAGGCATCTTCGCTGCGTTGAACGACGCCTGTGCCACAGCGCACGCTGACCCCTCCGCTGCCGATAGCAGTTTCATGCAACGGGCGTCGGCACTGGCCTCAAACGCGCATTTCGAGTCGCGTGGATCTCAGTTCTTGGTCCGGCATTATGCAGGAGATGTGATGTACAACGTTTCTGGTATGACCGACAAGAACAAGGACTCGCTGAACAAGGATTTGCTCGACCTCGTTGCGAGCAGCGCAAACCAGTTCATGCAGACTTTGTTCCCAGATCGTCCGGATCCTAACAGCAAGAAGAGGCCTCCGACTGCGGGTGACCGTATCAAGGTTAGCTAATCCTCTTCAAGTATCTTCTTCTGTTGACCTAGAGACTTAGGCTTCTGCGGGAGCCCTCGTCGAGAACTTGATGAAGGCGCAGCCGGCGTATATTCGTACTATCAAGCCTAACCAGAACCGTAGTGGTTCGGAGTATGATACCAAGGCGATCCTGCATCAAATCAAGTACCTCGGTTTGCAGGAGAATATCCGCGTCCGGCGTGCTGGTTTCGCTTACCGGAATACGTTCGAGAAGATGGTGGAGCGGTTCTACCTGCTCTCGCCTCAAACGTCCTATGCCGGTGAATACACTTGGCATGGAGATGCGAAATCGGGGTGTCAGCAAATTTTGAAGGACACCGGGATCGCGGCGGATGAGTGGCAGATGGGCGTAACAAAGGCTTTTATCAAGAATCCTGAGACCGTGAGGCGCATCTCATTTAGTTTACACAACTTCCTGACGACAATACCCGCAGTTGTTCGCGCTGGAAACGATGCGTGATCGATACTGGCATAACATGGCCGGTCGCATTCAGCGTGCATTCCGCAACTACATGCGGTACAAACATGAGTGTGCGCGTCGTATTCAGCGGTTCTGGAAGAACAACAAGGAGGCGCTCGTGTATGCGCAGACGCGGGATTATGGACACCAGGTTCTTGCTGGACGCAAAGAACGTCGGAGGTTCAGTTTGCTCAGCTACCGGCGTTTCATGGGCGATTATCTCGACGTCAATGGCAAGAGTCCTCTAGGCGAAGAGCTGAGCTCGGTTTGCAACATCGGAAGTACGTTTGATCGCTCGCGTATTTTATTGTTTGATTGATTTCCTTTATAGGCGATGAGGTCACTTTTAGCGGGAGAATTCAGCTTTTGGTGTCCAAGCTAGGCCGTTCCAGTAAACCGAGCCCGCGTTTCCTTGTTGTGGTTCGTATCACTCTCGTTGTGGATCTGCGATGGTGCTCACGTTTTGTTGTAGACCAAAAAAGCTGTCCATATTGTGGTTACGCTTGCCAAAGACGGTCGGAATCAAACAATATTAGAGCGGAAGATTCCCCTGGTCACCATTAAAAGTATCGGCATGTCGAACTTGCGAGATGATTGGATGGTGAGCAGCGATCATATCATGTTGATACAGGTTCTCAAACATATTTTTCAAGTGCTTGAATGGCAACACGGCTGAAGAAGGAGACCCCATTTTCAGCTGTTACTTCAAGACGGAACTGGCTGCCAACCTCTTGACGCTGACTCAGGCCAGCATCAACGTTCTGATTTCGCCGACGTTTGTTGCTATTTTGTTTTACCTCACGTTCTAATTAACATGGGACCCTTCAGCATGGCCTACTCGAAGAAGAAGGACAAGAAGGCGGAGATCAAGTTCATCAAGGATGAAACCGTCAAGAAGGATGACTTGTACAAGAGTCATACGGTACACGTTCCTTCTGGCGAGCCGGCCAGCAGCGTTTCTCGTCCCCCGGCGAAGAGAAAACCTGGTATCGTTCGGCCGATTACTCAGGGTAAATTGCTCAAAGCCGGAGGTCCCTCTGATGTTTGTTTCTTTGTCTCATCCAGTACATGGAGTGTTAACCGTGATTTAGAAACCTAAACCTGTCTCGAAGCCGAAGCCTGCTGTCCGCCCGCTCCCAGGCAAGACCACGCCATCTGCTGCACCTACACCTGTTATCCGGGCAACTCCCGCCGCAGTTTCGGCTCCCAAACCCGCAGCCTCGGCCGCGTCTCGAGCTCCGGCGAAACGCACCAGCGTGCAAGCCCCACCACCGCCGCCACCACCGCCTCCCCCAGCAGCGGCGCCCGCCAAACCTGCTACCCCCATGTATCGCGCCAAGTTCGATTTCGCCGGCGAGGAGGGCGAGATGAGTCTCACGAAAGACGACCTGGTGGAGCTGATCGAGGAGGATACTAATGGCTGGTGGCTGGTGAAGAAGGGCGGCGTCCAAGGCTGGGCGCCGAACAACTACCTAGAACTTGCGCCAGCGCCGGCCGCCGCCGCACCACCCCCACCCGCGCGAACGGGTCGTCCGGTGCCCGCCAAACCCGCCGCCAACACCAACAGCGTCGGGCGCTCCGGCGCGCTAACGGCCGACGCGTCAGCGAAGCCCGTTTCCGTTTTCCCCGGGATGGCGCCCTCGAACGGGTCCGCTCAGCCATGGAAGAAGACCGCTACGGCGTCCTCCTCATCCGACTCGCCTGCGAGCTCGCGGCCAGGGAGCTCGCTCGCGCCGAAGCCGCCGCCGCCGGTTGCCGCTAAGCCCAAGCCCGGGCCGCCTGTGGGGATGAAGCCCGCGCCGAAAGTTCCCGGCAAGCCTGCTGTGCCGAGCGCGCCGCGGCCTACGCCGTCGGGCGGGGCGTCGAGGCCTGTCGCCGGAGGTGGAGGCGGGGGAATGCCGGATTTGGCTGCAGCTGTACGTTCTTTCTCCAGCCTTCTTTCTTGTGGATCTAACTCTCCTTCTCAGCTGGCAAAACGAGCGCAGCAAATACGAGACAACGAGTAATCGGGGCGGAACGCATAATTTTTTATTTGTACAAACCGGAAGGAATTTCGTTAGTTACTAGATTGCTGTTTTAAGTAGTGTATGCGGTATGAATGAGGCATGGGTATCATGCGAGCTCTCTATCTCTCTTCAGGGTAATACACAATAAATCAGTCAGGTGGGTCGGCTCTATATCACGTCGGCGGCACGAGCGCGATGGCGGGTAAGTGCGGCGAGGGGGGATGTGAAGGCGGCGGGGAGTCGCGCGGGAGGGTCATCGCCTCCACCTCGTCCTCCGAGGACATATTCTCCTCGCCGTCGCTATCCGGTACAGCGACATGGCTCGGCGACGGCGGCGCGCGCGGCGCCTCCCCATCCGCATCCGGGTCCGCATCCCCTTCCTCATTAAGCTCATACGCGCTAAGCACCTTCGCCACCTTCACCGGCTCCGGAAAGTCCTGCGGCGTTGTCTCGAGCGCCCTGCGCCCCGTCTCTAGCAGCCCCGCCAAAATGGTCTTGATGCGACGGTACATCACATCGTGCGCCTCGCGCGCCTGCTCCGCCGCGGCCTGTTCCGCCTCGTCGCCCTCCTCCTCGTCGTCCGAGTCTGAATCCGCCGTGTCGTCGG
Source organism: Mycena metata (assembly GCA_029378385.1). Taxonomy (NCBI): domain Eukaryota; kingdom Fungi; phylum Basidiomycota; class Agaricomycetes; order Agaricales; family Mycenaceae; genus Mycena; species Mycena metata. The sequence goes on along the minus strand of JARKIB010000001.1, from coordinate 2,312,560 downwards.
CCTCGAGGGAGGACTTTACGGCGCGGAAGGCGCGCGGGGGCAGGATGAGGCGCGACTCGCGCAGCTTGCGCCGAAGCTCGCGGATTTCTTTGGCTTGTCGGTGTTTCGTCTGCTCGAGGGAGGTGTTGATGGTGAGGAGGGAGCGGTTCGTGATCTCGAGGTCTGCGATCTTTATTTGCATATTCAGAACGCGTCGTGGGGGTAGAAAAAAGAGTTGAATGAGGGACGCACCTTGCGCACGGACTTTGCCTCGGCTTTGACTTTACGCTCAAAGGTGCTCGCGCGAAACTCATCCTCGCGCTTCTCCTGCCCGTCTTCGTCCTCATCCGAGTCATCATCCTCCGCGCCCTCCGCCGTGGGCAGCATCCCGCTAAAATGCATCAGGTTCTCCAGGCCCGAACGCATGCTCGAGTCCGCCGCGTCTCGTCCATTCGGCCGTGGCGCACTGAGCTGGCTCGTGCCCGACTCGGTCGCGTAGGACACGGAGGACGGCGAGCGCGAGGATCGCGAAGAGTAGGACACGGCGGACGTGGGCGGGGACTGTGGCGGGAGTGGGATCGCGGCGGGGTCCACCTTGGCATTGAACCCGTTGGTGCGCGGGGCCAGCTTGGGGCTGGCGTCGTCGCGCGGGAACGGTTGATAGTGTGCTCCCGCGCTGGACGTGGGGCTCGCACGCGCTCCAGTGGAGTATCGATGGAGGTTGGTGGTGGGTGTACCGGCGCCGGAACTAGAGAAGAACGGGCCGGAGGCGGAGGAGGAGGCGTTGGATGATATGGACGGGACGCGTGCGCGGTGGGACTGGGCGCGCAGGGACGAGCTGGGGCCCAGCGGTGGAGACGGAGGGAACTCGTTGTTGGCCTGTCGCGAAAGTTTGGCGGTTATTCGCGGAGAGGTAACGGGACTGGGCTGTTCGTCGTCGGAGAGGTATAGCAGCTCGGAGACGTTTGGATGAGAGGAGGAAGTCGTACTCCGGGACGCGAGTGGTTGGCTGGCGTCTGTGGTCATTGACCGTCGGCGGGACTCCTGAGGGCCGCCGCGGACATTAGCAGTTGCTCCGCGCGTTATTGCTGCGCGAGGCCTTGGGGGAGCTGGTTGTTGCTTGGACGGCGAGGCCGAACGCGGGGCGAGGCTACTGCTTGTTGGTCTAACAGCACCAGAGCTAACGGAACTCTTGACGGATGGAGTCCTGCTCAAGGAGGACGATGAGACGACACTAGTGGCCTTGCGCGTAGCCAGATTTGAGGTCGCGCTGCTGTTGATTTTTGCCTTTGGCCTGAAGGTGGGAGACGGGGCGGAGGGGAAGCCGCCAGACTTGTATGGAGAGGGAGAGCGGTTAACATAGTTTCTTTGCGGGGACGCCTCTGTGACTTTTACTACGGTAATCTGTGCTGGATTAGCTGTGAATGACCTGGAAATGTAGTGTATGAATACCTTGCGCTTGGGCGGGGCTGAGCCAGCGTCCATCAAGTTGGGTGTAAAGCAGAATAATACAACAGTTGATCGCACCTCTTCCTGCAACCACAACCATCGATTGCTCCCTTGGCGGCTACACTTGTTGAATACATGGTTAAACCAGTTATTTAACCTCATCTTCCTTGCTTCCATTCAGAACGCGTTCTACAAAAATCTATAACAGTACATACTGTGATAAGTACATTAATTCAGGAGCCCCTTCTTCACAAGGACGGACTCGACAATTTTCTCGACCATCTCCCTCAGCTGCGTGTTCTCGCCCCGGCCCCCAATCGCCGCCAGCATGCTCTTCTCCACATACTTGCCCACCTCGTCCACCTCGATGTTCACCGTCGACCCGACGGTCTTTTTCCCCAATGAAATCTTCTCCTGCGTGTGCTGGATGAGCATCACGCTAAACCGCCTCCGCGCGTCGTCAACGCTCGTGAGCGTCAGCGACGCCCCATCGATCGTCACATAGCCCTTGGGGATCAGGTACGCCAGCAGCGACGGCCGCTCGGCGGTCGGCTCCGCGAACTCGAACGTTATGGTCACGGCGTCCCCGTCCGGCTGGCGGTCCACAACGGTCGCTGTCGTGTCGACGTGCGCCTGCGGGTTCATAAGTTCCAGTGTATTGTCGAGTACCCAAAACACGCACCTGCACAAAGTGCCCGCCAAACCGCACATGCGCGCCCATCGCGCGCTCCAGATTCACCTGGTCCCCGACCTTGCGCTCCGCTGTACATCATCCATTAGCATCTCTCCTTCACATAAAGTGCATGAAACGCACCCAAATCCGTCCTCCGCAGCGTCTCATTCGCCAACCACACGGTAAAGGTGTTCTTGTCGAACTCCGTCACCGTCAGACACGCGCCGTTGATCGCAATCGAGTCGCCGATGTGGCAATCGTCGAGGATGGGTGCGGCGTCCGAGACGGTCATGGTGCAGCCCGCCTCGTCGACCTGGATGGCCGTGACAGTGCCGAGGTGTTCGATCTGGGGGTCAATTAGTAGTGGTTCAGCTGAGGAAGGGATAAGGGCGCACCAAGCCAGTGAACATTGTGGGCTAGGGAGGTGGTGGTGGAAGGAAAGAGAGAGAGCAATATGCGGCCGCTCCGGACGCGATTTCTACGCGTACCGGTCATCAGATTCCTGTCATCGAATATCCTTATTTGGCAGCAGAGTTAGGGGCTTTCAAGTTCTACTTGCATCCTCGGTGAGAGAGCCGTGTATTCACAAGTAACCAAATTGGTTCACTAAAGTCTTTGGTAAAGTGTGCGTCTCCTTCCAATATTGCAACCCTTGTGGCGATTGTAAATGAAACCAGGTTCGCGTCTAAACATCAAGCTAAACATCTTCCGCGGAAGCAGCCCGAGACCGTTTCATCTAGGTATCAGAATAGAATGAATGATCCACTCTCACATATTCGGATTGTGAGACGAGACAACCGGTGAGGGAGTCACCGTGGGGACGGAAGGTCTGAGTCTGAGTTCGTGGTCGCCGGGTTTGTAGGATATAAGGTCTCAGGTCGCAGTACGTATGGAAGGCACCGGCGGAGGCAATTTGTGAAACCAGTCTGTCGATGGATTCAGGTCGCGGAACCAAACGCGAAACGTGGTGGTGCTAAGTCGGAGCGTCTCACTCAGTTCTAGCGGCGATCCAGACATTCCGATTCAATTGAAGCTAGCCCGGATTTAGCCGAGACAGAGAGGTTATGCGATTCCTGAGACTTGGACGGTCAAATGAATCACAACCAGTGCCTGTGATTGTCTTGATCGCGTCTGCTCTCCTCTGACTGGTCCACCAAGTGTTAGCCCGGGTATTATTACAACCGCTCGAGGGCGAAGATGGCATTTAGAGATTGGGTATAGGTATTAGCTCTTTGGTATAGTCCGCTCGCCACTGATGGTCGAGACTTTTGAGAAACGGCAGGGGAGGAAAGACGCGCTTGCGCGTCCTAATGGAGTTAAAATAAGCATGTATCCGAAACGAGATTCAAGATGGGTACCAACGATATGGAGAGAAAACGAAACGGTTCGTCTACGCGTCGTCCCCAAACGAGAGCAGCGTCTTGCTTTCTTTCTTGGCCTTCTTCTTGGGGTGCGACTCGCCCGACCCGTCAGCCTTACTCCCAATTAGCGCAGCCTTTCTCTTCGCAGCGCCGGCCTTGAACCCATTCTTCGTAGACGAGAAAGACAGACTCGGGGCAGCAGTCTTGGGCTTCGACTGCGCTGTATCCTTCGTCTCAGAGTCGGGTGGCGCCTTTGACGTCGATTCGGCGGGGTCGGGAAGCGGAGGGAGGCCGCGTTCTACATAGTTGTTAAACAGCACCTAGACAAACGCTAATAGACTAACCTTGCCGTCGAACGTTCTCCGCTTCTCGCGCCGTAAGATGCTTCCCCTCTCGCAGCACCACAACCTGCGGCTTCTCGTCCCCGTCATCCTCATCGGCGCTCCCTGGGTCGTTGTCTGGCCGCTCTGGAATCGCAGGGCGCCGCGGAATGGGCGGGCGCCCGGACCCATCGTCCGGCTCAAACTCGTCGTCGTACTCCTCGTCCTCATCCGCGACGCCAGCGATCCGATTCTGCAGTTTCTGCAAGAATTTGGGGGTGTTCGCGTTGTACTGGAGGCGAGAGGAGATCTGCTGGCGCGTGGGTTCCTTGTTCGGGGCCATGAGGAACCGCGACGCAAGGTCCGGGGAAGGGAAGCCCGTGGACGAGGACGAGGTCAGAGAGCAAAGCGCTGAGAGTCACATCGGGTCACGCGCACGGCATCTAGACGCGTTCCGAACTCTCTTTCTCACCACGATGTCCAAACCTGGGCGACCCGGGTACCAGTACAACCCACAATGGATGGACGACACGTTCCGCAACAGGTATGGCTATATTTCGGTGCGGTTCCGTTAAGAAACGATAGGAAAGAAGCCCAGTCACTCCTTGGGCCTGAGGTGCAGAATGGCAACTTGTCGCGCGGGGACTACGACAAGTTAATGAGCACTCTACCTGGCTTTCGCTTCACCGAAGTACTATTTGTCCGCCCTCAGGCTTCGTGGCTCTAAATTCCGCGCAAGTTCACAGGAGCCGCCTTCTCCGCTGCGGCTCTCCTCCTCACGTCGGCGCGCGCCCAACAGACGAAAATTATCGGCGGCTACATACTTGGGTTGACGCTAGGCAAGGGGATACGGATATACCAGCACCAATCCTTGTTTAATGGACTCGACAACGTCGCTGGCTTCGAGCGGGCCATGGACAACGTGAAGGAAAAGGTGGGATATAAGGCCGGGGCCGTCGTCTTGGTTCGGCCGCTATCCGCCTTTGGGGACGCAGAACAACCATTTCAGCCGGAGATTGGTGCATAATCCTCCCGTTACATACACTCCGCCTTCCGACTAACTTACTTTCGTCCAGACACGCCCTACATGGCCGACCAACCTATGGCGGAACAACCACAACTGCACGCTACGAAAGTGCCCAGCGACTCTGCCACGTCTGCGCCACAACCAAAGTCGCGGTGGGACGAGATACGCGCTGCACGACGCGCCGATGGGCCTGGCAAGGCTTGGGAGAATATTCGGCAGGGTCGGAGACCTGATGGTTCACCTCTACCAAGACGCGCAGAATCTAAACCATGGGGTGGGGAGCAGCAGTCCTCCGAACCCTTTGGTTTCCGGGACACCGATCGCGCTGTTGAGCAGGCGAACTTTGACGCGATGCTGGAGAGGGAACGAAAGATGAGTTCTTCATAACACAACCAAAACCCGCACAATTCTAGAAACTCGGGCACTCTTCATTCCAAAGTTAGTGACAAGAACGTGTGTACATATACAATTGTTAATAAGTTGGTTTGCATGTAAAGTAATTATCTGACTAGCGGATCTGGGTGTAGGATAGCAGCAATACGATATTCAAAGCGAAAGCTATTCAGAGCGGATGGATGGTGATAATCACTGGACGTGTTTCTTGTTAATGAGGTCTTTCAGCCCCTTGCTGAACTTCTTCACCCGTTGGCCGACGGAGCTGTCCATCTTTCCCGTTTCCTGGAAATGAAAGTCGGGATCGCGCTCCCCGGTAGCAAGGGCGGCGAGGGCCATTCGCATCTCCATCTCCCCGCTCACAGAGAACCCGGAAGGCGGCGCGGAGGCAGTAGAGCTGTGCCCACCGCGACCAAACGAGAACCGCGATGCCGTACGACGGTGAGACGCCGCCGACCGTATCAGCGGATCATCGTCGCCCGGGTCGTCAAAGGCGTTTGGTATATATCCAAAGGACGTAGGGGACAGCTGCAGGGATGCACGGGAGGGAAGTGCGAGGGAGGTCGGCCGAGAAGGATTCATGGACGAATCGCCTAAAGGCGAACTCGGACGAGACATGTTGTTCCGGATGGCGGAGTAATAAGGGCGACTGGGGTGCCCGAGGCGTATGTTATTCGTGGGTTGTGAGTGAGTGCGATTATGCATCTGCGACTTTGTGGGGTATAAGGGCGAATGTTCGTGAATGGGAGATGCTGGGGGGATCATCGTCTGTGGGCGAGCGCGCTGAATCTCGACGACGGCCACCGCCTCGACTACGGGAGACTGGGGAGGGGCAGAGGCACGATATATGGATAAATGCTTCTTCCGGCGCAGGGCTCGACCCGACACACGAGGACGAAGCGGCAAAGGCGAAGGGTCGCCGACCTGGATCTCGTGTTCATTGTCACTGTCGAGCTTGACAAGGATGGGTCCGCTGCAGAGAGAACGTGAAGATTTCGTGGATGTCTTGGTCAAAGTGGTCGTCGAATCCATGGCTCATGCGTTGACGCAGTGAGCCAGGTGACGTGGGTATATGGTGGAGTGTGTGCGAGATGGAGGTGGCTAGGTCTGCAGCCGTCGTGAGTTGTTCGTTAGCGGGGTCGTCAGTGGGGACTGAAGAAGTACGGAAGAAGGAGCGAAATGCCGCGAGGACTATGTGCGTAACTGACAATAATGCATCAAATGAGTAAATCGCGTAGTTGGACCGAAGGGGCAACATATGACAAGGCCAGGCGGCGGCGCCTGTAACCACCTGCGTTTCAAAGGTCAGTCACGGTGTCTATTGTTCATAAAATTGCATGGGAAAAATGAAATTGGGGACGAAAAAATAATAACTCCGCGGAACTGGAATGTAATTAAATGAGATCGACTTGGATGGGAAGAGAAGCAACAATCGAGGCATGTCCAAAGCTGGTCTGTGGGAAGAGGAACGTTGAAGAGGATGCAGGAAGGCTGTCTATCAAGTAGCTCGTCGGCGTCGACGTCGACTCGAGAGTAAATGACTGTAAATGAGCTGAACGTCACTCGTCACTCTGTGACTTCAGTGATTTGCGTGCAAATCCTTGGCCAGAGCCACCACAGCATTTCCAATGGCCAAAGTTAAAAGGCAACCACAACGGTTGCAAGAGACACCGCAACGGCTACCAGAGAAACCCCTACCGGAAAGAGTGGCCGACCGAACCCTCTGGCAATCTTACCTAGGTATTGTGATTTAGTGCTGCTCATCAGCGCGTTGTCACCAAATTTACGGACAGCTCTTCCTGCAAATACGCGCCTGAAATTCTCAGTTGCCATGGCCGTCTTCGCAGTAACCGGGCTCGCAGTCTCGAATTATCTGGAGAAGAAAATCTCTGCGTCTGAAGATAAATCAAGTGATACATAGGCATGTTTGCTACAGGTTCGGGGTCGCATATAATACAACGGTGATGGCGATAGACTGTTCTTGAAGGTGTATATGGAGCGACTGTCGTTGAGGATAGGATATCACAAGCAGATTATTCCCATGGGCGTAGAATCAGGGTCCGAACTTTGGCTGGTGCAACGCCGGGCGATTCGAAGCGCTTGGACGGCGGAAGAGAGGTTCCAGGGGGTGTGGATCTGCGGCTGGGAAGTATAGCGATGGAGGGCGCGTTGGTACCAAGTTGTGAAGGTCGAGGATCGGAGACATCAAGTGGCGAGAATTGGCGGAGGGAGACATTAACGGATTGGTCCCAGGGAGTTCCTGTTTCTGCTTGGTTATGGACTCCAAAGACGCGAGAGTGGGATATCGATGGCCGTCTTCACTAGCAATCTTGAACTCCCAATCTCGCCCCACCCAGTCCGGGACCATGTCTTCTGTGCCGCTGTCCTTCTTCCTCTTCCCGACCAGAACTAGCACGAGTCCCCACCACGCGTCAAAGTAGACAATGGCGAGCATGATACCGGCGATGAGTGCAATGGCCACCATGGCAATCCCTATGACCTTCCACTCGGTTGCTTCTGCGGGCGGCGTGGTGGGTGCCTCTTTCGTGACGCCTATCGTTATCGTCGGAGAGGGGATATCGGTGGACGAGTGAATAGAGCTGGTGGTTTGCGATGGGATGAATGCCGCCCCAAAAGCGGGAGTAGACGCTGTGCGAGACGCCGCGGTGGCAACAGTGGCCGGAACCGTGGAGGTAGTTGTGTTTGGAACCGTTGCTGTAGTGAAAAGCCCGCCAAATCGCTCCGTGGAGATGGGAGTCAGATGCGGATGTTTTGGAGGTAGCGTGTCGATTTCAGGGTCTAGCGGATCGTCTTCTTCCCCGCCCAAGAGACCGCCAAGGCCTCGGTTCAATCCAGCATTGGCTTCTTCGTGTAGAGGATGTGCAAGAACGTAGGAGAGTAGGCCCAGCGCGAAACAGAGGCGCAAAATCGCTCGTGGCATTACGCGAAGTTGTGGTTGGGTCCAAACCTTGGGACTAGGCAAAACGCGGTCACGAGATGTGATGCAAGCGGGAACAAACAAATTTGAGCACCGTTGCAAATGCATCGACAAATGGCGGAAACAGAATCATTTCGAGTATATTGAAGTCGAAGAGCGAGAGCGAAGTGCACTCAAGTCGAATTCGTCGCTTTGACTTAGGGCTTGACAGATCAAGAAGCGCTGCTCGGAATCAGGGGCGGTGTAGTGGCAGTGCAATCGGATGGTTCTTGTGCTTCCCAGGACCCACTGAGCCTCATGATCCGTTGAGGGCTAAACTCTTTTTAATCAACGCAACTACGGACTTCACCCCGGGCGTCCAACTTTTCATACGCCGTGGTGTTAAAAACCTAATTGAGACGAAGCAGAGGTGAAGTACAGTCACGGCGAAATTAGATGTCCGACCCCATTTGGAAATTGCCATCAAAACAAGTCCTTTTCACCGCTTCTGAGCTTAGACAGGTCACAATTTGTGAGACAAAGACCCAGACATGCTTCTCGTAGTATGTAACAGTCTCGGTGCAAAAGAATCAATTCAGTCTAAGCTGTATGCATAATGCAAGCCCCTGCTGTTCAACTTGGCCAGATATGCCTTTGTGCAGCTCCAACTGCAAAGAAAATTGCTGTAAGGCAATAATATGTCATCTTAGGTGTGATAACACACTTACACCATGTACAGGTCCCCAACTGAGCTCAGAAGTAGCGAAAAGAACTTGGTTTGATGGCAATTTCCAAATGGGGTCAGACATCTAATTTCGCCGTGACTGTAGTACTATTCCAACCTCTAAAGGGACAGAGGTAAGGATTATGTACCTGTTCATTCGGCTTGCGCCGCAACAGCCGCGAAAAGTGGCCAATCAGGACTCTTGCGACACATCTCCCTAAAAATTCCGCCCGTCTTTTGTAGCAAAGTCCTTGGGGATCCGAATTCCACCAGTTCTCCATCGTCGAGGACGAGGACGCGATCATAATCTATGATTGTCTTGAGTCGGTGGGCTATGGTGATCACAATGGCACCCGACAGCTCCTCGCGTATGGTTGTTTGGATCTACCAGCTGGGTCAGTTTTGTGCAAGAGCCAGAAAACGTTAAGCACCTGGTCATCGAGGAGCGAATCAATCTGAGACGTCGCCTCGTCCATGATTATAATGTTGCATCTGCGAAGAATGGCTCGAGACAAAGCCACCAATTGTCGTTCGCCGGCACTGAGAGATCCCTGATTAACGGGCATGTCGAGGAGACTAGGTTCGCTAGCACTAGCATGATGTCGCAGAAGAGGCGTCAAGTGACAACGGTCCAAAACGTCCAAACACTCTTGATCAGTGTTGGCTCCCAGAGGATCCAAGTTACTGCGAATCGTCCCGGAGAACAACGAAACATCTTGTGAGACAATCGTAATCCGAGTACGCAAGTCTTCTAAACCGATCTTGGATATATCAACGCCGTCCACACTGGAGTGCAAATGTGTTAGAATGGTCAAGTTTGCCATAAAACGTTGCGCACATAATTCTGCCTCCTATTGGCTCGACCATTCTTAAAAGTGACAAGGCTAACGTCGATTTTCCTGAGCCAGTCCGTCCAACCTACGCGCTTTGTCAGTGAATTGATTGGGGAAGAAAAACAGGATCTTACCACTCCGATTTTTTCCGATGGTTTAATGGAGAAGGACAAGTTACGCAGAACCGGCGGAAGGTCGGGCGCGTACCGAACTACCAGATTATCCACAACGAGCTCTCCCGAGGTGGAAGGCCAGTAGGCCGGTGGCCTACTCTTCTCAACAATAGCAGGTGCTTCCTGTGGAACGTCAAGATATTCTATGACTCGCTCCACGCTGTTGAAATCGAGTTCGAGTTGGGCAGCAACTCTGCAAGGGTGATTCAGTTGAAGCGTCGAATTCAACTCAACTACGCACCTAACGAGTTGCCGACTAGCCTCAGCAAATATTCCCGCTTGAACAATAACTATGGCTGCGGCACCGTTGGTGACGCCCATCCACAGCGCAAAAATCGTCGTTGCAAACACAACAACAGAACCAAGACCTGACTTGCGTTAAAAGGAGCCTGAAATGTCCTAAAGCATGCCGTACAATCATATCTCCATCTCAGCCATCCGCTGACGAGCCACTGGTTAAGAGGGATGAGCGAACAGTGTTTTTGCGGAGTGCCGAGTTACTCACATAAACGTGATCGAACGACTGAAATTTATCGACCCTCGCATAAAAGCGGTCTTGGTATCGCTGCTCCATTCCAAATGCTCTTACATGCGCTATGCCACGTAAAAGTTCATCGAAACCAGCGAAAGCGGGACTGAGCGATATTGACTCCAGCCGACGAAGATCCCGAGACGCGCGGACGAATCTTGGAGCCAGCCGTATATAGAGCCATGCGATGAACAAGGCAAAGGGGGCGAACGTCGGGACAACTACAAGGATGACGCTGAAGGAAGCGACAAAGTTAAGCACCCCAGATAAACACGCTCGTGCTGAATGGATTGTTTGTGAGCAACTGCGTGGTTAACTCGCGCGTTGAGAGATTCCTCACCAGAGTTTTGCAGCGCTCCGTCGATGGTATTAATATCCGTAGTGAAACGATTCAGGATTCTGCCTATCGGGGTAACGTCGAAGAAACGTGCCGGTGCCCTAGTCAATCTCCGCAATAGCGACAGGAATAGAGAGCGTGATGCTTGTAGACTGGCATAATAACCCAGGGCTATGTATATTAAGACAGTGAAGGCGCCCAACAACGAAATTTGGAGATAGATTAGAAGCCACGGCTTCACGTCCACATTGGGTGATGGAAGGCCGTCCCATGGAAGCCCCACGGCGTAGAGTTCGACGAAGTAGGAGGTGAGATAATCCCTCTCATAGGCTTGTCCAAACTGAGCCAAGAAGATCTGTCCGCTGTTAGCACATCGGTTTGCGAACGGAGAATTGATTCACCTGGTTGCCGATGTTTATCAAGCGAATCAACAACATTAAGAAGAGGGTCAGGATCCACGAAGAGATGCCAGCAGCCCGTATATACGTCATGTAGGTTCGCCAGGAGACCCTTCCTTCTGCGCGAGCCTCGGCCTCGATGAGTTTCCCATTACTACGCACTTTGTTCACAGCCGCAGGCTCCAGAGATAGATCTGCCTCATTATCTACGGGGGCTGTAACATCTTCTGGCTGGTCCTGGAAACCAAGGTCCTCGGTCTCAACGACCTTTTGCAGAATACCGCTTTCTTCGAAGCTTTTGATCGTGCCCTGCCGCAGGACGCCACCAGCATTCAGCTCTACAATATAGTGCGCAATCGGGAGGCAAAGACTGATGTGATGGGTGACGAGGATGATTGTCCGGTCTCGGGCGAAGGGCCCAGTCAGACAGTTTTGTACGATATGCGTCGCCGTGTGCATGTCAACTGCCGCAAGACTGTTGCGTATTAGCCTCGCGCGAAGCAGATGCCATTCGATCACTCACGGATCATCTAGGAGGATGCACTACAGGTCGACATTGATATACGCTCTGAAAGGCTAGAGATAGTGCCGCACCTTGGCTTGGGAATATAAGGATCGTGCTAATGCGATACGTGCTCGCTGCCCGCCTAGTATCCGTCAGTGGCGCTACTAGTACTTTATCCGCAATAAGCTCTCTACCGGATAGAGTAACACCTCGTTCCCCGATTTCTGGTCGACCCAGATAAGTATGAATCCCAAGATAAAGGCCGAGACTCACCAGTCAAATCACCAGCTTCAAAAACTTCTAAATCCCGAACTAAGGCACAGGCTTCGATGACTGCTTGGTATCGGGCTTCATCAAATCCATACGCTGCACCAAAAATAATATTATCCCGGATAGTTGCGTGCTCTAGCCCTAGGGATTTTGTCAGGAACGAGGCAACTTCGACAAAGGGGACACCTACAAGGATTTTGTGCACAATAAGCAACTTTGTGCTGCGACTTATCGAGGAGAACGTCCCCTTCGACGCAGTGCAGCTCTACACCAGCGATCAGATGGGACTTACACGTGATAGTTGATTGGCTCACCACCGAGCAACGCTAGCAGCAGAGCCGTCTTCCCCGAGCCCGTAGCACCACTCACAAGTGTCAATTTCCCCTGCGGAAACTTGAAGTCCAGAGGCCCAAGTTGAAAGCGAGCCGCAATCGAAGACGACTGCGAGGGAACCTGCCATTCGAAAGTGGCAGCGGAGAACCCGATGTCAGTCTTGGAAACTTCGGGCGAGGAGCTAGTAAGCGTTGAAGCCCACTCGGGCACTTCATCCTCAGCGAGGAACGCCTCAATTCGTTGCATCGATACATAAGCTGTGTTACGTAAGCACAAATGGACATTTTGAGCCACAAAAACTTACCGTGAAGCATTGCGAAGAATTGACCAGGCAGGGCGGTCATCGGTTCTTGTAGCTGCGTGAAGAGCGCCAGGGAGGTAAAAGCCTTGGATACGGTCAGACGCTGCCCTGCAATTAACGTGTAACAGAAGAATGATGTGAGGGCAGTCGCAGAGGGTATCCAGGTCCTGCAATTAGATCAGAGAAATACGAGTAGGTTAAGATTATGGAACGCACCAAATGAACGAAATTATTGTGTCGACTGTATTCTCCTTAACTCGCCACCCCAACTCGGTTTCTCGCGCGGTGCTCGCGGTGCTCGACCAGTGATATTCTGTCGAATGATGAGCGAGCTTTAAAATGGTCAGAGGTGATGGGATTCACCCCAGCCAAAGAATTTCAGGAATCTGATGTTTTGCAACAGTTCGTTGACCTTCTCCATGCGAGAGTCTTTTGCTTTCCAAGAATTCCGCGTAATGTAAATGTTGTATTTCGCCAGAGGGTAGTTGACGACGTAAGCTAGGAGAACGACGACGACTCCGGAAAGCGCACTCCATCCCAAAATTCTGAGTGAAAGTAAGGAAAATGTTGAATATGAATGAGCAAGACCCACTGATAGAGGAAGACCAGCGCAATGACCAAGCGCACCGGGGACGCAAAAAGAGCGGAGAATTCCCAAAATCGCTGGGCCACGGCGTACGAATCGCCTCTGCGAAATGAATCAGTGCTGGGTGCAAACGTAAAGAGGATCCACACGCACTGCATGAGGTTAACGATCTTGCCGAGGTTCGCGTTATCCGCCTCTTCTTCCCCTTCTTTTGCGTTTATTTTCCCGCTCATTTCCTGGCGAACTAGGGATTTGTAGTGGAGAGTACAGAAGAGTTGACCCCGTGTTCTGGAGTTGGCGTGAGGCCCACAGGAGAGGGTACTGAAGAGAATCTAACCGTTCGTAACAGCGACGCGTGTGCCAGCTTTGGATCAAGTCGACTTGTGCAAACGAGAGATGAGCCAGAAAAGTAACGAGGGTCCAATAATACGCTGTGCTGCGCGCCTCGGGCGTTGGGTCGGCGAGAGCGGCTAGAATTTCCTTCAGAGCGTAGGCAGGGACGAATCCTTGATCGCAAGTGGTTGAGTGACCAAGAAAATGCATCAGGGAACAACAGTACCGACAACAGCACCTTGAGATGAGACAAGTAAGTATTAGAAACTTGTGGATGGGAGCTTGGCAATACCCCACGACTCCAGAACAAGGTCTAAAATCAGATCCAGAGAGTTTGAGACTAGGAGGAAGCGGAGAAGCGAATGGGTGGGATGTCTCGCACGATACTTCAAGCATTTATCGAATAGGTTCTTGTGCTTGAAATAAGGCGACAGTGACCAAACGTCGCTATCGTTGAGCGTGCCCTTGTTTGCCAAGTGGAAGATAGGCTCCACGAAGGAGAAAGTAGCCCATTGCCACAGCTTCAAGCCAGACATCAGAATATTGCCCGCACACTCAGAGACAGGCATACTGTTACGTCGTCCTCAGGGCAAGATAATGTCACAGAAGGGATCTGACGCGCATTATTAGAATGTACGAGGCGACGAAAAAGGCGCGCAAACATCCTTGGGACCTGCGATGTTTGTAGAGGCTGCGACAGTTTGAAGCGGAAGAGTCCCCGCAATCCACAGAAAGAGACTGGGCGCAATGATACGCGCGGCATTGAACACGGACATGTCGCTCGGACGTCCCCCGGTGTGCACCAGGTCGAGACTCAGATGGATAAGCGGGACAACACATTGGATGGACGCGAAAGCAGTCGAAAGATAAGGGGGTGTTATAGGCGGCTTCGACGCAATCCTCAACGACGTATATCCCTGAAATGAAAGGTCAGGCTAAGAGAGAGGCGCGAGAAGCCAGTGACGCACCCAGGCAATGGAAAGCAGGAGCGACGCAGTCGCACCGCGTCCTTCCGAAGCTAATGCATAAACGAAGCACCCTAAGAAACCGGCACTCTGCAGAAGCCCTAGCGCGACCAGGCAACGAGTCTTGAGGCGGGACCGAGAGGCTCTTTCGCCCACAGGCTCTTCAAGGTCTTCTAGCGTCAAAAAGTTTTGGAAAGGCGGGATCAACGTTTGCCACAACGACTGGAAATGTTTGGTCGGCGGTTGGACTCGCGTTACATCGTGAACCAAGGTGACTGAAACCAAGAGCAAGGATAGTATATCCGCAGCTGCGAGGGAGTCCATTTTATGAACCGTGAACGGACGTCGGCGTGTGAGCAAAGATGTCGGCCGATATAAACGTGCAACGTGGACGGTGTTCTGCGTAATATTTTTTGTTCGTCGTGTTTACAAGACATGGCACAGTACATAGGTCTAAGGAGAACAACCGCATCCGCATCCTTCTCATCCAAAGCCTGTAAAATGGAATCAGTAAAAGCTCGAAAGGAAGGAGTTTGAAGTGAAAAAGAGTCAGTAAAACCCGGTTATATTATTTCATGAGCAGAGTCAAGTAATAGGGAACCACTATCATCAGAAGCGATCAAAGCGAAAAAAAGCACTCACAGCCGGATAGAAAACAACGATCGCCACGAAAAGCAGCTATGAAAGTGGAAAAGAACTCGAGCTCACAGCGGCCGCCAATGGATAGAACATCGACGAAAGGAACAGAAAAGTTTAAGGCGTTACACGGAGTTTTGACAGCGTGACGGTCACCGCTTGTGCATTGCCGATCGCGGCAGTCTTTCGTCATAAACCGGTCCACAGCTTCAGTTGCTGGCTTGCTTTCGTCCATCATGTCTTCGAGGGAACCGATGTGGTACTGCCACGAAGTATTGTCCAGTCTCGTCGTCGTCGCTCCCCACTGATATCTGCCCTAGTGTAACGCGGAAATGAGGCCGTTGATGGTCTGTATCGTGTCCTACAACTGTCTTCAGCATTGCTCAATTAACTTTACAATATTTCCTACCAACACCTCTAACCCGACTCTAACCGAAACTTGAACCACCATCACCTCTATTAACCCGAAGGTCCCCGATCCTACTTGTGCCTCTTGCCATGGGACCTTTGTTGAGGTCGGTCTATCGCGATTCGGCCTCGCTAAGGCAATAACCACTGTGTAGATGATGGAAAATCCGACGGACGATCCGCGAGAATTCCACCGTCAAGCTGGTCCAGATCTCGGTGGAGACGCGGGAATTCCACTTGGTCTTGACACGTTTCTACGTTCGTTAATGCGCATCTGTTGCTCATCCCGTCTCATCAAACTTCCAGTCGCTCTCCAGGGCATGGCTGCCAACCCGGAACGACGGGGTCCCACTCGTTCTCCAGAGAGAACTACTGTACGCGGAACACCATCCCTCCGGAGATGGCCTAATTTCTATCTTCCAGGGCCCTACAGTCTCGCGCACCGTGGAATTTCGAAGTGGGTCAGGGCCAACAGCAAGAACGTTAAGATTCGGCACTGGCCCGGGTACACTAGGGAGAGAAGATCCTGACCAGCCCACAATGTCGGAGTATATGCTATAACCAAGACCCTCAACATCGTGCGCTAACACTCTGAACCAGTTTCCTGCAGCGACCGCCTGTTGGCCCGATCACTGGCCCATTAATGGCTCAATATCTGATGGCGCTGCTCGGACGAGAACATCTGTCTGATATGTTTGCGCGTGGGATGGGGGAGGGCCCTGCCGCAGGCAGGATGGGAGACTATGTTTTCAACCAAGAAGGTGCTTTTGGATTTTATATTATGCGACAATACCTTAAATTTTCACCAGCCTTGGATCAAATAATCACCCAGTTAATGGATCAATCCAATGCTGGCAAACCAGTACCCGCGACCGAGGAAATAATTGCCAATTTGCCTCGCGAAGTTTTGGAAGACGGATGTCGGTGTTTTACATTTCAGTCGATATTTTACTTACCTGCAAGGACGTAGCTGCGACCCTACAGAAAGACTGCGCGGTTTGCAAGGATCAATTCAAACTGGATACCGAAGACCCCGACGAGCAAGTCGTCGTAACACTGCCCTGTAAACACCCTTTCCACGAGCCTTGCATTTTGCCGTGGCTGAAGTCGAGTGGAACATGCCCTGTTTGCCGGTACATTCCATCTTTTCCCTTTCATAAAGGCGAAGCTTACCCGATTTCAAAGCTATGCTCTGATTCCACAACCTGAACATCACGGACCACCGCCTGCGAGCGCCAGTGGCTCCGGACCGGAAGCTAGACGCTCTCCACCGTCGTCACCCCACGCTGGTCCTGGAGGCACCTTGTTCCAGTCTCTGTTCGGTTACACGGGGAACGGAACTGGTGGGAGTGGCGGCCAGGGCGGCTCCGGTGGTTCGTCCCGCCGACGATCCAACTCGGATACGACGGGGAACTCGTCCAGCCATGTCCCTGGGAGCTGGAACGACGAGTTGGATTAAGGCGGCGGAATGTATCAAACACTAGTTTTGTAATTTTTCTGTTGTATCACCTTTGACTCGCACGATAATTTAGACCATAAAACCTTAGTTCCAACCTATGAAAAATATCCATAGGTGTGTAAGGTTCTGCTGAGTATTTTCATCGCCCTCGCGCGCAATCGTAGGTGGTGGGCTTGTGGAATTTTTCTGGACCTGACTGGCAGTGCTCTGCTCTAACTAGACTACCAGAAAGATTTTTTTCTTCGAGAAATTGAAGAAAAAATCATGAAAAAAATACGAAAAATGGCTCAGCGGTAGAGCATCTGATTCTGACATTCGTGGGAACATTATGCGGCATCAGCCCCTATTTCACCCCTCGATGTTTTCCGTTCAATGGGAATTTTCTGCTGCTCCTGCAGCTGTACCGTCTCCGCTTCCCGACCACCCACGCGAAGTTGCACTGGAGGATTACAGGGAAGAAAAAAAGGATCTGACACTCCGTTGACAACAATTGAATGTCGGAGAAGCCGAATCGTTCCATTTGCGACTACCACGTCAGGGCGTGGAGAACTCGGGAGAAGCAATTCGCATATGACAGCAAAAGACCCTTCTAATTGCACACAATACAAGATACACGATGTTATTCCACAAGTTCAGCATATTGTAGAACCCCGTCGATATTTCCGTTTTAGTTCGTGGTGGCAGTCGTGAAGGGCGTGCTGTAAACGGAGGCTAAGAACCAGCGGAGACGAGGGTAACATGGACGCGTACGTGGCAAAGCCAACCTGCTTGTTGGCAGTGTCGAACACGGAGTAGAAGCGCTCGAGGAATGCGTAGCCGTTGATAAAGTCGAGGCCCTCGCCAGAGTTGGAGCCGAGGTCGGCGACGATGAGGTATATGCCGGTGGAGGTTCCGCCAATCTGAGTGTTGAGCGAGCGGGGGAAGATCTGGGCGTTGGGGGTCAGGGCATAGGTCGTGCCGCCTGGTTAAACCGTCAGGTTTTATTGGAAGTGTTCGGAAAAATCATGAGACTGACTGATGACGAAGTTAAGGTTCTGGAGGTTGGCGAATTGGGTGGCGGTGAGCTTGAGCAGACCAGTGGTGCTGTCGAGGACCCCGCCGGTTGCCGCCTTGTACTTGGTGAACGCATTGGAGGCAATCAGGACGAGAGTTGTGCCAGTGTCGACGATGCCGGCGGTGGAAGCCAGAATGCTGGTGCCGCTCGTACCGTCTGGTGGAAGTTTCAACATGAATCGAGAAGAATCTACGGCCAAACGTACAGGTGATAGCCTGGTTAATACCCCAGTACTCCCGGGCGGGCGAGGTGGTCGTGAGGGGGGTGAACGCGATGGAACCGGTGAACTTCGAGCTGTCAGTTCCACCGAAGGCAATGGAACCGTTGTTGTCGTCCTCCGAAGTGGTGGGCTCGAAGGAAATGCCGATCAGGTCGTTGGTGATCGTGCCCTGGCCGAAGAGGTTGTCCGTGACGGTGGGGATGAGGGTCGAGGTCGACTTGGTGAGAGTTCCCTCGGTGAGGTCGACGGGGCCAATTCCGAGGATTCCGTCGACTGGGAAAATAAATGAGCCAAGGCCAAGCGCGCCAGGAGGAATTGATCCTACCGCCAGAGAAGCCGCTCGACTTGGACGCGACGCCGATGGACTGCTTAGCAATGACAAGACCGGGGGCGAGAGTAACCTGGTCGGTGTACTCGGTGCCAGAGAAGGAACCAGAGCCGTAGGTGACGGACTAGGAGAAAGTCAAT
This sequence comes from Mycena metata, assembly GCA_029378385.1. Lineage (NCBI taxonomy): Eukaryota > Fungi > Basidiomycota > Agaricomycetes > Agaricales > Mycenaceae > Mycena > Mycena metata. The sequence goes on along the minus strand of JARKIB010000001.1, from coordinate 2,293,909 downwards.
TCAGGGAGCCGTTCCTACAAAGTACAACTTACCACAGACTGGGTGGTCTTGGTCGAGGTGGAGGTCACCACATATTTCTGCGTGGCACCAACCCAGGTGTTGGAGCTACCGGTATCGACGATGAGCTGGTCTTGGCGCAAATTCAAACCAGGAACATGGAAATAATACTGAACGGCTCACAGGTCGTAGCGGGGCTACCGACACCGACGGAGGCAATGTAGGTGACAACCTGGTTGGAGACGGGCTCCGAGACAACTGCCCGGCTAGCCTTGGCGCCACCGTTCTTAAAGGCGGCGACGCGGGCCAAGTCGTTCTGGTGAACGGTCTTGGTGCCGGTGAAGTTGAACCGGCGGGAGATGGGCAGGCTGATGAAGTTGTCCTCGACCAGGACGGGTCCAGCTGCGACGCGGAGAGCGAGAAGGATGGAGGGAAGGAGGGTAAGGGCTGGCATGTTGGACTGGGACTTGGTCGAGGAAGTCGGGAGTCGGTGAACCTGAGTGAACCGGTACCGTTGGAGTACTCCCTGCGGACTCTTTATACAGATTCTACCATCAGCTTGCGTGTTATGTGCATTATTTGAGGTCATCCGCCTGCATTGGGGGATCACTGGTGTCCTCGTGGTTCGTTTGCGGAGCCATCACATAGCGGAGGAAGTTGCAAAGAAAGGAAGCAACGCTTGAGTGATAACAGGAATAGTTGCCATATATGAGAAGTAGGGTCAAGCAGGGCCAAGTATGGCGACAGTGAAATTGTTGTTGCATACTGCTTTTGATCCCGCTTATTGAAGAGATCGCAAGCAGTTGCTGCAGATCTCGCCGCCAAAGGGCGTCCAGCAGGCGAATAGGACAGAGCATCTAGTAGACAAAGCATCCAGTAGACAATAGACCAAGTGACTTGCATCTGGTTGCATGAGTCTCTCAGCTGGATTTGCGTGCCATCTTAAAAACCCTTCCGCGGCCTTCCTGGGAATTGAGGGCTCCGTGGCGCGTGGTTGTTTGTTTTTTGAATGTCCTCGAGAGAGGCCATGGAGGCTAACGACTCCTCCGCAGCGTGCGCGCTGGTCTCCTGATCCACTACGGTACCAACCGTTCTTGGCAAGTACTCGGGCTTGGCGTCCTTCATCCTAGAAGCTAGAGCTACAGATGAACACCGAGTCTCCGGAAAAGTGAACGTGGAGGGAAAGGCGATTCCGAGCATCTGGGCGCGCCCTGTTGCAACTTGCGACGGATATGGTGCGAGCTGGTGCGAGTCTTGGTGAGAAAACCTGCGCCAGAAAGGAGAATGACCCAAGATGAGTCCGTATTGGCGAATACAGGCGACAACGATGTGGAAGGATGTGCATGCGTTCAAGTTTAGCGCTGTCAACAAGAAGAGATCAAGAACTTCTTATTTCTCGGTACCGCGTTGTGTCGCGATCAAAGCCCCGCTGAGCGTGAAACTGGTTGTCATTATTCGCGGTTCGTCTATTAGGTGCATACAATATTACAGAGTTCCTTGCAGAGTTCAGAAAAGAAAGAAAAGGAATCTAAACACGACGACGACAGCTTCAAGATACCGTGGGCCAAGAGGCGACCTCTACGCAAAACGGACTTTCTCGCCCGGACGGCCTTCTGACAGGAGCACAACAGCCTGCGTGTCGAGTCAACAACGGCGCCCACAAAACCGAAGAGATACTCACATATTTCCCGCTAATCTTCCACCCAGGCTCCGTCTGGTCTAACTTTTCCGCAATCTCATCCCCCTCGGCGCCGAGCCCAACGACGACGTCGCTCTTGATCGTCCGTAGGCTGACCATCTTGGGCGCCCCGGCAGCGCTGGACATGGGCCCGATGGCGACGTCGAACGCCGTGCTCGCGGGCGCGGCGCAGTCGTACGTGAGCTTGCGGTGGTTCAGGTCACCCTTGAAGAACACGAGGTCGGAGCGCGAGAGGTGCAGGAACAAATCGGGGGCCTCGGAGTGCCTGCGTCGCGATGAGCCACGGTCTAAAAGGACTTTGGAAGCAACTCACAAGTCCCAGAAGGTGTAGCCGGTACACCAGAACGGGTGCTGCTCGTACACCCATTTGCCTTCCTTCTCATATTGCTGGGGGAGAAAATGTCACAAGGGTAATAACACAGGAGTAGGTATGGGGCTACCTTCCAGCGCTGGCCGAGGCGGCGAAGAGACTCCAACTCGACATCGGTGGCGTTGGGGAACAGTTGGCCGTAGACCATCGTGTTGAGAAGCCATTCCCAGTCTTTTTTCGTGACGTCGGACACAAACCACGCGAAACGCTTGCCGTGGAATACGATTTTGTTCGCGAGGCCGCTCTGGAGAAGGAAGTCCGCTGCGGGCAGGTGAGCATATGCGCGACGTGGAAACCGGTGTTTGACTGACCATAAACGCAATCACAATACAGTTCGAATCCAGCATTGTCGAGGACGAAATCTACACGGCCACCGGTCTTTGAGCGCATCTCCTTGACGGTCTCCCACAGCTGGCCGAGGTGGTTCCCGAGGATGTTTTTCTCTGTCGCGGCAAGATGGTCGCCGCCGGTGGATTGCAGCGACTTGATTTGTTCCTCCGTCATGTTGATGAGGAGGGACAGGTCGGTCGAATTGCCCCAAAGGCAGACCTGGGTGAGTTCCAAGAACATGAGGCGCTCCGCGTCGAGTTTTTCTTCAGGCGAGAGGTTGTCCGAGATCTTGAACGGCTCGGCGAAACGCATGGAGAGCTCGAAAACGGCGTCGGACGAGCGGGAGAAGGTGTCGCACTGGATTGGAACGCGTCAAAACACAATGGAGGAGAGGAAAGAACTGCAAGCCAAACCTTTTGTCTATAAAACACGTCGTAATCTTTCCAGAATTTGCTAACGCTGAAGCATTCGTGGAGGCGGCGGTATTTGTACGCCTCGGCAAACAACCAAGGGGCGTTCATGAAATCTTTGCCCTGGAAGTACTTGGCGATTTCCTGAACAACAAAACTCAGTTGCGCTGTTGCATAATTTTCGTTGGTGCTGTTACCTTGTTCCACAGGGCAACGTCGGCCTCGTCGTCGTCAATGATGGGTCTGAGCTTGTGGTTCTCGCTGAGGTCAATCATGAGGTCTGCCATGCGTTCGATACAGGCGACGAGGTCGACGACTCTCTCCTCGGACGACTGCTCGTTGAGGGTGCGGGTGGTGTCTTCGATGGCCTTGCCGAGGATGGTCGGCAGGCGGGATTGCATCGTCGCATGGGCAAAGGAGTACTCATGGTAGCCGCGGTATGCGGGCCACGGGGGGTTGTTGGGGTCGACCTGGACGTGTTTGAATGAAAGGAGAGACGCTGGGAGCGACAAAGGAGCGTACCCTGGTCGGAGTGCGCGGCCACTGGGCCTTGATGTCCTTTTTGCTGGGAAGATGGCCGAGAGAAAGGGTGACGCGCGAGGGTGCACCAGAGGTTGAGGGTGCGGCGAGCACGTCGCCGTGGACGCCGTTTACGCCGTTTACGCCGTTTGCTGAAGGAGACATTGCTGGCAAAGAGTGAGTTCGACGCGTACTTGTAGAAAGGGGCCTGCAACAAACAAGGGAGAAGGAGAATTCAAACGCGGAGATGTGGTTGCGGATACAAAAAGGAGAGACGCGTCTGGCGGCTTTATATTCTCGCGTCGGATTCCTAATCCGAACAACCTTTGCAATTTTCATTTTCACGCGCCTCGACCTCGGCGTATTTTTAGATGACCCTCGTTGTAATGATATCATCCCCCTCTTTCAGCTAGAAAACACAGTCAGAATCCACCCGAGAAATCACGAATTAATTACTGCCCATCGCGGGGTTCAACATCTCCAACCAACCCAAACGCCAGCACTCCCCTCGAAACCCGCGAGGTTGTAGCACAGATTCAACGTTGTTCAGCACCTCGCGATTGAGAAAAAGATAAGATGGACGTCATACAAATCCATATCGATACTCCACCTTTGTAAACGTTTCTTCTGTTCTTTGTCCTTTCAACCAAGAATCGCAGACGGGGACGGAGGAAAATGAAAACCGGTCACACACTCGGTTCCCAAACGCCGCTCGCCGACGGTGAGTCAACGGAGTGGTGAAAAGCTGCAACCGAGATAACTGATAAGTACCTATCGACCGTATATGGGTTCTTGATGTGAGCACATCACTCGGCATGTCGGCATTATGTTTGTCGGCAATCATTCACGATCACGTTCTGTGTTGGTTGATTCCGTTCTCGACTCCGTCCCGTCCCCCGCCATGTCCATCTGGCAGATAGGTAAGAACGAGCTCACAGACGAGGCTCAGGCCTTCAAGAACAAGCTATCCAGTAAAGGTCCTTATATTCCGAACCGTTTTTGGCGACCTGGCTTGACCGATTCATCTCCAGAAACACAAATCGCCGCACAGCAAAACGAAATCCTCAAACAGGCCGCAGAACTAGCAGATCTCAGGACAACTCTCAACGAGACCCTACACAAAGTGCGTCTTGTGCCACTGGAACCATACACACAACCTCACCTTTCGCCAGCTAAACCACGAATCGGCACGCGCCATCTCATTAGAATCTACCCTTGCCAAATGTAACGAAGATTTACGAAACGAGAGCCTCGCCGCTCAAAACGCCGCCGCCGCATTACTCGGCGCACAGGAGAAGCTCAAGGCCAAGGCCCTCGAAACCCGCGAGCTCGAGGCCACCCTCGAAACCCTCTCACATAAATCCGACAACTTCAATGCACGTGGAGCCAGGCTCGAGAAAGAAAAGGGCACCCTCGAGGCCCGCGTACGCGAGCTAGAAGGAAATCTACGACAGCTCAGTTCTCCGGCACCCACGGTCGCCACACCGTCACGCCAGCGTGCGACCCGCCGACGCTCATCCTCTGTCTCCGACACGCGAATCATCACTCTGGAGCAGGAGCTGAAGGATACGCGCGTTACCCTGGCCCAGCGAGAGACCGAGCTCCGCGGTGCCACCGCGAAGCTCGCACAAACTCAGAATGACTTGGTTAAAATCGAGAACGAGAAGCTGGCGTCGGACAAGCGGCTCCAAGCCGAGCTACGCGAAATCCGAGTGGCGCTGCAGGACAAGAGCGAGGAGCTCGAGTACATGAGGGAGCAGCAAGGGGACAGCGGACGGGAAGACGAGCTGCTGAGGAGGATTGACGAGGACGACGCGACGATCGCGGCACTCAAGAAGCTGCTCGCAGATGCTCCAGAGACGGCGGAGCTAAAGGAGCGCTTACGGCGGGTGGAGCAGAAGCTGCTTATCGAGTCCGAGCGGGTGCTAGATATGGAGGGCCGGCATATTGAACTCATCAGAGAGAAGGAGGAGGCTCTGGACGAGGTCGAAGAAGCTCGGAATGAGATTTCCAACCTCTCTGACGCGCTGCACCAGAAGGAGAGGATGATTGAGGAGCTGGGACAAAAGTGCGTCATACTTTTCCATAAACCTCCGGGCTGTAACTTATCGCCCAACCAGCCCTCGGCTATCTGTCGAACAGGACGTGGAACGGCTTCTCGGAGCGATTGACCGCATTCGTGGGGAACGAGACGACGCTCGACGTACCCTTGAATTCCAGCAAATCGAATCCAAGTTCGCGGAGGAGGCCCTGCACGCCCGGATCGCAGCCCTCACCGCCAACAATGCAAACGCCCCTGCAACAGTTGAGGCGGAGGTGCAGCTGCTACAACAACAATTAACGGCGGTCGCCTCCCACGAGCAGAGTGTGCTCCACCAGAAGAATCAAGAGATACGGAGGATGGGTCGTACGGCTATGGCGTCAGCGGTAGTCATCGAGCATCTGCGGTCCCAGGCGGGTTTGGCCTCCGAGGAGCTGTTCAGCGCGTCCACGACTTCGGAGAACGCGATGGAGGATGTGTGTCAAAAGCTGAAGGACGTAGAACTGCAGTTGGGCGCCGCCGCGCAAAGTCTTGAGGCGATGACGAGACAGCGCGACGAGTTGTTGACGCAGCTAGTGTTGAAGGAGTCGGAGTGGAAGAGGGAGCTCGAGACAGTGAAGGAGGCGCAGAAAGATGCGGCTGGAGCGTTCAAGGACACCGAGTGTTTGCTCAACAACGTTACGGCCGAGCGGGATAACCTGAATCTCGAGGTGGCCAATTTCTCCGCAGATCTTGAGGCGGCGCGGCGCGAGCTGGCGGCGGCCGAGACGCGTTACAGCGCGCTGCAGTTCCACCAGTTGGCGTCGATGTCCTCGAACGAGGCCACAACGACGCTGCGAGCGCAGCTCGCGGAGCAGGAGAAGCGCGTCGCGCGGCGGACGGAGGATCTCAACGTTCTGCAGCACGACAACCAGCGGCTGGAGACGAACCTGCGGCTGCAGGAGGAGCGGCTCAGCGAGATGGTGATGGAGCTGGAGGTCTTGGCGACGGAGAAGGACGCGATGGTGGATGACTGCGCGGACGCGCGGCAGGCGAGGGACGCTGCGATTGCGCGGGTGGAGGAGTTGGAGGTGGAGATGGAGGGCCGTCTCGAGGCTGGCGATGTTACGCTCTGCGCCATGGTTAGCGTGGTTGTGCAGACGGTCGATAAGTCCCGGGAGGCGCTTCGCCGACTGGGTGAGAGAGCAATGCGCTCTTCGCAGAAGGCGGCGGCGGAGTCCATCAGTTGGTCGAATCGGGTCTCGGAACTGGACCAAGAGCACCAGGAACTGCAGGCACTCGTCTCTAGCATGGAAGCCAGCCACCGCGCCGAGCTCGAGCGTCTCACCCACCAATTGGCCGAGAAGGATCGCCAGCTGGGCGAGAACGATCTCGAAGGCGAACTGGCACAGTTGAAGGTCAAGCACGTCGAGGAGATGGGTTTGTTGCAAGGGCAACTCGTAGAGACGACAAGCGCGCTAGACGAAGCTCAGGCTCGGTGTCAGGCTGCTGAAGAAGACTATCGACAAGCCTTGTCAGAATCGACGCAGTCAAAACAGGAGCTCGAGTCGGCTGCCGGTGACGCCGCCAAACAGGTTGAGACCCTTAGGGTAGATCTTGCGCGAATCCGGGACGAGCATACGGTCACTGTTGAGGCGCTGAACACTCAGATCACGGTTGCGGTGTCCGACACAGAGAAGCTTCAAGCGGCTCATCGTGAGCTGGTAGACCTCCATAAAGGTACCGTAGGCGAGCTTGGCACAGGCTCGAGAATCCGCGAGTACCCGTTTGAAGGAACTCGAAGCTCGCGTGGCGGACCTTGAATCTCAACTCGAGGCGCAGACTGAGGATGCGGAGACTTGGCGACGCCAGCTTGACGAGGAAGCGGAGGTGCATACGCGGGAGCAGGAGGAGCTGCAAGCCGCTTTTGAGCTTGCAACGGCGCAGTTCAAGGAGGAGTTGTCGGCAGTTTCGGCCGAGCTGTCGGAGGCGCGCTCCGAGGTGCAATCTGCGCTGGAGGAGAGGACGGCGTTGCAAGAGGAGGTCACCACTCTACAAGCGGAGATTCAGCGGTCGTTATCCTTGCGCCGGTACTTGGAGAATCAGGTCAAAGAAGGGCAAGTCGATTTTAGTGATTTCTTGGGTGCCTTTTTTCTAACACCTTGACAGTGAGCAAGTGGCCGCCTCTTTGAACGCCGATCTGGAGCAGGTTCGGGCACAACATGCGCGCGCAGAAAAGACTGGCAAGGCTGCAGAAGTGAATCTGAGCTTGCAGAATGCCCAGCATCGACGTGAGATGTCTGAGCTTCAGAGCCAATTGGCGGTGCTGCAATCACAGCCCGACTTGGGAGGCGTAATAGGCTGATCTAGAGGAGCGCAACAACGAGATGGAGGAGTTGCTGAAGATCAAGTGCGCCGAGATTGAGGAGAATGACGATCGTGCCCTCGAGTAGGTTCCGTCCGCACCCTCCGCTTGCATTTCCATTGATTATATTCTGAACAGGATGCTGAAGAACAACAAGAAGCTCACGACGAAGGTCGAGTCTCTAACTCGGAAGGTGCAGAACCTGCAGGCGAAACTCGCGGCATGCCAAAGCGTCGAATCCTAGCGCTAGTGCGCCGATGGAGGTCCCCGAGCCCGAGTACAAGGCGTCTCCTTCTTTGCCGAATCTTCCGACACGGCAACGTTCGAATACACTCTCTGCCATTCCGCCAGGTACCCTCCCTCCCTTCATTCGCTCTCCCAAGTCCAGGTCGCGCCTCATCAAACCGAGTTGCTTCGGGATCGGCTTTACCGAGACCCAAGACGCCAGAACGAAAGGCTATACCAGTGTTCAAAGCGCAGACCCCAGAACGGCGGATTGCCCCGATCCCTCCTTCTCCTTCGGCGCCGGTGCTGGGTCAGAAACGGCGCGCACCTGACGACTTTGAAGACATCAGAGTTCCGACGCAAGGGTTCACTCCGGAAAGCCTTCCTGACGAGAACGGGACGCCGCGTGTGCGGAGGGTGTTGACTGGGTTCACGCCGGTGCGCCAGAGCGGGCGTACGGCTGCTGTTGCGTCTCCGAAACGGACGCTGCCGGCATCGAGATCGTCGACTTCTTATATTGCAGACGTGACGAACAGCCCCCGGTCAGGGGACACGGCCAAGTCGAAGCGAAGTTGGCTCGGGAAGATTAGAGGCACATCGAGGGCTGCGCCAGGAGATTTATAGGACCTTGCAATGTTGCATTTCCATCTGTATTTATCTGTATTAATTACGTATTTTTGATTGCTGCTCTTAACTCTCATCCTCGCCATCCTGCGCCTGAGGCGTATTCACAGACTACAATGTTCAAACAAGACCGCTCTCTCTTCAAAGACCTCTCCGCCGATCTGCGCGACGAGACCGATTACAAGGTCGCAACTTTAAGATCGTTCGAATACCCCTTGAACATTACCTGCGTCGCGGTTGAGCCGCTTGCTGGCTTGCTAGCCGTCGGTAGATTGAAGCGTCTCGCTGATGCACACTGGGCTCAATCACTTCATAAGGCACTGCAACCGGGACGATTCACATCTTCGGCGCAGCGTCAGTTGAAGCCAAATTATCACTCCCCGAATCTGTGAAAGTCAAATTCCTACAATTCTCGAGCTCGACTTTCCAGATAGTGTGTCTCGGTATGCATGCATACCTATCTGTGCTCCCAATCTTCTCATCGCGCTAAGATGAGCGAAGCCAGTTGTTTGTATGGGACCTTTCGCCGGTTGGTAGGCCGAAGCTCGTTGCATCCGCGAAATTCGACCACGCAACGTACGTGGAGGGATAGTGCACGTCGGTTCACTCGCGATTTTAACTATGCATTACAGCGCACTAACGCTTTCGCCCTCTCATTCGCATGTCGGTTCATTCATGACATTATTTTTCGCGCGAAACTCACCGTGTCCATCCAGGCATTCATTGCGCTAGAATCCGGAGAGATGCGGACTTATGATCTTTTATGCCTGCGCAAATCCGAGTACCGCATGCCGAATATGTGGCATCTGTACGAAGAGAAAACGATGGCAACGCGCATGAATCCAGTTTCTGCACCGTGAATACTGCCCAGTCTGCATAGAATTTGGTTCTAACTTCGCTCGCAGTCCCTTTCCCGTAGAAACTGTGGTCCATCCTCGGGATCTGAACCTCTTATTCGTTGCGTATTCAGGTTGGTTTATTCCGTTGATCGAGCTGCCAGTAATGACTTGTTCATTAGGCGGAATTATATTGTCTGACTTGGTAAGCTGCCATCCGGAATACTGAGGCCAGATCTGAGGCAATAATTCGTACTCCCAGACCCAACGAAATACACTACGTGCTTACGAATTCGTGCTGCCTGCGGGAGCTCCTGGCGGTCCTGGCTATGGTCATCCGGATATCCTCACACATCGGCGCCCAGAAGTTACTGCAATCGCAATCCACCCTGCTGGGCATTTCTTTGCTGCGGGATATTCGGACGGGTGTATCGCCTTTTGGGCCATCGAGGACGAAGATCAGCCTCTCTTCGTAAGGACTCTCGACGAAATAAACGTTCATCTCGTGGATATGGATGAACTGGAAAAGACCCGCGATGCGCCACCTCCAGAAAGAGAGCCGATATACAAACTCGCGTGGTCCTCTTTCCCGAATTCATCAGATCCTAGAGGTGGTCAAACCGCGTTGACAATCCTGGGCGGTCTTGCCATGGCTCCAGGGGAGGCCACAGGATTGAATGTTCAGTGGCTGCCGGCGTTTAATCCCTCAGAACCACCAACTCCAGCAGCAGCAACTCAAACAGGCTTGCATCCATTCATGCGATCTGCTATGCAGGCGTCCCTACACCCCATTTCTGACTTCTTTTATTATACCCCCGGCATTGCACAGGACTTTTTCTTGGTGCCCCGGAGCAGCCCGCATTTCTCCGGCCATTACGATCCCAGCGCGATTTTGATTTCGGTTGAATCGGTTGGCGATGCGCGGGTTATAGAAGCTCACCAGTTTCCCCCGCCCGCGTTTTTGGCTCCGCCGGAACCAGTTATGGAAGCAGAAGATCCATCCAATTCCTTAGTAGACGACTTGGCATCAACTCTCAAATCTATGGCATTGAACGACGACCCGCACGTCTTGCGGCCACCAACGGCACTATGGTTCGGTAGTACCGGGCTCTTTCAAGCTCAGCTGCTTACACTTGACCGGGAGTCTCATGAATTACTTGTTGCCGGCGAAGACGCATATCCTTTTTCTTTGACGTTGAAAGGAGGTGCTGCATGGAGCGACGAAACGAAGCTCAGAGAGATCAGGCTCGCCAAGGTTCGTCCTTTATTATGAAACAACTTCACATCTTTAATAAGCGATGCGAATAGTTTCAGATGCCGCGCGTTTTGCTGACTCTACACCGGAACCTGGCCACTGCTGTCCAATTTCACGATATAAGTGCACAGTTACTGATCACCTCCGACGCCCCAATTGCGAATCATTTCCCGAAACCGCTTCCTGGCCTAACGATTGACCTGAGAGCGTTGCTCACAGATGCGTCCGTGATCAAGAGGACTTCACCAACATTCATGAATGAAGCAGTGTTGCAGTCGGCTTACCTTGCTCGACAGTCTCTTGAATGCGTGATACAACTTGCGTCGGGAGAGATCATCGTCTATCGCTTGAAGACGGACTCAGGAAACCCTACCAGGTCCGCAGAGGTGCAGGACGACGAAATCGTCCCTTTGGACCATATCTTCACTCCGGAAGGCTCTCGATTTGCGCCCTATTTCCTTTTGACCACCGGAAAGTCCGTATCAGCATGCGCCATCTCAGATATCGGTAAATAGAGCACCTCGCACTCGACAATCCCTGCCCTGATCATCTCGTGATTTTAGGGTTTTTGGCAGTCGCCTATTCCGATTCCCTCGTTGTAGTCGACATGCGGGGACCGCGAGTAATTTTGCGCCACGGACGGGACAAAAAGAAAGACCGAATGTCTCTTCACCTTCACTCGGCTGATTCTGTGCATATTGCATCGTTAACATGGACCGTGGCAACGTTGGAAAACGGTAAACTCATAACGGTCATGATTTTGTCTCGGTACTGACAGTTTTCCTTCGGTAGACCCCCAGCTGCGTATTCGCTTGATCGTCGGCCACGCCTCTGGTGCAGCGGAGATTTTAACTATAATCCGTGACACTAGTTCTCCGGCCTGGCGAACCGACTCGCACATACACAAGATCGAAAGTGTGTCTCATCCGCTCACACAAGGCACCTTTGTCTTGGACCCCAAGAATGGACACGCCATTCGAGCAACCAAAGAACAGCTTGCGCAATCCTTCCAACCTACCCCTCCCGAAACGCACTGTATACTCGTAACGGCTGGTGTCAAAGGTGCAAGATGCTTTGCTGACATTACTGGTTCACGACTCGGGAAGACGGATTGGGGAAATAAGACGGGCACTGTTTACAACGTCCAGATTATTGAGAAAATGGGTATATATCCTTCATTTTTCCGAAGTCGGCTAATTGTTTTGAACTCAGGCTCCCATGCATTGCTCGCCTTCACCGACAATCATGAAGTGTTGGCGTATTCTCTTCCTGCTCTGGATTACATTTGTACTCTTCAACTTCCAGTCGAAGCCGCCTCGTCAGTGTGCAAATCATGTATTCATCTTTCCAGCTTCCTTCTAACATTTCAATAGTCATTCTTGTGATGATACCGGCGACTGGGTGGTGTATACCGTGAACAATGCTTCAGGGATTATAGATCATGCCTCATATGGCACGGTGCTCGATTTCCGTCGTGCTTATGATCCACCAGACATCGACTTTTCGGCAACCAAGCCAACTGTTCCATCTCAACCCCAGCCCGTCTCTCTCGGCCCAACATCGCTGTTGAGCTCATGGTTCCGGTTCGGAGAGTCCATGACCGGGGCGCAACTCGACATTCTCTGTAACCTGCTTTTCTGCGCTACTTAAATCTTGTTCTAAACCCGAGTCCGCATTTTAGTAGGAGGCCCGAATCGACCTATCCCTGTGCCGGCAACCAAGCCCAAGAGTGCCGCGACTCCGACAGATGCGTCTTCTATAGCACAGACGGCGGCTGGCGTCCAGAGCAGTCTGTATTCAAGACTTCAATCTGCCATGGGCGAGAGAGGGTAAGTGCACAAATCCGACGATACTCGGACTAATCATGGATTCAGCCAAATGCTTGGGGATCTGGAGGATCGATTTAACTCGTTAGAAGAAGGAAGCAAGAGCATGGTGTCTCAGGTAACTTTCATCTCTCTTCAACTGGACAGAATTTTGACTGCATTGGAAGGCCAAGCGCCTAGCGGCGGAACAGAGCGCAAAGAGCTGGTTTGGAATATAACTTAAATTGTCAATGTATTTTTGTGTCGGCTATAATCGGGAACCATTTTACGTCATCATTAATATTCTTGCTCTGAGCCACGAAGTTCAACGTTCGCGCAGTCGCCCTTGTCCCTCGCCCAGCATCTTACTCAATACAACCAGCAGAATACGGCGAAATGTCCTACGACCAATTGCACAGACAATGCCGAACCCTGGAGAACCTCTTTTACACCAAACTGACCTCGTACTCGCAACTGGTCTCGACTATTTCCCGAAATTCCAACGACCTGGAAGCATCGGGATCAAGTGAAAGATGGAAAGACATGGAGCTCGAGCTGGACGACCTCCTCGAAAAGGCATATCCAACGCGCTTTCGGGAAGTGCCACGCTAACATCGGCCACAAGTTGGAGGAAATGAACGAGCAATTGTCCGCGCTGGCCAGCGAACCCGAAACTCTCTCGGCGTCCATGCTGCGCACTATACAGAACCACACAGAGGTCTTTCAGGACAATGCACGAGAATTGAGGCGCACGAAGGTGCCGTGACGATTTCGCATTTTTGTCGCGTGTTCTAAACTTGTGGCAGACTAGCGTCAAGAACGCCTTGGATCACGCCAACTTGCTCAGCGGTGTCCGAAACGATATCGAGTAAGTACTTACTTGTCGCTGAAGCTCTCAATACCCCTTTAACACTTTATAGCGCGTACCACTCTTCCGCTGCAGATTCTCTGTTAGAAGAACGCGGTCGGATCGATAGTTCGCACAGTGGGGTCGATGCCATGCTAGAGTACGTCTGAATCCCTGGTCAACGCGTTATCTGACCTCGTTCCAGTCAAGCGTATGAAACCCGTGCAGAATTTGGTCGGCAGAGAACTGCCTTGACGGGAATAAATTCGCGTATGAAGAGCGTGCTCAGTATGTCAATTCTGTAAGCTTCAGACACACGCCTGACCGTGTTCAGATACCATGCCCAGTATTGACAACGTCATTTCTATGATCAAGTCACGAAGACGGCGGGACACTATTATAATGGGTCTGCTGATTGCGGCGTGTATCCTGTTTATTCTTTGGTACATGTGGGGCTAGTAAAGGACGCAATTGACAACTCGTCCTGCCAATTTATCCGTTTATAAATGCTCTCCAATTGGCCTCCAATCGACGGACAACGCCCCACTCGCCGTCGTCTAGCTTATCTAGCCATTCGTCTTCAATAGGCCATCCTTTAACGCGGGCCACAAGAGTCAGTATTTCGATACACTTTTCTGTACATGCGTCTATGTGATTGTAGTCGGATTCGATGAGAAGGCGGTCTGAAGGACACCCCGCGATCAGCGCGTTGAGGTTACTGGACCGCCCGTTGATTGTAGTGGACAGCGACATGAAGATATTCTTGTGTTTCTTCTATTTAAACGAGTTAACTCCAAGTCACACAAACTCGAGAGCGATCTCGGACCTGTAGGGCAGCACAAACTTGCGGATTCATCGAACAACTGTGGAGGTCAATTCTGGTATCCGCCCAATAGTCAGGAAACAAAGATGTGCGGGAGAAGGTCAAGGTAGTAACCGGATAATTTCCCATTGTTGCCCGTGTTTCGATTTTTGCTTGTTCAACAGATCCACGGTTACCTGTGGACAGTGAACACTGTGAAGACTAACACTGCGCCGCAATTCAACGGCAAGATCCAGCTGAGCCTCGAGAACCAAGAGTTGGTCTGCCAGTCGAATCAGCAAGGTAAACGAGCTGTGAGCGATCGAGTCGAACGTTTGAGTGGAATTGTAAATGGTGTTAGCCTGCGCGGAGATGCACGGTAGTCGAAGGCCACCCGAAAGTCTTTGTCTAAGCCAACTTCCCCAAGCATTGTTTTGGTCGACGATAGTAGTCCGAAATTATGCCGCAGGTCCTCAAGGACCTCATCAATTGACATGGGCTCGGGAAGCAGCGAAATGAGCTCCTCGAAGGCAGAGACCTTTTCTGCTGAGGGTTCGGCGTCGTCTCCGATAAAAAGATGCCGATAGTGCTCATATTTCGAGGTGACGGTACCCAGGGATATCAGATGAGAAAACCACGGATGATATCCTGCCGGGATTCAGCAACAGGGACAATTTCGTGCAAGGGTTTAAAATACCAAAGCATGGTATAACTTTGACCGGATTCTGAAGAGCTAAATCGCGAACCAAGCTACATCCGGTACTTTGAGCGCTGCACAACAATTGTTTGCTGGCGCCGGGTACCTTTGGTCACCGTGATATGTGCTCATTGCGCAGACCGTGATTTCGAGCCGTTCCATGGATTCGGCGGAGACCGCCCTCGCTTCAGTAGGATGACAGTGTGCGTCTATAACATGTTCTAAAACGCTTCGAGGCCACTTCGCCGCCGCCATGCTCGAACTGTGATCAGAGATGGTTGAGTCGGGATGTGAGAGTCTGCGATAATTAAGTTGTAGTGATTGTGGGCGCTGGTTCTGGATGGCGGTTAAGTGGAGGAAGAAGTTGAAGCGATCAAATTGATCGGGTGTCGATGGTTGTTCCCGAAATAGAAAGTGTATGCTCTCTGGTTCGTTCACGCCTCTTCGTCTGAAACAACTTCTACGACGGCCAATGACCCTGGACGCCTCACCGCCCTTTCTACCCGGGCTGCCAGCACCGTTAGACAGATCTCTGTTCCGCAAATCGATTCCTATCCTGGCTGCACGCTTTCCTGCCACAAAATTAGGGTCAGTTCGCAAATCTGAGCCGATGCGACGGTACTTTGTCAGCTATTCACTCCAAGATACCGTCATGAAACAAATGTTTGCAGATCGGTCCTTGATATCCCGCGGCTGCGGACTGTAATCCCCAATCCGTCGAATCCAACGGGGGATAGACTTGTTCTTCTCAAAGTTTCTTCTGAAGGTCTGCATTTCTCCGGAATCACTCGCCGATCTTACGCGAAATATCGCCAAGGCAGAGGATCTATCATCCGAGGCTCTTGAATTTTTGAAAACTGAATCCAATGGATTGATTCCATACACGCTTGAACTGGGTTATGATCACTGGACAGCAGGTACTTCACCAAATAACTTGCGAACCAACTATTCAAGAGAAATTAGATGAGATAATTCAGGCAATTCTTCCTGAAGCCCTGCGAGAGCGTTCTCCAGTCGGTTTCTCGATGACGGGTCATATTGGTGTGTTGACTGTTTGCTGGGAAAGTTTTGGATCTCTTACACTCACTTCAAGCTCACATTAACCTGAACAACGACTATTTACCATACAAGCATCAAATCGGCCAAATACTTCTGGATGTAGGTGTCTCCGTGGAAGTAATTACCGCCTCGTTCGACCCAATCGACAGAAAAATGCGTCAATCAGAACTGTGGTGAACAAACTCGACATGATCGACACCCAATTCCGCTTCTTTAAAATGGAGCTTTTGGCTGGCGATCCGGACTACATTGTTGAACATGTATGTATCGAGATTTACTTTCTACACACGCTCATCCTTTCTGTAGTCCGAGTCAGATTGTCGTTTCACGTTCGATTTCACTCAAGTTTACTGGAACTCGCGCCTTCATACCGAACACGAGCGACTGGTTCAACTATTCGATCCAGAAGATGTTGTGGCGGACGTTTTCGCCGGTGTGGGTCCCTTCGCGATACCTGCGGCCAAGAAGGGTTGCGCGGTCTTGGCCAATGATCTAAACCCGCAAAGCGCAAAATATTTAGCAGTGAATGTCGAAAACAACCGGGTGGGTGCCGTATTTCTACCTCTTGTTTATTCTGACGCGAACGAAAGGTTGCCGACGTCGTCAGGGTGTCGTGCGAGGACGGACGTGCATTCATCCTTGAGGCCGCGGCCCGCCTCATCTCAGGAGCCCTTCCCTCCTTATAGCGGCCCCAAATTAAGTAAAAGTCAAGAAAATAAGGAACGGCGAAAGCAGCGCTCGGCCGCCAAGCAGACCGATGACACACCGGCGGCTCCCCGCGCCAAAATATCACACTTTGTCATGAACCTTCCCGACTCTGCTATCGAGTTTTTGGACGCGTTCCGGGGTATCTTTTCGAGTATGGCCCAACAAGACGTCGCCAACATTTACTCCACAATGCCAATGATCCATTGCCATTGTTTCACTCGAGAGCTTGAGCCTGAAAAGGCACAAGTGGATATTCTAAAGGTGGGTCTGCTGTCTTGCCTGCTCGCTCCCTTTTGATCTTCTTCGAGAGAGTGGAAGAGAAAATTGGACATCCTCTCGACGACTTTTCACTGCATATGGTTCGGTCTGTGGCACCGAACAAAGACATGTACTGTATTAGCTTCAGACTACCCGAAAAGGTAGCATTCAAATGATTCGTAGAAAGATAGTAAGATGTGTTTTGGCTGGGATGTAGCATTCAAATGATTTACAACAATAACAATATGTGTTTGAGGGTCAAAGCCCATCAAAGAAAGCCAGTCAAACAAATATTTCAAAGACGCGGATACACGCGCCTCCGAGTGACACAACGGGTTGCGGAACTCCTCGTCGGACCTCAAAGCTAGGCCGACGATGTGGCAACGACCGCCGTCAACGCAGAGAAGGAGTTCAATGCCTGTCTCCGATTTTCTTTTCGAACGTACACTGCGGTGTTTGCGGCTCTGTTTCCGGCCCATTCGGTCCGGACGGCGTCGGTAAACAAACGTAACCAGAAAATTTGCGTGAACAGCGCAGCGCATTCCTTAAACCCGATACCCTCCTAGACGCTATAGACCTCTGTGGACGACTTCTAGACGTGCATATCCTTCCACCCCAAGTACTCGCCGGAACATGTCTTGGCTTTCGCGCATCTTCCCGACAACACTACGCCGACTCGGACGCAGGTTCTCTTACTTCTGCAATAAAGAGCGTCCGAACTGCTGTCGGCGTGCCGGAAACGGAACTCAAACGATGGAGGCGCATCTTTGACACCAACGCCAAGGTCGTAAAAGGGGAAAAGTGCGCGTTCTGGCGGCCGCAAACGAACACGATCAGCCGACAACTCACGAACCACTCATTAGATATCTGGACCCCGATAGTTTCGTCAATGCCATCGCGCCGTCGGGAGACCTGTCGAAAATTGGGCGCGCCCAATTCGCCATTCTGTTCCGTGTGGCCGACACGTCGCGGCGCGGTCTCGTGTCCTGGGAGGACTTTACCGTTTTCGAGACCACTGTTGAAGCGACCCGACGCCGACTACTGGATGGCCTTCCAGTACTTTGACGTGTATGCAAAACGCTTGCCACTCCGGGTCGTTGTTCAATTTTCTTTCGCGCCAGGGATCACTCCGGGTTTATCGACTACAACGAATTCAAAACAGTCTTCAGCGCAAATATCGGCCCTGATGCTATTCCTTTTGACTTTGACTGGTGAGCACTGTGCTTTTCTCGGGTTTGAGCTCGTTCCGACGCCATTTTCAAGCGACTGGATCAAATTATATCTGGGAAAAAGAACGGCTCGCACGTTCTAGGATGTGAGCACGCCGCTCTACTGCCCCTCCACTAAACCCTTACCCTTTCCAGACAATGAGTTTACCCAACTAATGAAGGGGCTGCAGGGCGAGCGCCTGCGCCAAGCTTTCAAATATCTAGACAAGGACACGGACGGTTTTATTCTACCTGAACAGTTCAAACAGATAATACTAGTACGTTGTAAGTGCGATATGAAGTGGAATGGGCTGACTCTAGGCTTAGGAAATCGCGGGCCACAAGCTCTCGGATGCGGTTATAGATCGGCTGCCCACTCTATGCACGCTGAGTCCCGGCCAGCGTATATCGTACTCGGAGGTTATTGCCTTCCATAATGTTATACGAGGTAAGAGATTGGCTTTCCTACCGGCGTCGTAGTTAATCCCTAACCCTACGCAGAAATGGACATGATCGAACGGTGCGCTGATTCGGGGGTGTTATTTCCCGCGACTTAACTGCATCGGGTAGGATAATACGAGAAGCGACTGCAAAGACCAAGGACGGCCGGATAGACCAATCGGACTTCCTCGACCATGCTGCGTCTAGTTCGCGGTATTCGCTTTTCACGCCGATGGAGGCGTCCATTATCTTTCACTTTGCGGGCCGTGGGAGTGGCGCTCAAAGGCTGGCCCTTATTGATTTCGCGCAACTTTTGGATCCTCGGTGGAGGGCTCCCCACGATGACTTATGACGCAGCGCCAGCGGCGTCGGTGTCTTTCCTGCAGGGCTTCTTGCACTCGGCGTATAGCTTCGTTCAAGGAGGTTCGTTAGGTTCTGCTTGCTGTTCTATTTAACTTGATATGTTTCCAGGTATCGCTGGAGGTATCGGTGCAACCATTGTGTATCCCATCGACATGGGTTCGTGATTTTCCGTCTTCTCGTTTCTTCTGATGTTGACGCGTAACTTTGCAGTCAAGGTACGCACCATCAGTTATGCTTGGATTCAATCGTGGCCAACCAGGATACCATCTACAGACCCGGTAAGAGTACCACTGATTTGGGTTCCCCGTGCTCACCGACTGTTCTGCCTGTAGGATGCAAAATCAGCGGAGCACCGTCGTCGGCCAGTTGCTGTACAAGAACAGCTTGGACTGCGCGAAGAAGATTCTGAGGAACGAAGGATTCCTCGGATTCTATCGTGGCCTGGGGCCCCAGCTCATCGTTAGTGAAACATTTGAACAATTGATTCCATTTTGGATTCTAAGCAACTCACCAGGGCGTCGCACCTGAAAAAGCCATCAAGCTAACCGTGAACGACATAATCCGAGGGCGAGCGACAGACCCCGAGACAGGTCGGATCAAACTTGGTTGGGAACTCGTCGCCGGCGGCACCGCAGGAGGCTGCCAAGTGGTCTGTCGCGGTCGCCCTGTTTTCGATTCGCCGAGACGTTGACACGACTATTTTAGGTTTTCACGAACCCATTGGAGATTGTGTATGTTTATCAGGCCGACTGAAATGCTGATCCACATGAACGTTTCAATAGGAAAATTCGTTTGCAGGTCCAGGGTGAAGCTGCCAAGGCGGAAGGATTTGCACCGAAGGGGGCGGTGCATATCATCCGGCAGCTGGGAGTGCTCGGGCTCTACAGGGGCGCGAGTGCATGCCTGCTGCGGGATATCCCATTCTCGGCCATCTACTTTCCGACGTACGGGCACTTTGAAGAAGGATATATTCCACGAGGGCTACAATGGGAAGCAGCTTTCCTTCGTCGAGCTGTTAGCATCAGCGGGGATCGCGTGCGTCTGCTCTTTTTTACTTTGTTGTGATGATAATGGTCTTGGCATGCAGTGGGATGCCCGCCGCGTACTTGACAACACCAGCTGGTAAGGGGTTCACTTAATATTTTGGGACGCATGTGCAATGGCCTGTAGATGTTGTCAAGACGCGACTACAGGTGGAGGCGCGCAAGGGTCAGACCAACTACAAGGGTTTGACGGACGCGTTCGTGCAGATATGTGAGTGTTGCTGATCGCCGCGACTGTTCGCTGATGGGGTGCCAGATCGGGAGGAGGGCTTCCGTGCGCTATTCAAGGGCGGGCCGGCGCGAATTGTGCGGAGCAGCCCGCAGTTTGCATTCACGCTGATGAGCTACGAAATGTTCAAGAAGATGGTGAGGCTTATTTGCGTTGTTTGTGTCGTTGTGCGTTGCTCATACCGCCTGGCAGATGCCCGTAAGTGGACCCTGATTGGCTGATCGGATTCGTTTGGTAATTTGTGTTGCAGTATCCGTGGGACGCGAAGCCGCGACAAATGGAGACGGCGCTGACGGTGCGCCCCGACGAGATGAGCAAGGTGCGGGCGCGGAATGCGCTGCGGATTTTGCTGGACGTGCACGGGGACTTTGGACGTCGGGCGGTTGGCGGCAAGGCAGTGTCGTAGTGGATATATTTGAATGGAGATACGGCGTTTCAGCCAATCGTGTGGGCCAATGGGATTCGGTGGTAGTGTTGCATCACTGTCTGATGAGGGCAACCATCGGCCAAGCCGGGTTGATCAGCGATATAAGGCAGCGTCTCGTCGCATCTCTTCGTCCTCCCTCCTTCGTTCCCTTTTCGTTTCCGCCTTTCTTTTCCTTTCCTTAGTGAGTCCCTTTCGCCCTGTCCCTGGGCCCTGCTCATCGCCCAAAGGCGCTTGTCCCCCTCAGGCTCGCTCTCTGTCGCTAATTCACTGCCAGACAGTCCACGCCAGCGTAGACCGCTAATTCACTTTTCGACTTCTTCGGAAATCCTTTTCAAGCACCTCGCAGCCCACTCTCTTTACAATGAAGTCAATAATCTTTGGTCTTTCCCTGGCTAGCGCAGCCGTTGCTCAGATCGCAAATGGCGTCTCCATGGTCCCCGTTACCGCAGCACCGACACCCACACCCCAGGACAACGGCTTCTGGCGGCTACGGCGGGTCTCCCTCTGGCTCGGCCCCGTCGTCCCAGGTCACCCAGCCTCCGCAGTCTTCGCCGTCCAACGACATTTACCAGCAGATGCCCTACTCGTCCTACATGAGCGGCGGGTACAGCAGCCTGAACTGTGGGTACGGATACTCGAAGCAGTCCGACAACTCGTGCAAGCCCGAGTCCTGGGTGCGTCAACCACGTTTTTTTCTCCCATCACGTGGATATTTATGTACTTCCATTCCTCCAGTACTCCGCTCCCCCGAGCTTCGGGTGTTATGAGACGATCATCATGTACGCTACCATTTTCTTTTTTCAAAAAACAGAGATTTTCATGTTTTCATGTTAGCAACCACACGCAAGAAGGTGGTTACAACTACGGCGGCGGGTACTACGGCGGAGGGTCGAACACCTGCGACACGCAGAACACCGCGACAGTCACGTCGACCGAGCAGCACACCGTGACGATGACCGAGGTGCGTCCCAGTCTCTTTGCCTGCAATTCTGTACTAACTTGTCTTTCAGACCATGACCTCGACCATGACGGACACCATGACCGTCACCATGACCGACACCCGGACCAACACGGACTTCGTTACCCAGATCTACACGTCGATCAAGGAGGTCCCCACTACCCGTGTCTGGGTCTCCACCGAGATCATCGACAACACCAAGACGGTCGACCACACCCTCACCGCCACCGAGACTCAGACTCAGACCAACATCTACACCAAGACGAACACTGAGACTGACACGGAGACGAAGACTCAAGAGAACACCGTCACCGACTTGATGACGATGACCGTCTTCTCCACCATCGTCCAGCCGACGACGTATTTCCAGACCTACGTCTCGACCAAGGTCATCGACAACGTGCGTTTTTCGTTCTTGTTTGGCGCTTCGTTACTGAACCGTTCTTTAGACCAAGACCGTTGAGGAGACCCAGGTCTCAACCAGGACGGAAATGTTCACGTCCGTCCAGACGCAGTTCATGACCGACACCGTCACCGACTTCGTCACCATGACCGACACCATGACCGTCGTCAAGCCCACGACGTTCGTCTCGACCTACGTGTCGACCCAGGTCAACGACAAGACCGAGACCGAGGTCAACACCGTCACCGCGACGATGACCGAGAACATCACCGAGCTGCAGACCACCACCTACGTCTCTGTGTCTACCGCAACCGCCACCGTTACCACAACCGACATCCGGAATGTCCAGGAAACTGGCATCGTTGACTGTCTCGGCAAGGTAAATACGCTTCAATCGCTCGTTCGTTTCCCGAGTCCTGACATTTTCCTCTCCAGTGCAAGTCGATGTATGGTCTGAGCGGGGGCAACAGCAACTACATGAACACCTACGCCACCACCATGGCCATGTACACCACCACCTCTTCCACCGAGACCGCTCAGGCAACCAGTGCGACTGGTTCCAGCTACGGCTCAAGCTACGGCGGGGGAAGCTACGGCGGCTCCAGCGGGAACAGCTACGGCGGTTCCAACGGCAACAGCTACAGCTCCTCCAGCTACTAGAGGGTACTTTAAAAATGCGTTTTTGTTCATGTCATGTTGATGAAGGTTCTCTGTTCACGTCTCATTCACGGCTCATCGTTAGATCTTGTGCAATATCTCGGACACCAAACTACCACGGACAGGCTATACCTTTTGATTTCTATGCTGCTATATATTTTCTGGTGCTTAATACGTTTTTCCGAGCGTAGTCCTTCATTCATACGCCGCTGCAGCGCGGGTCGATTCCCGCACTGTGGCATTCCCTTCCGCTTTGTTACTTTAGAGTTGCAAATGGAAGTCTTTTGAAAAACGCTATCCGGTGGTATTGAATGAGTCCGTAGGTAGCATATGCTTCGTTTCTTGTAACCCTCGCACCGTTTCGTATTTCTGACATGATAGATAGATGTATAGATGTGACTCAGGACCCCTTTTATCGCGACCATTGTGCTGGTTTCAAACTGTATCCAGAGAACACTGATGGTCGCTGGTGCGTGTTTCTGGTTCCCATTTGCGCGTTGCTGCCAAGAGGCTCAAGATGGAATACGCCTCGGTGGATATTTGTGCCGAATAGTGCCGAATATGGACGGTTAAATAAGGCACTGCCGCTGTCTGCGCAATCGCCGCTAGCAACCGGAGACATTACTTGTGAGATTCGACTTGTCTCCCACGAGGAAGTTACGCCAACAAGAATTTCTATATTGGGCTTGCGATACACGTTACTACCTTTCCGAACGATGCCCCTCAACGTCGCGGATTCTGCGATAAAGCCCGCTGCGGTGCTCGATAGGCCGGAGGAATTCGTTATCTTTTACTCGGATGTAGTTGACGGGCAAATGTGGTGCCCTGTGAGTGTTGTTTTCCGTCCCTGAACGGCGCTCGATTTTGAGCGCTCATGCACACTGCACCGCGCCTGATACACATCCAGGACTGCCGCGTTGTTGATGAGCAAGTGAAGCAAGCATTCACCGCACCCAATAGCCCGTCGGCGGTGATCATCTATGTCGGGAACAAACCTGAGTGAGATAATTCACTTAGTTTTTGGTCGCCCTGACGAACCCGTATTTTTCGCTCCTTAGCTGGAAGTCGAGCGACAACGTTTTCCGCGGCGAACCCCTCAAGATCACCGAAATACCCACCATTGTGAAACTGAAAGAGGTAAAGCCGGACTGCGCCTATTTGCCTGTTTGCCGCATGAATTGAATATGAACGACAGAACAAGGAGGTGGGACGGTTGATGGACGCGGAGATCAAGACTGGGCTTGAGAAGTTTGTTGCGAGCTAGCGTGGCGGGCGATCCCTCCAATCTGGGTCGATCCACCTTGGCCCGAACACAACTTGAATGCTTTTCCGCTTCATGTCGTTAGTAATGAATTCGGTGACCGACTTTATGACCGCTTGTCCCGACCCGACGGCTTGTTCTCAACGATAATGTGGAACCGATGCCAGTTTTCGGGTTTGCAACGATTGCAACATTTCAAGGTGTTTGCCGCTCGAGGACTTACTTCAGCCGGTTCCGAGTTCGAGCTGCGGAGTCGTGGATATTACATATCTGCAAATATGGTAAATCGTCTATAGATGAGAGCTAGTGGACTGACCTGACCCTCCATTTAGCCCGGATATAATAAGCAGATAATCTGGGTCATTGAATCTATGGTGTGCGTCGGAACTCGCTTTTCTGCACTCGGGAGCCATCCAAGGCTCAGTACCCAGGGTAAGGGTGGGACGACATAGCTATAAACTCAGCGTGCATCTACTGAGTCTCTCCAAGACAGACGCTGTAACACTTGGTCTCGTTCCTCGATAGCATCTCCTTCGGGTTGGTGAGAAACTAATTTATTGGCGGCGATTCTACATCTCATCAATTGACCTTCGCAGCATGCAACAGTGCAAGTGTCTCGCATTTCTTGCGCAAGTTCGGTGGCGCAGTCTGCATTCTCAATCCACCTTGCTCCGACGACAGGGAATGACATTGTTCCCTTTTCAGCACGTCCCTTGTGCTTACTGTGGTCAGCTTCTCAAGGCATTCAATCAAAGGACAATTCTCAAGACACCTAGTACATCTGAGCTGTCTAACGGCGATTTACTGTGGTCAGTTCTCAGGGCATTCAATCAAAGGAATTCTCAAGACTCCTACATCTGAGCTGTCTAACAGCGATTTATTGTCGTCATTTTCTCAAGGCATTCAATCAAAGGTCAATTCTCAAGACTCCTACATCTGAGCTGTCTAACGGCGATTTACTTATTGTCATCAATTTCTCGAGGCACAATTCTCAAGACACCCCTAAATCTGAGCTGTCTCACAGCGAATTCTGTCAACGACAAGACGAGTGTGTACATCTGTTGGTCCAGCTCTATTCTTTATCTTTTATTGATGTTTCAGAACGGGGAAATTATTGCCCTTGTATTACTGAGGTCATACTCTCCACTTCCCCGGCGGCCAGGACCACATATGCTTGGTATCACCGTCCATATGGACTCTTAGGCGCTCGGCATTAACGCCTCACGAACGAAAACTATCTCGCAGGTCACCCCATCTGTTTGACCTGTCTCGCGGAAAATTCTATCAACGACAAGACGAGTACGTTTATCCATCCAGCTCGAAATTTCCATTGATTTCACGGAACAAGAACTCTATTGCCCTTGTACTACTTACGCTCCGACGAGCAGGAACACATACGTCACCGCCCTCCCGCTGGCTCTTAGACGCTGGTGCACGGCTTCACATTGAACGAAACACATTTCGCAGCACAACAACATCTGTCTGGCCTGTCTCACGGAAAATTCAATCAATGACAAGATATCGGTCGCGCTCGAATTCCATTGATTTCACGAAACAAGAGCTCTATTGCCTTGTACTACTGCGCTCCTACTCCACCATCGCGACGACCAGGAACACGTATGCCGTCACCGTCCATATGCCCTCCCGCTGGAGCTCTTAGACGCCGATGTTCACCTCGCGAACGAAAAAAATTCACAACATCTGTTTGGCCTGTCTTGGGCAGAAATCCAAATCACCGATAGATCGGTCGGGCTCGAATTTCTATTGAATCCACGGAACGAGAACCCTATTGCCTTTGTACTACTTGCGCTCCGACTCTGCCATTCCGACGACCAGGAATGACAGGACGAGTACATCTATCGGTCGAGTTCGAATTTCTATTGACTGCACGGAACAAAAACTATGTTGCCCTTGTACTCCTGCGCTCCGACTTCGCCATCGCGACGACCAGGAACGCGTATGCCGTCACTGTCCATATGCCCTCCCGCTGGAGCTGCTAGACGCTGATGCTTGGCTTCGCACCTCACGAACGAACGAAAATATTTTGCAATTGCTCGTTTTACCATTAGTCCAACAACTAACCTAGGATGGTTCGTTCTGGTGGCGCCACCAACTGCAGGCAGCTAGCTACATATTTGGGTGCTGTCAAAAAACCGGTGCGCTAAATATGTAGATGCAAGCGCTGTGAATATCTTGCTTTCTGCAGTCTTACTGCCACCGCAAAGTTTTGGTGCCGACTCTTTCTTGCTGCCCGACTTGGAGCGTTCCACGCGGTACCGCCCTTGGACTCTTTGACGATCGGGGGATCTCCGGCCGCCTTTACGTTTTTGAGCTCCTCAAGCGCGCAAGGGCGCTAACAGACCGAACTGGCAAAAGGCAAAAGCGAGTTGTTACCTCAACTGCTTCAAATTCAACCCGGGGAACCTGTGGGCTACCCTCACTGGCATCGCATTTTTTGACTTTCTTACTGCGTTCCAATTCATTGCACAAGTACTGGTTCCATTCTAGGAGCATCATTTGCCGCAAATCACGATGTCATTTTGAAGTACGTTGCTCCGCTCCATATGGTCTGCGTCCTCGTTGACTTGTGCATTTGATAGTCATTGTGTTCGATCTCGAAAAGAAAAAGAAAAAAAAAGAAAAAACCCCCCCGTATAAAAAGGCAGGACATAGATCGTAAATTAACACAGAGACTATCATGACCCTCACTGAAGTCGCTCCCCAGTCTACCGACACGAAGATCGTCGTTCTCCAGCATAACGAGGCCGAGGATTTTCTCGCTGTAACTTATCCTACCCTCCATCGCCACGAAGGCTCCGTCAACATCGTCCTCGCACATGCCCTTGGGCGTGCTATCGTCGGAGTACGCTCTGACTGTGTGCCGATTCACCACCGACGCCGATATCCAACTCCCATGCCCTACCCCGCCGATCCCCGCCCAAACATTTTGGCTCACCGTTTGGTCGCATCGGGGACGATCGACGCCCGCGCTCGACATGGTGTTATCCTGCCTCGATTCGCCCTTGGGAGACTACCCCATCTTCTTGTGGACGTCGGTGCCGCAGGACTCGCAGCTCCCGCAGTGGCTCGAGCCTCGCATCAGCAGACTCACCGCGTATCTGCACGCCTGCGTCGCGCCAGAACGCGTTTTCTCAGGTCTTTAGCACCGCCGCTCTGACGACCGCCTTTGTCGAGAAATGGTCGGCGCTCACAGGCTTCCAGATCAACCCTGAGCCGCTATATACAGCTTTCTCCGCGGTCTGTACCCAGCAAACGCTGAGCGCGTCTGTTTCAGCCCAACAGGGCCTAGCGCGGAGGGCGACCATGCGTGACGTTGAGGCGGCTGGGAAGCTATGTCAAGAATTCGCCAACGGCTCTGTACTGCAAATCATTTCCACGATCGCATCTACTACTAATATCCACCCTTTCCCAGGAATACCCCCTTAGCGCTGCCCAAGGCGCGGAGGAAGCTCGGGATCTCATAAACAAGGGATTATTGTGGTTAACAATGATTGGAGGCGAGGTCGCAACCATTTGCGCCGTTAGTCGATCGTCCTTGCATGTGTCTGCGATCACGAAGGTGTATACGACACCGAAGTGGAGGCGGAAGGGACTGGCACAGGCGTTACTGAAAGAGGTAGTCCAACGGTATGTTCTGATCACCCCACCACAGCACACGGCCTGAGCTAATTTCCGACTGATTTTAGATTGTTCGAATGTGGTAAGGACAGCGTTGTGCTCTACGTAGGGTGCGAAAATAGGTGCCCAGAACATTTACCACCGCGTAGGATTTCTGATTCAGAACGACGTTTGGTTGGAATTAGGTTTCGTTGGAGCGAATGTCGGTCACTGGTGAAGACCGACGCAGTAGTAAATGTCTTTTTAGAAAAAGTAGTCTACATTGTTTTTTCTGTTCTAATGAAATCATGCGTTCCTCCTGTCTTTTCCTCAACGGTGATTTCACCGATTTCCATCTCCTTACCAGCGACGGCTTTCAGCATATCCCAAACTGTTAGAAGCCCGACCGAAACAGCAGTCAGCGCCTCCATCTCAACACCAGTTTTACCGTCGCAAGAAACCGTGGCCCGACAGACGATACTGTAGCGTCGTGCACCGCTACCCGAAGTGGACACCTCGGGAGACAGCACCACTGATATATTCGATAGAGCCAGTGGATGGCACAAGGGTATCAGGTCAGACGTCTTTTTCGCGCCCATAATGGCGGCTAAATGCGCCGACGGTCAAGGCATCGCCTTTTCGTCGAGCTTTGGATGCGGCTGCAGGCGATGCGCTAGACGCTGACCCCTCGTTCTCGGAAACAGGGTAGGTGGATGTAACTAGTTCGTACGCAATTTGGGGAATGAATATGCGTCCGGATGCTGTAGCTGCACGTTTCGTAGGCACTTTGTTGCCTACATCGACCATCGATGCGCGACCAGCATCGTCCAAATGAGACAACCGAGGGTTGGCGCTGGAGGAGTTGAAACG
Organism: Mycena metata; assembly: GCA_029378385.1. Classification (NCBI taxonomy): domain Eukaryota; kingdom Fungi; phylum Basidiomycota; class Agaricomycetes; order Agaricales; family Mycenaceae; genus Mycena; species Mycena metata. The sequence continues at coordinate 2,265,605 of JARKIB010000001.1, read as the reverse complement.
CCGCTGAAGTGTTTGAGTGTATGATGGCGGGATAAATATGGGGTTTATCGGTTGATAGAGGGTCGTGCTGAGGTCGGTGGCCTGAGAGTATGGATCGTCAGCGTCGGGGTCTGGGGGTCAAACATCGACAGTACAACTTAACCGCCTATTAATATCATCGGACGATTTGTTATAACATCGATGTCTTGCATGCCGACGTGCTTTTCCTGTTTCCCTAAAACAGCATGACCGATGGTCTTGAGCAGTTCCGAGTCAGTTGCCCCTTGTCGCATCTGGTCCCGAAGGGATACTTCTTTTGCATCGAATAAGCACACCTCAATAAACGGGTCAGAATAAGATGAGAAGAAACGAAAGAAAAAACCTTGATTTGGCCGTCAGCCGTGATTCTGAGTCTATTACATGTAGCACACTGTGTGATAGTTAGTTGACATTTCAATTAAGGAATGCAAGGTCGTACGAAATGGTCAGACATGCTACTGATAAAACCAAAGTTTCCAACATATCCGGGAATTTTCCAGGTTCGCGCCGTGTCGTTCAAGTCATCGGGTGCTCGGACCACATCAGAATGTCGTTCTGAAATGGCTTGCAATAGCTCAGAGGAAGGCACCATTTTCTTGACGTCCCATTTATTGCCTATCACGTCCATATAATTCAGACCCACACTGTCAAGATAAAAAAGGCCTACCGGTAAATGGCATAAATTCAATGAAGCGAACAGAGATAGGCCTGTCTTTGGTCATCTCGACAAAGTCAAGGACTTCCGAGTCGTTAAGCCCTTTGACGACAACAACATTCAGTTTGACAAAAGGTAAGGAGGCCAGGGCAACATCCAACGTCCGCAGCACGGCATGAAGGCCTCTTCGTCGTGTCATGAGCTCGAACCTGAATTCATCCAATGTGTCCAGGCTGGCATGGATAAATGATTAGCGGGAGTCTGATCAGTAGACGGTAAATATAACCTCAAGTTCAGGTGAGTCAACCCATTCGCTATCAGTTCAGGGAGGCGGCGGTGAAGAGAGAGTCCATTGCTGGTCATCCCAATAGATTTGAGGCCGTGTGGGCGTAGTTCGTTAATTCCAGCTGAGTTCGCGTCAACGTCGTTGCACATCGAACAGGTGGACGCGGAATACCGATTATCTCAGAGATGCCTTTGCGGACTGTTGGCTCCCCACCCGTGAGGCGAATTTTGGTCACTCCGCTTCTGACAAACAGCCCAGCTAGCCGAAGGATCTCTTCATTTGTGAGAATGTTTTCGCTGGGAACTCGATGAGCAAGGGAAGAGCTTGATGGCGCATAACATGAACCTCGGAGAGAGTTCTATTCCTTCGCTGGGCATACAGTAGAAGCCTATGAGCCTTTGAGACAAGGATACTTTTCCTGATGCCATACAAACATCGTAGATTGCACCTCTCGGTCAAGGAAATTCGCAAATAATCATGCCGTCTTCGCACGTGGAACACGGGACAGAAATGAGAACAACTAGTCGATCCTAGGGAAGAAACTGACCTTGAAAAGCTGTCGATTAGGGCAGACGAGAAAGGAGAAGTATTATCTATTTCCGCAATTTTTTCCTACCAGACGGTTGGCTCAATGTAAAACGACCCGAGCGAGCACGAACTTGAGCACGATGTTTGACAGAAGAGCGAGGCAAGGTCGTATGGAATCCCCGGGTGAATTTCGATGTACAGAACCGTCTTGAAAGAGTCATCCGCATAGTCGAGAGTATCGAGGGGTGGCTGTGCTAGCGTGACAACACGTGCAAGGACGCGTAACCCACCAGCTTTGCTTTACGCGTCGTCTCATCTCAGCGAAGCTCTCAGCCCAACATGGTGTGTGCTGCAGCAAAGTACGCGGCGAACTGCTCACTCTGTTCCAGTCGATTATGGACTACAACGGTGGCTCCGTCATAGCCATGGTCGGCAAAGACTGTGTCGCCATTGCCTCTGACTTGCGTCTGGGTAATCAGGCCCTCGGTGTCTCTTCGAACTTCCAGAAGGTGCGCACAACCTGCTCCCTCCATCCGTACTTAATTTGTTCCAGATATTTCCCATAACAGACCGCATCTTTCTTGGTTTGCCCGGGTTAGCGACGGATGTGATAACTTTGCACGTTTATTCGATCCCTTACTCGAACGCGGTCTGACAGTACTTCAGAAAAGAACGCTTCCGATTCCGGGTCAACATGTACACCATCAAGGAGGAACGTGAGATTGAGCCGGAAACCTTTGCCCATCTCGTATCCTCTACCCTCTATGAACATCGGTTTGGACCATACTTCTGTGAGCCCGTAATGGCTGGTATCTCGAAAACCCCGTCCGGCGGAACGAAGCCCTTCATCGCCGCAACGGACCTCATAGGATGCCTAAATTTCGCAAAAGATTTCGTCGTTGCAGGAACGGCTAGCGAGAAGTTGTACGGTGTGGCTGAGGGGTTATGGGAGCCGGATTTGGAGCCGGAGGATTTGTTCGAGACAATCTCACAAACTATCATGAATGCCGTCGACCGCGACGCCTACTCCGGTTGGGGATGCATCGTGCATGTAATGTGGGTGTCTCTTACTACCCAAAATTCATATTTCTCATCGCTTCATTTTTCTTCCTTCTATAGCACCAAGGACAAGGTTATTACTCGTACGCTGAAGGGTAGAATGGACTAGTTTGTCTCTCCAATGCAATATTTTTGAATGAAACTGTAGTTGGCAAAATGAAGCGTTCAGGAAATTTGGAGCGCCTGTGTCGAAGACTGCTGTTTTGCTACCTCGACCACGATATTCCAAGAATTTGCCAACACAATAAACGTTTGAGATTTCTCTGTTGAAGGCGCATCAATCTTTACGTCAAGTGTTTTGCCTTGCTTTTCATTTTGATCCAATTCGTCCGTCTAACCCCACCTTTTCTCAAAGTTATCACCATGCTCGGGCTCGTGAGGCCAGCTGCTAAACGCTCGTTCTTGCCTGCACACAGATCATATTCTGTGATTCAGGTAACGAAGGCTGGAAAGAATCCATCGGAATTGACATGACGTTTTCAGTCGTTGTTGCATGGTTCACCAGAGGCAAAGCAGGCTGGGGAGCTCGATACTCTTCAACACTCGCGGTTAGTTGGGAGAGGAAAATACATCCATGGTTTTGAGAGTACGCGCGCTCTCTCTCTGTGAAATTCGGAGCTTGAGTACTGGCACAGTTCATCGCGTTAAGCCAGACAAGACAGAGGCGTACAAGCAGGCGGCGTAAGAAATTCCTTCTCGTTACGTTTTCCTCCTAAATCTCTACAGTGAACGATACTACTTGGGTGTCAAGAACGACCCCGAACTCCGGACCAAACTGACCGGCAATTGGGAGGTCGTTGTTGGGGACCAGGACACCTTCATCCACATCCTCGAGTTTGAGGGATATGAGAAGACGAGCCAGCTTTTAACCGCTCCCACGGTCGGTGCGCATTCATTCAAGGGCCCATGATTTCCCCTTACATGTCGGGTTACAGCACCTTCGCGCGTACCAGGAAATGGCGCCGTTCTTGAACTCGCGGTCTTCCCAGCTTAACCAGGAATTTGCGTTTCTGCCTACTGCGCCGCCGCATGACCAGGGAGGGATCTTTGAACTTCGTTCATACCAACTGAAGCCAGGAACTCTGCTGGAATGGGAGAACACATGGTTTGCAAGGCTATCTCTTTATCTTTCGAAACTAATATAGTCTACAGGCGTCGAGGTATAGAAGCTAGGCGTAAATTTGTGGCACCGGTCGGAGCTTGGTGAGTTGTTAATACTTGTCACTCATTGGCGACAATCATATCTCCTCCAGGTTCTCCCAGTTGGGCGGCTGCATCAGGTCCACCACCTTTGGCAATATCCGAGCCTAGAAGTCCGGAAAGAACTCCGCGAACAGGCCTGGCAGATAGATGGCTGGGCTGAGACGGTTTCAAAGGTGAATAATTTTTATTTTCCGACTGATTTATACTTATTCGTGCCGCAGACATCGCAATTAACCAAGTTCCAAGATGCCTTTATTCTACGTTCTCTCCCATTTAGCCCGCTGCAATAAGCTGTTAAACGCTATACGCGAAGACCTGCATTGTATTATTACGTTCAAATGCAATTATCCTTCCGTTACATGGTCGCGTGAGGAGACTAGGAGACTTGCGGGCACCGGTCGGGCGTGTTCGGCCTCTGTGAATGTCATGAGGTCACGGCCCGTGGGCCAAACCCCGCGGTGACACTCGGCGTTATCGGTCCCCGGACCGCATGACGTCGAGTCAAATTCCGAGGTTGTTTTGAAATTCATTTATCCCTCTTCCGTTCTTACCAACTCTTGCGATGGACTACTCTGACGCCTCCGACGACGATACTGTCCCCAAAGATTCCCAAACGACTTCCAGGAAACGCAGCAGCAGAGGTACGCTTTCTCTTCCTCCCATCAAGCACATCCCTAATTCCGGTAATTCAGCTTGCGATCAGTGCAGGAAATCCAAGAGCAAGTGCGAAAGAGTTGGGAACGAAACCTGCAAAGGTTGCACGCTAGTTGGAACCGGTTATTCCTCTTCATTTCTCGAGATGGCTCGCATTGACACAATCTCCTCAGTTTGCACTTTTCTAGGTGCATTTTGACGTGTTCAAGTCGTGAATCTCGCTGAATCTTTTGTCAGGGCCCAGTTATAAGCGCGGACCACCTAAGGGCTACATTCATGCTATTGAATCGCGATGGCACCAGGTTGAATCTCTCCTCGGTGCGATCCTCCAATGCCCGGATGCGCGGGTACAGAGCATAGTTTCAGATGCAAGTCTTATCTCGCGCCCCTTACCGATGCGGACTAACGCGCAATTCTATAGCTAAGATCTGATGAACTCGCGCGAGAAATCTTAGGACGAGTGGACGCTGGCCCATATGTACGGAAAGCTACTTTCTCGTCCGTTCAAATTCTCACTCTATCTAGGGTCCATCGGGCCGTCTTGACCAACCTGGAGGAGCGACCAAGGAAGATTTCTTTGCGTCCATTCTCCGAAGTAGTGGTTCGACTCCGAACAACGACTCCTCCAGATCGCGGAGACAATCGCGAGTGTCGCGCGAAAAAGTCTCCTCCCTTCAAGGTACGCCCTTTGGCGTTCACACAAATTACTTTTCAATCTAAGAGTGATATTCTCAGATCGCGGCTTGACAGTCGTTCCAACGCGAGAATGGCAAGACAATCTGTCGAATCGCTTAGCTTCAAGTTCCTCATCCGCCTCGGGATCGCGGAGCCCCTCTGTCGATTTTTCGGGTGTTCCGCTGACCCAAAGGCGGCGGCTCAACGGCGCTCCGAGCAGCCTGCCAGCTCAACCAGATTGGAAAGACATGTATACATTAGAATCTGGTATGTTCACCGCAGTGTTGCTGGGAGCTCCATTTATCATTTCGCCTAGATCAAGAAAACGAAGAAATTTCACATAAAGAAGCAGTTGAGCGCATGGGTGCATTGTCGTTGGATGAACATCAGGAGGTAATCTCCACAAATTATTGTTCCAGAGCCGTTTTAAATTGCTCAGGTCCGGTTTCACGGGCAAACAAGCGGTTTGTATCTGCTGGCCAGAAGTAATCGCACAGATGCTCGGAAAGAGGGTGGTTTATGGTTAGCGCGTATTACATCCTGACCGTAACCAAATACTCACCCGTCCTGCAGGAAGTTGCCTATGGCCCGCGTGTGGCCCCCGGTCAAGGATCCTACTCAACTCATCCTCGAGGAGGACATAGCAATCGAGCTTCCTCCCGCTCATGTTCAAGAACATCTTTTACAGCTCTATTTCACCTACATTCACCCCGTGTTCCCCGTCCTCCACAAGACACGGTTTTCAACTGAATATAATGCTAGGTGTGTTATTACACCCTTCTGTATTTATCCCGTTGATTCAAGCCGTCGTAGAAATATTAGGTTTGCTTTTCTTTTATCCCAGAGGGGGCAGCATTATGACGTCAAATAGTAGTCCCACTCAGAGCCCTGCTGACAACGGGCCTAAAACCAAACCCGAGCCTGCTCAGAAATTTTCGTCTCTGCTTCTTATGGCTATGTTCGCAATAGCTGCTCGGTTCTCGGACCAGGACACCCCTCTTCCGCCGAAGGGCAAAATGTGGGAGGCGGGAGGAAAGTACTTCAATACCGCGCAAAGTATTCTCGGCAAGTCTCGACCTTCTGAAAGACAGACCATACGCTGAGACTTTTTCCCAGCCAAAGTTATGCATCGCTCGCGTCCTTCCACATGCCAAGCTCTACTTTTGCTCGGATACCGCGAATTTGGACTCGGTGGCATGGAGCAAGGGTGGATATATATCGGTTCGTGTCAAAGTGATCTTTAAAATTATACCGTGCTAAAATATCGATCTAGGCATGGCTATACGCATGGTAACTTTTCATTCCTGTCCAGAAATACCATTTTGTTGATGTTTCCTGAGGCGATTGACTTGGGCTTGAATTGTAATCTTGGCGACTGGAAATGTGGCGATGGTGAACAAACGTTGTTCGGACCTGAAGAAACACAGACGAGACGCCAGATTTGGTGGGCGTGTTGTCTTGCGGACAGGTATAGACATTCAAGCATATTTATCCCCCGCTCAAACGGCACGCTCCAGGTATGGTAGTATATATGGGTCGAACGGTGTCTATTCGAGACGAAGATTTTGATACCCCTTTGCCCGACGTGAGTTGGAGAGTTTGTGTTGGGTGCTCGACGCTTACTCGGCCCTTGATATCAGGACGAAGAGGAGCAACCGTGGGAGTCTCTCGCACCCGGCGGAATGGGTGGTGTCCACTATCCCGGGGTTACATTGGCCACCTTCCGCGCCTCAGGAAGATTAGGTTTGACTATTCTTCCATCACACTTCCCGGTTCATTGATTGAGGCGCCAGCAATGATCCTGGGCGCGATCATCACAAAGATTTATCCTGTGCGAGCAACCTCTGTCGCATCTCGACAAGCTGCTCTGGCGAAACTCGAAAGTAAACTGGATCAATGGTACCTAAGTCTTCCTGAAGGACTCCGCTATGACACGGCACTTCGACGGGTCGCTCCACCGCCGCCGGTTCTTCTTTTGCATATTCGTTATTGGGGAACTGTTCTCTTGCTGCATCGAGCGTTGTGAGTCGTAAACGTGCGCGTAACTATACCTGCTTGACGATCAATTCCATACAGTATTCCAAACTGGAAAGGGTAAATTTACAACTGATTTTTCGGGAAAGAGATCGTAACATATCTTACAGCACCGATCCGACTCCCAAAAATTCTCCCCTCGAGTTGAAAGCGTTTGACCTCGCACAAGGAGCCGCCAGCCATATAAGTGCTATAGGTTCTTGATCTCCGCTGCTCTGCCGAATTTTTCTGAACCCATCACGTTGAACAGTGACGGCTTATCGCGAAAGTTTCAGTCTGAAGCGCTGTTCCCCGTTCTTGACTTCATATCTTCTAAATTCCGGGTACGCAATCTTTTTCCAGGGCGTCGGATATTCTGCTCAACTCCGATTCCAGGATCATGCACATATCAACATGTCAGAGCTATGTTTATGAAATTTTCGGCTTCTTTACTTACTTCTTGCAGTGACTTTACGGCCGTCAAATCCTCAGGCATCGCTCGGTTCGTGTTCATCATGTAGCTAAGCGGAAAGATCTCGACTAAATGTCCCGCACAGGCTTCCAGCAAACATTGACCGCTTTGAAGGAGATGGAGGTAACTTTGCCGTCCTCGCGAAACAATTGTGATTTTGAATAACGCCCCTGTAGATCATTTGGCCGAGTGCTGGTCGCGCCTACGAGCTTCTCACCGGGGTGAAGCTGTCGAACACTGTTGTCCCGCCGCCCCAATCTCATGATAGGCACAAGCGACATGCCGAAGATGCGTTTGGGCAAGACCGGACCCCGGACTATCCACTCAGGGAGGACGAACAAGCCGCCCAGAACGTTGATGGTGTGCAGGACATGGCCAACAAGCTCATGGCACACATGCTTGGTCTGGACCTTCCTGGAGTTGAACCATCAACATCGTTTTATACCGGCTGCGATTGGTGGGCACGGCCGAGCCAAGATTCTAACCAGTCGATGCCCGCACAGAATAATTGGCCACAGTCAGACTCGGGACCGCTTTACGCGCCACTGAGTCTGCCGCAGGGAGGTTGGCAGCCGGGGCCTCGGGATGTGCACTACAACGCAGATGGGAGCGTGTACCAGTATGATCATTTTGGCGTGTAACTTGCAACGGCGTAACATTCATAGAGCTTTGTTTTGAGATTGGACCACTGTATCGATATCAGTCATTTTAGAATACAAGGACCCATTCTGATCCATCAGATTCTCTAAGATTCATGAACGCCGCGTGTACTCGCATACAAGAAATTCCCATGCAAATGAAAGTTGATACGTGATTCCTTGTCCTAGTATGGCAGGTACCTCTACGCGTGACCGGGTTATATCCGGAAGACAATGAAAGCACCCACAACTTGGATCAGGACCCCAAAGCGTCGCCCCAATTGGAGTATTGCAAATTGGCTGCTTTGAACCCAGTTCTGCGCCGTTTTCCGCGCCTTGACTGGGAGACAAGGCTCTCCCCGATGGCGAGCGGGAGGGTAACAGAAAGCGATGGGATCGCCAGTGAGACAGAGAGAAAACTGCTGAGAGTCCGATATGGCAATGCCGCTCACGCCCACAAATCATGTAACAGTGTTTGTGGGAGTATCGGGGTCCGCTTGCGACTCAATACATCCGTTTTTCTTTCGGAGCTACATGGACATACAAAGTCCTACAAACGGGTTCAGCGCCCGATTTAGACCCACTGTTCTTTCCTTCCCTCATGTCCAGTCTCAAAAACATCCTCAACCCTCCAGAGCACAGACGATCGGTCAAGTGCGTTTCGTGTCCATCCTGCCTATACGCCACTCAGCGCATTTGCAGACTCACTTTACCAGAACAGTCCGCCTCTACATGGGGCATGCCGGTCTCGCACCCCAGTCCGGGCTCCTCGTCGGAAGACGACGGGGAGCAGTACAACCCTCTAATACACATTCCCCACCCCGATTGCCCCGACTCTCTTGCATGCTTGCCCGACACCGACGGTAGACCTCAGCACACCCTGCCCGTTATTTTGCGCTGCGCTATATTGGGAAGTCCGCGCAAACGTCTAACTATTCGCGAAATATACGCCGCAATGGAGGAGAAATATGCGTATTATAGAACGGCCGGCCAAACGTGGAAGGTACGCTTAATTAGCTGCCCCTGATCGTCTGTTTACCTCGTCCTCTATCAGCAATCCGTACGGCATCACCTCTCTCTCAATCGCCTCTTTGAGCGGCAGCCTCGTCCTGCGACCGACCCCGGTTTTGGTTCCTACTGGACTGTCAATTTGGCAGCTCCACCGGGGACCAAACGGCCTCGAAAGCGCGGGCGGCCAAACAAAGAGGCCCAACCAAAGAAAAATGACACGACGCAAGAGGGAACTTCAAGGCCGCGAAGGGGCCGTCCACGAAGGGACGATTCGCCCGTTCCTTCCACTTCGACTACGCCATATGATGAGCCGCCTATTGACCCAGCCCTTCTGCAACCCATGGAGCCGCTTGTTATGCCGTCGCAAAGACCGCCAATACAGTTGCCGGAGGATGGGGAGGTTAATATGCTGGTTTACGAAGACGATCTCATCGATGAGCTCGAGAGCCATGCTTCTGACCATGACGATGAATGTGAGAGTGAAGAGAAACTTCTGCATCCGTTCGAACGCCGACAATCCCTCAGTGGTGGCCTAACCCCGTACGACTTGTCGGGCGGCTTTCATTTCTCCCCGCAACTATCACCCGCCCACCAACAAGCGTTACCTCTCCCAACGCTAGTCCCAGCACCTCATACCATGCAGATCTTGACTCCTCGAACTTCGTCCCCTCGCCAACTCCCAAGTGCTACTGCGACTCCCCCTTCCCGCGCACAAAGTATGCCTCCAGATGACGCATCACCTTTGGAACCCGAGCCGATAGAAGTTGATCTACTCCCCCTCGACAGTCCTCTTCCGCGCACAACTACAGCTGCATCTCCTCAGTTATCCTCTTCCCGCCGCATGTCTCCGGATGGCGACAAGGAAGAGATAATAGAGCAACTGCAGACCGAAATGGCCGGTCTTCAACGGCGATATGCGGAAGAAATATCGAATTCTAGAAAATTATCGGACAAGCTTGCACGCGCTCGTGCAGAATTGTCCCAGACTCGGTCTGCATTGGAGGCGGGCGAGTCGAAATGGCGCCAGGAAACAAACCTACGGATGGAGGCAGAGAGGGTGGCCGATGACGCGCGGCGGTTGAGGGACAAGGCCGAGGAAGCTCTTCAGTCGTTTCAACACCAATTGGAGATGCCTCGTTTAACGAGGGGAACCGTTTAAAAAGTGTTTATGGGACCCGGCTATTGTTATTCGGAATTATTTACATGCACGACGAGACGCTGAATTGACATTCACCTTTCGGACCGATAGTAGCAGTAGGAAGCTTAATTTTAGTCTATCATCACGTATGAATATTGGCCCGGGGATTGCTCGAATTTTTCTAGTTTTTCTAGTCGAGACAACGGCCTGGAGGTAAATCGGTCAAAGCGCAACTGATCGCATGAGCCCATCAATCGGAGACTCCGGCCCGAACTTTTTTCCTTCCAACTTTTTCATGTCGAATCGGCCCAAGTTGAAAACAGAGTTGGGTTGCAGAACACCGTTTTGGACCCATCTGACAATCATATAGCTTCAAAAATGCAAGGTCCATTGCGCCCTTGTACACCTCTGGTCCTGTTGCCGCGACTCTGGACGGAAGCAAAATTGTAACCTGCATCGACGAGAGCGCTCTGCTGACCGATGTCGCCACCGGGGTCGAGATATGTCGGTTCGCCGGAGTATGTGCCCCGCTCCTTTACCTAACCGTAGTTCACAGTCCTCCATAGGACACCGAAACTATAACCTCACTATGTCTTTCGCCGTCCGCGAAATACCTTCTCGTGTTTACGTCCTCCCTTTCCCTCCGGATATTCGAGGTCCCCACCACAACCACGCCCCTCCCAAAGCCCGTCCAACCCACTCGCGTCGTACCCCGCGCCCACGAGGCGCCCGTGCACGTCTGCAAAACGGACCCGACCTCGACGTACCTCGCGTCCGGCTCCGCCGACGGCGTGGTCAAAGTGTGGGACATTGCGCGCGGGTTCATCACGCATGTGTTCAAGGGGCATGGCGGCGTCGTCAGCGCGCTTGCGTTTGATTACCATCAGGACCCGTCCTCGGTGAAGCAGCAAGCCAAGATGCAGTTGATCACTGGGTCCATCGACACGCGGATACGGATATTTGAGCTCACGGATAGCGCGTCGCGCGGGACGGGGGCCCAGAAGCCCGTTGCTGTATTGGAGGGGCACGTCTCCGTTCCTCGAGGACTCGACGTTTCGCTGGACGGCAAGTGGCTGATTAGCGGAGGCCGTGACTCCGTGGTTCTCGTCTGGGACCTTTCGCCTATGCAGCAAACCGGTGCTAAAGGCGCGAAGGGGAAGGGGAAGGTGCTCGCGCCAACGCTTGCGAAAACCGTCCCGATTCTGGAACGTGTGGAAGCGGTTGGTCTCCTCCGCCCTGACGAGGACCTTACGGGCTCCAGCTCTGCGTCAGACAAACTACGCTTTTACACTGGCGGAGAAAACGGCGTTGTTAAAATCTGGGACGCCCGAGAGGGCAACGTGCTGTTCACGCTCGGCAGCGAACACAATAAAATTTCGGATGACCAGGAAACGCAACGGCAAATAGTAGACGTTATGCAAGTCTTCAAATACTTCTCCATTGGTCTTTCTAATTATTATACAGCTACCTGCCCGCAACCTCGTCAATTATATCCGTTCACGCGGACCAGAACATAATGTTCCACTCTCTGTCGACGCGTTCCCTAACGCGTCAACTCATCGGCTTCAACGACGAAATCGTCGACGCGCGATTCCTCTCCAGCGCCGGGCAGCGCGACTCGCACCTTGCGCTTGCCACCAACTCGTCTCTCATCCGGGTATATTCCGTCTCGAATTTTGATGCTCGGCTCCTCGAAGGCCACACGGAAATAGTTCTGTGCGTGGACGCGGGGGTGAACGGGACCATCCTCGCGAGCGGGAGCAAGGACAAGTCCGCGCGCATATGGGCCCCGTTAAATTCAAGCGACACAAACACGGCGTGGGGGTACGGCTGCGTCGCCGTGTGCGACGGGCACGCAGAAAGCGTCGGGGCGATTGCGCTCTCGCGGCAAGCCGGCGCCGAGGGGGGCCATCCGGGATTCATGTTCACGGGCAGCCAGGACCGCACGATTAAGATGTGGGACCTCGGCGAGGTGCCGCTTGTGGCAGATGCGGGCGCGGAGCCTGTGCGGTGCAAGAGTCTGAACACGCTCAAGGCGCACGAGAAGGATATTAATGCGCTGGACGTCGCGCCCAACGACCGCCTGCTCGTCTCGGGGTCGCAAGACCGCACGGCGAACATTTACGAGATTGAGTACACTGCGGGTGTCGGGGGCCGCGCCGCGCGCGGTGGCTTAAAACTCATCGGGACGTGCAAAGGGCACAAACGTGGCGTATGGACCGTCAAGTTTGGGCGGGCAGAGCGGGTGCTAGCGACGGGGAGCGGGGACAAGACGGTGAAGCTGTGGAGTCTGGATGACTTTACCTGCGTCAAGACGTTTGAAGGGCACACGAATTCGGTGTTGAGGGTGGATTTTTTGAATGCAGGGATGCAGCTTGTTAGTTCGGGGTCGGATGGGTTAGTGAAGTTGTGGAATGTGAAGGATGAGGAGTGTGCGGCGACGATGGATAATCATCAGGATAAGGTGGGTTGTGCGATTTCTTTAATTCCAAGCAAGGATATTTATTGACGGGATGTAGGTGTGGGCGCTTGCGGTGAGCCAAGACGAGATGACGGTCGTTTCTGCTGCTGCGGATTCGGTGGTTACTTTCTGGAAAGACTGCACGGAAGAGCAGGAAGTGGAGAAGGAAACAAACCGCGCTGATCTCGTTCTCAAGTAGATTTATCACAATTCCCTCTCAAGAAAAATGACACTGACTCAACTGCAGGGAACAAGACTTCCTCAATTACCTCGAGCTCAACGACTACCGACGCGCCATCCAGCTTGCGATATCCATGGGCCAACCGGGACGCTTGCTCTCACTTTTCAAAAACATCCGCGCGTCCGCCGCCGAGTCCTTAAACCCATCAAACTCGATTACGGGCCACCCCTCCGTCGACGAGGTGATTCGTACGCTTACGGGCTCGGATTTGGCGAAGCTGCTGCGGTACGTGCGCGACTGGAACGCGATGGCCAAGACGAGCATCGTCGCGCAGGGCGTGCTGTTTGCGATTGTGAAGCTGCGTGCGGCGGAGGACGTGATGCAGGCGTTCAGTGATGAGGTGCACGAGGTTGCGCTTGGGGAGATTGGATTCGGGGACGAGGATGAGGGAGGGGGGAAGGGGACTTCAAAAGCAAGGGGCGCGGCGGGCGCGGGGGGGACGGCGTTGAAGGAGATGGTGGACGGGCTGATTCCGTATACGGAGCGGCATCTCGCGCGGATGGAGCGGCTCGTGCAGGAGAGCTATATGGTGGATTATGTGCTTGGGGAGATGGACGATGGGATGTTTGACGGGGACGACGAGGGTGCGATGGATATCGAGTGAATGATAATGCTAGTAGTAAAAGTAGTATACAAGGACGCAAACCGACGGCTGAGAAATACAGCCACGATGGCGAGAGTCCGTCTGGATCAGAGTAAATCACGCGTCGCGGGAGATTTTTTTTTCGGGACGTCCTCACCGAGTATGTCGAATTTGTGATTTCTTTCTGCCAGCATCCCCAAATTCGCCAGGCGGAGCTGCAGGTCCACCGACGAGGCCGCGAGAAATCCGAAGAAAAATGTATCTAGGTCCAATCTTGGTCGGAAGTAGAGTAAAACAGCCGGTAAAGCAACAAATTTTGGCGACGAAAAGCCAACGACCGTCGAAGGTAGTGACCGGGGCATACGCTATACCTCCAGATCTACTTACTTGAAAAAAAAAACATCAACATCGGCCGATGCGGTGATGCGTTCCTTCGTTCGCACCTTGTTCATGTAAATCATGTCTTTGGACCATGCCATTACCTCCTGGAAGCACCCCAAGCTTCAATGCGGCCCGGAGGCCTCGAGAACGACATATTCGAGGCCTCCGACCTGGTGGGATCGCCATTTGGCGGACGAGTTTCGCTTGAAAAACATCATAATAACCGACACCGTTGGCGATCTCTTGGTGAACTTGTACGATGAGATCCAGTCCAGCCTGCCGTCCGACTTCCCCACCAAGCCCTATACCAAGATGTTGGAAACGGCGCTGATACAACTCAATCGTGCCATCGGCACGGAGGTCAACAACGAGGCTCAGCTCGAAGTGTTCCACTACAAGCTGTCGCCTGCTGTCTGCGATCTGGCCTCCAACTTCTTCCTCGTTCATTTGGCCGGTGAAATCGTCGACACGGTAGACCTGTCGACGTTTACATGGAATGTCTCTTTCCTCAACCAGACGAAAGCTTCCGGGCCAGTGCCTCTGACCGGACTCATCGATGAAGTCGTTCCGGTCGACCTTTCTCAACCCTCATTATATACCTTCCCCGTTCCTGGAGATCATACACGAGATGAGCCGCCACACGTTCGTCAACACGGAGGTAAAATTCAACACAGAAGCGACGCAAGAGGTCGCGCGAAACATCAGTAAGCTCACTGGTTCGACCAAGGATGGGAAGCTGTTCTTCGCAAAGCTTGAAAAGGCATTGTCGGATTGCCCAAGTTCTTCGGATTGGTCTTCAGAGCCAATCGCCGCGTCAGCAGCCCTCCCGACGCCCCCACGGCAATCATCGCGCTCAATGGGCCTCGCCCAATATACGACTGCCGACGTGCGAGACCAGGAGGATGAAATACACACGCCTGAGCTCAAGCGGGCGAGGGAAGACGAAGATCCTGCCTATATAGGTGAACCCCACCCGAAAAAGCCCAAGCCGTCAACGGAGACCGGCGCAAACAAAACCGCAAGGTCCTGGATCCAACAAGTTGGTGTCTTGCTTGGTGTTAAAGCGGGAAATTAATTCTTGCGCTAGACCTGGGCACAGTCGGCCGCCACGAATACAACATTCATGCGCCTTTTAGGTATGAATTGGGAGATGGTCGGGTTCCGGCACAGAGCCTCGGGCACGTTATATCTTACCACGCTCCAGCCATATGTGCCAGGCACGCCGTTCTACGAGCAGTACGGCAAGGTTCAGATCGCCCTCAAAGTCGCCGCCCTCATTGACTGGCGTGAGCGCCATACCCCTGATGGTAGTGAGGGAGAGGGGCCGGGCGACGAGGATCAGGATCGCGGGGGCGAGGGGAATGGGAACGGGCTCAAGACGCGGGGGAAATTGGCGGGACGGGCCAACGGCAGGTCGACACCGCGACCCAGCTTCGCGCCGCAGCACCACTTCACGGGCCGGCAACGTTTTCTAGCAGCCCCTTTCTCGAACGACGGTTCTCGGCGTCGCCAGACAGCGAAAAGAAAAACCATTCAATCACTCCAGGCCGCGCCGAAGACATGAAAGCGGTATGTGATCTTTTCTGTCCGGGATTCTAATTCACTAATTGGCGTTACTTCCAGACAGCGCAGCCCCTACACACCTTGCGGATGTGGGTTCAATGCCGAATCTACGACTCTATGTACCCCGCGCTGTTTGTAAACACCACAAGAGCCGCAGGCCGTTCAGCTGAGCAGCTCGCCAACGACGCTTCGCTATTGAGTGACGGCGCTAGTGTCTCGCTGCGCCAAGAAATCATCCCCGGCGTTGCCTACGGTGGCGTCTTGGGACCTGCCCAGTGTGCTCCAGACCTGCCCGGTGTTTGCGAAGTTCGCCTTTCCGGGCGATGAGGGCAAGACCGACTATCTGCTCAATGAGTACACTGTATATCTTGCGCTGGAACCCCTGTTGTCTGTTGGTATACCCTCCGCTTTCGGCTTGTTCGATAGTGTGGATGAAGGCGGACCCCGGGTGCTCTTGCTCTCCCTACGGCGGGCGTTCGCTTGACACTATGCGCAGGGGTTTACCTGATTTCCGTTTACCTCCCACCACAAAGTATGTATCCATTCTCCTTCGCTGCCCTCCACCCCATCTCATCTGCTAATTTAGAATCATGTCCAAGGCAATACTTGGCGACATCCACCGCGCAGGTTACGTGCACAACGACCTCGCACCGCGCAACTTGCTACTGAGTGATGCTGGAATCGCGCAAATTACCGATTTTGGGCTGTCCTTCAAGGGCAGTCAAGAAGCCATGGAGATTGAAATGGAAGAAATGGAACGATTTGCTGGAGGGGTTCTAGTCGCTGCAGTTGTGCGACCGGGGAATGGACGATTGACGGGGACGACGAGGGTGCGATGAATATCGAGTGAATAATAATGCTAATGGTAAAAGTAAGTAATCTGATACAGCGACACAAAAATATACAACAGCTTGGCTCTTCCACCGACGGGCAGGGAGCGCAAAAATACAGACATGGGTGTGTATGGGTTTAATTAGGGTAAAGACGCGTCGGCGATGCGGCCGAGACGACAGCCGTAGAGGCTGTTGAAGAGGAGGACCCAGTGGACCGGGGCGCAGCGCAGCTTTGGTGGCGAGCTCGTGGGGCTCGGCTTCACGTATGCGTTTGTGTTGGAGGAGCCAGCGTCGGAGGACGCCGGGGAGGCAGCCCGAGGCGAGCGGGGGCGTCACCCAGGTGTCGGCGTGGTAGAAGGCAACGTTGGCGACGGAGGATTCGGTGATTTGGTCGAAAGGGTTGTAGAGGAGGACGTCGGCGTCGGTGGCGGTTGGGGAGAGACCGACAGCGGGCGCGGGCGGCGGTGTAGAGGGTGCGCTCTGTGGTTTTGGTGGAGGTGAAGAGGTTTGGCGGGGGCATGGTTTGCGTGTCGGCGAACAGCGTTAGGGCGGGCCCGTAGAGGCTTGCGCTAAATAAAAGTAGGTCGTGTGATGGGTAGGCAGATGGAGATGGGCAGGAACGAACCTGTCTGTTAGCGGCTTGAAGAAGGAGGGAGACGTGGGGTCGGACTTGAAGGGCGGTATGGGGGACGCGGTGACTGTCAGGAGGCCTGCTCGCGACAGTGTAACGCGGATCTGAGTTGAGTGTAAGGTGAATTGAAGGAATGTAACGAGAAGGACGCGTACTCTGAGGGCTTCTGGAGGATCGGCGGCGTGATAGGACGCGACGGCGGCTTGGCACTTTTCGTGGAGGGCGGGGTACGAGAGCGCGGCCACGGCGGCGGGCCATTCATGCTGCATACTGGTGGTAAGCGCCTAAACAAAGATGATTGTTGGTTGCAACACACAGCGGCGGCGGCCTGTTGGAGACGGTCGAGGTGGAAAGCCAAGAGCAGAAAGCGCGAGGGCTGGCTGTCGTAGTTGTTCCAACCAAGGCGGTCGAGATATGGGTCCCAGCGCGTCGTAGTCAAAAGGTCAAAAGACATCCTGTAGAAGACTGCAATACAGAATCGGCGCGAACTTGTGGTCGTGAATAAGGTTCTGAACAAGAGCCAAGCAGAGACACAAGGTGAAAAGTAGAACTTGACGGTCAAAGCGTTCCATCAATGTCATTTTAGCTTTTTGATGCGAACAAAGCCGACGCGCAGTCGGCGCACGGGCCTTGCAATATCCAACGGTCTTTGACCCCCGCGAATAAGTTGTTATAATTTGCTCGTCGTCAGACAACAGCCGCCGCGGCTATATTTCATTTCAATGTCAATTTCACCAACTGCAAGCGGGTCTTACTTGCAACATTGGGTACCAGTACTAGTTCTTTTGTTCTAGAGTCTAATAGCAGGGGTATAGGTCTCGCTGCACCCCTCGCCGTGTAATACTGTGTTCTGTGCAATATGCCGTTCGCAAAATGGATACAACTGCACTGAATGGCCGTAGATGCAAGTTGAACAGCAGTGATGACTCGGGTTCGGTCAAAATTAGTTGAATATTCTACATCTCTTGACGCTACCAGCGCTACATGTAGCGCTCTATCTGAGTGCTCCGCGAATTTATTGAATTCAAGGCTGTGGAATGAAGCAAGCGTTACGCGTACGTAATGGGCCGGGTTATAAGCCGGCCCCTTTCGGCGCCTTCCTCGCTTGCTTTCCCCCCACAATGCCATTTACCGTCAAAGCCACCTACGGACGCTCTGGAGAGCTCAGAAAGCTCTCCTTCCCGTCCCTGCCCACCTATACCGACCTATGCAACCAGGTTAGTCGTTCTGACTCGGCCGCGTAATCCAGCGCTTATCGTCGTCCTTCTCCACAGCTCTACCGTGTCTTTCCCATTAGCCACGACTACTTTCTTTCAAAGCTTCTCTTTTCTCCAGACTCGACAAAGGTCCTCCATCCTCATCGGTAGAGAGGTCCACAACGCGGACCAGTGGAACTCGGCTGTCGCCCCTTACACCAACAACGGCCTCTGGTCAAACGCCATGCTCCGCTTCACCGTCTTTGACGAGACTCCCCACAAACTCCCCGCCGGCTTCGTGCCCGACAATACCAGCGCTGCCACCTTGGTTGGTGGAAACGCAAACCCCTTCATCTCAGTCTCCCACATCCCCCATCCTCCCATCATTCTCTCTTCGGCGGGTTCCTCAGCCACAATGGATGTAGATGCCAGCACCCAGGCTTATAGCCCAGCGTCAACGTCCACAACCCCCATGCCGCAGCAGCATCACCTCGACCCGCAGTTCGGGACCGCAGCCAAGACGGCAGCCTGCTGCGCCGTAAGCCAAGGCAAGATAGAAATGGAAGGGATTGTGTCAAAGTTCAAGGACGATCTCGACCGCATCCTCAAGTCCTCCTTCTCCACTCCCAACTCCACGGCCGCCCCTTTCATGGCTCCTCCTCCCTCGTCATTCTGCCTCTTCAAGTACTGCACCACCTGTGCCAAGATCTTCCAAGGCCCATGGTTTGCCTGCGAAAACTGCAGCATCGTCGTCGTATGTCCTTGCTCTTCTTTATGTTGATTAGTTGCTGAACGACTGTAACGATAGTGCCTCGGCTGCCACGAACGTCAGACTACCAGCTTCTGCGTCGCCGCTAGTGGTCCCCATGCCATGAAGAAGGAGGTCTGTGCCGCTTGCCCCACCGAGGACCAGCCTTCTGGCATCGGGATGACCCCTACGCCCTGGGCCGCATGGCAGCCACTCACGCCTCAGTGGACCCCTCCGCAGCAAGGGTACACCCCCGTATATCCTTTTGGTCTCCAGGCGCCGCAGATCACCCCGTTTATTCCCGACAACTTCCCCCGCGCCCCCGCACCGCTTCCGCCGCTCCCCGTCCCTTCTGTGGCACAGGTTCCTGAGGCGCCTGCACCCCCGGCGCCGCCCGTCATCCACCGCGGCGTCGTCTGCGACGGGTGTGATAACGTCGTCGAGGGTATTCGGCACAAGTGCCTTGACTGCCTGGGTAAGCTTTCCCTTCAAGAGTGTATCGAGTCTTCTCTGACTATCGTCCTAGACTATGACCTTTGCACTGTTTGCATCGAATCTGGCTCCGCGGAGCGCCACAACCCCTTCCATGAGTTCCTCGAGATTAAGGAACCTGGCCGCGTCATCGTTCACACTGTCTACTCGGGCGACGGCGAGCGGGATGCCCAGTTCGACTCGAGCACCCGCGCACCCGGACCGGCCCCGGCCCCGCATGCTGATTCGCCTGCAGTGCACTATGCGACCTGCAATTTGTGCGACTCGAGGATTCGCGGTGATCGCTATGTGAGTATTTTCATCCTGCTGCGATCTGCCCAGCCCTGACTGTTGCCCCAGAAATGCACAGATTGCCCCGACTTCGACACTTGCTCCAATTGCTTCAGGTACGATGATGAGTTGCTGATGTAGGTTTGTACTAACAATACCGCCCAATGATAGCATAACCCGCGAACAGCACCCTCATCACTCGTTCGTCAAGCTTGGTAACGCTGCCGATTATATTGTACGTTTCTTCTTCTCGCGTTTATTGCGACAACTCAGGGATGTCTCTAGCGTCGCGAGGATACGGTGCCTCCCATACATTTTGTCACGTGCGACGGATGCAACAAGACTGTGTCCGGTGTGCGCTACAAGGTATTTACCTCGCCGAACCCGTTTTTTAATGGCGCCCTAATTATGTTTCGTCCAGTGCATGCATCCCGAATGCCCCGACTTTGATCTATGCGAGAGCTGTGAGGCGTTCCCGATCCCAGTGCACCCTGACAACCATCCGCTGCTCAAGATGCGGTCCCCCAGCACGGTCGTTCCGACGGTGTACAGAGTCGGACAGACGAGGCTTATCGATCCGACGGATCTCGACCAGATCCTGCAGCAACAAGAGGTCAACCAACGGGGTCGCTCTCCGCACCGTGCTCGCTCGCGCTCTCCCTCCTTCGACCGCGGCTACATGGCCAACCCCAACACTCGCAGCAACACGATGCCGGCTTCGTTCTTCGACAGCGCGCCGTCCCCCATCCCGCCGCCGTCGCCATTCTTCTTCCGGTCAGAGAGCTCCCGCTCGAGCTCGCCCATCACGGCGTACCAGGCCCCCCTCTCTCCTCCGTATGTTCCCCGCCCACTGTCCCCCATGATGATGCCGGGTGGGCTGTACGATGAACCCGTATTCACACGCCAGCCGCAGCCCGCGTTTAACTACTCCTTCCGCGTGCAGCCCCCTACCGCGTCGCGCTTCTCCCACTCGCCGTCTCCCTCGCCGCCCCTGTTCCGCACTCGCAGCCGCTCGGCCACACCACCGCCCCGTGCGCGCCAGGCGACTTGGGCCCCAGCTGATGCGCCCATACGCCTCGAGCCGGCGCGGTGGACGCACTTTGAAACTCTCCGCGCTTTGAGGGAGCAGCAAGAGCGCGCTCAGGAGCAGCAGGAACGCGCTCGGGAGCAACAGGAACGGGATCAGGAGCAGCAGCAGAATCAGAGAGACGCGGAGTTGCGCGCACAGCAGGCGGCGCGCAATCTTGTCGACACGATGGCGAGGGAGCGCATTGAGGCGATGCACCAGCTCGAGGAGGCCCACCGCAACCTCGAGCAGCACGTTGAGGAGCAGCAGATACGTTGGGCTTCCCCCGCCGCTGTACCCGTCCCTGCGCCGGCGGCGCCAGAGTCGTTGTTCCCGAGCTTCTGGCCGAAATCGTCGGAGGAGCTGCGCCACCTCATGCAGCACGACCACGAACCCGTGGTCGACGCGTTTTCGCGGCTGTCGGTGCAGGAGGAGCCCGCGGCGGTGATGGACTCGCCGCTCACGGGCGAGGCGTTGCTCAACCGCCCCACGGAGATGTCGCAAGCGAGCAAGATGCCAGTCTTTAACCACTCGCTGGCGGCGCTGCTTAATGGTTACGAGAGCGAGAATGAGGAGAAGGAAGTGGAGCAGGAGGTGGAAGAGGAGGAGGAGGAGCCATCGGTAGTGCCTACGCCCGTGCTTGTCCCGACTCCCGTGCCTGCGATCGCGCATTACCCCAAGCCTTCCCTCGTCCCGGTACCCATCCCGCCTCTCGGTCTCCGCGCATCATTCGTCAACGACGTGACGCTTCCCGACGGCCAGATCTTCCCGCCCGGCGCCGAGTTCATGAAGTGCTGGCAGATGGTGAACAGCGGAGGCGTCGACTGGCCTGCGGAGACGGAACTCGTATACGTTGCCGGTGAGCGTCTCGCACGCGAGTCAGGTGGACCTAGCGCCGTTGCTGTTGGATCGGTGAAGATTGGTGCAGAGGTGGAGCTTTGGACGGGCGAGTTGAAGGCGCCCGAGTCGGAGGGGCACTATGTGAGCTATTGGCGTTTGCGTGACGGGGAAGGGAACTTGTTTGGCGATAATATCTGGATTTGGTGCGTTTTCTGGCTTTTCCGTTTACTGCAGCTCATCTTATTAATTCAAATGTTTTCTCTAGCATCAACGTCGCCGAGACGCGCTCGAACGAGTCCTCCCTGAGCTCATCGTCCATCATCGTCATGCCGCGCGGTGCCCAGTCTGTGCCTACGTCGTCTGCGTCGGGCGCACCGGGTGTTAGCCGCGGAGAGGTCGAGGAAGACGAAGGATCGGAGCACGACTCGGACACATCTTCCGTCTCGCTTATCAGCGTCCCGACCTCGGAGGACGACGAGGAGTGGGCGTCTGTGCCCTCTGCGGAGGAACCCCAGGCGCAGCGGTATGTGGTGCTTTACGACGATGCGTCGAGCCAGTCCTCGGGTTCGGGTTCGGATATTGAGTAGGGTGCGCCGTGGAGGTGTTGTTCGGCAAAGAAGATTTCGGGATTCACAGATACTACACAACGCAGATTTATTGCTACTGACATATTATTGTGATGTATACACGCCATACGTGAAATAAACCCTTTTCGAAGGATGCGAGTTTGTGAACTTGGCTTTTGCCAGAAAAACCGTGAAGATGGTTCAAAAGGATGATATTGTGCTACGTGCAGCTCGTCCCATCATGTACAATTATTGTTACAAGCGCGTAAATGATGGTTTGGTTGGCGTCTGGGTAGTTGGGATGGATTCTTACGCCCTTTGACGCGGCGCTGCTCGGTTTCCGCTAAGGATTGGATAGTAGTACAACGAGATCTGAATACAAATGAGTCACGGAATCGTCCTGAGACAAGGAACGAAATTACATTTCCTCGTTCAACCCACGAAACGGAGGGCATCGGCACTGATGTAGTATTTTGCGAGCTCACCGGCCGCCGATGGTGGGGGTGCGGAAGCGTCGGGCACGAGCATGAATGTTTGGGAGAAGACGCGCGGATGGCCCTCCTTATTTCTACTCGAAGTAGCGGAGGGGTTGCCAGCGGGTCCGCGGCCGTGGGTGACGCTCCCGGAGACGACGATGAGGAGGGAGGGTGGTTGTGTGCCTAGGCACGAGCAGAGTTAGTGCTCCGTCGTTACAAGAAATAGGAGAACAGCAAAACGAACCTGGAATGGGATGGCAGTCGAACGACTGGATATCGTGCTTCGTCGGAGGCATGTTCTGGACGAGCGAGACGACGCCGTCGGCGCCTTGGAATGGTGTGCCGTTCCACGTCAAGGCAGAGGTAGGGCGGTAGAGCTTGGGGAGCTCGCTGACGCGGGTGGGCGAGTCATAGGCGGTGTAGTAAATGCGGGTGAAATTGTCCGCTGCGCGTGTCGCGATTTCGATACTAGGTTGAGGTTGAGTTGAGTCTGACGGCGGACGAGGAGGACGACGCACTCGGTAGGAGTAAGCGGGACTGTGGCCATGGTGGCTAGACTGAAAGGGAAATTTGATTGACAGGCGGTGGCTGTCCTCCAATTAAAGCTTCTCGCACCCATGAGCGAAGTCTCCGCGATCCATGTTTTGTCGCTAAACTGCTGGTCTGTTCTCTTCGAGTGTACTCCTGGTACACATATTGAACGCTTCTTCCACTCAGGGGCCTCAAATATGTCGCCAAGAACCGCACAGAGCGTATAAACGCAATTGCGGCCGAGCTTGCAAGGCTAGAACACGATATCATCGCTCTGCAAGAGATATGGGTCTTTTCAGACTATGAACACGTCCGGGACAGTGTCGTAAAACGCTTGCCCTACTCCAAATTCTTCTACAGGTAGACCTTCGCCGAAATATACCAGGAGACGACTGAACAACGTGCTAGCGGTGCCCTTGGCTCGGGGTTGGCGCTTCTCTCGCGGTTCCCTATCATTGCGACTTCAGTGCACCCGTATTCATTAAACGGCGAGCCGATTGATGTCGGAGGAGGCGACTGGTTCGTCGGCAAAGCCGCTGTCAGCATTGTGATTTCGCACCCCGTCCTTGGCCAGGTTCAAGTATTCAATACGCATGTAAGGAAGCTTCGGATCGGTCTATTCAATCTTAATCCTCTTGCTAGCTGTACGCCAAAGGAGGCGAAGATGGACCAGAGTACAACCGCGCTCACCGACTGGTAAATGCCTGGGAGTTCTCAAAACTTGCGCGTCAAGCAGCAGAGCTCGGTCGCTATGTTATTGCCGCTGGAGACTTTAACAGTATACCCAGTACACTGCCTATGGCCCTGATCCGCGAATACGCCGACCTCTCCGACTCTTGGGCCGTTGCGCATCCCAACGCCCCAACCATCTCCTCCCCCTCAGCTATGGACGCAATAACACAATTCGGCGTCACCGCAGACTCACCCTTGAACTCGTACTCTGCCGGCAAACCCATTGGCCCATACGCACGAAAGTTCCTCGGCAAGCGGCTCGACTACATCCTCTACCGGCAACCTATCCGACCGCTCACGCGGCCAGAAGACCCACTACCCGTGCTTCAGTGCACCGACTGTAATGTCTTACTGACAGAGAAGGTGCCTGGGCGACCGTTCTCCTTCTCAGACCACTTTGCGCTCGAGGCGACGTTGGAGATCCGCACAGGCGACCGGGTACCCGCAGAACTCGCGGACCCGCACAACGTGTGGTCGAACGGGAGTACGGGTGCCAGTGGTGCTGTGAGCCTAGGAAATGGTCCTGCATCCGAGCTGTCCGCCGACTCGCTCTCCACGGCGATGCAGGCGCTAGCCGCATGCTACCGCTTCTCCCGCCAGCGCGCGCGGAAAGAGCTCACCATCTTCGCCCTCTGTCTCGTCGTCCTTGTCGCCCTCATCGCCGGCTCACCCTGGCTCCCGCACGCGTGGATCAACCCCATCTTCATCCTCTTCACCGTGTTCATCGCGTGGCTTGCCACCACGATGTTCTACGAGGGGTTCTTGTACGGAAACTGGGAGTGCAACGCGCTGATGAACGTCATCGAGGAGCTCGAGATTTACAAAAACAACCTCGAGGTGCAGGCCGGGACTAGGTAAGGTTAATCATAATTTAATGTGCATTCTGCAATATATACCCTCCGCGGAAACAATACCTTTGAGGGTGTCGACGGTATGAGTATGTATCTCTCAAAAAGCCCCCCGAAAAAAGCAAAAACCAGCTTTTACCCCAAGTACAGGCTTATGACTGCAAGCAGTCGGCAGGATTTAGGGGATGGTCTGACCCCAAGTACAGACTTATGACTCCGAAGAGTCGGCAAGATTTAGGGGCGCCAGTAACACCGAGTGGATTAATGCCCCCCCGAGGGAATCGAACCCTCGCCCACTTGGGAATCGCAGGGATCCTGTCAGCGGGGCCCGCAACGCCTGGGTCATCGGGGCATTGAGAATGTCGTGCGTTTCAACGTCAAGCAAAGAGGTTCAGAAAAAGTCGTACGGTTGCAACGCGATAGTTAAAATTCTAGATGACAACGGCACACCCAGATCTATTTCTTTTTCACTCTGGCAAGCACCCAATGCTCTGTGAAGCAGTTGAAGTACTTGTACCACTGCCGTTTTGGGCTCGATATTGTTGATCTGTCAACGAATGGGGATAGGAAGCTCGGGATGCGCCGGCGTCGCCCGAGGACTCAGAGAGGCGGCAAATATTTAGTGTATTTCCCCGATGAAATCCTCAACTAGTCGAGACTCACTATTCAATGTTCGTTCCACTGAAAGAGCGAAATAGGGCCAACGCTCCCACGCTAGCCACTTTCGTCATTTTTTCTCCACATTCTGCCCCAAAACCATCTTACTGGTACTCTGAATAGCGCAAGGACCCACCAAAACTACCGCACCAAGCACATCATACACGTTTATAAATCCCAAAAATCGACTTTTTACATTTACACAAGAAAAACCAAGAGATGATGACGGGTGACGCTCGCGTACTTATATATACGTGAGTAAGTACGAGTACGGATGTGGCGGTATGCGCGACGGACGGGACAGCTAAAAGTACACCTAACCTAAAAGTACACGATGTGGATGTGGATGGAATGAATGAATGCATGCATGTATGTTCGTATTCTGATTCTGATGGTGTTAGGCGTGTGTAAGTTAAGTATGGTTAGGCGGGATGAGATAAGATAGATAAGGTATACGTAGATGGGGAGCGTCTAAGGCTGGGCGGGGGCGGGTGGGGCACGCGCGCACGGACGTACGGCGGCGGCGAATAAAGCAAAGCGTAAAGCGTAAAGCGTATTGCATGGTGGGCGGGAAGGGAACGCGAATCGGCGTCAAGATCAAGGGCAGGTCGACGGACGGATAGGCGCGCACTGACACACCCATAAATAAATGCAAGTTGGGTGGAGAAGATGATGATGCAACGGGGAGTGGGTGAATGTTGAATGTTGGCGAATGGCGAATGGTAAACTAGGTACAAATCTGCATGTCGTGAACGTGATGATGCCGAGGTCGAGTCGAGGTCAATGAATAAAAATAATTTTGGGGTAGGTGGGGCCGGATAGATCGAGGTGGGGCGGGCTAAATATTCGGCGGTCCGACGACCTCGAAGCGCGTCGGAAGAACATTTGCAACGATCATCGCGCGGGGCGTTGTAAGAACGCGGCATTGCCCTGCGCGCGATCGCACCGCTGCGCAATCCGCACCGCCGCATCCACCGCGCGCCCAACGAGCGCGCGCGAGGGGCTGCTCGCGGGTGTGTGCTCGAGGAGGTCTGCGAAATAAGCATGAATGAATAAAGCAAAGGAAGAGAAAGAGAGGAACGCACCGCGATACAACAGCACGTACCGCATCACGCGCTGCGTCGGCACGATAGCGAGATCGCGCACCGCAGGACGCGCGTCGCGCTCCCGCTTCGACTTTGCGCGCGGAGTGGCGGCGGCAGCGGACGGCGACTCGAGCGAGGACAGCGAGAGCGCGGATGGAAATGAAAGGAAGGACGACCCGCGCGTCCGCCACGACGTCGCGCGCCTGTTCAAAGGCATCTCGGGCTTCTCCCCCGAATCCGAGTCCCCGCCGTCCGACGACCCCGCCCCGCGCGGTATCTTGCTCAGCCTCCGCGGCGGTGTGGGGACTCCACCATCGACGAACCATCCGCCTACGACACCGCACCACCCAACGAGCGCCGCCTCGACGCCCTCCTCCGCGCCGAGGAACGCCGCCGCGACGCCCCACGCGCTCGGGTCCTCCTCCATCCGGTGCAGGAGCTTAGCGCTCTCCTTCGCTAATGCCGTAGCATACGCTCGCATGAGCGGCGGCGGCGGCGTGCGCGTCGCACCCGTGATGAGCGAATGCAGCGACGCGAGGTAGTGCCGCTCCGTACGCACGAGCTCGCGACACGTCAGCAGCGCCCGGCGCGCGCTCTGCCAGGTCGCGGTCGAGGGCGTGGGCGGCGCCGGCGGCACGGGGAGGGAGGGCATGGACGCGGTGCGCGCGGCGTGCGTCAAAAAGGCGTCTTTCGGCGGCGGGGTCGGGGGCACGGACTCTTGTCCCTCGTGTAGCACAATGGCAAAGTCGGCGTCGAGCTCGTCGTCGTATGCGGCCCACACGCGGTCCCACTCTGCGTCGGCGTCGTCGTCGTCCCAGGGCGCGTGGTGGCCCGCGCGCGAGCGGGTGCGCAGTGCCTCGAGCTTCTCGACGAGCAGCTCGTCGGAGATGCCCTCGTCTGTGAGTGCCATGGCGAGCGTCCAGCGCCGCTTGGGCTGAGCAGAGACGGCGTGGCGGCGTAGCAGCGGGGGCCGGGCCACCGCAATCGGCTCCGAGATCTCGCTTTCTGGACTGTCAACGAGCATCGACATTGACTTTTTGACGCGCAGGGAGCGTGCAGCGGAACGACGGGAGGGTGGGGACATGTCCTCTGCGGACATTGCGAGGCTCCAAGTTGACTTCCAACCACTGGGGCGGGTGCTGTTGGATGCAACGACACCGTTCCATGCGGCTTGGGAGAAGACGTCGGCGGAGGGAGAGCGGACGGCGTTGGGACGCGGTGAGGCACTGAGGGGTGACGGAGAAGACGGTTGGACGTGCCAGGAATCTCGTTTCCGAGCGTGGAACGGCAGGAAGGTCGGCTGCAAATGTGTTAGGCACTGACAAGCTTGGAAAAGAACAGAACAGGGCGCACGATGTTCAACGTTAGCGGAGTGCTGGGGGGGAGATCTGGTAGCGCCGGGCTGTCGGCACCGCTGTGAATAGAAGTCTTTTTGCGTCGCAGGAAACCGAAGGAGCTTCTGGACGCAAGAGGTGGTACGGGGGGTATCTCGGAAATGCGGGCCATGGAAAGGTCTGCTGCAGCCGACGCTGGAGGCGTGGAACCAGTCGTCCTGCGTCTGGATTTGGTGAGTTTTCGGCTGGCGGAAGGAACGTGCATGGATGATGCACGCGCTGGACCGGCGCCCGCGACAAAGCTCTGGGCAGGACTACTGGGAGTCGAGCGGTGGAAGATGTAGGGAAAGTTTGACATGGAGGGGGGGTTCTCTGGGATAAAGGAAAAGAGGCTGAAGCTGGATGGTGGGGGTTTTCGCAGCCTGTTCGGACGCCTTGGAGACGCGACATTGTATCTTGTAAGATCGACTATTTCGTGGGACGCAGTCGAGTCGGAGGAGGAGGATTCATCGGGGGAGGGCATGGCGAGCTGTGCGATGGTGGGCGGGAGACGGGGTGGCGGGGGGAGGCCATGGGGGGTGGGGGGAAGGGACTTGTCGTCGTACACGGCGGGGAAGACGACGGCCGTGTCGTTGGCGGCGGCGAGGCTCTGACCCCAGGGCATAATGGCGGTCCAGAAACAAGAAGGCCTTTGATCAAAACAAAGCCTTTTACATGGACCGCCATGACGTCGTATTATAAAAAAATGCGACGATCAAAGTCGTGATCGCTGTAAGCAGAAAAAGTAGCGATCCACGCGTTGGACGCGTCCACCACTTCCTCGTCCATTCTACAGCACAAACTGAGAGTGTTCAGAGGTATTCGTCGGCGCGTTGGCAGACAACATGCACCGTTTAGGGAAGCGTCATCATCCCAAATCGGGGTTGTCGGCCACCTGCTTCTTTTTAGCCTCAAAGAACCCGGAAAATGACACAAGAATCCCATGAGGCTTGGAGCCACCAATCCGCGTCAGACACTATCGCACTTGTACGCAACATTGTCAGAGAGATCGGTTACTGGTCTGAGTACTTGTACCTGGCTGGTCTCGTCTGGCGGAAGCGTCTCCTTGGAATGAACACCGTCGTCAAGACCGCAAGCAGCGAGCAGCGTCGATCTGGTACATCCGATGATTCGCATTCCTATCCCCGCTCTGTCTGCCCTCGACACCATTCCTCCAATCGCACTCTCGCCATTCTGGATCCCTCTCCTCGCAACTGCCGTACATTCACCTCATCAGCCATACAGTTTTGGCCTGCTTCCAATTGACGCGACCGATCGCGTTTCTTGTGCTTCGTCTCTCTTCAATCGAGACTTGAAGGAAAGGAGCCGTCCTCGTCGGTTTCGGTTTGCTTGTTGCGCACTTACGCCTCTAACGATTTCAAACCCGACTTCAAGGCTCAAGGAAAAAAACTTGAAACAAAATCATCGGCAAAACATCTCGGAAACAAGTCTTTATTCCGTGCGGTCGGTAGCAACGAGCCTGTCCGCATAAGGCTTTCACACTCCAAACGACTTGAAATGAACTGTAGGCGTGCTCCAATACGTATCGTAAATTATGTATCCCCGATTATCGTGCATTGTCACTGTGCCAGCCAAGATGAAGGAAGATGTGAACGCCTCGAATGGGTGCCAGGTACAAGTAGCTATCGAGCAAGTGCTATTCCCTCCACTGCAAATTAGTGCCAAGTAAATCTCCAGTCGTACCTCAACCACCCACATCCAAGCGGCTCGCGGCCTTCGAGGTTCTAATATGGGTGACATCGAGCTGACATCGAAGGACTACCTCGATATACGTATGTACACCTGCGTTGCCCTGGGAAGGATAAATTACTAACGCCCGGGTCTCCGGTGCGGTTTATTCAAACACAGTCGTAGCACGCCAATTGGGAGTCAACCGTACATGAAAAAGCCGCAACTAACTTCGAAAGCACTGCACATCCGCATCCGCATCCTCAATTCCTATAGCCAATTTCAGCGCTCCGCGTCCTCGAAGGCTTGCTCCCGGCCCCTGCTTCCGTCACTTCGTCCACTCCAATCCAATATTAACTGCCATCCGTCCCGATAGCATTGAGTATTAAACCATATACATGTATACATACGCGCACCCGAGGTCGTTCGTTATCTTCTCGAAGGTCTTCGCTGCAGTGTAAATGAACGAAGCTTCGTACGTCTGTAGTGTAAATGAACGAAGTCTTCATACTTCATTCATCTCATCTACGCACGAGCACGAGACCTTCTCCCTCGAATCTCTCTCTCTCTCTCCGTACCGCCAGCCAGCCACCAAGTAAAAGTAAAATAAGCACCACAAACTTCAAACACCACCCGGACCACATCGACACACCCGTCGGGATGCATGCAATATACTTCACACTGCCCTGCCGCTGTGGACACATCAACGGCATTTAATAATCCAGTTCATCTTACTTACTATTAGACTGAGTAGAGTGGGGTGCTGCGGACGCCGTAAACCTAAAGACCTAAACTTAAACTCGTCCCGTCGATTAATTATCAACAAACATCTTCGCGGGACTCGGACTCCACTGCGATTGCGTTGTATGTACGGTAATTGATTGTGTTGAGCGGGAGGAGCGGTGGAGCAGTAGCATTATAATTACACAATAACTTGAATCCGAGCAAAGTAAAGTTCGAACTGATTTCGAGAAAAGTGGAGCGTAAGGCAAGTCGGGCATCGCGTTGCGTTACGGTTGAAGCTAGGTTATATTAGTTGGTTTGGGGTGATAGTAATGCGATTTGGTTAATTATCTGGGGTATCAGAAATATTAATGGGACCAAATCTTCGTTTGTCTGAGCAAGTCTTGTATCGCGACCGAAGGAGTTTGGTCGTCGCCGTGTGAGGGTGAGAATCCGAGGAGGTCGAAATCGTGCAAGACGTCCGCGTTGGTTCCCTTCAATAGGAGAAAGAGAAAGGGTTCGAGGTTTTGCGGCCATAGTGTCAAAGGTATGCAGAGAAACCACATTTTGCGAATCT
The DNA here is from genome assembly GCA_029378385.1 of Mycena metata. Classification (NCBI taxonomy): domain Eukaryota; kingdom Fungi; phylum Basidiomycota; class Agaricomycetes; order Agaricales; family Mycenaceae; genus Mycena; species Mycena metata. The sequence continues at coordinate 2,234,693 of JARKIB010000001.1, read as the reverse complement.
ACACGTCTCCAGGGGATCGTTCCAAACGAGTAGGACGCCGCCGCATCGACTCTGGGGGACGAGAACGATTCTCCGCGTTTGGCATGAGCTTGGAGTTCTGTATGGTTGTGAGCCTTCATACTAACAGATTACGGTGACGACGAAACTCACTCGAGATGTAGTCGGTGGGGAGGTGGAATCGGTGTGCATCTTGGGCTTGGGAGAGTAAACTGGCAGCCCTATCCCAGCTTAAAAATGGCCTGAGTAACGGGATAATGCAAAGCAATGGTGCTCACTCAGTTTCAGCCTCCAAGCGCAGACATCATGCAGCTTCGAGTGTCGCTCCGCCAGATCTTCACCATAGGCCGTCCAATGACCTGTAAATTCAAAACTTAGCATCGACAGGAGGTTAGAAGAGGTAAATGAAACTCGCGAAAATAGTCATTAACTTCTGTGAATATGCTCACCCACACCTTGAGTTCAATCAGCTCGTCGCGCATCGACATTATTACTGCCGCCGCGAGTCGCATGGCAGCAAGTATTTCTTCGTCAGGGGAGCCAAATCCACCACCAAGCACCACTTGCGCGGTTGCATCCGCAGGCAAGGTACCCGCGCACGCAACCATTGCTTGCATTACCCGGTCTCTGAACGCCAACATGTTCCGGATCATCTCGCCGTGGTTATTAGATTTGTGGGAGGCGAACAAGGCACAAATGTCCGGGGAGCCCTCGAGCGATGGCAGATGGAGTTTGGGTCGGATGTCGTGGAAGAACTCGACCAGGTATGACTCCAAAGTCGCGGAACACTGGAATTCCCGACGCTCCGTTGCGTCGGGAGGAACACGCTCGAAATCCAGGTGGAAGGGACGGCCGTCGAGGCCATATGGCATCCATTCGGTGCCAACTATCTCCAGGGATACTCGCGGCCGAAAGTGCACTGGGAGAGTGGGCATAGAAGAATTATTAGCGAGGGTTAGCACACTGTTTCTCGCCCATCCAGCGGCCCGAATTCGAGGAAGGCTGTTGAGGCTATCTTCGTCGCGAGGAGCTCGACCACACCCAAACCCAACGATCTCGACTTCCTCGACACGCTCTGGGCTTTTGGATGAGGAGGGTAATGCGCTGCCTCCTCTTCCTTCGAACCCCGACGATGAGCTTTGAACCACGGGCGAGGATGGATTGAAGGTGGCGCGGCGGTGAGATTCTCGCCGTGTAATACGTGCAGGTACGAGATTGGGTTGGTTGTTCTTCAACGCGACAAACAAAGGAAAATAATAACCCCTGTATCTTGTCCTGTTCTACATAGTCGTCAGTCCTCAACCATGACAGAAAGATACAAGCTCCGCATCTTCGACTCGGAGGAGGCCGCCAAATTCAACTGGAACACCGAGTTTTCAGAACCCCATCTCAGCGACGCCTTGCGACTGGCATACTCCACCCTGAACCCTGCAGCACCTAGAACGCACCCCGAAATCCTGGCCCAAATCTGCCTCGCACACTCTATCATGTGTCATTTTTGTGTGCCTGATCAAGACGTCGCGGACTATATGGAAGCGATGGGGATGGGCGAGCACTGGGACGCGCTGGTGGCTGACAACCTCGGTGAGACGCCCGGCAGCGGAGATGTCCCTCGCAGAGCGCCAGGTGACCCGCGGTGCGTGGGCTCGTCGTGGAACAGGTGTTGCGTCGCTAACTGGAGATGCCTAGCCCGTTCACTATGTCGGCCCTGCGGGAATGGGAATCAGTCAAGTTTCAAGGATTGCAACATCTGTTTCTGTACAATTAACATACAATGAACGTCGAAGACGGGGCTCCACTGCTCGGCCTTCATCTGGGTTTCCTGCTGCGGACGATGAACGGGGAGGACAGCATTTAATAATCTTCGTCAAGACATCTGAATCCCAAGTAGAGTGCTGCGGACGCGCTAAAACCTAAACTCGTCCCGTCGATTAATTATCAGAGCCAACATCTTCGCGACTCCACACCGATACGATTCGGACGATTGAGTTGTACAATTGTGTCGAGCGGGGTTGTCTTCGTTGACTAAGCAGCGGGAAACAAAAGAATAAAAGCAGCGAGGCGCGAGGTGCGGTGGAGCAGTGATTGAAGCCAAGCGCGGATATATGTACGAAAGGATTGCGTTGTCTTGTTCTTCAAGTAAGTAGCCGTGGAGCTTAGGGTACGCTGTACATCTAGGTTTGCTAAGCAAAGTTCGTTTTAGCGTCCTCAAAGTGAAGTCATATTGGCCATGGGGGAATATACAGCGGCCGTTGGTGAAGCCAGGTAAGTAGGCAAGCAAAATAGGAAGATTAAGCATCGCGCCGGAGCGCCACGACGCTATCGCGCCCCACCAGACGCGTCTCGACCGTGTGGAATCCGTGTTCGTCGTCCTAAGCACAAGCGGTCAGTAAAACATCAGCAGTTGAGCAAAAAAAGGTGGAGGAACCAAACACACCTGCTCCGGCATCTCGTACCCCACGCCCGCCGCGCCCACCAACCTAGGCGCAGTCGTAATGAGGATCGTGTTGACGCAGGTGGTGGCGCACGCGCCGAACGCGCTTATGACCGCCGCGCCGCCTTCGACCATCAGTGTGCGGATGCCCTCGGCGCGCAGGAGGGTGAGGAGTGCGGGGATGCGGGCTGCTGAGCTGTGTTCTGTATGTGATAGCGTTAGTTTTTGAAAAGGGACAGCGATAGGGACGCACCGGGAAGGAGAAGTACGCGCGCACCCGCGGCGGTGAGCGCGTCGCGGCGCGCTTCCCATTCCGCATCACGTTGAGACGGTTCGCTGGAGACAACCCACGGCTGCCGCCCCGTCCCAGCCTTGTAGTTGTTCAACAGCTTACACGTCGGCGGGAGACGGAGTCTGCTGTCGATGATGATCGGACGCGGGTTGCGGTCCGGGGCGTCGGCGGGTGCGGGCGGAAGGAGGCGCGCTTCATCGGTCGTTTATTCACTCATTCGGGACCACGAGGGAGGGGCGCACTGTTCAGCTGCGGGTTGTCGTTGAGCGCGGTACCACTGCCGACGAGGATGCCGTCGTGGAGAGTGCGGAGCCTGCGCGGCGTTAAGATTCCTCTTGTGTGGAGGCGCGGGGCATTCACCAGTGGGTCATGAGCATGCTCTCGGGCCCGCTGAGCGGCAGCTGCTTTCCGCCGGCACCAGCGATCTTGCCGTCAAGCGACTGCGCGAAGGTGAGAGTCACAAAGGGGCGCGTCTCTGCTGGCTCTGCGGCGTAAGATGTGAAGAGAGAGGTGAGGTATTCGGGCGGGTTAGCCATTTGGACGAGGACAAGGGTCGGGAAGGCTATGGCTTGTCATGTCAATACGCGACGACGTGCGATTGATCTCCTTTTCTCCTTCGATTTCTGGTTGAATACAATCCACTCGACGGCGCGCAGCTGAATATTCCTTGTCTCCTCATGCACCGACCGATGGAATTTTCTTTGTGCAACTTGAACTGCAACAGTCGCCAAGTGGATTGGCTGGACTTAGGGTCTGCGTGAGAAATCGCGTCCGCGTGACGATGACGCCCTTGGGCGAAAAATAATTCTCGCCAACTGACCACTAACATGGTTGCCGCCGCGCCCCCGGTGGACGACGTTCCACCCGATGCCGACGCAGACAACGACGATGCCAACGATGCGGAAGACGACGCTGCACCTGGTACCGGCCCTTTGGCGGAGGGGAAACATAGACTAATCGCAAGGGACTTTTAGAGTTGAACGGCAACGGCGCAACAGGCGAAGCCAAGAAGAAGAAGAAGAAGAAAAAACCCAAGAAGAAAAAGCCCGAGCAGAGCGAGCCGCCGCGGATCCCGCTCTCCAAGTTCTTTACTGACGGCAATTACCCGGTCGGCGAGATACAGCACTACAAGGATGAGTGCGTGCTGCTCTTTCGCCGCATGTATCTTGCAGATATTCACAAATTGGGCGCACCAGCAACGCGTGGCGGATAACCTCCGAGGAGAAGCGCTACATCGAGAAGACGTTGAACGCCGACGCAGAGCAGACGTATCAGAACATACGCAAGGGCGCCGAGATCCACCGGCTTGTGCGCCAGCATGCACGGAAGACGATTCGACCCGGGATGTCCCTCACCGAGATCGCGGAGGAAATCGAGGCGGGCACGCGCGCACTCGCAGAGGCCGACGGGCTCGACGGCGGCGTGGGGTTCCCCACTGGCCTCAATATCAACAATTGCGCCGCCCATTTCTCGCCGAATGCCGGCGACACGACCGGTCCGTGCATTCACCATTTATTTTTATTGAACCGGATTAACTGGAGTCAGTGCTGCAAATGGGCGACGTGCTCAAGGTGGACATTGGTGTGCACATCAAGGTGAGTAACGCCAGTGCTGCAGATGGTTCGCGACGTGCTCAAGGTGTAGGGGCGTATTTGCGACTCGGCATTCACGCTGTCCTGGGCGGACCCCGCCTACGATAACCTCCTCAAGGCAGTCGAAGCTGCGACGAACACCGGCATCCGTGTATGCCTTCCACCCCTTTGTGGCACCCTTGCTTATATGCATACAGGAAGCTGGCATCGACGTCCGATTAGGTGAGCTTGGGGGTCTCATTCAGGAGACGATGGAGTCCTATGAGGTGGAAATCGGGGGAAAGGTCTACCCGGGTGCGTTTCATCGGTCTTTTGGCCTTGCAACGACTGATCGTCGCGTAAATAGTAAAACCGATAGAAAATCTGTCGGGGCACACGATTACGCCGTACCAAATACACGGCGGGTCGACGGGCAAGTCGGTGCCGCTGGTCAAGACGGCGGACCAGACAAAGATGGAGGAGGGCGACTATTTTGCGATCGAGACGTTTGGCTCGACGGGGCGGGGGCGGATCGTCGAAAATGTTTGTGGGGTTCTTGTTGCTTGTGATTCTGGGAAGTAAGTTGACGCGCCTCGACAGGGTGATTGCTCGCATTATGCGAGAATCTACGACGCGCCGAATGTACCGTTACGGTAAGCACGGGCGTCCTTGTACATTGCCTCTGTCTAATATCTTTCAGGCTAACATCGGCAAAGTCGCTGCTAAAGACGATCAACAAAAACTTTGGGACCTTGCCGTTCTGTCGGCGGTACCTGGATCGGCTGGGGGAGAGCAAGTATTTGCTTGCGGTACGTCGCGATCTACACTTTTTGTTGGAAATGAAACGAATGCGCGCGCAGCTCAACCACCTCGTTGCGCAAGAGATTGTTTCTGCGTATCCGCCATTGTACGATCAGGTGAGAGATGGTTGCGTGCGGCTTGCGATTTGGCGTGTTAAGCACTTAATCCGCAGATTGGGAGCAAAACAGCACAATTTGAGCACACGATTCTGTTGCGGCCGACGTGCAAGGAAGTTGTGAGCCGGGGGCCCGATTTCTAGGACACATAATATAATGTTTTTGTAATTGGTAACAAAGTGATTGGATAGCGGGTGTGGGCGGGCCGGCCCCAGACTTTTTGCGGGGTAATAGCATCAATATGTGATTTCTCTTGACCCGATACAGATGGCTCGGAGCTTGTTGTCTAACTTGTCTTGTCCTTAACCATTCTGGCGCACTATGGGACTACTGCCCTGGCCACTCTCTGCCTCGGTGCCCCCGCAGCGTCCCCCAGACCCGCCCCCCGAGCCCCCTCGTCCCGCACTCCACCACTACGCAAACCCCGGCGTCGCGCCACCCTCCGCGCGCGTCGACCCCAACCTCAAGGCCGCCGAGCGGACCCCAATCCGCCTTTGGCATCTGTGGAAGTATGGTCTCGTCGTTGTCTCCAAAGGTGCGCGACTCCGTCTCCGAGTCGAATGACGTATCGACCCACCGAAACAGCGACGGAAATGACGGGCGCAGTCATCTCCCACAGCATCTGGGGTCCGCGCCGCAAGTCCTGGGGCATCGAGATGACCCTCATCACTTCATTCATGAGGGGTGCTGGCCGCCACAGCGCTCTTGTAGACATTGTGCGTCTGGTGGTCCTCATTCCACCTCCAACTTCTTAACCGTGCTGCAGGCAACAATACGCATGGCCATGAGTCTCAGCGGACTTATCCCGCTGCCCTCCGACGCCCTGGTGACCCCCGTCACGTTCCGCGTCCGCCGCCGGAAACTCCGCGGCATCCTCGCCGATCTCGACGCTGCAGAAACCGGCGCCCGCGAGCTCGCAGGCGAATGGGTGGTGGGGCGGCGCACCTGGCAGAGATTACAGGCCGAATGGCAGCAGCAGCGCCGCGCTGCCGCCGCCGCCGCCACAACTGCGCCACCGGAACCGGAGAAGAAGCGCGAGCGCGTCGTGCTGTACATCCACGGCGGCGCGTACTATTTATCCAGCGCTGCCGGGCAGCGTCTCATCTCCATACCCTTGTCCAAATATACCGATGCCCGTGTATTCGGTATGTCATCGCCCCTCTTCAACATCTGTTCCGCGTTTTGAAACTTTTGGCAGCGCTGGATTACCGACTCGCGCCAGAGACACGTTTCCCTGGCCCTCTACATGACGCAGTGTCTGCGTATCTGCGACTCGTCGAGGACCTGCATATTCCGGCAGAGAATATTATTGTGTGCGGGGATAGTGCTGGCGGTGGCCTGTCCCTTGCACTATTAATGTATCTGCGCGATAATGCTTACCCGCTCCCTTCCGCCGCGATCTTAATGTCGCCCTGGGTTGGTGAGTGCTTTAGCGTTTTCAATTTTAGCCTTCCGAATCTTAACTCTACTCGTAGACCTAACTATGAGCTGCGAATCATGGGACTCGAACGCGCCGTTCGACGTCGTGCCCATTCCTACCGCGACGAATCACATGAATCCCATCGCGCTCTACCTTGGCGACCAGGTCGAGCAGTATCTGACACATCCGTATGCCTCACCGCTCTTTGGCGACTTCAAGGGCCTCCCCCCACTGCTCATCCAAGCGGGCGACGCTGAAGTCCTCCGGGACGAAATCGCGCTCCTCGCACACAAAGCCACGCTCGCCGGCGTCCACGTGCGGCACGAGCTCTACGAGGATGCGGTGCACATCTTCCAGACGTACCCGTTCCTTGACTCGGCGCACCGCGCGTTCATGTCGATGCGTGAGTTTGTGCGCGCGATGGTCGTGCCGGCGCATCTCCTCGGAGCCAAGGTCGAGGCGGGGCTCGAGCGCGAGATCGACACCGCAGACGCGACGGTCGTGCGTGGGGACGGTGTGGAGAGCGAGACGGTCAAGGAGGATTTGGAGGGGGAGCGGACAGAGAGCGAGCCCGAGGACTTGGAGGAGGCGGCGTCGCCGGGTCTCGAGAAGACGACGTATTTCCCAAGTTGGGGACCATCGCGGCTTTCCATCGTGTCCCCACCCACCACCGACGACGAGGACGAGGACGAGGAGCCGTCTCCTGCAACGCCGCCCGACGAGCCCGCGCCGACATCCGCTCTCCGGCGTATCCGCTCCGCCGTCTCGGTCATGATACCGGACAGCATCTCGCGCCCTGCGCTCAAGCGCCACCGCTCGCAGCACTACAGCCACCGCCGCTCCAACTCGTCCTCCCACCACCTCCCCACGCTCTCGACGTTCACGATGGACGCGCCGCCGCCCTCGCCTTCCATCCGCCGCCGCAATTCCACGGCGACCCACCCGGACATTACCCGACTAGTAGAAAACTGGACGCATTCGGGGCCCGCTAATGAGACCCGTATTTATAAACCACTGGCTTCGCATTCGCGACCGCCATGATTTTGGTTCGCTCTTTCACTGGAGGAGGGACATTGTAGTATGTACATACAGCTGTATCAGTAGCGGCGGTATAATTTCACGATAAGTAGTAATTAACATTGCGGTTCGATTCCAGGCATGGTCATCACGATGAATTTTAATGCAGGATATACTCACTTCGTGGGACGGTGCAATTTTCTGGATGTGACTAGCAGTACTACTTTGATCAGACTACCAGCGGGATTCTATTTTTTTAAAAGAAAGAGATCAATGCCCCGATGACCCAGACGTTGCTGGCCCCGCTGACAGAATCACTTTAATTCCCAAGTGGGCGAGGGTTCGATTCCCTCTGGGGGGCATTAATCCACTCGGTGTTGCTGGCGCCCCTAAATCTTGCCGGCTCTTCGGAGTCGTAAGTCTGTACTTGCGGTCAGACCGTCCCCTAAATCCTGCCGACTGCTTGCAGTCATAAGCCTGTACTTGGGGTAAAAGCTGGTTTTTGGTTTTGTCGCACCGGAGTTTCTCAGTTCTGCGAGTTCAATTGCGGTTCTGCCAATTTACAAGGTACGGAAGAGTGCAAGACGTGATGAGGAAAATAAAGCCGACTATATGTCGACCTCCATCTGGACTTCACTCGGTATCACTCTGCTCACCCCCGGTGCCTGTATCCTCAGCTTCTTTCGACTCGCCCGCCGTTCCATCCTCAGCTTCCACAACCGGTGGCTTTAGCCACAAAGGCCGCGGGTACCTGTACGCTATATTGGCGGCGAGACTATACTTGAGCATTTCGGGAGAAATTTTGTCGATGTTGTGTCTAAGAAGGTATCAATCAACCCGTAAAAGGATCAAGCATCACGCACTTGGTTTCAAAATGCTTTTTAAGCTGGTAGTAGTCGGTTGGGCGGTAATCTTCGCAAAACTTGCAGCAAAAGTCGTCTTGCCAGGTCCAATGTCCAAAAAGGGTCGATGGAAAAGCTTCCTTCTCTTGCGCCTGCACACGAAGCTCGTCGTCCGCATTCAAGCACCTCCACGACGGTGCACTGCAGGAGTGAATCGTCTGGACACAGTTTAACTTGTGATGGAGCACAAAAGGGAGAGCCAACGTACAGTGTTAATCCATCTCATGATCTGACGACCATGATACTCATCATAACAGTTCACGCATTCCATGGCAGGATTAATCTCTTCCATTTCGGCGGCCGTCGTAACATCGGGATCAAGTCCACAGGCTTCCACCACAGCTCGTGCATTGGAGAAGGCTTGTTCATGGAATCGGATAAGACCGTTGGCGTTCCAAGAGTCCTCCCTCAGGGCAGCTCGAAGGCTGTTGGGTTCATCCCAGAGATCCAAGGCAGTGGCAGCCGAGCTAACAAGGATACGAGGATAACCGATCGCCTGGGAGCGGATGGAGCCTGCGAAAAAGGTTGTGGCGAGGTGAAGGTCGGCCTCCGTTGAATTTGGGGACGTCTTTTTCATGAGTTCGACGAGTTCCTGATCCTTGCTTCGCCTCCACTCTGCTGAAAAGTTGGGAACATGCAAGAGCGCGGCATCGAAAGATTCTTCAGTGAGCTTGACTTCTGGATTGGTGGGCGAGTCCTCGATGATAGTCCTGAAAGGCTCGGTGCTGATCATATCATGTTTGGGCGGGAATATCGTGTCGGCTGGGAACGTTTGGAATTTCTTGTACACTGCAGATGCGAGTATGCGTCGCTCCTTAATGATCCTGTGGTGCGCAAGTTCGAGGCGCTTCTTCTTCGAGTCGATCAAGAATTCTACTAGCGGCGCTTCAATATTCTTCCAGACTAAAATCGGTCGATAAGATAGGTCTGTCGGATTCAGAAAATACACATACTGCGATCCGTCAACTCTTTGGGCTGTTTAACCAACTTGTGATTAGCCATTGCCGCCCTGTGGTGCGGAATCTCTTCTCCCCATCCCAGAGCGGTCAGTCGTTCCACGATCCTGTCAACTATGAGTTACAGTGGGATATAGCGAACAAATGAACCTACGCTTCGCGGCGTAATCTACGAGCTTCATCCAGCTCCTCTGTTCGGTCGCTTTTGCGGGTTTCAAGCCAAGCCGTGCACAATTTTGCATGCTGCCGGCGTACATCACATAAATAACATGATAAAGGGGATGGAACGACTCACAGCTCGCATTTCGTTCATTTCGTCAGACTTCGCTTTGAACCATTCCGAATATTCGGGAGTCTTCTTCTGAAGGGTGCCTTCCGATCTGTAACTTGCCGTTTCTTCTTTCAACTTTCGGGCGAGACTCAGAGAGTAGTATACGCTCGTGCGCCAACTGTACCGTCGGGCTGTAGGGTACATCCCATGAGCAGCAGTCTCCAAGGCGAATGGAACTGCCTACCGCGATGTCGCTCTTCGAACGATGGCACTAAGGTAGCCAACTCTTCTTCTAACTCGACTTCCGCTGCCAAAGTGCTCCAAGCCACAAACCTGAACCAAAGTTTAGCATAGAAGATAGGACGTATACAAATTCTCTACTCTTCTGGGAGACACTTCTTGCACAAACGCATTCGGGCGATCCATATTACGGTTTGAACGGGGGTGGTGAGGCATTTCTGGAGCACGAATGAGGGATGAACAGCTGGCTTTTGAAATCACACTGACATGGCAATGTCCATCAAAGGCGAGCGACGCGTATCCGGGCTCCTTGAGATCCGGAGGAAGTTCGGGGAGACCTGAGAGGAAAGAATCAGTGTCCATCGATGACTTGAAGGGAGGATAAAACCACCTTCGACGCGAGAACGCGAATCTTTCCAGATAAAAGCTTTACCGTTGTGTCAGTGTCAGCTGGAGTAACAAGGACAAGGCCGTGGTCACCATTCGAGCGGTTCATCAAGATTCCTGTAGCCACAAGTGAGAAAACTGGCTGATACGCGTAAGAAGCCCTTACCGCGTATTTCCTTCGTGGTTCGGGCAAGGTTGATAAGATCCTTGTAAGAGTTTTGTAAACGACTTTTCTCCATTTTTGGGAAGATGGTCGTTCTACCTTGGGGCTGAGAAGACCAAAAACCTCGAATAAAACGTCGAGAGGAAATTCTTTTAAAGAGCTCAAAGATCCTCTGCGGCCGCGAACTTTTTTGAGTTTCTGCTCTCCATCTGTAGGAGCCTTACGAAAGTTGGATGAGAGACTAGGACAAGGTAGAAGAGGCTGGTGATACCGTGGATTTGGCCGACTTGCGGGCTTTCTTCTTCGGTACGAATTCAGGCTCTTCCTCAGGCTCGGCGTCAAGAAAGTCTTCGTCGTCAACCATATCCTCATCAATTGGCTGAGCTGAAGTCGACGCGAGAGCTGAAGGAGCTCCTTGGACGCGAGTGGCACGACGGGACATGGCGACAGGTGGATAGGAGCGTCACACACGATCACGTGTCCGTGACGATAACGCGCCTTCGCGATTATTTCCTCACCGGTCTTGATTCAGCTTGTGATCTATTCAATGGCCGAACCCTCTCGCTGCCAACTTCAGCAAGTTCAATACAACCGCTAGCTAAGTTTCCCAACGCAATACATAGCTGGTAAGACATATACGCGTAAACGCGAGGTCGAACGAGTTTGGCCAGTTCTGAATGATGCCAGATAGGCCTTTGGGCTCCGAGTCTGTTGATGGCTCGCCACTATTCGCGACCAAAGCTTCGTCGGCGACCTCCCACGCTTGCTTGAGTGTTCTGTCAAAACATAAACTGGCGAAAGGGAGCAAGATGGAACGGCTGTACCGAGGTTCTCGTTCATCGTTAGTCTGTCAGTGGGCGACAACAATTCTGACTGAGAGTCGACGTCATCATAACTGCTCGGAATTTGTGTCTAGAAAAAGAAAGCCGCCACGAAAGCGGAAGGGGAGGAAAAAATTGCGGGAAGCAAGGGTCGTCGGGTGTTCCCTCGCCAATACGTCCACGAAAGACGGCCCCCGATATCCGACAGCGGGAACTCTCTATGATTGAGCCCCCAGACGCTCGAAGCACTCTCGAGGCCGACGGCCACCCCCACCATGAAACCGCCGACAGTTTCCCCTAGCTCTTCCTCCGCGCTCACCTCCGGCCACGACAGCCAAAAGTTCACAGCCTCTCCTAGCCATACTACCAGTCATCCAGCGCTGCCCTGTCCATCTGGACACACAAAGAGAGCCCAATACGAGTCGTGTCTTCCAAACATAAAGGTGACCCGGTTTCAGCCTCGACTTCTCGCTACAGCGTACATAGAACGACTCGGCAGCCTCTAGCCTCCCTGCGGGTCCACATCTTGTCTTCTTGTTCGCGCTCGTGATCGCACACAGTCGAGCCTTCATGCGCACAAAGGACGTCTCGCCACCGGCCGCTGAGCCTTCTTCACCACATCTGCACTAAACCAAGCCAGGGGCCGCAATCCACAGCCGTTGACACTACGTTAAAGCCAGTTGACCTCGAGAACGAATCTCTATTGCAATATCCCGTGGGAATCACAATTTCAACGACGCGGTAGGTGCAACTGCAGAGAGGGTCTTTACAGAGGCCGAGCATCTGCAGGAACAAGAAACAGGAGAAGCCGGTGGGTCTTCGAGCATCAAATACACGCACAAGAACAAGAAAGGCGTTTAACAAATCAGAGTCGAGAAGATCAAAATAGCAGTCGCAGAAGGGGTCGAAATGCTGCGGTCTTTGCCGCTCAACTTGAATAACGAAATCGAGCGCATCCACGGGTGGCACACATTAGAGGTCGGGAAGGGCAATACACCGACAGGTACGGGTCTCGTTTGCGGGCAGGCTGTCATAGGCAATGCGGCAGGGAAAGAGAACCAGGGTGTAACTAGCCGGTAGTACAACCACGGCCGGCCTTCCTGTGATAGAAGGACTGAGGATTGGGGGCGAACGAGACGCCTAGGGTAGAGAAGAACCATATCAGTATACCGTTTTGGGGTCGTCCCAGAGTCTTGCTGTTGCCTCAACATTCCGCGGAAGCCGGTGAATGACCAGGGGCCGGGTACCACTGCTCTCTTGTTCGGGCCCTGTGTGTTCAAAACGCAGCTCCCCTGCCCTGTGCCTTCGGCCACCCATGCTCGCGAAACCATGTGAATCTCGATGCGCTCGCCGACGCTTCTGAGTCTCGCCTCTGAACGGCCTGCAGGCTTGGAATAGCAGCAGACAGCTCAAAGTGACCCACGGCGCTCGGAATCCAACAGAAACCGCGCCGGGATTTGGACATTCTTCCGCTGGGGAGCAGTCAAAGCCCAGAGGGAAAGCCTGAGGCTTAGGCCACCAGCGTCCTGTGCGAAACGCTCTCGTTTTGTTCAAGGAACGAAAACTGCCATCGCGATGCACCCGGGGAATAGAATGGGCAGACGAACCGGGCAAGCCCGGCATGAAAGAATCAAGCACACGAGAGTAAGCGGGCAAAATGATCGGTAACGATTTGTGCGGGGCCCTTGAGGCGTGCACCGACTCGTGAGTTTCAGATTGTGTGTAACGCGCTCAGCCTCTGATATATACCCAAAAGTACCGCGACGCGTCTCTGGCGCCCGTTACGTGATTCAAATCCAAGTGGATACCATGCATTTCCGGCATCGCCTTCCCTTCCACAGCTAACGAACACCGACTACAAAGGAAAGCATACACGGTCGGATCCAGTTGCCCAGCGAAGACAGACAGGAGTCCAAAAAGTGCCTCAGCTTTCTGTGCGTGTGCGGTTGGAGCCGCGCGTAGGTTGGGGTCCCGAGGCGACACAGGCAGGGATCTGTGCGGAATGGATATGAATCGACGCTGGACGCGTTCCGAAGACGCGATATAAGGTTGAAGAGACGTCATCGCGCGCAAAAATGTCTGGCAACTCGGAGGCAGGGGTGCACGCACAAACGCGCAGGATTCAGTCATTGAGGCTGCCCAAACATCCACCCAGCGGTCTACACTCGTCAGACCGAGGCAACATCAGGACGACGCCACAAAGCAGAAGTCGGACGCGTAGTGGCCTCTTGATGACTAGGGTTAGATTTCACGCCGGTGGGGACCAACGTGGATCGGGGTGGCTGGGGCGAGCAGGAGACCAAAGAGGGTGAGGGAGCCGCAGTGAGAACGGGCGCCAGAGAGGGCGAGCTGGCAAGGAGAGACAGCGGCCTCCCGTTTGGCCATTGCGACTTTGGTGCGAAGTGGCTCTGGTTGGGTTGAGCCCGTGGGAGCATTGATGGATCTGCACAGCCACTCTGTTCCCTTACTTTTCTTCAACCGAAATCAACGTTGTCTCGGCTCCGATGTGCATATAAGCTCTGCTCGCATTTACTCTGAATCATTCATCCCAATGCCTCCGCGTAAAGGAATCGTCAAGTCAGGAAACGCTGGAAATTCTTCCAAAGATTCCAAACCGGATTCGAAGGCCCAGAAAACTGACGTGAAAGCTCCCGAAGTTGTCGAGGCCCTGTTTCCTGCCGGGTTCAAGTATCCGTTAAGTCTGTTGAACGAAAGATGTCAGAAGAACGGTTGGGAGAAGCCCATAATCGACACTGTAAGTAAGCATTTTCAAACGAGCCCGAATGTTCACCCAATCCTCTTAGAGAAAACAACAAGGAGGGTATGCATTCGCAGTTACCCTCAGCAAGCTAAACAAGAAGAGCGGTCAGAGAGAAACAGTGCGCATGGAGCCGCACCCAGCGTATATCAGTCCGTCCGCTATAGAGGCTCGTCACTGGGGCGCTACGTACGCTTTATATCGTGTTCGTGAATGCGTACTTTCCTCGGTGTTTTCAATTAAATGTGTAAATTGTATAGTTTTGCAATGGCATCCAGGTGATATTCTTTCCGCATCGTCGACAAACGGGACAAGTTGAACAGAAATTAGCTTAATCGAGTGCTTCCTCCTGGTCCCCGCCAATATTGGGATGTTCTAGCCGCTGAGCATAATAATTGCGCCGAGCACCAAAAATGGATGTACAACGCGGATCCATTTGCTGCTCGCAAAGAGGTCGAACAGCGCCAGGCGCAGGCCATAAGTAAGAAACGCGACGAGCCCGCACCTGCTGCTGGAGGATCTGTTGAGGCATTGAGGAATTCGGAGCCTCGACACACTGCGGCCGCGTCCGGTGAATTCGCGCAAGCCCCCGAGGTCAAAATGGCTGGTGCACTTCGTGAGTTGGCCGAGGAAGCTATCAAACAGGTTCCCGAGTTTATCTCCTTCTCTGAATGGCTCCCTCATGCATCGCTTCAGGCTATTTCACTTTATCCGGAGGCAGCAGACGTTGCTCCGGCCGTTTTGTCCGATGAAGATGCCCCCAAGGTGAACAAGCAGCTCGAAACTCTTGGTTTCACGCCTGTCCAAGCTCGAAATGCGGTGGTCTTCTTATCCCGCCCTTCCCCCGTCACCGCCAACCTGATGAGCACCCTCTCTCCTCTGGAAGCTGCCATAGAATATCTCATTCTTCATGTGCCGGAGTGCGATCTTCCCCAACGGTTCATGCCCAGCGCGAATACATCCAACTCGTTCGTGGTCTCGACTCATGCTGGAGCAGATGATTTGAAGAGACGATGGATCGAGGACAAGACCGCCAAGGAGGCAGGATGGCCTATACACGTCGTTCAAACCTACGTCGACGCGGATCCCAGTCTGGTCGAGAACTGGGATCTTCTCGTCGTTACCCTAGGCCGAAAACTGATTGGAATTGAAGATCCAGCGGCTCTCGCTGGCGCTGAACCCTACCAGATTGATCCCGACGAAATCGACGCTATGGGGGCTTCTATGGAGGACTCGACGCAGCTGGTTATGCCGTTATTCAGTGCTCCAGTGAAACTCCACGTCCTCGTCTCTGCGGAAAAAAGTTTCCCTCGTCCAGGATACGCACCCATGTTCCTCACCTCGACTGCCGTACCGGCCTACGTACGATTACACCTTATCTCCCAACTCCTCGTGGAAATGGAAGGAGAGGAATTTATCGAGGCAGGCGAAGGATTTTTGATGGCTGCGATGCGGGTCTTGGAGGCGACGTGGGCTGCTATAGAGGATGACGGCCCACCGGACATGTCGGTTGTTTTAAGGCATATTGTTCCTCGCGTGGAGATGGAGGGTGTGGACTACGATGATACCCAGCTGAAGACGCCAGGTAATTCCCGTGCTCGTAAGAAAGGAGGAGGGAATTATAGACGTGATGAGCGCACTAGCGCTCAAATAAAGGAAGAGTTTGAAAGGCTTTGTCGGGACACCAAGGTACGATTTTCTTTCTTTTTCTTTTGCGGGCTCATACTCAACGGGCCATGCAGTACAAGGAAATGTTGGCGAACCGAGAGAAGCTTCCGGCGTTCTCGGCCAAAGATGAATTTCTGGGTCTGCTTCAGAAAAGTCGTGTTGTTGTCGTTGTGGGCGAGACAGGATGCGGCAAAACAACCCAATGTGAGTCGATATCGTTTCCATTTTAATTTCGCTCAATATTTTCAGTGCCTCAGTTTATTCTGGACTCGCTCATCACCTCAAACCAAGGATCTACCGCGTCGATTATCGTTACACAGCCCAGGTCAGTCTGAAAGCGAAGTTATATATCAAGCGCGATCTTTACATCCATACAGACGTCTTTCGGCCATTTCAGTCGCAGCCCGTGTCTCAGCTGAACGCATCGAGGACGGGTCTGTTGGTTATGCCATCCGGGGTGAAAGTAAGCAATCCAAGAATACCAAGCTCTTGTTTTGTACGACCGGTGTGGTGCTCAGACGCCTCGGTTCGGGAGATACTCTGCAACATGTCAGCCATGTAGTGGTGGATGAGGTGCGTGCGAATAATCTGAAAACTGTAGGCCACTGAAACCAGTTCTAGGTCCACGAGCGCTCTGTAGACGGTGATTTCCTTCTCCTCGAGCTCAGAGAGCTTTTAAAGAAGCATCCGACGCTCAAGGTCGTCCTCATGTCCGCAACGATCAACCATGAAACTTTCATCAATTATTTTGGCGGGGCGCCGCTTTTGACCATTCCGGGTTTCACCCACCCAGTGACGGATATGTGGGAGTTCCCCCTCTTTATATCCTTCACAAGTCTCACTTTGTCTATGAAGATACTTGGAAGACATCATTCCGATGATCAAGTACCGCGCCTCGGCCTCGCGATCCACCGCCGGTCGCAAAGAAAGTGGAGATGCTCTGCAGGCCTTCCGCGCCGAACACAAATCGAAAGGCCTCGACGATGCCGCCATCTCTACCATTCAAATCATCAGTCGGTCCGATCGGCTCGACTTCCAGCTCATCGCCGAGGTCGTGCGGCACATCATCGCAGACCCCAAGAACAAGCGCGGCGGGATCCTCATCTTCTTGCCTGGTGTGCCTGAGATTCGGCAATGTATGGACGCGATGCGAGCCGCGCTCCCCGGTGGGCAAGCGGACATCTTCCCGCTGCATGCCAACCTCTCGAGCGACGAGCAGCGCCGTGTGTTTATGAAGACCCCCAAGTGGAAAGTTATCGCTGCGACCAACGTCGCCGAGACCTCCATTACCATAGACGATGTCATTTATGTCGTGGATGCAGTACGTCGACCCCGAGAACACTGCAAGTGCGACGCATTGACGTTCATGTCAGGGAAAGGTCAAGGAGACACAGTACGATCCCGAGACCAGCATGTCGCGGTTGGTGGAGGCGTACATTACGCGTGCCGCCGGGCGACAGCGACGAGGACGAGCCGGCCGAACGCAGCCCGGATTTTGTTACAAGCTCTATACGCAGAAACAGGAGATCAACATGGGGAAATACCCCGTTCCCGAGATTCTGCGCGTTCCGCTGGAGAGCATCTCGCTCACCGTCAAGGTGATGCGAGAGGAAGAGGACGTCAAGCTGTTCTTGAACCGCGCCATCGACCCGCCGAAGGTGGCCGCCATGGAGGCCGCGTGGGCGGTGCTGGAAGAATTGGGAGCTGTCGATTTGAACGGTAAATTGACGCCGTTAGGGCGACATATCTCAACTCTTCCCGTCGATTTGCGTCTTGCCAAGGTTGGTCTTCGCAGTGCGAACGGAATATATATTGAACGTTTGCAGATGCTTGTCCTTGGAACCATTTTTCAGTGTCTAGGGCCGGTCCTTACTATCGCTGCTGCCTTGTCGTCGAAGCCCTTGTTCCTCACTCCCGTAGACAAGCGCGACGAAGCGTCTCAGTATGCAATCAGTTTTTCTTCAACTGTGATACTGAGCTCGTTATACCAGAGCACGAGCCCGTTTCGCGACGGCCGGCAGCGACCTCCTCACCGATCTCGCTGCCTACGATGCATGTAATAAAATGCGTTCGCAAGGCCAGTCGCACGGTGCAGTCCGGACGTTCTGCGAAGAGGTACCGTCGTGCCATAATTTCAAGTTACTCTCAATCTAATCATTTTAGAACTTTATCTCCCCGAACACCATCCGCGACATAACAACCCTCCGAAATGACTTTATCGGCTCTCTCTCTGACCTTGGATTCATCCCCCTCGCCTCCTCACCGTCCACTCCCGCTCTCAACACCAACAGCGCCAACACCAACCTCATAAAAGCCGTCGTCCTCGGCGGCCTCTGGCCCCGCGTCGCACGCGTCCACCTCCCCAAATCCGCCATCAAATTCGACCGCGTCTCGGCGGGGACCGTGCAGCGCGAGAACATCGCCAAGGAGTTCAAGATGTTCGATCTGCGGGAGGGCCGCGTCTTCCTCCACCCGCAGAGCATCCTTTTCGAGGTCGCTGCCTGGAAGTCGCCCTTTTTGGTGTACTTCCACAAGCATATGACGAGCAAGGTGTTTTTGCGGGACGCGACGGAGATACCGCTCTATGCCCTGCTGTTGTTCGGGGGGCCGGTTGCGGTTAACCACGTTGCGGGCGGGCTTACCATCGGGACTAAGGATAGCTGGATACGATTGAGGGCGTGGCCCCGCATCGGGGTTCTTGTCAACCAACTTCGGTGAGCACCAACTCTCAATCGTCCCGATGCGTCGTACTGACTACATGCTCCCCAGCCGGCTCTTGGACGCGCAGTTGCAGCGCTGTGTGGAAGAAGGCGCCATGCTAAACACGGGCGGAGAAAATCCGGTCGTGCGCGCCATGCTCGCTTTACTTACAAATGACGGGCTCACAGAATAACCCTACGCAACTCCGCTTCATTCCCTAATGAATCGCTTCCTTCCCATTTGGGAATGGAGCGGAGTTGCGTTTGACTGTGTTTATCGTGATCCGTCACTTTTTTTTTCCTGTTTCTTTTTCTTTAACTTTTCTAAACTCGAGCTCTCTGTTATATAGACGTGCATTTCTTTGCTGTGCATTATGATACATTGCTTTTCGTCCAGTTCGTTTCGTTATTATTACTCCTGCGTTATATAGATCGCAACCCCATCTGCCGAGGATAGTTAGCAAGCAAAGCAAGGAGTCGTCAGCGGAGCCAGAACTCACAGATTAAGATAGATAATAGCAGTCGCGTCCCTTACAGACGCGGCTCCTTCCCAGCCGCCCAACTCTCGCTAGCAGATCGCTGCGGCCTCAGCCGCGGTCGACCCACCCCCAGCGCCGCCTGCGCTTTTCTATTTCGACCTCTCGCGTCTAGCGCCGGCGGGTCCTTGGAAGACAGATCCTTCTCGGAATCAGACACAGTCGTGGTAACGATCGCGTCCTGTCGCTGCAATTCGAATTGGGGCTGGGATCGCAGGTGCGCGACGGACGGGTCGTCCTCGATCGGGGGCTGCGCGTAGTAGGGGTGCGCGTAGGGCTGCGTTCGGGGCACGGGCGTCGAGACGCGTCGGGAGGTTTTACGCGTAAAGTAGGACGGCGTTGGCGCGATGGGGGGGCTCGCGGAGGATGAGGGGGCTGCGGGCGCCGTCGTCGCAGTGCTGGGACTCACGGCGGCGGGTTTGGAGCCCGACGCGCGTCGGAAGGCCCAGGGTGGGATGAAGCTTCCGCTCCCCTTACGACCGTGCTTGCTGTCGGACGCTAAAATGACGACGTCAGGATGGGGGGCCCCGTTGAGGAAGGGTACTTACTTGGCGCGGTTATGATGGGGGTAACATCGGGAACGTCAGATGTGCCCGAAGATCTACGAGTCCGAAAAGGTCTCGACAGAGATAATGAAGGCCGTGGAGAGGAATTAGAGGAATCCGATTCAACGGCGGACTCGCGCCAGGTCTCGAGGGTCCGAGGGGGTATTGCCGTATGGGTAGTAACATGGACCAGTGTTGAAGACGAGGACGAGGGACTGATTTCAGTGGGCGAGGCGGAGAAAGGTCTGTTGAGTTCGGAGGAGGAGTCGTTTCGTTCAATAGAGGGTCGTGAAGAGGGCGTGGGGGAATCGAGGAAATATACTCGTCGTGTCCTCGGAGGGCTGATTGGCGAAGGCAACACCTCGCTTGTGGGTGATCGTGTGGCCGCCGACGGTGAAAGAGAATTGCGTTTACGAGACGGGAAAGCGGGGGGTGCTGAACGACGACGGGCCTTCTTGTCAATGAGGATTGGTTCGGTGAGCTCAGGTTTTGGCGGAACAAGAGTGAGCCAAATCCAAGCGAGGATGCTCTTTTGCGGGTTAGATTTGAAATTGAAACTAAAGGGATAGGTACGGACGACGCTGAAGCCGACGGAGCTCATGGCCTGTGCAGCGAGGGTTACAAAGAGAGATCTTTCTGAATGCGAGGTGGACATGGTAGAGCAGAGTATAGTCTTGCAACAGTATTTCATTATCTCCCTGTCAATGGGATAGGAGTTGGGAAAAGGGTTTGGGGTTGGTGGATACGCGTTAAGTTTTTGCATATTGTGGAAAGAAGGGGAGGGAAAGAGAGGCTGGGAAAGCGATATAATATATAGCGGCGTCTAAGTGAAAGTGGGCCCACTTGCGACTTTCTGTTGACGTGACTTGTGGCCGGCAATCATCCCGAAAGACAGAGGCCATAAACCACACTGCGCGGATAGTAGTAACCTTTCTTTGTCTTTCTTTCCAATATGCTAAGCGGCATCTTTCAGACGCCTCACTATAGACTGCGTGGATTGAAAGCTACGCTCATACCCGAACCCTTTCGTCCAAGTACATCGACGCCGTCAGTTGCAACTCTCTTACCGTCATGTCTGAACCCCGCTCGTATTCGCCCAGTTCATTCCCTTCCATCTCCGAGACGCAATGGTCTGGCACAGTGTTCAGTATTGAATGTGAAGTATAGTTTATTTTATTTTATTGTTTCCAGGAAAGACAGGCTGGGAAAGCGATATGATATAGGGCGTCTAATTGAGAGAGTCGTGCGTCTGACGTAAGAACGAATGACAAGCACGGGCCAATTTATGCGTTGCGCCGAAAGAAACAAAAGGAGCTATAGAGGGAGAGAGCGCCATTCATTTTGTGTAAGGGCGGCCAAGGGTCATCTGAACCGGTGTCGGGAATCACTGTTTTTTGACGTCGGTATCGTATCCATTGATTTGGCGGGCCCTGCACGGTGGACGTCGGTGGGTACCGCAAGACAGCGTTGGATGAATGGGATATAGTACAACGTCGATGGCACACGAGTGAAGGAGTCGGGGAGGGGGCGCTTGAAAGAGCCATGGAAGATTAGATTAGATAACGAAAAGCTTCCGAGCTCCCATCAGATTCAAACGATGATTTTCCGTTCACTTTTGACGGTCGCCAGGAACGGAATTGTTTCTCTTGGGCGTAGTGGACGCAACTCCTGTGCTCCTCTGGCTTCGGCCTTCCTCTCCCCTCCCTCCCCCCCCCCCCCGCCCCCCGGTACGACTCTTGTTCTGCTGGCCTAAACAAGAGCATTCTCTGCTCTGTAAGACCAAGCATCTTTACCGACCCGTCTCCGTCTTCCTCTTTCTGCGGTCCGCTTCACTGCTGTGACTGCGATTCCGACTCTATCGCGAGCGATTTTTCTCTGGTGGTACTGGCAACTATCTTCTTGGAGTGTATATACAATGGCAAATGACCCAGTTCTCTCACTGAGTCTCACCGACAATGCTACTGTATGTCTACCCGCAATCCTTGGCAGCCTTTCTTGACACCCACATAGCTTGAATATGTCCTCTCCGACATTCCTTTCTTTTGTGTTGGTCTTACCGCCCTTGCTGTCTTTTCTTTCATGATTGTAATGCGTCGCATTGACATGTAAGCGCGTTTGTCCTCACTCCAATTTTCCACTACTACAACTCATTCCTCAGGCGTGCAATATCCCTGTATTCTTCGTCTCTCATCGCTTTCGGTGCGTCTCCATCTCCACTCACCTCCGTTCCAGCTCACCTCCATTTAGTTGCTGCTATCTTCGACCTCGCACAGATCCTTTCTCGGGGAACGACCAACACGGATCAGGGTCTGGCTCTCAACACCTGTCACCGGCCTCATCGATGCGCGGGAAGTTGGTCTCGCTCTATCATTCGGTTTCCGCTACCTCTATCTCTGGGCATACGTCGCCCAGCGTCCCCGCTACGAGCCTCGCCCGAGAACTCAGGATGACCCCTTTATTCTCCGAAACTCACTACCATAGCGCTCGTTGGGAGCGCTGGGGGCTCCCTGGCCTGATCCTCAAATTCGCCCTCCTTGGCGCCGTCTTCTCCATCCCCATCCTCCAAATTGTATGGCGGATCGCCATCCCGAGCTTCAGCACAGTTTACGTCGCAGAATCGACCATCCAAATCGCCGTCTCGGTCCTGCTCATCGCGAAACTTATGCTGAATCTGTTTCTCTCCACCGTTGCTCCGTGGTGGCGCCCCTTTACGCCGTATATCGTTCCCATAATCGCCCTGATGATCAGCACGGGTATAGGGACGGGCAATCTCCTTCTCTGTA
Organism: Mycena metata; assembly: GCA_029378385.1. Classification (NCBI taxonomy): domain Eukaryota; kingdom Fungi; phylum Basidiomycota; class Agaricomycetes; order Agaricales; family Mycenaceae; genus Mycena; species Mycena metata. The sequence continues at coordinate 2,212,316 of JARKIB010000001.1, read as the reverse complement.
AGTCTAACGGACCATCTCTTTTTGATTGATCCTCATGATGCATCTTTTGTAGTCAAGTTCTCGGAGACCACTCTCGGCCGCTTCCTCCAGGCGGTGGAAATATACGCTCTCATGCTCTCGCTTCTCATCTTCACATTCTACAACGTCCCGAAATTCGACCCGGACAACCATGCGATTTCGCAACGCAAAGCGCGAAGCTCGTTCTTCGGCGGTCTCCAGGATTTCAAGGCAGAAGAGCCGGCGTTCCGGGTGCAGGTGTCAGCCGCCCCATCCTTGGACCTTCCTTCGGTCCTTCAGATTGGTCCCGGAGACGCTTCTCCCTCCGACCGTGGCTCACGTGAATCCCGCATCTCACGAATGTCCTCCTGGATTAACGTCCGGAGGGCACCGCGCCCAAACAGTGGAGAGCAGAAACTGTGGAATTCGGGAGACGCGGAATTGGGTATCTCGACGCAGGTGCGAACGGGGACGCCGGAGCCTAGTATTGCCGCGTCGACTCCACGCGTGCAGGTGTTCGAGGAGAAGCGGCCTGTGCAGGCACTTAACGCTATAGAGCGCCGAGAGCCGATTCCCCCCACTCCAACCGCGCTCGAGGTCCCTTCGACGCCGTCGACGGCCAGGCCCTTTACGGGCGTCTCATTCGCGTCAGTATTACGGAATGGCGACGAGCTCGCGTCTGACGATGCCGAATATCACTCCAGGCGAAGGGCCAGCGGAACACGGACTCCCCGATATATGGTCTTGACGGTATTCTTACCTCCTGCCGCCGCTGTACCGGAATCGCCCTACGATTTCCCGGCGTCCCCCGTCCCAGTCGACTCTTTCTGTCAGGCAAGACTTGGCCGAGCGAGAATCAGTCAACTCGTTCGACGAGCTTCTGCGCCAGCAGACAGAGCTGGATAAGAGCATTGCTGCCCTGCGTCTCTTTTCTCCGACGACTGCGGCGACAATGCCGGTCCCGCCAGAGCCCGAACCTGAGAGCGAATTCAAGTTGGGTGACCGGACTGTGAGCATGTCTTCTGGGACCAATCGGAGCGAGTTCTCCTTGAGTATTTTCCCGGAACCACCCCCCGTAGACCCTCTCCCCGAGACAATCCTGCCGTTGGGCGGGCGGGCCAGGGATGCGCCATTCCCCGGTGGTCGGAGGAGGCAGTCGCGGATTCCCCGCAGCGCTCTTTCGAATTTGGACAGCAGCAGGACCAAGTGCGGCAATCGGAGGGTACCCAGTACGATGTTACCTCGTTTATTGGTGGTAAGCGCCCAGCCCCAAACTCGCAATATCGGTGTAACTAACTCTGGCTAACACAGACTTGACGACCCCTGGACCGGCAAGTGAACAGAAGATCAGCGTCCTTGGCGAGGTGGCAGAGAAACCCGAGGTTGAATCTGACGCGGAGAGCCCCGTCATCACCACGGCCGCCTCGACCGTCTCCCTGCGTCCTTTGTACCTGAGCTCGATGTTGCCCGCAATAACCTCGTTGCCGCCGGCGATGGCGTCCAGCGGGGTATTGCCTTCGAGCTCGCAAACCAACTACGAGTACCCGGTGCTCAAACCCCTCCTACTCGGCGGCGTTGCACCATCGGTGCCCTCACCATTGTCGGCGGGCGCGCGACGGACACCTGGAACGAGCATCAGTGGTCCCCGGCGGCCCACTGTGCGGATTGGCCAGGGCCGGCCCACGATCAGTGGTCCCCGGCCGCAGGAGGGCGAGCAGGCTGACGAGGCGGAGGCATTCGAAAAACCGCGGAGACCCCCCGCGTTGACTCTGCAGGATTCTCAATAGTAGATAGCAGTGCTTTTTTGCTTGTATTTTTAGTGAAATTTATTTACCAATTTTTGGCTGTAGTGCAGTTGTGAACCTGATTGCCGTAAGCCACTTCCATTTTGGGATGTGATCGACAGCATCGTCGATGACGCAACGCCAACTGCCTCCATAAATTGAACCCACTCCGTCTCATCTTCAACTCTCATCCCAACCATGTCTCGTTTTCCCGACTACTACAAGCTCTTGAACGTTAACAAGTCCGCAACGCAGGACGAGATCCGCACCGCATACAAGAAAGAATCTCTCAGGTAATACCATCCCATCTTCTTGCAGTTTTGCCCTGCTAATCTCTGCAGCGCCGTAGAACCCACCCTGACAGAATAGCAAATGCTACCCCGGCCGAGAAGAAGAAGGCCACCGAGAAGTTCCAGGCAGTAGCGGACGCATACTATGTCTTGTCCGACAAGACGAGGAGGAGGGAGTATGACGCGTTGTATACCAGCCGCAGCGGTGGAGAGCGCACGGACGACCCCGGCTCGTCCACCAACTTCTTCAGTCAGTTCACCAATCTGTTTGGTGGAGCTGGACCTGGCCGCGAGGGTGCCGCACCGACCGCCGCTGGTGAGCGACCCGATCCAGAAGGTGTCTTTGCCGACGTCTTCGAGGAGGTGAGACAAATTAATCTATCTCCGCCTTCGTCTAACACGTTTACCAGCTATTACGACCTGAAGTTGAACGGCGTGCTCCGTGGTGGGCCTACTTCGGTGCGGCTTGCGGGTGCGTATTCACTTTGTGCCCAACGTTCAAACCTGACACAATAACGCTTCAGAGCTGGCGTCGGTTTCATTATCGCAAACTTCCCCGGCCTCATGCTCGGTGCTGTGGCCGGCAACCGTCTCGGTGCCATCCGGGATGCGAAAGGAAAGAGCGTGGCGGCCGTGTTTGGCGAGCTCGGTGGGAACCAGAAGGCAGAGGTCAGTTCGACTCGTGTGCCGCGGCTTCATTCAACCTGATACTCATCCAACTACCTTAGATTCTGCGCGCACTGGCCATGAAAGTGCTGGGTTCCGCGTTGTGATTCGGCGTTGGCTTAGCTTACACTACGCATGTCTATATTATGCTCTCTATCTGTATTCTGTTGTAGTAATTACCAGCTCTTAAGGATGATTCGTGACGAGCAGCTGTGAGATCAACAAGTATTAACATTCAAGAGAGCGTGGAGCGTGAATATTCGTGCGCTTAAATATTACATTAGAGGGGGGGGGGGGGCATGAAGGTCATAGGTCAAGAACCGTAACGCACTGGAGCGAGGTAAGGTCGATGGGAGGAGCCCGGAGATAAAGAAAGTAGGAGAATAGATCACTCGTCGTCGCCGTCTATCTGATCGACGTTATTCCTCGAATGGTGGGGCGAGTTGGGGAAAGCATCCTCAGGGTGGCTGACGATATCAGCGCCGCCGCCGAGCTCGCCCTTCTGCTTGCCCTTGTTCTTCTTGTTCTTCCCGCCCTTGAGACGGGACCACGTCTTCTCCTTTGTAGGAGTCACGTTCACCTAGAAAAATTAGGTCAGGCCAAAATTGATACGGCTTGAAGATAAAAACATACAGGACGGTTGTTGAGCTCTAGAATCGAGCTCGTCCGGTCAATTTCAAAGAACTCGTCGACTTCTTGGGGAGTGATCTCGGACGCGTCTTGGTCTGCGAAAGGATCCTCCGACTCGCTGCTCTTTTTCTTTCCACGGGTGCTGTACACTCGTGATCCACCGAGGAAAGGGTTGTGGCCTTCAGTAGCGCGGAGACGATCCCGCAGGGATTTTTGTCGGCGGGCAAGGCCAGGAGGCATCCAGCCGCGCTTACGCAGTTGCTCTACCTCGGCGGCGCGGGCCTCCTCGGGGGAGATGAGGTTCTGCGCGTCAGGCGCAGCGGCGGGCGCTGCGGAACTCGAGAAAAGAGCGAGAGGATTGAGGTAGCCAAAGATCGACCCGGACTGAAATCGGTAAAGGTCGCATTAGCGGAATGTCATTAACTATTAACAATAAGGTAGATGAGAACAGAGGGGGGACTCGGATTCTAGGATGGAGGAGATAGACGCCCTTGCGGTAGTCTAGAAACGCGATAGAGGCACGTCATCGCTAATTCCGCCCAGTAATCCTGGTCATCCAGGTGCCCCCAGGTTGGGGAGAATCGGAACGCACCTGCTTCGCCGGTGGTTCTGGGACCTCCTCAGTTCCCGTCTCTTCCCCGTCCTCGGGCACCGCCGCTTGCTTCTTCTTTCCCTTGCCTGAAGGCCGACGGATAAGGGTACCGAACCAGCTGTTCCGGCGTCCGGTGGTTGTGCTCGCGCCCGAGGGCTCCCCGCGATGCATGGTGTGGACTATTCGGCTGCCCACAGAGCGGAGGGACAGGTTGTCCGACTCGTCCCTCCGGTCAGACCCATCGCGCACATCGAAGCGGGTAATGATCCCAGCAGCTCGACGTTCCTCCAGGTACTTTTGAACGAGGATACTCTGCAGGGAATTGTCGTGCTTCCATGGTCGGACCTTTGACCATGTAGCAGAGTCTGCCGGTTGCTCGATGAAGACCCGGAGGCCCATTGGACGGATGCGGAGGGTATTGATTTCGAGAATGCGTTCAAGGGTATCATAGTCGATGACCGCAAGTTCATCGGGTGAAATGGAAAATGTACGAGTCCAGCCATGCCGTCTATGCAAAGATTTCAATAAATCGACCGCAGACAAAGAGAAACCGCCTTACAACGCAACACAGTTCAGGTGGCCGTCGTGATGACCGTCGTGACGCCCCACGGTGCCCGGTAGCGTCTTTGTGCTGCCTCCCGGAAAATGTGTGTCGGCCATAGAAGTTCCTTCCCCTTGCTGATATGAAAGAGAGTGAGGGTAAGAAAGAATTTGAAAGACAAAGAGAAAGGAAAGATGTCTGGGATCGGTCTGTAATATATAGAACCTCAAAAGGAAAGGTAACGGTGGCAACTTGAATGGCAGTGGATGTGAAATGGTGGTGGTGGTATATAGCACCCATCGCAGATAGATAGCGAGGGGCGAAAGGACGGTGAGACGCACAGTATTAGCACTATTGAAGCTTTCATTGAAGCGCGAAGGGGGAGATCTTGGCTTTTGGTTGAACATGGCGAGAACCCAGGGAGAAAGAGAAACTGAAGGTCAAGGGCAGGATGCTTCGGAATTGTGCGAGATTTTTGTTCCCATGACGACAAAGAGTGACATAATTTCATCTGTTGCTGAACGAAAACGGCGACTCAACGCTCGGATTTGCTACGTTTGTTCGCTGGTCGATGGTGAGTTCAGAAAATTGAGGGTGACGATCGTGATCAACGTCGAAACGAAATTTGCAAAACAAAGTCTCCACTAATTAAAAAAGAAACAGATGAAGGACTTACAAGGAGCAGTCCAAATGGATACCGATTCTGTTCTGGAGGTTAAGAAAGAGTCCAGAACTTGAACGAACTTACCTCCCAGCCCAAGGTCTTGCTACGTCTTGTACATAGGTAACAGGAAATGCATAGTTGAAGTGTATACGTACATGCCGGTAGTGAGTATGAATTATGCTATGACTCTGTATGCAATGCGAGGAGAACAAATGCTAAGGACCCGATGCTTCCGCTTGGCTACAACTAAGCCCTTCTCCGAGGCAGTCCGGTTCCCCCTGCGGAAGGGATCTTCGATTTAGGCATCGGCAAGCGACTCCCACTTGTTCCACCCACAGCGCGCGGCAAACCAGATACCGACCCATTGGGAGGGACCGCGCGCAGAGGGCGTTTCATGCCGGTAAGCTTACTCTGAGCTATTTGGGAGAGCGCTTTTGCAGGAGGGGGAGGCAGAATCGATGCAGGTACGGCGGCGGGAGCAGGAGCTTGGGTGGGAAGAGGTACTCTCCGAGGACCGGGAAGAGCAGGTCCCGGCGGAGGTTTGGCGTTAACGGGCGCTTTATCTTTTTCGCTACTGGAGATGGGAACCCGCCATGGTCCCGGTCCCTCCATCACGTATCTACCCACAGGGGGAGCGAACGATCGGGCGTGGCCACTCTTGGCTGCAGTCAGAGGGTGCGTGGATACGGGTTTCTCGACAGAGTCGGTTTTCTCTGCGATTTTTGGAACCGTGGTCGCATCTGGATGCTTCCGCTTCACAATCTTCAGAGCTGGAATGAGAGCCGGGGGCTCAGGAAGACTGGTGGACAGGACCGGAAGAGGTAAACCCTGCCTAATGGGCGGCGGAGGCACGAATACGGGAAGCACAGACGACTTGGATAATGGCTGGAGAGGGATCACAGAAGATGCGCAAGGATGCTGGTGAACTAGAGAAAGGTTTTTAATGACTCAATTAGAGAACTGAGAACAAAAAGCGAACCTGTATCTAGAGTTTCATGCAGAACGTCCGAAAACTGTAGGGAAGAGGATGCGGGCGGTGGTGGACTAACACTGGGTGGGATGAGGGCCTCGGTCTCAACGGGTGACACAACAAGACTCGGGTCTTCAAGCCCCTCGCCAGGCTGGGCAAAGAACCCTAGATCGTGACACATTAGATGGCATTGAGAGGAAGAGGATGCCAAACTTACCAGTGTCCTCGACCTCTCCGTGGTCAGAAACCGAATGCATTCCCTTTGCCATATCGAAACTTTCCTCGTCACCGAGCCCCAAGAACGAAATTCTATCGTTGAGCAGGTCAAAGCTTGTGTCGTCGGAATTCATGTTCATGTGCAAAGCGAACGAGGTCTGCAAATCGGCAGAAGACCGATCGAAATTAAACGAAGTCGTAGAGGCGGATTCGGACGATGGTGGGGGCATAACAGGGAGGAGATGCAAGGGCGAGGCCTCTGACGGAGTGGGGAACGCCATAGTTGTATCTGCGATGAGGCTCCCCGTTGGGGTGGCCAGCGACAGGGTGGCAAGGGAAGCTGAGAGGATTTCTGTATCGCTAGCGGGGCTCGAATGGTTGTCCTCGGGAGGACAAATCACCACGAATGGAGTTTCACCCAAGGTGCCACCAGAGGCAGTCGCCGCATCCGTGACGGACGTGAAGGCACGCGCATCGGGAGCGGCATTCTGGACTACCATCTCGTCGGCGGCTGCTTTTCTTCTGTACATCTTAGATCGCATTGGAGTTCGTTCTCTGTCGAAGGTGACATCCCCCAGCGGTGTGCGGGGACTCGACGGAGGATGTATCCCGACGGTGTCGTTTTCATCGTCTTCCTCCTCCGCCTCGACATTTTCATCATCCTCCGCAGTATTAACGGTGACATCGCCGACCTCGACGAGCCGTCGCGTCAATCGAACAGGACTGGGATGCTGAACCCATGTTTGAGGGAAGAAGTCGGAGTCAGGGAGTGTGTTTTCCTTGTCGGAGTCTGGTGAGTGTGCGTCGCGAGTGGTCAAAGGGTCGAACAGCTGGAGGACGCTCGGCCGCGGACGATTCATGCTCGCGGGAGAAGAACTTCAACTTGGCCCGATTTGGAAGAAACGCGATCACGAGCCGACACTGCCACTGGCAACGAGCGACTCATCCACTCAGTTACACGGAGAAGACGGCTCTCAATCTACCCCTCATTCGTATGCATAATGTACCAATGTACATGACACTAAGCGGGAATAATTGCGACTTTGAGCTGCGGAATATCTCTGAATACTTCCAGACTGTCGCCCAGTGGGCCTTTCCCAAATGCTGGGCGCAAGGGTGCGCCGAAACGTTCATAACAATCCTGGTTAGGCTGCGGGCTCATTAGATCGTGCCTGAGTTCCAAAATCAGGGTCTGGATTCGAATGAAAGACGTGGATGAACTCACTCTGCCTTCAAATGCTCCTTCACCGCGTCAATTGTCGCAGGCGGCCTCTCCGCAGGAGTATCCCGACAGTGAGCGCACAGCCAATCCGCTGGTGGCACAACCAGATCAGCCAGAGGTCGAAGTCGGCTCCGACAAAAATCGACGTTGTAGGAGGACAATGCCTCGAAATCGGGAGTCTCTTCTGGGTGCTCTTCTGCGTGATGTTTAACCTGAAAAACGGCAAATAAGCAGTGAACGAGATCGATTTGACAAGAAACTTACTGCGCCACGCCAGTTGCACGCATATGCCCAGAAGCCGTTGTTGTCCAGCTTCGCCGTCAGACACGCTGGATGCATACAGGCGAACCACATGTCCAGCTTGTCCATATCCTGCGCACCCGTGCTACCTGGGTCCTGGCCAGCGATAGTCACAATAGCCTCGAATATTCTTCCCAACGACTTCTCTATACTGAGGATGCGGCAACTCCACGAGCCCCGATCCCGGTCGTAATGCTCGAGATGCTTCAAAGAATCGCTGCACTCCGTCCGATCGCGATAATTGAGGTTGCGAGTCAAACAATGGTGGTCCAAAACCTCGGGATAATAGAGTGGTTCGGCCAAGTCACGTTCAAAGTAGAATGTGTCGTCCCCGATCGAGTCCCACTGCGGCGGCGTACAGTTATCACAGACGAAGACCAACGATTTCATAAGTTCGGGGATCATCTTTTCGAGCGGTTTAAGCGATTTGCGATCCGTCTTGAACGTGCTATGCTTGTCTTCCTGGTCGAAGCCGAGAAGGAACGTGATTCGACTGTTCTTGTCCTCGACTCTTTGGGTGTGGTGCAGAAGTCGGAGATGGGTATATGTGTTCCATTGCGCAGCCAAGCTGTTGAACATGGGGACGATATCAACGAAACTGCTTTCGTCAATCTTGGCGTCCGGGGGCGAGTTAAGGATGGCCGCAACTTTGGCCATGTTGCACAAATCGACGGGCCCTGGCATGATCTCGTTATACGGGAGGAGCGAGTTTTTAAATTGCTGATAGAGCCGAATGAGCGGTTTCGAACGTTCGCTGAACCGTAGGCGGGCCAATCGCTTCTGGCGGGAATTCTCGACGTACGCTACCACAGGCCCTTCGATGTTCTTCCAAACTATACGGACTGTTAGCGCAGAAACGCGTAGAAGAATGTGGTTACGCACTGCGTTCCGTCAGTGCTTGCGTACGCGTAAATTCGGAGAGAAATTTTAGATTGCTGGGATACTCTAGTTTCTTGAGGTCCTCCTCGTACCCCAGACCTATGAGTTTATTGATAATACTAGAGGCAATTAGCACTGGGTCTGAATTTCAGGAGGAGCACGTACGCCGCCTGTCTTTCTTTCCTCACCTCTTCCAACTCCTTGCTACGATCTGACACTTTGTCTTGTGCCCACAGCTCGCAACGTTCAGCGTGCTACGCAAGTCGTCGCAATGAGTTTAACGGGACGGAGATCCAAATGGACACGTACTATATCTCTTGTTTTAATCAATTCCCTCCGTGCGACAGCGAATGAATTGCGGGCTCTTGGGGAGTTCAGGACAAATAATTCGTTGGCTACATCTTGATAGTCTCTGCTCAGATAAGAGATTTCCCCTTTCTCTGGGGCAAAGTCAATATATTATTTACATCAAGAGTATGGGCACTAACTTCCGACGCGTCGAGGAATCATGCTTTCGATGAAGGATTCGGGCGAGTTGTTCCAAGGAGTGGGTTCGGCAGTTTCCATATGGATCTTGGTACACTTTGCACAAATTCTGACGCGAAGCCGCCAATCCACGACGCGAAGACCCTTCGCGCAGCAAAACTAAACGAGGAAATTCAGTCCCCTTTCACCGGCGGAATGAAGGGTACTTGTTACATGGCACACAGGGTCAAAAACAAGATGAATCCATGCGGGTTCTGACATGTCGGAAGGTTTCTCTGGCATGCTGGGAACCAGATTTTCGCGTGCTGTACGCCAGACGCTCGACGCTGATTTGTGCAACAGCAGGCCACGAAGTGCTTTCGTGACGCGTGCAAGCCGCAAAACATCATACGGGTGACAATACCCAAAGATCTAGGGTTTACCGTGAGCCTCCGATGAGCACCGGCGAAAAAAAAACGAACCTCGAACAGGATATCTATAGGCATGCCGGTGAGCCTGGAGAGAATAGGTTTCCGGGCACGAGAGGTTCTCCCATCTGAAGTTTTTCTCTTCTTGCGGGGCGCGTTGGTGTCGGATGACATGGTAGACGGGAGAGCGGGTTGTTGATGCGCAAGTCGTAGTCACGCGATCGTGGATCCGTGACTCCAGACGTGCCTGTGTGACCGAACGCGTTTGCCTTCCGCCACGATCGACACAAGTCGACAACTCGCGACGCAGAGACATAGCGGCCACAGCTTAGCTCTGGGCCGATGGACGTCTCTACCCTGAAGCAGCAGATCAAGACCTGGGAGCGTAACTTCAAGACGACCCATGGAAGAGAACCTGATGTTAAGGATATAAAGCAGGAACCAGGTCTTGGTATGCTGTTGTGCGTATCCCTTTACATCGACACAAATTAATCCCTGCCCTAGCCCAAAAATACAAGGATTACAAGAGGTTGTCCAAAGCCGCAGATACAGCTCAGTCCTCTAAGCCTTCTAAACCACCTTCGACGCCCCCTAGAGGGCAGTCGCGTCATTCCACCCACCCATCTCTCCTTCTCTCCAAACCACGCCCGATCACAGCTACTCAGCCGTTGTCGGGATATAATCCCTTTTCCCCGCAAAAGAACAAAGGGAAACAAAAAGAGTTGAGCCCAGATTCTCACTTGGCGCCCAACCCCTTCCGAATCGATCGAGATCACTCCCCAGTTCCTGTGGGACAATCCACGACTTTCCTTTCCGCCACCCGCGACCCATTTGCAGCTACTCCAAGCAATCCTATCTCGCGCGCGCGTAAGCGACTTCGCGGAGAGCCCGTCTCGCCTTCTCCGAACAAGGAGAAGCGCCGACGCATACATGATGAGAGCGACGACGAGGACCATGATCAGGCCGCCAACACGTCTTTCGTTGACGACTCGCCCGTTAAACTACCAAACGGTGCTCGGTCGTTCAAGCTACTATTTGACGAAGCTGCGGCCAAACCCAAATTCCCACTGGGGCGATCCAAAACGATACCCTCAGGGCCTGTTTGGAGGGACCTCGCTTGCGGTGAGCAGCGAGAAGATGGATGTAGACGTTCCAGTCTCCGTCGAGAAGCGAGGACGTGACTCTTTCCTCGAAACGGTCGAAGGGGCAGCGGCCTCATTATCGGACGATGAAATGGGAGACGACCTACCTTTGCCGAAACCCGAGACTACTGCGAGGGGCCTTCTCGCCCCATCCCCTCCCCCAGCATCACGGCGTCCGGCTGGACAACCTCATAATAACGGCAAAGGGCGAAGTAAATCGAGTGGAGAGGGACAGAAGAAATTGGAAAGCTTAGCTTCGGAGGATGAAGAGGGCAGCGATGAAGATGCGCAGATGAATGGAGAGGCATCTCGACATAAAGTCAGGTTGTTTGACCGAACCGCATCCCGAGGAAGAATCCCCGCCGACGATGTTGAGGAGGATACCTATCATCTCAGAGCACGACGTCCTGTCGACGACGAAATCGCTGAACCCCAAACGTCAGAAATAATCTCACTGCCCGACAACCTTCTTAACATTCTCTCCCTTACCGCTCCGACTTCCCGGGAACGAGAAGATGGACCATGTCGTAGACCGCCTGCTTTACGGTGCTCGAAGAGGGAATTATGACGCGTCGAAAGGAGGTGAAATCTGGGGTGTCGGTGAATTCGAGGATGAGGAGCGTGATGAGTTTGCCTTGGATAATGTGCGGGGCGGTGGTCGTGCCACGCGAGTGGTGTACGATGATGAAGACGACTGGGAAGGGGAAGGCGTTCCTTGGGAGGTCGGAGAGTTGTAAAAGGGCTATATGGGACAGTGTACATATTGACGACAAGCGAGCTATTTGTCAATTGCGCATAGACCGCATAGACGAACGATTTCCTTTAAAAAGTGCGAACACGAGTCCTCAGCAGTCCCGGGACGTGCAAACAAGGATGGCCTCACACACTGCGCATAATCTGGAGATCAAACTTTAGCGCTTAGCCCCTATTCGGAACGAAATCAGCGGCTGTGTGATCTCAAAATTCGCGGTCACATGAATGGCCTCAATTCATGAGCGGGAGATTGGCTCCAAATGTCAGCGATTGAACAAGGAGTCAGCGAACGGTAAGACGCCCAACTGGCCCACGTTATCAGCGTGTAGTTCACATTTTCAACACGTGTTGGCTGAACGCATTGCATCCCTCAGGCATGTTTCATGCAGCAAGCTCGTAGCTTTGCGTGTGTGCCGGTGGGCTGTAAACTGCTATATGCCATGAACAGTACTCCCGTAGCACATGCGTGTGTATGCGTGTGTAGCCAACATTGTCTGCAATACCACGATACTACCATGACTGATTGCAGGGCGTGTTGGGCATGCCTGCTGGCGTAAGTGAGTTAAAGAGGGAGGGCCACGTATGCCAGCTATATGCCTGATCTCTCCAGCATTCTTCCATCTCTTCACCGTCGTGCAAGCAGTATCCGCGAACGAATCCGAACCCTCAGCACCGCGTCTTCTGCGAGCAAGCACCAGAGCAGCCCAACAACCGATTCTTATCGTCCTTACTCCGTATACCGACAGTCGTCGATTAACTCCATGTCCCGACCTCCTGCGATCGCTGTCCTTGATTCGCCCGAAGTGTCTCAAAAGATACTCGAGGCCATCCTCGAGTCTGCCAATGGCAGGCGAGCGCTCTCGAGGCTTGCGAGAACATGCCGTGCATGGCTAGATCCAGCGCTGAATGTTTTATGGCGAGAACTTGGTTAGTGCATTCAGCGTTCATGTCGCCCGAAACTGAAAGGAGCACCTCTGTATAGATTCGCTTGCGCCGGTCATCGGCCTGTTCCCGCCACATTTGTTGAAGAAAACGAGAAGGCCAGGTCTTGGATTGGTGAGCCCTTTCTTGTGGAATACGCGCGTAATTAACGGCATCACGTTGTTTCCGCAGACTACTCCGCCACAGGAAAAGGACTGGGAAAAGATCCTCAAATACGGCGAACGGGTTTTGAGAGTCACTTACGACGAACTCCCCAACAACGTCTCCACCAGCATATTCCCAATATTTGAGGAATACCGCCCAAGGACGTATATACTGCCGAATTTACAACATTTGACGTGGAAAATAACCACTCCCGACAACCTCGATCGCGCGGGACTCTTCCTGACTTCCGGATTGCAAGGACTCGTCCTGCATCTCGGAGGCGCGGGGACGAAATTCCCGACACTGCCCACCTTTCTGGCCGATCTCGGTGGCCGCATGAAGCTACAATCCTTCACGCTTAATTCTTCAGTCTCGCTTCCCGACACATTCACGGATCATCTGCTGGCCCAAGATCGACTCGAGAGGCTCGTAGTTGTAGCCCCCGGAGCACTGTCGCCAACTGTAGGCAAATGGGCCGCATATCTGCCACGCCTCAAGAGCCTGCAGCTGGATTTGTCCAGCAGGTCCGCCGTTACAGTTAACGGCTTTTTCAAGGAAGTGCGGTCGGGCGAATCGACTCCAGGACTCCATCGAGTCACATACCGACAGCGGTGTGTATTCAGGGGAGGAAGTAGACTTCACCGAAATCCGGAGGTCTTTGCTCGACTTGACAGGAGATGCCAAGAAGAAGGGCAGCGGATTTCCAGCCCTAACACAGCTGCAGCTCACGGGTCCTAGTCTCGAATATCAGCACCTTCTTGGCGCACCTGTCGAGCCCGCTGACACAGCTGGACTTGATCATCGAGGACCCGCCTGACGCCAAGGGATTGGCGCGATTTATCCACGATGATATGCGAAAAATTCGGGAGTTCGCTGTCATACCTTCGCATTGGAGCGACCTTGTCGTCAAAATACGGTGATCTCGTACGGTCGACTTCGCGCGCAGCGGCAGCGCCGGCGCCGAGCAGACTGTCCCTCGAGCATCTATCGTCCCTCCCAGTTCTTCGCACCATCTCGGTGGATCTTCCGGAATCGATTTGCTTCACTGCAGTCGATGTTGCGCGTCTAGCCGACGTTGCACCAAATCTGGAGGAGGTCAGATTGTGTCCACTAGCGCGCTTCTCCCCAGCCACACCGCCTCAGCTCACGTTGGAAAATCTCGCTCCCCTCGTGAAGAACTGTCGACGACTCAATACGTTGGCCGTAGTTATCCACGCCCGGCCTGGAAGCGCAGAGGCGTCAGCAACCTCGGACTCGCTATTGTGGCTTCACGTCGGCCATTCATGGGTCGCTGATACGCTCCAAGTGGCTATTCTGCTCAGCCATTTCGCGCCTCATCTGGAAACCATTAAATGGTTTTTGGAGCGGAACCGGCCAGGGTTCAATGAGGCCAACGCCAGGTCGTGGCAGAAGGTGTCGGATATTCTACCACACCTGCAGAATCTTCGCTTGACAGAGCGGAGAGCTGCGGCGCCTGCACAGAAGGAAGTTGTGATCGAATATGTGGAGGTCGCGGCCCCACGTCCCTCCACGTCCGACAAAGCTATCGACGCAACAGTTATGACTGTGGATCGCGAGGTAGAGGCGAGGCCCTCGACGGCAGAGTTTTCTGTCCAAGTCGCACCCTCGAGCAGGAACCGCGCGACGCAAGCCAGTCCATCGAGTGTATCGATCGGGATCGACGCTACTCCTCTGACTGCTGAAACGGAAGTCGACGCAACTCCGCAGACTGTTGAGACACAGGTCGACGCCACTCCAGAGCTAGTCGATATCGCCACTTCCGTTGATCCAACAGACAAGGATGAATCAACGCCGGAGGGCAGAATAAAATACCCCAGCCCACATGCTAGTCTTCTCTCTCTGACATCTATACTGTCTCTGTTTGGTTTCTTATCCCGCGCCGTTATATCGTCTCCGCTTGGCTTTCCGTTCAGGATGCTTCAGGCCACCTTCGGACTGTTCAAGAGGAGGACTGAGTCGCTGGGGAGGGAAGATGTGGCCTTGGACACTCTTAATGTCCGTCCGTAATTGCTTTATTGTTACAAACCCGGACTCACGTATTGTATTTGTGCTGGCACTGAAATCAGGACATTGAAATTGAAACGACTGAGATTGTAAGCAAGCCTGAGGAACGTGTTGACGAAGGAATTTTGCAAGAGACGGAGCAAGTGCCGGAAGCTGCCAGTAAGCCTGAAGAACGCGCCGAGAAACGCGTTGAAGCAGAGAGTCCGAGTTTGGGACAGGTGCGGTTTGTTACGCCCTGGATCCCACGGCCTCCATTTCAAATAAAGCCGACGCGTCATCTCGCTCTTGCTTCACACTCGTGAGTCGTACGGCCTGAACCTCATCCTTCTTTCTTGACCTCTCATTCTCACCGCCGCACAGGGCCTACAAAACGATCATGTCTGACCAAAAAAAAATGGAAAAGGACTACACGGTGGAAGTGGATGCCCTGCTACCGCAAGCCGCGTCCCTGGCAAAGGTGGCCATTTATCTGCCTCTGCTCTTCGTCCTCTGAACGCGTTTCAGGATGGCAAGTTACAACCGGCTTTGGACAAGCTCTTGGTTCTCGAGAAACAGACCAGAAATGTGCGTGTTTGCCCTCTTTACAAGTTCAATATTCCTCATAGTTCTCCAGGCTGCCGATCTAAGTTCCACCACGCGGCTAGTGAAAGCGGTCGTGGAGCATTGCTACGAAGCTCGGGACTTCGACGCGTTGAACTTCAACGTTTCATTATTGAGCAAGAAACATGGTCAGCTCAAGGCCGCCGTCCAGGCCATCGTCGAACTTGTCATGGGGTGGTTGGAAGATGTCAAAAAGACGGCCGGGACGGAGAAATGGCTAGAGCTCGTTCAAACCTTGCGTGGCGTGACCGAGGGCAAGGTGCGTTTACGCTACATGATGAAAACGATTGAGCTAACGTCTCGTTCAGATATTCTTGGAGACTCCGCGCGCCCGCGTTACCCTCCTGCTGGCCCACTACCACGAAGGACTCGCAGATGGTCCAACCAATTCGGCGACTTATAAAGAACCTATGCAAACGGCTTGCGACCTTCTCTCGGACCTCCAGGTCGAAACGTACTCTTCAATGGACCGACGAGAAAAGACCGAGTTTATTCTTGAGCAGATGCGGTTGCTCATCGCAGTTGCACGGTTAAAGGATGCAGAATTGGACAAGAACGGCAAGGAGGTCTTGGGTGGAGGCGAAACTGAGTGGGTCAAGGTCCGAGTTGGCGGTCGGAAGATCAACGAAGAGTTCCTCAAAGAGAAGGACAACCAAGTAGGCGTTTCTTCCGCGACTTTATTCGTGGTGTTTATGTCGCACCCTTCAGGATCTCAAACTCAAGTACTACGATTTAATGATACAACATGCCCTCCATGGAACTGCATACCTGGACGTTGCAAAGTACTATTACAAAGTGTGGGAAACCCCGTCAATCAAGGAGGACGAAACGGACCAAGGCAAAGCGGTATGCGACCTGTAATCATTTCGCGCAAATTGCTGACGCGTTGTAGGCCCTTGAGCACATCGTGTATTACATCGTTCTTGCCCCGCACAGCAACGAACAGTCCGACATGCTCCACCACCTCTTTGCCGACCCCGCTCTGGTCAAGCTAGAACTGCATTAGTACGTGAATGGTTTGTGCCCTGAGTCAAGTCGCTCATTCCTCCACACAGCAATCTCGTAAAATGTTTCACGACTCGGGAGCTCATGCGGTGGCCCGGGATTGAAACAATATACGGCGAATTTCTGCGCAAGACTTCCGTTTTCAGCTTGGAGAAGCAATGGGAGGACCTTCACACCCGCGTTATTGAACATGTACGTGCTTTCTGGCTGAATGTTGGCGCATCTCATACTTTGCTGTATAGAACGTACGCGTCGTTGCGCAGTACTACACACGGATAACCCTTCCCCGGTTGACTTCTCTTCTCGACTTGAACCAGAAGCAAACAGAGGAGACTATTGCACGGCTCGTCGTCGCTGGGACGATATGGGCGCGTATTGACCGCCCCGCGGGCATCGTCAATTTCAGAAATCAGCGCAGCCCGGAGGACGTTATGAACGATTGGAGTTCGGATATGCAAAAGCTGCTCGGGGTGGTTGAGAAGACTTGGATGGGCATGAACGCGGCTCAGGCTGCACAGTCGCGGGTAAAAGTATAGATCAGTAATGCCATTTTTTTTCATCGTTCCATGTGAGGGCCGAAAGAGATGTTGATTATTTTTTGGTAAAATCAAAGAACTCTGACCCTTCAGCGTCTGGAGCTGGGACCGCCTCCGTCTCTTCTTCAAACTCATCTCCCTCCCATTCGCCCTCGTCCTCTCCGTCTCCATCCCATTCGCCTTCCTCCTCTCCGCCTTCCCACTCGATTTCTCCCTCGCCATCCTCCAAATCGTCACCAAGAATTTGCTGCTCCAACAAATCCTCTAGTTCTTCGACAGTAAGGAGGTCGTTGCCTTCTTCGTCCCCTTCTTCAGCGCCCTCTTCCTCGTAGTCCTCTTCCTCGGACTCGTTTATGTCCTCTTCTTCAACATCGTACGACGATCGTGACGCAACGCCTTCATCGTCGTACTGCTCATTCCCATTCTCCTCCTCTTCGTAGTCCTCGTCCTCCTCCATGTCCATCTCGTCGTCGTAGTCAATCGGCTTCGTCAGTGCAGGGGAATAATCGACCCGGTTACCAGCCTGCCACATCTTCACATACTGTACCCCTCTAGACCAGTCCGTCTGCCCAACATGCCTCTCCGCGATCATCTTCCAGCGTTTTCTCGCGGCAAGCGATCCCTCATCTACGTCGGCGAGCTTCTCCCACGTCGAAAGAGCCCGTTTTTCTTTTTCGAACGCGTGCTCTATCTCGCCGTGAACGAACACCGCGCCAAGCTCTTCCGCCTCCATGACCGCGAATGTCGTGGAGATGTGGTGCTCTGAGCGCAGAGACCGGAACTGCGCGATGGCTTGAGCGTATGCCTGGGACAGAGGGATATGGTGTGTCTGGTGTAGATTCACTGCAAACTGTATGGCACTGAAAACTATATATCAATTTTGCGGAATCGAAAAAAAAATTGATGTCGCGTACTCTTCAGGCTGTGGATTGCGCCCGCGCTGTCGCAGCCTGGACCAAGTCTCCCCGCTGACCTCGTGCAATTGAATGTCGCCCTTTTCGATTAACGTGGCGGGACGAAACGCCTCGAACGGATGGTCTGCGTAAAACTGCCGACGAATGTCATCCTCAATATAATGGATTGGCATGGGTCGGTTTTTTGGACGGCGCAGTTTGGCTTGCCGCCCAGATTGCGGTTTCATTCTTTGGTCGTAAGATGTTCGCATTGGCGGCGCTTTTGCAGGCAAGGGAAGCGGGGGGAAATTAAGGACTGGCTGGTACCACTTGGGCTCGTTTTGAATAAAATTGCCACGCATAAGTCGCGAGACCTGGTGGTGCACTTGGCTCGCGATTCGGCGGCCCATTGTGACGACCGCGACAAGTGTAAAGTCAGGAAAAGTGCAGAACGGAAAACCGCGATAACGTGATATGAAATATATGATCCGCGTCTCCGGCATCCTCCGCACCACTACGACCCGCTGCAAGAAAAAACGGAAGACGCGAGTGTTTAAATAACAATAATGCTATATGCTTGTATGGTAATTCTACAACTTTGCACGTTGACTGACTTGCGCCCGCGCTTGATCTCTTAGAATGCGCCTCAGCTATTGAACAAGTCAATTATCGTGAAGCGGTTTAGAACAGGGCGCGCGCGCGACTCACAATCTTTCCGGAGGGGTTCTTAGGAATAGCCCCGATAAAGATTATACCGCCAGTCAGCCTCTTGTATGCTACCTTTGTATCTGCAACATGCTAATTGCCGTGGTCAGCAAAAGCCCGACGTGGAGTGATTGGCGAACCTTCTTCAGCGCTGCTTTCAGCTGTTCTTCTTCACGCGAGCTCTTGGAAACGCGTTTCTGTGCGTCTTCACGAAGTACGATGTATGCAAGAGGAATCTCTCCGCTGTAATCGTCCGGGATGGGGACAACACAAGCGTCTGCAACGGCGGGGTGCAGTCTAGATAGTCTTTTCAGCGGAATAAACTTCAAGCATTCGAGCGAGTCTTACAGGAGGTGACCCTGAATGATTGTTAGCAAAGTAAGCTTCAAGTATCAAAACGGGGTCTTACCTCCAATTCGGCGGGTGCTACCTGGAAGCCTTTCACCTGTGTCAACAAGGTTATCAACACTTGAATTAGCTTTTAAAGGGTGCGTGCCTTGATGATTTCCTGCAGCGAAGGTTAGGTCGATTCGAACTGAGGTATTTTTTACTCTCACCTTGAGTCGGTCGATGACAAACACCTCGGAGTTTCTAATGATGACCTCGTCCCCTGTGCGGACCTAGCATCGAACAATTAGTCTATACAGAAGCAGAAGTGATTGGATATACGCACCCATCCATCCACAAAGGTTTCGTCGGTCGCCTGTTTATTGTTGAGGTATCCTAGAGCCATCGAGGGACCGGTGACGACCAATTCGCCCTGTTCACCTTCTTTGCACAGGGACCCGTCCGGACGAACCACGCGGGCGACGACTCCAGGAAGAAGCTGCCCGGCGGACCCTTCAGTGCCCATCTGCTGTCTCGCGCCCATGAGCGAGATACTCGTGCTGATCATGCATTCAGCGAATAGCTCAAAACGGCTGAGTTCAACCCACCAAGTCTCGGTCATGCCTGAAAGCACATCAAGTTGAGAATTCCGAACGGAGCATTGTACTTACCGTAGCCTTGTCCTATGGCTGCATTCGGGAGGATATGGCGCACACTGCGCATCAGCTCTCCCGACATGGGAGCCGCACCAGAAATGCAAAATTTAACGTGGCTTAGGTCGTATTTTTTGGTCGCAGGGTGCTAAGGTAGAGATTCAATGAAAGATCTACACGGGATGAAGAAAGTTACCTTGCAAAACAGTACGATTTGCGGAGGAACCAGGCTAATAAAAGGTGCGTCAGCTGCGTCTTCCTATGTCCATAGCGAACATCGCACAATAAATGCGTGATCTTGTGTCTAACGATACTTTCCAAAAACTCCGTAAAGTTGAATTTGGGAACGACGACGAGTGAGAGCCTGAAAAATTGTGAAAAAATGGTCTTCGAACCAGCAGAGACATGGCTGACCCAGCGAAGAGCATATAATGCATCTACATGATGTCAGTAAGTGCTACGGAATTCTTCACAAAGGTACTTACGACAACGACCAGGCCATAGATATCTTGAAAATGCTCAGAAAATTGCGAAGAGAATATAATAAATACCCACGGAAGAAAGGAAGAACTGGAGAACGTTCATCAGGAAGTGGCTTGGAACAATCGAGTGACAAACCTGCGATAGCCACTTCGCCGGGGTTCATGTGCTTCTTCTTAAGTGAAGGGTCATTTAGACCGTAGTGAGCCGCCTTCTGGAGTACATTTGCGATACAAGCGTAGTGGGGTATTACAACGGCCTGCCGGAAAATTACTTTCTGGCCGCAGTGAGAAGATCATACAAAATAAACGAACCTTCGGTTTCCCTGTCAAGCAGAAATAGGCACAGAATTGTACATCGCGGATGGAAAACGTACCGGTAGTGCCACTGGAGAAGCTATAGAACGCTACTTTTTTTTCGCTTCGCCCGGACGGAGCTTTCTCTCTGACCAGGCCTGCGGCTTACTGGATCCAAAGGAAATGAGTTTGGAAACCGTCTCGTGCCTGCCGTTGAAAGGCGAAGCAGCAGAGGTCTCGATGACTACAATGCGGTCCTCCGGGAGCCCGGCAAGCTTTGCGGCCGCAAGGGCAGTGGGCAGAAAGTCTGTATACACGAGTAGCAGTTTAGCCGATGTGGTAGTGAGCTGATGGACAAGTTCGTCCGCTGAATAACCGGGATTCGCGGGACTAGCGGAGCATGGTGGTCAGAAACGCGTCGTGGATCGAGCCAGACCCATACGTCACGATCGCGCCCAGCTTGTGAGTGGCCCAGATGCAAACGGGATAGTCTTCAAGGCGTGTTAGCCGCCGACGAAGAATAGGGGTATGTAAGTTTATAATCACCGACGTGGTTAGGGCTGTAAATACAGATAACGTCGTCCTCGGCTGTGTAGGTTTTGAGCGAATTGTTGCAAGCAGCACATCCGGACTAACCAATGTTCCACTTTGAACTGAGTGCATTCGCGAGACCTGCTGTGCGCATACGGAGCTGGAGAGGGATTGGAGAGGGAGACGCGAGATAAAGACGCGACAATACCTCGTCAAACGCTATTGGGCGCGCGGTGTGGTCCTCGATGAGCCAGGGAACACCGTGGGGTCGCACAGGCTTGTCAGGGTGGTTGAAATCGAGAAAAAATTGGGGAATGGTGAGGTCGTCTGGGATGTTGGGCAGCGGGCTCGCGCCATGGGGAGTATGGAATTCACTCATGGCGGAAGGTCCGAGAGTGCATCCCGGCGGAATCTCCGACGAAGCTTTATATAGAATTGATGGTATGATGGGAAATCACGGTGACTGACCGCATTGGGCTTACCGCTTCAAGGTCCGCTTCAACCGTTGTTCCCACCGGCATGGACGACGACGAAGGCGAGCTCCGCAACCCATTTCCTTCGCCCCCGTCCCACTACACAAAATATACCGCCCACAACCTCGCCCTCCTCGCCCTCTACAACCAGCGCGTTCCCGACCATCCAAGCTCCGGCCAGCACCAGATTCTCAGCGACCAGACAGATGTTCCCGAATGGCCGCTCGTCCAGCTCGAGAAACCCCGCATAGACTGGATCCTCGAAGAGCCCGACGCGTATTACGACGTGTTTGGCGACAGGTGGTTTGTATGCACGCTGTCTATCGGCGCGCAGGTTCCCCGTTCAATCTACTTCCAGGTCAAGGACAAGATCCCATCGTTGGCTGAGCTCGGTGGGAACCAGCTCTATCCCGAGGACCCCTGCGTCGGCGCGTGTCCCTCGCCGTTCTTTCTTCCGCGTTGCTAAGCTTTCCGCAGACCGACGTCCTGCTCTGCTGTCCATTTTGCGATCGCTTTTGGTTACGTACTCCTCGCTCACGTCCTCGGTGCTCGCTCCCCCGCCAACTATGGCCGCTACTGAGCCTCCAGAGTGGCAAGGCCACGTCGAGTGGATCACCGTTCTTGGCCAAAACCTTATGGCGGCTGCAAATGACCTTCGCCCCGTCCAGGTGCCGCTTGCTGTTTTCTTGTCTGTGAACATCGCCAATGTAAGGCCATCAGGCTAGAGGCAACCTGGAGCTCATGATGCGACGGCAACTGGACCTCCGAAAAGAAGAAACAAAGACTCTTCACTCGTATGGCGGCATCGACAACATGCGATTTTTTCCTTCTAACGAAGTCTAGTAAATGTGATGTGTTAGAGGCGAAGCTGAAGGAATTACGTGCATCGGCCCTGCTCGTTTCCAGTTTCTCCGCGACGCGCGAAAACGCGACCACCGACCAACCGATGACTGATGTCTCTGCCATTGTATGTTCTGTTCATTTATCAATCTTCTTGATGCCAACATACAACCTTCAAGCCGTCGGCCGTATTGGATACTTCTGCGGACTCACAGCATGAAGATGTACGCAGGTGGGCAGAGGACGTGGGATAGGTGTGTACGTAGAGTGTACGCGCCAGACTTATCCTCCAAATAAAAGCACACTAATGTATAATATGGCAAGAATAATACAGCTCTTGGATTTTAGTGGTCGTCCGCGCCCAACTTACCCCACTTGACTGTTCTAACAGGCCCCTCCTGCCACGATTGAACCCTTCTTGTAGAAAGCATCGACATTGTGCTTCTGTCCGTGCCAACGAACCCCGCACCCTTGGATTGTATCACAGCATCGATGAGGATTGGGTACCTGACGGACGTTCAGCGATGAATCAAAGTGGAGGAACAAAACCCAAATACCATTGGCCATAGAGTTCTTTGGTGCGCGAATGGTCAACTCCGAACCACCCCATCTCATGGACATCACGCCACCAGGTACCGTTTTTCTCGTCGCTAGTGACGATTACGTGCGAAGCTTCGATGCCCTTTGTCTCCTTCAACTCATCTTGAACCTCGCGAACACGGCGTTGAATCACTGGGAGTGATGCGTAACATTCCTCGAGGGAGACGTCCTTCTCACACCAGCTTTTGAAGTCCTTATGCCTCACATGGATTGAAATGAACTGAAATATCTAGAGATCAGATGAGATGAAAAAACGAAGAGCATGAGCTTACCGGTGGTATAGGCTCATGGTGCCGCACATGGAGCGTCCGTCGAATGTAGTCGTTGGCAAGGCGCTCTAAGCTCGCCGTCCAGTGCAGATGTTGGCCAACTTCTCGCCAGGCAGGACTATCCACAGTGAGTCCACTGCGGCAAACAATAAAAAATTAACAAACCTGTAATCCTTTTCTATCTCGTCCGACTGTTCTCGGATGAGTCAACCTCGAAATGGTACTTGGCAGTAATGCTATACCTGATGGGCAGCGAGGTAGTACAGGAAATCGTAGCACAGCATGTGTTCATCGGGGGCCAGCGACGCATTGTTTTTGGTGGGAACCGGCGGAACGAGGTTGGCATTGCGCCCTCTAGGAAATGCCAAGGTGGCTAGGGCCCAAAACGAACTGAAGCGGTCATGTTCGAAGTTGGGCTTCATTTTGATCCAGGACGGTGTCTTGGTGTACGATATATCTGAGGAATTTCAGACGCGTATCCAGCGCAGGTGCTCAAAAAATAATCAAACCAAGTTTCAAGAACCATGGAGCAAAGCTCTGCCGTGGCGCGGGGTCAAAATACTGAATAGACTCCCAAACATTCCAGCAACCAATTTCGTCCATCTGTGCGGAACTGTTGGAAGTCTAGAATGATTAGAGCCATGGGGGTTGAGACAGTGGAATAACTCTTACTTTGACATCTAGCCACTCCAAGAGAGGTTTCTTGATCGCCTTGCGAAGGCGTGGGAGATCGAAGACGTCTCCAAAGGGCAGAGGCGAGTGGTCATTCCCATAAGAGTGCATCATGGCATGAGAGGGCAGAAATACGGGTAATACAGGGACGCGTTCCGTAATCATCCCAAGGTAAATGAGATTCATCTAAACAAGCTGAGCACAGGATAAACCGTGACTTGGCGAGGGCGTACGTTGCCTATCACGTCGTTGGCTAGTCAAAGAAACGAGTCAGTCTCAATGACCTCTGTCGAAAGGTGCCAAATACGCACACAAACCGCCAGAACCCCAACTTGTCACGTATTTGGTGTCGGAACGCAAATTGTCTAATAAAATTAGACAAGGAGTGGGAGTGAAAGATTCTGCTCACCTCTGAACGAACTAGTGGGACGTCCCTTGACTGAGAATAGAGGATCCAGGGTGTTCACGGTGAACTGCGTCGGCGACTCGCCGCTGTACATTTCATGTCGTGCTTGAGTTCGATTCGCGACATCCGACGGCCAGACAGCAAGGAGGCCCATACATAACACTCCAGCGCCTGCGATTCGAAGGCCCCAGATGATACGCCGGCGGGTAAGAGCATGCATTACAGCGCGCCCACAGGTGTGAATTTTATGGAAGAGTGGGTGTAGTTTATTATGGGTAGGCTCAACTTCCATGCGTTTGAAATCTATAATGCGGGGTCCGAGCGCAGCGTGTGTCTAGTGAGACCGAGGTGGTTAAAGGAGAGTTGTGGTTATCCACTACCCCTGAGTCAGGGCGCGATCGGGTCTTACAACTTGCAGTCAAATGATATAGAGCCAGTGAAAATACAAGCCAACAACGCCATTTTACATCTTCTTTGACGCCCGTCTACACCAAGAAACTGTACGGTTGAGTTGAAATCGGGCGCTCACGTGTGCGCGTCTTCGGCATTCGGCCCGACTGTGCGAAGCCTCCGAATCCTTCCGAGACCGCCAGTTGTTTCCAACACAACTTGCTCAAGCTCATTCAAAACGCTATTAGCCGTTGTGGACTTCTTGGACGAAACGGTTTGCCAGCCAGTCAAAAGCGCAACTCGTGGGATGGTTTGAGGATTGTTCAGTTCAGGTTCAGCAAATACATTCGACATTCTACATCTTCTGCTGCTTCTGCTTAGCTCTGCGTCTGTGCGTTGAGATTCAGCGCTTGGCCCTAGAAGTCGCGCGAAATACCCACTGGCAGCATTTACTTCTTGTCACCCTTGCCACAATCGCAGTCTTCGCAGACCTGGGTGCCAGTAGTTGCGCAGTTGGTAGAAGGCTGAAACTGTCGTCAGCTTGAGTATCGAAACGAAATTTTATATACCATTCCGGTTGTTTGTTGGGTGGGTAGGTAAGCTTGGCGGCACTTGGAATGTGGGCAAAGCTCTTTATATACTTCTCAGTATCTGATCATCATGATAGCAAGATTGTCTGGATGTGGACGACCACCCCAAAATGTTGCGCGAGAACGCTCCTGGCAGAGGCCCTTCTTCATCTTGGCTTACGCGGTCGCAGAGAATTGGACATCCATGTAAGAGAACAATATTAGGTTCAAAGGTATGTTACATCCAGATAAGATCACGAGAGCATACGAAAAAGCGGTCATATCCAACAAACAAAACACGGACATCGTCAGTACTCCCCAGCAGCGGGAGGATACTTCTTGGTGTAATCCAGGGGAAATTGAGGCTCGGGATAGTCGTCCCATGTCTTCTCGCCATCCAGGAATCGGCGTAATCGCGCGACCTGGGAGGACAAGTACATGACGATGATCTGCATTTTCAGCTCAAGACTGTGCTTCATGAGCTTCAGCAGTTCTTCGCATGTACGAAGGGCCTGCGTGCGCGTTGCGACAAACATGTTTCCCTTGAAGCCTAGGTCCTTGAGGTTGTCGATTAACTCGCCAAACTCGGAACACCAAGCAAGGACTCCGAGCTAAGGCACATTAGTAAAGATCAGGATGTTACGAGCAAGCGAACGAACCTGTCCATATTGTTTATATCTTGCGTAAAGCACGTTCGGTGCAGCGCTCAAAGCGAACTCGAAAGCCTCGTTTTGCTCGATTACGCCGGGAAGCGGTACATACGGAGTACCGACGGATTGTGGAGGAGGTGGCTGCATGAATGCATCAGCAACAGGCTGGGAAAAATCGCTGACCAGACGCACTTGTTTTGGAGGAGGTTCTTGAAACCACTCGTAGCCCGAGTAATCCACTTCGCCACCGAAGTCCACAACTTCGGCGTGTTGTTTTCCAGTAAAGTCCATGTTATCAAGGTGACCTCCTTGGGTATTGATAGTATTTATCAATGTCCAGAGATCTTCGGGAAGCTCTGGCTCAAAGTTGGGAGGAGCGGAGATGAAGAGATTGTACTTGGAAGAAGGAAAGAGAGGTTTCGCTGTCGAGTCGTTGTCTGCCTTGCGGAAGGATGATGATTCGCGCTTGGAAAACGAGGCACTAGTCAGATGACGTGCTCATGGCCAAAGTACTACCGCCGCCTCACCTTATCAGCAGACTGGTTTTCCTTTGAGTGCGAGGGAGCTATCAAGACTTTCAGTTTTGCGCAGAGGGTGAAGGTAGTACTTACGAGGAGAAGGAGGTGTCACAGGTTCAAGTTGGCGCAAGTCGTTTGCCGAGTTGTCGAGGGGAGACAATAATGGAGATGATAAGGTCGGACCACGTTTCCCTTCAAAATTTAGAACGGGATTCGTTTCTTGGACGTTACGGCTTAGCCAGGAAGGCGATGGAGGGGAAGAAGATGCAGGTGTTGGTGGAGCGGGCTCAGGCTCGAAAACAGAGGACGCGGCGGAGGCGTTGAGTTCGTAAGTGTCAACAAGCCGATATTCCACAGGTCGCAACGGAGTGGGAGCAAGACGAGTGTTGGATTCCGAGGCTCGCGGTGCTCCAGTGCTTTCAATGCGAGTAGAGTGGGGGTCGGTTAAAGCACCGTCTCGTGAACGTTTGCGAAGGAAGGTCCTCGCAAATGACTTGAAACGATGGAGGAGGGATCCGATACCGACGCGTAACGGAAGAGAGGAGCGGAGCGGTGTCGCAGGACGAGAAGAGGAAGATGATCGGGTCTTCTTGGGTGAATCGTCGTCGAGTCGGATGGGTAAATCGTCAGAGGTGATAAACTGAAAACTGCCTAGTGAGGGCGAGACGTCGAAGCGCTTCCTGCCGTTAAAGCTCCGGAAGTCCTGCGATGGGTTGCCGCGAGTCGAGCTGACGGGGCCGTGAAGGCGTCGTACGGATCTCGACGGCAGCAAAGTACTGGGGATAGGCGTTGAATGTCGCAAGTCTACGGGACCTGCAACGAGAGAAAACGCGCGGTTGAGCCCTTTAACGGTCTCTAAAAGCACCGTGCGCGGTTAAAAGACCTCGTGGAGGCTTGGTTGACCCTACGGTAAGCTGGCTTGAAGCTAGCCTCGAGGTTCGGCAATCACATTATGTTAGTCCCAAAGTGGAAGACGCTAGCCAAGGACCAACCAAGGACTCAAAAGCAAACAATTTGTAAAGAAATCACATATACAGTGTCATGTACAAGATATACGGCCTGGCATGTTGGAAAAAAAAGTATGGCCCAAGATTCAGATATCAATGAGATTCGGTCCCTCCGAATTTGTTATCGCGGGCTGGGTTCCCCTCCTTCCAAAAACCCTGGCGATGAACGAATGGACCGTGCTATCTTCGGAGCGCGACTGCACCATGGCATGCAGATTGCTCTTCTTATACCGCGATATAGCGAAACGACAAGCAATTGGTCCAAATACGAAGAGCCACGAGGCGGCGGCCAGTATGAAAGGGTTCCCGAAACGCGCGTAGAATGTGGGGGTGGAGTCGAAAGGATATGGGACCCCGATAGTCCTGTACCACGATCCCTGGCCCACCTGGAATACGTCGTTATAACCACCCCCAGCTACACCACTTACGCCTCCCTTTCCTCCATCGCACCACAACGCAACGCTACCGATCTCGTTTGCACGTTGCTTTACCTCTTCCCACATGCGATTCCCGATCGCAGGGTCCCAGGTGCGTGCCGGCGCCAAAATCAGGGCAGGGCGGGAGTCCAAATCGCGGAAAAGAGAGGGCATCGCGAAGTCGAGGCAGATCGAAGTGGTTACGTTGAGTAGGCGAGTATCAGGCTTGCCCCACCGGCTGCGGGGTATCGATTGTGGCCTTGACTGTGGAAGGGGGAATATGGGCGGTGGGGATGACCCAGGAGAGAGTGAGAATGATTCAGCAACTAAGATTTATGAGGCAAGAGGTGCGGGAGAGGAACAGAATATACTTACTTGGTACGAGGAACCGCTTGTAATAATGCATGTGGTCGACAGAGGAGTTGGAGATAAGCGCAAGCCCAGTACGTTTCATACTGGTATCGCCACTGTCGTCGGACTCGTCGGCGATTTCCTCCTCGAAGGATACAGCCCAGTACGTGCCACGCTGGTAAATAGATGCCTGAATACGGAGGAATGCCTCGGCTCTGTCCTTTTCACTGCGGAAAGAAACAGCAGCTTCCGGCCATAGGACAATCCTGGCCGCAGATAGCGTTTTGCTCTCGTTGATGTAGTCTTCCAACCCAGGTGCAGGGCCGTCGATTTTCGAGGATGGAGGTAAGGCACAACCAACGACGAGCGGGGTGACTGTCTCCGGAGGACTGAGCGGATAGGGGAATCCGGAGAGGATAAATGTAGGGATAGTTAGAGCCGTCAAAACGAGAGCCAGAACCAAAGTTCCAGCGGTGCGCGAAAATTCTTTGCGCCTCCCTGTTTCTAATGAGCTATCGTCCGAATATCCCATGTACCAGCTTCCTATGCTTTGGGATATCACGACGGCCCATGCCGCTGTAATCCAATCAATCCCTGCGGGTCCTGTCCACGGAGATAACCATGAATATGATTGTGCCCCCGAAACAGGTGTCCAAGAGGTGAGCCGGCCGAGTGGCAGCAAATGAGACGTCGTAGTCCAAAGCAACGCCCAAATCGCCGGGAAAAGGACGGCCTGGGTCCCCCCAGTGAAATTGCAAATGTATACATCAGCGAAGACGGCGAAAATGGCCACCGCAGACGTCAAACTTGACATGACGAGCAGCACCGAAATCGATGGTCCTGCAGTTGAAAGAGCATTCACTGCTGGAACGAGTCGTCCAATGGAGCTGCCGAGGGAGAGAGAGATCCAAAGAAGCGCTGTATAAGCAAACGGACGGGGACGGTTGAAGAGGATCGGAGCGTAGAGCAGAAGGCTCGCCAAGGTAAATACCACGGGGACGAAGGTCGGCGACATCGTCAGACCAAAGAGGGCCGATGTCGCTGCCATCGAGATGTGGAAAGCATTGGGAGATCGTTGAATCAGAGTCCTCAGTTCCATGATTGTCGGAGGACGACTAGACGCGCAGTTCTAAAAGCCGCAGGATGGCAAGAAGGCCGTGAGCCACGTTGGGCGCTTGTTTAGAGCTCGCCGTAGGCGCCTGCTGTAACGCTCCAAGAATAGAATAGCTTTTTTTGCGAGTACTGGTTTGAATCGCTCCGACGTTCCCAAAGCGCGGCATCAGCAAAACGTCGAAGCGAGCTTGAGGTGAGAGGCTGATTTTTTTAAAAGGATCATGTTGGGATCATGCAGAAGTACAGGTACTTATTTGAGCCCAGGATGAGTGTACTTAGTCGCCGCCGAGTACGAAGCGCGAGAAGGTCGCACTTCGATTTCAGTCGAAGTCCGCAGATCATAAGTTCGAATCTCGCGGAACCACTTTTTATGATAGTTTACAAGTCAATTACATGTCTTCCGCATGGGTGCCAGGAGTATTACAGGCCCAATTTGCTATCAACTTGACTCCTTCCCTTTCCCTTTACATCTTTCAGTAACTTAGGTGTACGGTTGCCAGTGCCAACAAGTCCCAATTGCGAAGCCGTTGATGCAATCATGCAAGCCGTTGATAGGGAGACCCCGGACCACTGCACATTAGAAAGCAATCGACCTGCAACCGCTGCGACGTGTCGGGCCAGTCAGACACATCGGGGACGGTTTAAAATGATCTAATAGAACCTTTGACGCATCCAAGACGCGTCAATTGAGGTGGGCTTTCGAGTTGAATGACGGAAGTTTTGATATTCCAAGACGGGATTAAAATATCGGACCTGTGGAGGGGAGGGGTCTGGCCGAGGGGCAAGAAAGCTTCTCATAATAAGTTACGGGAGGCATGA
Organism: Mycena metata; assembly: GCA_029378385.1. Classification (NCBI taxonomy): domain Eukaryota; kingdom Fungi; phylum Basidiomycota; class Agaricomycetes; order Agaricales; family Mycenaceae; genus Mycena; species Mycena metata. The sequence goes on along the minus strand of JARKIB010000001.1, from coordinate 2,182,547 downwards.
AGAAGGCTGGGGGAGGCGTGGTAAGGGCTCTAACAAGTGGGAAACCTCAATATTTGCTACCCACTCACCTCAGAAGCCGGAACCGGCACAACCATCGAGTTAAACTTACTATGGGAAGGAGAGAGGGGGCATTTGGGATAGGTTGAGTTTAGCTTTATCAATTTATCTGCATCTGAATGAATGGACGAACCGGACCGTTAGTTTGAGGTTTAGAATGAACTGTGGCCTAGGGCCAGAATCCGAGTAAGTCAACTGGGATCCACTGGTACTAACATACATACCTCAGTGTGGAGTGGCTTACTGAACTCCTGGGCTGCCGCACTCAATTTCCTCTTGATCTTTTGACATGGATTGTTGCCCGCCGAGGCACTCCCATAATTTGAAGCACAAGCCAGTCACTGTTGAAGCCCAGGCTGGATGAAAGAGGCTGTTAGGTGTAAGCTCGCACCACTGGACTCCATTCACATTGATTCAGGGTAAATGAAAGGGTGGAAGTTCAGCATTGCAAAGGATATTCCATTGGGTTCAGTTAAATGCTTAAAGTTGGAGTTGGCGGTGCGGTAAGCCAATTGGGATTTTTCCGCCAAGACCACTTACACTTACTCAAAGTGAAGTTTTTTTGAGACACCCTAATCTGGAGCCTAATAAAACACGGAATAATTGTCGACCAGAAGGAATGGTGGTACAGGGAGTATACATATAAAATAGTCATGGATTTGGCCTTCAGGTCAAGTAATTGACGCAGAAGTTGACATTTGCGTTTGAGTCCTGGATGAATCGATGGATGAACAAATACATGCCGCAGCCGGGCAAGGGCCCATGGATATTGACTCACCAAATGTTGGTTGAATCCCAAGCGGCTGTTGAAAGACAACAGTGGGTCAGAAATAATCTTTCAACACAATAGACATGCTGCCATGCCTGGCTTCAAACAGGCATGTAGGAAGACCGGGTGGAAAGATCGAACAACGTCAAATCAATACTTTAAGCTTGAGGCTACATGGCTTCAATGGGTGACTTCCCATAAGGATAGAATATCTTTTCGAGGGTTTTCCGAGCTTACTTGAGGGTGCCAGTGATGGTGGCCAAGTTTAGAATATTCTACCTACGCGCCAAAAGCTAACTCTTCACACGAATAAAATCACAAGATGAGTTCAACCATTTTAGAAGAAGACCAGCCGGAATGTGCTCCGAGACGCGACGAGAGCCCACTGAATTTTTCATGGGGCAAATCGGCCACTTGGACGTTGAAGACAACGGCGGGAAGCATTGTTGCGCTGCCAAACACTTTATTCATCTTTATTCTAATCTGGAGAGGGGGGGGGTACCCCTCTCCAGAATATAGTAGATTTGAATAGATTCAAATAAATCCTTACCGCTTTTGTGTCCCCCGAAGTGATGGGGTCCTGACAGCTGCCTCGGCATCGCTGCCGGAAATGCCAAAAAATACAAAAGAAAAACATCTACTCTTATGGGAAGTCAACCAATGGGTGACTTCCCATAAGGGTAGAATATATTTTCGAGGTTTTCCGAGGGTGCCAGTGATGGTAGCCCAGTTTAGAATATTCAGCCTACGCGCCAAAAGCTAACTGTTCACACGAATAAAATCACAACATGAGTTCAGCCGTTTTGGAAGAATACCGGCCGGAATGGGCTCCGAGACGCGACAAGAGCCCACTGAATTTTTCATGGGGCAAATCGGCCACTTGGACGTTGAAGACAATGGCGGGAAGCATCGTCGCACCGCCAAACAGTTTATTCATCTTTATTCTAATCTGGAGAGGGGGGGGGTACCCCTCTCCAGATTATAGTAGATTCGAATAAATCCTTACCGCTTTTGTGTCCCCCGAAGTGATGGGGTCCTGACAGCTGCCTCGGCATCGCTGCCGGAAATGCGAAAATATTCAAAATAAAAACTTCTATCCTTATGGGAAGTCAACCAATGAAGAGTTGAGAGAATTTGAAGTGATGTTCAAGATTGAACACAAATGAGCCTTGAGTTCAATTACTGATATTGAATGAAGATACTGCTGGTACAACATGTCTGTTGATACTACCGAAGGAAAGATATGAAGGTTCAGCCAGAGTGACCGGTGTTTAATTGAATCTTGAGTGCCAGGCTAATATTGAACCACGGTAGACCGGTAACCGTCTGTCACAGAAACATTTGTAGAGATTTGAGTGCAACACCCTCTTAGATTGCCGTAGGTCAAGTCCAGATTGAAGCCTCGACAATGGTTCAAATAGATGTACCGTCAGCTAGTCAACATTCGAGGTGAACCGTTGTTGGCAAGTACTGGGAGGATGGATGTAATTATACGTTCACACCCAATGATTTCGATTAATGCTCATCACAAGTTTCCCACGGTTCAACTTCTCATCTCTGGTTATTTTCAATCAATTCTGGTCTTAACTGCCATGAAATCCACTGGGAGTCAATTACTGATCGAATCTGGGACTTCAAGGCTATCATATGAATTCCCTCAGAATTGAGTACACCTGCTGTAGGGACAACCAGATCCCTCCCGGGATATTCGCTTGACTGTCAGATCCAAGCCTAATCCAATGTCGGTTCAACCTGCCTGCTTACATTGTAAATTATCTACTTGTTGACTCGATGTACTTACATCTCTTCAATCCCTCGCTATTTTGGACCGACCAGCCGACAAAACTCTCGGTCGGAAACCCCTTGTACCGGGGCTAGCCGCTGAATCTTCACCGACAGCTCCCCGTCACAGCTATTGAGTGCTACTTGATAACCCTCAGCACTTCCTTCACCGCGCCGCCAACTCCAACTTTAAGCATTTAACTGAACCCAATGGAATATCCTTTGCAATGCTGAACTTCCGCCCTTTCATTTACCCTGGTTCAACGTGAATGCGCGAGTTTACGCCCAATAGCCTCTCTCATCCGGTCTGAGCTTGAAGGCTTCAACAGACTGGCTTATGCTTCAAATTGTGCCTCGGTAACAAAAGGTCAAGAAGAAAGCCAGGGTGGCAGCCCACGAGTTCAGTAGGTTATTACACACCGCGGCATGTATGTTAAATGTAGTACTAGTGGATTCCAACTGATTTACTCGGATTCTGGCCCCTAGGCCACGGCTTATTTCAAACCTCAAACTAACTTAGTCCATTCATTGAGATGTAAATAATTGACAAAGCTAAACCTAACTATCTCAAGTGCCCACCTCTCTTCCAACTCTCTTTCCCTAAGTTTAACTCGACGGTTGCGCCTGTTCCGGCGTCCATCATCCAACTCAAAAGCCCACCTCAATTAACGCGTTCTGGACGCGTCAAATTGTCTATTAGATCATTTTAAACCGTCCCCGATGTCTCTGACTAGCCCGACACGTCGCAGCGGTCGCAGGTCGATGGTTTTGTATGTGCGGTGGTCCGGGGTCTCCCCATCAACGGCTTGCATCAACAGTCAAAGGCTTTGTCAAAGCTAGGCACCTACTAGGAATCAAAAGATGTAAAGGAAAGAAGGAAATTGGGCCTCTAACATACTCCCACCTATGCAGAAGAGATGTACATAAACTTGCAAATTATCATAGAAAGTGGTTCCGCGAGATTCGAACTTATGATCTGTGGACTTCGACTGAAATCGAAGTGCGACCTTCTCGCGCTTCGTACGCCGAGGGCATGCAACTGACGAAAGCGAATCATCGGCGTCGAGGTTCAAGAAACGGCTGCCACTCTTGGACATCGGATCGACCAAATCCATCATGGATTATCAAGTATGCTACACACCGCTCAGCCGCGGCTCAACAGAAAAAGAGAGACAGCGAAAACACTAGAGATATCCGTAAATGAAAGGGGTCTCGATCTAAATTACTATGTAGGTATGCGAAATGTTAGAAACCCAGTCCGTCAGTTACATTGAAATGATGCATGGTATAAGAGTCCAAGTCAGCGGTCAGTGCGCGGTGGTGACGCCCGCGGTATGCTTCCCCCAATAATCAGGGAGCTTCAGCGGGGCCGGTTCGTAAGGGGACTCGCGCGGCGGCTCGGGGAGGGGATTAGCGAGCAGGGGCGAGATGGGTTTAGATGTCGCAGAAAGGTCGGAAGTCGACGCGCGATTAGCATTAGTACTGCTATTCGAAGACCCGTTGGGGGACGCGTACCCCGCGGGGTAGATAACGGGCGGCGGGGCGGAGGGCATGGAGTGGTAGATCGGGGCGGGAGGCTGCTGTTGGAACGGCGTAGACACCATAAAGGCTGTGTGGCTCGAACCATACACCGCAGGCAGAGATTGAGTAGGTTTCCCGTTGGGGACAGGCGGCGGCGGGGGCGCCGGGGCGGTTGCAACACCGGTAGGCTCCATACCGCTCAGGCTGCGCGCCTTCCACAGGCGGTCCATGTCCCAAGCTTCGCGCGCCTTCATCATGTTCATATCAGCGGCGGTCGGGACCTCTGAAGTCGGACGCGCAGATTTAGAGGCTTGCTCGCGACTGCGACTGCGAGGCGGGATCGGGGGCGGAGGCGCAGGCTGCGGCTTATCGAGTGTCGGATCAACTTGAACGCTCTTACGCTCTGCTTTACGCTCTCTATCATCGTCTCGTTTAGATCGACTAGCCTTGGGCTCTTCCTGACGCGAAACCAACATCTCAGGGATGGGCGAACGGTGGCGACCCTCTGATTGAGGGAAGGTCTGCGAGCTTGACGCCCCCGCCTCGGCAGTCGACTGACGTTTGCGGCTCCGCTCGCTGCGCACCCTCTGGTGCTCATGGTCCGCCTCCTTCTCGGCCTTCGCCTGCCGCCGTTGCTCTTTTCTACTCTCACTGTCTCGATCCCGATCCTGGGACCTGTTTTTACCCTTGCTGTTCGACGACTCTACGACCTCCCACTGCTCCCCCGCAGCCCTGATGGTCTCGCTTGACGCGTAGACTGTTCCAGACGCGCTTCGGACGAGCCTAAAGGTCTCTGTTTCCCTGCCTGTGACCGAAACCTGACTCGGAGAAGGGTCACGCGACGAGCGCTTGGAGGGCACTGGTGGCGGCGCCTCAGGCTCGTCAGGCATCAGCATTTCCTTGGTGTAGGGAGTCGGGGGGTGGACCAACATCGACGAAGTGGAGAGTGGAGAGATGTCGGCGGTCATCTCAGGAAGCCGGTACGCCAGCTCCGTTGGTGTCACAGCGTCCGCGGGAAATGGGACCGCAGGAAGTTTTGGGGAGGGCTGAGGTGGTGGAGGCTGAGGTTTATCGAGCAAGTGGCCAACCGGGGGCGATTGCGTTCTTCCCCGACTAGCTGAAGCAGTCGGCGGGGAAGATGAATACTCTCCCGAGGTGCGAGGCGCAGCGGAGGACGAGTTGGGGCGTTGGCCGTTGGAAGCGGAGTTGGAAGGCTTCTCGGGCGCTGGCGGAGGTGCCGAGGATGGAGCACGGCGAGTACTCTGAACTTCAACATTTTCGGACGGAGGTCGCGGATTGGGAACCGACGTCCTTGAGGAATTAACCTCGGACGGGGAATGTACGACGGGCGACTGTGTCCGTTGAATCACAATCTGCGGCTCCGGAGGGCCCGCCGATAGGGTGTCGTCCGTAGCACCACGTTCATGCTCGGCCGCTTTCTCCCTCTTCTCCACCGGTAAAGGCACCTCGCGCTGAACAGGGGTACTCTCCACTGAGCCAGGATCAGGATTGGCAACTGTCAGCCTACCCATTGTGTATGGCGTTTCGGCTTCAAGTGATATGGACGACGCCCGATCGGCCTCCACTTGCGGCGGTGTTTCCGGGGGTGGAGTAACGACCGCAGACGACGACGATTCCTGATGTAACGTCGGTGGAGGAACACGTTTTATCGGCTCTACGCCGAGACCGAGCTGCTTCTCCGGTGACGGTTGGCGTTTCTCCGGGGATGGTTGGCGCTTCACAGGAGATGGTTGGCGCTTTACCGGAGACGGCTGACGCGTAACCTCCATGGACGCGACCACCGTTGGCTTTCGCGAAATGCTAAACCGTTTGGCGATTCTACCGAAGACGCTGCTCCTCTTGTCTTTCTTGTCCGTCACAGAAATGAAAGAAGGAGGAGGCCCCAACAGGGCAGGCGACGTTCCGCGAGAGTTGGGCTCCTTGACGGGACTGTTCGGGGAAGAGCTCGCCTGACGTCCCCCGAATATCCCAACGGTACGTCGTTTGCTCAGCCTGCGCGCATTCCCATTCCTATTCCCGGCTCCGTCGGGTATTTGCAGATGGATCGCGGACGTAGATTGGGACAAAGGGGACGGAGTCACGGTCTTGCGTCGATTCTGCGCTGTAGTCACGCTGGACGTTCGTGAGCGAGGGACATTATTGGGGTTCTGAGGAGCGGCATGGCCGTTCTTGGAGTAAGGTCAATAATGACACGATCAAGGGCATGTTCTCTGCGACGCACCTCTTCAAAAGGTACCGGGCTGCTACTCAATCCCACGTCGTACGGAGACTCGTGGTGCCAGGGATTGCCCCAGGGATCCGACCCATCCAGCAAGTCAACATTATCGTGTGCGGTCTGTGAGTTTTTGCGTGACCGAGGAACGTGTTCCACCTGTGTTTGCGACGAGCTAGGTGTCGGTGCGGGTGAATTTGAAGACGACCGGCTGAGGTTGGGCATGCGGGACGACTCCTCTGAGCGGTCTATACCGGAACCCGCGGACGGCATGGGGGGAAATGAAGGAGAAAAGACAGACGGAGGACGCCCCAAGGACCGTGCATTCGCTGGCGGAATGAGATGGTGGTTTCGGTACCATTTAGGGCCGACCGGGTTGTGCATTGCGTACCGCATAGCGGGGGTGTTGTCTCTGTACCATGAAGGTAGCTCCTTCATCCGGTCCGGGATAATCGACCGCGACACGGGAACTGGCGGCACAGTGTCTGCACTCTCCCCTCGGTCATGCTCGATGATGGAGCGCGAGGCGCGGCGAGCAAGGGAAGTTTTTGACGGGGATGTCAGAGATGGGCCCGGGGCGGGTGCGGACGCAGTTTGCTGCGACTGGTTTGAAGTCGTTCGTTTAAGCGACTTGCGACTCCATATCGAATTAGACCTGCGTTTTGAGAGTTTGCGCTCGAGATCACCGCGCTCCATGTCGCGGTAGAAGGCCTTGAGCTCGTCCGGCGAGGCCTTGGCGTCGGTGGCGCGATTGCCCAACGACTAGGGTAAAGATAAATAAAAGAGGGTTGAAGGACAGGGAGAATTACCTCCTCGAATGGCTCCGGAGCAAAATTTAAATGGGCCATTGCCAACACACGCCCGGCTATGCACGCGAGACTGTCGTAAGGCGAGCAAGAAGAAGAAGTTGAACCAGACTGCGAGAGTGAGGCTGCGGGCCGGAAGCGGATCACGACCACCCCATCGGGCTCGCAACTCCGCATCCCTCAAACGCCAGATGGACACGTCGGATCCATGAGGTCTCTACACACAACGGGCAAACTTGGCCTCCCCGCTGTCTCTTTTTTGCCCCAAAAAATCGACTCTTCGCGACTCTTCGCGAACCAAAATCGATATCTTCTCCGCAGTACTTGCCGGCATTGGGAACCAGCGACGGAACGCCCACTGTAAGTAGGAAATTGAATGGTTCTGAGTCCGGTTGCCAGTTCACAATCTAATCTATTCCATCTTATCGCCAGCCGATCAAAAATCCTTGATCTCGACCAATGTCGATCCGTATTTTGCTGCTCGGGAGTGGCGGCAGGGAACATGCCCTCGCCTGGAAACTCTCCCACTCTCCACTCGTCGACCACATCTTTGTGTGCCCCGGAAACGGCGGCACCAGTCAGCTCCAAAAAACCACAAATGTCTCCACCGTCTCCTCATCTGATTTCCCCGCCTTGGTCGCATTTGCCCTCGAAAACCAGGTTGGAATCCTCTCCCTTCGCCATTTCTACTCCATCAAACACCATCTACTAGCTCAATCTCGTCGTCCCTGGCCCGGAACAACCACTCGTCGATGGCGTCGAGACTTACTTCAGAAAAGGTCTGTATCGCGTTAAACCCGTATAATACGTGCCTATATCGTCCTCATATTCAGTGGGAATCCCTGTATTTGGCCCCAGCGCCCTTGCTGCCCGCATGGAAGGCTCCAAGAAGTTTTCCAAGGACTTTATGGCCCGACAGTCCATCCCTACCGCAAAATTCAAGTCCTTCACCGCCTCTCAATTCGACGAGGCCGTTACCTACGTAAAAACATGCGGCTTCAAGGTGGTATTAAAAGCCGATGGACTGGCAGCGGGAAAGGGCGTTCTACTGCCCGAGACCACAGAAGAGGCGATCAAAGGCCTGAAGGAGATTTTAGTGGATGGTGTCTTTGGTGATGCAGGTCGGCTGAATTCCCTCGTATTTTGCCCTTTTCCGAAACGAAAAATTCAGGAGCCCAAGTCGTAGTCGAAGAACTGCTAATTGGCCCAGAGATCTCTGTACTCGCATTTTCGGACGGATATTCCATCGTACCCCTCCCCGCCGGCCAGGATCACAAGCGAATCGGCGAAGGCGACGTTGGTCCGAACACCGGTGGGATGGGCGTCTACGCTCCTGCCCCAGTCGCAACCCCTGCCGTCATGCAACAAATTCTGAACGAATCTTTGCGGCCGACGATTGACGGGATGAGACGGGAGGGTTTTGTCCCTGCAGCTTTTAATCTAGGAGGGATGCTCAGCGTGGCTTACAGGCTTTCCCATTTGTCGGCATGCTCTTCACTGGGTTTATGCTAACAGTCGATGGGCCCAAAGTCTTGGAATACAACTGTCCGCTTTGGCGATCCCGAGACGGAGGCGCTGATGTTGCTTCTCGCAGAGGACTGCGATTTGGCCGCCATCTTACTTGTGCGCTCATTGTTTCACTCCGTACTACGAGTAACCGTACATAGGGCTGTGCCGAACACCGTCTGGATTCCGTAAAAGTCACCATCCGACCTGGATATGCCGTCTCGGTCGTCCTTGCCTCTCAAGGATATCCCGGCTCATATCCGAAGGGCAAACAGTATCGAAATAAAAGACGTCCCGTCAAGTCGGTTATTTCCCTATTTCGCTGAACGCTACTGATATATTTTAGACGTCGTGGTCTTCCACGCTGGCACAACGTCGTCGAATGACGAGATCCTCACAGCGGGCGGACGCGTTATCGTCGTCACAGCACACGCACCAACCCTCCAAGAAGCCCTCGACACCGTCTACGCCGGCGTCGACAAAGTCTCCTTCGAGGGCAAAACCTACCGACGTGATATTGCCCATCGGTATCCTCCTTCTTTCGGCCTTCATTCGTCGTAAAATTGACCACAAAACTCCCAGCGCCCTCAAAGCCGCCAGCCAATCTACCACCGGGCTCACATACGCACAGGCAGGCGTCTCAGTTGACGCAGGCAACTCCCTCGTCGAGACCATCAAGCCGTACGTGCGATCTACCCGCCGCCCGGGTGCCGATGGCGAAATTGGCGGCTTTGGCGGCGTGTTCGACCTCAAAGCCGCTGGGTACATCGACCCGGTGCCTCGTCAGCGGCACAGGACTGGCGTCGGGACCAAGCTGCGCGTCGCGGTGGATGTTGGGGTGCATGATCTCGTCGGTGGGATTGACTTTCTCTTGATTAATTTAGGGAAATGCCTGACTACTGGTTTCCGTACAGGTATTGACCTCGTCGCCATGTCCGTCAACGATCTGCTTGGTACAAGGCGCCGAGCCCCTGTATTTCCTCGACTACTATGGGTGCAGTAAGCTCGACGTCGATGTTGCAGCGCAAGTGATCAAGGGAATCGCGGAGGGATGCCGTCAAGCTGGGTGCGCGCTCATCGGTGGCGAGACTGCCGAGATGCCTGGGATGTACAAGGATGGTACGTATCTCTCGCAAATTTCCCAAAAAAAAATCTCATTCGATAAAAAAAAACAGACGACTACGATCTCGCAGGCTTCGCAGTAGGCGCCGTGGAACGCCACCTGATCCTCCCCAAACCCAACATCGTGGCGGGAGACATCCTGCTGGGGATCACCTCCTCGGGCCTGCACTCGAACGGCTTCTCCCTCGTGCGCAAGATAATCGCGATCTCCGGACTAACCTACGCCTCGCCGTGCCCGTGGGACTGAGCAAACGACTCTCGGCCGCGCCTTACTTGAGCCCACGCGCATCTACGTCAAGCAAGTCCTGCCCGCCGCCCAGGCCGGCCTGCTCAAAGGAATGTCGCACATCACCGGCGGCGGCTTCGTCGAAAACATCCCGCGCGTGCTCCCCAAGCACCTCGGCTGCTACATCGACGCCAAAGCCTGGCCCCTCCCGCCCGTGTTCCGCTTCCTCATGCAGCACGGCGGCGTCGCCCCGCTCGAGATGGCACGCACCTTCAACAACGGCCTCGGCATGGTCTGCATCGTCAGCCACAAGGACGTCGAGGTCGCGATCGACGCGCTGCAGCGCAGCGGGAGCGCCAAGGTGCACAAAATCGGCGAGGTGGTCGCGACGCCCGGAGTCGAGATGCGCAACATCGAGGCGTGGTCATGATTCATACTACGATAAATACAGCATAGAGGGCTTGACATGGCACACAGAGCAGTGAGAGGGGGTGAGTATACGTACGAGTAGCTGTGAGTATATGTAGTAAATGTTTTTGTATACTTACGAGGCAGAGGGAGCGCTGCAGTCCAACCATATACATGAAATGTAAGTTAAAAACAATGCGATGAGCGAGGCGACAAGATTGCATGATGGATGGGTGGATGGATGTGTGGATGTGGCGGGGCGAGTGGAGTAGCGCTGTGTATGGTGTATGGTGTACGGTATGTGGCGTAAGAATGCACGAAAAAAAGATAAAATATATAGTATAAAGGGAAAGTAAAGTGGACCGAAAGACACAAACAACAGGACCTGGGAACCGACTTCCGAGAAGGGAGGGACAGAAAGAGACGACGACGTGGAAGAAAGACATCGAAAGCATCTAGAATTAGAATTCGACGATTTTAGGCGGCAACAGACACGTCGGATGCGGCCGTGGCAATTGAAGCGAAGGACACGGGCATTTTGGGGGCAGAATGAGCCTCTGTGCCGTTCGCTTCGGGTTTGAGCTCCTGCAATGACGTAAGTAAGATCCTTTGTTTCGGTCTCAGAGAAAATACCTTGACACGCTCGGGGGTGACTCCGCGAGACGCGATGGCCTGCGAGCTATTGCTCCGCACCGGGCGGGGCGCTTGGAGGATTTGAGCGGCGGTGGGTCCCGCGTGACCGTTGCCGTTCGGCAAAGACCCATTTATGCCCGGGCTCCGCGCAGGAGGGGTGGTAGAGCCCGCGAGGACAGGGAATTCGTCCGCGTTCGGGACTCTTTGCTTGATCATAGACGCGCGTTTATTTGCCTGCGCGTTGGCACCAGCCTTCCCGCCCCGTGGACGTGCGGTATCTGTCCGCGCCCCGTTCTGTAAAGCATCGGGTTAAAAACAACGAACTTGCGAAAAAATAAAAAATCTGCTTACTTCCTGGATGGTCATGTTGGCCAATTTTTCGTCAACGGCATTGAAGCCATTCGTATGGCCATTCATGTGCCCGCGGGGGCGGGTTCCGCCTCCTCGGGAGGAAGGGTAGAACGGTGTGTGCGCCGGGGCACCATCCGGGGGCATAACGTGAGGGAAGCGACAATCGTTGCTGAGGCGAACTTTGAGCAAAATAAAAAATTTAATCGCATACGGCATGTACGTACCCGTTTTTACATCTTCCTAAGGGGAAGAAGACGCACGGCGGCGTTGGCTTGCGACTAGCGAAGGACCCGCGACGAGCCGATCCTCCCCGTCGGGCACCGGAGCCTTCCCGCGTATGCGCTGGAACGTCAGGTTGCGGGTTTAGCTGCGGTGATTTGGCAGCGGTGCCATTGACCTCCGGGTAGCCTGCGGAATCGTTACCGTTTACAGGCGGGTATTGAGCAGGGTTTTGCGGCATAACGAAAGATTGCGGCGCCGGAGGAGGCGACGAAGGATTAAAAGCTGCTGGTGGGGACTGCGGGACAGGAACCGGCGCCTGGGGGTGAACAGGAGGAAGAGGAGGAATAGACATTGGAAGCGGGGCCTGCCCGGGGTGTGAATACACGATGGGAGAGATAGGTCCGTATGGCATGGTCGGCGCGCCGTTGGGGCTGAAGTGACCTTGGGGCGGCGGAGGCATCATCTCCGAGGGAGGAAGATGCATAGCCATAGGCGGCCCTTGCTGAGGGGGCGCCATTGGGTGCTGCCCGTTCATGGGCGGATGAAACGAAGGTTGTTGTACAGGGTAGTATGTTGGTGCATACGGTTGCGGCGGCATTTGCTCGTAGGACGTGGAATATTGTGCTGGGGGAGGGAGAGGGCCTTGGAAGTAGGGCGCCTGTGGGTGCTGGAAAAGACAAGAAGCACCATACCGACACGCCGGGAAATAACGACACGGGATAGCAGAGGCCACTTCCGGGGGTGGCAAATTATTATGGCGCGCGTTATTTTCCATGTGCATCTGAGGAGGGGGCTGATGGTAGTACATTTCGGGGGGAGGGGCAGAGCTTATGGTCGGATAATAAGGATAATTTCCAGGGTGAGGGTACGTGTTGGCGTCGTTCGTGTCGTATCCGTTTTCGTGGGGCACAGGGCCCTGGGAGCGGTTGCTCAGCGCAAAGTTTAGCATACCTAAGATGGTTTGGTCTGTGGTGTAGGTCTCTGGGAGGCCTTGACTGGAGGCATTGGTAGGATCGGCGCCTGAAAAAAAGTTGAACCAACGTGTTAAAAAAGTGTACACGCGAGCAGGGCGCGAAATAGGAACGGACCCTTGTCCAAAAGCGCTCGGACGACTTCCGCGTGGCCATTCTTCACGGCCTCGATGAGCGGTGTGATTCCGGTGTGGTCTGGAGGTAAGGGCGAAGAAAAAGTAGAATGGTTCGTAGGAGATGGGGTGGTGGCAAAAGAGGAGGGTTTATGTCAGAAACGACAGGAAGAGAGGAAGGAATGACTAGGACCTTTGATCTCAATGTCCACGCTACTGGCGGTGGACAGGATCTGGTTCACGGTTTGAATGTCGCCCTGAGAGCACGCCTTGAAAAGAGGGGAGACCATGGCAGAAACAGAGGAATAAAGGGCGAGACCGGACGGGGTAAGAGCCAAGGCGGAGATCGGGAGAGTATGAAGAGGAAATCGAGGGCCGTAAATGGCCGAGACGCAAATTTTTGGTGATGGCTGATGGGATTGACACGCCAGTATTACGTGGTTTTGGAACAGTCTATGTTTTGGGTCGGGTACGCTACGGTCTATATACTCAGCCCAAGCTTCGCCATCAGTTGTTGCGCAGGTTTGCTGCCCCTCGTTGGCAACTCCAGTTCCCTCGACGCTGGGAGATCCATCAGCTCTTGCACGGCCGTTAGGGTCGCTTTGTCTGATGGGGAAATCCTTAGTCTCTACACATACCCCACAGAACCCCACTTGCCGTCATATAACACTTGGTACACCCTCTCCGCGATTGGCGCATTCACACCCAGCTTGTCGATAATTGTCTTTACGCCCTTGGCCGTCGACACTCCCTCCGCGACACTTCCTAACGTGGAGATGATTTTTTGCAACGGTTCCCCCTGCCCCAGCCGATACCCAACGGTATAGTTACGGCTCGACGAACTACCAGTGATTTCAAGTGTGAATTGGCTCATCGTAAGTGAATTGGCTCACCTGCTGCACGTCAGAAACAGATCTCCCACTCCCGCGAGTCCCAAGAACGTCAATGGCGACGCGCCATAAGCAGTGCCGATGCAGGTCATCTCCGCCAATCCTCTCGTGATAATCACTAGCAGCGATTAGAAATACCTTCAAACAAGCTCAAAACGCTACCGACTGGCTCTCGTGTTGTTCTCGTATCCAAGGCCGTCGCTCATCCCTGTTTCCTTTTTTATCATCAGTCGGTCGCTGTCGACGAGCGGACATACCAGCGGCGATAGCGTAGACATTCTTGAGAGCACCCGACAATTCGATTCCAATCGGGTCACTGTGTAGGCACATTATCTCCTTGCAACGACCCTTCTCCAACATCAACGTACCTGCCCGTGTAGCTACACGAAAAAGAAAATCAGGATTGCCGTCAAGAACTGCATTGGGACACACCATCTGAAATGGGGTTGATGGAAAAGGTCGGACGCCTTATTGGCTTCCGCTTCGTGAAGGAAGCAACCGAGACGGACGTGGGTCGCCGTCGGACAACTATAATACATGTTTCAATCTACCTGCCGTGATGGCGGACGTTGAGCGACCGACTTTCTTTTGCAAAAGATGGTCCCGACTGAAAAGATCAAAAATCAGGCACTGGTTCGTAGATAGTACTCACGATGAAGGTCGCGGCCTTTGCAACATCAGCCCCGCATGTGTCAGCAATTATTTCCAGCGTCAACGCGTCCGTCCCGATCTCTATGCCTTTGTTCACAAAAATGAGGAGAGGCAACTTTGCCTTGTCCTTGAGCGAGCGATTCAAGACTGTCAAATTTTGTCTACCCGGATCGCGTTAGGACTCGCGAAAAGGACGATACAACAGCAGTTACCTGAGGAACTGCGTACAAGGCCGGATACATTAGAGGAACTAGATCGACAGGAATCACGAAAAGCAGCACCTGGGTAGGAATCGCAAAAAGGAGAACATCCATCTCGTTTATGAAGTCTCCATCAGGCAAGTCAGGGCCAACGGCAGTGATATTCTTAGAGAAATCGTGTTCAGGCAGGTACTTGAGATTTCTGTGGTGCAGATTAAAGTGCTGAGGAAGCTTAAATGAGATACACGTCGGATCCACCTCGAAAACGCGAGACCTTTACGAGGTCGGCCTCCCGAGCCCACAAGAAGACGGAATGATCAGAGTCGCCCAAGTGTTCAGCCAGACAAGAGCCAAAGTTCCCAGCTCCTGGTGGACCGAACGTTCAGAGATCTTGTACAGAACCTGCGCAGTCCTCACCAAGGATTAGGACTTTAGAGTTTGCTGCAGGCTGCGGTTTGGAGGCGGGCATGGTGAATCGAAATGGGTGTGGGGAGAGCGGAGACGCGTTGGAAAAGGAACGGAAAGCTTGTCGAGGACGGGGTGAGCACTGTAGTCTATAAACACGCAGGGTTAGCTTTAGCATGCACGTCGGGGACGGCCTCGTTTTTTTCGTCCTTGGTGGAGTCGACAAGCACAAGTTCGGCCATCAACTGCTTACGTAGCTATTCGCTTTTGTCCTCCACCCTCACTTCAACTTTTCTTTTTATTTCGCTTTAATCCATAGACCGTCTTTCCTTATGCCGCCGCCTATACAAGACCGCACAAATGAATTCCGGTCCTGCGTCGAATCTATCCGCTCCCGGTCCGCGCTTCCCCGTGGTGCAGATGCAAAACAACGTCTCCTTCGGAATGGAAAGCCCACCGCGAAAAGCGAGTTCTCTCGCATGGCCTCCACCATCGGGAAGGACATTAGCAGCACGACCATAAAACTCGGGAAACTTGCGCAGCGTCGGTCCACCTCGGCTTCATTCCGGACCACTACTTACACGTATTGCAGTTGCGAAACGGAAGACATTGTTCGACGATCGACCAGTTGAGATTAGCGTGCGTGAATCCGACAGCGCTTATCGAAAGTGTGCTTATTCCTCGACAGGAACTCACCTTCATAATCAAGCAAGATATTGCGAATATCAACAAGCAGATAGCGGCGCTGCAGTCGTACGTCAAGCAGCGCAATACGCAGGGGTCAAAGTCGGCGGAGGGAAAGCAGCTCGACGAACACAATAACAATGTCGTGATGCTTCTGCAAAGCAAGCTGGCGAACACGAGCATGACTTTCAAAGATGTGTTGGAGGTGCGGACACAGGTGAGTCTCGGCCAACTCGTGTTATGTCCTCGACTCATATGGTCCGTAGAACATGAAAGAATCTAGAAACCGTACAGAGCAATTCATGTACTCTACGGCGACTGCTACGACGCAAGCTGCTTCCAGTCTGTCCTCTTTTTCAGTTCGAACAACATTGTATTGAACAATGGCTGCAGGTTCCATGCTGTACCAGCAACGTCCAGACCCAATGGGTGATGGTAGCGCCAGTCGCTTCGACTCAAAGGGCAAGGGACGGGCGCCCCAGAACGGCGATGTCTTGGCTTTAGACCTCGACGCTGCGGAGGAGGGTATAGGAGGATCCCAAAATGGCGCCTTCCAGCAAATGCAACTGGTCGAGCAGCAGGTGCGTCGTCCATAGCCCGATCCACAGCACCCCTCTTACACCCCGCAGGACACGTATATCCAATCACGTTCAACAGCAATAGAATCTATCGAAACTACCATTGCCGAACTCGGCCAGATATTCACCCAACTAGCGACGATGGTGGCCGAGCAGCGCGAAACCGTGCAGCGTATCGACGCCGATACGCTCGATATTGCGTCCAACGTCAGTGGAGCCCAGCGCGAACTACTCAAATACTACGCCAGCATTTCGAGTAACCGATGGCTGATGCTGAAAGTATTTGGCGTGTTGATCGTATTCGTGAGTTTTGGGTCTCCGAAATTAATTTTTTGGCAGCGCTGAACCATTTTTAGTTCCTGGTGTTTATTCTGGTCTCTGGGTGAGACGGTGGCCGGGCGCCATATCTATTAGCACTTTTCTTACTCCTCCGTCGCTCGTACATGACGCGTCGTAATCCATGGGACATTATATTGCACACTCTCAAAACTATCCGACTGGGATTGCATTGACGCCAGTTCCCCATTGTCTTCCACGGGGCCGCTTCCTTTGTGTGTTTCTTCCCTCCCCGATGCGTTTCACCATCATCTACGTCCCCAACGGTCCACGTCCGTCGTTTGGACTGAACCTGCTCTAGTCCAGATGTGGCCGAAAATCGTTGGGGCAGGTCAGGTACCGCCGAGAGCGATGGGTCGCTCTTTGCCAACTTTTCAATGCGTTCCTTCTGAGGTCGGAATTCAGTGTTGCGTTCGCTAGAAGGGAAGTCGAACCACGCACCCTCTCATCGAACAATCCTTTATTCCGTTCTTTGAGTTTATCAATACGAGGCACCACTCTTCCCGCCGCCGCCAACTGTGAGCTCTACATTTATCCGTCGACCCTCGAGCTCGGATTGATGTAATTTCAATCCTTGTTGAAGGGCATTGCGATGACTGAACTCCACAAACGCGCAGCCCTTGGATTTGTTCGCCGGCTTCCCAGGCAGTCGGTTTCGGTGTCCGCAGGCGAACTGTTGGCGGCGGGTCTGATCGCAAGTCAGTAACGAGTTCCCACCAAAAATGGTCGCAGCGCACCAGCATGCTGCAAAATGCGTCTTTATGGCCTCGGCCGTGGTCGTATATTTGAGATTGCCTGCATAAGAGTGAGAGCGTAACCGACCGCGGAGAATTGGACCTACCGACGAATAAAATAAACCGCTGCTTCACTTCCGCCTTGCCTTTTACTGCATCCCCAGCCGCTCCAGAAGCCCCCTTGGTCTTTTTCCGCTTCGGCCCTTCGACCTCGCCGTCCTTGGCCGGCTCGGCTCCCTCCACTTCGCCATCCACCGCTCCCTGCTCTCTTTTCCTCTTCTTTGGTGTCGGGGGAGCGACTGCCTCCTTCGCCTTCTCCTTTCCCTTGCCTTTGCTGACCCTCTTTTCCCTTTGCCTTTGAATCACCCGATGCATCATGTTTCTTCGCCACCTCCACCGCAGGCGAATCAATTTCGCCATCAGCGAGATCCTGGACTTCAAGGACAGGAACCTCGTTATCCTCCAGACCAGTTGAGCTAGCGTCATTGCCGCGAGACTTGTTGCCCTTGCGGTCGCGGAAGGCTAGGCCCTTTTTCTGCTTCTTGGTAAGCTTTTGAGGAGCACTCATGGCTATAGTGCTGCGAACGTGCCGATGAGGGGAGGTCCGAAGCAATTATTTTGCAATCAATTCCCACACTCGGCGGTCCGAAAGATCCGCGACGCGTATTAGGGGCTATAGCGCGAACTGTAGTTCTCACCGTTACTCATCCCAGATTCATACTATGACTTGGCAGGAAATCTGCAAAGAGAAGAAAGCTCACCAACTTGACGGCGTTCCCAAAGAATGGCTTGCCTCCGACGTACCTCCCGCGACCCACCTCAGTGTTATTGATTATCCTCGGCAAACCAAAGTCTTATCGCCGCTCGACCTCGAGATTACAGATTCCACGGTCGCAACCTTACTTGCCAATCTCGCGTCGAGCCAATGGTCTTCAGTCCAAGTCACGACGTCCTTCTACAAGCGCGCTATCGTTGCTCAGCAACTGGTTCGTTTCTGTCCCACGGATCCGTCGAACTGATAACTGACGCCTGTAAAGACCAACTGCTTGACGGAAATATTCGTCGATCGTGCTCTCGCTCGCGCCAAGGAGCTCGATGAGCATTTGGCGAAGACGGGAAAGGTCGTCGGAGCCCTTCATGGTCTTCCAATCTCCCTCAAGGACCAAATAGGTATCAAAGGGATCGAATCTTGCATGGGTGAGTAATATTTAGTAGACCATTCTTTGGTTTCGTTTCTAAACTCCCTTCAGGCTATGTTTCGTGGGTCGGCAAAGTTGTCGAAAAGAACAGCGCTCTTGTCGATATTCTCGAGTCCCTCGGCGCTGTTCCATTCGTCAAGACCAATATCCCGCAGACTCTAATGGTGAATCGCACTCATCCAAACTTTATCTCAATCTGAACCCATCCTTCTCGTAGTGGCCAGAGACCTTTAATCACGTCTTTGGGCGGTAAGCGTCCTTGTACTCAATCCGCTCCCTGAGCTCATACCCCAGAAGGACCTCCAACCCCTACAATCGATCCCTTACGAGTGGGGGTTCTTCGGGCGGCGAAGGCGCGTTGATAGGTAAAGCATGATTTATTGACTTGTGCAGATAGAACACTGATTTTTATACTATTCCTAGCATTGAAAGGTAGCCCCTTGGGTACGCACTGAACAGCGGCGCTTTTCCCCCACTCACCTTTCCCAGGAGTCGGTTCTGACATTGGCGGGTAAGCACACGGTTTGACAATTGTCCCACTGTTCAAAAATGGTATTGATGCTGAACCTCGAGATCTGTTCGCATTCCCGCGGCTTTCTGCGGGATATACGGCTTTCGTTCGTCGTATAATCGCATTCCGTACGCAGGATGCGCCAACAGCATGGAAGGTCAAGACTCGGTGCACTCCGTCCTCGGGCCCATGTCCAATACGCTCGATGGGATCAAGACCTTCTACAAAGCCGTCTCGAGCGAGCGACCATGGCTAAAGGACGCGATGGTCATCCGGAAACCCTGGAGCGAGGAAGAGTACAAACTAGTTGATCACGGAAACGGAGGGAAACTGTGCTTCGCGATTATGTGGGACGACGGGGTCATAGCGCCCCACCCGCCCATCCGACGTGGTCTAGAAATCACCAAAATGCGCTATTGGCCGCAGGTCATCAAGGTACAGTCCTTTCTTCGATCGTCTGGCTGCATAACCTGATGAGCGACTAGTGATTGACTGGAAGCCCTACAAGCAGGCTGAGATCACACACACCATAGTGGGTGTATTGAGTAGTTTATAGAAAGCAAAGTCTTGACTATTTCGCAGGGTGCCATCTGGGCCGCTGGGGCAGCTGAAGATTTCAAGACGGCCGCAGCGCCGAGCGGCGAACCAGTCATTTCCTCGATGGGAATTGAGAGTCAGGCAGAAGACCCAGAGTTGAGCTTTCGACCCACTGATCCGCCCGGTAAGGATCCCACGTCGGCCTTTGAACTGTGGCAGATCCAGAAGAAAAGGCGCGACTTGCGTCAAGAATATCTTGAACACTGGGCCGATACGGTCAGTCAAACTGGAACAGGGCGTCCTGTCGACGCAATCATCAGCCCCGTGGCGCCGTACACCGCACCGCCGCACGGTTTAAACAAGTGCGCCGGTGTTATCTGTTCCTTTGTTGCGCTGACTATATGCTATGTTAGGTTTGCGCAATACACAATGACATGGAACTTGCTTGATTATCCCGCGCTTGTCGTCCCAGTGTCTAAAGTTGACCAGGCGGCGGACGTGAAACAACCGAGAAGTGAGTTTTACACCGACGACGATCGGGAGAATTATGAGCTATGTAAGTATCATTGCACCCAGTTTCCTTCGTATCTGAGAACCGTTTATAGATAATCCTGCGACCTATGAGAACGCACCCATATCCATTCAGGTCGTCGGTCGTACCATGGAGGACGAGGCCGTAATCGCCATGTCGGAAATCGTCGACGAGGCTTTGAGAAAAACCGAGTCTGGAACAAAGAAGTCTAAATTTTAGGAACATTAGTTATTGCCAGAAAGGATCAATGAGGATGTGGGTATAAAATACAATGCGAATCAGCCCAGAATACAGAGTGTAGGTTCGTTTCATTTCCAGGAAGGTTAGGACCCCAACGACAAGCAGCCCACCCACTCTCCCGTACCCTCAATTTCTCTCTCCTCCCCCTCTCCTCGTCTGACCCCCGCAGCAGAGCGTGGAACGGGTCTAAGAATGGGACTGGCTAGCGCCATTGCCGGTCGCAGAGTAGGACTCGATATTCCGTTGACTGGCCGCGACATGGCCAAAAATGCTGCGCTTCCAACGCCGACGGTGGGAGACGACGTGGTTGAGCTCGCGGCTGACGCCGGCAGGATAGGAATGGCTATCGGAAGTCTCGGGTTTGAGCGACTCTTCGGGGACGAGGGGTGGGAATCGCGCAGATGTGACAAGGACGGGGAAACCGCTCTTCGCTTTGATGCATTCTGATATGGGTCGAAGCGCTCGTCAACTACGCGAAATGTTAGCGGATTAATCGACCGACATCGACGGAAGGTCTTACATTTGCGCTTATTAGACCGGACGGCACTCGTAGTTGGAGGCGGTGTGGAGCGCCAGTGGTGTATGGACATGGAGGAGACGGAGGACATCGAGGGCGAGGCAGAGGGCTGAAAGGAGATAAATTAATGAATGAAAAGACTATCGCCGGGGATACTCACGAGATCGACGTCCATGCCAGATATGCCCGGGCTCTCTGAAAGGCACATCGTGTTCAGATCGTCGCCGTTGACACTGCCGGCGGGCGTTCTAATGTTTATGGGTTCACTCCCGCTGGGCATGGGGTAGAATGGCGTGTATGTGGAGTCGTTGTCGCCGTCCCCATCATCACTCGGGGTATCTTCCCGTTGAAATTCATCGGGGCCTGCCTCCTCGGGGTATCGACCACGGTCCGCCACAGTACGTGGGGTCCGAGGAAGCTCGACGCCGGACGCCAAGAGTCGCTGAAACGCTGCCTCTGATTGCACTTCGCTCTCGACGGGCCGGGACTCCGCCAACAGGTTTAGAATGCGGGGCTGCTTTATCTAAAGAAAGATGTCAGTAAGAGAGACGACGAGCAGGGTGAAACAAATTTACTGGGAACGAAAGACGTCGTCCCTTTAACCGCGCTTCAGCCAGGTCTGCCCCACGAGAGAGAGACCTGCGCGGGGGCGTCAAAGGTGGCATGGGCTTTGTGGCATCGTCCGTGCCCTCAGGCAGAACGAGAGGGGGTGTGGGGTTCTCGGAGCCACTCGGCGGGGTTATGTCTGTCCACAGGGTGTCCGAGTCGTCCAAACTAGACGTGCTATGGCTTGCACGCCGTTTATGGGACTTGAAGGAGGCGGCCAAAGGGCTGTGAAGTCTGCTGTCGGGAAGATGGGTAGCCTTGGGTGCGAGAAGACTCGGGCGACGGAAACGTTGGAACAACATGCTGGTATCATCGAGATAGCCGGTGGCTAGGGCGGGAGGAGCTGAGGTGGACGGGGGAAGGTTGAAATCGGTGGAGGACGTCGGAAGTTTGGAAGCCTTGGGCATGGTGGGCGTTTGGGAGAAAAGGGAATTCGAAGGTGGCTTTTCGAAACCAACTGCATTGAGGCACCAGTCACACGGAGGTCACGATCATTTACTCGCGCGGGATATCCTTCCGAATATAATTGTATATTGGCCGCGGCCACTGAATGAGGCCAGGCTCAGAAACCAGCCTCAGTACAACCTCAGTAATGTCAACAACACGTTGTCTAAGTTCAGCGAGGAGGTCAAGTCGAAGATACCCCAATTCGGCTCAAGTTCTCACGCTCCCTTCCAAATTTTTGCTGCGACCACAAAATCATGTCCAAGCGCACAGCGACGGAACTATTGACCCCCGCCACTACCGCAGGCCAGCCTTTTGCCAAGGCGTCGGGCAGTGGTTCAAAACGCGACAATGCCGCCACAGACGAAATGGGCGAATTCGAGGATGCTTGGGAAGACGAAATAGAAAGTGATGAGGAGGTTGTGGATGCTGGTGCCGCAGATGACCCAGATGGTTTGTATTCTGTGCTGCGGGGTTACCTGAGAAGCTTATTCTGTCCAAGGAATGGACGTGGACGACGAGGTCATGCCCGCTATAGAAGAATCCGACGAACAGCCTGCTGCTCCCGATGTTTTTATTCCCGGAAGACATAAATTGGGACCCGACGAGATTCTAGAGCCCGATGACTCTGTATATATCATGCGGCACTCCATGAAGGTCACTTGGCCCTGTTTATCCTTCGACTGTTCTTCGAGACAATCTCGGTGATGAACGCCAACGCTATCCCGCAACATCATATCTGGTTGCCGGCACGCAGGCGGATTCGGCGAAAGAAAACGAAGTTGTGGTATATAAAATGAGCTTCCCTTCATCGAACCCAAAAAGACGGAGGTAAGTCTGAGAATATAATTCCTGAGGATCCAATATTCATGTTTCTCAAGATGATTCCGACTCGGAAGACGAGAATGAGGACGACGAGGAAGATAATTTGGATGAAGATCCAATCGTCGAATATCGTTCAATTACCCCACGTCGGCGGTGTGAACCGCATACGCGCTCAACCTCTGCCCCCATCGTCCCAACTCCCTCCCGTATCCCAACCGTACCATGTTGCCTCCTGGGCAGACACTGGAAAGGTCCACATATGGGATATTCGGCCATTAATGGAAGCACTAGATGTTCCCGGATATTCCGTGGATAAACGCCGCACCCAGACCCCGATTTACACCGTTGACTCCCATGGCCGCGCCGAAGGATTTGCGATGAACTGGGCTGCGACCGGCTCTTCATTGCGTCTTCTCACCGGGGACATCCACTCCAAAATCTATCTTACCAGTTCTTCGCCGTCTGGATTTAATACTGCCGCACAACCATTTACTTCGCATACCTCGAGTATCGAGGATCTGCAATGGAGTCCCGTGGATATGACCATTTTCGCGTCGTGCTCTGCTGACCAGAGCGTGATGATATGGGATATTCGAACCAAAGGGCGCCAGAGTGCTGGTAGTATTGACGCAGCCCACGAAAGCGACGTTAATGTAATCAGTTGGAGTCGGTCGTCAGCCCACCTTCTCCTCAGCGGAGGAGACGAGGGAGGTATCAAGGTTTGGGATCTTCGACATGTCAAGAAACGAGGGTAAGCGACTTGCACTTTCTTTTTATTCCCCGCACTGTCTGACTTGCCGCAGGTCGCAGGATCCCAGCCCTCAGCCCGTCGCTTCTTTCGACTGGCACAAAGCTCCCATCACGTCCATCGAATGGCACCCCACCGACGACGCCGTCTTCGCTGCCTCGGGCGCCGACGACCAGGTCACAATGTGGGATCTCGGAGTGGAACTGGACGACGACGAGATGGGTGGTGTGGACGAGACACAAACCGACGAAGTACCGCCGCAGATGCTGTTCATCCACCAGGGCCAAAGTGACGTCAAGGAGATCCATTGGCACCCTCAGATCCCTGGCGCGATCATATCCACTGCAGGCCGACGGCTTTAATATCTTCAAGACCATTTCATTGTAGATGTTGGACTACTCCGATACATTGCTGTCTATGCCGGGACGAAAAGTATCTAACGCCCAAAAATTAGTATAAGCCCATGGCATTGTTTCCGCGGGGAGTGCGAATCTGCGAAAATCTGAGTGTTTTTGCAGTTCTCGCAGACAGGTTACAAACCTTGGCGATGTTCTTGTGAATTAGGTCAGTCAAAACGGCGTAAATGTTGCGCAAATCAACAAGATGCTGGCGGGCTTGATAAAATTGGTTGTCGTCGTGTTCCTTCAGTGCCATCTGCAGTCAACAGTTAGGACACCCTGCGGAATATACGGTGGCGCTGACCGTATAATCTTCGACGTTCGGATACTTGATGAGCTTGGAGCAGATTTTGGCCCGTGCAAGATAATCATTCCGAGCTGCGTCTCGTAGATTGAATGCACTCTCTTGGGAACGGATCAGCTCAGCGACGACCTCTGTGAATGGTCAACAATTATTCGAACGCGCAAAGTCGATAACGAACCTTCTTGAATCTGCACGCCTAATTATCGGTAAATTATAGGCGGCACTGCGAATAGGGTAAGATTGCATACCAAAATTGTCTCCACTACGCAATCAACGAGGATCAGAGGTACAGCCTGTAGAAAAGACGCACCCCTCAATTCTACGAAGAGCAATAAATTATTTGAAGGCAGATCTGGAGAAAGAGCATTACACACTTTGGCATGGTGAGCGAAATCCAGAGCTTGACTTGGTCGGCCAAGACCACCAACTCCTCGCACTCCCGCTTCAAGTTTGCATGCAGAGTGGCCATATGCTTGTTCGCAAGCACAAGATTCGGAAGGCGGGCGTATTGCATGTCATTCGTGCCAGATGCGGCTGGCGCACTTCCCTCGTCCGTTTTCCGCTTCTTGGCCTGCGGCTGCGCCCCAGGGTCCTGAGCCGCCCCGGGCGGAGGGTAAACAGTCGTGTCGGTCGTCGAGGAGGTTTGATCGCGGTGGTAAGGCGAGCTTGGGAGCGATGTCAATTGTATCTGTTCGTGGAGTGCTCTGGCAAGTATTTTCAGCGGAGAAGGATAGTGAAGCGCATTTTGCGTACAGGATCTTGGGTGGGGTTAGAATGTATCGAAAGAAGACCATAAGCGAATACTTTGGCGGGAAATACGCGAAAAACAACATCCTCTCCCGCGACGGATGCTTGCTTTTGGAAAGCCTTAGGAGTGGACGCTAAGCGTTACTATGGGATGAGAAAACACAGTACGACCCACGTCGAGTTTTTGAGCCAAAGCCTTCTCCATTCTAGTCAAACGACGCGGTCTGAATCAGCGTTCTGTGCAAGTTACCGCGACGCGTCACGGTTGCGTCTGTTGTTTGTTTCGAATGCCGTTGAGTACGTACTCAAGTTTACTGTTCAGTAGGCAAGTAGGGGAAAGCACACCGCTCTAGAATCAAGCAGACATTTAAATTGTTTTTCAAAGACAAATCCAATGCAGTCTACGCTAGGCGCTCCGACCAAGTTTAGGCATCCCCTGCTGCACCCATTCTATAGAATGGATAAAATCGTTTTCCCAGTTGCCGCTGTATGGCCCAAGGTCCGGGTCACAGACGGCGTGGATCGTTTCAACGATTCGTTGCTTGTATTGAGAATCGACCACTCGAACGATGATGAAGGTGTGGACCGGAGCATTGGGACCTACTGAACCCTCCTCTTGAAAAAGATCATCAATCGTCGGGTAGAGGACTGCGTCGACGATACATTGCTCGACTTGCGCAAAAGGCACACATTTCCAGCTGGAGAGCTTGAAACGACAGTGTGCTTTCTCTGCGCCAGGATTATATAGCAGACAAATCTCGAACGCAGAGCGAAAGCCAGCCATGCGGTTGTAATGCACTTTGAGCGCGAATACTGCAGCGTCATACATCTCATGTCAAGTTAGCAGCTTGCCGAAACAGGTATTTCGGACGGCTCACCTCCAATCTAAACGTTGTGACGAACTGGAAGATAGCAGCTGAGAACGACGGTGATTGCGTTCATGCTGATCTCATTTACCTTTTCAAGATCTGCTTTCATCTTTTGAGTATTCGAATCCGCATCCAGAGTAGCCTTCGACTCGCGATTAAGGCGACAATTCTGTCGGTGATGAGGCCAGTCTTCTTTCTGACAAATGTCTCCCTGGAGGGCAACACAGTATTGAGCAGCGAAAATTAATGAGGAGTATCAACTCGTACGCAATACCGCGCATTTCCGCAACCGTTGCACCGTTTGAGCACGGTTCCCTCTTTTTGTCTTGTGTTGCAGTTATCACATCGCGGAGAGTAATGGGGCTTCGGGTAGGTTCGTTCTTCTTCCGGGGCTCCGTAGCGAACCAACGATAGACCTTCCACTTGGTCTATGAATCCACGAGTGAGGTCGTTGATCTCTTTTTGACGCTTGCACCACGTCTTATGCGTCGACCACTGCGCCTTTTGACACTCTCTGTTCTGCGGAAGAAAATAAAATAAAATCGAGCCAAGGAGGCAGCGTGTACCCATACACAATACAACGCCACCTCACATATCTGGCAATGCTTCAGAGCTTGCTCGGCACTCAAGTCCGATTCGTGGGTGCGGCAGTAGTGGCAAACCCTAGTTGAGTCGAGCGGTTCGGTTACTTTAACATTTGGGCCGTTTCGCCCTCGAGGATATCTGTAATCGGCCAGGTCCGACTCGGACATGATAGTAAATGGTTAGGTGGGTTGGGTGGGTGAACGAGAAAGGAATTATTTATAAATAAAGAACAAGCGATCAGTGATTACATAAGCGCTTGCTGCTATAAAACGAGCTCGCTCGTCGGGGGGCTGGTCGCAGGCAATGGCGAACCAGGAAGAAGACGACGCCATCTCCGCACTCACCGGGCTGGACCTCAGCAATCTCCTCGGCGACCTCATCCCGTCCAGCTCCAGTCTCAACAACCGCCTTGGACTTTCCGGTTCTGCACTCAACTCCAGCCAAATTTATGGCGACAAATGGGACGACGACGACGATGTGGTGGGGAGGGGCCAGGGCGAGGACTGGGAGGACGAGATTGACAAGGAGATGGAGGGTGAGGATGAGGAAGACGTCTCGCCCGTCAAGGCGGAGCCTCAGTCCCCTGGTGCTTTGAGGCCGGAACGACGTGTCAAAATCATAAAACGACTAGTCGAGCGTCCCCAGAGCGTGTACGAACGCTTCCCAACTTTCGAACCGAACAAGATTCTGGACTTTAGCGAGCTGTTTAAGGGGTACACCGTGCAGAAGTCGCGTCTATCCAAAAGACCGTTCCATAGTAAGCCTCCAACAGAGTACTGGGCGGTGGAAACTTAATCTCGCTAGTCGAAACCGTATACCCGAGGAAGAGGGAGATACCAAGAGGTTATCTAGAGTCGGTGGTCGGTGATGCGAAACGACAGGTCGAAAGCCAGCGGGTTGAGGCCATTGTCGCTTCCAGTAACATCGAATCCGACCTTCGTAAGGCCTTGGAGGTGTGTGCGTTTCTCGCTCGACTCTGGTTGCAATTCAAGTGTATTAGGACCGCGAAAACACTGATGTTCCTGTATCTCTTTCTCTGCGAGACCGCTCATTCGATCTCGTCTTGTTGTCCAATTGGGAGGACCAGATAATATTCGAACCGGATAATAATATGGCCGTCGATAAACCGGAAACTGCAGACGTGCCTGCAGAGAACGCCGAAAACGTTAAAGTGCCTTCTGTGAACAACCTCACTACACCGGCGAACAAAGCGCTCGAGTCGGGCGCATGGACGCAGAGTATTATTTGGGACCCTCGAGCACCCTTCAAGGACTTTACTCAACTCGAGTTCAATCACGAGGACGATGTGATTCCAGAGGAACGGAGTGGTTCGTGGTCCTCAATACCTTTTCGCTAGCAGCTAATTCTTGTTCCCTCCAAGCTGAGACCGTTCGACCGAGAAAGCGATTCCGAAATGATCCCGGAGTCCGCGATAAATTCAATCTGTCCAATGATCACTTCTACGAGGTCACCAAAGAAGGTGGTCGACATCGGGTTCGCCAAACGTTCGGTCAACTTGCAGTCGAGCACGCATACCCGGCTCAGAAATTACAATTGCCATTCGTGCGTCTATTTTCCAGTCTTTTTCTTCTTTGGAAGCTAACCTGGTCACAGTATAAAACTCGGTTGTCCAAGCAAGAAGCGCGATCGTTCCATCGGCCCGCTCTGCAGTTTCCCTCCAATATCCAAATTAGCTTCAGCAAGGTCCGCACTGCGAAGAAGAAGAAGGACAAGGCGGGACGCAAGCTCGGCAAGGGTGGAAACATTGGCGAGGGATTGCGGAAGACGAGCGATATCAGTCTTCGGGACACGAGCAACTTCGTATTGTGGGAATTCTCTGTAAGGATTTTAAAACGTCTTCTTCTCTATCATACTGACACTGCGAACAGGAGGAACATCCGCCTATTGTGCAGAACTTCGGCATGGCCTAGTTCACTTGTAAACTATTATCGCAAGAAGAACGAGAAGGATGATCATGTGCCCAAGGCAAGTATTTGCACTACGTGGCCATCCCATTCCAACAGATTCGATAGTACGATCTGGGTGTACCGTTCGTCCTGGAGCCTCAAGACGAAACGCCCTTTATGAAATTTGGGTCGGTCTACCCTGGCCAAACGATACCTGCCTTGTACAATAATCTTGTGCGGGCTCCACTCTTTCGACACAAACCGTATCCAACAGACTTCTTGGTCGTAAGGTTGGTATTTCCCCCGGTAATTCGCGACTATAGCTTATATAACCCTAGGAACACCATCAAGGGCGAAACCAAGTACTTCCTGCGAGAAATTAAACATCTCTTCGTCGCCGGGCAGACCTATCCGGTCACCGAAGTTCCTGGCCCTCATTCTCGCAAGATCACAAATACGATCAAATTCCGACTGCAGATAATTGCGTTCAAATTGCTGCAGAAGAGTGCTGGCGAGCGTCTCAAGATTTCTCGGTTAATGAAATATTTCCCCGACCAGAACGAGCTCCAAATGCGACAGCGATTGAAGGTCGGTCATTTCCTTTTGAGCTAGTTATATGACGTTGAAGAAATTTACAGGAGTTCATGGAATACAACAGGCGGGGTCCGCACCAAGGCTTCTGGCGGCTTAAAGCCGGCTGGACGATCCCGTCCGACGCCGACATGCTCAAGATGGTCACACCGGAGCAGGTTGTGCTGACGGAAAGTATGCAGGTCGGACAACGGCATCTGCAGGATGCCGGATACAGCCAGGCGGCCGATGCGGTGGAGGACAAGGACGACCAGTCTAACCTTTCCGTCGAACAGCAGCTAGCGCCATGGATTACGACCAAGAATTTCCTGTTTGCCACCCAAGCAAAGGCTATGCTTCGATTACACGGCGAAGGTGACCCCACAGGGCGCGGGGAGGCCTTTAGCTTCATTCGGATATCCATGAAGGACATTTTCGTAAAGGCTGGGGAAAATTACGAGCAGAAAGTCGGTTAGTACCTCGCAATTCTAAACTAGTGCTCTGCTGACGCCGGAACTATCAGCTGAAGCAGAAAACCGCCCAAAATCAGCTCATCGGTACAACGTCGCGGAGCAGCAGGTGATCTACAAGTCGGAAATTGAGCGGATCTGGAAGGCGCAATTCGACTCCCTCAGTCGCAAGGACGAGCCGCAGCTGACGGCCGAGGAGAAGGAAGAGGATATTGCTCCGAAAGCGCGTCAACCTTCAGTCCGACAGGAAACGGTACCACCCCCCGACATGTCCCCGGTCGCCGGGCCATCGTCGCCTGCATCTCCCGCATTCAGCCGGGGCTCTTCCCTCGACCGTGATCGCGAGATGAGTTTAGGGTCCAGAATCCAGTCGTCGCGTTCTGAGGATCAAACGCTTGGTATGTGGTCATCTGCATGACGAGAGCGTCGAGATACTGAAATTGATCGGTGTTTTTCCCAGATACACGGCGAATGGCAGACCGAAATCATCCGCGACCCCGCTGTGATTAGAGCATACGTTCGTGGGAGGCAGGCGATCGAAGAGGACGCGACCTTGGCAGATTCCCTGGCACCCACAGGCGATGCCGACAAGGATAAGAGGGCTAAGAAGAGGTATTTGCTATTTATTTTCTTCTTTTCCCGCGAACATGGGCTGATTTGTCTCTATTTAGGCTCGAGGAAGAGATCGCACGGATGAAGAAGAACCAAGAACGTACGCATTCACCGCAAGAACGCCAAGATCGCCCAGGCGGGTGGAACGCCCATGCAGTTGAATCGTCCCATCAAACCGGACACGACGGTAAGTATTATAATTATGTCCAACTTGTTCCCCTGGCGCGTATATTCATTCCCCATACAGCGCCGCTGCGGCCATTGCCATCAGCTTGGCCACATGAGTACGTGCTTTTCTCTTGTGTTTTCCCGCCAAGAGGTCCTTGGTTCTAATTGTTTTTCTCTTGTGCGTAGAGACGAACCGGAAATGTCCGCGTTGGGCAGAATTCAACACACCAGGCCCGTCTACGCCTACAGGCTCCGCCGCCAACCCTCCACCCACCCCGGGCACGCCCAATCTCCCGGGGTTCAACCGCCCGGCATTGAACCCGCTGTTTGGGTTCCCCGCTGCAGTGCCTTCGCCACTCGCAACCAGTCCCCCCGTCTCTGGGATGGCCGGCGAAGACCCAACACCCGCGCCCACTCCCTCCACCTCTGTCCCGAAAATCAAGCTCACTCTGAAGCGGACTTAATTGTGTACTTTAATGTATATTGTCGTTGTTGTACAGTACACGTTTTAAATGGTGTATTACCACAAGCCATAACAGACCGTGGTTCGCAAGATTGTATGTATGTATCATATCGAAAGCAAGGGACAAGGGAGCGTTCGTTCGTACAAGGCGGAGTGAAGGACTACAGGATGATTTTTAAGATTTAAACTAGAGGAGAGCGTATAGCGCGATGGAACCGTGTTTATGTTCGGGCGCCTCATGCAGCCGTCATCTCGACGTCGCGCGGGCTCTCGGGGCGCACCGCAGGCACGGGGGTCGTCATCCGTACAACAGGCGGCGGCGTCCCATGGGCCCTGCGGAACTCGGCGTTAATCGACACGAGCAAATTCCGGATGAGCTCCGCATGGCGGCGGCGCTCGTCCGCAGGACTCGGCGTCGGCTTGGGCGCCGCCAATACGGGCGGGACCTCTGCTTTCGGCGTCGTCGCCGCGCGCCGCTCGAGCTGTATGAGCCCCAG
This sequence comes from Mycena metata, assembly GCA_029378385.1. NCBI lineage: Eukaryota > Fungi > Basidiomycota > Agaricomycetes > Agaricales > Mycenaceae > Mycena > Mycena metata. Next base: position 2,151,600 of record JARKIB010000001.1, on the reverse strand, counting down.
CTGGCGCGCGACGTCCTCGGACTCGCCGGTGCTTCGTGTGCGCGGGGGCGCGATCGAGTGCAGTGGCGGCAGGATCGTGATCTCGCTCGGTGCGGGCGACCCATGCGAGCTCGCTGCGCTCGGCGTCGAGGCACGCGAATTGGGCGAGGGCGAGCGGTAGCGCATCTTGATGGGCGGGAGGGTGAACTCGTCAGCGCCCTTGGTGAGAAGGGGGTACAGCGAGCCGCCTTTGGAGAGGGAGGCGGGGGCGGAGGCATCGACCTGGCTGAGAAGTTCGCGGGCCGGGACGGCGGGGGCCACGGCGGACTTTGCCACTTTGGAGCCATCGGGGCCGGCGCTCTTGAGTAGGATGATAGTGTCGCGCCGGATAGACTTGTCCATAAAGTCCGGTTGAGCGAGCTGAGCCAAGGGCGCAGGCCCGCGCGAAGGCCGGAGGTAGTCGAACGCGGCGGTATCTGGCGTGGGGAGGTGCATATGCGGCGGTGTCGAGTGGTTAGACCCCGAATGCGGTGAGCCACCGTCGTGAGGGGGAGACTGGTTGTGATACGGTGGCTGCGGGTACGGCGTGTACTTGTTGTGCCGGCGACCATGGTACTCGGCGTGGTACATTGGGTGTGAGTGGTGGTCGTCGATTGGGGGGTACATGTTGCCGCTGTACTGCACGGACGGGTGGTGGCCCGTGGAGCGCGCAGACGAGTATGGGGTAGAGGAATAAGGGTGCTGGGAGTACGGCTGGTCTGCGTGGTCGTGCCCGAGGGCAGGTGGCTCCGAGCTGGGCATGCCTGGCATACCTGCTAGGCCGAGTTGGCTGAGACTAACGGGGTCAAAGTAGGATTCCGATGAAAAGCCGGAGCCCTGATGGGGCCGTGGCCCAGACTCCGCGACATCGCGGCCGAGGGTGATAAGAAAGTCGTTAACCGCAGCGAGTTCTTCCGGAGTGCGAATATCCAGCGAGACGGAGCGCGGATTAAATCCGGCTCCATGGTGGCTCTGGGAGTAGGACATGTGGTTGAGGCGGTCGAGTCTCTCCAACCTCTCAGCCATACCTGCAAGAGCATTTAGCAGGTGTAACACCGGGGAAAAATGGGAAACTTACGAGGATCATAGGCAGGACTGAGCCGACGCTTCTTCATGTCGGTGAAAAAGTCATCTACGCTATAGTCGTGTCCACGCTTTGATCCGGTATTGGGACCGTCCCACTGGTTTGGGGGGAACATATCGTCGGTGGGGGAGTGATTGGAGTGGTGCATCGGGGGCGGGGAGAAATCTGGGGAGGGCGTAGGAGGGAAGTTAGGGTAGGATCCTACGAATGGATTAAAGCCTCCGCGTGAGCGAAAAGGCGCAAACTTACCATCAGAGGCAGAGGAGGAGCGGGACTGTGCGCGGGGGGCGGAGGCGGAGCTAGAGCCGTCGGAGGAGGACTTTGACGTAGCTGACTTGAGGGAGGTCACGGGGTGGGGGGCGGCGGCGGTGGAGTCGCCGCGGACACGGGAGGCATAGGCGGGGTCAAGCGACGGTGATGGCCTTTGAGTGCTTGTGCTGAGCATGGTGTTCCTCTGTGTGGATCTTTTCGTGCTTCTTGAGGTCCTGCGGCCGCTTGAAGGACTTTTTGCAGATCTGGTGAGCGCGGTGAGTGCGCTGTACTGAGAAACGCAGACAGAAGGACCATACCTCGCAGATATGAGGTTTGAGGGGAGTATGGACTCTGAGATGACTGGTGATATGATCACGCTTTGCGCAAGAGGTGCCGCAGTCCTTCCACTTGCAAGTGAGACAGAGGTTGTTTGTGCTCTTGCGGCCGATGTGCTCGTTGCAGAGATGGTTATAGAGGGTTTCTGGGTCGGGAAAGGCGTGGGTGCAGTCCTGCCACTGACACTTTTGTGTGTTGGGGGGGTCGTCTGCGGGGAGGTCGTCGCGGACGGGGGACGGGGGAGCGGCGGAGGGCATTTGGTAGTAGTAGTTGGCGGGATGGGTGCGGTCAGGAAACACGAACGGTCTTGTCGTTTGCTTCATAGTAAATAGGTAATGATGCCAAGAGAGAGTAGGAACAGGCCCGCAAATTCGAATCTCGCACAAATACTCCCACCATTCTGATGCGCAGCAAACTCGTGCTCAGCTTCAACCCCTTCCCAACCTAGCAATCCCGTATCCTCGCCCTCCCTTAGCCCAATATCTTACCAGGCCCCTGCACCAAAGGCCAAGCCCAGCCAAGCTAAGGGACCACTGACACTCTACCAAGTCTGGCCTCATCGCCTCCAACCGGTTCTTGCACCTCCGGTCGGTTTGGAGAGCGCCCTCTCCAGCGATTTATTCCAACAATCATCACTCGCACCCTGGTGATTTATTCCGACAACCGAGAAACACCCCCGCTGCTCAAGTCGCGGACTTCACGATCGATTTCAGGACCGGTGGTGACCGGGGGCCCCTACTTGGCGTACGGCATGCGCTGGGCAAAGCGGCGTGGTAAGGTTCTGCCTTATCGGTTTGCTTATATGCCGCGCCCATCATTCGACCTCGACGTTGCCAAGTCTCCGACAACTCCCTCGGTAAGACTTCGCCAGACTGATCTCCGTGTCATCTTTTCTTGAACCAGATCAGCACATAGTCCTGTTTCGTTAAAAATCACTCTACACAATTACTTGGAGTCTTGCCGAGCTCTACGACTTTGGTTTGACAACCCTACCATATGCATCCTCGATCTGCTTGAGGACAACATCAAGTGGTTCAAACACACAGCCAAGTAGATCCACCTTCTCTAATTGCCAAGATTGTTAATCTCTGATTCCGAGAACCCATTTGGACCTCCAAGCCAAGACAATCCTAACTTCCTTGGCTTTTTCACCGAGTAATGTCAATTCTCTTGGCTTTTTTTACCAAGAGACTTCTCCAAGACATCCACAATTGCCCACGCCGCGCCATCACGACGTTGCACTCGAAGATACCTATCAGATCAAAGGAATATCTTGAGGCACCAAAGGGCACCAAGGTCGATGGAATTCTCTGCACCCTGGCAACCAAATTGTTGGGACCTTCAGTTAGAAAAACAAAGCTCAGTGTCAAAACTGCGCTACTTCATTTAGGTCTGAGCTATTTTAGACACTTTGGGGTGAATAAATATCCTGAGGTCTGGACCTCAGGATTTCACCCAAACGCATTCCAAAAGCTACTCCGCAGCACGCCCTGCCAAAAATAATCCTACCTATATTGGACGCGTGTCAGTGCGCCATTATAGCCACTGGAATAAAAGATGCAGCCACCGGCCCGTGGTTATGGGCCCACTCGCGTCGCGGGATTTACAGGCGGAAGGACGTGGGTCATAAGGAATCACCAAGGACCATTGATTCCCGCACATACATCTTGCGTCCCACCCGCCAAACCCGGGCGTTTCGGGCGACGCGGACTTCCGTTAATTAGGTGTTTGGTAATCACGTGATCGAGAGACCCTATTTTTGACCGACTTTAAAGTTTTGGACAGTCGCTTTGCATTCCACCATTCATTCACATTCCAGCATGGTCCACGGCAGTCGGATGGGATATCAAGCGGCCGTCGCATGTTTTCGTACGTCCGAAGTTCAGCTCCCGGTATGGCTCGTAGATTCCGTTTGCTGGATGCGGTGTACCCGCCGGTACGATTGAGCGAGTCATAGAATGTAAGTAGTCGATACAGAAATGAAATACATTACGGCTTTGTAGCGGGGTATCTGTCTCTTGCAATGCACCGCGGATAAAGCATTGCTTATTGCACCACCTGCTCCTCCTCCTCGTTTACCCTTAGGACCTTGACCCACTCGCGGTAATTGAAGTTCCCCTGCCGATCCGTAAACGGGCCTTTGAGCAGTTTGTCGATCTACCCAATAATCAGCATCTACTCGTTTGAGGAACCCAACACGCACCTCCCGCTCCCCCATCCGCTCCCCTACCTCCCCCAACCACTTCCGCATCTCCTCAACCTTCACCACCCCCGCATCCGCCTCGTCGAAACTCTCAAACGCCTCGCACAGCTCCGCCTCCGTGTCGAATTCAAATAGCCGCTCGGACATCATGGTGAGGAACATGGTAAAGTTGACGCCGCGCTCGGTGTCGCTCGGGTTGGTAGAAATGGGGGCGTCCCCGGGCCGCGCGCGGAGGAGCTCGTCGAGCGTGGCGGGGGAGGGGGAGATGCCTGCGGCGTACATGTGTCAATTCACGACAACACTCCGCGCAATGAAGCCAAGTGAAGACGCACCCAAACTCGCAAAAATCTCTCTCAAATCCCTCTCCCCCACCCACCCATCCTTGTCAGTGGTCAATCAGCTGGAACGCCTCCTTGAACTGCTGGATCTGCGGCGCCTGGAAGAGCGAGAACACGCCCGACGGTTCCCGCCGCGCGCGCGACTTTTGCGCCTTGATCTTGGAGGGTGTGGTATTTGGGGAGAGGTAGTCTGGGTACTTTGACATTTCGGTTCCTGGAACGAGGGACGAGAAGGACGAGGATGAGGGAGAAGGATGAGGAGTTTGGCGCCGGTCGGGAAGCGGACACGTGATCAGCGCGTTTGTGATTGGCGCCCGAAGAAATGAACGCGAAAGTCAAGCTCCAACTTTCATGGCTTATTCGCTCGATACTTTGAACTCAGGAACGGCGCTAATAAATCTGCGACCGAGCCAACACGTCGTACCACCCCCTTTAAAAGCGGTACCTCATAGCATACTACCACGCATTCTCCTTTCCCGGATCGCTAACCAATTCAAACTGCAAAGACCGTTCCACGGAACCGTGCTGCGGAAAACAATCTCGATATCAAGTAGCAATCGTACATGTCCGCGACGACGGAGCCCGCTGCGGCGTGTCGCCATACTAAGCGAGAACACGGCCTGTGCGGTGCGAGGTACCGCAGGTGTTCGCGTCGAACATAGCTCCGGCTCGACCGCGCTTGTTCGCAGTAACGGGTTTGCGAGAGGTGGGATTACGAAAATGGAAACGAATAAGTGATCCCCTTCATCGCCTTGAGCTAGCGTGTACACATACACCCGTCGCATCTAAGGAATTAATTGGGCTCGGTTAGCGTTTTGGACTTGAGATCGGAAGCCAAGGAGGTGAGGAACATATGCGGTACCGAAGCTAGGAGAAAAGGAAATCGACCTGGCGACGGCAAAAATCCTTGTCGTGGTGTCTGATTGAGTTGAGAACAAGCCTACAGCATAAAAGACCATAGACAGAAGACCGCTACGTCCTCCGCGAGAACAGTCGCCAGCAGTACCACAGGACAAAGCCCTTCGGCAGCCACGCAAACAACTTGAATATCCGCGCATTGCCGCCCAGTGTCATGTACAACGGTGGCTTCTTCTGCAACACGCGCCGCACGACCTGGCGCGCAAATTCTTCCGCCGGAAGGGCGTTTGGGCCTTGACTTGAGTTCATGCGTTGGATTATGTTCGGGAGGTACTGCTGGTAGCGGGAGGTCTCGGGCAATCTGCAGCGGGTAAATGAATAATCATACGAGGATAGATAGGAAAAACGCACTTGAACGTCGCGGCTTGATTATTCGAAATGTTCGAGCGGACTGGCACCCGGCGCAATGTACATGACCTTGATGTCGAATGGCTTGAGCTCCATTGTCAATATGTCGCTCATCATGTGCATAGCGGACTTGGTCGCCGAGTACAGGCCATTCCAGGGCACAGCACTGGGATTCAGGTTGAAGGCGGGAAGTAGGAGTAATTACTGGACGCACATAGCTCCAACGACTGATCCAATGTTCACGATAAGCCCGCTGCGGCGCGTCGCCATGTGCGGAAACGCAGCCTGCGCGACGCGAAGCGCGCCGTAGGTATTTGCATCGAACGGTCGCTTTGACGTACTCCAAGGGCTGCTCACTGGAGCGCGCCTTGAGCAACAGAGAATGATTATTCGGCCGCAACTCACATCAAGGGGCCTACAGATAGTTATTTGAGGAGGACAATTCGGGACAGGGAAGAATGCGTACCAATGCCCATGACGCCCGCTGTGTATGTAAAATACGAGTTAGAAGCCACTAGTCTGTCTGAGGCTAGAACGCACCGTTGTTCACGACAATATCAATCCTGCCGGCCTCCGCGACGATAGCGTCCGACGACGCGGCGCACATCCTCATCGCTTGTCACGTCAAGGGTGTTCAGCTTGACCAGCGGGTGTGCTTTGAGACCTTCCATCGCCTCCAGCCGGCGCGCCGTAGCATAAACCCTGCATCCCTCCGCCGCGAAGCGTTCGCAACTGCTGCTCAGTCAGAATTCTGGGAGATAGCGCAATTGCGGGACTTGCAGCGCGTAGCCGATACCACCCGAGGAGCAGCCCGTTACAAGCACGACGCGAGAAGACATGGAGATGCAAGTTTGGAACTGAGGATGTTCTCCGCGCCGGACACCGGCATTGACATTACTGGAATAGCTGGTGATACTTATTTCTGCGCCGGGGTATTCCGCAGCAACCTAAACGGAGGCATCTAACCCGCGGCAGAGTGGGTCCCTGCGGCAGTTCGGCAATTTGTATTTTTGGCCAGTACTGCAGTGCCTTCACCCTTTGGTGGTAATTGTCATCTACTCCTTGTCCTGCAACTTGCCTCTAGCTCCCCACTCTCTCTACCTTCACGAACTGCTTGGCTTTCCTAATTCTATTTGATGCTCTTCAATCCTCTTGTGCGGATCGCACTAACTCTACTGCTCTCCGGAGTCGCCAGCCATGCGGCCTTGACCCAACGCGCCACGACCTGCAACGGGCATGCCGAGGTCAGTGACCAAGTAAGGGCTACCCACTCTTCTCGCTCATGCCGCCTATAGCTATGCGATAGGAGCTACGGCAATATTTCGTTTGTCGGTGCGTTGTATCATTTTTCTAGTTCCCGAACGCCAACTCTATTCCTATCGAAGGTGCGCACGACTCCTACGCAGTCGGCACGAACAATCTCGCTGCCAACCAGGACTACAATGGTGTGATTCGCCGTCCCTGCTTAAAACAATAATATGAATTGCCTCCAGTCACACAACAATTAAACGATGGCGTCCGGATGCTCCAGATGCAAGCGCACAACTCCAGCGGAGTGATTCACTTGTGCCACACCAGCTGCGTGAGTAACACCCATTAATTTCATGTAGGCCGCTCCCTGACATTCGAATCACAGGCTCTGCTCGACGGCGGAACACTTGCCGACTACTTAGCGAAAGGTGCGCTTCCTCCGGCCTTCAATGTCCGCTGCTTGAACTAGCCCCAGTTAAAACATGGATGGACGCGAACCCTAATGATGGTAACTCCTCCGCTCGTAAATTCGCGGCCCTTCTGACCGAGGCGGTTTCTAGTCGTCACCCTTCTCATCGTAAATATTGACGATTTGGCTGTCTCCAACTATGCCCCGGTCTTCGTTTCGGCGGGCTTGGACAAACTCTCGTATGCCCCGACCTCCTCCGCGATGCCTGCCTCCGGGTGGCCCACCCTCGGTACTCTGATTGACGCGGGCACTCGACTTGTGACATTTCTGGACAATGCCGCCGACCTGACGGTTGTTCCATACCTGCTTGACGGTTTGCATATCTTCTACGTTGACATACTACGACTCACTCTGCCTTGCTGTTTTTAGAGTTCACCAACGTGTGGGAGACGCCATACGATGTTACGACCGTCGTTCGATTGCAGTGTTAACCGCACGAAGGGAGACTCATCCACTCAGATGTACCTGATCAATCACTTCCTCGACACCATCGCCTTCGGACAACCCGTACCCGACGTAGCACACGCCAACGTAACGAACGCGGCCTCGGGCACAAATTCGCTCGGTGACCAGGTTGCGACTTGCATGGCTGGTAACGGTCGGGCACCGAACTACATGCTCGTCGATGTAGGTCTCTGGTTTCCTCGATTCAGTCTTTCTAACCGTCATTCTAGTTCTATGAATACGGCGGTGGATCAGTGTTCCAGGTCGCAGCGACACTAAACGGGGTGACTTACAGCCCTACCACTCCCATCGCTACTCCGATCCCTACTACTACCGGTTCGACCACAAATACCACTAGCTCACCCAGCAGTGCTTCGACGTTGGTATCGCGATCACAGTGCATTGCATCGTTGTTCGTCGCGCTAAGCATCTTGCTTGGCGTCACGAGTGTAGTCTAGTCCTCCATTGCTTTCACTTCTCTCTCGCACGGACTACGCATCGATATATTATATTATTACTAGCACTGGAACTGCACAATGCATATACAATAACATCGCTAGCCCTTGCGTTCCAAGCGCCATTTATACACGCGCGGCTTGTAAGTTTTCGTGTCGACGACCTTGCGCACCGGAGCTCGGCGTTTACCCCGCCTCGCGTCGACCTCGTCTTCGTCCTCCTCATCGTCGTTCCCACCGTCCACTGCTTCGACGCCGGATATCTTCTTCCGGGCGCCCTTGCCCATCATCTGCCGCTGCAGCTCAAACTCGCGTTCCGCATAGCGTAATTGTTTATCGCGGAATAAGCGCGCAGAGAGCTCTTTCAGCAGTCGCTTGCGATTGGTACTCGCCAGTTCGCGACGCTCGTCCGACAGGATCTCCGCGACGGCCTGCGGGTCTTCTGTCGGTGCGGAATCGCGACGCCGCGATTTTTTGGCGGGAACTTTCCAACCTAAATCTACGTCCATTGATTCGTCCGCCGCGGAAGTGGACGAAATTTGGACGGGGGTGTCGAGTGTGGTCCGGCTGCTGCTTGCATATTGGCGTGCTATCCAAGGGTGAATGAGAGTAAAAAGACAATTAATATTGGCCCACCTTCCTCCTCGTCCTCCGCGAATATAATATGCTTCGGCACACGACCTTTGCCCATGCGCTTGGGAATGATGCCAGCGTTCTGAAGGGTTTCTATTTCCTCCGCGTTGAGCCCCTCCGCGTCCTCGTCATTCTCCAGCGCGCCAGGAGTCATCAAATCGGCCATGGCCATGAGGTGGGCTTTTATTTTGTCGATTTTCTGGCCGTTCCAGATCAGAAAGAATCATTCTTGACGGAGAAGACCAGACCTTGAGACCGGCAGACCGCATGGTGCGAATATAATTTTCATCTTGCGTTTTGAGGACCTTCACGATGTCTTGCGGCAATGCGACGTTCCCTCTGTCTGCGATGTGTACCCCGCCCTGGAAGAAATGTTTACACTTTCACTGCAACGCATCCAATATTCCCAACACACCTTGCTGGTCTGTTTGGTCATGGAAAAGTAGAATTCATCTTTGTTCCTCTCCGCGACTTTTTGCTTCAAACGGGTTAACCTGTCCTGCTTGGAGTGGTAGTCCCGCGCGCGCTTGACGTAGTCTGCATGCTTCTCGAGGATGCCGAGCCTCGCTCTATGCGCGAGCTGGGAGCGCTCCTTGTGGTTGCGGCGGTGAATAGAATTTTTGAGCGGCATCCGCAAAAAGTTGGGAGAAGAGACCTAAATAGGAACGGACCGAGTCCGTCAGTATCAAACGTGTTTTCACACGATTTCTGACCTAAATTGTACCTAAACGGGCTTCAAACTGCTCAAAATCTTCAGGGAAATCACAATCGGGCCGTTTCCTGTTTAGGTCACCACTTCTTAGCCAAACTCATGAGTTTCCAGCATTTTCGTCTTTCTGAAGCGATTCAACCGCATCTCGTGGTCCCTGCAGCCCAAGTTCCTCAGCAAACCAGCGTCCAGCAGTTTCAGACCGCCAATACCAACAACACCTTCCCAACCAATGCCCCAGTTACCAGCGGCACAAAACAACCTTATGGCTCGGGCGATACGGACGACGGCTACACCCTTGTCTTCCCTAGTCTCGAGTCCTTTCACGAGTGGCGTAATCTGGAGGAGGAGACCAAAATGGTCGAATTTGTGAAAGTCCGTGTGCCACTTCACCGTCCAGATCGCATGTCTCAATATCATCGCTCAGGGGGACACCCATGGAAGCAAGGCCGTACCGCCTCGATTCAAAGACCACACGAAACTCGTATGTGCCCGGCATTCCCGTAGCGGACGAAAGAAATATGTCAAAAAACATCCGGAGCGTGTACGCAAGGTTCCGAGTCGAAAAGTGAGCCAAAACAACTTCTCTCTTTCAACATAATCCCGACTCGGAGTTAGCTTGACGGAGAAGGCTGCTCTGCATCAATCAGCTTCAAAACCTATTACGATACGGAGGAAGTCCGAGCGTGTTGCAAGTCTTGGGGTAAATCTTGGATGAATTTGTACTGAACTCTCACCAGATGTTGCTCAACATTCGCATGAAATTGGTCTCGCTAATCTTCCATTTACCCGACGAGGACGCAAGGCTGCTGCCCAGCAAGAAAAAGAAAAGCCCGCTCGCAAGCAGCCGAAACTGTCCCATGGATCCTCGCCCGGCTCGACCGCTGCTGCCGCGAGTAGCACTTCGGGTGCGCAGAACTCGGAGCATCTTGCCAGTGCGATCTCTCTTTTGGCGCCCCTACCTGGGCAGACGAACTTTGCTACTCAACAACCGGCTCCCGTGTCCTACCCCCCCTCAGTACAAACCACAGTCAGCCCCTTCAGCGGTGGGACCGATGGCGCACGAGCGTTGGGAAAACATGGCCACTCTCTTCGAGTCCGTGCGTGGGCATGCTCGGACGTTCGAATACCCTAGTGCGAGCGTAGCTGCACTGGAGACGGTGCTCATCCGACTTTATTTGGAGAGCCCTGTGACGCTGGGATCGCAGACACCTGCAGTATTAGCAGCGCAGCCGAGCCAGAACGTCGTTCAAAGCGCAATCGACCCCAACATCCAACCAAATCTTGGGGAGGATACTGATGCGAGCGGGTCTGACGACGGGTGAAGCAGTGTAGAGGAAGGTGGTTTGAAAGGACATTAATAAATTATTTGGGTGTACCATTTCTTGTACTTCGCACGATTAAGCTTTCCCCGGTGATCATGACATCACCATCAAGTCCTTGCAATCTACCACCACCCGGCCAACGATGTCGGCCTTGTCCTTTGCGAAAAGCGCCTTCAAGACAGAGAAACCTCACGTCCGTCGCTATCCCTCCATCGCGCACCCATCTAACCCAGCACATACAGAGCTCAATCACAGATTGGGTTGACATTCTCACTGCGGACTCGGTCGCGGATGAGGCATACGACGGGTCAGTTTACCCTCGCGGGCTCGCTACTATCCCGCTTATCAACTCTGCCAGAATTCCAGAGCTCGTCGACTCCATAAACCTTCAAGGGGCTGGGTGATTCATGTGCTTATCCTCCCCCGAATTTCCTCCTCAACGCTCGCCTAGTCCAACAGAGGCCTCGCGAGCGATTCGGAAGAAACTTAAGCATGGCCGCCCTCACCAGCAATATCGTGCCCTCGTTGTTCGTTCACTCGCTGATCTTCTGTCCCGCCGATCCTCAATGTCTCGCGTCATCAGATCCTGAAGGCGCTGGTGGAGAACTGTGGCCACAAATTCAGAGTCCGTTCTCGGCCCACTTCAGTGCCTCAGCGTACTCACACTAGAATCAGCCACGTTTGCGGATGGCCAGCTTACGGACACACTTAAAAATCTCGCAAACGACCCGAGCACGGATAAGAAGGTCAAGAAGAAATTAATATTCATTCTCGGGTCGTGGGCAGAGCAGTTCAAATCCGAACCCTCCATGTCGGCCGTTTCGGGACTCTATAAGCACACAAGGCATGAGCGATCGCATAACCTCGAAGCCCTTGGTCTGCCCGACGTTGAGGCACTGGAACGCGAAGCCAAGAAGAAAGCCAAAGCAGAAGAGCGTGCTCAGGCCAAGGCAAAACTTCGTCAGGATGAGTTGGACCGGCGGCGCCGCGACAAAGAGCGGAAAAATAAGCCGAAACGCGCGCCGTTTGACTTTGAAAAGGTTGGTGGAAGGTACATTTGCGGTCTACATCTGCTGATAATTGCTGCCCAGGAAAAACCGCTCGTTTTGGCGAGCATCGTTGAGGCTTCTCAGGCAGTCGAGCAATCTCGTCAACGCAATCACGGTATGTTAGTTTAACCTTCAGATGCCGTCTTCATCCTCATACTCCCCTGAAGCTCGTGAACCAGGAGAGGGAAAGCCTTCTCACAAACGCACGAGTTCAAGAATGCCTCATCATCGCAAAACAAGTCAGGAAACCCGTCGTACGATATATCCAAGTACGCAGATTTCAGCATCCCTGGGACCGTTGTTGACATTGTTTACAGCTGGTCGAGAACGAGGAACTCATCGGTACTTTAATTGAGACAAACGACCGCATAATAACGGCTTTGGAGATGTACGATAAGCTGTCGACCCCGAACCCGGAGGGCCAAACAAACGACGTAGCGGCCAAGTTCGCTGGCGTTAACATCAATTCGTCGGAAACCGAGCTCAACAAGCTGCAAGAGAAACAACGTGTAGCGGTTGCGCGGGCGAAGCAAAATTCCTTCCGAGGAAAAGCGCCCGCAGACGACGCTCACCTGCATCCTGATCTCCAGGAGCTTAGCTTTGGCGCAATGGGCTCCTCGTCGCAGAATCTTCCTCCGCCACTTCGGCCATCTACGCTGTCGGATGACGGAGAAGAGTCGAACGATATTTATCGAGGTTCGCTCTCGGATTTCAGCGACTATTCCTCTGACGAGGAGACCCATAATGCGGCGGGTCCCTCGACGCACAAGGATTATGTCACTGTCTCGGACGACGAGACGGCCGGCTATGGAACCAAGAAAGTCGGTAGCCCCGTGTCCAGGGCGCTTTGGTGGACGTTGACGACCCATTCGCCGACCCATTCGCTGGATGAGCAAGCTGGACAAGACGCTCGTTCCTTTCTAACCCATGCTATACCATCTATCAACCGATCCTAATTCTGTACATAGACCGGGACTTTTTCAACTTGATTCGCGGTTATTTATGCGTAAAACTACATGGAATGATTAGGTGTATGTACTTTTTCAAGCGAGTCAAAGTTATTCCCAGTGTACGATTGTTCTCTCGTTCCCTCCGACCCAGAACGGCCGAAGCTTCTCTGGTAATGTAATACCTGTGAGCTCGCCTTGCTCATCGAATTTGGCACCATTTTCCAGGAGCGCAATAATGAGCCGCGGGATTGCAGCCGCAGTGCCATTCAGCGTATGCGCGAATGCGGTCGGTGCAGTTGATGTCGGCGAATTGTCTTTGTAACGGATATGTAGCCGGCGAGATTGGTAGTCTGTGCAATTGGAGAGGGACGAGACTTCGCCCCAGGCGCCGCGCCCGGGCATCCACGCCTCCATGTCGTATTTTCGGTAAGCGCTGGCACCCAGTTCTTCCGTCGGCATGTCCAGAACCCTGGGTAAGCATTCAGCAAGATGTTGTGTCAGGCACAAAAAGTTAATCACCTGAACGGGAGACCGAGGCCATCTAAAATGGCCGTTTGGACGACCTTCATGTCTTCCATCATCTTCTCGCTCTCTCCTTGCCTCGTCACGGCAAACAGCTCCACTTTGGTGAACTGGTGCACCCGGTATAGCCCGTGAGTATCCCGCCCTCGAGCCCCAGCTTCCGCGCGGAAGGCGCGGCCCACACCGACCACTTTCAGTGGTAATGTGTTCTCTGGGAATATTTTATTGGCGAACATACCCGCGAGGGGGATTTCGGATGTCGCGGATAATATTAATTCGGAGGACTTTGAGTGAATCTCGTACACCTGCGAAACCGGAGGATCTGAGTTGTCGCGCGGGTGGAAACCACACCGGCTGGCGATTTCAGACTTTACAACGTCAGGCGTCGTGACGGGGGTAAATCCATGCTTGATAGCGATGGAGAGAGCGTAATTTGTGAGCGCCAGCTCGAGGAGAGCGGCTTCGTTTAGTAAATAATACCACGAAGAACCTGTTACGGTGGCTGCACTCTCCAAATCCAAAAGATCGAATTTTCGTGCGATCGTCACGTGGTCGCGTTCTGGCGACGCCGGAATGGGTTCTGGGCCGTGAGTGAGGAGTGTAACTGCTGCAGATTCGGGGCCAAGAGGCGAGGATGGGTGCGTGTCGTTGGGGATAGCAAGAGCTAGAGAAAGAAGGTGGTCTTCCACCGATGCCAGGGTCGGTTCTAGCCGCGCGATTTCCTCCTTGATTTTCAAGGCGTCGGCCATGGCAGCGTCCTTGGCCGCCGTGTCATTCTCCTCTGCGCTCCGCCGTATGCGTTCTCCAACGACTGACCGAGCGTTTCGTTGGACGTTCAGAGCGCCGGACAGAGTTTTAAACTCTGTGTATGCCCGTGCAACGGATTGTATGGCATTTAACGGGAGATGGGCCTTGCGATTCAAGGCATTGGTGGACTTGTACACCATGTTTTCAGACACATTGCGGTAGTCGAGCCGAGGCATAGGTAGCGCCCTCTGCCGACTCGGGGCGGGTGCATTTGTGGACGAAAGCCTGCACTGTCGTTTGGCTCAATGTAGGGTGTTTGACACGGGACACTCGGTGAGAGACGAAGATCCTCACCCGAATATAAGAAAGACCGGATGGCTGGGTTTGAGCAGCGAGCCAACGGCGCCATGAAATGTGGAGAGATGGACGTGGGAAATTATTGAAGCTCCGGGTCAATAAGGCACAATAACGCGTCTTCCTTATGGCCTCCTCGACCACCAAGAGCAAACCGGCCAACACGGTCGAAACTCCCTACGAACTTCCCTGGTACGTGCCTTTCACTGTAATCCGAGTTCCATCTCCAACTTCTCCTAAGGGTCGAAAAGTACAGACCGACTATCCTGGACGATGTAGTGGGCAACGGGGAGACCATCGACCGCCTAAAAGTCATCGCAAGGGACGGTAACTGCCCACACATCATAATATCGGTTGGGCCATCCACGTCACGCGCGCTTTCACCTTTTCATACGCGTTCTAGGGATTGCCAGGCATTGGCAAAACGACCAGTATCCATTGTCTGGCACACCAGCTGCTGGGTGATGCCTATAAAGAAGGAGTGCTGGAGTTGAACGCTTCGGATGAACGGTAATTCATGCCGATTCAGGTGCTCTATTCCGTGTCTGAACATCTTCAGTGGCATTGACGTTGTTCGGAATAAAATAAAAGCTTTTGCGCAGAAAAAAGTAACGCTCCCGAAAGGTCGACACAAGATTGTGATCCTCGACGAGGCTGACAGGTACAAACCTTGTTTACCCTTTCTTTCATCGTCCTGACCGGTCCGAGCATGACCTCTGGTGCCCAGCAGGCGCTTCCGGCGCACGATGGAAATATTTTCCAACACCACCCGGTTCTGCCTCGCGTGCAACATGAGCAACAAAATCATCGAGCCTATACAAAGTCGATGCGCAATCCTACGATATGCCAAATTACGGGACCCAGAGATTCTGAAACGGTTGCTTGAGATTTGCGAGATGGAGAAGGTACGTCTACCCATCTCGAGTAGTCGGGATCCCTTCAACTCGTCTTATAGGTGGAATATAACGATGACGGTCTTACCGCGCTCATATTCACGTCCGAGGGTGACATGCGGCAAGCAATCAACAACCTCCAGTCGACCCATTCTGGTTTTGGTTTCATTTCTGGGGACAACGTCTTCAAAGTCTGCGACCAACCTCATCCCATCATCGTCCAGGCTACCATCCGAGCCTGCACGAAAGGCGACATAAACACCGCGATGGAGAAGCTGACTGAGCTTTGGGAACAGGGGTATAGCGCGGTGGACATTGTAGTCACTATATTCCGGGTGGTCAAGACTTTTGACGAGTGCGCCATTCCTGGGTATTTTCTTTCATATTCTAATCCCATGTCATCAGAATGCCCGAGCACACGAAACTGGAATACATCAAAGTGGGTTATTTATCCAAGACTGATCATCCTCCATTTATGTTGTCCCTAGGAGATCGGTTTCACGCACATGCGAATCTTGGAAGGTGTCGGCACACTGCTCCAGCTGGCCGGTTTGGTGGCCCGTCTTTGTAAAATGGTAAGCGCCTTGCGTTTTCGGTGGGAGTTTCGAACTTACGCTTGCACAGAACTTGAAACCAGAGCTATTTGCTATATAAGAACATCCTCGAGACTGTAATTCTAGCTAATTCGGCGCGTCAATGATTCGCGTTACACCATCATGTGCTGTGACAGTTCCGCGCCCTGACTAATCGCATAAATTTTGCTCTTTGCTCTTCCTCTTCTCCGACGCTTGCCTTGGAGTCGCCGTCATGTCCTCGTTGGAAACACCGGTCTCGCGACGACTGCAGTCGGTCAAACACATAATCATCGTCTTGTCCGGCAAAGGTGGCGTCGGCAAGTCGTCTGTGTCCACGCAATTGGCCTTGAACCTGTATCGATCGACTCCGACTGCTCGAGTCGGCATTCTTGATGTCGATCTCACCGGGCCATCCATTCCTCGAATGCTGGGCTTGGATGGACATGGCGTACACCAGAGTAGCGATGGCTGGGTTCCCGTTTACGCGGATGGAGCGGAGGCCCGACTGGCGTGTATGAGTGTAGGGTTTCTTTTGAAGAAGAAGGGGGACTCGGTGGTGTGGAGAGGCCCAAAGAAAAATGGGATGATCAGGCAATTCCTGAGCGACGTTCGATGGGGAGATTTGGATTACTTGGTTATTGATACGCCCCCTGGTGAGTTTGAACTGCAGCGCAGGATTCCACTTATTAAACTTGGGCTTTTGATAGGGACGTCCGACGAACATCTGTCGCTTCTCGAGCATATGGCTCCCGTTCATTCGCGCCTTTCATCGGTCATTGTGACGACGCCCCAAGCAGTAGCTCTTATGGACGCCATGAAATGCCTTTCATTCACTCGAGCGGTAAACTTGCCGATCCTCGGACTTATCGAAAACATGAGTGGATATGTATGCCCGTGCTGCGGGGAAATCAGCAATGTGTTCTCGACCGGCGGAGGCGAGGAGATGGCGCGACGCGAAGGGCTGAAATTCCTGGGGAGTTTGCCGGTGGACACTGAGCTCGTCAGCCTTCTAGATGCGAGTGAAGTGTCAGCGGACGCGCCCAGCCCCGAGAAGCCCGCAGAATCTTTCCGACTGCTAGAAGAATATTCAGCCACACCATCTGCGAAGCTGTTTAACCACATTTTGGAGGGTGTCGCGGTGTCGCTTGCCGAGAGCCGTTGATGCAAAGAGTCGTGGGAGGCAGCGAGGCAGTACGCGAGACAGTACGCGGTTATACGGCGTAATTGCGGCGATCAAAAACGCCTCGTTGCATTTCCCGTGACCGTTGAATCAAACCTCGACCACTCTCTCTTTCAACTACCACGGCCGTCAACGTCTCTCCCTCATGGCTCTACCCTGCTAATACTCCGGCTTCGCTCTCGTTCCCCTTGTAATTGCTTGTACACATTCTGTTCGTTCTGCACAAATACACGCCCGTGGCGGGCCCTTGTGCGCGACTTGGTATTCGACCTCAGGAACTTCAACACGCGATGCCCACGCGTAAACTTGGTGAGCGAAGCTCAAACTCTGTTTATAATTCCAAATTTTCATCCAAAATACGTACTTCTTCGTGTTATAGGCCAGACTCCAATCTTCGAAATGCACGACCCCCTTTATACCCCCGCAGACGACGATCCGTTCAACATCAAGCCTCTCCTGCTTCAGCCCCGCCGCCGGCGCTCAAGCATGCTGAACAAGTGGATCCAAGATCAGCAACAGGTACCTGACGTCGTAGATGTCGAGGATGGGCCATCACTTCCTCTTTCCGGGACGCAGTCCAATCCGTATCTGGCCTACCCGGAATTGGGTACTCCAGCATTCCACGAAAGCGTCGCGTCCATCAATAGCTACGATCTAGTGGAGGACGACGATATACCGCCTGAGGATGAGGTACGATGGCATCTCTACTCTCGTTTCTTTGTCTAACGCGTGCTTGCAGATACCGACAACACCAGTAACGACCCCTTCCCGGCGGGGCCCTAGGCTCTTACAGACGCCCTCGTCATTTCGCAGTTTTCATAACCCGTTTCGCTCAAGTTCGCCAGCAGGCTCGCTAGCAACTTCGACTGGAACTGTGCCACGCAGCCCAAGCCTCAGCCTTTTCTTCCCCCGCGCCACGCGCAGTAGCTCTGGTTCAGCGCATGGGCAACATACTCGATCGTCGAGTCTGTCTGCGCTCAATATCGTGGGAGAGGCTTCACCACTCCCCTCTCCTGCCCCCAAATCCAGATGGCGTCCTAGTGTTCTTGGACACTTCGGAATGTCTCCTTCCCAGACTTCTGTTGCCCCTTCCGATACGCTCCACACACGCTCCCGCCCTAGCATATCGTCCAACCATACCTACACCACGACCACACTAACCATGACGGATAGTGATATCCCTGTTACTCCACCTCGAAGCTCGGCTTCCGAGTCTGTTCGAGCGCGGAGTCGTTCGATGCTCAAATTAGCTGACAACGCTTCTTCATATTCCGTTTGGTCTGGCCCTTCGTATCTTGACGAGCTCGGGGAATTTTCACGGTCCCCATCCGGATCAACTCGAGGTGCGATATCCACGATGTCCTACGACGGATACATAGGCATGCCTCCCCGGCCTCAGCGAATGCCCCTTGGTCCCAAACCTGGATCGCGTCTGGCTACCTCAAACCTCGATCCCTGAGACCATTAACCGGCCCGCGAAGCAGGACAACCGACCCGAGGTCGCCTATTCTTCCGAAAATAAGAACCGTGGTATCCCCCGCGTCTCCTTCGCATCTCTTGGGACTCGGAAACGGAAGAAGAGACTCGTCATCAGTGGCATAGCAGCCGGTGATACTCGCAAATTCGAGGCGGCTAAGCGGTGGTGCGAGGTATGAGTCGATTTATTTCCGAAGATTACCCTCTAATGGTACGCAGAGCTTCGGGGAAGTGAGAGAAATTCTGAGGATGCCCAACGATGACCTTCATGTCCACTTCCGGAACGTCGACGTAGCAGACACGGTAAGCGCATTCGAAGTCATGGAAGACCCAGCTCTGACCAGAGCCCTAGGTATGTCGACTTCGCGCCAAGGTATATATTCGCGGTGTCGGGAGTGTGAACCTCTCGTGGTATATTGCCAATGGCACGGAAAACAGCCGATAGATGCCTTGATTTGTGTGTCCTTTTCTCATTCCAGCCATCCCTCGCTGACTTGCATAACTAGCTCGTCTGATATACCTAATCTATTCCATTTCAAATTGCACATAATCTTTGGAACACGACCCATTTATGCCCTTCTCGTCGACTCATGACAATTATGCGTTAGTGCTTCAGTATTTCTTGGTCGTCCAATGTCTGACTTTAAGCCAGCCACCCATGCCGGACTGATACTTATCCTATTCACCTTTACTCAGCACTACCTAATTACAATGGTCGATCCATTCCCTCATACGCATCCTCATATACCTCTCTCGTCGCAATGCTATCATTTCGGACTGTCTTTGTAGTTAATCGCTGTTGTGGGATTCCAATGTATTACTCGAGCTCGAACTATGCTTTTAGACCTCACTTTTTGTGCGAACTCGGAGACTTCGATGCATAGCCATCATTCTCGACTCCTGTCAACGATCAACGCATCACATCCGTACTTCCACAACGCTCCCGTGGCGATTTTCCTGCAGTGGAGGCCATGTTAAAGTGCCTGGCTGTCAATTACTAGTCTCCCATTTCTCTGGAAGAATGGCGCATTCCGGTAGGGGCCCCCGAAGATCTCGATGAACCTATTCCACTTGTTATAGTGCAAGGTTTCCTTGGCGGTGGCACCACCTGGCTATGGGGAAATTTCGAACACTATTTGAACCTTGGTACCAAATCCCCGAAGCCTCGGCGAACCATTATCGTGAGGTTTGTGAATTGCCTTTTGAAGAACAAGATCATTTCGAACTGGCTTTTCAGTGTCGGCCCCGTCAGCTCGTTGCATGATCGTGCTTGCGAGTTGTATTATGCTCTACGGGGTGGTACAGGTGAGCCTTCACGGAGTCTTCCTATCTGCTCAACCAGGCAATAGTGGACTATGGCACGGAGCACTCCGAAACCCACAATCATTCCCGCTACGGCAGGAAGATTCCGCAAGGTCAATATCCACATTGGTCGCCAGAGAAACCTTTGCATTTCCTTGGACATTCAATAGTACGTGTTCTGAGTCTGTTTGCAAGTAATAGGCATTTCATTTGTGTTTGTCGCAGGGCGGTCCGACCATAATTAAGCTCCAGTCACTCATCAAGCAGGGGCATTTTGACCCGGGCGCACAGACGCGGATGATCCTTTCTATAAACGCAGGTGTGTATCTAGATCTCTTCCCGCGATTCCGTTATTCACAGATCTCCCAGTCTCCTCTCCTTTCCGGGGCACCCCGGCAGTTTATCTGCTCGGAGAACGTGCAGATGCTGCACCGGCCGTAAGGCCGCTTTCCTTTGGCTCAATGGTGGGGAAAGGAGTTCATATTCTTTCTTTTATATCACCTCTCCTGCCCGGGCGCTGGACTTGCATGGCGACTGCCGTTCCTTGACTTATCGCGACGTTTCGTTGCTATCTCTATTGAAACAGCTTTGGAAAAGTGACTGGGCGGAGAGCAGAGATGCTACTCCGTTCGACGTCACTTTCCAAGCAGCAGACGAGCGGGAAGCTAATGGGGAAGGCAATTTAGACCCAAACACGTTTTATCAGAGCCATGTTGCGTGCATGGTAAATGGTTCTTGTCCCCTTCTCGAGTACCAATCATTGAGCCGAAGTTTTTAGACTCGAGCACGTTCCGAAGGATTGAAAACTCACACCCCGTCGATGTCCCATATTGCCTCGCCCTTAATGTACCTGTCCGCGCGTCAGGCTCGGAAGATTCGAGTATTCTATCCTGAGACCTCCGCCTTCCTTTCTTCACCCAAGTATGGGAGAGGAGCATTGGGCCAACGATGGTGTTGTACCAATATTTTCTCAATGGCATCCACTCTCGTGCCGGTACGTTCTGAGGCTACCCCCTGCAGGATGCGTTTGCTCAGTGCTCTTTCAGCCACACTCGGTGCCAACACCTGAAGTGTTTCAGTCCAACTGGAAGACGATGATAATAAATTGACACTCGAGCTTGAGCCTGGGGTATGGTATGTAAATGAAGAGGAGAACGCAACCCATCTTTCGCTGATTCCGCTGTGGACGGGAACGGAACGCCAGCGGCGATTCTGGATGAGGTTGGGCAAATGGTTAACCACGGTCGAAGGCAAACGAAAAGACTGCTGAGGCTGGTGTATTTATTGACCGCACAGTCTACAAGAACGTATTATTACATGTTGGGAAAGAGAGTGTGATGTCTGGTGGACGTGAATTAGGGTGTATATACATGAAGTGGAACGGATGAAGAAGATGCGCAAGAGGAATATTATGCGATAAAAAGGAAGACGAAAATGACTGAGCGAGAAGAACGCGCAAAGATAAATAAATGGGGTTTGTGCGGATGCGTGAGTGTGATGAATGCCGAATGCTGGTGGATGTATGTATGTATGTAGATTGTCTTCTAGACGTGCACGTCCGGTGACGGCGATGCCGATCCAGGGTGAGGTATTTGAGGTATTGTGAGTTGTCAGAGGATGAGTATGTGCAGAATTGTCGTGCTCCAGAAGCGCCGAGCTCTATCGAAGGTGGAGGAGAAGAAGAAGCAGAGGTCGACGAGATGGATCAGTAAAAAGATACCGACGCATATTCGCCGACAGAAAAAATAGAGGCGAAATAGGAAAGGAATATATCATAGCGGCCTTCAACGGGCAGCGGTCCACTGGCTCCAATCCGCCGGCGCGGAATTAAACTGGGCGGGACGCGAGGGCTGTTGCATCTGCGGTCCGCCTTCATGCGGAGCATAGGGCATCTGGTGCATCCCTCCGCGAGGATGACGGTTGGGCATGGGTCTCCCAGAGTTGTTGCGGGTGTTGTTGGGGGCATTAGGATGCTGGTCGCGGCGGCCAAGGTTCCGACGTCCGTTTGGACCCGCGCCTTGCCCGCCGATCTCCTGGTATGCGCCGCGCAAGTTGTTGGGATGGTTTAGTCCGTTCGGAGCTGGAGTGGGATGGCTAGGGGGATGAGGAGGCGCGAATTGGCCAACCCAGCTACCGTTCACGCTCGCCGGAGCCTGAGTCGGAAATGCCCGAGGCGGCATACCCATCATGGGATGGATCGGATGAGCAAAGGGAGGAGGAGGGTATTGTTGCCATGCCGCCGTTCCATTTTGCGGTTGAGTCGCCGGAGTCGTGGCCGGAGTGGCTTGGTTCGACGCCATGTACTGATCAAGCGCCTCAGGCTGGTAGACGGGAATGAGGGTGCCCTGCTCGTTTTGAATGAAGCCTGTAGGCTGAAGGGGGGCCTGACCGCGAGGATTCGATTGATCAACGCCTACGCTCGGCCGCGGTGGATATGCGGGGTAGGATATGTAGGCCTGCTGAAAGGTTGGTTATTTTCTGGGGTAAAGGACGCAATTGTATAAATACTCACCCCATACATTCCCATTGGCGGCCAGGGGCGTTGCGGGACTGAGGCCGGTCCACTAGCGTCTGAACCACCAGGACTCGAATAAGGCTGAGAGGGCTGTGGTCCTTGCATGGGATACCCCGCAAAGCCAGGATAGTATGGCACGCCGTACGGCATCTGCGGATATGGCTGCGTCCAGGGAGGAGGATAATATCCACCGTTTGGCATGGGATACGGAGCGCTGGGAGCGCCGGCTGACGAGTTGAGGGAAGGAGGCGGCGGGGTCATGGTGGCCGATGCGGGTTCGTCGTACCATTCGCGATACTCGGGTTGGGGTGGAGCATCCGGCGCAGTTGAAGGCTCTGGAGACGGACGACGAGATGCGGGGCACGACTGGGTTTGATCTCGGGGCGGCGCGACTCTCGAAGGTTCTTCCTCGACGGCGTAGCAAGTAACCGCAAAGTCGTCGGGCTCAACAACGCTGACGGCAGGTTCCGGAACAGCCTTCTCGTCGACGAGAGACAGACTTTCCATCGCCGCAACCTCGTCCTTAACAGCAGGTTCGTTCTGTTGGAAATCCGAGCTTGGCTGTTCTTGAGGTGGTTCGGCGGCCTCTGGATAACGACGCTGGGAGCCGTAATGCGAATGGGGAAACCTGCCACGAGCGCGCCCACTATATCTCCAGTTACCGCCACCACGCGGAGGATTACAGTCCCGAAGTTGGACTCGCATGGCGCGCCCATCGTGCACGCGATTGTGCTATAGTGAGAGTATAAGTAAATAGAGGTGAAGAACATCGAATGACTCGCCTCCTCAAAAACAGCGCGAGCCGGAGATTCCGTGTTGTTGAACTTGACGAACGCGAAGGCCGAACGAGCGTTCTCTGCATGTCAAGATAAGTAAAACGAATTGAAAGTCGAATGAAGTAGGGACTGACGCGGCTTGACAACCTTGACCGACTCCAACCCCCCGAAACGGCCAAAGAAGGCGCTTACTCTTTCCTCGTCCCACGCAGCCGGACCGTGCATCTCGAGACCGCCAACGAAAAGAGTGGTAGGATCAAGCTCCTTGACTTCATCGAAGTAACCGTTTTTCTCCTTAGATTCGTACTCTTGAAATGCCGAGCTTGGCAAGTCGCCGTCGGTGCTGGTGGGGGTCGTGGGGAACTGCGAGCCAGATGTCTTGGGTGTTATCGGAGACATTCCCAAACCAGGCGTTTCGGGCATGTCGACTTCTTGTTCTTCGTTTCGATAGGAAATGACGTTGGGGTCATGTACGGAGCTAATCGGGTTTGCAACAACCACCGACAGGGAAGACGGAGGCCTGCGACACGTCAGACTTATTCGAGAGGAAAAACTGGGACCACCAACCTATCCCGAAGGTCGCTCTCACCCCTGTACGCTTTTTTATCAACCCAAACTCCTTGTTCGGCTCGCCGATCGGACTTTGTATCTCCCAGTGGTGGAAAGTCGACCTCGGTCCACTTGTTGGCGGGCGGGTCGAAGAATCCGGGGCTTCTGAACGAAGCAGACGAATCATAGCACTGGCCGGGAGACGCGACAGTAATCCTCTTCCAATCATCCGTATTCGTCGAGCTCATGGAAAAGGAGACCTCGGCGCTCGAATTTCCATGAAGTCCCAATCCGCGCGTGGAGGAGTTTTGGCTGAGATTGGACTGCGTAGTGTTCGGCGACAGACCGAACGACTGGTGACGGGGTTGGCTAGGAGGTGCAAAGTTCTGCACGTGGAATGGGTACGATGTTCCATTGTCGGAATGGTGGAAGGGGAAACGGCCACGCTGGTGTTCAAACCCGAACGGAGCGGGCTGATGGGCCCAGGTCACCGTCAGATGAGGAACGCGCCGAAGAGTCTAGGAACGGTGGTGAATACCGATAACAAGAGACGATAGGGTGGAAATACCATTAACGCGCTGACGGAGTCGTCCCGATGGCTCCATTTCACTTCCCAGCAACTTCCATTCATTTGAGGAAGGCGTGGTCCGTCATGCGGGTATGGGAGGCGGTTAATAGACGAGTCACGTTCCTGGTCTACAGAAAAAATGAGATGAAATCCTGGCTTTCAGTCATTATTTACCGTTGGCGGCTTCGGAGGGGTTGAACAATCCAAAAGATTCCAGCGGACCAAAGTGAGCGCAGAGCATTCTAATTGACTGGGAGACTGGTCAGCGTTCTGCGGAAATAAGTGAGGCACAAGCACTTACGTTTTCGTCGAAGACCACGGGTTGGAGGAACAAACCAGGGTCGTTCGTGGAATCCCGGTCAGAGCTTGTGTGGTTCTCCGCATCGACTGCCTCCGTATTATACAGAAGGGATAAATATCTATGGAACGATTAACGATCCAGCGACGACGAAAATGTGAAAGAAATTACTTTGTATTCCGTGGTCTCCAAATCCTCATGGCAAGAGGGGGATCCAACTGGATGGTTTCGCCCTTACCGCGGTCACCAGAAGGAATGAATTGTACCGGTGCCCTGGTGAACGCGATCAGTAAATGACGAAAAACACAGAGGTGATGATACGCCATAGTGCGTGCGAGGGAAGAATGGTGCTTCGCGCGGCATCAACAGAGAAGTCCGAGTCGAAACGGATCGCTAGGAGAGAAGGGGTCGGGAAGAGAGGGTCCGAAGGGCAAAAGAGAAGCGACACAGGTGGCAGTGCCACGACGGCGTAGATTAGAGTAGATGTTATTTAATCTACGCAGAGCGAAAGTCGGCGAAATCCTGGCTCGCTCCCACTTCCTCGCACCTACTGAGGCTGCGAGGCTGTCTGGCTGATGCCAAGAGAGAAAATAAAATAAACTGAACCTACCGGTATGAAATCAACAATGTGCGAAAAGCACGTGCTGGTTCGTAGCGCAGAACACGGCCCAAGAAATGTTTCGGAGGGTTAGAGTGGAGGGTGTGGATTAGAGAGGAAGCTGCAGCAGCGTTCTGAGGAAAAACGACGCGTTAATATGGAAAGCGACGCGATGAAAAAGGACCAAACCTCGCATTGGACAAACGCGCATACGCCACCTTTCGAGTCTTTGACGAGCTTGATGCTTTTGACCTCGGCATGCTCGGATAGATGTTCAGAGAGTAAACGGGTTAACTCGGACTGCTCGATGTGGACAGGAAGACTAAACGTCGTCAAAGACAGAACATGAGCGAAGAAACGACAATTACCTCCCGACAAACACGCTAGCGTCGTGCGGCATCTTTTCGACCTTTTTGACGTTGGACGCGTCGAGGTTGTTGGTGGTGTTGGGGGCCTCAACAAGGGAAGCTTCGCGCGGGTGCGGGGAAGGAGGAGGAGAAGAAGGAAGAGTGTCGAAGCGCGTTCCCCAGGTGCGAGGAGAGGATTTGGGAGGCATGAGGGTGGTAGAGAGGATAGAGAAGGTAGGGATCTTCTGTGCGAGTGTGCTGGAGATGGTGGTGGAAGAGGAAGAGGCGCAGAAACAAGAACCAAACCGTGCTCAAACAAAGAACCAAACTCGACCGGCCGGAGGTGTGATGCGCAGTTACCCCGCATTCGTCGATGAAATAATCGAAATAACGAGAGGAAATTGATTTTCCTGTACATCACATACCAGAATTCCCAAAATGGAGGGTTTCGTGGTTCGCA
The DNA here is from genome assembly GCA_029378385.1 of Mycena metata. Classification (NCBI taxonomy): domain Eukaryota; kingdom Fungi; phylum Basidiomycota; class Agaricomycetes; order Agaricales; family Mycenaceae; genus Mycena; species Mycena metata. The sequence continues at coordinate 2,125,658 of JARKIB010000001.1, read as the reverse complement.
GAGTTTATTTGCGCAGCCGGCATCACTCTCACGGCGGCGGAAAACGTTTCACGATGACCGACGCGTCGAATTTGTGTGCGTTATAGCGAGGGTGAATGATCTAAGGCCTCTGAGTGGACGATAGGGTACTGTCATGTCAATCGAAGGCCATGGCATCAACCCGCGAGGCAGACCAGAACCCTCGTCCAGTTGAGAAATTCATTTCCTTTTTTTTTTGCGCCGCTCGAACCCGCATTTATTACGTGGAATCACCGGTATACGGTGCGTAGTCCGAAGAAGTCCTTTGTCCACGGGAATAACAAGTTGCGATAGAAATAAATGGTCGCCGCGTCGAAGGAAAAAAAAAGAGAGGATCGTCGGAGACTCTGGAGCTGCGCATCAGACCCTGAAAACAAGTAAAGCGAGGCGTACCTATCGCTGATTTGCAGGGTAGCGCTTCGAACGCAGTAGATCATCCAAAAGCAGCCAACATAATTAAATCTTAATGTACACGTCTGGAACGTTCTGATGACTGTGGTTGCCAATGGATAACCGAGGAAAAAATGTGGACGCGGGGCAGGGCAACCGAGGAAGAGTTGCAAAGAAGCAACATTCCAATGATGGCGGAGTTCGAAATCGACGCTGTGAACTTCTGTTCCTGATTTTTTTTTTTTGGTACTCCGTTTTGACGCGTAGAATCGGCAGGGCGCCTCCAATGAGCCACAGAAAAAAAAGGGACGCACTGGCTGTTCTAGGTCCAGGCAAACGCACGTTGGACTCGGGGAAACGGACCGATTCGACGTAAAAAACCTGAATTTAATCCGTCGAAAAGAACCTCGCATGATCATGGAGCTCGAAGCAGCGCCGTACCCGCGCTCCCGCCGTCACGGTGACAGTCAGAACCTATCGCACGCAAAAGGTCCAGCACAGATTCCGAATAGAGCAAAGAGGGAAGACCGGCGGTGATGGACGAGTGTTTCATGAGTCAGAGATAAATTCGCGGTCGGTGAAAGAGTTGAATCCAGCCGGAGCGTTGAATACAGGACCACACGGCCATGAGAAGGATGGCAAACGAGATAACATGCAATTGATGCAAGGTAGGGATCAAAGAAATTACAGAGGTTGTTGCCAAATATCAACAAACTCGGCAATTTAACTCGAACTTCGTCTTCGATCACTTCTGCAAAATGTCCGACGATGGCTTTGGCGGAGGAGGAGGCGGCGATGACTTTGACTATGATGGTCCAAGGTATGTTTTTACCCAGAAAGCAACGCGGAACCTTAGAAAACGCTGACCTTTGTCAGTTTCGGCGGAGAAGATGCTTTTGTGTGTAGCCTGCTCGTTGATACTGGCTCTGGCTCTGAATATACTGTTCTCGTCGCTCTCTGCCTGATAGGATGAACACTATGATCTCCTTGCTTCAGGAAGCCCAGGACCCAGAGAATCCTGACGGTGAAGGTGCCGCCCAAGGAGAGGACGGGGCTCAAGTAAACGGTGTCAATGGCGCGGACCACGACCAGGAGATGGCGCACGGAGAGGATGCCTCCAGAGACAGCAGCGGGCTCTGGAATGACGGGCGAACGACAACCGAACAAAGTCAGAGTCACAACTCCGTATTTGACGAAATACGAGCGTGCACGGATACTGGGTACGAGGGCGTTGCAGATTAGGTCTCGTCTTTCATATCTTTCCACGATCCTCCGCTGACTTTGCAACCATAGCATGAACGCGCCGGTCTTGGTACCATTAGACGGCGAAACGGATGCCCTTCAAATCGCCATAAAAGAGCTTTCGCAGCGCAAAATCCCGCTCATTATCCGACGGTACCTTCCAGATGGTAGTTTTGAGGATTGGAGCGTGTCGGAACTCATTAACGACTGACCAATCTTCGTCTTCTTGTATTCTATATGATGTGAACTAAAGCTTTCGATCCAATGATATAAGACAGAATTGAAGTGCACTACTTCGCCCTGTCGTTCGAAATATGTTACCAGAATAAAATACCAACCCTCATGCGCGTACAGCTCGCCCAGCCCTTTGCGGCGGCTTGGGTTTCGGCGGGCTACGCATTGACAGGTCACCCATACCGTCGTACAAATCCATCTCCACATCGCCAGCCTTCTTCGTAAAGAGCAGCTTTCTATCCGTAGGTTCCAATCCCTTCATCGGCGACGCCACCAGTGCGCGGCGTTTCGAGGGACTCGACTCCGGGGTATAATGGGAATTTCCATGACGCCTCTTGCTGGGAGACAACGGCGGGGTGGAGGTGGAAGTTGCTTTGGGCGGGACGTCCGGGCTCACTACCATGGCCGTGGGAGGAGGGGGCACATTTTCTTCGTTCTTGCGAGGCTTCTTTTTCGTGTCTGTGAGAACCAGTTAGCATCTACGTCGAACTCTGTGGAGAATCACGCGTACCCTTTGTAACCTTCGTTTTGTTCTTGGTAGAGGTCACGACCTTGAAGTTTCCATTCATACTCACATCCCCGTCCTTCACCACAAGCGTTTGTTGAACCTCCCAGTCGGATGGTCTCATCTTCTTCCAGTCCTCGATCACTCGTTCGACCCATGTGTCGGTATCGGCGACGACATGATAATCAATTATCCCCGCCCATTCGGCAGCGGGAGGGGTGCGGTTTACGAAAACAACCTTGCCTAACCAGGGCTTGGCTTTCGAAGGACTGGAGGGTGCGACGGAATGGACAGTTTTGGCAAATTCCTTGACCAATTTCTTGAATCCGTGCACTTTGAGTGACGTCCCCATGATGATGAGCATATCCGGCTTCCGCGCTAAATCTGCGGACTGGATTATCCCAATATCGTCGCCGAGGGGATGCGGTTCGTCGTAGAGTACAATAGCTGGACGCAATGAACCGACTTTGATCGTACGAGCTGAGCGGGCAATACGAGCTTCAGCTAAGACGCAAGAGATGAGATTCGAGGCGCATTCGAGGGATATAAAGTCGCTGACCGCGTTCGAGGCATTCTGGGCAATCGGGGGCGAGCCCTTCGATGAACTGGCTTATGTGCTCCGGTGTGCATGGGTATTCGGCCGAGCATGACCTGCAGCGGACACGGTGGATATCGCCAGTGTAGCTGCACGTTGCGGACCTCCTTCGTTCTAATCTTGGACTTTCCCTTGCCATTAGACTTGGCCTCGTCGCTGGCTGAGCCGAGAAGTCCTGCCCTTGCCTCCAACCCGTCGATATTCTGGGTGTAGGAGCGTAATAGTTTATTCTTTGAGTCGAGAAGCTGAAGGAAATGGTGGGTTGGACCAGGCGCAGCAGCATCGATCGATTGCTTGAGCTGGGCAATAAACGTGTGGAAGACAGCGGTCGATGTCGGGTCGCGGAAGAGCGACGCGTCGAACAGGTCACGTCCCTTGAGAACCACGTCGGGATATTTTTCTTTCACTAGAGCATATAGGCCGTCGGAGGAGCGGAAGTCCTGCAAAGCGGTCAATCGAATTCCAGATAAGAGAAGCTAGACGCACGGGAATGCCTGAAGAGCAGGATATGCCTGCGCCAGTGACGACGACAATCTTTTTGCATTTTGCCACGGACAAGGAAAGGTCCGACAGCCCGCGTCTGGTCGACGAGTCGGTCTTTAGGGCCGCGAAGTCGAGCGTAACGGTCATTGGGGCAAGTTCAACAGGCGCGTCAAAACAAAGGTACACAACGCGCTCAAATGATGTCACGCGCGCGGATTGTTCTCACGAGAGAATACTACTTGGAGTTAGCATTCGGGTGTACGAGATTGGGATTAAAGCAGGGTATAACACCGACGAATTAAAGCAGGGTGTAATTTCTGCGTTCTGCTACTATACAGATGCGTTTTACTTTCTAACTTCATGCTCAGACGTAGCAGTGCGCTCATGGTACCAAATAGGGCTCGTGGAAGAGCAGGTCGAAGGGGTGGTCGAATCGAGGGTCTTGTACGTGCCGTACTGCTCAGTGCCGTAGACATGGCTGAAGTACCACACCTGAAAGTTCGAGACCAGAGCAGTAGCGAGGAAAGGTAAGAAAAGACCGAAAATCTGACCTCAGAAAGCGCAGTCCCGTTGTTGATGCAGCCCAAGTACGGGACGGCGGATGTCTGCGTCTTGAGAGCATTTTCGATTTGCTGCAAGCTGTACGACGTCTTGTTCGACGGAACAATACCAGCCCTGCATAAGATAAATGGTCAGTCAATATAAAGGTAGAGAATGCGGCGAATTAACGCACGAGGCAAGCAGATCGTAGGTTGGGTACTGGTGGAAGGCCCGGATAACGGCGTCAAAGAAGTTGATCACGTCTTGGTTTTTCTTGTACGATGAACCATAGCATGCGACGTCAAAGGTTGAGGTGCAAGTCGCGTGCTTGGAGAACTCGTGGGCCCAGAAGTTCTTGTTCGGCGCGCCTTGATTAATCCAGTAATTGTCTACTACGGTACAGTCAGACATCGGTAAGCGGAATTGTTCTAGTTGACGAACTGTATTCCAAGAGATCAAGCCGTCCAAATTCTTTAATAAAAGTGTCAACACCCGGTCCGGTGTACGCAGGAACGCCGGCTGGGGGCGCAGGGTCATATTGACGCGTAAAGTCGCAGTACTGTTCGAACGACCTGAGCAGACGCGTTAGAAAAACGTTTGGAAAGGAAAAGAAATGTCATACCCGTCGCAGTTATCGGGCCAAAGACCTGCAATATATTGTCAACTTTGAAGTTTCAGACTCAATCCGCACGACGAACCGTGAATCGTCCAGCTACCCTTGGGCAGCTTTTGACCCTGCTTCTCAAGACCCGTCCAAGTCGACCAGAACTGGGTTTGCAGCACCAATCTAACGGTCACGGCGCTCAAAAAAAAATAGCCTTCAATCAATAAAAACTGGTACTAACCCGCCAGGCGTCGGGGAGCAACATGTGTTGGCGATCTTGGTGGTGTTCTCGCACGAATAGACCGAAGGCTCCGACAGACAGGCCGTGAAATTGGGATACGTGTTAGGTACAGAGGAAAAACTGGTGGTGTCCGGGACGGCAAGAACGGCGGACACAAGCAGTGCCAAGACGGCGGAGGCAGACTGCATTTTCGTGGCTAGAAGAAACGAACGAGAAGGGGCGAAGAATCGGCGCCGCCCAAAGTCAATCCTATATAGCTCGGGCTGCACAAGTCACTGTCCGCCTCTGTCTCTCGATAAACGTTTGTGCTTCCATATGGACGTCGGGGATGGAGCGTAGGAACCGCATGTCTTATCACAGGTCGCCAGAAGATCGTTGTGTTTCTCCGTGCGGTGGTTGAAGTGCGGAACAACGATTTTTGATGCGATGTTGGCACGTTTGTATTAAAATGTTACAGTGAGTACAGGTACGGCCAAGGCCAAGGTACAGAATTTCTAGCACTACAGAGCAGCAAGCAAGTTAACAATACACGTCGGGAGTCCATGAGAGTTGCAGTCCAGATTCAGCAAAAAGGTCCAATGTCAAGATGGAAATCAAACGTCTGCCCAGCCACCTTCATCCAGTTTGTACGAGGCCTCGCTTTCAGGGCGGTCGGGGCTGTCTACGAGCTTCGCAACGCGTTCTTCGGCGCGACCTGGAGGGCGAAATCGTCAAGAATTGCCAGTCAACGACCAAGACGACTCGCCTTTACGCAAGAACATTCTCGTCGCAGATGCATGGGAAAGAATATGGCCACCGATGGGCTGTCCAACGATTAAAGTTTCCCATCGGGAGACCGTGGTGGTAGACTTACCTTCAATGCACCGCCAGCCACAAAAGTCATCGTTGCTCCGGGGTCAGCTGCAAACACTATCAGTACAGGACGACAGTTGAAATGGTTCGGTACGCACATTGAACTTGATTCGTAAGGAGGATCGCAATCTGAAATCCCTAGTCAACTAGTCTGCCAAGCATTCGAAGGGACCCCGAACGTTATATTCTTCCGAAAGCTTGGTCAATTTTGAAAGCATCTAATGAGGCGTCAAGAATAACGTGGGGTCCTCGAGAAAAAATCGTGCCTGTGCCAACTGCGAAGGGAGTGAGATCAAACACAGGAGCGCGGCAGAGAACCGACCTTTTGCTGTCTTTCGCTCAGCTGAATTTCGTCAGTCAGTTGGAAACATAACACAAGAAAACTGTTTATACCTCGCCGCGACCCGAGAAATCAGTTCTGAAGAGCGCCATTATACTATCGACGATCTAGCAAGATTTCAGATGACCAGCAGCAACACGAGAAGGAAAGTTTTACCAGCAAACGAAAGTCCTTGTCCTCTGCGAAGCGCAACGAGCATTCATTGATCAATTCCATCTGGTAGGACATCAGACAACATTCGGAAAGACGATTAGAAACGTACCTGGTGTTCGCTATTGAATGCACGAGCTACCCACAGACCACGGTAAGTAAACACTAGCAACGAGAAAAAACCCTACCGTATAGTATATTTTCCAAAGCCATATTTCCGTCGACACCAAAACGGTCTGCGATAGACTTGATGCGGTCTGGACGAAAGGTACCTAAGTTCATCGTCAGGACGCTTGCTTCCGCGGAGGAAAGAGTATACCTTCGGTGTCGATGTACGCGACCTTCCCCGACGCGCCGCCGAGGTCGGGGGGAAGTTGAGCGACAACACTCATGGTATGAGCCAGCTGAGTTTTCCCAGTCCGAAACTCTCCGTACACTGACCGACGCGTTAATAAACATAAGTGAAACCTTGCAAGACGGTATCACACCTTCAGAGATTGACTGGGACATGATTCCGCCTGGGGAAAAAATTAATCAATGAAAGATTGCGTTCAATGGACACGCACCTCCCAGAATCCCATCGACTGTTTTACTTCCCGTACTAATCATAATAACTCTCTTCCGTCTATCTTGAACTTCTACTCCAGTCGCAAAAGAAGAGCCCTGTGGATAGCTGAGGCGCGAGTTCTAACGGCCGGGGAAAACCGAGACTCACGAGAATCTTATGCGCGGCTTCCTAGACGCGACTGAGACGCGACGAAAACCGTGAAAACAGTCGAACGTACCTTGATCTTCTCTACCTTGGCCTCGGACATGCCCTACAGACGTATGAGAGACGAATGAAGACGCGAAAAAGTTGGCTGACCTTGATCTTCAGCATCTGCCGCCTGGTCGTCATGTTCACTCCCGACACGGTGTTAATCGCAGCAGACTGTGTAATAGTGAGGTTAGAGACAAAATCGCGGCGTGGAACGGGAAAAGACGCGCTTTTAGCTTGAGGATATCCTGAACATTGATGCCCTGTAAAACGGCGTAAAATTTGGATATAAGCGCGCAACGAAGAGATACACACGTGCTGCTGCAGCTCGTCGACTGTGTCAAAGTAGGCAGGCTGCTGAATGTGAGTATCTGAGGCGTGAAGAAGGATCTGGCCGCTCACGGTGTCCTCTTCGGCTGGAGGACTTGGGGCACGGGAAGGAGCCTGAACCGAGCCCTGCAAACTTGGCGCACGACGCGGAGGCATTGTATGTTACGGTGGGTGTTGAGGAGGAGAGGGGAGAGTGAGCTCGAGAAGACGACGCGGTGGAAGGGACGAAGCGAGTAGTGCGATTTTACGTTTTGTGATCAGTTTTCCAGCCGCTGCAGATGCGGTTCGAAATCCAAACCAGGCGGGCTGAATTAATCGCTCCCAGCTCTACATATACTATTACAGGTACGTGTGCATTAATACGTCGTATATGAATGTTCAATCACAAGGCAATTGGGTCAACTCGCAAAGAGCTGTTTGGATGGGAAAACCTGAAGAAAGAGAGTTAGGTCAATTAGGATACATATAATGGAGGACCCACTATTTTTGTTCTCCGCTGGGCAGACTGTCGTAAGTTGGAGGTATTTCGTCCGCTTGTTCGTGCACAGTTGTTTCGTGTTCGACGCGCCCGCCGTCCTGGTGTACAAGCACGCCACCCGCTCGTTGGCCGGACGACGAGCCTGTGGGAGGTAGTGGTGGGTAGGAAGAGGGGTCGTTATACTCGCTCTGCGAGCCCCTTCGGCCTTGCGGGCCCCCTCGCAGATAAGCTTGGTATTGCTCATCGTAACCACCCGAAAACCCTCGAGAATCGGGCTCATGCGTCGGATTTGATACGGCGAAAGCCCCACTGCGTCGAGCCCCTCCAGCTTCTCGCTCCTTGGCACTCCGCGGATTGTACTGGTTTCCGCTGGAGCTGCTCGACGGGGCTGGAGGATAATAACCACCGACAGCTTGAGCCTGCTGGGGTACAGCGGTGTAGTATCCTCCTGTAGAGCTGAGGGTCGGCTGATCTTGGGAATATTGCGACTGGGAATATTGGGACATCGGGGGAGGAGAAGCGCTGGGTACAGGAGGACTTTGAGATCTGGTCGATGGTCCATACTGAGAGGTGGCCGGTGTGTATGCGAAGGGAGTAACGAGTCCCCCGGATAGAGGTCTGCCGCTTATGCCGTCAGTCGTCGTCGTCTTCGATGTCCATTCGCGGGAGAGTACCGCCCGTCGCGTGGGTTTGAACCATTCCAGGACCCAACAAAACGGGGCGCGTGCCGGTGACCCGAGCAGGATCGAAGTTTCCGTCAAATTCACTTTTGTACCGGGACCGTCGGCGAATCCAAAATAAAACACCTGCGACGATAACGAGGAAAGCGAGCCCTGGAGGATGCTGAGTTGGTGGACAAGTATTCGGTGGGACGAATTACCTCCAATGACGCCACCCACTATAGCACCCGTATGTGAGGCTCGTGTCCTTGTTGAAGAAGCGACGACTGTTGATCCAGCAGCAATCGTCGACGTTATCTGTTGCCGAGAAAAGGTCAGCAAGGTAACAGCCAGATGGTTTGCATTTACCTGTACAATTGTCGTAAAGGTCTGGCCGTCGGAAGTACCGCTAGAAAATCTGGGGTTAGTATGTTCGATTGAAAACCATCTCGGACAAGTACACTGATGTAAATTGGGCAATCGTGGTCGAGGGCGCCGTGAGTATCGTAGAGGAAGAGGACGTGGATAAGGACGTCGCGGAAGTCGTACAAAGGAGCGCTAGAGCTCGTAATGGAGGAGGCGGTGGAGAGGGAGGATGCTGAAGACGGCAGAGAGGGAGTTGAAGCCGGAGCAGAAGGGGAAGTCGGGGGTGCGGATGGTGAGGACGATGGACTCGACACGGATGCTGCAGATTGCGAGCTCGCGTTGGAGGAGGAGGCAGAACCTGCTCAAAACGGATATCAGTAAGCAGCTTGTCGGTAATTATCGCAAGCAGAACCAGTCGCACTGCCAGGAACGGGGGACGAAGGAGAGACGCTCGCAGACGAGGACATTGCAGCAGAGAGCAAGCGCGGTCAACAAAGTCGGACGAGGGTGGTATATGAGGGGAAACGTTGCTTCCGCGTCCGCCCTTCGATCGCCAGCGGTGCAAAGATAAGGTTCAGGCGTAAACAGCGCAGGATTTCTGTACTGTGGTGGTGGCGAGAGGAGAGGGTAATGAATGGTCAAAAATACCCACCGGAGGAAGCCATTGGATTTGGAGCGTGTTCGTGTGCTTGAGAAATCAAAGCACCCCGCTCCAACAGAACTTTACGGCGTGCTGCAGCCATTTTTAGAAAATTCTGCGCGTCACCCCACGTGCGCGCGCGTCGGGAATCAAAAACGATCTGCGAAGATTCTCCATATGTACAGGAACGCCTATTTAAGGTTACGTTCACCGCCAGTCCTCAGACTGCAACGACACCTCCGCCTGCTAGCGGCTCAGAACGATATAGTTGGGCGGACGTGCAGCGTCGTCCTTGATGGTGCCTTGCGCGTCGGTGATCTCGCCAATGGCGGCCGCCTCAGTCTGGCAGAGAGGAGGTGAGGGACGCCAGTCTAACAAGTAACAGACATACCGCCGTAGCGTCGGGAGCATCAATTGGAACAATATTCGAGATCGCAGATAATTTATCGAGCTGTGAAACACATTTCAGTTGGGCGTTGTCAGTAGACCGGTATCTGCGCACCTTCCAAAAGAGATCGAAAGAGAGCCGACGATCAGCGCTACCCTTGGACTGCGCAACCTTGGGATAGGGAAGGCTCATCTACGCTTGACAGTCAGCCTGAAGCAAGAGGGCAAGAAGTAAGGGGCTCACCCGGCGTGGACGACCTTTGGACGACGGCGAGTCAAGTTCTGGGTTGAAGCGAACACGACTGGACGTCGCGATTGAAGCAAGATTGGAAGAAGACATCGAAAGCGAGTGTAAAGAAAGGTAGTAGTGGTGGTTTGTGGTAGAGATAGAGACGGAACTATTTGTCGAGGGTGGCTGACACGGAGCCAGAAAACTCGCGCAATGGCGACGGTTCGATCGAAAAGTTGAACCGTCGATCGCCATCATCGTTTCGTGGAGCATGCTCACTGTGAGTTCATGATCTGGAGGCCACCACTTAGTAGGCCAAGAACAGAGGAGCCCACAGGAGGTGAAAGAAACATGGTGTTTGTAGTCAGTTCCTTGACGACGACTATACGAGTAGCACTTGGCAAGTCACTGCACAGTGCATTGGATATTTGAAAGTCGAGTAAGAATTATTATTCCTGCAACGTTCACAAACAGGACGGCCGGGGCGGCGCAGATGCCAGTGTGTCGAGACTGTCGAGACCGTCGAATATTGTTCGCCATAAGTTTGATAGCCCGCGAAAAATGAGGGAGCTTCGACCTAGAAGCGAGTCGAAGAAAAGTGGCGCGCAGGGACAAGGGAAATCCTAGGAGCCCTCAGTAGATGGAGCAGCTCAAGTAGGCACGAGACAGGCCCCCCGCGACGGCTTGTCTGCTCTGAAACCCAGAAATCCGTTCCTCCGGGTGAAAATAATTGCTATTCAGAGATCCATTGCTGGTAAAAGGTACTAGGCATTCGGCGCAGACTTCGGGAAGTAAAAGGCGGCCAGCGTTGACCAAATCTTGGTTGAGGGCGGGCAATTTGAATTGAAATTGATCGAACAAAATGTCGTCTTTCTTGTCTTGATCCACCACCATGGCACGCTGTTCCGACGCACACAGATGCTCTCCCCGCACTCCCTGCAACAAGGACCGCATTTTTAAATGCTATTCTTGATTCTTGAAATTTGGTCGAGGGATATCGCCCCAGCAGGCAATTTCCCAGAGCCAGAGTGAGCTCCAACCACGTAGCGCACGGCGGATAAGGAGGCGTGGCTTCTGCCTACACCCTGCATCGACTCTCGATGGCAGGAAAAATCCTGGCAGCGCTCGGCGACGGACTGTGATATCCGTGGCCTCGGAGCGACAAAATAAAAATTGCCAAGGGTTCCCCCCATTTGCGCTTCCAAGTCACAGCATCATGGATAGGATAGGCGCTACTTATTGTGGACAAGATGCTTGGACACCGCCGAGTTGACGAACCGGGTTGACGAGTCGGACATTGTAATTCAGGGCGGCAAAATATCGATTTGGGCATGTCGGACAGGGATTGAAGGTGCGCTTCTTGTTACTTGCATGGGTACACAGTCGATAATGTGGTTGTTAAATCTTATAGCACAATTTTGGGCGCTGCCGCCGTCTTCGTGGCACAATCGGCTCGCCACTGGGTGCTGAGGCTTCAAGTTCGGGCGAATTCTTCTTGTCTTTGGTGCTGGGAAGGACGATGCAATTGCGGTTCACACCGACTCTTCAAACTGTGTCTGGGCTATGCTCAAAGACGCTGCCATGTTAATTCGGTGAGAGTTCGGTTTGCGCGACCGCGTTTGACTCGACATCACGAACACGTAACGACCACACCAAATCGAGTAAAAGTTGGCGAAAAGTCGCAAAATAATGCGAGGGGCGTCGCCGGGCGCACCAGAGAGCTCGAGAGTCCCACCCAAGGTGTTAATGGCCCCGATATTCCAGCAAACAAGTCGTGAAGCCCTCAGTGTCTCGGGAATATGTGGTGCGCGTTCCCAACCTTGATCGACGACGACCCGAGTCTTGGTCTTCCTGTCCACTGGTTGTGATGAGCTTCTCCGCGGTGAATGTTCTCGCCTTATCGAGCTTGCGCATCCCTGACTTGCCCCAGATCTCTATAGCTTGGATGATGGCCCTCTTTTTCATTCTTCATCGGTCGCCGCGAGGACATGCCGTTTACGAAACCACAGCGGCGTCCCTCTATCTATTTCATCCGATGTGGTCCCAGGAACGACGGTCTGGCGCCCACCATGTCAGATGGCTCTTTGCTCGACGCCTGGCTGCTTTGGGTTTGAAGGTTTCTGGAAAGAAGCTTTGGCGGTCATCTGGGGGACATCAAGACGAAGGTTCTGCGCAAGAGGTTCTTCAATGTATGGCTACTATTGGGGCAATACCATTTTCGGCAACCGTGCAAGTCTACGCGTTAAAAAGGCGACGAGAATGAGATCTTCCCCAACAAGCCCTCCTTGACCATGCCCGCCAACGCACGTCCCAGCTGCTCAATCGTCATCCGGACTCCAAATTCCATGACTGTTAACCATCACCACCCAGTCAGCGCCGAACCCTCCTCTAGTCGTAGCGCACTAATGCTCCCCCCTTAGTTCCGGCCCTTTTCTCCCGGCATGTTGACGCGCAACAAAGTGCACGGCACTCGCGTATTCGTCCGGCGCCTGCGCTTTTTACGGCGGCGAATCTTGTATAGGGAATTAAATCTGTTCGTTTTGGTGCGCAACATTGATTTTCGAACGAACTGTCCTCAACCTGCGTTCAGGATATCTACGAGGGGAACTTTGTGATGCACCATATATTCCCTCGACCAGACTACCTCCCCATCTTTTAACCAAGCGAAGGCTCAGACGTGCCCCCAAAATGCAATGTTCAAAAAATTCTTACTGTACAGTTTATATCTACCAAGCCATGTTCAGCACGTTCAAAAACTCTAGCTCCCAAAAATGATTCTAAGCATCGTAAGACTCCGCATCGCCGATAATCTGCACGCCTTCCATCGACGGTGCCGTGCGACTGCGGCTGCGCTTCCGTACGGCGGAAGGCGCCTGATTCTCGGGCTCGGACTGAGTACCAGGATCGGGAGCGGGTGGAGGAGTAGGCACTCGAATAATCGGCGTTGGCCCGGTAAAGTCTCGCCCGGTAAGGCGACCCAACGTTTGCATGTCTGTGGTTCAAATTAGTTCAGTTCTTTGTGAGCGCGGAGAGAGGTTACCAATGGGTATGCGACTTTCCAAGCAACGAGTGATCCTGGCGCTGTCCTTCTTATCCTCGGCCTTGAACTTGTTTTTACACGCCGTGCGACTACGCCCAGGCAGCACCAAAGAGATGAGCTCGTAGTTTTCGCCGTGCTGGGATAAAGCCTGCGGGAACGTCAGTCGAACGGTGCAGTTATCCGGGAGCTCGACTTACTTCAAAAAAGAGATCCGTCTCCTCCGCGCTCCAGCGGGCGCCACGGCATTTCTTGGTGTACGAGGCCGAGTTAACGAACTTGGTACGATCGGACTCGACAACGTGAGTGTAGTTGGTGGTATCCGGTTCCTCCGCTCGATCCACGGTGAGAGATTCCTCGTCGATAATCGTCTCGCCATTGGGACCGATGCGCACTTGCACGGTGAAGCGGCTCGCGGTCAGATCTTGGGAATAATCGAAACCGCTGCCAGATGCATCAGCAATGACTGGCGCAGCGTCGGCAGGCTCGGATGGTCCGACGATAACTTCGCCAGACTCATCGGCAGCCGCGGGGGCTTCGGTCGCAGGAGCGTCGGCGGTATTTCCCTCCTCATCCTCATCCGGCCGCCCATACTTCTTCTGCTCCGCAAGGGCCTTCATCCTCGCCCTCTTCTCCTTGCTCTGCTGCTTCCACGCCAAATGGTTTGCCTGGATCTCGAGCGCTTTGCTACTAATGCGTCCCTGGCCATTGTCGACGCAGAGCTCAGCCATAGTAATCACCGTTGGATCAATCTCTTCTCCGGGATCCGCGTCGGGATCGAAAGCTGGCGGAGCCGTTCTCTTCCTTTTCTTCGGAGGACTTGCCTCCTCCTCGGCACCCTCAGCCGCCTTGGCCTTTCGCTTTGCCTTTTTCTTCGGCTTGGCCTGGGCATCGTCCTCCCCCGTATCCTTCTTAGCGCGTTTCTTTCTCGCTTTTTTCGGCTTCTCCGACGTTTCGTCCTTCAGTCGCGGTCGCGTCTCCATCCCCGTCCTCTGCAGCATCCTTCTTGGCCCGTTTTCTCCTCGCCTTTTTGGGCTTCTCCGACGTTTCGCCTTCAGTCGCGTCTCCATCTCCGTCCGTGAATGCATCGTCCTCCCCTGCATCCTTCTTGGCTTTCTTCCTCCCTCTTTTCGGTTTGTCGGGTGTTTCGCCTTCGGTCGCGGTCGCGTCTCCCTCCGCATCCGAGACTGCGGTTCGTTTCTTCCTCTTACGGAGCTTTTTCTTCCCATTATTTTCCGGAGAGGGAGCGGTGTTGTCGGGAGTGGGAACCAAAGTTGATGGATTGCTTGGTGCAATAAGCTGGGACAATTCGTCCGGAAAGATAAAGTCGTCCTGGGGAAGTGTTCGGAAAGGATTCAAGATAGGCCCATCAGTTGGCGGGGTTTACAAGAGTTGGAGATGGTGCGGGCAGTGTTTACCGCAGTAGGTCGAACAACGGGAACAGGGGTAGCGCGAGATATAATGGGAGGGGCTGGGGAATTACGAGGTTGTGATACGATATTCGGAACAATCTGAGAGGACTTTGCGAGGACAGGCGGCGCAGCGATACGGGACGCTGAAGCAGTGACAACAGGTACTGTCCTCGATGAAGATGCTACTGGCGGTGGTGGTGGGTCCACGACGCGAAAAATGTCGGGTTCCAAAACTCGATTAGGTATGGTAGTTGGCGGGGGCATGGACGAGGAAGGGTCGATGGACGAGGGCATGATTGGAGTCGAGACATCTCCGGTAGAGCCGGCAGAGCTGGGGCCCTCTGCTGGAGCGGGAGCAGATGCCTGCCGAGGCGCAGTGCTCGTCGCGCGCGCTCGAGATTTTGCGATAGGTTTAAATATTGGGCCGCCCTTTTCTGAGCTTCAAATTAATACTTAAAGCGACAGAAGACATGTTGGTACGCACGGACGCGAGAAGTCATTATGGAAACGCAGAGGCTCAAATTCAAGATAGAGTCAAGAAGCGAAAGCAGGTTCAAGAGGCGACTGGACATCAGGCGTAAACAACGCGCTCCCTTTCACTGAATCTCTTGTTCTCCATGCCAGTCGATCTTCCCACTGGGAAAACGCCAGGATGGGAGTTAAATGATGCGTCCGCCGACGGCTCTGAGCCTGCCAATGTGTTGGAGAGGTGCATTGCTTCTCCTTCTCGGGAACTGAATTTTGATTGCGAGTCGTACAGCTGCGTGGTCCTTCAGTCGCTCCGGCAATGTGAGCATCATGTCTAGTTCCCGACTCATCTTTGAGACCATACGCAGCTAGGGACCAATGGATGTATTTTGTGTTTCCGAGATTTTCAGGCCGAGTGCGCGGAAAACCAGACCTGATCCCTCCCGCCCACACGCTTCACTTTCGTGGCATGTGCCAGATTGAACTCGGCCCTCACAGCTTCCCAGAAACAAGTTTCTACGAAATCCAATATCTTCCGACCCCTGTTGCGCCGCCATTCCTCCAATCCACCTGGCAATCTCAATACACTGCCTATGTGCCCTATGGACTAGGTGGCCAGGCTCCCGCGATGCAGCACACATCTCCTTTGCTCTCCTCCCTCAGTTCTGTGACCTCCATTACCCCCAACCTGATAAATCAGGTCAATGCTGCCGCGGCGTCCAATCCCACTCTTGCTAATTTGCTGCAAATTGCTGCGGCTGGCAGAGCTACCGCTGAGCAGCTCAAGACACTCGGTCCTTCTCATCCAATCATTGGCGTCCCCGGAAAGCTCAGAGGCTATTTCGGCAGCAAACTCGATGCCGTCTTCTTCTGCACAACCATATCGTCCTGTAGCTCCGACTCCGTCCGTTAAAGAGTTTGATTTGGTTTTCCAGTACCACGAAACATCGCATGAGCGATGGATCCTCCCTCGAGTCCCTGTGATTTGTGAAAAAGTCGCCGACCCTCGGGCACCTGGTTTGACTTACGATATTGTGCTCACACTGGCTTTGCCGTCTCCGACGGTGATCCCGAGTCCGGCAGAGATGGGAGTCGATACTGAGAAGCTACCTCAAATTGTCACGATTCGCCTCAGACGACCTCCGCCTGCTATTTGGGAGACTATCTGGCGGTGGGTCGGCGGAGAAGAGAAACTCAATGAAAATCGAATCATTTTGGATAATCTGAAGGTAGGCTTCGTATCTTTGCCAAAATTCATTTGCCTTGACGTGTGTTTCAGAAGAAAACGGAGCGCGCATATTTGGCGCATAGAATTCCTCAGAGCTCACTCTTGACTCAACTTCAAAACGTAGAATACATTCATTTCGTCACTTTACACGACTGCTCTGACAATATTCTAGGCTACAGCGTTAAACTATGTGATGAAACCTATTAAACCCATCATTGTTGGACCCAAACCGAAGCGAAAACCTCCACAACGAAAGCCCCCTCAGCCTACACTGGCGGTACAGCCTCAACCTGCTGCACCTCAAGCCTCGGGATCTGGAACTCCCGCTGCTGTGGCCTCGGCTAGCACCCCCACTCTCCCACCAGCGACGCCCACTCCGATGGTACGGAGCTCATCTGGTACCTTACCCGACCCAAAGCGAAGAAAAGTTGCCTCGAAGCCGAAACAAACCTTGCCGATGATCGAAATTCGATGCGTTTCTTGTCAGCAAACCGATGTCCCGCTTATTCTTGGTGGACGTGAGCGGCCGTTTTCCCTGCTAGCGTGCTGTCTGAACGTCTTTCTAGGATTTTGCCGTCCGTGTGTTGATTCTGGCAAGGCGACGACCGTATACGTACCGTACAGACCTCCGCAAAACGTACACCAGCAAAACAATATCCCAGTGGCGCCAGTCTACGCCCAGTCAATACGACCCAACCCCGCCTTTCCCCCCACGCCCGGTGCTGCCGCGCCTCCTCCGCCAGGATAGTATCCAGAGCAAGAAACATGCAATAAAGATATTCTACTGCAATACAGTTAGGCCGATGTGATGATGATACAGAAATGCGTTACGAAAGCTTTTAAGAGAATATATTAACGTACCACCCCATCCACCACACCACCACCGCCAACTGCGTCAGCACAACGGACAACTCCGCGACCACCGCCCACCACTGTATTATGATGCTGACCCAAAACGGAATCAGCAGCAGACGTCGAAGGTAAACGAAGGGGATCCCCTCCAGCCAACGGTTGGATACAGAGGACAGCGCGGCCCGCGTTTGGAAAACCGCGAGTGCAACCGTGGCCAAGAAAAACAAGAAAAGGCCGACCCAGTGGCGGAACGAGCGCCGCGGGAAGGTGTAGATATTGTAGCGCTTGGGTTCGCCCGTGAACTCGTTCCGATAGAGTGGGATAATCAAGAAATGTTGAACGTCGTCGCCGATCATCCTGCCATAGGTCCGCCAGAAGGGAGTCACAGTGTCCAAGACGAACGTCAGCGCGTCCATGGCGAGCTCCCACAAATATTGATACTGGTCCTTGTAGCTCTCTTCGAGATCCACGATGGTGGAAATCTGCAGAAGGTCAGTCCCAACACGAGCGGCAAGAATGAGATATTCACTTCGGGGTATATAACGGAGGTGTGGGAAAGTGTGTCGTTATACGCAGTCTTGACCTCGGCGTGGACGTTCTTGACCCTCATCAATACGTCGAGCACCTCCGTCGCCCTCCACGCAACTTCCTGCCTCTCCGAGTCCAAGCTCTTGAGTGATTCCGTCAGCGATGCAATCGGATCGGCCAGGACACTCTCCGGAATAACCGAATGATCGACGGTCGCCGCGCAGGAAATAAATTCCTGAAAGGTCTCGCGCTGGCGGGCCAAACGCTGGTGAATGTCGTCGACCTGCTCTCCAGCCCTTATATGACCTCGTCCCTCCGGTCACAGCGGCAGGATCGTGACTGAAGGCTTCTGCGAGCTCGCGAGGAAGGCCAGTTGTACGGGATATGCAACAAGTTTGACAGTGAGGTCTGAGCCTGGTCGTACTCCTTGACTGTCGCTGCAACCCGATTTAATAACTGCCGGACGCGGGAATTCTGCTCCACGGTTGCACTCAACAAACTGCGATATATATTAGTTGGAAAGAAGACATTGATATTGAGGGAGAGGACGGACTGCTGCTTGAGCTCGTACTCTCGAATCGCCTGCTTCCTCGGCCGCATCCTCCTGTCGTTTCCGCTCCAATTGCAGCCGGAAGTCGTCTTTAGGAGGCAACGATATGCGCACTTTCCGCAGACCAAAAGTACGATTGGTGGCAGTCGGCGGCAAATTGGCAGATATTTTGTCGCTAGAAGACACTGACACAGCTTCCTCCCGCTTTTCCGGCCGGTCGTCAGGAATCGGGGAAAGTGGAGGCTTCGGGTCGCCATTCGCTTTAACCGTGGAATTCGATAAAAGTTCGCGGCTCAAGGGCGCAGGGTGTATGATTGGCCGTAATTTCCTTCCACCATCGTCGGAATGTTCAGACAACGAGTTCCGCGACGAGGCAATGTCGCTGTCCACTCGCGGCTGAAGATTGGCGCTTGTGGGCGAAACAAGGGCGTGTGGAAGTGAGATGCTGCTGTAGCCCGATTCCCCGCTCTTGCGAGACTCGATCGACCTCCGTCCTTCTCGAGGTTCAAAATAAATGCGGCCTTCATAGGATAGTTTCCGCTTGAGAGACGGACCGAGGGGGAAATATGACGAGCCATGAGGTGAAGGAAATGGGGGTCGTGATATGATAGATAAATTGGGAGAAGAATTTAAGGAAGCAACGCGCTCATGATATGACCGAGGTTTTGGATTTCCGTGAAGTTGGAGTGCATACTCCTCCATGATCAAAGCTGAAAGATACCAAGGAAATCGGGATGGGCATTTGGGCTCCTCTTCAGAGTCGCTCAGCCAGGAGAGAGGTTCAGCCTGTTCCAAAGAGGTTTTCACAACCTCCTCCTGGTTGCCGAACCAGCGGGCCACTTTGAGGATATTAACTCCATCGGATGGAGGGGAATTTAAAAGAATGTTGTAGCGCCGTCCTAGTTGGTCAGAAATGAGGGTCGCCTGTTGCTGAGCGGCGGGGGAGATTTTCTTTCTCATTTGCTGTATTTTCGCTGGGGAAGTGCGCGTTGAACAAATGGCAGTCGTGTGGAAGGGCGAATTAACGTACCTGCGTACATAGTTTCTCGCGTTTCTACCGCGTTGTTCGACGGTGGCCGCTCCTTATCCTTCCGCTTGGTTATGGACATAGTCCATCGTCTCTCCAACCGGTCATCATCCGCGCCTATGCTAGACCAATCTAGGGTCGTGCCTTCGTCGGATGAAGACGGTACGGGGTGGGCGACTGGCGGAGCTGGTTGACCAGGGGTAGGACTGGACTGTGTCTCACGAATATCGGGACTTGAAGGTGGTGCAAAGGGGACCGGTGGAATAACGGGACGCAGGGGTGAAGACTGCGGCGAAGAGGTGGAGGCATGCTCGGACTTGTTGGACGAGGGGCTCGAGTTTGCGGACTTCAAACGGGCTTCCCGCCGCGCTTTAAGCTTCAATGCGCGCTGCACATCTTGCAGAATCTGGGGATCTATAGTACAGGAGTTGATATAGTTCAGCGAGAACCGAATTCCGGTAGCACTTGCCTTGGTGAGCTGGAGAATGGACGGATTAGAGCCGAAAGCAACGAATACGGAAACACTTACAAAGGTCGTACTCGTCTGAGAAGAGACTAATGCCAGAGTCTTCCATCACTGAACTCATAGCTTCTCGATGCGAAGGGGCGGCAGAAGGACCAAAGCTTGAGCTGACGGCCCTCTTTGACCTGGCGGGATAGCCGGGCATTGTGGGCCCCGGGTTCGCGGATAGAACACGACGGCGGCCATTGGAGGACGTGCCAGCGGAACCATTGGGTGCAAGTGGCGAACTGCGTCCAACAGGTGAATTATGAAGGGGCCTGGATGCAACGGGGTGGATTTCTGCGGGAAACTGTATTGGGGGGCGAGGAGAAGGGGCGTGGAGTTTGGTGGATGGCCCAGGGTCCATCGACGAAAGGAACCTGGAGCGTTCAGGGATTGCCGGCGGTTTGATTGGATCAATAGCTTTCACATGCCTAAGGCACACGCTCTAACTACGACCAGCTAATATCTATTCTCCTGCCTCATCCTATCGACCTCGCGGTGGATGCGTGCAAAGAGCGCTGAGACAGACGCGTTTCGCTTCCGTTTCACTCGCTCTTTTGGTTCGTCGTCCATCAACGAGGACAGCGACTCGGAGCGTGTTCGCACAAATGGAATGAACCCCGGAATCGGGGCCAGGCGCTTGTTGGACGACGGGGGAGGGGGTCGTGCGACGATGTATGGCTGCAGGGGCGGTGGTCTGGCGTAGGTTTTTGTCTCTGCTTGCGGGAATCTGAACGTCTCTAGGCGAGCTAACGAGAGTCAATATCAAGTTTGGACCTGTGAATGGAAAAGCGACCAACCTCTTTCAGTACTAGGCTTCAGAATACCGACTAGTGGCTGCTCTGGATATGTACCACTAGGCCGGCGACCACCGACGATTGGGGGCTGTGGATATGTACCGACACTGGGACGGCGAGCCCTTGGTACGGTACCATCAACGCTCGGCCGACGAACAGCAACAACGCTGCGTCGCGCGTCATGCTTCACGTGCGGTGCGATGTGCGCTGGCGGCTGTGTCGGAACTGCTTGTCTTCCTATATCCTCTACTCCTGGTCGGCGAACGTTGCCACCGTGCTGCCAGTCGTGGACTGCATTCGGAATACCCTGCCCAGCAGCCTTTGATGTTCGCGCGAATTTACGGGCTTTGTCGCGTCGCTGGGCCCGCATTGCGCGTTCCATATCTTGCTGGATTCTCTCCTCTGTGTAACGGCTCAGTCAACGTCCGCAATGTACAACTCGCGACGCACCTTCTTCGCGTTGAGCGCGTACAAAGCTACTGCGATCGTCCATATACTCGTAGGCGTATTGTTGCTGTTGCGATGCCCTCACGAGTTGAATCATATTATCCTGTTGCCTGCCACTGCATTCCATTGTGTTTCGCCTCACGCGAGGCAGCGTACCATGATTAGGAGCCGGGACTGTGTATCGAACGGTGGCGTAGGGCATTGCTCGAGTTGATGGTTCAGACGAGCGCTTCGCTCCCTCCAGACTTATATAGGTACGCCATCCGAATACCAGATTCGGAGGACAATGAACAAAGAGGGTGGCAATTTCCCAAAGCTCAATGTGGCCGTAACCCGGTCGACCCATTTCGGGTAATTTTTCATTCCTTTATGTCCATACCACGAGGACTCATCGTTCCGTGCAGCGATGCTGCTTTGTCTGTTCATCATCAACGCGTTCCGGTCAAATGGAAGCATGCGCAGCGACTTGTAGGTTTTCAATCTTAGGTGAGACAAGTTGCTGCTCCACCTGAGCGTTAGAGCCTGTTCGCTACCAAAATAGCTACATCTATGTCTGATTGGTGTGTTCAACAGCTTCTTCCCGCGATATACAGCAACTCTTGTATATCCTCGTTCCAATCTTCTCATCGAGTGCTCGTACCCTCAACTACGTACATCTATCCGATGAGCTGGAAAAATAACCAGTTTCACGCTCAACGAACTGGGCGTCAGAAATGGCCAACTGCCATATTGGCAGCAACCAACAATCATTCTTCCGGACTCTGAGCTGCAAACTGTTAACTGCCTCTGCGTATGATGATCTTCCTTCCCGCTATTTTGAGCCAAGATGCGCACATCGGAGCCTCGTATAAAAGACACTTGCCTGCCGCTCCTCTTCCCCAGAAACCCGGTTCCTTCCTTCTTTCAAGTCATTCATTAAATCCCCTCCAACCTTCCAATGCCGAAGCTGAACAGATCTTATCCTCTCATCTTTTTTCTGGTCGTCGCAGTCAGCGCCGCCGTCCGACCTCATTCTGGTATCTCCACCCCGCAGTTGAAGTCGACGCCAATTCTTCCGGGAGCTACTACTGGCGGCATATCCATCCCGCTTCGGAAACGTGATGTGTTCACGAATAGCGCCGGCGTGTTCGACAAGACGCAGGCCCTCGCTGCCACCGTCACCACCCAAAATAAACACCGCCAGAACTTGATCAACCTCGAGAAGAATAAAGGGCGGGCTGCATTCAATGCTGTTCGTTTCTCGTTCGCTGTCAATGGTTATTTTTTGAATTTGGGTTGGTGTAGGGCGCAGTAATCAAACCGGTTGCGACCCTCCCCAAGAATATTCTGAGCGGGTTGATAGAGCTCAAACTCAAGCGCCAGGCGGAACCGCTGACGGACGAAAACCAGGACGTCGAGTGGGCTGGCCCGATCTCCATCGGAACCCCGCCTCAAAACTTTACAATCGACTTTGACAGTGAGTTCACCATCCGCCTGTATAAATGAAATGTAGATTTATTGTGGGTGTCATTCAGCCGGCTCTTCCGACCTCTGGGTCCCCTCGGCCGCCTGCACGAGCGCAGTGTGCAGCACCAAATCCAAGTTCAGCGCCAATTCCTCGTCGACGTCCGCGATACAGAGCGGAACATTCCAAATTGAGTACGGGGATGGATCAGAGGTTGGTCTGGTTCATTTGCGCTTTCTTCTCCCTGAGATTGATATTTTTTTGAGGTTACCGGGCCTATTTATACAGTATGCTTTGGTTGATCAAGTTTCTTTTACACTAAATGTCCCATCAGGATACAGTCAATGTTGCTGGTGTCCGAGCTGCAAACCAGACCTTTAGCGCTGTAACCACCCTTTCCGCGAGTTTCCAAGGAGATCCGGCGGACGGGTAAGACCACTCCTCCTTGTCCGTCGTCACTAATTTCTAGGCTATTTCTTTAGCATCCTCGGCATGGCCTTCCCCAGCATCTCCAACCTCCGCCAAAACCCTTTCTTCGCCTCCGCTCACGCCGAAGGCACCGTCCCCGCCAATGCTTTCGCCTTTTTCCTCTCTCAGAACAACTCAGAGCTCTACCTTGGCGGAACGAACCCAGCCTTGTTCGTCAACGGTACCCTCGAATTCCACCCCATCAACCCGACGTCCGGATTCTGGCAAATTCCGGGCGCGTCGGCGAAGGTCGAGTCGAAGGTGGCGGTCACCAACTTTGAGACGATCATTGATTCGGGAACGACACTCATCTATGGGCCTCCGGACGCGGTGAAGACGCTCTATGCTGCGATCCCGGGCTCCGCGGTGTTTGACGCTACTAACGGTAAGCAGCTTGTCCAACTCGTTCACTGTTTGTTAAACGGCTTGACAGGTCTCTACTCATTCCCATGCGATTCCGTGCCTAACGTGGCTTTCAACTGGGGCGGATTAGACCGCAACATCACCGCCGACAACTTTAACCTCGGGTTGACCGCTGAGGGCTCGTCATCCTGTGTTGGTGCGCTCATTGGACTCGATCTCGGACTTGGTTCCAGTGTCTGGTTGCTGGGGGATAGGTAAGCTTCAACAATCTTCACCAGGGCCGTGATTGCTGATTATCTTGAAGCTTCATGAAGAACGTTTACACTGTTTTCGATTTCAATAACACTGCCGTGGGATTTGCAGACATTGCGGTATAATTGCCTAATCGGGGACCAAGGATGAGTGGTATTTGTCCTTGCTTGACATGGACTCAGTTTTCATGCGGACAAATGAGCACGATTGGGCGGGAGAACAATTATATTGGGGTAGCTACAGTCTGTCACGAGCGCGGCATGTTTCGTCCCCGTAGTTTCCTCTTGTTGAACATGACGCGAACAAACATGACCGCTGTGAAAAGGGAAAGAGTATACCTAATTTATGTGAGCGCTGTTCCACAAGACAGAGGGATACATACCAAGTAATCACATATGACAAGTGCGCATTGCGTAAGTCAACTTTTGGTGGCCGGCCGACAGGAATTCCCTTTGCAATTCGCGTGGAGGCTTCACCCTCGTGGCCCTCTGCACCAAAATCAATTCGCGCTATCGAAAGCACGGAGTGCAACGAACCAAAAATTTCCTCGACTAGTACTGGTTGCACATTTGCAGTCGCACCGCCAGCATATTCCGCCATGGTAGCAAGATCCTTCCAATACCATTCGCCCTTCTCGGGGTGATTGTCCGGAGTAAATGTATTGCGTTCTTGCGAGGTCCGCAGCATGCCCACACATTCTACTTCACGGTCATCCCGGGCCATGGACTGCAGGTCGAAATCCGAGGAAATGAAGCCGCGGTCGACGATGATTGTTGAGCCGTCTTCACGGATGAGCGGCGTAAGTACATTCGCGCCATGCACGCCCTCGCGTGTGCGTGGGCCGACCAGCATCGAGTGCGCGTGGTCCCATTTGCCTTTGAGAAAGACCTTGCGGAACACGAATTCTGGGATTACTGAAAGACTTGCGGAAGCCCGGCTTCAGATCCAAAGTTCAAGTGCACTGAGGGATGACCGCACTTTATTCGCTTGGGGAGGGACAATGGATGGAGCTGGAGTTTTTCCTCGAGCTCGTCGATAAGAGCGACCTTCCACTGAAGTCGCTGAAGCTGCCAAGTGCCCAAGCCGAATGTGAATATAGGCACGAAGCCGAGGATAATCATTGTCGATGTGAGCCATGGGTCGCGATGAGGCTTGTAGCTTGGCGCGGCGTCTGAAGTGCTGCGCCGCAGAAACTGGCGTTGGGGGCGCAGCCATGGCCTGAGCGGGAGAGGTGGACGGAACGCAGAAAATCTAAACATGACCGTGAAAGAAAGCGTGCCGAGCACAGCTCATCAATTCACGCAGTTCCTCCGTCCACCATGTAATACAGATCCTCTGTCTCTTGCTTCCTCAACTCATGTCCCACAGGTTCAATAACAACGCCGGCCGCAGAGGCGGTGGATTCGACATGGACGAGGAGGTCCACTACCCTACTCGTCCAGTGGACAAGGACAAGGCCGAGCAGGAACTCGTGGTTAATATCAAGAAGGCGACCAGTCCAGAGGAGACTGCACCCAAGCAGAAACACGTTCGAAGTGTGTTCCTGGCTACTCGCGCTTTAACTGGACTCACCAATTTGCCAGAATGCATCGTGTTTACGTGGGACTACCACTCCTCCATTTCTTTCTGGAGTGGACTCCGAGTGCAGCCCATCTTGGCTGACGAGATTCAAACCTTCAAGGCGCTTATTACCGTCCACAAAGTCCTGCAAGAAGGGCATCCCAGTGTGAGCCGCATGGTGCAGTCCGCGGTCGTGCTTATTCAATGTCTCGCAGACCATCAAGGAGGCGCATGGGCAGACCGCCTGGTTAGAAACATGCGCACGAACCCTCGGGTCTGACGGTCAACGCGGTGCGCATCCTCGCCCGTCGTCGCAACTCGTTCTTGACATCCATCCTCAGGATACGCCCCGCTGATCCGCACCTATGTGCAATTTATTCTGGCCAAGCTCAGGTTCCATCGCCTGCGACCAGAGTTCAACGGTCTCTTCGAATACGAAGAGTATGTTACTCTCAAGGGGATTGATGACCCTAACGAAGGGTATGTGCATACCGGACTTTTTGTGGCGCGCTTTCCAACACATCCAGTTATGAAACTATTTCCGACCTCATGGGCCTGCAAGACCAGATCGACTCCTTCCAGAAGATGGTGTTTTCGCATTTCAACCACTCGTCCAACAACGAATGTCGGATATCGGCATTGGTGCCGCTCGTGAAGGAGAGCTGGGGGATCTACCGGTTCATTACCAGCATGCTGAGGGCTATGTTCAGACGTACGTGCATAGAAATTTTGGTGCTTTTCCACACTCATGGGCGCGTCCAGGAACAAACGATTCTGACGCACTGGAACCTTTACGCCAGCGGTATACCTCTCAACACTACAACTTGCGGAAGTTTTACTATGAATGCTCGAATCTCAAGTACTTGACCGGTCTGATCAACGTCCCGAAGCTGGCCCAAGTAAGCTTCGACGTCTTCCCAAAGACGCCGTCCTAATCTTGCCCAGGAACCTCCCAATTTGTTGGATAGTGGTGATGCTCCGGACCTCCCAGCACGCCCCAAGACGGCAGCATCGCCTCCCCCTTCCGCGCCCTCTCCTGACGCTGCCACTGTGAACGAGCAGGCCAGGATGCTCAAGGAGTACGAGGACCAGCAGGCAGCGTTAGCCACTGCTCGGGAGGCGGAGGAGCGTCGGCGAGTTGAGCAGGAGGCGCAACAAGCTCGAGAATTCGAAGAGATGCAGCGAAGGCAGGCGGAGGCTCAGAGATTTGCTCAAGAACAACTGTTGCTTCAGCAGCAACAGCAATATAATATGCAAGCCTCGCAACAAGCTAGTGAGCTCGAGCGGCAACTCCTTGATCTTCGCGGTCAATGGGAGCGCGACCAGATGTTCTTGGAGCGGTACGATCGGGTATATATTCTCTACTGGATTTTTGCTATTGCTAATCTATTCCCCAGCGAGTCCGCGCTTTGGAGGCTGAACTTGGCGGCGTCAACGCCAATGTTAACGCTCAGCTAGCTTCCAAGGATGAGTTGATCAAGCAACTCCAAGATCAGGTCACTTTATGGCGCAACAAGTACGAGGCCCTCGCGAAGCTGTACAGCCAGCTCAGGACAGAGCACTTGGACATGCTTTCCAAGTTCAAGGCGATGCAGCTCAAAGCAAACTCTGCTCAAGAGGCTGTCGACCGCATGGAGAGAATGGAGCGCGATCTCAAGGCGAAGAACTTAGAGCTCGCTGACATGCTTCGGGAGCGCGACCGAGCTCGGTTCGACATTGACCGTCAGAAATCCAGCCATAAGGATGAGATTGACCGTCTTCGTCGGGAGCTCAACTTTGCGAACGAGCGTGCAGAGGACGCGTCGCACTCCAAAAACTCTGAGGTCTCGAGCGTATTGAACAAATACAATCGACAAATACAGGAGCTGGAGGACTCTCTTCGCGTATGTTTCTTCCGATTCTTTTCTTTCGGTGCCAATTTCGTCTGTAGGCCAAGCAAATTCAAATCGACGACTTGCTCACCAAGGTTAACAACGCCGAGGGCGACCTGGAGCGGCTCCGCGACGAGAAAGATCAAGAAATCATGGTGCTAGACGAGAGCATGACTGATACCATTCAGCGACTCTCGGACGCGCAACAGGTATTAGACTCGTAGCTTCTCTGCCCGTGTTAGCTCTGATAACGTTTTTAGGCGCTGAGGGAACTCGGCGGAGCGAATGACACCGAGATCGACACGCTGATTCTCGACAATCAGAAGAAGCTTAACCAGATCATCGGTCAGTTTGAGCGTAGCATATTGCGATCTGCGGGTTCTGATCCGTGCTTCTAGATTCAATTTTGCAGGCGTGCATGCAAAAAGTCGAAGACGGGATCTACGAGCTCGAATCCCCCACGCAGGCGGGCAACCCGAACGCGACGCCGGAGTATACGCTGTCGATGATCGAGAAGGCCGTTAACAACGCGACGGACTTTGCGACTGTGTACCATCTTTATCTCGGCGGAGAGGAAGGTGGGGAGCACGTCGAGGTCATCAAAGCGGCCAACGAATTCGCCCAGTCCCTCACCGAGGTTTTGATCAACACCAAGGGTATCACCCGCCTCGCCAGCGACGATGATGCTTCTGACAAGATAATAAACGTCGCGAAGATTGCCGGAGACGTCGGCACTCGGCTGTTCTTCAATCTCCAGTCCTTCAATATGAGTGGGATGCAGCCGAATCAGAAGCGGGAGTCTGCTATGCGCAACGGCGCTGAAGCCCGCGGAGCGCTCACAAAGCTTTCGGATGTGGTTGACGGGCTCATTCCGAAGGGCAAGGCCAGCCTGGCCCGCGCCAACGGCAACATTGGCGACATCGTCGAGAACGAAATGTCCAGCGCTGCCCGGACAATCGAGCTGGCGACGCAACGTTTGCAGGAGCTTATGTCTCGCCCGCGGGATTCATCTCGCAGCGCTGTTGACCTGCAGGTCCACGACTCGATCCTCGCAGCGGCCATGGCCATCACGAACGCCATCGCACGGTTGATCCAGGCGGCGACCGAATCGCAGAAGGAGATCGTAAACGAGGGCAAGGGATCGAGCTCGAGCCAGCAGTTCTACAAGCGCAACAATCGGTGGACGGAGGGACTCATCTCTGCCGCCAAGTCGGTCGCATTCTCGACGAACTTGCTCATTGAGAGCGCGGATGGTGTGCTGTCGGGGACGCACTCTCTCGAGCAGCTCATCGTTGCGTCGAACGAGGTCGCGGCTGCCACGGCCCAGCTCGTCGCTGCGTCTCGCGTCAAGGCGAACCTGATGTCAAAGACGCAGGAGCGGCTCGAACTGGCCGCCAAGGCCGTCACCGAAGCTTGCAGGGCGCTCGTGCGCCAGGTCAAGGCGGTGTCCGCGAAGCAGTCGCAGGAGGAGGACGTGGACTACAAAAACATGGCGGTGCTCGAGTTCAAGAAGCGGGAGATGGAGCAGCAGGTCGAGATTCTCAAGCTGGAGAAGGATCTAGGGGCTGCCCGCCATCGCCTTGGCGCTATGCGGCGCGCGGGTTATCACACGAACGAAACGGACTAGGCACGCTAGAGGAGGATTGCGGATATTCATTCTTACATGTAATTTTAGTACTAGTACTATTTCACTGGTGGTGCAGAAACAAGAAGATGTGTGAACAGGATTGCGCGCGAATTAATTGCATGTGCGGCGAAGTTCCGAATATGTGTAGCAGGGTGGTATATATGTACGAATATGTGTTAGAAATAAACAAATGGTCAGCGTGCATTCAAGAAAGCAAAGCGAGTGAACGAGGTTTAGTTGGACTAGTAGTCAGAGTCGTCGCTTCGCATCGAATCAAACGAATCGCGAGTCAAATCTAAGAAGCTGCCCTTGGTCGGCAGGGATGGCGGCGGGTCCTTGTCCGTCTCGTCCTCGAAGTTAAGGAAGGAGGATTTCCGCATGATGGAATGGCGGTGGATCCGTTCCTCCACCGAAATCTTCGGACGCACATACTTGCGTGGGGGAGGCGGCAGTGGCGCGTGCGCAACAACGTCTGATTGTGAGCGCGAGATCGACGGCCGTGCGCGCCGCCGCGGCGGGGGCGGGAGGCTCATCAAGATCGGCGGTGAGGGCGGTTGCGGTGCCAGTGACTGGTTATAGTATTCGTGCCCTTCGGTCATCGACGTGGCGTTGCTCCGCACAGAGGTCGAGCGCTTGCGTCCCCCGCCAAAAGTCGAAGACGGCGACAAGCCAAAGTCCGTCTCGAAATCGGAGAGGGCGGACTGCGCAGACAGGATGGACTCCGTACGCGGTCGTTGATAGGCGGCGTCTACGCTCGCCTCGACCTGTAACATCTCTGCAGGCGACATGATCTGCTGTGGGGTGTACTCGTGCGGCGAGATCGACGGACTGACCGGCGGCTGGTCCGTGTCGATCCAGCAGGAAACGCTCTGCTCCGAGTCAGAGAGCGCAGGCCGGAGATCATCGGTGAGCGCTAATGTGGATTGCGACGGCCGCCGGCTACTCGACGCCGAGAACAATCGCTTCCGCGTTGACTGAGCGGAATCTGGTGTTCGTTGTTCAGCAAGCGGAAACTGTAGCGGGACTGCGGGAACCGGAAGTCGGGGCTGATGGAAGGAGCGCTGTTTGCGCACTTTGAGGGGTGCAATATCGGGGAGTGGCGCTGTGGATGGGTTCGGGCTGGAAATCGACGACGACGACTGGTTTCGCTTGAGAGACTGGTGGGATATGACCTTTTTCAGCGTCCGAGGCCGCGGGGCCTCGGGTTCCCAACCACTCTCATCTGCCTTTGGCGACGCTTGTTGTTTCCCCTTGGCTCGAGGGCTGATGGGGCTAAACTCGGATGAAAACGTCAAGCTGCTGGTGGAAGCGGTGCCTGCTGAATGCCGTCCTTGAACTATATCCCGGGCGGAGAGAGGAGGAGGGGGAAGGTCGTGACTCGGTGGTGGGGCAGGGCGCGACAGAGAAATCTCTCTTGCGACAAGGCCCGGGGAAGAAGCCTGATGCCCGGTTGATGATGATTTGGGGGAACGCAAGATGGATGGATCACCACGAAGGAAATTCGTGCGCTGCTCGATGCCAGCGTCCGTCATGCCCCGGGCCCGCATGACGGGTCGGGGTTTTGGAGGAGGGTCTGGCTGGCTAAAGCGGTTGCTCTCTGCCCCTCCGAGGTTGGACAGCCATGTCTCGCCGTTCTTTCTGCGTAGGCTGTGGCCAGAGACCCTGCAGCAAAGTAACGACATGAGAACGATAAAGAACAGGAGGGAGATGGGTTAACACACTTGTTGGAGAGCCTCATATAAGGTGATCCGGCTTCGGAGGCCGGGGATAGGATGCTGAGAGGCGAAAGATCGCCTCCCAGACGGAACGACTGGGACGAGGAGGAAGCGTAGGATACGCGGTTGGCAAGTTCATTTGATTTTGTCTCGTTGGCCGAGGAGTTTGAAAAGGCAGAGAGCCGATTTGGATCAGAGGGACTGTGCACCGACACGACCCGGGCAGCGAATGGATCGCTGTCGGAGAGGGTGAGCAGGGAGCCGCGTCGAGTCTGCGGAAGGTCCTCTGGTGTTTTCGGAGTGCTGGGCTCGACGGAGTCTGCCAGGGACCGGGCAGACGAGACGGAATTGGACGGAGGTCGGCCGATGCCCACCGAAGGAGCAGTGTTTGGGCGGCGGAGATGGGGTTCTATGCGGGGAGCGAGAAGGGTTGTGGTGGGTGTCACGGTCGGACGGAGGGTAAGCGGCGGGGGATGGGTTTTTTTGGGCTTGAAGCCCATTGCGGTGGCGAGATTATTGAACTTTATACCAGACTGCTTGGAATGAGAGTGGGGTTTCTCGGAGGGGAAATCCGGGGCCGGGGAGGGCGCCTTTTGCCACCAGCTTCGCGGCGGGTCATGCGAAAGCGTGGAGGACATGGCGGTATTAGAAAGAGGGAATGGCAGGAAGGTGATGAGAACAGAAGAGAGCGATGGCGTGTTACAGGACCACAGAGAATATGTGCAGCATATGGACAACGGTGGTGGAAGAACGGAGTGAAAAACGATGAGTTAGGGTCGCGCTCGGGAGCAATACGCTGGGGCGACGATCAATCTAATAACATATTGGCTCCTATTAAGTTACCATGAAAACTATTCTAGCCCAGCTCTGCCCACACGTCCTCCGCATCCCGGTCCAGGGCCGCCTGCTCAGCCCGCGGCATTGCTGTTGTCGCCGGCCGCGCATCAAACAGAACTGGGTCCCGTATCAGCGGTCGCGACAGCTCCTCCTCCTCCTCTTCCTCGCTCTCCACCTCGAGGTCCAGGTAGCCTGCTCTTCGTGCAGCATCCTGCAACACTATCGGGGAGGGCGCCTTGAATATTGACTGTCCCGACCTGCAATAGGGATCAGTATCATTTGCATTTAAACAAAACGAACGTTCTTACTGCCGCATCACCGCTGCGAGCCGTCCAAATTGCAGCACGTTACGTGCAATAAGCAAAAGGGTGTCGAGCAGCTCCTCCTCTTTGCTTCCTGCCCCACACTTGGCGAACGCGAGCACGAGCAGTGTCAGCGCGCAAAATACCGTCAGGATAAGATCGACAACATTAAATGGAGATTTCCAGAATTGCTGCAAAGTACGGTCGGCTAGAGGTGTCACAGAAGCAGCGGGACCTACCCGGCCAAAGGCGACAAATCGTATCCCCACTTCGAGTATCATAGAGGTGTTGATGATTACTTCGAGAATATAAAATGCGAGCCCCGGGCAGCCGTCCGACAGGCTTAGTATAACGGTCGTCACTGAGAGCGCCGCCATCCCCAGATACAGAAAGATGTATGTCCGCGAGTGCACAAAGCGGTTCGCAAGACCTTTTGTGATTTCGCTGCGGGTGAGGGCATAGATGGAACGTGTGGGCCTGCAGAGTCGTCAGCGCAACGACGGACAGCTCTTGACGACTCGGACTGACGCTTGCGGGCCTGGCCTTGCCAAGTCCGGGGCATCGCGGTTCAGGGCATCGGATTCGCCGTATTCAGGATCGGAGTTCATGACATTCGGCAACAAGAGTTGTTGTGGCTTGTGTGCCTGCGCCTTGTCTTCGACCACCATCGAAGTCACCTTCCTCGACCTCATCTCAACCGTTAACCCTCGAAGAAATCCAAGATGGGAGGCGGAGACTTGAACATGAAGAAGTCGTGGCATCCCCTGCTCTTGAAGAATCAAGAGCAGGTCTGGCTTAAGGAGAAAGAAGCTGTAAGTCTCCCCGTCGAATTCATGGACTAAAACTGACCCGCCATTAGCTCGAGGAAAAGAAGAAACTCGACCAACTTCGCAAGGAGAAGGAGGAGGAGCGGCAGATGCAGGAGCTCCAACGACTACAAGAGGAACAAACGGGGAAGAAGCGGACGGAGAAACTGGAATGGATGTACACGACTCCGTCAATGGGGACCAGCCAGAATCCAAACGATTTGGAAGACTATCTCCTTGGCAAGAAACGGGTCGACAAGATCCTTACAGCCGATGAGAATGCGAAGGTACGCTTCAAAATTCGAAACTAAAAGCTGCTCGTTATTCTAACCGCTCGTTCATAGGTCGGTGCCGCCCACAAGAACTTTATCGCCGTCCAGAACGCCAACAACGCCCGCGACATTGCTGCCAAGATCCGCGAGGACCCTCTGCTCGCTATCAAGCAGCAGGAGCAGGCCGCGTACCAGGCGTTGATGAACAACCCCCTGCGTCTGCGCGAGATGCAGGAGCGTAACGGGATCAAGCCGAAGAAAGACAAGAAGGCGAAGAAACTCGAAAAGGAGGAGCGGAAGCGGCTCAAGCACGAGCGCAAGCACCGCAAGGAGCGGGACTCGCGTTCTCTCAGCCCTGCAGACCACCGCTACCCCCGTTCCCGTTCAGTCGACCGTTATTCTCGCTCCCGCCGCTCCCCGAGCCCTGGCGATCGGCGGTCCCGGTCCCGTTCTCGTTCTCGCTCCCCCCTTCCCCGCTCCCGCCACGGCGACTACCCCCTCAAGCGCGAGTCGAGCTACAGCCCCCCGCCTGCTGCCTACCGCCGGCACCGCGACAGCCGGAGCCGTAGCCGCAGCCCCATTCGCGACTCGCGAGCCGCCAAGGTCGAAGAGCGGCATGTGCGCGTCTGGCCGCGCTCCGATGACTCTGACGAGGGGCCGCGCAGCCGGAGCCCGAACTACCGCGACACGAAAACTAAGCGGCCGCGCAGCGTCAGCCCTCCCGGACGGTACGAGCGCAACAGCGCGTATCCCGCCAAGCGCTCGCGTATGAGCCCGCCGCCACCCCCGCGCGCTGCGCCGCCCGCACGGAGCATGGCGGACAAGGCCGCAGATGACCGTGCGGCACGTCTGGCCGCCATGTCGACGAATGCGACGAGTATGAGCAAGGAGCGGCAGGAACGGCTCGCGCTTATGCTGGAGAAGGAGAAGGCAGACCTCGCGAGGGATGAAGAGGCGAGGATCAAGTCAAAGGGGATGGGCGGCTTCCTGAGTCAAGAGCAGAAGAAGGTGTTTGGCGGCTCTATTGGACTGGAGGATCGCATACGGCGGGGTCGTGGGGGAATGGTTGTGGATGCTGATTAGTTTTGCACAACTTGGTTATGTTTCTGTCGCTGTCTGGCATGAATTGTATAACTTTTACATGAAAAAAATGTACATCTAAAAAGGCTCTGCATTACTTTGAAGGAGGAGGTTCAACTTCAAGAGGTGGTCTAGATGATTGTAAGCTGAGAGTACATGAGTGAAATATGCAAAATGAAACTCACAAAGACAATGATATCTTCCATGCTGTCTTGATCTTCAGCTTCAGCTATGGTGAGCTGGCTAATTTTCTAGACCACATGAGGAAAATGGAAAGAATAAATACAGAACAGAACAAAACTCACAGACACAATCCCTTGAAGGGTAGTTGAGAATATATAATCACTGACATTGTGAGCAGTCTGGTCTCCCTATGAACTTGAGGCCCAGAAAGTTCAGCGGCGAAAGATCCCACCTTCAAACTCGGCTTTTGATACGGATGATAACGTCGCCTTTTGGGTGTCGCGTCTCGGGACTGCACACTCTTGCAGTGCATGCTTTGTGAGAGGGCGGTCTATGGGGGACATTTCTTCGCCTGCCAACTTAAAAACCTTTTCTGAAAAGAGGCGCCTGTGTCTTTTTTTGCATCGTCAATTAGCCTTCGTGCTTCTGTGGCGTTGTTAAATCCTTTTGGGAATTCTTTTTCCTCGAACCTCTGCTAGACTCTCCCGAACTCGTTCGTATAGTGTTGGATCACTCGCCGTTTTGGACTCGACTCCGCCTGTGCGAGTGGATTTTCAATTTGGGTGCTTCAGGACGCATAAAGGACTTGTTGATCTCGTCAAGACGAAGGTTGAAACTCAACGCGCGCCCCCTCGCCAAAACGACGGGCTGTTCCCCATGCAGACCTTACCGCATAACTAACTTTAGGCGCACCCCGATGAAGCTGCAGGAGAGTGGACTTGAATTGGCCGACGCGTTGTTCGCCGAGGGTCGCGGAGTTCCTGCTCAAAGCGCAGTTCGAAATGACGACAAGAGCAACGGACAGTATCGCGAGAATCGTAGACTGTTAGGGAGGTGAATCTTGCGGAGAAGCTTGGACGAGGGGACGGACAACCAGCAAGAAGGGCTCAAGAAAGGTTGTCGGCCCTCGCCCGCGGTTGCCCGACGACACATCCCGACTGCGCGGCCAGGTCATGAACAGTATTTCTAGCGCGGCGAGTGGTTGAACTTGTGACATTAAAAGTGAAAACTACATCAGCCCTTCCTCAAATCTGAAATCGGGGTCTCGCAGCGCCTTGTTAGATGGCCAAACGCGAGAAATCCTACTTGAAGTGAGGGAAATGCGAAGAAATTTGAACGTGATGAACCTACACGAAGTAGTTGGTGTATAGTGACACTTGAGCCACGAAGTAGGACCTCAATCTGGTCTCGCTAGATAATTTTTAGCGTGTTACAACCTGTAGTTTATAGACTTGCGCACCTTTTCAGAGGGTCTCGTGGGGTAGGGACGGAATCTGCGGCAGTGACGGCGAATCCGCCGACGTCTGGTAATGTGCTGCGCGAGCTTGGAGGACATGGTTGGGATATGCGAATGTGCGAGGTTTTTTTCTTGCGACGAGCGGCGTCACATTGCGTTGAAAAGGATTTTCAAGGGAGGCGTCTAATTTCGAATTAAAGCCCGATTCCATTGCAAGCATTCCAAATGATCCCAGATTTGGGAAGGACCATTTCCTGAACCACATCGATCTTTACTCTGACGACACGTTCCCTACGCCGACGACTGGAAATTTTCTTCCGCAACAATTGTTGGACTCCAACTGGGTCGAAAGAAGCGTCCTCGAGCAAGTCTCGGTGGTTGTAGAGGGCAGAATGCCAGGGCGGCACCAGCTCATCAAGGAGTTCCGTTCAATAGCAAGTTCTTGAAACACACCGCATAATTGTTCACGCAAGATAGAAGACGCCAGTCAAAGGCAGGGTCGATCTAGCTCTGAGAATCCCGCGCATTTCCATTTCCGCTGAACTGGGACAACGCGGCCAAGCGGGGAACTTGAACAGATCTTTTCTGTGGCTGGTGGAAATTCGCGTCTTGAGTGCGCCGCCTACAAACGAAGGAAGAGATCGGACCGATAGTCGTCGACGCGAAGAAGACGGTGAGCTGGCGCCTGTCGTGGTAACTTAGGGCGTCGCCGATTTCCGCCCCAACGCGATGCGTGACGGTAACGTGTCAGTGAGTCACAGTACTGTCACAGTCAGCCTTGTCCGGAACCGTCTTGTAGCCATGAACGATTGACCTTCACCGTCGACATTTCAATCCAAGAGTAGCAGAAAGCTTCCAAGAAGTTCGAAGTCGCCACCAAGAAGTTCCACCAGTTTCCAAGCAAGTTGAGATGCTCTGTGGCAGGAGATTGAGGATCCTGTCCTCATAAACCGTGACGGATCTTGCAGCGACCAGAGAGCGAAGCGAAATACAAGATGCAACTTCAGTAACGTGTGATCCCCAGCAGAGACGACGACCATTGGCAATCCTCGGAAAATACATCCGGGATATCGAACGGTTAGAAGGAACATAGAACACTAGCAGGAACATAGAACAGACCTCGGTTGAACATCCCCTCGCCCGACTTTTCCCTTTCGAAAACCGCCCACTCTGCACTTCCAGTCGTCCCCAAGGCATAAAAAGGTGAAGGGGTTCTCTATATCATGTTTTATGCAGCAGAGATGGAGCATAAGACTGTTCAACGCTGAAACGATCTGCAAAAAGAATTCAGAATCTCTTTCGTGTGTGTTTCGAAACAAACCGACCGATCTAGTACTAGAAAAGGAGCTGCAAGAGCTGAACAGGATGCTCACGCCATGTGAAGTCTTCACTATTGCATGTGCTCTCCTCCTAGATGCCACAAGCGAGGCATGCAGCGGCGACGAGCAGTCAGGGGAGTTTTCCTGCGGCGACTATGAGCTCCTAGTCGCCGCACATCCATCTGCTATGGCATGCGCCCCACGGAAGAAGCCACTACGCAGTCCGCATAAAGGCGCGTTGAAATCGAGGTCACGATTGAAGAGGTTTGTAGCAGGAATTAAAATTGATGTCACGAGAAATCAAAGCTTGCTTGCTCTCAGCCGTTGGCCTTTGGACGACACGACCTGCCCCTCGCCTCTGACGTACAAACGGATACCCAATATTTATGGGGTCCTGCCATTTCGCACCAAGCTGCCGTTCAACTTGAAAAAATATGTACATTCGCCGGCAAGCTTGCTCTATACTATCCATCCATTCTCCCGGCTCCTCGATCGGAACTCTAGTACTGAGGCAACACAGACTTCCTGGACTAGAGCTGTCCTGAAACCAGTGAAAAATAATTTTTCAGCTCCAAATCGCACCCGGATTTTTCTCGGAAAAACAAAAAATACCGGTTTCAGGACAGCTCTACTACCTCCATTCTTTTTTGAACGAGTACAAAGGCAAAAATACATGCAGGCTTTTACCCGCCGCAGAATTTAGGGGACGGATAAGAATCAGGATAAATTGATCAGCGCGGTCCCTTTCGGAACATGCTGAGTTGTAGCGACTGTACATCGGGCCTCTCGATATACTACCGCCACTACACTACAATCTAGGCCCGGGCTAGGGGTGCCAGTAACACCGAGTGAATATTTAAATGCCTCAAAGAGAGTCTTGAACATGGGGGCGTTTTCATGGTATCCGGTACTGTGACAGGAAGGAGGTTGCCCCGCGGCCTATCTTTGCTCTTTTACAGCAAAGATGTTCCCCAAAGACGTCGCCGTAATGTACTTCGAGTCCAATACTACAGCGGAATATTTCACACATCTTGAACAGAAACGATAGACCTGAGCTGATTTTGTGGCTTACAAGCCGTGGGCTTGGTATTGTTGGTCTCTCAAGGAATGAAATAGCAAGCTTTTTCAACGTGAACCTGACGCGTTGAAAAGTCCCAGACGACCACATTCATTGTTCCTACATAATTTCTTACATTAATCTCTGCGAAGACGAACACCCGCCGACGGGTAAACCAATTCGGAGCCGTCCCACATAATGAGATCAAGTGGTGCACCCCGAGCGTGTGGATAGTCCAACGAGATCCAATAAGGTTCACAACCAGCGTCTGGGACATCGTTGAGTTCATAGCGGCCGATGCCCAATCTGCAATACAATTCAGTTGCAAAATCTCCGCAACCATCTATTGATTACCTGAATTCATTGGGGCGTCCGGTCGACCAGAGTGCTACTGCTCTCGACTCTCCTGATGGATTCCGTTGCAATAGGCTCAAGACGTCCTGGTCGCCGATGATCAGTGTCTGAAGGTACAGTGCTTCGTTTTCGATTGTCACGACGGCGACACTGTCATCCCCGACCCAGACACCGGCGTATGCATACAATACCTGCATCAGCAAAAGCTTCTCGAAAGCGGGTTGGAAGCGAGATATCGCTTCGCTCGCCAAAGTCGCTGTATCGGTATAGTTTCCCGTGACGAGGACTATGACCCCGTAGGACCATTGCGGATTCAGCACAAACTGCGAGTGATAGCCAGGCAAATTCCCGCCTATGATGGCAAAATTTAACATCGGATTGTGGGAACGAGCAGAATTTGGTGACCTTTGGCATACAGACGAGCTTCTCCTGCTATTTTCTTGATCTCCCAAGGCGCGCCAACCTCTTGGCTGCCGTCGCTCCATGCGTGCAGCGGTCGAAGCCATTCCCTAACAACGTACGGGCTGATAACGCCGATCGGTTTTGGCGAGAGGAAACTTTTCATCACCGTCGCGAGATCCGCCAAAGAGCTATACTGCCCTCCGGAGGGATTATATGGCGGGGAAAATGTCATGTCCTAGATAGGAAGTCAAACAGAGTATCGCCCGAGATCAACTTGGCCTACCGCGAACTTCGAATCTGCGGATGGGACGGCAACCTGCGCCGCCAGCTCCTTGGGAACCTCGTAAAAACTGCTGTTCAAGCCCAAGGGGTTGAAAATGTGATCCTTAATGAGTTCGGCGAAGGTTCTTTCTTTCCCAGTACTCGAAATATCCGCAGCGAGATTGCAGTGACCAAGAAGATCTACCCCAGCGTTGGAATAAATCGGGAAAGTGTATTGAGGTGCCACGAGAGGATATTTTTCGATAGCAGCTAGGAGTTCCTCCAGCGTTTCGTTTCCAGTACCCCCATTTTTAACTGGGCCTGGCCAGGCGTCGCCGACATCATACGGAGG
This sequence comes from Mycena metata, assembly GCA_029378385.1. Taxonomy (NCBI): domain Eukaryota; kingdom Fungi; phylum Basidiomycota; class Agaricomycetes; order Agaricales; family Mycenaceae; genus Mycena; species Mycena metata. Next base: position 2,087,005 of record JARKIB010000001.1, on the reverse strand, counting down.
ATAGTCTCTGCCGATACCGGATAAGTGACTCGCAAGTTGGCGCAAGGTTATTGGGGAGCGGTCCGGAGTATACTCATTTCCATCAAGGTAATCCGACCATCCATAAGACGGTGTCGCAAATTTGGGGATAAATTTGGAGACCGGATCGTCCCTGAGAGTAATGCCATCTCAGCGTTCCATCTTGTATTAATTGTCACAGACCACAGACCAATTCAGAATCCCGCGTTCGCGCAGGATAAGAGTTTCTAAAACCGTGAACCTGTTGGGCGGTTAAAATAAGAACGGACCAACACAACGTCCAGAAAACACATTTTGGTTATGCTTGCAATTCGATAGATTGAATCTCGCGTCACTGAACCGCGTTTTTCTGCCGAAGACTCATTTGCTCTGAGAATACCATACCCGCGTTCAAATACTGGGCCAGCAGGGGTAACAATTGCAATGGATAGACTGTCGATATCGGAAGCTGCCGTCCGTATCGACAGAAATTCGTGGAGAGATACAGCAGCATCTTTGAGCCCCGGAGCATCAGGGCCAGGCGGGTGGTAGGCAAGCAGAGTGGGCAGCGGCGGGTTGCATGTCAACTGCGCAGGTTTAATAAAAGTTGAGGCTGGCGCGGAGATTTTCCACCTTCTTTCGAACGGTTGCCCGGCCAGTGTCGCGAACCAAGTTGACCTCAATTCGAAGATTCAAAAAACGAAGACTACACAGTATGAATGTGACGAGGAGGGCGACCCAAAGAACGACAGTAGAGCGTCGCCCGGGTTCACGGCGCTGTGGGCGTTCGAACCGTTCTGCTTTCGACATGAGAGTCGAGGTGAGAGATCGAGAGACTGTTCCGGCCGGCCCGGTAACGTCACCGTCTTTCTTTCGCACCCATCCCGACGCGTCGACGCGATAATGGCCAATTCACAGCCGTTGACCTTCAATCGTAAGTCTATGGACTTTGTCAACAAACGATCTCTTATTCGCGTGTAGAGGCTGTTCGTGGTATCACAGAGTTCAGTAAGTTAAAGCCTCCTCACGCCGTTCGTGAGTTTTGACTAGGTTATGGGGTAGTCGAAGTCGCTATTCACACAATAATATACGTCCGCCAAATATATCCCGCGGACCTCTTCATCCGCCGCAAAAAATACGACACACCTGTGTTTCAATCGCGACATCCCGCCCTAAATGATTATATCTCAGGCGCGGTCAAGGCCATTGGAGAGCAGCTGCTCACTGTGCGACGACCATAATGACCGGCGTACACCTTCTGAATTGTGCTGGGTAGGGAAACGTCGAAAAAATTGTGGTTGCGATCAAAGACAAGGAGGAAGTTGCCCTCGAGCGATTTATATTTTCCATCGACAATATGATCCAGGTCGAAGGGTTCAACACTAACACAAGGTTAGTTTACGAGACCCTGATTCGCCGCATATCTTATCCTAACACCAGCGTGGAGAATGCCCTCTCGTCTGCTGCTCTCGGCCAATACTTCCGTGGATTTTTGGTCAAGCTTAACATGGTCGAGTCGCAACTAGGACAAATGTATCTGGGCGGTAAAAGATTCCGCCTTTGCCACCAAGCAAGCTCGCTGACGCGAGAGTTTCTAGACGATGTTTCATTTAGCATTGCCATCGAACTCAAAGCCGATAACGTCCCGGGGACGAAAGACAAGGCACGTCTCCCTTATGGTGGACACATACTCTTGTCAAATACCTTCGGACAGAATCCACCACCATGGATTCCGGCTTACACTCAGCATACCACCTCCGGCGCGTCAGAAGATGCAGAAATGCATTTGTAAGAGCTCTCGTCTCACAATAATAGCCAGCCCTTATTTTCAAAGGATTCGAGCGGTGAATACTGGAATTCTAGATGCAAGTTGTCACCAATAGTTGTCAACCACCCCCCCTAACGATTGCATTAGCTTTCACTAGCTGTTCAAGAATCCGACGTTAAACTTCGACGCGAGCGAGAGGCTCTGAGGAGAGGGAGGCCCGGGATAGCAAAACCTCCTCCGCCGAAAGGTGAAAATACGTTGGGGAAAGACGGTGAACAACTGGCAGTCTCTAATCCGGATGAATCGCATGTCGACAAACCAACGAATCGTAGCAAGCCAAGTGTTTCTTTCGTAGATCCGGCGGAGGTAAGCATGAAGGAGTAACGTGTAGATGAGGCGAATAGTAATTTGACTATATTATATTCCGCAAATAGCATATCAAGGGTGTACACGAATCCGTTGAACCATCGGAATGATGCGTTCGAATTCTTCCATGGCCTGTCATACGACGTTAGAAGTGAAATGAGACTGCTGCCGGTGGACTTGCTGATTTGTAAAACTCAATTTGACCGTCTGCAAGGTTGCCCAACATCTCCTTCATTTCTGCTTCCTTGGCGTATTGGAAAATAGCCTGTTCTCGCAATGTCTCGTCGCTGAACGCATCTGAGGTCTCGTGTGCTGTTGTTACAGCATCTTGAAGCTGGGCCGGAATGAGTCGACAGTCGCAGAAAATACCGCCGAAAGAGCAATTACCTCCTTGATTTTGATGTCCAGCTTCCGCATCTTCTCCACCCGACTCCGGTCATCGTCTGCACCCCGCAAAGCATCAACCCTGTCCTTTAAGTAGGATCCCAGTCCGAGACCGCTACTGCCAGCATGTCCGCTAATAATTGCTGCCAGTCTGTCTCGTTCAGAGGTGACACCCGAAAGATAATCAGACAGTTCTTCAAAATCGAGTTGTTTTTGATCACGCAATTTGAGAACAGCACGATTGGCATGCGAGTATGTCAAGAGGGAGTGGAGATGAACCAAGAATGGATCGGTGGTTGTTTGTGTCTGATAATGCTAAGCCACAAATGCGAAAGAGGATATAACGAACTTACTGTGTGTCGCAGCAAGGCCGAAAACTCGAGGAGGGTATTTGAGAAATGATTGAGCGGGTCCGTGATACCTGATTCCAGAAATCCGAGACCTTGGACAGCGACCGCAAGGTCATGATAATCCGCGGTTAGGTCTTCTCCGGATTCCGGGTTCCCATCTCATTTAGCCTCAGACATTCGACTACAGAAAAATAGGAAGAAGGACGAGATGAAGATGAACTCACCGCTTGTCCTATTTCGCACTCGACTCCACAGCCGCTCCGAGAGAACGAGGCCTTCTTCGAATTGGTCTACGCTCTCCCGCATCGAGAGAAAGCGGTCGTCGGGCTTGCGAACCCGGGCAAACGCGTTGAGCAGGGTGTCAGATATATTGTCAATGATGCCCGGTGACGGTTCCAGCCCTGGCGGATGAGCCATGTGTTGGTGCATGTGAACGTGCTTATACGACATCAGACAAGGCAATAAAAATTCAACCAAAGCCCTCACCCATTCGGTCGATTCAAAGAATGCTCGCACAAGCGTGCTTCTCTGAAGTGTTGGATGGCGAGCTAGCCGCTGAAGGAACCGGTGCAGACTGGTCGTGTGGTTTAGGTTTTGTTTGGGAACGCGTTCAGCGCACGACTTACTCGAGACGTCGACGCTCCATAAATTCCGGGCTGAATCTGTCTCCAGTGATGTATTCTGCGGAGACTTGAGAACAAACCAGATATAATGATAAAGCATATACCTAACCGATGCTTGTCCGGCAGAGCGGGAACAACGCAGGCGGGAAAGTCTCGGACAAGATTCTCTCTCAAGAAAACAAAATCTTGGAAACGCCGGCGAGAAGACACGTTTTGCGTGGAGAATATTCGCAAGTTCGTCTGAAAGTCTAAGTACAATTGTCGGCGCAACACCGTCCCCAACACACCTGAGCGGAGACCAGATACGAGACATATGCGTCTTTGGTTTCTGCAAGCTCCTTGACGGGGTCCGAGACGCTTGTAATGAGGTACCCCTCCCACTTGGGGTCATTTGGTCCATCAGTGTCGGTGCTTTGTCGAAAGCCTGGACCAGAAGGGCCGTCTTGGGGGGTATTGTCATAGGACGGCGCGTTTGGAGATTCCCATGTTACCGAGTCGAACACGTCCTCATCGTCGCCGAGCATCTGCAGAACGGAACGGGATCAAGCTGCAGTAGGCTGCACTGCACTGCGTAATTACTGCGGCGCGATCGGCCGAACAAACACGCGTAAACGGATTCAACGCTGCAATGCTACTTCTACTACCGCTCGTTCTTTCCCTTTCTCTCCCTTGTCTGGCGTACCAGGTATGCGGCTGGAGACTGCTTCTGCGGTCCGACTCACCCAAAATCAAACAGGTTGCTGTCTCCGATACCGACTATTCGCGTCAAATATGTTCGGGCATGTGGGCAAACGAAAAGACCTACATCAATGTAACCTTCGACGCTGCGTCTCAGGGCCAGCTCGCAATGGTGGTCTATGAGTGGTCGGATGTGCAATATCTGGGCAAAATAACCAGCTTCACGGACGACGAATTACCTGTGGGTTTCTCTGACACGTCCATCGCGAAACGCGAGGCGTCGCGGTTTCCGATGCACTCGAATGCCGCTCATCTTTCTTATTGTTAGCAGAAGACATATGTTTGCACGTCGAATGCAATGGCCGGTGGATTTTGTACTCAGGCAGAGGTAATACCCTCCCCACGTTTATTGGAATAATCATTAATCCCCGCAGATGGGAAAATTCATTATTGATCTCCCGACCGGGAAATACCTCAACGCGACCTCGTTCTGGACAGCGCGCGTCGAGCTCCCCGCCAACCGAACGTCCTCGCCCACTGGCGCCAGCAACCTCGCCACCGGCGGCAGTTTCTGGGATAACCCAGAGGGAAATCCTACCCCACCTCCAGGCAACAATTCATCACCCTGGAGACGTAGCTTTACTTCCCGTGCAGCTGCAGTTGATCTTAATCCAAGCCCTGACGGGCTGTACTCTTATTCGCAACCTATCAAATACCTGGTGCGGAAAACGGGATACTACTGCGTTGGTCAGCCGACTCTTTTTTCTCGTTCCTGCTTGTTCTTAACATTCCCACAGCCATGGTGCCTGTGACTGTTCAACGCGATGAAAGCCACGCCACGTACAACGGGCTCGTATTTTTCCAAAACACCTTCGACGGAAAGTTACCTGCCACCGACTATCCAAAAGTCAACGTAAGCACGTTGATCTATTGAACGCCTCTCCCGTGGCTCACGGCAATTCAGTTTTACTTCGCCATGTTCCTAGTGTATGCTGCTTTCGGTGCTGCCTGGGGATGGATGTGTTACCAGCATGTTCACGAACTGCTGCCCATCCAGGTATGTTGATAATCGATAGTTTACCCCCATTTCTCATTTCCCGGTAGTACTATCTTTCTGGTCTTGTCGGTCTGGTTATAATCGAGATGGTGGCAAATTGGGGCAAGTTCATTGCCAGGCCTTTTCGGTTGGTGTTAACCCTTCTCTCAGCATATTACAGATACCTCAATGCACACGGTAAAAGTACCGCTTCGACCGTCTTCCTAATCGTTGGTGAGTTGCAACTTAAAATCAGACCCATGACGCTCACTGAATGCGTTCAGTGGCCATCCTTGACGCCGGACGTAATTCCATGTCATTTTTCATGCTCCTCGTCGTATCTCTGGGTAAGAAATCGCGACCCACTCTCTACTTTGATTCACATTGTCATCAGGGTTGAGCGTTGTTCGAGAATCTCTCGGCCGTACGATGTTAAGGTGTCAAATCCTCGCCGGTGGCCACTTCATCTTCGGCAGTTCGTACACATTAACTTGTTGATTCTCGTTTACGGATGACCTTTACAGTTCTTTATGCCGTCGGCATCGTTGAGCTGGAGCTGGAGTCAACATCCGCTCTGGTGCTCTTAATGTTTGTCATTCCCCTGGCTTTCACTCTAAGTGGATTCCTCTTGTGGATTTTGTATTCGTTGAATGGTTAGTCAGCCGAGTCTAGGATCGACGCATCTAATGTATTGCAGCAACGATCGCTCAACTCCGTGCCCGCAAGCAACGGTATAAACTCTCCATGTTCGAGAATTTGTACCGTATCCTTCTGTTCACGGTCCTCGTAATCGCCATCTTCTTCGTGGTCTCCACGCTCTCATTCTCTGGTCGCCTCGCTGAAGGTACGCTTTGCTTACTTTTGGTCACGCTAATACCTCACTGACACTCGCAAGATTATTCTGCGAAATCATGGCGCGTGCGATGGTGGTTACTCGACGGCTGGTTGGCACTGTTGTATCTCGTTGCATTCAGTGCCATCTCATATCTGTGGCGGCCATCTGCCAACAACAGAAGATATGTCGCTTCATATTTCATGTCCACTGCCTCGCTGATTCTGTTCGATATCCACATTAGCGATGTCCGACGAAATTGCACAAGACGAAGAGGACGCAGAAGACTACGACCTCGAATCTATGGGTCAGCATCATCGGATAGCAGACGATGATGACGACGATGCTGCTACTCTCGTCGGTGTGCGTCGCGGAGGCCACGAGGTGGTCGCCGACGACAACGTAGTCTTCGAAATAGGTGACGAGGACGACGAGGACGACGAGGAGATGAAGAAGCGTCGTCGTCGACTCTCTGGGGAACAACCCCGGAGTGGTGAGGATGAAAGACGGGGTCTCATGAACGACGGGGACCGGAGGGATGATTAGGTAGTCCATATCGCAAGCTATCTTATTTTCTTGGAATCATAGACTCAAAATAAATGTACATCAGTCTCTAATACGTCCCGTAGATGTGGTGAAAAGTCGAGCAGCGATATTCATGCTTTGCAATTCCTGTGTGGTGCGCAGTTATAAGTGGAAGCAACTGACAAACACTGAACGACAAACCTGGAAAAGCAGTTTGGCCGCGTAAGGAATGTAAAGCTGAGAGCAGGCCGTTTTATTCCGACAAGCGCGGCACTGTGAATAGATTAGAAAGGAGGAGATAGCAGCGACATCGCTGGACGCACCTCGAAGCTTTGCTTTTTCTGTGAGGAAAAAAAAATCAGCACAAAGTAATGGTTGGCGGAATTTCACATACGAGATTGGCGATTGCGGTCAGCCCACATCTAGAAAATGATGAGGATGAAATCGAGGTAGCGTACACGGGAACTCACATGTCGCAGACATGTAGACGGTACGCGTCACTCGCCTCGAACAGGCGCTCCTTGAGGAAGCCAGCAATTCCATGCGATATCATACAATCCCGCTCCATCTCTCCGAAACGCAGACCTCCATCACGACTCCGACCCTCGACCGGCTGTCTGGTCAAAATCTGAACCGGACCTCTTGCACGAGAGTGAATTTTATCGTCCACCATGTGCTTGAGGCGCTGATAATACGTGGGTCCAAGATAAACCTGCGCCTGAAGTTTGCGTCCGGTGTGGCCGTGAAACATGACCTCGAGACCGCGCGACTGGTAGCCTTTCTGCTTCAGGAAGGCCGACACAGACTCGACGGTAAGGTCAGTAAAAGGCGTCGCGTCGCCCTCATTGCCGATTAATGTTGCTACCTTGGACAGTAAACATTCGACCAGATGTCCGATTGTCATTCGGGACGGAATAGCATGGGGGTTGATGATGATGTCGGGGACGATTCCCTCAGCGGTGAAGGGCATGTCCTCCTGTCGATATGTGATTCCGATTGTACCCTTCTGTCCATGACGCGACGCGAATTTATCTCCAATTTGAGGAATACGAGTCGCCCGGACGCGGACTTTGACGAACTTCATTCCCTCGGAATTCGTGGTGATCAAGACCTGATCCACGATACCGCTCTCAGTACTCTTCAGCGGCGTAGAAACGTCCCGTCGAGTATGCACTCGCGTCCGTTGGCCGAGCTCCTCGCTATCAGGAGGAATTGGCGCTGTCTTCCCGATGATGATATCCTCTCCCGCAACACCCGTACCTGGGGCGATTAGACCATCGTCCTCCAACTTGTCGTACGTCCCGTGCTTCATCCGCAGGGTATTGTCGCGTGTTGGTTTCTCGAACTCTTCAAGCGGCGTAACACCACTCTTCTTCTCCAGATCCATGTAACTGCGATAATAGATACTCCGGAACAAACCGCGATCGATTGAGCTTTGGTTCATGATGACGGAATCTTCCTGGTTGTATCCACTGTAACAGAGGATGGCGACGATGGCATTTTGCCCTGCGGGAAGCTCTCGGAACTTCAGGTATTCCATAGAACGGGTCGTCGCAAGAGGCTTCTGGGGATAATAAAGAATGTTGGCCATCGTGTCCATCCGAATGAGGAAATTGGTCAAAAAGATGCCCATCGCTTGTTTTCCCATGGCGGATTGGTAGGTGTTACGGGGAGACTAGAAGGACTGGTATCAGCAACCTACAAACTGCCCTCCACGAATCCAACTTACCTGGTTATGATCGGGGAAGGGGATAATGCTAGCGCATATGCCGAGAATCATACTGGGGTGGATTTCACAGTGCGTCCACGTATGCGAGTTTATTCCAGACTTCAGTCGAGCAGCAGGGTCAAACTCTGCGTCGTTCTGAGGATCAGTCCCGCTTTGCTGCAACCTCGACTGCTCTAGATCTTCGGGTGTCATCGAGATCATGACGGTCTCCTCCTCCTCTGCATCCAACAGTTCCACGATACCGCCCTTTATTAGCTGTTCCCATTTGTACTCGTCGCCATCGTCATTGTAGCCATGGCTAAGCCACTTGACATGCTTTTTCTGGAGAACCAGCTGCTGGTTTTCGACGATGAAAAGTGGCCGGCAGACGCGCCCAGCGTCGGTGTACAGCCGAAGTTCCTTCTCGCGAACATCACGCACCACCGACACTTCTGGACTGATGTCGTCCTTCCTCCGCAGCTTTTTGATCGTTTTGACCAAGTTTGCGGGATCACGATGAACACCCATCCATACTCCATTGACGAAAACTTTGGTGCATGGAGTAGACGAGTGCGCGTTCTCCTCCAGCGACTCGAGACCCCACTCTTCGAGGAACTCAATCACCGGCGCGGAGTACGAACCGACGGAAATGCAGGCCATGAGCGCCAGATTCTTCACCAACCCACACGCCTGCCCTTCGGGTGTTTCTGCTGGGCATACCATGCCCCAGTGCGTATTGTGCAGCTGCCGGGGTTTGGCAATCTTACCCTCCCGTCCCAGGGGGGTATTACACCGACGCAAGTGTGACAATGTCGAAGCATAGGTATATCGGTTCAGCACTTGAGATACACCAGCGCTACCAGACATGGATTTCTTCTGGTCGCCCCAGTTTCCAGTGGCTAGGGAGTACTTTAGGCCATTGGTGATCGTCTGGTGCTTGACCGCAATCGCGAGATTGAACTCTTTATGCGTTTCAACACACTAAAAACGGGTTAGAAGGAGACGAAAGAAGACGAAACAGAAGTACCTTTTGAAGGTATCGGTACACGTCCTTGGTCAGTTTCCTAAACAAGATACGGAACAACTTGGCAAGTAACGGTCCTGCCAAGTCGAGACGCTTTTTGCCAAAATGATCACGATCGTCGAGCTCTCGTCGTTCAAGAGCGGCGAGCAAAAGACGATGAATCATGTATCCGAAGAAGTAGGCCTTGTTCGATTCTGATCCTTCAGCCATCGACACGTGGGGTAACATCTCCTTCTGAAGGATTTCTTGCGCATATCGAATTCGACGCTCGCGAGACAGACCAGTCGTCGTTCCACGGTTTCCAATGAAGTCAAGAGCGATCTCACGGTCTTGAATGACGAACCCATCGTTAATGCATGGCTTCAACATTTCAATCATTTGTGCATCCTGCATGTCGTAGCAGATGTGCTCGAGAATATCACGGTCCGAGATGACGCTCAGAGCGCGGAAGACGACCCAAATTGGGATGTCGACTTTGATGTATGGAATTGTAGCTTTCATCACATTGCCTTGCTGCGGTAAAAGGTGAGGCATTGTCCGCCATCCGAGGACGAAATACCTACCGAACGTTCCGAGCCTCGGTGGAACATCTTAACCTGGAATTGACTGATAGTTTTGCCCCCCTTTTCCACTGCACTCCGGATTTCCGCGAGGAAATTTATGGGAGAGGGCTGCGCCTTAGCGAAGACATAAACATGGTTCGTGGCCATCCGCTCCTGCGCAATCAAGACCTTTTCGGATCCATTGATAATGAAGTAACCGCCCGAGTCATATGGGCACTCGTTCAAATCGTACAGATCCTGATCTTGCAGTCCTCGGAGGATACAGAACGTGGAGCGCAGCATAATGGGTACCTGCTCGGCCGTCAACGAGTTGAATGAAGATGCGGGGCTACACGTACCTTTCCAATCCACACTTTCGTAGTGTCCTCCGGATTGTCGTCTTGCTCTGTTTCCCAAGCAATATCTCCCGGCATCCCTTCCGGATCTTCGCGTCCAACGAGCACTCGCTTTTTCATCTCGATGTACAACGGCGCGGAATACGTGAGATTCCGGAGACGCGCTTCTTGAGGAAACACTGGAACCACCGTGCCGTCCGCTTCAGTCACGGTGGGCCGAGAGAGATAAATCTGTCCGAACTTGATCTCGTATCGACGAGTCATGTCCGAGTCGTGTCCTGTGTGCTGGTCTGCCTGGTCCAGGATGAGGTCGGAGTTCTCGTCGACTAGCTCCTGCATCGTGTTTTGTACGAACTCATCGAAGGAGTCGAGCTGCTGCCGCACGAGACCTTTTTGGTCGAAAAAACTGGATATGACTGTCCAGCAATCCTCCTGCGTTATGTCCAGATATTCTTCGTCGTCATCATCTCCGTACTGGTCATCGTATGGGTCTTGCGTGGGTTCATATTCTGACGGGTTTCAGAGGGTGGTGAAAAGAGGTCAACGGTAACGAATACCTTGGCTCATGTTCTAAGCCAAACAGACCGAATACGACGGAATGGGCGCGTTTAATAAGATACAAATACACGTTCTGGCTTTCAAACAGGAATATATGGTACGCCAGGCGACGGGAGGACGCGTCGGACGGCGAAGACGATGCTGAACAAGCCAAAGACGTTCTGTGGCTGTGCGGACCAAACAAAGCCCTCTTCTGTGTTTCGCTCATGTCGGGCACAACGCAGTCCGACTGGTCCTTCAATCTTCGTTCACGAACTAACCAGGACTCGGACTCTGATTCCGACAACGATGAACCCATCACTAATTCTATTTCCGAGGAAGCTCGATTGCTTCAAGACCTAGACCTATCTAACCGGGAAGAAAGCGTTGTTTACAAGGTAATACAGCGACCCAGTCGTCGTAGCGCGCCTCAGTATCTCGACTGAATCACACCCGCATCAGCCTAACCCCTTCAGCATTGCCAAAATCAACGCTGCATCTCGTCCTCAGAACCGTTCTGCGGCCCCTACCATTGATCGTCGGCCCGCTAAAACAGTCTCCAAGAAGCCTACCGGAAAGATAGTCGACAGTTTTAAGAAAGCGGAGAAGAAATCCTTGAATTCTTCTGTAACACAGCCCAAATCCAAGGCAAAGCCTTCCAGAGCTATTGCTAATCCGCCACCAAAACCCGATAAATACCCTGCCGCTCATTCGCCAATTGCAATTAACACCCCTCTTCCCATTTCTACTGAATCCCTGCCCGTTATCACGCCTCAGATCCCTGACGCAGAGCCGGTCACCACCGCCACTCTTGCGCATCCACCTACTACTTTACCGCACTCTTCTCTCAAAAGATCATTTGTGAAGAAATTGCGACGTCCAGTGGACTATTTCTCGTCGCCTCTCAAGGCATCTTCTCTCGCATTGCACGACACCACTATTACAGCGCCTCAGCCCCGGACATTCTTTTCCTCACCTCTTCGACCACCCCAGTTTGCTTCTTCTGCGGGCCACACTTTAGCCCAACCAAATTACTCAGTCGGAAAGCCGACCCAACGCTCGAAATTACTGAGCAACCCTGCATTCCATCAACCCCATCATACCGGTGGGCATTTAGCCAAGATCTTTTTCGCTCTTGTCTTACCTTTCTATCAGAACCAAAACTTACGCCCTATGCATTAAAACCGACTATTTCTCCTGAATTTCCCCACATGATTACGCCCTCCAGTTCTGTCTCACGTCCGCAAGCTGTTCTAGCACCTGAACCTTCTTCCTTTGTTCAGTCCTGTGATACTCAGGAAATTACTCCGAACCAGTTCGAGCCCACTGTACTGTTAGCCTCATCGTCGTCTCGTCGTCCCCAATCGAGAGACGTTTACCGCCAACATGATCTCAATCTGTCGCACCAGCTCCCTCCCTCCAGTCCCATCCGCTCGCCTATCCCCACTCCTAGTCCATCACCCCGCCGCGCTCGCAAACTTCTCCCACCCAAGAAATCAACTCGACCACTCAAAAGGCAGGCCAGTGACGCCTACGCCTACCTTCGTTCTGACCCAGACGATGAATGGTCTACCCTCCCCGCTCGCAAGAAGGTTAAGGCCTCGGAACAGGCTCAAGTCAAATTGAGTGGCGTCAGAACGACGGCCGCCTTTCGGCTTCCCGGAACAGTGACCAAAGGCAGGGTTACCGGATTGAGTGCAACATCAGAGAGACGGGTTGTCACCTTTCTTCCTCCCCCTCTGAAAGCTGGTAAAGCGAAGGCTGTGGCTGAGAGCGCAGGTCCGAGGAGCGAGGAGGGACTCCACGGCAAAGCGCCGTCCCGGGCTCCCAAGCATTCACGCGATTCCAGCCCTCCAGTTGGGACGCCCAAACGTCGACGCATTTCCGACAACCCGTACCCTTCTCCTGCTAATTCCTGCCTGACTCCCGGTGAGGCCACCGTTGTCGCCCAGTCAGATGCAGCTTCTTCGAACATCCAGTCCTCCTCGCCCATTCGACCAGTGCAATATCGTTTCCCCTCTCCGCCTACGTCCGATCCTATGCCAACGCATGATCCAGAGGTCCATACTACTGTCGCTGTAAACGCGGTTTCGGAAAGGTATCCGCGCACGAAATCCGTAATGCGTCAGGTGCGTTCTACTGTTCAGCACCTTGAGGGAGCTGAACATCGTCCTCAGTAGCGCAAGCACGAAACGGAAGTCGTATGGGATCTTTTAGAACTTCCAAGCTGTGGAAATGTGCACAGTGGTGCAACGGTAGATGGAACTCAATCGCTCGGAGAGCTACCTGTCGTGGTGTGGGAAGGTCGATCGTAAGTGCCAGTATGAGTTTTAGCTGTACATTGGGTCTCTTCTACTATCACAAAACTTACAACTTTGCGCCGAGGAGGATGTCCATTTTTCTCTCTGCAGTTGAGGCATAATGGCCCTACGACGAAAGTCAATGAAGTCGCAGAATTGGGGGCTGAAAGCGCTGCATACTCCAAATAACAATGTGTGGTTCAAATAATGAAAAAGCTGGTACAGATCGCCTCTGAGGTTGTACTGTTCAACGGGCTCTGTTTTTGGAAGATGCTGATGATACGTCTCGAAGAAGCTCTGCGGAATCCCGCCGAAAATCCTCCCAATCGCCAGGCTAAATCGAGTTATCAATAGCTCAGCGCTCAGGGCTGACATTCAAAGCGAATGCATACTCGGCTTCATTGTGCCCGTAATACGAAGCAGGGTCGAAAATGACTGGTTCCCCAGCCTCGACTCCCGTATTACCGCTCCATAAATCGCCGTGCAGGAGCACCGGCTGAACCACCAAAGGCCCTAGTTTTTTAATGGTCATGCAAAGAACTTATCGTGCGTCGGATACAAACCCAGCAGTTTGGGAATAACGCTGGCAGCGTTTCAACAGGCGCCGCGAAACAATTTAAGAAACAGACGTACGAAACCGTAACCTCCTCTCCCTTGGCGCAGAGGGAAGCAAAACCGCCTTTCTTGACCAGTTGGGCCAGCAAGTCGCCTATCATAGCACTGAAGCACTCGTCCCAGCTTTCGAACCACCCATTCTGCAGTCTCGTCGCTCCGCAATATGTCGGAACTCCGAATCCAAAGCCTTTCAAGCCCTTGTAACGGTGTAACTCTGTGGCCAGCCGTTCTCCCAGACGACTTGCTGCACCATCGGTGAGGGACGACAAATTTTTGTATTCGGTGATCATATACGGCCTCCCCTCGGAGCCTCCTGCAGCTAGCACGCGAGGAGCCAAATTTGGGGCGGCAATGGCGATTTGTTTCAGGGATTCTGCTTCTCCACTGTACTGTTCTTCCTCTTTTTTGAGCCCAATCTTTGCAAAATAATGTTTCCCAGTGGATGAAACAAGGTGAGGGAGTATTCCTGTAAATTCCCCTGGCTCGAGCGTTTGCAGCTGTTCCAGCAGGATTGGAGGAATTGTTGATTTCATGGCGGACTCGGAGATGAACGGGCACGGTAGAAGTAGTTCGCCCAAACAGAACTAGAGGTTGTTGGGATGACGTCGGCAGAGGCGAAGCTCTACAGCGGAACACCGGACCGTCGGCCATCGCGGGTTGATGTTATTCCGGTTCGATAATCATAATGAACGCGACGATGGCGAGTCGCATTATAAATCATCTCAGCTTTAAAAGGACGCGTTTCCTTCAACTGAATCCCTTCATTAGACTTGCATCCACCATGCCCAACATCAACACGCCTGCTCCAGGTGCCAGGGAATATTATCCGCTCAATAAACCCGCAATCGGAACCTACATAGTACTCGCTCTCCCGCCCTGAGTGGTGATCTGTTTTTCACGGATGTGTAGGACGGCGCTCAGCCGGAATTGTTCAAGCCTCTGACGATCAAGGATGTGACTTTCAAGAACAGGATATTTGTGGTAGGTTCCCCACCGACGCTCGCAAAATCAAGTTCAATCTGACTTTGTAATCTGTAGTCGCCGATGTGCCAATACAGGTGAGTCCAGGACTGCTGTGGGTTTGATTGAGCTGAACGTGTTGGAAGCTCGTCTGACGGCCATGCTACCGACTGGCATCTTGTTCATATCGGCGTAAGTGTTCTCGAGCCGAGATTTCTTCTACTGTGCTAATGTCTATTCTCGATTACAGGGCTTCGCTACTCGTGGAGTTGGCGCAATTTGTGTCGAAGCGACTAGTGTTGTGCCCGAGGGCCGTATTTCTCCTGAAGACGCCGTGAGTTTCGACATTTCAGTTATCTATGAACCCTTCTCAATGGTCCATAGGGTCTGTGGACGGATAGTCAGATGGCGCCCTTGAAGAGAATTGTCGAATTTTGCCATGCCCAAGGAACCAAGGTCGGCATCCAACTCGCTCATGCAGGCCGCAAAGCCTCGACCTACGCCCCATGGGTTAAAGAGAGAGTGGGCCATGGGGCGTCGTGGATTTCAGAGGAGAACGAAAACGGCTGGCCCAACAATGGTTTGTTCAATCCTTATTGGAGAAGGAGGAATGGCTTCATGTCTTGCAGTTTATGGCCCCACCACGACACCATTTTCCGAAACCTATCCTCATCCCAAGGAGATGACAGAGCAAGATATGCAATACGTCGAGGACGCCTTCGTCGCCGCAACCAAACGCTCCAGGGAAATCGGATGTACGCCGCCCGTGTATCTATTCCCTTTCACGGTATGCTAATCG
Organism: Mycena metata; assembly: GCA_029378385.1. NCBI lineage: Eukaryota > Fungi > Basidiomycota > Agaricomycetes > Agaricales > Mycenaceae > Mycena > Mycena metata. The sequence continues at coordinate 2,071,605 of JARKIB010000001.1, read as the reverse complement.
CTGGACGCAGTTGACTTCATCGAAATTCACGGGGCTCACGGCTATCTCATCCACGAGTTTGTCTCGCCGCTCTCTAATACACGTACCGACCAATACGGCGGCTCCTTGGAAAATCGCCTGAAGTTCCCGACCCGACTACTGCAGCGAATTCGCGAAGCCTGGGCCGATAAACCACTCTTCGTCCGCATCAGCGCTACAGACTGGGCCGAGGGCCCAGAGAAGGCCGAGGACGGTACTTGGCTGCAGTGGGGCATTGAACAGAGCAACCTCTGGGTGGACAAGATGTTGAGCCTCGGGGTTATTGACCTTCTCGACTGCAGTTCAGGCGGAAACTGGTCCAAACAGAAGATTTCGCCTATCTCGGCTGCAGAGATCGGACATGGGTACCAGGTGAATATAATCTCCCGGCCGATTTGTTGGAAGCTAATACATCTGCACAGGTTCCGTTTGCAGAGAGTATCAAGAAGGCGCACCCTTCGCTCATTGTTGGCGCCGTTGGGTCCATCACCGATCCCAAAATCGCAGAATCCTACCTGAAGGATGGGAAGGCCGACGTCGTGTTCCTGGCGCGAGAACTTATGAGGAACCCACACTGGGCCTTGACGGCCGCGAAGGCGTTGGGGGCAAAGGTAAAGGCCGCTAACCAGTACGATAGGGCATGGTAGATGCGGAATAGAAGTTAAATGTGTGTACGAGGCAAATGGGATAATACACTTTTTTTCCATCTGCAGACAATCCGGTCATGGTCGGCTTATTGTGCGTCTGGGCTCTGACGGCGGGAAGATGATGAGGTGAATAAAGAACACAATTTTGAACCACATTAATCCGGGATTACGAGTACAAAGCTAAAGAAAGCGACAAAAGAAGGCAGTACTCTCGAGTGAAACACTCTAGTAACCCATTTGGCCCCGGCTAAGCGAAACCAAAAGGCCTCTTGATTTGACGAAACGAGCAAACCAATCGCCGAGCGTAATCCCCCAGAGGATACCCAAATACCCCTGTCCCCCGCCCTTGCCGTTAGTGACGACAATCATTTCGATTGAACCTTTGTAAGGCTTCAAAGGACGCCCGGAGAGGTATGCGACGATGTTTGCAGCGACAATTGCAGAGTGTGCGCCGGCCTTGGCGACCTGCTTCTGCTCGACGGTGTTGATGGCGTCGCCCACCGCGAAGATATTGGGGTGCTCGACCAACTGCAAGGTCGGCGTGACTTTAATCTGGTTGCGCTCGTCGAGGGCGGCGACACCGAGCGATTTAGCGACGAATTCGGTACGCGGGCGTGGACCGCGGGTTGGCACCTGTAAATAGTTTAGTTAAGCCAATAAATGTAAAAGCCAAGATGTGCAACGTACGACAAGGTCGGCATCGATGACGCTGCCCTTGCGCGTTTTCACAGTTGTTGATCCCGGGGCAGGGATTTCGTCGACGTAGTCTCCAAGGAGGACATTGATACCCCGAGCCTCAAGACTTTTCTGGAGGCCCGTGCGGAATGCGGTGGGGTACGTAGAGTTCAAGAGTCCGGTGTCGCCGTGCACGATAGTAACCTCCTTCTCCTACGAGGAATATTGAGAACCGGCGCGTGCATTGCACAGCAGTGAACATACCGGCCACACATCTTTGATTTCGCCAGCATATTCTGTGCCGAGTGAGCAACCGACGCGACTGGACATCGCGAAGAAAGACTTACCTGAGCCAACAGCACCCCCTCCAACGAAGACAATCTTCTGCGCCTTCTTGAACTGCGCTCGTTGCTCGGCGAGGAACGCAGGAACCGCCGTGCTATCGAACGGGAACTCGGTCGGGCCTTCCCATAGCGAACCTATCACGGAGCTTAGCGGGGTTATCGCGTGTTTCGAGAAATAAGACGAACCAGGGGCGAGAACGAGCACGTCGTAAGGAATTTGTTGGCCATCGGCGAGGACGACTGAACCGCCGTCCTTGTTGGCATTGATGCTCTCAACGACACCCTGCACAAAAGTGCCGTTGGGGTTGGAGAAGAGCTTGTCGAATGGGATCAGGGCGGTTTCGAAAAGGTTGTTGCCGTCCGAAACCGCCATTCGGGGGATGGTGGGCAGCGAGATGGCATAAGGGCGAGGATTAATGAGGGTGATTTTGGCGGAAAGAAGTTTAGTTGAGACGGCCTTGGCCACAGAGGATCCGCCGCCAATTCCTGCACCAACAATAACGATATTTTTCGACATGGAAGAGGAGAGTGAATGTGGATTTTGAAACTCTCAAACCGGGTTTTTAGGAGAGGATTATTGTGTGTGTCATTTCAGTTGACAAACACCGCCGCGGTTAATAAGCCAGCCATTCCTCTAAGGCGGCGTCCCGGATGAGCAATTCGTGGAAATGCTTGCGCGGACAACTGCAAGCTGATTGCAAGGCGACACGTCACACAGTTGAGCAAAGTTGGTGATGATCTGCGCTAATACCATGCGGAGAATTATTCTGGGAGTTTTTTACCAGTTCGGGGTTGCGATAAGTGATTGATGTGAGGTAGCATCGCCACCTGTCCTCACGCTGTCAGCCGATTACGGTCTCTGAGCGGTGCACCGAGCCTTTAGTCATTCTGATTATTCGGACTATAATACAGCTCTATCTAAACACTGGGAACGAGCCTGCAGAGCGGGGGAAGTCAGTAATGCAACAGTGGGAATAACGAAACCTTGCTTACCATCCATATTTCACAGACTCGTCCGCGTTTACAATCGAAGCAGAAATAAGCTGGCGCGCCTCGAGCCACATCCATGTCTAAGAACCAAAGTAAGGGAACAGTAATTCAGGAAGGAGTTGCAACGAACCTTTAACATCGCCCCCAGATTCCCCGTCTTCCGCTCAGACTCTATCGTCGCCGACGCAGCCATCTGCCCACCCAGCTGCCGCAGGATAGGCAGCGCGCTCTTGAACAGATCGAGCCCGGGATCAAGCTGCCGCCCAATACCCTCGAGCAGCAAGATACTAATAACCGTATTGACGAAATCGCCCTCCATCTTGACGTGGTGCTCGCGCACGGATTTGAGCACCTCCGTGAGGATGTCCGAGATCTTGATCTGCCCGAGCGAGAACGTCTTGCGCTTTACGCTGAGCACGAGATGCTGCATCTTGAGCGCAAACGTCTCGGTCTCAATCGCGAGCTCGGGCGACCGGCAGCGCTCGACCATTAGCTGGCCGGTGCGGTACCCGTCGAACTCGGCCATCGCGCGGAAGAGGTCGAGGAAATTTTTGCGGTTAACCTCGGAGAGCGTGGTCACCAGCCCTGCGTCGATAAACACAAGCTCTGGAATATATCCCTCGTCGCCGAGTTTGTATAATTGCGCGCGCCAGGCGGACGGTTGGTCTGCCAGTTTGCTGAGTTCAGCGACGATTTGGTCAGAGTCTGAATCCACCACAAGCGTCTCGGGAACGTGACCAATTTCACCCTTGTGGAACAGCGAATGGAATATGCTGCCCAAGAGGAAACGGGTCGTTGGAGGTTTGCTGAATTTGATCATAATATTTCCAGGGTGGAGGTCCGAGTGGACGAAGTTATCCAGGAGGAGCATGTTCTACCGCCTAATCAGCCACAGGCAGGAAAGAACGGAGTAAAGACCTACCAGAAACGCGTCGAGCCCAACTGTAGCTACCTGATCCTCGAACGGTCCTCCCCCATTCTTCAAGAATAATTCGAGAGGGATCGCATTCTCGTATTCCTCTATTAGCAGGTCGGTGGTGGACCACGAGACCAGAGGGCGCGGGAACGTGACCGGAACCTTCCTCGACGCGAAATTCGTCTCGAATCCGACCAAGTTCTCAGCTTCGTGCCGCAGATCCAACTGCTGAAACATCATCTTGCCAAAGACGTCCACCTCTTCCGGCAACGAAAGCCACTGCATCCCAGGGAATAGCGTGATGAAATGCGCAAAGAACGTCATGATGGAAAGATCTCTCGAAATCGTCTTTTTGACATGGGGATGGAGGACCTTGATCGCGACGGACGCGGTGGGAACTGAAGGCGGCGGATCCTGGAGGATGACCGGGGCTAATGCGCCAGCGGGGCCCTTGCGTTGTCGCCGCGGGTCCAAATACGAGGGCGGGATCAAATCTTGTTTGAGGGTAGCTCGATAGACCTGGAAAAAAATTAAAGTTACTATCGCATAACGACAATAACGACAATAACACACCTGCGCGATGGCGCCCGTGCCGATAGGGGACTCGTCGAATTCTTCAAAGATATCCTCAAACCGCCGCTCGAACACCTTCTCGATCTGCCGTCTTGTATGTGACATGGGGTGCGACTTTCCATTGGAATGTAGTCTGCCTAGTCTGTCGCACAGCAGGGAGGGGAATAAATCGGCGCGCGATCCTGCCCATTGTGCCAACTGGTTCACGTAAGGTCGATTGAATTCACGGGGATTGCTGGGGTACTCACTTTAATGAAGGCTGGGCCAGCGGTCTCCATCTTGCTGACGAGAAAGTTGTACCACCATATTGCACCCCATCTGTCCCCGCGGTATCGTTTTTCAGGCTTTCCGACCAGCAGCATCGGAGAACAAATGATGACTGGCATGAAGAGCGCAAAGAGGTACACGAAGCGGGTCGCGGTGAGGACAGGCTCCCAGATGCAGTTGCGAAACAATGCAGATATTCGAGACCCAATTGTGAGCTCGTAATCGGAAGGCGAGGCGATGATGAGATTTCGCTCTGGCGTTGGTTGACAGGGAATGATTGTTGGAGAAGCAATTATGGTGGGTATGAGGGATGCCTTCTCTGGCCTGTAGTACAGGGCGAGTCCTCCTGCGATGGGTACGAGCCAAAACGCTGTTCGCCGCCATGAAAAGCGCTGGACGGGTGTCGGGGTGAAGAAACCTGGCAAGAACGAGGCATTGCGGGACCAGAGCGGTGAGGGGCCTCGCGTGTGTCGTATGGGAGCAAGGAGAGACATACGGAGGCCCAGAGGCAGCGAGGAAACGCGGCGCGTCCACGACATTCAAGCGCGTCTATTTCACGATGACGGCATGACGTCGAAGACCAGAACCAGTCGGTTACATTCGGCGTTGAACATCGACGTCGGCTATAATCGGCGACGCTTGGTTTTTGCCGCTTTGCCCCGCCTTTCCAACGCCTTTCTCCAGGAACAACTTGCTGGAACACTTCGCTGGAACACAAACCAACGTACGGCTCTCGCAGGACGAATCCCGGGGATTCTCTGACGCAGCGCGGGATTGAGCTTGTGTACCGTGTGGAATCGCTGATTGACCGCGAGCAAAAGGCGCCGGTGGTTGGCATTTCGATCGGTGGAGATGGCGATATGCGTATAAACTTTTTTTTTGTATAGCTCGACCAGAAACTGGGCTCCTTGGCGCATATTTTGTGCGGCCTTAGACGAATGGAAGGCATAAAACTAGGGTTCATTCGCAGTAATACATTCCATGACCACGCTCTAAGAAAAGACCGTTGAGGCTAGAGCGGACTTCGGACCGTTTTGGAATATTTGCTCCAAAATCAACCGGCTTTCTTCCTCCTACCATGGCGTCCCCAGGCCCCTTCGCATTCGTGACCCTCCTCACGAGCGACCACTATCTGCCAGGCGCCCTTGCCCTCGCCGGCGCACTCAAGGATGTCCATCCCTCCCCCGCTGTCGCTCCAGAAGTCGAATTTCAGACGGTCTGCCTCGTTACTCCAGAGTCCGTCGACGTCTCCTCGATAAAACAGCTCCGGAGAGCGTTTGACGTCGTGGTCGGCGTGGAAATCATTGCCCAGGAGGATGACAAGGGCCTCAAACTCCTTGGTATGTCTTGTGCTCCCCAGTCATCCTTTCGTCTTTTCGACGCGTATATGCCTATCCTCCGGCCTCCAATCTCCTGCCCCAGTCTCCTACCAAGGTTCCATCCTATCCCAAGAGCTGCGGACCGTTTCCGACGCGTCTCCTCGTTCCACCTGACCTCGCTCCACGAACCTCTCACCTGATGTACCTCCACTTACTCCTCCCGTCCAGGCCGGCTCGATTTGAACACTGTCCTTACAAAACTGCACGTATTCCGTCTTACACAATACTCCAAGATCATATTTCTCGATGCCGACGTTCTGCCTATCCGGCCTCTCTCTCATCTCTTCACGCTCCCCCACGAGTTCTCCGCTGTCCCCGACGTCGGTTGGCCAGACATATTCAACTCTGGCGTCCTTGTATTATCTCCTGGAGAGGAAAAATTCACCCAACTTAATGAACTGCTACAATCCAAAGGCACCTGGGACGGCGGTGACCAGGGAATTCTTAATGAATGGCGCGGTGGCGATTGGAATAGACTCAGTTTCACTTATAATACGACGCCCACTGCTGCGTACACGTCAGTAATCAGTCTATCTATCTGCCTTCCTCGCTGACATCGCTTCTCAGCTACGCCCCGGCGTACGAACGCTTCGGCTCTCAAATCTCTGCTATTCACTTCATTGGGCCTAACAAGCCATGGAACTCGCTCTCCTACCGTCCTCCCTTCCAGAGTCACGGCATACAGACAGATTCTGGACCGCTGCAGGCGTATGACTACAACGCTCTCATAGACCGTTGGTTCGCCATGTATGACAAATATTGTCGTCCTGCGCCTGTCGTCTCCGAATCCGAGTTTGAGGTCAAGCGATATGTTTCTGCCTGGGATGAACAGACCGGCACTGGCTCCGAATTGATTTCCGAAAGTATGACGAGCGGCACGGCACTGGGTTTGGAGGATCTTCGGAAGATTGCCATCCACGGCATGGCGCCGGGTGGTCCGCCGTCCACTGGAGAAGGGGAATATCGACGTCTCCCTCTCGAGGGTCGCTTTGATTTAATGCGCCCACAGAAACAGCAGGAAACGGCCGAGAACGCCGAGGAACAACAACAGGGTTCGGTTGACTCTGGAAATCTGACGACCCCGCAACCCAGCAGTCATACCCGTAGCGAGCCTCCGCCGAGATGGGAAACTGTTGACTCTGGAAATCTGACGACCCCGCGATCCAGTAGTCATACCCGCAGCGAGTCTCCGCCGAGATGGGAAACTGTTGACTCTGGAAATCTGACGACCCCGCAATCCAGTAGTCATACCCGCAGCGAGTCTCCGCCGAGATGGGAAACCCTTCCTACTCCTGGCCCGGACGAGGTGCCGCCCAGTCCTCGGCTTCCTACAATTTCTCTTCCTCCTACGCCAACTCCTGCTTCGTATGCGCAGAAACACCATGCTCAGGCCCCGCAGCACACCCAGCAACAGCCGCAACACCAGCCACAACCACGCCGACCCGCCTCCCCTCCCATGCTAATCTGGAATCCAGCGACCGACCCCCCACCAACGACTGCGCCTCCTCCATCTGCATTCCCCTCCGAAACTTACTTCCCTAATATTTGGGATCAACCCCAGCAGACTCATCATCGGCAAGGTCCCCGCGCGCCATCTCCTCCCCCCGATTCCAACGCCTTTTTCCAACCGCCTCCGCCTTCAGAAATTCCCGAGTCTTTACGACTCCAAGGCCATTATCGTCAGGTCACTGGAGAGGAGGAGTTGGGAGCGACACCCAGCCCGGATCGCACAAAAGTGAAGCACGTCTTCCCTTGGGAGGATAAGCCGCGCCAGATGCCTGGGCGTGTTTTCCCTGCCTCGGACGCGCCATCGCCATCTCTATTCATGAGCCCCATGAGCCCCGGCACACCTGACTTTGCGTCTCACCCGAGATCGCAGCAGCTCTCGCCGCTGGGTGGATTACCTGCTACTTTGACGTACGCTAACGCCTGGGATACGGTTCCCAGCATCCAAAAATATGCCTCGAGACTTGCGCGCCCGCCACAGTCGCCTGTACCGCTTGCGCCTGCCTTTGAGGGTGATCGGTACAGGAAGGGACGGAGCTGGGATGACAGGACTGAGGCGAGCAGCATGGACGGAGACGATGAGGACGACGGCGAGGACGACGACGATTCGTTGGACGACCCCCATCGAGGACGCGGCGTGCCCGACAGTGATAGCGATCGCGAAACGACCAAGAGCTCGACCACCGTGCGCTCCCGCGGGTCGTCGGTATCGGCGACGTATAGTATTAAAGGAAAGAAAAAGGAGTACACCGTACGTGGTGTTCAAACTATTTCTCCCAAATATCGCAGCCAGGGAACTCAAGCTTCTGATGCGGCGAAGGTTCCGACACACGAAAAACGGTCGTCTCGTTCCGATGGGCGTCGCCAGTGGGCACCGAGCGCGGCGGGCGTTGTGCCGCCCGTGACGGTGCACGCTGGCCCGGACCTCTCGATGACTACGGCGTCACCGTCGCCGGTTCTGCAACAGCCTGGCTCGCCGCGCGAATTTAGCTTCGAATCGCCAACGGGCGCGCTCCCCCAAATGCAAATGTCGACGCCGCCACCGAGGCCCGCTGCCGCTGCGGTCGAACGCCACCCTTCGAACGAGGGCTCGCTGACGTCGCCCCCGTCGTCTATTGGGCCGATCTCACCGCCCGACGCGCCGCTCGCGATGTCGCCGATGCGCAAAGGAAGTCGAGTGTGGGACCCCGCGCGCGGCGTGGAGCTGTTCAAGCGTGGTTCTGAAGAAGTGCTTGCGCGGTTCCTGAAAATGGGCTCGTGGGAGGACGAAGGGGCGCAGTAGCGAATCGTTGGACTGTTCGCAAGTTTTCCCGTTACGCATGCGCCACCCACTTCCACTTTTTTACCATGTTTTTATTCCTCCTCCCCCGCCCATACCCCGCACGCTATTTCCATCATCATGATCCATGCATGTAGCTTTGCCGTAGAAGAATGGAACTGTCTGTTGTTGTTTGTAGGCAAACAAACGCGTCGCGATCGGAGGTGAATACGTCACCACACGCCCCTATCCAACTACGCGTCATCGATGATCGGCGTCCGCCCCAACTCCAAAACTCCACTCCTTTCAGCGGACTATAAAGGCGGACTGGTTCCGGGCGTACTTCATTAACTCAACCACCATCTACCACATCCAAACACCACTCAAACCTTATATCATGTCCAACAACGGAATCTTCAACGTTCCCGAGCCCACGAAGGAGGCCGAGTTCCAAACGACCGCCGCACAGGCTCAGGCCGACGCCAAGACTGCCCCCATCGCCCATGAAATCGGTCAGTCGCTTCTTTGTTTCTTTCAAACTCAACTCACACAATCTTCAGAGGCAAACGCCGAGCAGGCAAAGGATGCGGCACAGAACGCCGCCCATGTCGCCCAATCCAAAGGCTCTGAGCTCACTGGCCAAACCGCCGCCGACCGTCTGCAGACTGACGTTGCTGTGAAGACGGGTGCTGCCGTTGATCAGGGTCAGCAGGACTTTGAGGCCGCCAAGGCCAGTGGAGCAGGCTATGTCGAGCAGGCAAAGACCATGGCGTCTAACGCTGTTGCATCGGCACAGGTGTGTACAACTCGCTTGACCACTTTTATCTTGCGCTAATCGTTTTACTAGTCGTACATCCCTCCCGGCTCTGGCCCGAATGGCCAACACACCGCCGGCGACGTCGTGTCTGGCCTCCAGGCCGGTGCGACCGCCGCCATATCGACGACGAAAGACATTCTCGTTGCTGCAACCGAAACGGCCAAGCCTTACGTCCTCTCCGCCGCCGAGACAGCCAAACCATACGTCGTCTCAGCCGCCGGAACTGTTCAATCCACCGCCGCCTCTGCCGCCGGGACTGTTCAGTCCACCGCCCAGCCGCACCTGGAGCGTGCGCGCGACGCCGCAGCCTCGTACCTGCCCGGTTCCACGACCACGCAGACGGCGCCGGTCGAGGGGAAGGACACCACCGTCGTCTAAACAGACCCCGAGAGTCGCTCGTAGTTTATAGCATATTTTAGATACCACCACAATTACTTTGTAACATAGCAAATGTCTGTTGAAATGTATAACAACTGTGGATCATTTTCGTTTGAATCTGCTAGAAAAAACGCAGCAAGGAAACGAATCGACTGCTTTTGTGACGCGCAGACTGGACGCGATAAATGCTGAGTGACGTCATTAGGGGATCAAACTTGATATACATGTAGCCCCGCTTTCGGTTGCAAACGTTCACTCTTTCTCCCTCACCACCACATTATCAATAAATATGGTACGGCCCACATTTCTTACGGTGGTCAGCGCTCACCGTCTCGCAGGAAGGCCTCCTCGGACTCGCGCAGCAGTTTATGGGTGAGTAGCAGCCTGGTTATCGCCAGCATTAATCCGATTGCTGATCTACCTTCCAGCGTCTCGTATGTATCTTACCGCGCGCCCTAATACCATCAGCTGAACCCAGCCCCAGAGCAGCAGACCGTCTCCCACGCCGCCTCGCAGCACCCCGACGACGAGGAAGTCTACCAGCAGGCGGCGCAGCACGCCCACCAAAACACCGTAATTACCACCCCTTTCCGCTGCTTATCGTGATTATTCAATGCGCCTATAGCAAGACCACCGGCCCGTCTCGGACGACGAGATCGAGGAGGGCAAGCAGGCGCACGCGCAGATCTACCAGCAGGGGAACAAGGACACCAGTAGCCTGCAGGACATGGGCTCGTCGGCGGTCGGCGGAGCCGTCATCACCCAGGTCCGTCAGCGCCCTCCGCGTCATTAGGAGTCATTTCATCACAGCAGGAACGGCGCTCATCATCATTCGTTGTTGTGTTCAGGTGATGAAGCAGTTCTCGGGCGGAGGGGGCGGGAGCCCGCAGGATTTTATGGGGATCGCGATGAGCGAGGCGAGTAGCTTGCTTGGCGGCGGTGCGGACCCGGGCTTCAAGGGCGAGGTCATGAAGAAGGTCGCGATGATGGCGCTCAAGTCGCAGATGGGCGGTGGAGGAGGCGGGGGAGGGATGATGACCATCGTGAGTGCTTGCGTTCGTTGGGTTTCGAGACGATATTGATCAACGTTCTTGCAGCTTGAAAAGTTCATGTAAAGTGTACTAGAAAGAAACGGACACTAAATTGTTGTTGTACTTTTGCGGGAATTGATTATTTGAACGTTCTTCATGACTTGAGGTTGGGATCTTCGTGTAGATGAGGAAGGAGTTGTCGAGGAGACGAGAATGCGCGAGATTCATAGCGCAACGAGCGCAAAGGAGGAATACATCTGAATCGAGAAAGCGGGGGAAAATAACAACGTAGAACGAGCGACTCGAGTCTACGCTGGGTTCACCACTTTGCCTTCAACGCAGAGCTACATCGCAGCCGTACACCAAGATCAAAAACAATGAAAGATAGGGGCTTGCAGATGCAAGTCGAATTCCGTGCTGTTCCAGAGCCCTCTGGACGTATACGCGGAAGCTATGCGCGCTGTGGCATGCGAGTATTCGCCTTGGGCACGGCCGCGAGCCGGTGTGATGACGGAAAGGAGGGCCTACCTTTTATTAGTCTGCGCAACAATGCGGAGTTTGAAACCCTCGAGAGACGACAGCAGAACAGGCCGGGAATCGATTATTTGCGAACGTTCTTCACAGTATCTTGAGTGCGAGTCGAAATCTTCGTGTTGAGAACTTGAAGGAATCTTGAGTTCTTGCGGAAGGAAACCAGAATGCGAGAGACAAGACGAGAGACTAACAATACAATTCATAGGGTGATGTGATGATACAGTAGATGCATGAGGAGAGAGAGAACATAGCGAGCAGCATGCGACGATAGCAAGAGACGAGAGCGAGTAGAGTAGAGTAGCGTAGGAAAGCGAAAGCAATAGTAAAAACATAGAAAAAAATAAGAATACATCGGGATAACCGCGTCGGATGCACTATCACGACGAGGACGGCGGGCGATGGCAGGACGTGCCATGGCATGGCTATTGGGTATGGATATGCCAGCGAAGCAGCAGCATCATCATCACTGAACCGCACCAGAGTCGTTAAGCGCTATATCATATGCGCGCTTAAGAACAATGGACGGACAATGGAACAAACAGGTCTCCACAGCGGGAGAACAATGCCAATGCCAATGCGATGCCCGAGTTTAGCCCGAGGCGTACCGCGCGAAGGCGAACTGGAACTGATGCTGCTGTGGCTGTTTGCTGTGGTGCTGTGGTGCGTCGTCGATGGGGGATGACGATGCGTAGGAGTCGCCGAAGAGGTCGAGGTGGGAATCGACGATCTCGAGGGGGAGGGCGGAGGGGGAGCCCGTTGGGGTGGAAGGACCGCTGGAGGAGGACGACGAGGAGCGAGAGGAGAACCCGCTCGAGCCGAAGGAGGGTGTGCGGGAGGGGGAGAAGCCGCTCCACTCCAGGGACGGTGTGCGGGAGGGAGGGGAGGAGGCGGCGACGGAGGAGAAGCGGGAAGGAGGGGAGACAGAGCGCAGCGTTGACGTCTCGGACGTCGCGGGGCTTGCGCCGCGGTAGTTCGCAGCGCGCTTCGGTGTCCGCCGTGGGGGACCAGCGACCTTCTTCCGTCTCGGTGGCGTCGGGGCCAGCACTGCCGGCTGCGCGAACGGACTGGGTGAGCGGAAGGGATGCCGCCGCGAAGGAGGCGCGGGGACGGTGTTGAGAGAAGTCGTAGCAAGTACCTTCGAGAAGACAAACTTGTCGCGTACGAATGAGGGAAGGGGCGCGGTAGGGGGGACGACGGTCATGGCGCTCTGGAAGGGCGGCGACAGGACTTTTCGTGAGTCGTAAACGTGTAATGACGCGAAGGCGGCCGTGCATTCCTCGATGGTGACGAGAGGACGCGCGGCGGCCGCCTTGGACGCCTTTCGCGGCCAGACGGGAGTAGGGAATGAAAACTGCTGCGTCCACAGTATCGTCGAAGCCATGTTACGACTGTCTTTGAACTTGAGAGGGTAGGCGTGCCGAGCAGCGGGAGGGTTGAGGACGTTTGTAATATCCACAACCTGAAAATCGGTTAGACACGAATCAAGTTGGAATAGGAACGAAAAACATACCTCAGGCTCGTCGTCAAAGTCCTCGTCGTCCTCATCCTCATCGTCGGACCCCGCCTCTGAAACCTCGTGGTCATTGGCCGACTGCCGCAGGCCTACGGGGATCATGTACGTCGCCATTTCTTCCTCCAGCGACTTCATGCACATGTCGAGAGGGACAGGGTCGAGGGGATTGGCTTTCCGCAGCGCTTGCCCTTCCTGCCTGGCGCGCCGGCGGTGGTTTTGGAACTGCGAGCACGGTTAGGACGGGAACTGGAGAGGGAGGGAGGAACATACCCAGACTTCAATCTGCCGCGGCTCCATGAACGACTTTTTCGCCATTGCTTCGCGGTCTGCCTTACTCGGGTACGCGTTGTACTCGAAGTATTTTTGGAGGAATGGGGTGAATTCCTAAGATCAATGAGTACGGAGATGAGAAACGACACGCTGAGGGCTTACTGAGTTGAAGGCCGGCCGTTCTTGTTTGGGGGTGGATCGATTCTTCCGCTCCTGGCCCTTGCAATTTGAAGCGACTTTCAGCGCGCGCTCCTCCAGAGATCTCAGAGCCGTGAGATATCTGGATGTGTAGGTGGAAACCAGAGCGTCAACCCATTGGGACAGATCTGAGTGTCGATTGACTCTCGCAAAATCCTGCAGCGCTTGACGTAGGCCTTTTTGGCACGAAGCATGCAATTCCCCTGATCTGCGAGCATAAATACTCGACAGGTCGTCGACAACAGCGGAATCCAGGCCCAGGTCGAGGAGCCTCGCGTGAATGGAAGTTGGGGCGGGCAACGTTACGGTGGGAAGAGTCAGCGGGTTCGAGGGCTTGAGGGTAATCGGAGAGGGAGAACAGATGTTCTGTAAAGAGACTCCAGTGCGATGAATAGTACGGAGGATGTCGGTCCAGCGAGTGTCAGTGGCTTGGGACATGACTGCGAGATGGTGGTAGAAAGCAGAGTTTGGAGTTTGCTTTATTCAATCAACTGATCTTGTGGTCCTTTGTTTGCACGCATCAATTGAGGACAATGCGGAGTTTGAAGTCTCGTTTATCAAGTGGGCGATTATTTGCATCGCAAATACCAACCACACCCATGTCCTCCCTCGACATTCGCGAGCGCCTTGTGCGCGCTGAGTCTGAATTCGCCACTGTTGCTTCTATGGCAGACCCTGGGGCAGTTGCCTCTTTCACTCAGAGCTGGGAACAGCTTTGGGTAGACCTCGAAACGGCGTCGAACGCTGGCCTCTTGGACGCAGAAACCGCAACAATAGCTCATGTCGTTGCTTCAAGGGTCTCCATCTTTGCGGACTCTCTGCTCTCCTTTCGGACGGAATCCGCTAACATCACCGCTGAATTGGAGACGATATTCGACGGGTTGGACCTCGATGTCCCTGCCGACAAATCTTCGCCGATTCAACCTTTAGCTTCCTTACCCACCTCGTCAATTACGCGTACCGACCCCTCCCTCCCTCCCTACATCGAGCCCGCCTATAAATGGCTGCTCCGTCACCTCCACAACCCATACCCAAAGAAAGAGGTCAAAGAGAAGATCGCAGACGAGACAGGTTCCTCCGTCGAGCGGATATCCGACTGGTTCATCGACGTTCGTCGTCGAATGGGGTGGACTCGTCTCTTGCGCGAGGAATTCAGCCGGAAACGCGCCGACATGACCGACGCGGCGGTGCGGTACTTCATCAACGAGGACCGCAGACACCCTCTACCTCCCAATATTATCCGGAGGTTCGTTGAGATTGAGGCCTTCGCCAAGGAGATGTACGCGGCCAAGCTTGTCCCGAGCGCTCTCTCCAACACGCTCACGGCGGCGGTCAAAGACCTCACCCCCGAGCTCCAGGAGAAGGCGCGCGAGGAGCGGTGGGCGAAGCTACAGGCTCAGCGGGACGTCGCCAAGCTTGGAGCCTTTGCATATCCCTCCCCTGCGCCGTCGGGCTATTCCTCTCCCGTGTCGGACAATGGCGCGTCAACCTCGTTCGCGGGGCGCAAGCGCTCGAGTTCCGAGGCGTCGGATTCCGAAGAACCCTACAACAAACGGCCCAGGTATGTCTCGCGCTTGGACCTCTCGACCATTGCTCATTATTGTTTAGATTCGACGATGACTCGTCCGTCGGCGCTTTCGGCCTTCCCTCCCCGCCGTACTCTGGTGCCATCAACCTCCGCAAGCGGCGGATGTCGGACGCAGACGCTGCCCCCGGCGCCAAACGCCCACGCGTTCGTGCAGCCTCAGACCCCATTCCCGTTACCGTCACCCTCGCGGGAACCCCCGACATCCTGGCCGACTGGTTCACCAGCGATCGCGGGGGCGACACCAACATTTTCGAGCCCGGGCAGCTGCTGGATATCAAGTTCTTCGACCCCGCTGAATACGAATTTGAAGATTCCACTACGCCTGCTGACCCTGTCGCCAAAGGTAATTGTCATTCTCCCCACCATTGCTCTTACTAACCCATTGTTCATAGTCCCGACGTTACCACCAGCCCCGACATTACCACCACCCACTTCCGACTCGGATACCATTGACTTTGACATCCCCGCCGACCTCCAACACCTGTTCAACTTCGCGGATTTCCCTGGTCCGTGTAATCTACTGTCGTTTCTCTGCAGTCACTAACATTGTCGCAGAAGCTTTCATACAACCGCCACCTGTTAATCTGGACGAGTCATTCGCGAGTTATCCCCTGAACGACTCCTTCGGCCCAATTGTGTACGAGGCTCCGTCGTTCTTGGAGCCTTTCAGTGGCTCCTACGACCACGGCTTCATCACCCGCGACAGCGTCGTCGAGTCCTTTGGATTCGAGTCGGTCGCGTCGCACAATAATCCCGCTGTTTACTCCGCCTTCCCAGACGGAAAGGCGTCGGGCAATCTCATCAACGGATTATTCGAGCAGCAACACAAAATTCAAATTCAAAACGAATACATGTACCAACAGCCTGTATCCTACTAGATCGTGAGCTTCTCTTTGTTCTCAAATCTCCCTCGTCTCATTCATCCACAGCTCTGACTGCATCTTCGTCTCATTTTTGGCATTCACTCATCCATACTGTATCAAACATACATACCCGCATTCGCATTACTGTATTTCTATCATCTTGCATTTTGCACTCATGCCACCACGCACGCTATGTCCCCGCTATCATTATCCCACTAATATTTCATTCTCTATGCATGCTATATACCTATGCTCGGAATACACACATTACCACTTTTGCTCTGACTAATCTACCGCCTCGCCAAAGGACCGCAAGACTCGATGCAAAAGACCGACCCAGCAAAACTCAATGCCGACCCGGAAGACCGACCTCGTCCTCAATCCTCCACCGCCCGACCTCCCGCATCGCCTCCGCATCGCCGCTCTCCAACTCGGGCGCAGAAAGCACGCTGCTGACCATCTTCCACGGGTCCTTACCCCCGCCGTAACTAAGAATCTCGCGCTTGTACTTTTCGCCCGTCTCCCTGTCAAGCGGGTTCTCCGAAAAGACGTTCCGCCACACGCGCGACGCGATCGCGCGGTCGAAGAGATAAGAGTAATACGTCGCCGCGTAGCCGACGAGATGACCGAAGTGTGTTTGGAAGGAGGTGCCCGGGACGTGGGGGATGAGTCCGCGGGTGTTGTGCAGGCGCGCGAGCTCGGCGGTCGAGTCGAAGCGCGTGTCTAGGACTGTGGGTGAGTGGTAGACTTGGTCGATGGTGGCGAGGAGGATCTGCGAGTAAGTGTCGATCGAGTGACATGGGTCTTCGTGGTGGTTGCCGCTTTGGCGCGAGATGGAGGTGCCGTCGGCGTCGAAGAGGGAGAGGACCGTCGGGGAACTGAGGAAGTGTTCCATGAGGATTGACGGGAGCTCGACAAAGTCGGTCGCGCAGCGAGTGCCGGACACGTTCTGATACTCCGTCCGCCCGACCATGGCTGTGAAACAAGTCAATGATAAGATGCGTGCTGTATATTTCCTACTCACAGTGCATCGCATGACCCATTTCGTGGAACAGGGTCATTACTTCGTGCCATTGCAGCTCGGTAGGTCCTTTTACAGCTGTTGGCCGTGAAAACTCGCACAGCAGAACGACGAGCGGTAATTGGTAGACGCCCTCTTGACCCGGTAACCTGTGTCGCTTTACAGCTTCAAACTCGCGGGACAGCGTTACGTGCTGTTCAGTCTCCGGGTCGATATGATCCTCCGCTTCGTTGTCGTCGTCTGTTCGCCGCGAGCACCGCACGGTGTAGTGAGCGGCGCCGACCGCCTTGCCCCGCCGGGCAAAGAGGTCGGCGTATATCCACCCAATAACACCTGTTTCCTCGTCTACAACCTCGAGCTTCTTGACATCCGGATGCCAAACCTCGCCCGATGTTACGCCAACCGGACGCAGCGATATCCCGTACAAATGCCGGAATAGGCGCGAGAGACCCATGAACACAGTCCCCAGCGTGAGTGGTGGGAGCGCGATGGGCGGGGCCGGTGGTTCCGGCGGACAGTAAAAGTCCCGGTCCCAAGCCTGAATTACAGGGAACGGCTCGGTATTGAGATGATTTTGTTTTCGTATGCTCAGAGCGCGTAAAGCACTGCGGGCAGCGGGTCGGGTGTGGTCCAATAGGGCGTCGAGGAAGTGCACGACGTTGCCTACAATTCGTGAGTATTCAGCGGTGGAGGGAAATCGACCAACGAACCTGGTGATTTTGCCATCTTGTCGTTGAGAGCCATTTGTGCGAAACTCGACTTGCCGACTAATTGGGCCAGTTCTGCTCTCGTTCGCAGTAACGTATCCAGAACGTTTATTTGTTCTGGAGAACTCGAGTTGGACGCGATATATACGCGCCGCCGAGCTTCCTCGGCTGGTGCAGAGCGCATAATCATCTGCGCTTGCAGCGAACCGGGATAAACAAGCAGATCCCGCTGGGTAAATCGTGCTTGAAGTTGTAGTCTGACCCCCATCCCTTGGTCCTTGAGCCCCGCGAGCTCTGATGGTTTTACTGAAGCTGGTGGACCAGGAGTCGAGGCGCCCTGCAGAAATTTTCTGCCAAGCACTAGCAAGTCCGAAGACAACGAGACAAATTTGTCGCGTTTGTCTGGCGGAAGGTTTATTGCAGAGTTTTCAAAGTCTCTCCAGAAGATAAGTGCAGTCGCATGAGCTTCCGGGGTCAGTGTTTCGACAATGCTTGGATCCGTTAATACAGCCTTTAGTACCTAAACAAAACGATGTAAATTGAATGGAACCACACGGCAAGTTGGTACATCTACGCACTGCGTAAAGTCCGGTATGTGTGTTCAAAACATTCATGAAATTGCACAATTTCTCGTGAGCAAAATTAGCCGCCTCGACCCACAATTGCTCCGGGTGAGCATTCTGCACGAGCTCTGCCAAGTCGATGACTCCGCACAAGAGGTCGCTCAGCCGGTCAAGGTTTTTGACGACCAGAAGCAGCTCTGAGCGCGATTCCCGGGCGCGCAGAATGCGGTCCGTCAGTAATTGCGCGCGGATTAGTGTTGCATCGGTGAGTCCAACCAAAGCGCCGGGATGCGTTAAAGAGGGGTGTCCAAAGAGCCCGGTAGTTGAGAAACTTGACCCGAACGTGGATTTCGGGCGGTCGAATATCGTGGCGAGCTCCCTGTCTTCAGCCGAGGCAGGAATTATAAGAGACGAGGCGCTCGCATATGTTCGCCGTGTCGCCTTTTTCTTCGCGAAAAGACAGCCCTGGAATCGAAAAACGCGACTGGCGGGGCGGGCGAGCGCATTTCGTGCAAGCATGAGAGTGGGCGGACGTCCGAATGAGACGAGCCTCGCGGTCCTCGACTATTTATTTCGACGCGGAAGGCGAGATGGACGGTCGAAATGATCGATCATGGATCTAGCCAAATCCCGTCACTCTGATTCGATGGCCGCGGAATCCAGAAAATGGCCTGCAGGCGAATGAAATTGTGTATGTTTTACTTTGTGGCATACAAATGTGTGTCGATGAGCGTATAATAGCGTCTAAATAATATGCAGTGGGAATGAAGAGAGATGAAGAAATAGAATATCATGCTGAATTTAGTGGCGAGAGGCTGCCATCTAGACTCCGGTCAAAGTCCCGGCCATTGCCATTTGCAGCCCCCGGAGGCGGCGTATCCATCTCCATGTCCACGTCGGACTGGTTCTCGTTCGCGTCGGACATGTGCGAGTCACCGGCTGACGACGCGCCGCCACCATTTACGGGATCCGCATCCGCAGCGGGCTCAGCGCCAGGAACAGGCTCGACGGCATACACCCAAAACTTGGATTTCCGCTTCCCTGCGATCTGCTCCAGCGCAATTTCCGTGGGTTTCAAAGCGGCAGCTCCCGAGTTCTTGAGCTTGAGGCCATTCTTCGCACCATGCGAGGTATTTGACCCAACATCAACGGATCCTGTGCTCATCGTGCTGTCCTCCGTCCGGGCGCGTTTGTTTCGGGGCTCTACATCGAGCTGCGTTTCTGGAGGCGCACCAAGGCGCGTTGAACGTCGCTCGCCTCTCCATTGCGGCCATTGTTCTTCTTGCGCAGCTTCACGTTTGCCGTTGGCGTTGACAACAGCTGTCCGCGTCGAGCGTCGACGGCCATTTGAAGAGGAAGCCCGGCGATTACTGGGTCCCTCCGACTCGTCTCGGAAGTTGAGGAAATCGTCGTCCATCTCATCATCGTACGCTTCCGCCTGGTAGGTATACTCGTCTGCTGGATCGTCCTGTAATCCATAAATATCGAGTCAGCTGAGGTCGGCCCGCAAGGTGATACCACTCGCCTCCTCATCAAAGTCGGTATTGGTGTAAACGTAATCAGGTTTCCGCGTTTGTCGCCGGGTCCGTGTTTCTCGAACTGCTTCAAACTGCGCTGCGCGGGCAAGAGCCGCCTGCCGCTGCTCGAGCCGTTTTCGGGCCTTCTCCACGCGCTGAATATAAAATGTCAGTAAATTTCGGAGGACGACATTAATCAAAACGAGTGTCAGAGTCGGATCCGGGCTACTTTCACCGTTACGACACGGAGAATCGCAGGGCAAAGTAACGGGAGGGGGGAAAAACTCACCAATAATTCAGCATTAATAGCTTCAATGCGACTCTCCAGCGTTTCGATGAGAGTTAGGTGGGATGTTTCCATTTTAGTCCGTTTTTCTCCCTTCCCGAGCTCAGGAGGTGCAGAAGCTTTCAGCTCTTCGATAACTCCTAGGTATTCCTCGCGTGTAGACGAAACTGTTTGGAAAGTTGCGGTCATCTTCCATGGATTGGTCGATACGTAGAGCCGTGGTGAATCTGTGCAGCAACAGAAGAAATGGTAAGTATCAATGCATGTACGGAACACATGAGCGCGACGGAGGAAGCCGAAATTGGGTTCCAGGGAAATAATTTCGAGATGATCTTTCGGCAAATACACACAAATATGGTGTCGGGCCACAAGAAGAAAGTGCACGGACCATCTGCAGCCCAGAACCGTCTCCTCTTGGTATCCTGACCCATGGGTACAAGTTGCAGTTGTTCCTGGCTCTGAGGGTCGGTTGGCTGTGGCGGCGCGTTCGCGGCGTCCTTTTTCTTGTGCTTGTTCTGTGACACGCCCCAAGCGCGATCAATCGTGTTCTTTATCTCTGGGGTATGACAGAGTTGCAATTCCACGAGTTGGCGCAATATTTTGAGCTAGTATTCGCGAAAAAAGTGTGGTTAGCGCCCGGGGGCAGCATGTATGATGTAGTCCGACTGACCTTGAAATCCCACTCCGCAGTGAAGAAACCGCCCTCCAGTTGGTCGAAGGGGTTCTTATTTGTCATTCCTTCATCGTCCCAAAAAACAGTGCGCTCTGATGATTTGAGGTATTCCGAAAGCACAGTCGCCACAGTCGTCGATATCTGATCAATGCTGACGAAGCAGCGACGACCATCAGGGTCCACGTACCATGGAGGCGGCCTGCCCGAACATGCACTTACCTCAAGTTACGCGTCTGTGGCCGAAGATTCTGAATGAACCGGGAAAGCACTTGCGTCAAAATCGTGTTGGGCTCCTGGGACAGCAAGGCCTCCTCGAAACTGATTCCCGGCGCCCAATGAGCCCGGACGTTCTATTTGAAGTGGCAAAGGATACCTACTCCATTGGAGTCTCGAGACCTTCGACCTTGGCCCGGAGAGTCGTAAATTTACAAATGAAGGAGTAGACAAAGAGAGATTCCCAGCGGTCGGACGGGTGCGTAGCATTGGACGGAGGGCATACATGGCCCTTGACGGCAATCTTGCCCTTGGCTGACATTTGTCGCCGACGAAAGCGAGATGAGAGTGGGAGGAAAGCTGAGGAAGGAGAGTGACCTCGCGTATCCTGTGACAGCAGATCACGCGAATATACAAGCGCAACTGGCTAAAAACGTAGTGGATTCATAAAACTACAAGCCCCGGCACTCCACGACCGTGATTTCACCGCGAAAACTAGTACAGAAGGCACAAGGAGCAACAACAACCCATGACGCGTAGAGGGTTCGACAGAGGCGAAGCAGGAACCATACATAACGTCTTATCCTGGCCCAACCTGCAGCAACCGTCAGCAAAAATATTTGGCAGCGAAAGGGAAGCCAGGATACCTTTGGAATGTCGTGGTGTTCGCTCAGAGACTCGAGATGGGCATTGAACTCGCTGACCCGGTCCTTGTGCGTCTTGTTCGCCAACTTGGCCACACGTTCCGCGAGCTGTTACGCGTCGGGTCAGTTTGGAGCGAAGAAAGCGACCAGAGCCGGCCTCGAGGCGCCAAACTTACACGGCGTCTCTGCACCTCCTCAAATCGTCGCTCCGCGTCGGTCTTGCGGTCAGAGCTTCCACTGGGCGCAGGAGAGTTGCTTCCGCTGCCTGGCAGACTACTCCGCGAACCAGCTGCCTCCTCTCGGAGAAGATCCTTGACCCGTTCACGTTCCAGTTCCGATTCCTGTTTATGCTTAGACTTTTTCTTTTTCCTGGAGTATTGGTGTTAGTTTTGCACGGAGTATGAAGCGCCTTAGACGTACTTCTTGACAATGCCGCCCTCAGCGACAGAACCCTTCAGTCGAAGAGAACCGCCTGGGCGTAGTTCATAGTCAGACATCAAGCCTGTCACACCGTGACGTCCCAGTGAATTCTGTCCTCCGTTGGCGTTTCTTTGCGCAGCATTCCGTGTCTCTTTGCGCGGGAAACCACACTACTAGACGTTCCTAGTCGACTCGGACCATGGCTGTCCTGCCATCTCCAGTTCTTTTTATCGCCTCCATTCCGCCCGTAACGCGTGGTTTCACGGCAGCAACCATCGTCTCGTCCTTGCTGTATGCTTGGCTGCGCTGGAATGGAACGACGTCTACGCCATATCTTACAGTGGTCCCCGGGTCGAGTTTATTCTTCCCGTGGACGTTTGTTACCTCTGTCCTGGTCGAAACCAGCATATTCGAGGCAAGTCGGTCCCGCTCTGCAGTTTGGCCGTCTTCAACTGCAAATCACAGTTAATTGGCTCCCTCATCTTCGTGCCTCCATCACTCAAGTATCTGGAACGATTATGGGGAAGCATCGAGACTCTCAAATTCATCGCCGTTTCTGTTGGCTTTTCAAATATCATCGCGTTTGGCTTCAATTGGATAGAATTCGTGTTCACGAAAGACGCGGATACGTTCCTGTACGTCCAGCTGCCCGATCTCACGTCTATGAATCTCACTCGTCTAGCTATGGCATGCAATATCACGGCCAAATGGCCCTCCAAATCGCCATCCTCGTGGCGTTCACTCAACTCATCCCCGAACACCAAGTTCAAGTTCTTGGCGTTCTGAAAGCACGGGTTAAGGTGTCTAGTCT
The DNA here is from genome assembly GCA_029378385.1 of Mycena metata. NCBI lineage: Eukaryota > Fungi > Basidiomycota > Agaricomycetes > Agaricales > Mycenaceae > Mycena > Mycena metata. The sequence goes on along the minus strand of JARKIB010000001.1, from coordinate 2,048,985 downwards.
GCCTCATTCCAAACAACGCGTTTTCAAACAATTTACAGACGCTGCCGATGGCCTACTTGACCGTGTCGACTGTGATGACTTTCCTCGGGTTCCAATGCCCGTGGATTATCATCCAGTTCGGTTGGTTCGTGGGCTGGATCTACCTTCGTTTCTACAAAAAGAACACTGGCGATTCTGTCGGTGGTATCGACACATATGGCGACAGAAGCGAGACATTCTCCTTGATCTCATGGTTCCCTCCTTTCGTGCAGTGCGTACCATTGCAAATCTGGCCTGCTCTATCTGACTTTCGTTGTCCAGTTATCCGCTATCCCTCCTTGGAAATTTTGTGCATTCACTCGCCACCCGTCTCCATCTTATACCCACGGCAAGCGCGGACGCTGAAAGCGGCCTGTACAGTCAGGTTCCTGGGAGTGCGCGCGCAGAAGCAGAACGGAGACGGTAAGCTTTCTGAGCTCATCTTTTGAACTTGTTCCTGATTAATTCCGCAGAGCGATGGCTCTCAAGGCTCTCGATCAGCGCCTGGCCAACACCGCTGCCCCACCTGCGGCCGCTGGTCAAAGCAGCTCGTCGCCTCCGAAAGCGCCCCGGGCCCCGCCGCCTGCTGCTGCCGCGCGGTCGGATGCCCCGGCAATGCCGTCCTCGCCGCCTCCGGTGAGCAAAAGTCCGGGTGAAATAGATATTGCTCAGTCGGATAGTCGGTAAAGCAAGGTGTAACTAACTCGTAAAAGTTTCCATAACGTACAGTCTTGTTGTCCCTCTGTTTTAATCCACTATTTTTCTCTGCTTGTACATTTTGGTAGCTCTGCGAAAAGCTGACACCGCGAATATTACGTACTTGCCATCGGCGAGACAGCACCGACGCCCATGTCGAGACGGCCCTCTGTGCTCTCGCTTTCTCTGCCTCCACTACTAGCAAATGGCCAGGTCAAAATTGAGCAGTCTCCCGCCGTCCAGGCGCAGCCCGCCCCCTTGCGAAGAGGCTCCGTTACAAAATTACCGACCGACACTTCTGAATTGGATCCAGACGAGTTATTCGCAAAATACACCGTCACAGAGGTGAAATTCGCGCAGCAGCGACTGAGGTATTCGATACCCTCTTACCATCTCCAGTTTTCCGGGAGCTCACTGGATACAGAGCCGATGCGGACGCGAAGCAAGAGGAACTGCGGCTGATGGTGGGGTGTGTATTTCCTCCCAGCGTCCCTAGGATATCACAGCAATAATACTGGAACGCAGGGAACGCTACCGCGATCTTCTACAAGCTTCCACGTCTATCATAGACATTGCGCGCTCCTCTAAACGTGTCATCGAGGCTTTTCAAGAAACGAAGGATGCGATCCTCTCGCAAGACGAGCCACCCTATGCCCCAACGGGCCTCCACTCTTGGCGGCGGCGGTGTGTGCTGCTAAAGCTGCCAAGGAATTTCCTGACCGCGAAATAACAGATACGCACTTGCACACATTACAATCACTGTCCGCGCACCTGAAACTACTCTTGGACGCGCCAGAGTATTTATGGCGACTCCTCGAACGCAAAAAATACATGACGGCGGCCTGGCTGTTTCTATTGGCGCGTGTGGTTTACCAGGCGCTGATTAGCACCCAGAACGCCGACGAAATATGGAGTGCGCATGGTTTGGATATTCCTGTGTGTCCCTTCGTGTTCTTCTCTCCTCGAGTACTCGCTCATCTTTCTCCAGGAACAATTTCCTCTGGTGCAGCGCCAATGGGAGACGATCATGCCATTTCGCCTCCAAATCAGCCACAGGGCACAGTTGTCCTTGCGGGAATATTCTGCACCCGCGGAGGTACATATCCTTTCATCTGTCTCGCGACGTGGGACTGACTCTACTCTGCAGGATGTCTGTGCCGCCCTGCTAACCATGCATCTTCTCGAGTCTAAGCCACTCACAGACGCGCTTGACACATTCCTTGGTCAACGATCCAAAACCCTTCTCGCGATGCTCTCGCGGACGACCGACGATTCTACCACCTCCCCACTCCAGCCTTCGCTTTCACGGCGCGCCAATGGCCACGTTCTAGAAAAGCGGCCTGTTCCCGGAACGTCGCGTAAAGGCCCTGTCCGGGAAGTCAGAGAAGCGACGCAAGCGGCTTTGGACGCGATGGCCAAGACGCTCACCACGTCCCGGAGCATATTCGAAGAAGACGCAGACTCCAAATCGTCCATGATTGGCGCCGTGCTCGAATACATCCAGTCCGACTCGACAACTCCAAGCTCCAGTGTTATCTCGTCAGAGCTCCAGCTAACGACCCCAGCCCTCCTCGCCACCCTCCCCTCCTCAACGCATTTCCTCCTCCTCCCACCGGCGCTGCGCTCCCACAAACCCTACGTCGACCTCTCCTCCTTCTCCGCCCTCGTCGACCAGTCGCACTTTGTCCCACACGCTGGACGAGTGGTTCCAAAATTCAAACCGGAGCCTCACTTCCGCGACAGCGAAGTGGTTCGCGGAGCTGCACAGCGTAGCGGAGGTGTGGACGCTGCGGGCGTCGATACGGAAGTGGATTGACGCAGGCGGGGCTGAAGGACGGGGGAGACGCGGACGCTGAAGGCGATATTTGAGGACGCGGCGCAGCAGCGGGTGCTCAATATCTGGAAACTCGCGCTCTCTAATGCGGAAGACGCGTTCCAGCTGCAGCTCGCGGCTGCTACGGCGTCCGTTGCGCGATACCCCGAGGGAGCAGCGCCGAGGTGAGCTTCCCTTGCCTTTCTATCATGATATACTAATCAATGCATTAGTAGACACCTCCCCCGTTCAATTCCTCTTCAACTGCCCCACCACTCCCGGTCTTCCCCGGCCTCGGCCCCGTAGATGCGTCGTTCCAGAAATACAAAGCCTCCCTCCGCCGGCAACTGTTAGGCCGGACGTCTTTACTAGATAGTGTTTTAGCTACGCTAGAAAGCTGCGCTCGTTCGTTACAACGGGACCTTTCCGTCGTGCTCGCGGGTGGTGACGAGGAGGCGCGGTACGTCCGAGATGTATCCTCAAACGATTTGTCTCGCAGTGCTGATTTTTGCCACGTCGTAGGGGCGTCGTTGCGCAGCTTTCTAGAGCAATACCGACCGAATGCAGAGGCGCTGTGTACGGGCGTGCTAGACACTTTGGTCCTCTGCCGAAAAGCAGGACGCTGACGACTCTGGTTTGTTCTTCTTTCATTTCGGATGAATATCGTTGAATTTTCTGATTCGCAGATCTCACAATAGACAGCCTCGTCTTTGTCGGGCACGTTGCCTGACGAGCTGAGCTCCTCGTCACCGTTCGTATCGGGCATTGGTGGAGGCGCAGAAGTCGTGCAAGGTGGGTTCTCCGTTGCCTACTCTCTTCAGAAAGAACCATCTATTTACATGGTTCCAACCAGACTTCAAAAAGCGAACGAAAGCTCTCCACGACCGAATAATCGACCGCTGGAGAACGTATACCGTCTCGCAAATAGTGGGCAAACGACGCGCTGCCTTCCGACCCAAGTCAAAAACTCTGCCCTCTGGTCAGTGTTATCCATGCCATTATTTTACATTTTACCTGACAATCTGTTTCTCAGCATTGACGCCGTCGACTCCATCCTCCGACCTCGTCGAATCGCTGCTAACCCTCTCCAGCGCAGTTCAAGAGCTTGGATTCTCGCGCGGCAAGGGCCGAGAAACCACCGAAGCGGACAAGACGCTCCGTTTGTTTGTGACAGAGTGGGTTGGCGACGGGGTGGAAGCAAGATGGCGCGCAGGCACTGTGCGACATCGCTCTTCTGCGGCGCCTTGCAGATCTGCGGACGCCCGAGTGGGACGATGTTTGCAAGCTTTTGGATTCCAAAACACAGCAAGTCCGAGAACAGGTAGCGCTCTCCTCACGAAATCCACGTACACGACTGATCGCATCTGCAGCTGCAGCAAGAGAGCGCCTCCCCGCTCACAAATGGGTGGAACGACGGCGCAGCGGACTATTTAGCTCGAACGCAGACGCTCTTTGCGGCATTGCTCCCACTGCAATCGTCTGTGCGGCCGCTGGACAGCAGTCATACTACTACTGACAAGTTCGCCCCGCTCTTGACGTTTGGATCGCCTGCGCTGGACCAGCAGTTCCAGCCCGCGGTGGAGCTGGCTAAGCCGTCGTCTCGGTTCGGATTGCTACTTGTAGGAACATCTGCTCGTTAATTTATTGTGGCGCGCGCGAGTGAGATTAGAAATAGTTGCGAGTTGCAGCCCAAGTTTTGGTGGTCGTTCGAACCTTGCTCAAAGGTGCCAGTGAATCCATTAGACGGGGAAGGATGGTAATGATAGCGTGGAAGGAAGTTGGATCCCCGATAATTTTAAAATACAAGCGATTATTAACCGCCTCGACTATGCACCTCCACTGTTGCGAATGGATGAGGACAAGTTGTATGCATAAGAATTGGGGACGTACACCAGAATGTTGTTTCTGCGCAAGAGAGAGTGAGTACAAGGATGAACGCAATATTACGAAGACGCACATTGGGATGTGGATGAGTTTGACAAAGTAGCCGATGAATCCCATGACGGCAAAGCCGACGCCGACTGCCTTGCAGATCTGAGAGAACTCTGGGACAGAGGGTGAGGAGGGGGAAAGGTGCTGGGACGCAATGAATAAACCTTTGTCGGAGGGTTTGGTGCAACGTGTCAGAAACTTGGAGAAAGTCAGTTCTGCGAGGTTGGGATAGAAAAGAGAGTAGCGCACCTGGCTTCCATCGCGGATGAATTGCTGGGGTACCTCGACGAACTCGCGGACTTTGTCTGACATGGTGAAAGGAGAGAAGGTGATATCTGCAGAATGAGTCGTGGGAAAGTGGACTTGAAATTTCGCACTCGACGACTGTGCCCATAATTCCAAGGTATTCTTGTTGTAAGTGTGGGTGTACAGCAAATACTAATGTAGAGTGTAGAGTGGACGAGGCGCATGAATGTCCTTGCGCACTGGCTTGGTTCGAGCAACACGTCTTTCCGCAAAACCGCGTCTCCCGCTCAGTGTGTTCCTTCGCGCGTCTCATGACGCGTCCTCGGACACCCGGCTAGAGCGCTTTCTGCTCCCCCTCAAATACCCAGACGAGCCAAATGCCGTCCGCCACCACTATCTCCCCCTCATCTCAGAGCTCAAGCGAATCAAGGACGAGCCCGACGCCCCGCCCCTGCCCCCCCTCCTCACCCGCCAGCAGCTCATCACCGTGATCGAGCTGCTCGCGACATCCGGACGCCCCCAGACATGGAGGTCCTCCGCGCCATGTTCTCCCATCTCCCCGTATACTTCAATGTCCCCGTCACACCAGACCTCCACTCCGTTGTGGTAGCGGCACTCCTCAAGCAGGGATACGTTCCCCTCGCACAGAAATGGCTCGCGGAGCTCACGCAGCTTCCCCCGCAGACCCCGACTCTCGACAACTTCCATACGTTCTTGCGCAGGTGTCCAGATCACACTAGCTTTACCACCCTGCGGTACCAGGTCACCCGTACGATGCGCAACGCCGGTGTGCGTCCTACCGCAGAGACGTTCTCTATCCTTATAGAGCGTATAATCAGCAACGCGACGGTGGCCAAAACCGTCATTAGTCCCGACACCTTCGGCACGATATTCACCGACATGCGAATCCTTCGCGTGCCTTCGAACCCAGAGGTCATTGATCTCATAGTCGGACATTATATGGATCTTGGCTTCACTACAATGGCCGAAACAATACGGGGGAATTATTTCGCCAACTTTCCGGCCCCGTTGACACCCGAAGAGGAACAACGGAGTGAATGGAATGTGCAGCTGGCGGAGGCCGCCCAAGACGGCGTCGAAGAGTCGTTGACCTTGTTCCGTGAGTTACAGTCCACCGAAGGTTGTGCGCCCACTGCGGAAACCTTCCGAGCTGTCTTAAGGGGCAGCACAACGATCGAGGATCTCCGGAGGGCGGAGGAAGTGCTGGGCATCAAAGCAGACGCGCCAGAATACGCGGTGTTAGTCCACAACAATATACGGATGAAGCGCCTGGACGAAGCGATGGCAGTGTACGAGGAAAGCAGAAACTCGGGGATCGTGCCTGTCGCAGGCCTCGTTGGCCCGCTGATTCGATCCCTGTGTGCGAGCGACCGGAAGAAACCAGCTGTTCATAACGCCCACCTTGACAGTGCCCTCGCTCTTTATTCAGATCTTGACGAAGCCTTCCCCCCCTCAGATCCGGATACTCCCGAGGCCCTGGCCGCCTATGACCACTCTAAGCATTCCTTTGGCCCGGACATAGACATCTACACCTCCCTTTTGCATGGGCTTGCAATGTCCACCAACATCCAAGCGAGCTATCCCATCGCAGGAGCGCTGGCCCAAGACATGAAAGCTCGCGGTATTCAATCTACTTCCTCGATCAGGACCTCGAACATCATTATGGAGATGCGCAACGCCGGAAACCTCGAGGGGGCCTTCAAGTGCTACCGCATGGCGCGCTCCGAGCTCGGAGAGGCCGGGTACGGCGCCGTCCTGCACGCCTTCAGCCGCCTCTCATTCTCCGTGGGCCACCCCGACCACCTCGAGTACTACTTCCTGATAGTCGGTGACATGCGGCTCGCGGGCTTCATGGTTACCGCGCGCATCTACACGGACATCCTGCAGCAGTTCGCCGAGGTCGCAGCCGTGCGACGCAAAGCGTGGCGGAGGGCGGAGCCCGACAAACTGCGGATAATGCCGAGCAACATATTCGACGACCTGTTGAGTGCTGTGCGGCAGGTGCACAATCTTCTCTCGCTCGATACGATGATCACCCGCGACAACGTCCTGTGGAACCAGCTCATGGACACGTACCAGCGGCTCGGGAGCTTCCCCGAGGCGTTCCGCGTATGGGAGATGCTCTTCTTCTCGGGTGCATACGGGCCCGTCGCTGTGAGCATCATCTTCGACGCCTGCGGCTACGCGAAGAAGTTCGAGAGCGTGCAGGCCATCGCGCGGGGGCTCATGGCAGAGAGCTACGTGTTCAATCTGCACAACTGGAACTCGTACATCGAGTGCCTGTGCCGCTTAAACCAGATGTCCGAGGCATTGCGAGTGATTGAAATGGACATGGGCTCCGATAGGCAGCCCGTCAAGCCCGATCCGTCGACGGTGTCCATCATGCTCAAGTTCGCCGAGTCGCGCCTGCAGACCAATATAACATTGCAGCGCATCCGACGGCAGCTCCCCGAGCTCTGGCAGATGCTGCCACAAAATACACAGACTGCCCAAAATGCAGAGAAGCCTCCGGATTACGAGAATCCTCTGGACGCGAGTCCTCTTGATGCGCCGAGTCCAATAGATTTGGAGAGCGCCACAGAGGAACCGAATGCAGAGTCACCATATGCCCAAGATGTGGAGAGGCCTCCAGATTACGAGGATCCTCTCGACGCGAGTCCTCTCGATGGACTAGAGAGCGCCTCGGAGGAGCCGAGTGCACGGAGACCGCCATGAAAATGTACTTATTATGCGTTATGATAAAGGGACTAATTACAATACGATATATCGACGGTTGAGCGCCGACGTGGTCTAGGTGTCTATGCAGGATGCCAAAGGATTATGACGACTCGAGTTCTTCAACTGAGGGGCAGTCGCACTGGAAGTCGTCAGCGGTAGCGAGGGCAGATGAAAGTTCACGTACAATAAGATTAAGGTCTCCGTACGCTGATGAGAAGGCGGGTCAGGGACGAGGTCGGCAAATGATAGATGAGATTTACCGTCATCTATGCGGGAGACTGTGGGCCAGAACTTCTTTTCTTGAAGCCATGATACGGGGTACGCGGCAGTTTGACGAGAATATGGGCTGCATCGATCTATTTAGCGCAAGATACTAAAGTTGAAACGTTTAACAAACCGGTTCCATTCCTCTTCGGACAACGCGATAACAGAGGCGGGATGCGGGGCGTTTTTCAGGAGGTTGTTGTCTTTCGGTTGTTTGCCAGTGATAATGTCCTCAGCCTCCTTGCGAATTTGGATCATAGCCTCGCAGAATCTGTTCGGAGATCAGGTATCGAAATAAAATCACTTATAAAATGATAAATACCTGTCGATTTCCTCTAGGGTCTCCGATTCGGTAGGCTCAATCAGCATACACGTCGAGATGGGCCAAGAACAAGTGGGTGGGTGGAATCCATAATCCTACAAGCATATGTCAGCAAAGCTTCCCATTAAGCAAATTAGTTTTACCTGCAGCCGCTTCGCAAAGTCGGTGACCTTGAGACCGGACTTTTCAAACTCCGCGAGATCAATTAAGAGCTCGTGAGCGACCTTCCCGTTCTCGTTTTTGTAGCGGAGCGTGTAGTGGCTGGACAGTCGGCTCGCCATGTAGTTGGCGTTGAGGAGCGCAAGCTTGGATGAATTCGTGAGGCCCTCGCCGCCGAGCATCTTGATATATGCCCAGGAAATGAGGAGGATGGAGGCGCTTCCGAAAGGAGCGGCAGATACAGCGTTCATAGCCTTGTTGCCGACGTCGTGCATGTATGGGTGAGAGGGGAGGAAGGGAGCGAGGTGTTCAGCAACGCAAATCGGGCTGCCAACAAGTCAGTTGAGGCGACCGTATTTTTATATCTCGGAATTCTTACCCAACACCAGGTCCACCACCACCATGCGGACTACACAGAGTTTCAGCACGAAAGAAAACCTAGTACGAGAGCAACACGCACATTGCAAATGTCTTGTGTAGATTCATGTGACAAACATCACCTCCGCAAGTCGCCGGATTGGTCAACCCAATTTGGGCATTGAGGTTCGCACCGTCCAAGTATACCTGCCCGCCGTTGTCGTGTATGATTTTGCAGGCATCTTGCACGCCGTGCTCGAAAACCCCGAAGGTCGATGGGTACGTGATCTACACGGCCAAAATTATTATTTCGGCTCGCAAAACTTATGCAGACGGACCATGAAAGCCGCGAGCTTGTCCTTGTGCTTCTCCGCCTTGGCTTTGAGGTCCACTAGGTCCAGGTTTCCGTCCGCGAGAACCTTGACGGAGACGACCTTGAGGCCGGCCATAACAGCCGACTACATACTTGTGAATTTACAAACCATCGGTGTGGCGATCAATACTTACAGCGGGGTTGGTGCCGTGAGCGCTCAGTGGGATGAGACAAATGTCGCGGTCGGGCTCGCCGCGGGACTTGTGGTATGCGCGAATCACGCAGAGTCCAGCATACTCACCTGCGGCTCCGGAGTTGGGCTGTAGTGACGCCGAGTGGAAGCCGGTGATTTTGCACAGATCCGCTTCGAGTTCCTAAGATCAAGTTAGGGGTAAGAAGACGACCGCTATGGCTAAATCTGACCTTGATAACGACGTGATACCCCTTCACTTGGTCGTACGGAACGAAGGGATGGACCGCGCTGAACTCGGGCCATGTGAGGGGAATCATGCTTGATGTGCTGTTCAGCTTCATCGTGCAGCTTCCGAGTGGGATCATCGAGTGTACCAGACCGATATCCTTTGATGCAAGGTGGTGAATATAGCGCAACATCTCCGTTTCCGAGTGGTGTTTGTTAAACACGGGATGCGGGAGGTATTCGGATGTGCGTTGGAGGGCCGACGGGATAGCGGATGATTCTGGCGCAGAGAGGGTGGATAATGAAACGGGGGTTTTGGAAGCAGCGGATGCGAACACATTGATGAGCGCGACAAGATCAGCCGGGGTAACACTTTCGTCCAGAGTGACCCCGACGCATTTGTCGTTGACTCGACGGAGGTTGATGCCGGCGGCGGTAGAAACTGAGTGAACAGCATGGGCACTTTCAGCGACAGATGTCACATCGAGGGTTAGTGTATCGAAGAAAGAGTCGTTCGTAGCCTTATATCCAAAGGTCTCTACGGATTTTAGCAAGATGTGGGTAAAGGCATGAACCTTGTCCGCAATTTGCTTTAAACCAGTTGGACCATGGTATACCGCATACATGGCCGCCATATTGGCTAGCAAGGCCTGGCTCGTGCAGATGTTGCTGGTGGCTTTCTCTCTCCTAATATGTTGCTCCCGTGCTATGTTCAAAATTAGCTGCGCGGGACAATCAAAGTGCAAGATAGAACTAACTTTGCAACGCCAGCCTGTAGGCCAGTTTACCAGTAGTATCGCGACTACGGCCAATCAAACGACCTGGCATCTTCCTCTTGAGCTTGTCCGTGACCGCGAAAAACGCTCCGTGCGGGCCTCCGTATCCGGCCGGCACACCGAATCTTGCTGAATTTCCCAGGACAACATCGGCACCCCATTCGCCTGGTGGTTTCAATGTCGTCAAGGCGAGAAGATCAGTGGCGCATATGACGAGTCCGCCGAGAGAGTGGACGGATTGGGCCAAGCCCCCAAAGTCACTAATGCGTCCATCCACATCTGGATATTGGACAAGGACACCACAGATATCAGATTGAATGGCCGGGTCTGAGAGCGCTGTCATAACGTCACGGATGACGATTTGGATCCCGAAGCCTTTTGCGCGCGTACGCAAGACCGCGACAGTCTGCGGGAGAACGCCCGAGTCGACGACGAAGGTTTTCTTCTTTTGTGCGGTTGAAACGAATGCCATGACCATACCCTCCGCTGCCGCCGTTGCCTCGTCGAGTAGAGAGGCATTGGCGATATCCATAGCCGTCAGGGAGGTGACCATGGTTTGATAATTGATAAGAGACTCCAGCCGACCTACAAGTCATTTAAGCAGTATCCCTCCCCATGAAGACAACTGGCCCACCTTGAGCAACCTCTGGTTGATAGGGCGTGTAAGGCGTGTACCATTCGGGATTTTCCATGACCTAGATAAGATTGTCAAGTGCTCCGAGACCGAAAGAGGGGCAACTAACGTTGCGCAGAATCACAGGGGGCACGACCGCGCAGTGGTATCCCATCCCGATGTAACTCTTGAATCCCTTGTTTTGGCCGGCCAACTCCTTTGCCCTCGCGTGCAGTTCCGATTCGCTGAGGGCGGGTATAGAGTCGACCGCCTCGGTCGATACCCGAATCTTTGGTGGGACCGCCTCCGCTATGAACTTGTCCATTGAGTCAAAGCCCAGTTTCGCCAGCATTTTGGATGCCTCATGGACGTCTGGGCCGATGTGTCGAGAGGAAAAGGTGTCTAGGGGGGAAAAGACGGACGGCGGTTTCGCTGTTGCAAAGGTTCGAGCAAGGGGAATCCTTTTAGTGAATTTGAACATTTTGGCAAGGGCTCCGCCTTTATCTGTGATTGTGGAGAGTGAGAGGGATTTAAGTTTTTTTGAAGAAATTGTGGAGAGTAAGTGGGATGGAAGAGGAAGAGAGGAAGAAAAAAAATTTGTCTTCCACCGAGCAAGACTGTTACGCGGGGCCCTTATCCGGCAATAAGCTCAGGGTCCCGCGCGAAATGGCGCGTTAAACGTGGGATAGAAAGATAACAAATTCATTGAGGTTTGTTAACGCGTGTTGGAGTGGAACGTGAAAGAGACCGTGAAAGAGATGATTTAGACGAAAATCCTTGGGAGCTGTGATCGATTGCCGAGCCTGCGATGCCGGAAAATCATAAACGGCACATTCGGCACCCAGTAAGTGAAGGTGCGTGATCTTTATGTTGGCAATTACGGTAGATGATACAATCAATGCGTGATGGCCGCCACTTTTGCGCCAAGATGATTCGCGCTCCAGGGATTTTCGTGATGTTCTAAGATCCGATCGAAAGTAACTACTATGGCATCAAAGACAGCACGTCCGTGCAAAGAAAACGCGAAAAAACAACGTCGGGCGTCTCTCCTGGAGGCTCGGTATCTCGCGCCTCCTTCATGCCGTGCAATCCATCTCGGTCAATCTCGGCGGCGACAACCCGGAGCGCGCTCTTGGCCGACTGCGCATGCGCCTCTGTTACCTTGGTCTGGTAAAACATCGTGGTGTTGAGCAACCTAGCCAGGAGCAGCTCGGAGGGTTGCTCTGTAGTCCACGAGAACCGTCGCTCCTCCTGCGGATACGCCAGTGCTCTTAGAAGTGACAGTTGCGCTTCCAAAACCGGTGACGATCGAACGAGCTCGTACTAGTGAGGTCTGTCGGCATATCGTCGGCTCGTCCGCGTTGCACGTACCACAAATTGATGAACTGCCTGCGGTGTCGGTAAGAACATTTCGCATTTCGCGAGACACAGATCAAGCAAGAGGATTGTCTGTTGAACGGTTTGACAATGGCATCGCTGTAAGTGGAGACACGCACTGCTCGGGCCAGCTGTTCTACCCCTCCAGTAGTGGTGAGGTTGTCCATTTTAGACGATAAAAACCCCAATAGCCCAAGAAGAGCACTCCATAATTCCTGCCATGAATATTCTGCAAAAACATCAGCGGATAGTCACAATAAACCTGATGAGGCATACCCAACCGGATATGCGCCTTGTGCACAAACCATATGACCCGATAACACACCCAGATGCAAGTCCTGGGAAGGTATGAGGATAATCCACGCCCAAACGATACATACTCACGTATACGACTGGACTTCTAGTCTCTTATGCAGGTTGTGACGAAGCCATAAAACACAACAATCGAGCAGGGCGCACAAGGGCGCCCGGCGCGAAGGGGGAACGGGCAGCAGCGGTAGCCGCTATTGAACACGATCGATAAGAGAATAGTGATATATTTAATTGGAGTCTTCACCTGCCGACAAAGTCGAATCCGCTCGTCGCTAGGCTGCGAGAACGCGATAAGAACACCGTCGTTTTGGACCAACGTGAGCAGAGTATTGAGACAGAGGTTAGCGTAGACAATGGTCCGCGGGGACGAAGTCGACGAGGCGTGGGTTAGCACATACGACGAGAGCGATAGAATGGTATACGGTGGCGAGGATATTGCGCTAGATTTGGTACCCTCGTCCGAGGGCGAGATGAGGAGAAGAGGAAATGTCGGGTTGGTACGGAGAAATTCGAATATCGGGAGTACCACCACACACGCTTCTATGGGTCTGCTGGGGTTAGTAAACGTTTGAGATGACAGAACAATACTCGCTGGCTTTTAAATAGCTCTCGCGGAGGGTCAACGGGCGTCAGAGCACGATCAGGTCTGAGCTTTGACATCATGGATCCAAGGGCGGACGTTAGTGTCTGCGATGTATCATCATCTGAGATTTCTTGATACGCCCTAGAGAAAAAAATTACATGGCTTGTGGATCTTGCCAAAAACACACCCACTTAACGGCGGCATCGAGAGCGAAGTTGGAGGCCCAACAGATCTTCCGCATTAGATCCTTGTCTTCAGTCTCTTGTATGCGTTGTATGTACGGATTTTGTTTTGACTTGTGAAAGTTGGCCAGCACAGTTAATCTGGACCACAGTGAAGGACCTCGGAATGAAAAGAGAGGTGCAACGTACAGTAATATTGCCTCAAAAGTAAATATTTCGGTGGCCGGGTCCTTGATGAACTTGGTACGCCAATGAGTGACGTGGATGCCCGGGTAGAAAAAGATGAACCGTAACAATAGCGGGAAAAAGATCGCGTCTAAGAAAATATGCGCCGGGACTGAGCTGTGCGACTCCACACATGAAGGTTCTTTGGTTCGCTTAGTCTGGGCCTGCTTGACGAGCACAGAGATCTTACAACGCAAGCTGGAGAACCTGGTGACGAATATCGGCTGGGAGATCCGGGTTGGGGAGGGAATCGTTTATGATGGCAGTTAGATTCTAAATTATATATGTGAGAGTTGGCGATGGAGTTTTAATGAATGCCACGCACTGTAAATATCGCGTCGCTTTGGCTGACACCGCCCGCCATGATTTCCATTACTTCCCACCCAGTGGGCGTCTTCGCAAATATGCACCGGGACTACGTGGAGTAAGAGGTTGAACAACCGAGGGTCGTTGTGCATACAAGGATGGAGAGCGTGTCCAGCGCATTTTTCTTCTTTTCGAGGTTCGTTTCACTGTTACTGGCGTATTGCAAGCAGACGCGGAATAGCGTATTGAAACTGAGCTACTGAACGTACGTAAGCTGAAAGAGAAGCCCCTGAGCACAATCCACCTTCAACGGCCCGAGCAGTGCTTCCGTCGGGAGATTTTTCAGTTCGCCCTGGTCTTGTAAACCGACTTTCTACACTCTTTAGAAGAGAATGGTGGTTCCTACCTGTAGAAACTCGCGATCGACAGCAAGGGCCAGCAAGTCGACATAGAAGGCAGGGTCCTCGATGGGTGCAGACTGGAGAATTTTTGTGTAGGTCGCGACTACTTTGGGCAGAGGAACGGACGATTGACGACGTGCATTAAGAATCATAGCGTGGCAAGAGTTAAGCCGGCCGCAGAGTTCCGGGTGATGTCGGGATCTCTGGCCGACAGGCGGTCTGATCGCAATGATCTGGTCTTTCACTGCAGAATGGTTTACTACAGAGGGAAATAAAACTGAGACTTTATACCCCGAGTGACCTTGATTTCGACTCAGGACTCGGACGCAAACGCTTTACTATTATGAAAGCCCAATCCCGCTTGCATAGCCACACTTGAATCTTGATGGCATGTGTTTCTTACCCCGAGAATCTGGACAACACGTTCAAAGAATGAGATAAAGCAGTTAAATATCGACCATCTCCGTAATCCAGCCCATCAAGGTTTCATCCTTGATACGCACGCCTTCCATCAGCCGTCGCGCCCCCAAAAAGGCCTTTCGCCCCCGATGCTCCCCTTCACGCTCCTCATCCACCGGCATTTCTTCCACCTCCTGCTCGTCCGAGCCTTCAACAACACCGGGAAACCCAAAATGGTCGGCATCGGCTCGAGGGGCCATCTCCGAAGATGTGAACGAGGCCCGGAACAGGATGCGGATACAAAGGAGCGCTGTAAGTGAGGTCGAGGGTGGATCTATGGTTGGTTGTTTGAAAGTGATCACTGTGCTGCGGGGCGGAGGTGCTGGTCGACTCGTCGGGTCATTGATAGGATAGGGTGAGTCGGATGAGGGCAAGGTGATTGTATCGCTCTGAGATGGATGTTTCATAGGCAGCTCGGGGCTTGAAATATGTGTCAAAATATGAGGGCGCAACGCAGCCTTGGGCAAAGGACCCTGAGGACACGAAGACCAAAGACATGGGGATTCAGATTCCTCCGTGGCTGTGATATGGTCCAAGAGATGGTCGAACAGGTGGCCAGGTTCGGTAAACGCCGGCGCTCGACACTGTGATTTGTTCCAATGGCACTTGAAGCGCTCAGGTACAACAGATTCTCTCCGCCTGTCTACTCCGCGTACGATGAATTTTTGCACGTCCCCCTGCAAAACCATCGCCTGCGCCGAGGGAAATACAACGGTAACACGTTTTATCACGTCAGAGGCCGCGAGGAGAGGGTGTTCGGCGGCGAATGGGGAGAAAGCGTCTTTGTAAAGATTCCAAAAGTCGACCTGAGTCATCTCGCCGTCCGACTTCGCCACAAACATCATCTTCATCCTTCGACATGGCCTGAGTATGTGGAGGAGGAACAGTAAAGATGCACATACCATTCAGAGCACCTTGATGGTTCAGACTGCGGAAGTAATCCCTGCAGCTCCTCCTCCGTTAGCTGATGCGCCCTGATTGTCACCGCGGCGGACGGAGTAGTGTGAACCGGGCCCGTCACATCGATGGTGACCGTTTCCTCAACCTGTTCGCTCAGAATGAGGGTCACTAGGAGTTTGACCACGCCAGCCATCTCCGGGTGGAGGAGAAACGATTTGGCCATTGTAGGATGAGACAGGTGCGCGTAAAGGTAATTTAGACAGGCGTCAACCAAAGGTTTGTCGATGAAAAGAGGGAGGAATCGCAAGGCACAGGACAATGCCGGCGAGTCGGGGGATAATTGCGACATATTTGGTGGATTACTCAAGATGAGGGTGAGTGTTGTTAAGGTTGAAATGATCAACGACCGATTCGAGGATGATACAGCAATGTATCCCAGTGGTGGTATAGGATTCCACCAAGTCCGGACCAGATTCGGCGTAAGAATGTACTTGGCTGACAGAGAGTGGAAAAGCTCGACGCTGTTGAGAAGGAATTCCGAGTGTTCGTCGAGGTCGGCATTTAGCTTGTGTAAAGCATTGAAAATCAGCGGCATGGTATGGGAGTGGTAGAGCAACTCCTGAGCATTGATCTCGTGCAGTGCGACATTCCTCAGCACGAACAACGACTCGAGGGCGTGGCGTCGTTTGGCAGCTAGGTCCGGAGGCGGGGAGAACAGGGATTGTGCCTCGGCCGACTCCTTGTATCCGTCGGCGACGTACCACTCGGGCCACTCGAATAACGCGTCGATGAGTCCGGGTATTGATCGTAAAAGAAATTGGTCGTTGTGGCAGAGCCGACAGAGGCGATCCAACGCCCAGTTGACTTCTTGATGAATCTCTGACCGGAGGGACAAAGTCATGCGATTGTTAGGAATGCTCTCCGTGTACCATCCTGCGATTACACGGCTAAGTCGAGAATTGGAACGGAAGATACAACATACGCTCATAACCATCTACGACTGTGCTCGCTGGGCGTGGGGCAGCGGAAGGGTAGCCCCGATAGTAGTTGGTGGGGGGGTTTCGCGGCGTATACATCGTCAGTGTACGCCTCCTTTACACCGGGGCGACCAAGAAGGCAGTCGTTCTCGGTGAGCAGCTACGGACGCGACGAAAAGACGCGAAGTTGCAAGGGTCACGTATGTTATGCGTCACGTCGTTGAATGCAACTCAGATGTGTATCACGTCTGAACCAGCGAGATAATATCCGTTCAATTACTACATCATACTACACCATATTCATCGTACAATTGAGCAAAATGCTCATCGTCCGGATATGCGAATTTACTTTCTGGACTGAGGCGCCAACGTCCTCGACAGGACTCCGGATGGGTGAAAGCATCACTGAAATACCGCGGAAGGATTGGCACTGCTTGCAAGCATTGTTGAGCCAACCCGCCAGTCAACTCGGTGGGAGCAACATTATCTTCCGCAACATCTACGCCCATATATGCTAAGAACCGGGCGGCGTTCAAATGCAGGGGACGTACATCTTTCGCCTCCATCTAAGGAAAGAACATGATAGAAAGGTTGATTTGGCCCGCGAGCAAGCCTCTGCACATTCATCTGAAGCTGCCACTGCTCGCTCGCTCGACATTTCGACTGAAAAGAAAATGATTGAGCAAGGATTATCGAGTGCGAGTAAAAGGACGCACATCCCAGCCAACAATACAGCCCACATAATTGTGGGATCGGTGCTTAAATACCATTCCCACGTAGTGTGTTATTTGAATTTGGGTTGTACGAGGATGAACGCGCACGGCCTCCTGCTCTTCTAATTCAAGAGAATTTCTGCAGGAGGTTTCGAGGAGCTGCTGCCCGCCTCCTCGCAGCAATGGCTGCAAGTCGGCAAGGAACGTCGAGCAATGGAGAGGGTCGAGGTCGACGTGCGAGAGCATATGGGCCACCAGTGGTATTTCATTCGTGAGCAGCAAGTGAATACAGACTGCGGCATAGAGAGCAGATTGGGCGATCTGCGCCATAGGCAACATCCTGAAGGATGATAATATGTTTCGGGCAGCCCTGAGCAGCATTGGCGAAGCTCCGCAGGGCGATACATATTGGAGAAGATTGTTGGGAGGGATTCCTAACCGCATCAACCGAATTGGAATATCATCGCGGAGGGACACGATAGGCTGAGTGTCTGCGCCATAAACGTCGACAAGAAAGTCGTCAAAGCCAGGAGGAGAGGGAACATGGGCCAGGACCCGCCCAGGAAACTCGACAGGCGACGCAGACACCCCCAGATGGCGGGCAATGGAGACAAATATGTGGACCAGAGAGATGGGAATCGACTGTTTATTCGTTGTCAGATATAGATGGGGGAAATGATTTTCTATATCATGGAATTGTGAAGCTAGTGGGAAGTAAGAGAAGTCGATTGCACTCGCAAGTGATAGACACACCTTGAACAGCACCAAAACCTTGCTCGTGCATGAACTGGCAGATTTTGGTGCAAATTTCGGGCAGATCATACTCGGGCATGGCTGGATCCAGATTACATCGCTGTTTCTCCAGCCATTGACGGCAAGCATTACCCAGATCCAAAAGTTGGGTCCGCAGCTGGACGCACAGTTTCAGTCATTTCTGGATTACCGGAAAAGTGGATTCACACCTCTAGCGGCGTTTTCCCGTCCCGCCCGAAGAAGCAGGATAATAACAAAAATGCATCGACAAAAGATGGAGAATGACCGTCGCTAAGCCCTCCATTGCCCAAAAGACCCCACTGGATGATCGCGAAGCGTTTAGATATGGCACTTAGGACCGCGTCGGCCCAAAAGCGTCGAGTCAAGGCATACGGTGCTGCGGACACCGTACTCCCATCGAGGATTGGAACAGGCCGCATGCACTCGATATCTAGGGCGTCCCATATATCGAAAGACATGGCAGCTAATTTTTTTGCTGCACTGTATCGCCCTTGCCTTTGGGCAACCATCTGGTCCAGAAGCTCTAGCGCTACTCTGTCTTTCCTGCGCCTCTCGGCGTAGAGCAAGTACCAGTTATGTTGGGCCTGTGATTCGCCACTGTGAGGCTGTCGGGCCTCGGATTCGCTACTGCGAAGGTATCGAATTTTGTAATGTGATTTCCATAGACTTCCTAGGCTTGCGGCGGCTCGGAGTTGAGTGCTCGTTCGCAAGCAGTTGATGAGTGTAACGGCTCCAGATTCAGTGCGGTGGGCAGGCACTTGTTCAAGGATTGCGATATACAGGTCAAGAGGTAGCATTGCGGTGTGTGAATAACGAATCGTGGAGAAACAAACTCGGTAAACCGTTCCGGATAGGATTGCCGATGAGTAGAGAGCGCTTACTCGCGCGCAACCCGCGGTCACGAGGCTGATTAAAAACAAACGCGTCGCGACTCGTCCATGTGGCCCTAGAACTTGTTTGGCCTGGACTTCGTCTCGAACGTGATGGAAAGCCGCGACGATATGGAGCGACGGATATGTGGAATGTGTACGGAGGAAACCGGGTGGGCGGCCCCAGATCGAGATGAGTCTGGACCCCGCCGTCAGGAAATAAAAAAGCGAGTGCGGACACCGTCCAACAGAAAAACATTCACCCCTTGTTTGACGCAGTCTTCCTTGGGACAAGGCCTTTAAACCTCTGCATCCTATCATGTACAACCTCATAACTGCGAACCGGCCGTTGATCTTGCTCTGGGTCGGCTTGGAAGCATCCCTGGGAGCCTTTGTTTGGAACGCGTACAGGAAGCCATTGTATGTGCAGCCTCTCCTACTGATTTGAGCCATTTTTGACCATCATGCAGACCCTTCAAGTTGGCCAACCGAAGAAATATCGCTCGTGGATGATTATTATATGGTTATCGATGGGAGACCCGGGAGGCGACAGAACGCAGCATAATCGCGCGTAGTCGGAGTTATAGTTGGCAATCTTCATGATACGATTCCACGCTAGAACCACTAAACTGATAAGCAAACGTGCCAGTTATATTATCCTGAGTCTTATCCGGTGGATTTGAATGTTTGATAAAGGTTTATGTCTGCTAGTCGTACAATCTGAACAAAACTTGAAGGTCTAGTTTTCCGGCATTTAAGCGAAGCCTTGAGCCTCCCCTCTCTCCTCCTAAAGGAAAAAAGAGGCGAAGGCGGACCGGCCAAGCAGCGATCAGTCTCTTCGGCCAAAAGGGGATAGTTCCGATAATTACCACAAACATTGGAAACGCTTTTGCCGCTCAGGTACCCCCAGATAGACCGCGCCGTAGCGCATCCCTAGTGGAAGCCCGCCTCTCCGCAGATTGCGGCTCTTATCTTCAGGCTTATTCCGTTATAAAAAGGCACGCGAGAACATGGGGCGGCCAAGGTCAAACTTCGGTCTTCCTCACTATGTCTTCAATCGAGGCCTTACCTGCCTTGGCCCGCGGTGACCCTCTTGTCGATGATTACTTCGACGAGAAGGCCTCCGCCTCCGACACCAAGGAGCAGCTCGATATCGATACCGATATCGGGGAGGTATGCGAGGATGTCCGTGCCATCGACATAGACGCAGACGGCAACGAGAAGCCCATAGGCACGGCTGAACACCTCAAATTCTAGGCCTGTAATTGATTGGTTTCAGTGACGGCAAGCGATTGGTCTACTCGTCTCATTTCCTTGCACGACGATCCAACCACCCCAGTTTGGACATTCAGACTCTGGTTCTTGGCGCTGGGTGCGGTCATCTTCAAATGGTTTCCAAATTGCTTACTTTGTCCTTAGGTCTCTCCGTTTTCGGGGCCGTATTGGGCGAAATCTTTACATTCCGGCCCCAGACGGTTTACGTGAGCCAGCTCTTTCTCCAGATCGCCAGTTTCGCCTTGGGAAAGTCAGTCCGTTTCCAGTCTCTCTGAGCGTAATATCTTCCTGACACCCACCCACCAGGGTTCTCGAGGAGATCATACCCGGCGCAGGACACAAACGGTTCAAGATGACAGACAACGCATTCTGGCGATTTATGAACCCAGGCCCGTTCAACATGTCAGTTGTTTTGTGGCCGACGCCCTCTTCCTCCCCTTCCCCTTCCGCTCCTCCTTCCTCCTTGCTCCTTGCTCGCCTTCCTTCCCCCCCCCTCCGATGTGTGGTGCATTCTATTTATCTTTATTCAGCAAGGAGAATGTTGGAATCCTAATTTGTTGTGCGGCCAGCACTCACGGTGCACTTGCGAGTAAGTGAATTGACCCTGGAAGCCAATCTGAACTGACGGCGATCCATAAAGTCAATATTTTCGCCGCGGATGATCTCTATTACGGATTTTCCCCCAACCCTGCGGTGGCCATATTCTGTCTTTTAGGCAGTCAGCTAGTCGGGTATGGCCTTGCAGGAATGATGCGATCTTTCTTGGTGTAAGCCTTCGTCTTTCATTCAACATATCAACTCACGCTCTGCAGTTACCCCACCTATTGCGTCTTCCCCAATCTTGTCGGTGGATCTCTTTATTCCTTCATATATTCACTCACCTTCACACTACAGATGCCTACGATCCAAATGTAAGCCATCGGTTGTGCCATTCTCAATCAATCACCTACGCCGGTCCGATAGGTTCGATGTGCTCTTCCGGAACCAGGATAATATCCTGCAGCGCAAGCGCGTCAAGTTCTTCTGGGTGCTTTTCGTCGGGATTTTTGTATGGGAGTGGTTCCCGGAGGTGAGTAGCAGCGCCCTCTCTTTTTCACAATCGACTTGAGAAAAATCCCTTCAGTATATCGCTCCGACTCTCACCGGAATTTCAATTTTCTGCTTGGCGCGCCAAAACAGTCCCTGGGTTACTCGGATTTTCGGCGGAGCGGCGGGAAACGAAGGGTTGGGATTGTTCTCGATTTGTCTGGATTGGAACTATATCGGGTCTGGCGGGTCTGCCTACGGCGCCTTATTCCAGCCTCTCGCCACTCAGCTTTCGCTTTACGCCGGCGTTTTGATCTGCATCCTGTCCTTCTGCGGCGTCTATGCCACAAACTGTAGGAAATATTCCTTCGATCGCCGCCGCATTTCGCTGAGCATCTTGCAGCTTGGAAGGCCCAGAATTTCCCATTCCTTTCGCAGGTCCGTTATCTCGACCCCAGTTTTTCTCACGCTCTGACGTCTATAACAGCTGCTCTTCTACGAAAACGGGACGGAGTACCAGCAAGATCTCATCCTTAATGCGGACTACACTCTCAACGAAGAGAAACTTGCAATTCAGGGCCTTCCGTGGTTCAGCGCGTCATACGCCATCTCCAAGATCGGATCGTCCTTGTCGCTAGGTGCTACGGTCACTCACATGCTCATCTGGAATGGAAAGCAAGTCTGGGATGCCTTGAAGCAAGGGCGGAAATGCGAAGATCCACACTACAAGAAGATGCAAGTCTATGACGAGGTGCCGTTTTGGTATTATTTTTTACTTCATCCCTCTTGGTGTGTCCATGTTGAAAATGGCGGTGTAGGTGGTACGCTTCTATCTTCGTGGCTTCGTTGGCCATGGGAATGGCAACCAACTACACGGGTCATTCCCAACTGCCCTGGTAATGACCCTCTCTGCACTACATCGCCCATGACATCTGATATTTTCGCAGGTGGGGTTTCTTCATTGCCGTTGGGTTTGCGGCCATATTCTTGCCGATCATCTCGACTCTTTATGCAGTCCTTTGGTGACTACACCTATCAGTATTGTGTTTCTTGATTCTCATTCACTAAGTTTTGTTCCCGGGACTGAGGATGTGGCGAGGGTGAGTTTCTCAGAGTAAATTTTTCGTGCATCCTCTTAATTCCCTTCTAGATGTTGGCGGCCGGACTCTTCCCGGGGAAGCCTCAAGGAAATATGTATTTTACGCTCTATGTCAGTTCCTTCTTCTGTTTCTTTCACTGCTTTGGAGTCTTACAAAACCGGAGCCAGGCCTACAATTCGACCGAGCAAGGGCGCTCGATGACGCGGGATCTCAAGATGGGTGAGAACTGGCTGTAGACATTCGCAAATGTGGGCTGACTTGAAGACTAGGTCAATACACTAAGGCTCGTGCCCTCAAGATTCTAGGCGGCTTTGTTTGCTGACGAGATCTCTTCAGCTCCCACCTCGGGTCACATTTACTATGCAATGTATTGGTGCTGTCATTGGAAGTTTGATCAACTATGTGATCATGAAGCAAATTATCTCCACGCACCGCGATATTCTGGAGTCCGTACAGGGCACTAACACTTGGTGCGTGTCCAATTTATTGTTTGTGCACCCCACCGACCGCTCGCAACACAGGAGCGGCGCTGCAGTACAAGGTCAGTGCGCTCGCGTTCCCCGATTTCGAGTACTCACCAAATGTTCCCCCTCGTAAGGATTCAATGTGAGTCGCCCAACTTGCCATATGCGACACCCTTTTTGACCTTCGAGGACTCAGTCCGACGCCATCTCGTGGGGCGCATTGGCAAAGCATCTGTACTCTCCCACCAGCACCTACGGGGTACGTCTTCAAGCTCTATACTTTTCCCGCAATTCACGTTTATTACAGATCATTCCCTTCTCAGTGATTATTGGATTAGTCATCCCAATCCCATTCTACATATTGCACCGCTACTTCCCTAAGGCGCATTTCGACGGTGTTATCACACCCATGATCACGTCCGAAATTGGTGCCCTTTCCGGTCCGTTCCTCGCGGCTTTCGTAGTTTCTCCTTGCTGATTCTTTCGATAGGCGGTATCAACAGTTCTGGTGTGTTTCTCGTTGTTTTCCCTCTTTGTGCGCTGAACTCTTCCCAAAGCCTTCATGACGTTCCTCCTCTGCATTTTCTCTCAGTACTACGTGCGTTGACTCGAATATTTCCCCGTTTTCGCGTTGACCTCGACTTGCAGCTCCGTAAATACCGCCCTAGCTTCTTCCGCAAGTACAACTTCTTGTAAGCCCCGTCCATTTTTTCGACACTTGTGTGGCTCATGCGTCGACAGGATGTCTGCGGCTCTTGATGGCGGAACGGAGGTGAGACCTCTATCCTTTATTCTCGTCCTGTACTGACTCTGGGCAGGTGATGACATTCGTGTACTCCTTTGCGGTCGGAGGCGCTGGTGGGAAGACCACAGCGTTCCCTACCTGGGCGCTCAATCCCACCGGCAATCCTGACCATTGTATGAGGTTGACTTGATGTATTCACGGTATCTACGAAGTTGTATGCTTTTTGAAGCCTGGATAACTAGTTTGCTTCACTCTTCCTAAGTGACGCATGCCCGATCGAAAGCTCCTCTCGACAATACATAGTCATGTTCAGAAGCACCAGGAAATACACAAATCGACTGTATCAACCCTCTTCGCCAACGTCGTCTTCCGTACTCTCCTTGAACAAGGCATACATCTTCCGCCGACTGGAATCCCTCGTCTGCGGTTCGCTCGCAATTTCGAATATCCGACGCAGTAGTTTTTTCCGCAGAACTGCGCCCTCGATTTTGCCGCTCTGGGGGCGGTCAAAGCATGCGTTTGATACAAGGGTGGGGTATTTTTGTTCTTCCGCGTCGGCATTTAAGCGCACTCGCTTTTGTGGCCGCTGTTCCTCTTCTGGAGGGCGCGAGGGAGCTAGAGCAGAAAACAGGGGAGTGAAGACTTCCGTCTGAACACGCTTGTAGGTGATGCTTGTCGGCGTCTGCGCAGCGAGCGTGAAGAACGGGGTGAGTAGTGTTGAGAGCGGGGCGGGGCGCATGGGCTCGGGGGCCGCCGCCATGGCTTTTTCCAGTTCTTCTATGAATATGTCGGACAGATGGTAAGCCAGACTTGTAGGGACGCGTATATCAGTGGGACTATGAAAGGATGATTAAGATACGACGATGGAATGGCGGTAGATGTGTAAACAAACCATAATGGCCCTCCTTCAGACGTTAAGATGTCGTTATAGGTAGTGCATGCACTTTTTTCCCATTCTGCTCGGCCAAGCAGTCGAAAGGTAGCGTTGACAAACCTCCGCACGAGCATATAGTACTTGTCAAGCCTACCAAAGTTTAGCGCTGAATATATTTGGGTAAACGTGCTTGCGTACCGTAGTCGGTCGATACCGTTCCATTCACGCACAGTAGCCTCCCAAAAACCCCGTAAAAACGAAAGAGAGGATGTGACAGAAGTTATAGTCAACAACAATTCTGCCAGCTCGGACGCCAATGCTTGTTGCACGAGCGGCTTGTCCGACATCCAAAAGCCTGTATTGTGTGAGGGGTCGGCAGCGCTGGGCGGGCTATTGCGTACAATAGAAGATTCCTTTCCATAGTTTGTCCATGTCTGGTTTCGAGATGGATTGGAGGGCATCATCGGCGAGGAAGGTAGCAAGCGATTTTATGGCCCTGTCGCGAACTTTCTTGTCTTCCTAGATGTCATATAGACGATGAAAACCTTTTTGGAGGTTGCACATACCAGTGGAGGCCAGATGCTTGGCGAATGGCGGCGCGTTCATCGTGGTCGGCTTGCAACTTTTTTCCATCAAACTGCGGCTTATCCGGGCCGGATGCCGGCAGACAGAGATTCCTCAAGTTCAGTCTTGCAAAATACCATGGCCAAGTCGCCCATTACATGCCACGGTAAGCATTGAAGTGAATACGCCTACGCCCTCTCATGGGACATAGTCCTCGACTCGTCTCTCGGAAAACCCGCAGAAGGCGTCGAAATTCGTTTACAGGATTTCACTCCAGCTTCAACCGCCGGCGTTGACACCTTCAATCCCATGGCTACGGGGTAAGATCCAACACCCCGAACCACAGCCAGGCTTATAACTCTGGAAACTGGCCAGTGTAACCAATGCCGATGGCCGCTGTCTCGATCTCCTTCCTGCGCGCGACTCTACAGAGGCCAAGGAACTCGACGTCGCTCTTGTCCCGGGAATTTACAAAATCATATTCAAAACCAAGGAGTACTTTGAAGGAACGGGTCGTAAATGTTTCTATCCGGTAGTCGAGGTACTCGCAATTGCCATCGTTCATCGTCGACCTGTCACTCATAATTTCGGCTAGATAACTTTTGAGATAGAGAATCCTGCAGAACATTATCACATCCCTTTGTTGATTAGCCCGTACTCTTTCACAACATACAGAGGCAGCTAAAGGCGAGAATCGGACCCGTGAAACGACAAGACAGGATGTGATTATAGCATGTATCTCCACAGCAATGAAAGCGGTACGGAACGTCTACTGTGTGTGTCTACCCCGTGACAAATGAGGAATACGCGTATGATGGAGTACAGAGTGGAAGGAAAACTGAGTGTAGGGACTGACTAGGCACAGTCATCGAACGAGCACATTGGCGTATTGCACTCCCTTGATGTTGTGCCCCCTCATGGACGACTTGACGTTGGACAAGAACTGGTCGCGGTTCTTGCTCATCTCTATTGCCGCCTCTGCACAAGGGACATTCGTAAGCATCGGAGTGATTGCATAAATATAATGCACGCGCCTTTGTTCAGTGGATCGTCTGCGTTCGGCTCCAAGAACAAGTACTGCAGACCGACCATGACGGAGTTGAGGTTTAATACCGGCTTCCAGTCTTCTCGCAGAATATTCAGACACACGTTGCCCTCCAAATCTACATTTGGGTGGTAAATCTGGAATCGACCTTGAGCACCCAATACCGGCAGAGACAAAGTCGTAGACGCGAGAGAAAGGCAGATCCAAGCGTACCGTTTGTGTGCACTTGACCTTCGGGGGGTCGTGTGGGTAGTTGGTGTTTATCGCGAAAGAAAAGACAAACGCGCCACCCTTGTACATGCCTGGAATGAGGAGACGAAGACAATGTGAGTATAAGAACAAGAAATGGAAGGAAGTACGAGTCTGCATACCCTCGTCCGGGGTGATGGTCAGGGAGAAGTTGAGGAGATCGGCGGGATCAGGAAAGTTGGTCTTCATGGTCGAGGGGAGGTCGAGTTCTGTCAGATCTGTGGTTCTTAAGCCATGACTGCGTTGAATGGAAGCCACCAAGACGCACCTTTCTGTACCCGGATCTGAGCGGCGCTGGTCTTCGGCTTTTTCTTCGCCGCCGCGTCCTCGTTCTTCTTCATGCTCCATATCTGCAAGTGTCAGTGAACGCCAATGCTGGGGTGTTAGTGGCACGCACCTTAATCATTGTGGTAGGTGGAGGAGGTTTTCTGACTCAAAAACCGCTGCAAGTGGTGGAAGGAAGCGAAGGGCTGATGGCATGCTGTGCTTTCCAATGCCGTTTTCCGGCTTCTGCGTTCTTCCAAAGTTTGTTCAATGTTCGCAGTGAAGTGTCCAGGAATCCATAAAAATACAATGTACAACTTTGTACTACACGAAATGCAGACGTATTGCGCCCGGAAAGACATAAGTTAAGAGGCCGAAGCAGTTCAACTTGAACAAACGAGACATCGGTCGAAGCGTTTCTCTACGAGGAACTAGGAGCAGTCCGCATACGTTCGATTAATAAAGCTGAAAGGAGGAGATCATCGAATAAAAGGTGCCCCGACGGGGTGACGAGTAATTTTGGGGGCTCGAGTGGCTGCCCTTGACGTCGTAGCGTCGTTCGAGGCGTGAATTTTGCCAGGAGATGCGCAGAATCCCGGTCCTGCGATGAATAACACTTGCACAGCGCGTCAGACTGGAAAGGATATTTTAAAAAACCTCCTCACAGTTAGCGCCCCGCCTCCGCCATAGTCATCCCAATATAACATCAAGGGATTCTCAGGCCCAAAGTTCTTCACTTTCCAGTCCCATGTCTTGTACCGAAGGTTGGAATTTATACCATCGAAGTAACGTGGGCACGAACCGTTCGAAAGACATTGAGTTGTGGCTGGAGAAGCTCAGATATTGGATATTCGTTCCCTCGAAGACATAGCGTTCCTGGATTTCGAGCGTTGGTTCCAATTTCAAAGTCCCCCACTAGCTCGCCGTCCCAGGAGTTTTTCCTTACAATCGTGATGTACGACGAAGGCGTAAAGCAATTTAGGCTGTCCAACTGTTTCTTAACACGGGTCGCAATATATCCAGACTACACACCTGACGGTAATGTGGTATGGGCGTTGAGAATCTTTGACATTCGGCGGTGGCGCCAGGAGCATCGAGTTGGAAGGCAGAGGAGTAAATTCATACGTTATTGGGGCGGACGGTCGTCGGACACTCCGGTATCTGCGACGAGTAAGCAACGCGTCTCCCTACCACACGGAACAATCTACCTCGGAAGAGGGCCCTGGGGATGACGACTTCTCATAATCGGAAGCCGGTGGCGACCTTTTGGAATCCTGGAAATCGAATGGAATCCCAGAGTTTGGGGCAATATCACTGTGCGTAACGTGGGTTTTGAATGCGTCCAGCTTGCGCGCTAGCCTACCTCGGGGACGGCAGAATCATCGCGCAGCTAAGAATGAGAGGAGACCGGCAGCAGAGCACAATGCCCAAGCAAGTTGAGGCAACTGAGGCGAGAGGCAATGAGTGATCGGAAGGATTCCAACGATTCCACGATGTCAATTAGCCGACTATGTCCGAAATTCAAGTTAAGGATTCCGGCAAAGGTCGAGAGAGAGCCTATAGGTATCTTACGCCTCCTCGCTCCATTCTGAGGCGCGAAGAGGTTGTGCGTTGTCGGATTGGGTGTAGTGTACGTTCGCTTCCGATCGACTGCCACTGATTTCCGAACCTTAATTTTTGATGGCAAGACGTGAAGTTGAATTCTATTGCTACAGTTTATCTACGGGTTCTACATTTACGATGGTTGAGATCGTGGAGGGTAATAAAATTAGTAGCTAGGTGCAAGACACACCAAACGCAGGAAGCGTACTCTTCAACTTGACTATCATCTCGTCCCATTCGGCCTCGGCATCGGACAGCGCTGTAATCGCCCCACCAGCGCCGAGATCCCAAGTTTCCGTAGGACATGGGACGGTATCTGAGCGGTCCTCGAACTTGAAGCAACTTCGGATAGTAACAGACCAGTCGGAGCCGCCGCCTACACACCAATAGCCGAATACGCCAGAATAAATGCTCCGCTCGTGCTCCTCCAACGTCTGAAGAATTTCAACGCTGCGTTTCTTGGGAGCCCCAGTCATGCTACCTGTGTCGACTTGGGGTCAGAGACCGTCCTGTATTTGAAAAGAAAGGACTCACCAGGCGGCAAGCTGTTTCTGAGCATTTGCCAAGCCAAGCTGGCTGTCCGGGTCCGAGGCAGCATGCGTACCGGGTTCAAGTCTCCCTTCAATGACGCTCACGAGCTGCCACACTGTCTCATATTCTTCCACCCCACAAAATTGTTTCACCTGAACGTCTTCCCCAACAACGGCGTGCAAATCATGGCGTATGAGATCTACAATCATTAGATTTTCGGCCACTTCTTTGGGACTTCCGATTAAAGCTGCTTCAGCAACTGCACGCGTTATCCCAGGAGCCTTTCGGACGGTGCCTTTAATCGGCCGCAGGTGGAAGACCGGATGAGGAGGACGCGAGGTGGACAGAAAACGTTCAGGTGACGAGGAAAGGAGTGTTGTGGGATGGAGCCGAATGTATGCGGAATATGGCGCGGGATTTTTGCATCGGAGAGTCTGATAGCGGCGCCACGAAGTCGAGCCACCAGTGGCGGAGACTTTGGGCAAGGTTATGGAGGTCCGCGCTGTCAAACAAAGCTCGTATGAATCTCCTGCAAATATTCGCTCCTTGGCCTCGTGGATACAGGCGATGTATCGACACCTGTCAGGAAGCCTGACCACTGGAGCGAGCTCTGGGCTATTGGCGCTGGTAGGAGCCCGTCTTGATACTTGGAGAAGCTGGCTTGGTGAGGATAGAGACTGTATCGGAGATCCATGGATCGTCGGGAATGAGAGACTGTATGAAAACATGTCCCGTTAGCGAGTCGATTACCACCGAACGTTCGACGAATATTAGGTTTAGGTCGGGATGCTGCCTTTTGCGATTTCCGTCGGTCAAGGTGACATCGAGGGATTCAACTCCCAGCTCATAGCTGAGGACACCGATAAGTCCACCCCAAAAGGGTGTATCGGGATGTCCCCTGGCGAACCCTTTTGCCGGCCATAAAGTCTGCGAGCCACGTCCAAACATCCCGTCGACCCAGGTTTTCCTGAATATCGTGTCTGCCCCGTCTCAGCGTGAGGAAGTCGTCACCAACGAAGTAGGTAATTTGTAGAGACGTTTGCATGAGGGATCCGATGATAGAGAACCGACCCGGTTGAGCACTGGAGTCCAGCATGACGAAGGGGGATTCTTCGTCAGAGACGCCGAATAATTCGCTCACAGTCGCCGCGTCCATGCTCGGCATCTCCAAAACTTGAGTAGTCACGGCCGGGCGGGATTCAGACGGTGTAGAGAGGGGGGATGATGGAGGAGGAGAAGATAGCCAGGGTCGGCCGATTGTATTTGCGACAGATGTATTCCAAGGCACTATTTGTCGTGCCGTTTTCCGGGCCCAGCGCTGGGCAAGTCGCCAAAAATTCTGGATCACTTCCATACCACCTCCCCGAGTGCAAACAGATTCGGGGTGGTATTGCACCGCCCAGAAAGGCTTCGATCTATGCCCCGCAGCCATAACAACCCGGCCATTTTCAGCACCATCGTCAGCCCAAGCCAACTCTTCCACATCCCCTCCTTTGACCAGAACCACATGAAGGGAGTGGTACCGTACAGCCTCGACCATCCCAACGCCATGGAATAGCTCGCCGCCCGTATGTTGAATATGGGAGATTTGGCCATGCTTTACGACGTCCAGTCGCCTCAGTTCTGCACCGTATGCGACCCCGAGACTCTGAAGCCCGAGGCACACGCCGAATATCGGAAGTAACGAGTGCTCCGCGAGATTCCATAGATCCTTGATCAGGCCGATGTCCTCGTCTTTTTCCGGAGACCCTGGCCCTGGTCCAACGACGATGGCGGAGAAGAAGGGGAGGAAGGGGAGTAGTTCTGATATGGTGAACGCATCATTCTTAATGATATAGATGATGCAGTTGGGTATGGACTGTTTGCACAGGGATGCAAGGCTGAAGGAGGAGTTGTATAAATGATTCAGCGAAACAAGATCCGACGCACTTGAAGGTGAACGAGTCATACGAATCGACCAGCAAAAGACGGGGAGTTTCTATGGCCATTGCAGGTAAGCACGGAAGTCGGTTGGCTTCAAGTTGAGAGTCTAGTGTCGTTAAGCCTGAGGGTTAATACTGAATAATCTTGAACTATCGCGGCCGTTCAGCAACCATAAGAGCAAGGATCATGACCGAACCATTATATGCAATCTCGCTATATATTAACAAAGAGAGAAAGAGGTCAGCAGGGCCATTGGCGGACGAGGAACATGAAGGTGGAAGGGAAACCAGAAAATTGTCGAGTCGGGCCGATTGATCCGATCGATATCGCGATCGGACGAAATGGGAGTAAACAAGAGCTGAATGTACAGATTCCCTAGGGATAAAAAATCACTAACAAGGGCTACTAATTACACGGTCGCCTGATCCTTTCGCCGGCTGAAAACGTCGCAGTTCAACGCCAGCCTCCGCTAAAAGTCTCGCAGAAGCATCGTCGCTGGGGGAACTTCAGCTGCAGCCGTAGCCCACGGCGAGGTTTATTATTCACTTACACTTTGTAACTCAAATTATACACAACAACCTTGACTCCAGTCTGAATTATTTTTATGGTGCATTTCAGGCAGGGACATCTATTGGCTTCCGTGAGCATGGCACGAAGCAATTACGGGTGAATACGAACGTATTGCAGTACAACACCGAGCCCTGCCCAACGCGCTCCCTGCCCTGCTTCAAGCAGCGCTATAAGAGCATGAGTGCGAAATACGACAAAGAACGAGAGAAAATACCGTTCTCTTCTGCGTGTAAGCAAACACACTCGTACTCGACGTCTTCCGGGTACGACTCGGAGGATCCGTTACATTTTACGCATCCACCTTCATTGCAGTTCGTGACACCACGAGGTGTCCCATTATAGCTGATAGGTGTTAGGAGCAATCTCTGACAGGACGTGCGAGCGTTACCCTGTCGCCAGGATACGATTCTCGCGCACAAGTACAGCACCCACGCGTCGTTTCATGCAGTTAGATCGCTTGGAGGCGAGAGAGGCAAGGGTCTATGGAAGGCATGAAGACCCGAGGCGATGCGGGAACGTGAACGAGGCTCACCATGAAATACGCATCCCACTGGGGTCGCAGATGTCCTGGATCGAGTAGATTCAGGTCATCAAGGTAAGAATGTAACAGGGAGAGAGTAGAAAAGGTATTGGAGATGTGGATATTAACCTACAACATAACGAGGTACGAGTTAGCAGTTGTAGCGTCTGGAGACTAGATATTAACCAAATCTCCGAGGTTCTGTAGGGAAGAGGATGGCGACTCCTGTAGAGGACCGGCACCAAATACGATGATATCGTCCTCCCGGACGAATTCTTCGAGGGAAACCGGGTGAGAACTGGCGAAACTGTTCCTTCAAGTCCATACGTAGAATTATCGACTCACCTCATGTTCGTGTTCGTACGATAGAATCGAGCAAGCAAGGGAGCATCGATGGAAAGTAATAGAAAGAAGGGCCGTTTAACAAACGCCTCGATAACTTCCCGGGTATAGAGATCCACGGTAACAAAGTCAAGCCTCCAGTTTCGTGTAACAAAGTCCAATAGCGAGGAGGGAGACGAGAAAACTCGGGGTTTATCGTCAAAAGTCATCCTCGAAGGCTGGGGTGTTGGTCCCATAGACAGAAATGAGAGGTGTTTGGAGGCCACTTGATCGGTATAAGGGTCGATGGTAGAGGCCCGTTCGGAGGACGAGTCGGAGCTCAAGTCCTGGAAATGAATTTGTGAGTGAAACCAAGCGACCGACAGTTCAAGTTGACCTCCGAATCGTTCAGAATTCGAACGCGATGGAAATCTTTGGAGATAAGATAATTTTCCACGGCAGTTTTTCCCGAAGAGCGTGTGCCTATGATAGCGACAAGCATTTGGAGGAGTTATAGCAAGGCTAAGCAGAAGTCGTGGACAACGGAAGAGAGACACGATCGAGAAGCGGTCACAAATGGGCTGATGTGACAGATCGTGTTGTGGGCTGGGCGAATTTGTACAAAAACGAAAGAAAATTACATTCGAAGGGTTGAATATCACTACGGGGCTATAACAGTGGTCTTCTTCGTCGGTGGCGTCTTCGCCTCCTTCCTGGACGTTTTTCGAGCCCTGGCTGCCGCTTTTCCCTCCGCCCGAAGCACTTTCGCCATCTTCATGTCCTTGGGAGCGGTTGTGCGCAGCTGCTTCACGTGTGTAGGAATGAGCTGCTGCTGGACTGGTGTACCGCAGACGCGGCCAGAGAAGTTAACCACGGCGCTGTCAACGTGGGGACAGATTCTAGGATAGATGCAAACATCTCCAGCCCCGGTGTGTTGATCTGGGATGCGAAATTCGTGCGTTGGTCGACGAGGTGAAACAGCAAGACGTACATCCATTGCTATAACCGCCGCTCGTCGCAATCCAACTGCGTCGGCGAGCTGCTTTTCCGCGCCTTTGGGTAGGGGAATCATCGTAATGGGTTCAGCCGGTTGGGAAGAATTGAAGGCAGCCACTTCAGTGCGGAAGATGGTCGATGAGAACTGAGGGGTCTACGTCCGTACGGCAAACCTACAATGACTTTGATCGGCGCAGGGAGTGGGGTCGGGTCGATAGCAGGATCAGAAGTAATCGCAACAGCTTTGCGCAAGGAACGGATTTGGGCGTCCAACCGTTTAGTGACCTCGTTAATCCCAATAGCAAGATGAGAAAGAACAGCTGGGCGTTCGGTAGATGGGGTTTCTTCGGGAGGTGCACCGTCGTCTGGTAGTTCGGCATCCATCTCGCCAATAGAGCCCTCGCCATCTGCATTCTTTGTCTTCTTGTTTTGTTTCGAGTCCTTATCCAGTCGTTTGCGCTTCCTGTTTGCTTCACCGCGCACAGATTTGTATTCAGATACACCGCCTAGAAGCGAAAGTGTGCAGGCAAGAGCGGTATTTTGAAGGTTCAGAGGAACAGATGGCCTGAAAACCTATCAGAGACGGCGAGACCAGCTAATTGCATGCATACCATGGCACACGGAAAGGACTGTCAAGCACGCTTTTGAACACTACTTTCTTTTCGAGCGTTTCGCGCGCCTTGGCGCGATTCGACGTGTTGGTGTGAATGCGCGCAGACATGATGTGCGCTTTGTTTGTTTCGGAGGCTGCATGGCATAAGCCGGCATCAATCAATTTATTAATATTTCTTCCTCAGTCGCCTGGAGCTTTGGATGAGACTCAGGATAATATTCGTTCACTTCGTTCATCTGAAAGGACGAATACTAAGAACGCAGTCGCAAAACGCGCCAAGCACAGGGGTGCCTTGTAATCTCATTAATTTAATTCGGTTCGCGCTATTTACAATCTTTCAACACCACAACCTGGGATATCGGGGCAGTCTTGAGCAGGCCACGGCGGGTGGGGCGGCCGAACACGCCTGTAGTGCGCGGCTTTTGTATTGCCAGTATTAGTGCTTATCGTGGAGTGGCAGAATTGCTGGACGCATGACGTCAAGCCCGCGAACCTAGAGGGCTGAGAGGATTGCGCAGGGCCGAGCAGGCACACGAGTGCACCGAGTGGAGCAGACAAAAAGGAAGTAGAGTTTAGCTTTCAATGGAGGGCCGAATCGAAATGGCGAGGGGTTTGCGCGTTTAATGCATTCCCAAAGAGCCGCTCACGAATACAGCACTGGGAGCAGGTGATGCTGGTGGGGCGGCAATGTGAACAGCAAGAGCAAGCGCCGAATGATGGGAGGAGGAAAGTTCCAGACAAGAAACCAAATCGAGAGTCGTGCAACGTGGCTGCAGGCTGGTCGAGTGGAGGTTGTGGTGGTGGGAAGAGAAGAGAAAGCGATCATGCCGTACAGAATATAACTTTCTGTGGTGATCCATACAGCAGCTTGGACGGACGCGCCCAAGCAGGCCATTGGCGGGGTTATCTTTATTCGCCTCTGTCTCCATATAAACGCGCAGCCTTTGTCTTTCTGACTCGACCCGTCATGGCCCTGCCACCTACCCCCGCCCCCCTCAAATCCGTCTTTCCCTATCTCCAGCGTGCAGACGAGCTCCGTGCAAAAGAACCCATTATCGCATACTGGTGTATGTCTCACTGCCGTTGACGCGGACCACTGGTTGACGTTCCGAAGGCACTTACTATGCTGCGCAAGTCGGCATCGCTCTCAAGGCAAAGGACGCTGCGTCTCGCAACTTTCTCTTCGAGCTACTCGGCGCCCTGGAAAAAATGAAGCAAGACATTGGCCCTACCGACGCGATCGACATCGAGGCAGCCAGCGCCGCCTTTGTCGAAAACTTTGCCCTCCGGGTCTTTGCCATGGCAGATAACGAGGACCGTTCCGGTGCTGGAAATAGGTTCGCTATATTTTTCGTTTGCCAATGCCCGCGTGTGAAGCGTTCATGTACAGATCAACTGCAAAGAAATTTCTGGCTGCAGCAAATTTCCTCGAGGTCCTCAAAACTTTCCCCAAAGCCGAGGTTTCGGAATCTGTCAGGCGCACGTTCACGCTCTTTCTTGTTGCTTACATCGATTTTAGAACGAAGAAAAGATCCGCTATGCAAAATGGAAGGCTGCCGACATCGCCAAAGCCTACCGCGAAGGCAGAAAACCGACACCAGGGCCGGCTGGTTCCGACTCTGGGATTGACGCGGAGCTGTTGGAGCTGCAAAACACGACTGCCCCCACATTTCTCAATACTCCTTCGTTCACGAGCATCGAGAGCAATACGTCTTCTTCTACGACGGCAAGGGGCTCCACGCCCACGCCGTCGCAGACGCCCCCTTCCGGAGGATCCCCTCCCAAAGTAGTGAAGCGTACATCTCCCCGCATGGGGTCTGCCGATATAGCTAATGCGAACCGTGATTTTTCACCGCAAACGCCTCCCCGTCGGGGGGCGAACCTTGGCGTCGATGTTGGGCTCCATCCCGGCGCCTGGGGCGGCGAGCATGCGGGACAAGCGACTCCAGGAAGCTGGAGCACCGCCGCCACGCCGGGAACCGCCAACACGCCCCAGGAGCCTATTGACCCTCTGCATTCCCCGACTCTACATCAGAGAAGCGGCAGTGGTAGTAGCTCTGGCAGCGGTGGCGGTCTTCTAATGAAGCCAGATGGTCCCCTCCCCTATAAATCGTCCTGGAAGCAACGAGGGGAAGAAGTCTGTACATTTTACACCCTCTGTAGGCGGACTCTCTTCAACCGACGGCACGCCGCCGGTATCCCCGATATATCATTCGGGTCCACCGCACGAACCGTGGCAGGCTCCAGGCGGCTCTGCGCCTTATAACGGGATCGACCTCCCGCCGGGCTTCGTTCCTCATCCCAATCAACCCGTCTTCACCCCCGGCGCGCAGGGGCCTCCCTTCCACGAATCCCCACCGCCCCCGCAACCCCCGCACGGCGGTCTCTACGCGTCCGCTCCTCCCTTACCCCCCGCACCCGGTGGCCTCTACGCCTCCGCTCCGCCGCCTCCTCCGCACGTACCGACACCAGTCGTTCCTCCGCCCCCTACTTATGTCTCGCCACCTACCCTATTGTCCCCTCCGCCCCCGCCTCAGCTGGAGCCAGAGGTAGAGCTGACGCCCAGCATCATCGCCAAGGCCCAGAAACACTGTCGGTTCGCGATCAGCGCGTTGGATTACGAAGACGCAGAGCAGGCGCGGCGAGAGCTGCGCGCAGCCCTCGCCGTCTTGGGCGGATAAATTCCCCTGGGCTGATACTTCTCTGGTTTATACTTCCTTCCTTCGCCTGGCGCGATGCACTGCGATATACTCCCTACATCTAAGTATTTGTACTGGTCGTTCGACATCTCTTCGAGGCTTTATCACACGCGCTAATCGGAATTTTATTCACTGTAACTTGATTCACGCCCAATATTGTATCCTCCACCTATCCACTACCAGTACATATCCTGCGAATGCAACCTCCATACCACCTCAATTAATATCCCTCCGCTGCCCGTACACGCTCCTCCAATTCCTTGATCTTGGCTTTCACCGAGCTCGCCGACGGACCAGGCGCCAGCGACGGTCTCTTTGGCGTGACCGGCGGTTCAGGCGCACAACTCGCCGACACGTCCATCTGCGCAGTCTGCTGGTCCACAACGCCAAAGATAGCTATACCAAGTCCAGCGGGACGAAGAGGCTCCGAAAGGTTTGGGGTCGTCTGGGGGAATGGTAAACCCACGATCGAAGGGGGCCTAGGCAGAACTCGCGATCCGGCGGCGGAATGTGCATCGCCAGAATGGGTGGATGGTTCTGCGCAGTTGAATCGCGGTGTGGCGCCAAAATAGCGATCATCCAAGAAACTTGAGGAGGCGACTTGATACCCTGAAACAGTCGAAATGGCTGATCCTGCGTTTTCAAGACGACGCGGCGGGCTCAAAGAGAATACGTCCAGGCCTGCAGTGGGATCGCCTTCATTGGCTTCTGATGCCACTTCTTGTTCAGCGGCAGGGGTAAGAGGCTTCCGCGTGGTTGCTGCGACTTCAATTTTTTTTTGAACACGTAGGGCGAATGATGATGGACCACGGGGTCGAGTCGGCCGGGATTTATGGGCGTGATCTTGTGAGGGGGTTGGATGCGTTTCTGGTTCGCTGCAAATGCTAGCTTCGGGAGAATCGAGTTCTTCCGTCAAACCCTCCTGTACATTCTGAATGGCTCCATTATCAGTTCGTGCAGCTACGATAGCATGGTGGACGAGGTCTTCCGCATCATCGCACAGGGAAAGATTGCCGAGCTGCGCCTCGTCCGGACGATCTTCGTCAGTGGACGACTCATGAAATCCCTCGTCGCTGGCGTTATCGGAGTACTCGGAATCTTCATCATGCGATCCCGAAACGGGGTTCGATATCCCCGCATTTGGGGGAGGGAGGGCAAAGGTTGGTGGAGGATCCAGGGAAATGAGATTGATGATTCGGACTGGCAAGTCGACGCAGACATCAGTAGTCAAGGACCCGGCATTCAAGCCAACCCTGATCGTATATTGGACTTCGATAAGTCGCTCGCGAAGGTGGGTGAGGGCGTCGGACTGATTAAAACGAATGTGTGAACGACGGAAGCTTAGGGGTGAGCGCTGAGGCTTACTGGTATAAGGAGAAGATGGGAGAATTCCAAAGTCTCTCCGCTGGGAATACCGGGCCACCACCCGCCGGTGCTTGCGTGACCTCTGGAAAAGCTCTGTGCCATTTCTAGAGTGGAACTGGCGACAGTCTTTTTTGCGGTAGATGTTCGACATGAATCAATGTCCACTTCGGTGACAGAATTGGAATCAAGAGGAAGTTTCCGCTTGAAGACGATGACGGACTGGTGCAGAGTCAAGCTGAGACTCTTGATCAGCTTTTTAGTGTCGTTTTGTACCTTGACGCTGACTGGAACATGAGTTCCGGCAATAAAACAGGACCGATGGAGAGCAGCAGTCAATCGCACTTCGCCAGTCCCTCCCATAAAGACGTTTTTGGATACGCTGGCCTGGATAGGCTGTTCGGCGGGAGCCAATATTACAGAAGGATTTAGTCTAGGCCAAATTTCGCAATCGCGATAGAAATGGGCAATGCTGCGCTTCTCAAATTCATCTTTGACTTTGATGGAGCTGCACAGCAGTTAGGACGGGGAAGTTTGGAAGAATTTGAAGACCAAGTACGCACACCAACTGCGATATATCGTATGGAAACACCAGATGGGCCGTGAAATGGACCTTTGGGACGGCGAACCCCGCTCAGGGGCAGAGACATTTCGAACCCGAGTGAGTGGACCCCTTCAAGTTCTCCCGCCGCGAAAAAGCCCTCAGAGTCAGACGGGGAGTTGTATATTCTCGGAGGGTGAGTGACCACTTCGGAAAGGGCTGCGGAATGCTGGAAGAATTCGTGATAATCGCCCTCGATAGATTCGAATCCAATGATTCTGACTTTTCCATCAGAAATTGAGACCGCAGTTTCCTTCTTTATGCGCGGACGAATGCGAAGCTTGATAAAGCCCTTGATAATGCCGCCTTCTACGCATACATTGCTATGCAGCACGATGTCGATTTCGACTGATAGTATAGTCAGAGAATGGAATTGAAGTAATTTGGGAACCAACCTCGCGCGCGGGGTTTCGCTTGCTCAAAAGAAGTCGCTTCTTGACCGTCAGGCCGTTGTGATACCAAAGCGCCAGGTCGGAGACGCGAGTTGGCGTTCCCGAGGAGCAATTTGAGTTCGGAAGCACGTTTGAGTGTAGTGGCTCCAGAGCTGAGAAGAGTTCCGTGGCGACTGAGGGAGGCATCTTGGATCAAAGGTAGCTTGTCCTGACTCGGCCCTGGCGCGGTGGTTTCTGAATCTTCAGCAGTGTGGAGTAGTAAACCTGAGCCTTCGAATCTACGACCTATTTGTGCCTGAGAGAGATCCAATCGTGGCATTGTTTTGTTTTGATATCCAGGAGGTAGAGTCTTTGCACGTTGTCGATCAGGGCGAGGGTTTGGTTGCTTTGAAGGATGACGGGAAAGTGCGTCTGACATTGTTAAGTTTAATCAAGGTCGATGGTCGAGCTTCTGAAGCGGCGAGGGCTAAGCGGCCAAGACGAACACGGGCCGACTCGTTTTGCGGACGGCGGAGAGACAAAATCAAGGTCGATGGTCGAGCGTCTGAAGCGGCGAGGGCTACAAGATGAACAGGGCCCGACTCGTTTTGCGGACGGCGAGATGATGGTCGTTCAAGTCAAGTTTACAATCGCCCAATTAGGCATGGCCCCTATTTCAAACCCTCCAACTTTTTCAGGACTCTGACCCAGCTGAACAGACAACGAGAAAAACGTGTAGATAGTGATTCATGGAGGCAAATTCATCATCCCCGATATCGGGCTATCTACTAGTTGGACGGCGGGAGGCAAGGATGGTTTGCGAAGGGTAGGGTTGATTATAGAGGTATTAGTTGAGGTAGGCATAGTATCGACCAACGTCGGGTTCCTGGTGGGTGGATCGGTCGCGGTGACAGAAAGTGAATTGTCACGGGAGGGAAAATCGATTTTGGGTGCTTGCAGGGCGTGAAATTCAGTTACTGCCTTGGACAGAGAGTCCAACTGTTCCTGGATATGAGAAAAAAGGATGGAACGTAGAGGAGTTCTCGACGCACCTTGCCCATAATTCCGTTGATCGCTTCTTTCTTGTTACGAAACTGAGCAGCGAGGGTTTCAAACTGCAGCTCCATCGCCTTGTTCTTTTCTGCCTCTTCGTCGCGCTTCCCACCAATACCCTCGTCCCCCTCCACGTCGTCAATGACGACCCGGCTGACACTGGTAGCACGAGATCTTGTTCCCTTTCCCTTCCCTTTCCCTTCTGCATTCATTCCGATATCTTCCATCTCGAGATGCATACGAGAAATTTGATTTTGCAATTCCAAAACACGCGAC
Organism: Mycena metata; assembly: GCA_029378385.1. Taxonomy (NCBI): domain Eukaryota; kingdom Fungi; phylum Basidiomycota; class Agaricomycetes; order Agaricales; family Mycenaceae; genus Mycena; species Mycena metata. The sequence goes on along the minus strand of JARKIB010000001.1, from coordinate 2,009,197 downwards.
AGAGAGGTCCAAAGCTCCTCGTTTTTGGCACCGACGCTGAGCTTTCCAGTCTTCAGGCTCTACATTGAGATCGTGGGGAAGGAGAGTTCCGATAAATGTTCCGTCGAATGGGTCGTAAACAGCATTGTGGGTATCCGAAGTGGAAGCGTCCTGAGAGCCTGAGCTTAGGCTGAGAGGCGAATGGATGAACAGAGTTTGAGGTGAGTACCGTTCGTTTCCGCACGGTTCTGCGGACGGAAAAGTGTCCCAAGGATTCGGTCATGGGGCAACGCCTCTTCTGTCCGAGGCTGCTCGTTTAGGTTCTCGCTCTGAATCCCTCCAGATAGCGGCTCCTTCGTTGCGTTGGGTGCATCCGAAGCTGCTGGGCTTTGCGGAAACCAAGAGAGCATGTTGAAGTCCGAAGACGGCCAAGGCATCAATAGTGATGCGGCATTAGTCGGCCCGGACAGTCAATTTTTTTTGGAGTTCAAACTATTTTACAGGTAACATCTGGCTACTGGAAGAGCGCATCAATTTAGAGGCAGCCATCTGAAATATTTCAGCGCCTTGAAGTTCTTAAAGTACGACGACTTACTGGGTACAGCGTTTCCTGCGGCATTCACTTTGGCTTTCAACGTGCTGCTCCCGCAAAGCAGGCCTCTAACAAAGGCTTGAGCAACGACTTGTGCGCCGGCTGGTAGGGTGTGGGTATGGTCAATCGGGTACCTGTATTGGATATCAGAATAGGGACCCATGTAGATAAATAGTTCATGACCAAGCGGTAACCGCCTTTTTGATTCAATTAGTTGAGAAAGGTAGGGGAGAAAGGGAGACTCGCCGTCTCGCCGATTTTGTCGTACGCCTGAGCTACATAATCGTAATGGTCGACGTAGGTTACAGCATTCGTGGCGGCAACCTGGTCCAGCGTCAACGAGTCAAGAATTGTTCTGAGGAGAGCATGGCATAATACCTCTTGTGCGTACAAAACAAACCTCGGGCCCGCTGCGATGGTAGTACCAGACCAACTGTTGTGGAAGAGAGAGCGTGAGACTAACAGAAGAAAAGGAAAGGGAAAAGGTTACTAACATGTTGTCCGGGGTCTGACTCGAGATAATCACGGTTGCGCCTTTTGCCTTGAGAGAGACGATGGCATTCTGCATGTAAAACGTGAATGTGTGGATGACCAGAGTGCTTCCGCTGTCGTTGGACAATCGTCAGAAGGTCCTACATAATTTCACGGGTGAAATCCGTACTCCGCCTCTGTGACAGTCGCGGTGGTGTTGTAAACATCTCCAAAAGCATCCTCACGACCATTGTCAACTATGTTTTGTCAGAGAATACCGACAAGGCATATGCACAGAAACCTACCCGCCCCGGATAGGCCGTCGTTGTGGCCGAACTCGATGATCACAAAGTCGCCTTTCTTTACTGTGTTGATGAGCGTAGTAAATCGGCCTTCGTCGGTATAGCTGCGCGCGCTGCGACCCGCGATGGCATCGTTTACGACAGGGATAGTCAAATACTGGCCAAGGTATTGGCCCCATCCTATTTATATCGAAAATCAGGATTCAATGCATCTTTCAGAAATGTTTTCCCTCACCGTCAGTGCCTGAACCGCCTCCGCCTACGAAACGTGTTAGCATTGAGCAGGGCACGTCCACAAAAGATTCTACCGACCTGGCGCCATGGTGGAATCGCCCGCAAGGTAGACCGTCTGCGCGCATGCGCCAAGGGACAGAAACAAGGAAACAAGAACTTTGTGGAGCATGATGAGAGCTTAGATTAATCGCCAGAGTGTTTCGCCTTTATATGCCCAGAACTTCAACAGAGCGGGCCGTATGCGTCAGGTGAATCAAAAGTCCACCCAGTCCATTTCACCGAGAATTATGGTCTAAATTTGAGTGTGACCAGGAAGCTATTCGGATTTTAGTCGCCGGACCGCGGCTGTCCGTCAAAAGAGGATTTCGATCTTTAAAAAAATCACATGGGCGCGTAGTACATGTTACTCGGTTCACCCGCCCACTCACAAGCAACCGTCTGATAATTTGTTGGTCAGTTGAAGATGACTGAAACTAGCAACGTACTAGGGACTGCTTTCCCAGCTGCATTGACGAAGTTCTTCAAACTGCTGGTCCCGCACAATAGGCCCCGCACGAAGGCCTCCGCGACAACGAGAGCACCAGCCGCATTTGTATGAAGATGGTCAATGGGGTAAAATGTCGTCGCTAAGTCCTACTTGTTAGCACAGCTCTGTCCGTTGTAATACCCACTGACTGGTAGTTTGCCCGAGGTTATCATATGCCTGTGCAACATAGGAGAAATGATCAACAAAGACGATGCTCGTGTCCTAAGTAGGGAACCAAGTTGAATTCTGGCTTTCGGATACAAGAAAAAGGTGCTCACCACACCAACGCTTTGCGCGTAAGTACAAAACCGGCCACACGGTGCTATTGCATTCCCGGTCCATATGTTGTCTGGCGTTTGAGAGGCTAAGGAAGATCGCGTTAGAATGAAAAGAAAAAACCTGACTCAAGGGGAACGGACAACTAATGACAATACCACCCTTAGCCTTGATTGCGTTTACAGCGTTTTCGACATAGAACGCAAAGGAATGGATGAGAATCGAGGAACCACTGTTGTGAGACGGTCAGACACGAAACTCTGAGTCGATGTAGTTTCTCACTTGGCAGCTGTGACGACTGAGGTAATATTGTAGCCGTCGCCGACTGCGTCTTGCTGACCGTTGTCCACCGCGCCAGAAGTTCCGTCATTGTGGCCAAACTGGTGCGGCGCGTCAACGTATAAAAACCTGGGTTGGATGAAGGAAAGAAACCTCGATGATCTAAAATATTTTGGTGAAATTTTGAAACACGGGGGAACGACATTGCGAACCACGAAATCCCCTGCTTTCACTGAGCTGATAAGCTTTGTGAACAGTCCCTGGTCGCTGTAGGAGCGTGCACTCTCGCCGCCAACCGCCTCGTTTACGACAGGGATAGTCAGGAATTGAGGAAGGGGGACCCCCCAACCTAAAAAACTTCAGGAATAATTTGTGGGCGGAGACTATTGCCATTACCTTGGGTACCAGAGCCTCCGCCCCCAAGGGCCATCGTGCTGTCACCTTGGGGTTTAATCTTCAGCTTAAAATTGCTGCCGGTCTGCACCAACTCACCAGCAAGATAGACCGTTTGCGCCGAAACCATCGACAGGAATAAGAAAGACAAGAAGGAGCGCATCGTCGTTTACAGTTGACTCAGTTCGATTGCAGAACGTCCGTAGAACAGACACTCTTAAAAGAACTCAAGTCTTCGCGGATTGTCCGCCAACGGCCCGCAAGCAAGTCAGATGGTTGCACAGTCGAAAAGAAAGTGGGTTCCGATTGGATATCGCAGAGAAACTAAAGGTCCTGAGGGCAACTCGACCAAGAATCGCGTGCTAGGACGCCTTGTGTACGCCCTCGAGTTTTTCCGAGACTGCATGGACGGTGACCGTTTTAGGAAGACGGTCATCACTAGTATTATTGATGCGATCACGACCTTCAAGTTCGGCAAATCAACTCAAAATGAAGTACTTAGATCAAGACGACGCTTCCGCTTCGTTCTCACTCGTGTCGACGTCCTCTATATCCTGGAGGGCTCCGAATCGACCCGCCCCAACTTGAATCGCGGCCCCTTGCTCCTCCTCGTCCTCCTCTTTGGACTCATCTTGGCTGCCTTCCGGCGACTCTTCTTCATCCTTGTTTGGGCCGCCTTCAGCCCCACCATCGTCGGCCGCTTCAGGTTCCTCCTCTTCACTCTCGTCGTCACTGCTCGCCCCATCCGCCTCGGCACGCGGTACCCAAATCCCCGCCCCCTCTGCATCCTCGTCTGATGCTGGTTCCACCTTGAAGTCGGGTGGCCAGAACGCCCATGCCACCCTACCCTCAGCAAGACCCCTCAGAACTACGCCAAGAATAAATGGACATCGAATTCGTTCCAAATCAAAACAGACGCACTAGCATTCCCAGCGCGATGCACGTCGGGGCGGCCCGCCTTGGCTGTGACCCACCCTTTGGAATCCGCGTAGGCGGTGAGCACTTCCATCGCAGTCCATGGCTTTTCCTTGACCTGGCTGCTGCTGGCCCGTTCGCCATCCCGCCATGTGCGTTTGTCCACGACTGCGTCGTTAGTAGGCTTCGCTAGGTTGTAAACCTTCTCAATTGGGAGCAGCTCTGATGCGTGGTGGATGCAGGAGGGGATTGCTGAGACGCGAGATATAGGAAGGATGCCACAGAGAACCTATTGATCTAGTGAGTCTGCTGCATATATAAGTAGATATTTCAGTACCTGCATCTCCATTGGTACGAAGTTGGGCATCACAAGCCCCGGACAGTCAACCAAGCGGACATCCGGAGTCCAAAAGAGCGTCTGGAAATGTTTTGTCTGTGTGTGTGTTAGTGATGGAACATCATAAGAACGGTATAGTTCCCACCTTTCCTGGGGTTTTGGACGCTCTGACCTTGTGTGCGCCGAATAACGCATTCAACAAAGAGGACTTGTGCGGTTGGTTTCAACGCAAGGTCATAACATCTAAAAGATAGCTGACCTTGCCAACGTTCGGTTGACCGATCAATCCGATGGTGAGGAATTTGGGTTCCTCGTCTTCGGTCCCATCGTCTTCATGGGGCGCTGCCGGGCCGCCAACAGAGGTGCCAACCTTTTCACCATCGGCTACTAGAACGCGTTCCCAATCGATGTCCCGCTTAACCCGCGGTTTCCACATTTCCAGCCGTGCTGGATTTGCTTTCACTTTTTCGGGAGGCTCGAGCATGGCTGCGTGTTCCTCTTGAATCGCTTCGACAAGACGGCGACGGAAAGACTCTGGCAGATGCGGGTCGTGTTGTTTTCGACCCTGTGAAGTCTCAGTCTCCGTATCAAATATAATGAACTGGCGTACCTGGTGCACAGCGGTCACCTCTCTCTCTATGTACGACTCCACCTGGACGACGCGGATATCTGGATAATTGACTTTAAGGTAGCGTGACCACGCTTCAGCTCGTTCTGGTCCGGATATGTCTACTTTAGTCAAGACCAATATGACTCGGCGCTCCGAAAGGTAGTCAGCAAGCGATGGCGGGTAATGCAGCAGAGGCGCTCTCGAGTCGAGGAGTACGAGTATTATCTGAGAGATCTCTGTTACACGCCAGCTGTGTGAGTTTGTGAGAACAATATAAGAGGAACGGACAGTAGAAGACCCACAGTTGTCGCCAGACCTCTATATTGCGCTCATAGTAGGTGGTCGATCGCGGCATCGCAGCGAGAGATTCACTGGATGAAGTTTGTCCTTCTTCAACACCCTGACCTGTCTCAGCGAGCCCCTGCCCGCATATAAGTAACTTGAGGATGTTCACGGAGAATTATTCAACTTTTTGCCATTGTTCAACAGCCTGATCTGTTTCTGCGAGCCACTGCGCGAGTATGAGCGGCCTGTGCAAATGCGCGAGAAATTAGGCCAACCTTGCGGAAGACGCCTTCCTCGTTGCGCTCCACTTCAATCTTCGACATATCGAACCGCCACTTTGGGCGTCGAGGACAAGTCAAGAGTAAATCGACATCGAAGTTGGTGGAGGGGAAAAGACGCCTCTGGCTAGGCAGGGGCCGAGTGAGCGGGAGTGTGCTCGCAAGGACCTTTGTCTTTTCGAGGAACTTCTCGGGCAAGGTCACAAACGAGGACTGCAGTTTTCTGGATGCTTGAACTGCATCTGATACGGGTTGTCCGCGATGCTTGCTCTTAGCGGGCTTCTTTGGCTCTGGAGGGAGATCGCCACGCTTCACTGCGCGCTTGAGCTTCGTCGCAGCCTTTTTCTTGGTCGACGAGGCGGGCTTGCGACGCGGAGGCATATGGGCGTAAGTTATAACGCGTGGTTGGAGATAAGATTAGATATCTGCTGTCTTTCGTCGTGGATCAATCGTTCGCAATCAATATCTGCTTGAAGTGCTTCACAGTATGTCCACCAGCTCACTGGCCTCGCCACGCTCCCCCCCTGGCGACTCTCCCCTTTCAACCAAGCGCCAGCCCCGCAAGGGTCAGTTCGAGTCAAAGCATGGCCTCCGCCACCACACCTATGACCGCGAAAAGGCCCCTTATCCCCTTGCATATTCAAAACATCTCCTGGAGCTGTGCGACTCGTCTTTTACCCTTGGGCACAATTAACTCTATGGCTGGCAGTGAATCCATCGATATGCGCCTAATAAGCCACATGAACAGCGGCTCTGTGTCCTTCGTTGATTTCAACGATGAGAATTGGCGCGGTGACGATGACGGAAGCGCTGCAACCCCGGAGCACTCACTGGACCTTGGGTGTGGCGTAAGTCGAGGTCGTACTCATTGGTTCTACTATTTAACACCCTGCAGACCGGCGCTTGGGTGATCGATGCGGCTAAGCAGTGGCCTGACTGTGATTTTGTGCGTGCCGGCTGTCTCGCTTCTCAATTATGCCCTGATGGGTCGGTGTGCCTTCATTCAAGGTTGGATTCGACCTGGTCGACATTCAAATACCGCTCAAGACCCTGCCCGCCGAATACGCGTCCATAGCTGAGCGTATCCGCTGGGTCCATGGCAATTTGTGAGGCTCTCGTCCTCGGTGCATCACACGTCAACTAAAGACGTTGGCAGCCTTACGAACAAGCTTCCATTCGAGGACGATGAATTTGACCACGTACATATTCACGCCATAGCGCAGGGAGTGCCCGAAAACAAGTGGGGTATTTTATTCGAAGTTCGTTCCGATCGTTTCGCTGTTGAATGCCAAGTTGATCCCATGACAGGAAGTTAGTCGTGTACTACGACCTGGAGGGGTCGTAGAAATCATGGAAGACGGTAAGCTGTATCTTCTGCTGTAGCGACTTTGATTGATTTCGCTACAGATGTTATATTTCCTCTCCTTCCCAAGTGGTTCACGGCCCCACTGCGCGCTCGACCCAGACGATCAACATCCGTTCACTACCCCGATGGTACACATCGAGGGCTATACCCTTTTTCTGATACCCAGTCAGACGCTGCATTTCACGATCACGCTTTGCTTGAGTCGTTGTATAAATCTGTATTCGAAAGCCGCTTCATCAATCTAAACCCCACAGGTGAGTGCCTTGTCAGAGTTCCCCATTGATTCCACTCACATTTTCTGTTGTAGCTATCCTCCCAAGCTATTTCACAACATATTTTAGACATGTTACACTTGGTCCCGTCATCAGCTTTTTTATGCCCCCGCTGCCACCATTGCAGCCTCTGCCGCCACAAATTATAACCTCGTATGTCATTGACCCAAATTCGGACACGCTCGATTCTCGGACTTCGACCGTATTCGCCTCCCAAAACGATGTTCGACCGACGTCGTTGTCATTCTCATCCATGTCCACCACTTCTACCGGCGGATCCTCGCAGCTATCGTCCATGTTTACACCTGGACGGAGGAAGTCGTCCTCCGTTTCGACCTACGATAGTCCCGCCATGTTATTTACCCACCCAAACGGGATACCTGATCCACCGAAAACCCCTGCGCCATTCAGGCGGTTCGTCTTGGATGTCGGAATGGACGGAGAAGAACCAGCCACATTACCCGACCGCATCCCCGTCCGAAACCAGCTTGATCAATTGAACGACCGATCGCTTGCAATGCATCTATATCGGTCGTATCAACTTGTGCTGGCATGTCAAGAAGAGATGTGGGAAGTCCTCAAAGATCAGATACGAAACAGGAAAGAGGAGCTCAAGCCCTTTGGATGGGACGACGATGAAGAGCTGGAAGAGTTACAAAGTCGGAAGAAGTTCGAATTGCTCATTGATCGGTATCGAACGTTAGTCGATCCCATTCCTCGCGCTGTATGCTGACCGTCCTTTGCAGAGATATGCAGACGCGGACAGCGCTCTGGTGCTCACTAACTGGAATTGGATGGCCGTTCCCACCGCGGGAGCCACTGTCAAAAGCTGAACTTATTGAAGAGGTGACCGAGTTAATTTCCATGCTTGAAGTGAATGAACGCTTAATGAAAAAATTAGGAGAGAATTCGGGCCGCAATGCTCGAGGCCCGGACATTTGCCGAATCGGACGATGAAGCTTTGGCTCCATGTCGCTCGCTACGCGTGCTCGTAGGGTACAAACTATAAAATAAACTGAGAGGAACACTTTCACTTCGGCGGGAGGTTTTTGCTTTTGCTTCCGTGCCGCGGGCCGGCTATTGGCTTGTTCGTGTTTGTCATCGGCGTCTCCAAGCTTTTTCTGTTTCAAACTTTTTTCGACCGCCATGGCTGCGTCAAATCTGCAGCCACACACGATTCCGTTACCACAGAGTCCTGCCAAAGTAAAGGCACCGTCGAAGAAGGGAAAGGGAAAGGCCAAGGAGCCCGCCGCCGCGGCTCCGAAGCGGCGTGTGCAGGTTTCCCAGTCAGAGCCCTCAGGGCCTTCATGGGACTGGACGTCGCTCACAGATTCACTTGTGAGCAATGTTGCTCCGATATTCACTAAGGATGGAAGGTGCGTTGTGGCTTGGGCAGAGTTGCCAAAAAGTGATTTTAACACCGTGCAGCTATTTCTTCTCCCTTGTTGGCGCTTCCGTACGAATATACGCGGTGACGACGGGCAAAGTCGTGTCTACCTTGTCTATACCACGCCCTACGGGATACGACGCGTCCGGCGATATCCTCACCTGCGCGGTGCTGAACCCACACAACGCATTCCAATTAATCACTGGCTCTGTGCTTGGTGTGTTGGCGGTGTGGGACTTTCTGGAGGGGTCGCTGTTGCAAACCGTCGATATCTCTCAGACTGTGCACCATATGTGTGTCCACGAAAATTTCAAGGATACAGTTTTCGTGACGGCGTCGCGGCCGGGGAGAAGAGGTATGTTCAACTCTTGGAATCTCCCTTGGTACCAATGAAGCTTACTTGCTTGCTAGATGAGCATTCCGTTGTATTGCGGGTATCGCTCAAACCGGCCGAAGCCGCATCCCAGTCGAGCATACAAAAATCCTCTGAAATCACGCCTATTGGAAAGGTGCGCCTCCCCACCGGCCTCGCTCTCTCTCCCAGCGGAGCATGGCTGGTGGCTATAGCCGGACACAAAGCATACGTCGCTTCAACTGCGTCTCTACGATCGGGGTTCACGAAATACGTCTCTCCCGAGCGCCTCACGTGTATCGCTTTCCACCCTTCGGAGGACTATTTCGCTACTGGTGACGACAAGGGCAGCATCCGATTATGGTACTGCCTCGACCATCTACCTATCAAGCCCGTCGGCGTCGAAAAGAAAACGCAGACGACGACGATGCATTGGCACGCTCACCCGGTGCTGTCCCTCGCGTTTACCGCCAACGGCGCATACTTGTTGAGCGGTGGAGAGGAGTCCGTCCTGGTTATATGGCAGCTGCACACCGGGAAGCGCGAGTTCTTACCCCGCATAGGGTCCCCGATCAAAACTATTAGCGTGTCAAAGGCGACATCGAGCGGCGAAGAAGAGTATCTACTCGGGCTCGCAGACGCGACGTATGCCTTTGTCGGAGCTGCCTCTCTCAAGGTGACTCGTAGCTATTCCCGCATCAAACTAGGTGGGTTTCATTTCCGATTTCTTGCGTGCTCTTCGTTAAGACTAGTCTAGATCCTACAGCAGTACCCAACGCACCGTCGACGTCGAAGCACTCCAATGCACCACTCTCAGTCCACAGTCTCACCTCCACTCTCATCCTCCCCTCATCGCATCCTGCGTCCCTCCAAATCTACTCTCCGATTTCGTCCACGCTCGTCTCTGAATTAGAAGTTTCCCCATCGAACAGAGTATCTAGACGAGAACGAGAAGACAAGCCCATAGAGCCTTGTCGCATCGAGCGCGTCACTATTTCGCACTTGGGCGACTGGATGGCCACCATAGACATTCGCGAGGGCGACGAAAATATTCACGGTGAATCGTATCTCAAAATCTGGCGCTGGGATCGCAAGACCGGGTACTGGATACTGAATACGCGTGTCGATCGGCCGCATGGACTTGATAAAGTCACCGATGTGTCCTTTAGTCCCGCACCAGAAGGTCAGCCATTATTATTGGTGACGGCTGGTGGGGACAAAAACATTAAAACATGGCGAGTACGGACAACGAAGAACAAATCCTGGACCCCCTGAAGGTTTTTTCTCGACTGTGTCAAGATAAACCGTTCGAACTAATGCGAGATTTCTCAGAGTTTTGGGTTGCTCGGTCTACTTCTCTCTGCAGAAGGAAACACCGTCTCATGTTTCGTGGTCGCCGGACGCCTCGCTCCTTGCAGTCACATTACCTCATCGTGTCGCGCTCTTCACGCCCTCTACCAACCTCCTGCGCCACTCCCTCGCGTTATCCGAATGCGGAGCCGTCAATGCAGCCCACTTCATAGGAAGGCTGGTCGGTATTTGGCGGTTGTTGGTACCATTGACCTGGTCCTGTGGGATCTCGTTACCCAGCGTGGTGAGTTGAATTTAATCCCTTGTCTTCCTGTTTAACAACTTGAATGTTTTCAGTACGCTGGCATCATAAAAGCTCGAGTTCCATTCGAGCCTTGGTCTCGCACCCCCGCGAAGACACCTTCGTGGTTCTGCTCTCTCCCTCAACCGAGGACCGACCCAAGTCTCGCGTGACGGTCTTCAGCGTCAATTCAGCGCAGCCCACCAAAACGGTATCGGTCCCCTTTGACTTCCGGAACGTCGTGTGGTATCCCCTCGCGACGTCCTCCTTCAGTCTCGTCGGCATCACCCACGACTGGAAGGTCGTCGTTCTGGGCGATGGCATCCATGCCCACGTACCGAAGGACGAAGGCGCTGTATCCCGAGAACTCGCGTCGCATTCGGCTCCCCAGCGTCGGACGCTCTTCCAGGACATCTTCGGCAAGTCGGCCTTTGGTGAACAAGCGTTGGCAGCTGGTGGTTCTCAGTCCTCTGGCACCAGCGTCTGTTTCGCGCCCGTGGACAGGGCCGGGAGGGCGCGGAGGTCTTTGAGGGCGCGGCGTATCTCATGCCGCCGTTGGAGGAGCTATTCGAGCCGTTGATGAGCGGGTTCCTCAAGCCCCGCGCGGTAGAAGGCTCTGATCTCCCCTCGACCATCCCTGTCGATATGGACGTCGATATGGAGCCCGATGCGTCTACCACCCTTGCCGGCGTAGATGCAAGACGGACGGTCGACAAAAAGGAAATGGGCGCCATGGTCGATCTATTCAAGGCACATACGCTGAAGGGTATGTGGCTCGTATTCTGCCTGATATCACTTCCAACTAAATGTGATATCTAGCCAAGGCTCCGGTCATTGCGGGCGGGTCGGGCAGTAAACCGAATGGGCTGGTCAACGGTAAAATAAACGGTGTTCCTTCGCGCGTTCCTTCAAGTGCGCACAAACCAAACGGCGTGCCTACGCCATCAAAAGTAGTGGTAAATAAGGTGTCGGAGAGTCCTGCGCAGGTCAACGGGAAGAAACGCAAGAAGTCACTGGGCTAGGTGTTTTACAAGTCACATATTTAATGTCGTATCACTATCAGCTTTCGCATCGCACAAAATCATCATCATGGCTTTCACTCACAGGTCGAACGTTCAAAGTAAAATCCACATATATTAAAAAAACTACCTAAGAGACTACTAGATACTTGCTATAGATACACATGTTAGTGAGTGTGAGTGGGAATCAGTGCTACGGAACCAAAACTAAGGAGTTCCTAGATTTGCCGAGAGAACCTCCTCTTCTGGGGTCGTAGCCCCGCGCGGGAGCTTCGCGAGGGTCAAGAGGGAAGTGAGTGTCTTAATGTGCTCGTTATTTAAGCGTAAACCCAGGTCCTCCGAGATGTACATCTTCTTAAGCGGAGTACCGAACTGGGAGCGGTCCCTTGCCCATTGGCACAGAATGTGCGGCTCGATCGACTGGCAGTCGACGGTGGTGAGCTTAGGGGCGACCGGGTTTTTGGGGTCAGTGTGCGCGGAAGAAGATGCCGAAGAATTGGTTGGCGACGTTCGCCACGCGTAAGTAGGCAAGGAGCGGCATTGAGTCGAGCCATCGCGTCATCGAGGCCAGTCCCAGCGGACTCGAATTAAATTGAACCGAGTACGCGGTGAGGAGCCTGACTTTGGGGAAGGCCGAGGTTAGTTGGAGGAATAGAGGGAGGTAGTCGTCGCCGCAGAGGTTCATGAGCGTCAGATCGTTGACGTTTGGTGCGGTGAACTTGGGAGAAGAGGAACATTGCGTATTCGCGAGAAAAGTCGGCGATAACCAAGCGTGCGGAGGTGGGGAAGAGGAACAGGGGGGATGGGGTCTCCAGTCGACTCTTCGATCTTGGGGCCGGCGCCGTCCATGGAGAGCTTCTGTAGGCGCGGGCAGTTGGTAAGAACCTTCGCGGAAACGAGCAGCGTCAGGGGAGTGGGAGACGGGGAGGCGTCGGATATCGAAGGTAGTGAGGTTCTCGAGCACGGACCTCGACCAGTCGATGGGGACCCCGTTCAAGGACAGATATGCGAGCGAGGGCGCCTGTCGCGCCACCGAGGAACGGCTCAGCAACTATGCTCGGCCAAGCGAGGGATTTTCCTGTCCTCGTTCTTGAGACCGCCGCGATGAAGCTCAAACCGCTGCAGCATGGGCACACCCGAGGGTCCACCTGCCTTGAGGAGCTCCAGCACCACCAGCGCGCTCTTCCAATCGTCGACGACGATGATAAGCATGCGGATCGACGCGAGTTTGGTGAACAAACGAAGGAGCATTTGGCGCATGTCGCCCGCAGTCATGGCAGGCTGTTCAGAGAGGTCGACTGTGATGGCGGAGCTGCTGGCGTCCGACTCGAGTGACTCGGACACGTCGTCTTGGTCGTCGTTGTTGGGGTCGCCGTCGATGCGCACGTCCAGCGGAGCCTGGCGAGCCCGCTCAAACCAGGCCCATGCGCGATCGATCCGACTGCCCGAGCCGCGGAACCAGATCGCGTTCCACAACGTGGAGTCGTTGAGCGCGATCTCCCTCCACCGTCTGCACGTCCAGGTTACGCGCAACCGCGCATCCACAGGCCGCTTCATCGAGTCCCATATTACGAAGCGCAGGATGTTGCTGATGATTTCGGTGGGGAGGTCGTTCACTCGGAAGATGCGGAAGTACCTGAGCATGTAGCTCTGGCGCGCGAACAGCAGCTGGGCATGCACCTCCTCGGGGAGCTTTCGGGGGTGGATGTCTCTTTGTACTGCCTCGATTTGGCGCACGATGACCAGATAGCGCAGAGCATCGAGGCGGATGGATTGTTTTTCTTGGGGAGTGAACGGGTGAGGCTCCCACCCCGCGACGATGCGCGAAAAGTGCTCGGATATGGCTTTCTGGCTAGGAAGCTGCGCAGGACCGTCGTGAGCCGCGGCGACGTCCGGGTCGCGGAGGCGCTCGATGCGAGCAATAAATTCCTGGTCGGCGGCGGGGAGCTTGGAAGCCAGCTCGGAGAGGGTTATCTAGAACATGGATGGTGAGTGTCGCGAACAAAGAGGGTGGCATAGACAAGTACATACTGTAGGCATTGTGATGGAGGAAAGGGAAAAGGGGAGGAAATGTGCGGATAGTGTCGGCGAATTTATAGAATTCGCAAAGCGACCAGCAATGGCGCCGAATACAAAGACAATGTAGATCCAGCGGCTGTTGTCCGTGAAAGGGAACTGGAAATAACTCGCCAACACTCTCAGGGATGCACGTGGACCCACACGCACCCACACCTTTCTTTTGCTCGTCCAAGCCCTCTTTGCCTCAAACGAGGCCACCCAACGCTGGAGAAAAATACGCCAATCAAGAGCCCCTTGTGCGAAGGAGTTTGCAAGGAGATGGGCGAAAGGCGGGCGTAGCGGATGCAACAAAGAAACGTAATCACTCAACTAGCCAGCTTTAAAGCGAGCCGGCGATTGTGTTCAGTTCCCTTTGATTGCTTTGACTTGTGCTTTGGGTCGGGTCTGTGCTGAACCCTCGATGGTCACGAAACGAGGTTAGCGCCGTGGGCCGGCGACGTTTGCTGCACGCAGGGACGTTTTTTCTCCTATGGGATTGAACAAAGGGCGGTCAGCAAGATCCGGGGTCGCCGCTGCATGTGCCTGGGCAGGCAATAGCCCCGTCGCCATTGCGCAGGGATCTTTCCGAGGGACAAAGCAAGGCGGGTCGACTGAAGTGATCGCATTAGGATGAACTCTGGTGATCGATCAATATTCCCTTTGAACAGGTTATTGCACCTTCCAACCCTCACCTCAAAGGTATTTACTAGCGTATTTTGCGCAATCCGTGCTTGGGCTTTTCTTAGACTGTTTCTTCTCGCTTGGTCGTTCCCCGAGTTCATCCGAGTCATCGGGAATACACCATGTAATCTGACCGTCAGTCTGGACCGAATCGTCCTTTGTTACGCCACTCCCACCGCGCTCATGAAAATCCCTTGAAGGCTTCTCGGAAATGGCCGCCTCCACGAGGCTCGCATCCCTAATAGGCAATCAAACCTTCGGTGCTTCTTGACCTTTCACACGAATCACATTTCTTGTACTTGCCGTTTATTCAAGTACACAGAAAGTCGACTATACTGCTACTACTACATCATACATGTTTACAAAGTAAATCAGCATAAGTAAATCAAGCCCAAGCCCCGGGCAACTCCGTATCCCGCAAAGCAGATCCCGAAGGAACGGGCTTGGGCGACATGAAAAGCAGCTCTTCCACAAGAGTCGAAACGATGTTGTTCTCCGCCTCGTCAGAAACATGGCCCTCGGGCATCTGTTCCTTGATCTTTGCGGGGAGGCTCGGGTGCGCCTTGTCCGTGATCCCCATCTAAAAGGAATCGTCAATGCGTGAATGGATGAAAGGGAGAGCGAGGGAAAGAACGTACAGCAGCGAGACGCTTGGTGATCCGGTGCATCGTTCGCTCAGCTGGGGTTTCCACAACGACTTCTTGGCCGTGGCGGCGAGACGGGTGACCGTGGAACGTGTTGCTGCGGTGGGGGACGCTGTACATCTCCAGCTGGGGGTACCCTACCTTGGGGTTCCCGGCGCTGACGAGATGAGTGACGGGCGGTGGCGCAGAGGGGTCGGCAGCCTTTTCAGGCGTGGTGGTATCGACGAGTGGCTGGACACTATAAAAAAGAGTTGAAAAATGACGATACGCAATGAAAGGATAAACATACGGGTCGCTCGCAATTCTGACTTCCCTCGCTCGACGCCGTTCCTCACGTTCCGCCCTGTAGCGCTCTTTCTCGGCCTTGTAGAGCAGCTTTGCGGCTTCAACCTGCGCTCTAAGCTCCTGGGGAGTGGGTTTCGGGCGTTCTTCCGCAGCCGGCGCAGGAGCCGCTGGCGGCGGAGGCGGCGGAGGCGGCCCGGAAGGATGGGGAGGCGGTCCCGAAGGGGGCGGCGGGGGTGGTGGGGGCGCTCCAGGTCCCCAGTGAGGGGGAGGTGGAGCCCAATGAGGGAGGGGAGGGAATCCCATCCCGCGGCGTCCACGGCCACTGAGATGCGGTGGGGCAAAGGGGCCACCAAGGGGTCCGTGCGGGAGACCATGGGGACCGTGGTGAGGACCGTGATGACCAGGGGGACCGTGATGGAAGGGGCCGGGGGCCCAGTGGGATCCCCAGCTACGACGGCGGCCGTCGCGAGTTCCCTGTCCTCCTCCGTACCAGAACGAAGTTGAGTTGACCTGTTCCGTAGGCGTACTGGTACGCAGTGGTTCCTCGGCTGAAGCTGGATTAGCTTCGCTCGGGGCTTCACCGCCACCTAGGACCGAAGAAAAGGTACGGAACATGCCACCGAGGGCTTCAGCTACCCGCCGGCCGGCTTCTTCCTCAGCGCGGCGG
This sequence comes from Mycena metata, assembly GCA_029378385.1. Classification (NCBI taxonomy): domain Eukaryota; kingdom Fungi; phylum Basidiomycota; class Agaricomycetes; order Agaricales; family Mycenaceae; genus Mycena; species Mycena metata. Next base: position 1,993,398 of record JARKIB010000001.1, on the reverse strand, counting down.
CGGGCCTCAGCCGCTTCGTTCCCCGCACTCTGAACAAACTCCCCGGCAGCCTGAGCCACGGAGGCGCGGTGAGAGTTCCAGTAAATGCCATTAGTGGCGTTCTGGACGATGTTGCGGAGACCTTCGGAAAGCTCGGGGTGAGCGGACACGACGTTGGTCAAAGTGGTGAGGAGGGTCGCGACGTCGGTGGTGAGCGATGCCTGAGGAGCGGGAGCCGAGTCGAGGGTGGGAAGAGGAGGGTCAGAGGGGTCCTCGGCGGTAGCAGCTTCGGATTGCTGCGGAACGGCCTGGGTCTCGACGGCCGGGTCGGTGACGGGGATTACTGTGCTGTGCGGGGAGTCGGGCACGACAGACTCCGGAAGGGGGGTAAAGGAACGAGGAGGGGCCTCAAGCGTGCTAAGGGACTCGGCAACGACGGAAGGTGCTGGGGACGGGTCGACAGCCCTAGCCTTGCCCTTGTCAAGGGTGCGGCCAAAGTCCGTGGTCGAGTCACCGTCGCTTTCCTCGTCGTCGCTGTCGTCGAGGTCGTCGCGATGAATGGAACTGCTCGCGTCAGACTCGACGACCTGGATGAACGCATGTGGGCTCTCTGACCTTTCGGTCACCGGGAAGATAGTCCCAAGGGGCGGAAGACGCTGCCAGTCGTCCTCAATGTCGAAAGGAAGGCCTTCATTGTCGACGCCAAAGGTGTTGCGGAAAGCTGTGGAGCGCGGAGTATCGGGCAGGGCCTTCTCATTGCGAGTGAGGTCCTGGACGACAAACCTGACTGCCTGGCCGGGCGTATATGTGGCAAAGTAATCACGCAGCTCGTCCTCCGAGCTTGCGGTGACCTCGTCCGAGTCGGCGTCAATGTACGACACTCCGACTTTGTCAACGGGAATAGCGAACAGCTCGTGGATCTTGGCAGACAGTGTGGCCCATGTGGGTTGGGCAGGGAAGGTGACACGGCGAGTCAAGTTGTCTCGCGTGAGCTTGAATGTGGTGGCCATTATGGTGGGATGAGGGGTAAATATGAGATCAATCCCGGCTATTTAAATCAGAAGCGCAGCAAGCCCCGCACGGACCAGTCAATATTGACTCAATCCACAGCAACTGCGGCAAGGCACCATGCATATGGGTCATTCGAGAAACACAGACTAGTATTCCCTTAGTCGACAATCACTGCGGCAAGGCACCATGAATCATTCAAGACCTCAACAACTGCAGCAAGACACTGGCATGAATCATTCGAGAATGGTACAACATACAGACTACTATTCATAACTATACACTTCTTCTTATAGCTTTACGCAAAGATGCCCATGCGAGGATCTATATCCGCAGGATCATTCAACCTAAAATTTTTGTTGAGCGCAGAAATGGACTAGGAGCAAGTTCAGCCAATGTGCGCGTTATTCGAAGTGTACCAACCTTGATGTCCTCGGGCGTCAGGTCAAACGCCTCGCTGTCGAGGTTCTGGGCCAATCTTTGGTGGTCATTCGACTTGGGTACAACTTTCATCCGCAATATCAACAAACGATCCCACACAGGCCGAGCGAACTTACCAGCGAGGCCGCGCTGAGTGGCCCAGCGCAGCAGAACCTGCGCCGTAGCTTTGAATTTGCGCAGTCCGTCAGCATAATCATTCTGTAAAGATGCGAATGCGACTAACTCCTCTGGTGCTTCTTTGCAACGCTAGCAATAACGTCGTGGGTGAACAAACTCTCGGCCCCCTGGTCCATCGAAAGCTCGACATAGCTCTGCGGTCCAAACGACGAGTAGGCTGTGATGGCAATCTCGTGTGTCTTGGCGAAATTAACCAGGGCCTCCTGGGTCAAGTACGGATGGAGTTCAACCTGCAAGACCTGGGGCTTGATGCGTGCGTAGCGCAGAATATCCAAGATCAGCGAGCCTTGGCAGTTGCTGTCGCGAAGATGAGCGTTCAATGAAAGAAAGTTAAAAGTGAAGGACCTGATTCCGATATTCTTGATCAGGCCGGCGTCAACAAGTTCCTCCATCGCCTGGTAGGTCTCTTGCATGGGTGTGTCCTGCAAGGTGACCGTTTTGCCGTCCGCGCCGAACCACTCGGGAGGGTAGCGCTCGGCGGGGTCGACGTACTTGAGGGCGATTGCTGTTAAGCACGATAAGCTCACGGACACAAAAATATAGACATCACAAACGGAAATGAATCAAAAGAGGTCAAAGTCTGGTGAAAAAAAATAAGGCCTTGAACAAAGATTCAAGAATTCCTTTTTTACAGTCAAGTCCCCAAAGACCCAGCTGCTTGGTCGCCATAGTCTTGACGTGCTCCTTGGCGTGAAATGTGTTCCAGAGCTAAATTGCAGAGTAAATCAACCGAGCAAACCAGAAGTTCCGAAGTTCCCCCGAACAAACCTTCGAGGTGATGACTGCCAGCGGTGAGAGGCCAGTTGACGATAAGGAACCAAAAGAACTCACATAATTCCTCTCGCTTGACAAGACCATCGGCCAGAGCGCGACGAACGCCTTCGCCCGCTTCTTTCTCGTTGCCGTAATCGCCTAGCTCAATCAAGTACGCGTTAAATCCACCGGGATCGAGCGCACACACCAGCACCGTCGAAGAGACGATATCCCGCTTTGATTCTGCGATGGTGCGTATATGGTGAGGCGATGTACGGTATATTGGATCCATCTTACGCGTTGTACACGGTCTGAATTTAAAACGCGTCAATATTGACGCGCCCGATGCGCAGGTAAACTTACATCCGCACAGCTGGATCTAGTGACCTGCGAGCATTATAAACATTGTGCACTTGTAGTCCTGTACTCGCTTACCTTCCACAAGCCGAAACTGCACAGATGTTAGATTTCAACATCGGCAGTAGCAAACTGCTTACCCGACGAGCGGCATCTTGGGATCGATTATCCTAAGCAGCGTACGAAAATTCAAGAGGATCGGAGCTACCTTTTGGCCAGTGCGCTTCAAAGTAATGGCAGACATGGTTGCAGAGAAGAGAAAGAGAGAGAATTAGGGAATTCGCGCCGGCGCCCCTTTTGTTCCTTCTGTTCCAATCAAACAAGGTTCCCACGCGAAGCAGCTTCAACGCGACTTTCTTGGTTTCTTGCCTTCTCCCTCCATGCCCTGGCGCCGCTAGGCAGGGCACGATCGTTAGGCTAGCTTGGTATTTTGGGCGGTTTACGCGACTCTCGACAAGCTGTATGTGTAGAAAACGAAGTGGGCTTCGTTTTTTTGCATGCGTTTCCATGTCGTTGGCACCGGAACCCTTGGCTCGCTCGTCGCCCACCACCTCCGCAGAATCACCCCCTCAGACCACTCTATTACCCTTCTCCATCGAAAAACAAAGGATGCCCGCCGAGGGGCCCCAGCCATCCACGTCGAAACTATGGGTTCCAGGGCAGTCGTCTCGTCGACTGGGTTCGACCGCGAATCATATCACGGCAATTCGGAAGCCATCGAGTCGCTCATCGTTACCAGCCGCCCGAGCGCAACGGTCGAGTCCATTCGACAGCTCGCCCCGCGTCTGTCCCCCAATTGCACTATTGTCCTCTTGCAAAACGGACTCGCGGTGTACGACGAAATCATCCAGACCGTGTTCCGTAACTCGCATCAGCGGCCCCACTTCATCCTCGCGTCCACGACGCATCAAACGATGTTCAATACGCGCACTGAACTGCGCGGACGCGGACGCGGTCCTCGACTGTTTCATTCCACCACGGGTACTCTTGAGTTCGCCCTCCTCCCCGACTCTTTCGGACGCGACTTTGAGGCCGGATTCACCGATCCGGCCGTCCACGCGTCGGCGCGTGTCCCCCGCCTCACGGACATCACCAGCGCCCAGGATGACCTCTTTTTCGAGCGTTACCGAAGTCTACGCAATACCGTGGCGGCCCTGCTTATGGCGGAGTCTCTGGGCACGCAGTGGAGCCCGCTCGCGCGCGTCCAGCTGCTCCTCCGACGAGCGCTGGCCGTCGATTCCGTCATCCATCCCCTCACTGCCCTCATGGGCTGCCGAACGTACGACATTTTCGCGACGACCGAGTCCATGCGTATCGCGGAAAGGATCAGCCAGGAGGCGTCCAATGTGTTTGAGGCGCAGCTCTGCGCGGAGACCAAGGCGTGGATGGCCGCGAACGGGTCGCAGCAGATTGAAGGAGCATTAGGGATCGCCAGATTACCGAGGGCGTTGGAGCCCGAGAGCCTGGTGCAAGAATGTTTGCGGGTTTCTCGGACTTCTCATCTCGCTATTTCCACCATGCTTGACGCCATACGCACGGGGAGAAGGACTGAGATCGAGTTTTTGAACGGATATCTCGTCAAGCTCGGCCAGACTTACAACGTCCAGATGCCTACGACCTCGACGATGTACGATCTCGTTCAAATGCGTAGATACTTCCCTTTAGACCAGATCGTTTAAAACTAAAGATTATAATATCCCCTCTCCCTCGATTGAAATCATGACGTACCGCTCCTAACTTTCTGAACTAAACCACATCCTCGTAGTATGGATAAACCATCGCGCATCCTCCCGCCTGGCTCCAACATTAGCAGTGTACCTTACGCCGACCTCCTTGGGACCTGGCATGTGTACGCGGGGGGATATACACTTTCAGAGAAGTAGCTGAGCTTGCGTTTACAGCGTCGCAAGCACGCTTCCAATGTGGAAGGACAAGAAGAACGTCAAGATAACTTACTCGACAATCCCCGGCGAACCCGAGACCACCCTGGACGACGTTGTTTCTTATGAATCCAGATCGGCAAAGCTTGGGTCGGCGCCATCAACCGTCAGAGGTGTGGACCGACTGCAGGAAGGCGCCACTACGGTGTGGAAATGGTGAGACTAAAGCGTCCTTTTGGCGTGCATTGGTAGAACGAAGTGCTGATATCCTTGGGAAGGCGAGGAAAAGGTTGGCTCATGATCGCGACGAGCAAATGGCAGCTGCTTGGCTTCAACGTCTCTCCGACAACGCAGTCCGCGTCCCCCGAATCGACCACAGAACCTGAATGGGTCGTCACGTACTTTGAATCCACGCTGTTCACACCGCGAGGCCTCGACATTTATTCACGAAGTAAAGACGGTCTCAGCGACGCGTTTATTGAGAGCCTTATCGAAGAAATTGGTGCGGTTGGAGAAGTAGAAGCTCTTGTGAAAGATGGAGGGATGTTCAGAGTGCCACACGACTGAATTATGTACCAAGTGTTTAGCGATACAGTAACTTGAATGCATCACATCAACGACTCGAGGCAGTGACCACAACAAGCGCTGAGCGTCATGTTCTTCTTTTGGCTGAAGCGCACAGCGCCGGAGTCGTCTTGACCTCTTGCGTGTTATGGACAACTGCACGTATGCAACACTCACGAATCCCGACATCGCGGGCATCGGCGTTCGGTTTGTGCGCCGTTGGTGGAATGAGCGCCGCGAATTGACTATCATCCCCACAGAGTCAGCTTTTACCTACAGACTTTCCTCCTGGGTCCGTTATTCGTCACTTGCAGGTTTTTTTTCTCACTTGGAGCCCTCGTTTTCAGTGATATTGGTTGATCGTTCGTGGCAAGAGTACGAAATCTCCTCATCTACAGCTAAATTGTCCCTCAATTCAATGGTGTTAGCGCCCCTACAGCGCTGTGGACGTTTATCGCGACAAGGTGACTCGTCAGCGCGTGGAAAATGTGATATAATTTGAACCCGGTTCGGCCAAGTTTCGGACTCACTATCGCCACTGTCGTACAATCGACATCGGGCGCTCAATCCGGTTCACAGCTCACTCTGTTTCAAGCCTTACAGGTCTCGAATCTAGTCTGGTAGGCGAACGATAACACGGAGGTCTCATGTGTTTACTGGGATCGTCTAATCAGGCTAGCAAACTTTGGCATTTTTGTATCCCTGGCTAGTTACAGTCGTCAGAAAGCCGCCAGCCACAAGGAGACGAATATTCGAATCGGAGCCGACTACAATGTTAAATTTGGTGCGCATCGAATTTAAATTCGACTGGTAGAGTCCGACTAGACGGCGCGACTAGGTGCAATGCTGCAAACGTTGCTTTCTATGGCATTAACGACATATATGTGGTACGACAGTTGGGATCCCTCAGCTTGACATCGAATAACGATTGAGCAGGTCAACTGCCGACTCCTTTGGAAGCATACCCGAATGCTCCCACCTAATTAATTATATGGTTTTCGCTATCAAAGTTCCCGCTCTCGGTGCAGGCAAGGTATCTGTTTACCGCTTGATTGTTACTACCAAACGCACTAATTCCACTTGCCCAGATCATCGGACTGACAGCTTCGTCCATTCTGGCCGCCGCGTATGTCCTGATCACACTGCACGAGTTACGATCGTATCGTAAGAGCCGCCGGAAAGATCACAATGAAGAGGCTGTATCTTCAGCGGCGACCTATCCAAGAAGCCCGAAAACGGCTTCGTCATCCGCTTCCGCTTCCATCGACTCCCCGCTCCCGATGATCACTGCCACGGCTTACCACAAGCCGTCTCGGGTGCAGGTGGTACCACAATATCCGAAGGAAAGTTCCTCTCAAAGTCCACATACGAAGCGGCGTCCTCGGAGACGCAGATGGTCGTATGAGGTTGATCCTATGCTTATCGGTGAGCAATGTCCACCCTAAGCCCACGGTTTCTCCGACTCATCTTCTCCAGGCATCATGATTTGCCAAATTCTCGTCTTTATTTATTTTGTAGTTTCTACTGAGCTTCTCCTGACATACAACGACGGCGCGTATTCCTCTGCTCAGCAGATGGGATTCGGCCAGGTACGTGTCTATTTTTTTCGCTCCCGCGAACCCACGATAATTTACTTTTTTTTAGATTTTGGCTCTCATAGTTGTCCTTCCATCCGCGCTCTCAGTAGTCGGCGCGCTGAAAGAGCACGGTCTAAAGCGCCTTTCAAAACGCAAAAAGAGCACCGCGCGGCGGCGGAAGCAACGAGCGAATTCAATTACAGAAAATATTGTATAACAGCACTGATGTCCTGTACAGATACATATGTATCCACCCTATATATCATTAGCTATCGTATATATATACTTATGCACAGTCCAGAGCCCAGAATCCCATCCGTGAACGAACCAGCGACCAGCAACTAATGATCGTCCGCGTCCGGCGTGCCCCATTTTACCTGGACGCAGTAATAATGGTTAGGCTTGTTCGACACGGAGTTGAATTTAGGGTGGACTTGCCATTCTGACTGGACCATTTTGCCATGCTTCCACTCGTCGAGCCGCGATAATCGACATGGTTGACAGGGCAGTGCCAACGAAACCGGCGCCTTGAGATTGTATCGTAGCATCGATCAGTGGTGGATACCTGTGCCATCCCTTGAGCGTTGGTGCTAGCGAGAGGAACGAGTCACTAACCACTCCCCGTACAGTTCTTTAGTGTCCGAGTGATCTGGAGTGAACCACCCCAATTGCGCAACTTCTTGCCACCAAGTAGCGTTGACCTCGTCACTGGGAGGGCGTTTCAATCTCGTTCTGGGCGAATGAAAATAATTTATGGTACCTGGTTACGACGACGTGATTCACGACCCTTCCGCTGCGTAGAAAGATCTCGTCCTTGACTTCACGAACGCGGCGAGCGATCACCGGAAGCGGGGCGAAACTGGAGAAGAACTGTGAGTCAAGAGATTATCGAATACATATTAAAACTTGCCATTCTTGAATGGGCACCCCTCTACACCAAGCTTCAAAGTCGTAATGGCGTACGTGGATAGAGATAAACTATCCGGTTTTTGAGAGCCGCCCTGGAAACTAATGGACCATAACGTACTGGTGGTATGGGGCTATCCTCTGGAGTCCCTAATGCCCGTCGGACATACGTGTTGGTTAATTGCTCCAGTTCCGGCGTCCAATGCAGGTATTGTCCCACAAAGCGCCATGCAGGACTTTTCTCCCGAGTTAGAAGACGAGAACTCACACAGAGAGGATATAAACAAACCTGTAGTCGTATTCCATCTCAAATGGCTTATTGCGGAATAAGATCAAGTCGGAAGTTGAGATATTCCAAACGAACCTGATGGGCAGAAACATAATAAACTTGGTACGCGGTGTCAGTGGATAGGAATAAGGTTAAGCCCCGGAAACACGCACGATAATCGTAACAGAGCAAATGCTCGTCGGGGGGCAAAGAAACGTTATGCTTCGGCGATGGCAGAGGAGTTACCAGGCTGTCCGCGCGTGTTGAGGGGAAAGCCAGTCGCGCAAGAGACCAGAATGTAACGTGCTGGTCGTGTTCATAGTTTGGAATCATTTTGATCCATGTAGGCGCCTGTGTATACGAAATATCTGGGTGAAAGGCTTAGCCAGGATGAGAAATTGAATGTATTACGCACCAAGTCTCAGGTCCTCAGTGCTTCGACTCCTCCTTGGGTAGGCCTCTCGATATTGAACTGCTTCCCACACATTCCAGCTTAGAACAGTGCGTGTCTGAGCCAAATCAAAAGTCAAAGAGTGACGGGAGGCTCACCAGCCAATGTCATCGACGAAAGTACTGCTGGGATTTTTCAGCTCGCGCCATTCCAAAACAGACGTTCCTAATAGGTTTCGTAGTCGCGGCACGTCAAATACTTTGCCGAATGGTATCGGAGGAACGTGGCCGCCAATGTGCGACGGGATGAACTCGGCGATAATTGGGACTCTGTCAGTTATGATACCGAGATAGATGAGGTTGATCTGGAGGGAGTTGAACGACCGGAAACCGATCGCAAGAGATGCGTACATAGGTAAAGACATCATTTGCTGTAAAATGTGAGCACGAGAGCGAGAGAGAAGCGACGTTGATACTCACTCCAGCCAGCACTAACCCACGAGGTGATGTACTTTGTATCGGCCCGCAGATTTTCTGGGACAAATGAGCACAGAAAACGCGAAAACCCGTATCACTTGCCTCTGAAGGACATTGTCGGACCGCCCCTCAACGCCGAGGACGGGCCAAACGGATCGAGGGCAGCAGCGACATGAGACTGGGTGGTGGATGGATGCGTGTGGTTGCGGAGGACATCGTCCATCGTCTCCGTTATTTGTGCGGCGGGATGGGAGGTGTACATGATAAAAGTGGTGAGGCCACCGACGGAAACGATGACCAGAGCGAGCCATGCGACGAGTGCGAGGCGTCTGCGGGACAGGAAGGCGGCTGGACCGGTGGCTCTGGCTGCTGGCCATTTGTCCTCGTACCGAGTGTCGGAATCCATGTCAAAAGAGTGGAAGCGGTCTGGAGAAAGGCCTGAGATGATGGACATCAACGGTTTGCCGACATGTCGAGTTGATTTGCTGTGAGAATGTCCGCGTTGGGGTGCTATTGGCGACATGTGAAGTCAATTCCAATCGAGGCTGAGACATCTGCATCTGCGTTTATGCGCCCCTAATTCCCCGCGTTCCAGCCACGAATACCCTCCAAATTTGACCCGTCTAGAAAAGGAAATAGGAACCCTTGACACATCCGTCGATCACTGTCGCATGTCAACACAGGTACGCCGCGCCGAATGAGGCAAGCAACTTCAACTCTCCGATGTTGACGCACGGAATGCAACTTACGGACCGTCTCACTCTGCCTATTAATTGACTTTCTTCCGCGAAATGTCCACCGAACAGATCCCCCAATGGCTCACAGTACTCTCCAAGTCGCGGGCGTCGTCGCCTTTTACATGTGCTCTGCGCTTGTAATGGTATTCGTGTATGTCGTTTGCACTGACTTGCACGCGACACGCAATGAATTGTTTTGAAGGAACAAGGCCGTGTTGAACAGCGCACCAGACTTGCCTCTCGTCTTCCTCCTACTCCAACTGCTCATTGCCGTGGTTTTACTCAAACTTTCGGCAACGTTCTCCAAGGGGGTCATTGAGATTCCGAAATTCGAGGTTGAAGTCGCCAGAAAGCTGTTTCCTGTAGGTTTTGATTTTTAGGCGTAACCTAATGCCAACCTAATTCTCAAGGTCGTCTTTGTCAACATTGCGGGACTGGTCTTCAACACTCTGTGCCTTCGCGGAGTCGACGCGTCCTTCTTCCAGATCGCAAGAGGCCTCGTGCTTCCGCTCACAATCGTGGTGTCCTCTGTGCACACCCATTCCACCCCGAGCAGAAGCGTCATTCTTGCTAGTATCGTTGTAACTGGAGGCTTTTTCTGTGGTGTCGCCCCTTCCTCAAAGGTTCCGCTCACCGCGGCCCCCTCCCTTCTCTCGCTTGCATACGGTGTTTTATCTTCCCTTTTCATCGCTCTCCATGCGGTCTTGATCAAGATGTCTCTTCCGTACTGCAACAATTCCACAATTCAACTGGCGTGGTGGACGAACGCCGGGTCGGCGGTGCTCTTACTTCCATTTGTCTTGCTCAACGGCGAACCATTTGCCTTGCGGACCATGTTCGCCGATCCGCAGTGGGACCCAACGGTATTCTTGTGGGGCAGTCTGGTCACTGGATGTTTCGGATTCCTGTTATGCATAGGTTCGTTCTCCTCCGTGGTGCCCGCACAAGTCTGATACCGAATATTAGCGGGATTGCTGTCGATCCGAGTGACTAGCCCTATCACACACATGTTCAGCAGTGTGCGTCCCATCTCAATTATTCCAGTCTGTGTTATCTAACTGCCGTTCTTTCCGAAGGCTGCCCGGTCTGTCCTCCAGACCGTTATCGGCGTAACGTACTTCGGGGACCTAATTACAACGTATGTTCTTTCTAATCAGGTACCGCCCGCTCTAACGAGCACACAAAACAGCAACCGGGCCACTTCTATTATCGTAATTCTCGGAGGAACCATGTTCGTATTCTTCCGACAGTACATCGAGCGCGGGACTAATATTCGCTCGGCAGGCTTTACACATGGATCAAATCTGTAGAGACAGCGCCTACTCCCCGTCACGCCACTGACGTCGAGGCGGAAGGGGGCAACAAAGCGGAGGATGTCTCTGAGGAGATTGAGTGGCAAACATCCGAGCAAAAGGAATAAATCGCGAGATAGCGCGGCGATTTTTATGTATCGTAAATTGCTCAATCGATGTACCGCATGGCAAATAATGTCGCCTTTTAAATGCATGCCGCCACCGTAACTTGGAGTTCAGATGCATAGATTGTGCCGGGCCGGCACGATCAATATATGATGTCAACAGTCAAATGCAGAATTGGGACGCCTTTGCCTGCTTTAGGCCATGTTCAGCCGCTCTAACTTCTGGTGACAACCGCGACACGGTGTACAGATCCAATGGACCACGTATCTCGTATGGCAATGCCTCTATACATATCCAGATTCTAGCCGCCTCTTTTCCGCCTTGGACCCGATAATCGGTGATAGTACACCGTGATACATCGAATGGCTGTTTACCCTGTTGGTTCCTCATAAATGCCGGACCTTTCAAAGAATATTCCACCCCGCTCTCTCTTTCTTCGCGGCCATGTCGACTGTACTCAAGCGCGTCGACTCTCATTCTTCAGATGACACCCTCGTCGGCCCCTCTCGTCCTCTTGAACGCCAGCTGGGAGAAACAGAGGTCTCATACTTTCTACCCTCTCGCGAAAGCGGGGTCAATGACATGTAATGCTTCTTCGACTACTTGTCAACATTAATTAACCTTCGCCCAGGTATCTTCACCTGGGCTTCCGCGCCCCGCCCGAGACCATGAAGCGCGGTCGCGTTCTCTCGGTGTGGTCCATTCTCCGCCTCAAGCACCCTCTACTCGCGTCAAAGGTCGAAATGCACGACTACGATGATATAAAATTCGTGTAAGCCTCCCAAGGAATCTTTGGGCTTGATATTGATCCCCACGCTCAGATATACGGCGCCTGAATCTGTCATGGATGCAGTAGAATCAGCAGATTCCAACTTAGAGTATCGTTCGCAATCCAAAGATGGCAGGTCTCGTTTTGTTTATTCGATTACACTCTCTTATGACCTTCAGAGATGATTAACGCATATTTAAATGGTCCTCGAACCCTCTCCAACGAGCGGCTTTCCTACTTGGTCATTTCTCAGCAACCGGAGGAGGATCCCGCCCAAGACCTTCCGAGTTTCGATTTTATGTTGTGTGCTACACATTTCCTAGGTGAATATTTCTCCTTGAATCAATGTCACAAATCGTCTGAAACGTTTTTCCAGGCGACGGCATGGCCTTGCATAATTTTGCGAATGATTTCTTTACTCTGTTGGCCAGCGACAGGGCTGACGAAGACGTCGAATGCATGCTGACCGACGAATGGTACGCTCGCTGGGGCGGAAACAAGGTCGAGAATGTATGTTTAAAGCTTCCCGTTCCGTGACCTTGCAATTTATCGGTCTCCTTCTAGGTTTCTGGCCTGCCCAGCTCACTAGAGGAACGACTTCCGCGGACATCAAACGGCAAATTCTATCGTGCAGCCTGTCGAGTCGATCATGAGACCAGTCAAGCCAAGCTGATTGTGAGTGAAGCGAATCCCTGATCTCCCGCGAGCGCTCAAATATGTTGGCCAGGGCGGGCATTCTTTCCCACGTCGATCTGGAAATCCTAGAAAGACTGTCGTGCCCACCATCTCCATCGATGCGGAGCGAACCAAGCTGATGCTCAAGAAATGCAAGGCGCAGTCTGTTTCGATCAGTGCTGCGCTCTTCAGCATCGTCAATATCGCGTGGGCGAGGACCTGCGATCGAAACTGGTCACTTCCTATGTGAGTTCCGTCGACCTAGTGAAAGTCTCCCACTAAATCATGCTAGTATGATGTATTCGGCCTTGAACCTTCGGTCTGTCCTAACAGCAAGCAAAGCCTTCAACGACTCGTACTGGTACCTCGCCATCGGATATTTCAATGTAGTCCTGCCAACGTTCTACCCGAAATCCGGATCGGAGGAAGACATCGAAAAGATGTTCTGGCATCGGGCTCGGGCCGCGAAGAATCAGAGCACACACGCGGCCAAGACACCCATGCTCGTCTCCCGGAGCCAGGAGATGGCTCGTGAACGCGGCCAACGCGCACGGATGTGGGCTCGTGAGGATGATGAGAAGGCGAATGGTACATGGAGAGCTCCTCCCCCATCTCCAGGCGCTCCCGTCGCCAGCAAGGCCCCCTCGGCTGCGTTGATAGGATTGTCACTGCTCGGGAACTTGGACGGTATTTACAAGCACAAAGAGTTCCCGAAGGTTCAGATGCACACCCTTACCACCGGGTCCCGTCAGCGTGCTGGCGGAATGCTGCTGTTTGGATACACCTTTGCGGGCAAGCTCTGGATCAGTCTCGGATACGACGAGGCTGGGTTCGACGACGCAGTCGAACGGTTCTGGCAGAATGTTCTGACCGCGGTGGATACATTACTTATTTGAACATTAGGCGCCAGACGACATACATGGCCTATAGTAAATAAATATAACGGACACGCTGTATATCCACGAACGACAGACTATAAGTCGGGTAGTTCGCGTTGAATAAGTCGAGCCCATGTACTATCTTTCCACCAATCTTGCATACTGTCGATGCGCTCCCACACCGTCTCTTCGTCCACCCCGTACACTTCGTACCGGCCGCCGTCGAGGGGTCGGCCCTCTCGAGCAGCAACATCCAAGGCGGCCTTGTTCTCTCCCCTGGCCCAATGGATTAGGCAATTATGCAAAACTGCGCAATGAATTACACACCAGAGTAACTCTAGTAGTTCTGTCCTATCAGGAAAGAAGAGCCGAGGCTCGAGTACAGCCAAGATACCGAGGGAGGCACGGTACAGAAAGGAATCTCCTTCTAAAAGTAGTACATCCCATATCCGAGCGCACGCCTCGAACGGCAAATGGTCCAGGAAAAGAGGGAGCAGCCAATCAGGCAAATACGCCGCGGGCGATATTTGATGTTGCTTAAAGTTGAAATAGACTGGAAATTACTGGTGAAATTAAGGGAGAACAGAATAAGAGTTAGCGCTCACTCTTTGGCATGCCGTCGGCCAGGAGGGTGTCGAATATTCTGCCAAAAATAATTAGCGGAAGCAACGGATTTTTCAACGGCGTCGGGTACCTATAATATGCGTCCACCTGGCTCTCGTCAGAACATCTGGAATCGGGAAAATCGGTACTCAACACTCACGTCATCCTTGGATCCCTCTCCCCCAAAAAAGCTTCGCATGCAATGCCTCTCCATGAGATTCCGCATCACGATGAACGCCTGCTGGGCCGGCATATTGATTAGAAGCATGGCGGCAATTTTTGCAGCGCCAATCGTATAACCCAAGCCCTCATCGCTGCGGGAGACCACCCACGCACACATCATATCTTTGAGATCAGAGTATAACGGCCCGTTCTCATGGTGGAATATATGCAAGGAGGGCAGTGTGGTGGAGATGTCCTGTTCGATGAGCGACAGCGTCGCCGAAGGGAATGCGCCAGAGCCCAGGGCCCGTTTCGCTCTTGCGATACACGTGCGGTAGTTGTCTAAGAGTGGTGATCGGAGGGCAACCAAGTCAGAATTCGACAGAGGACGTAGAGGCCTGCAGATAGGCATGCGCTACCTTTGCTGAGGGCGAGTGCGTTCCCAACGGCGTTGGCCCACATCGAGGCTCGCAATTTTGTGGGGATTCCCTGCCACCACAGTCTCCGAAGAGCGGGGTTTTTGTGGACCACTTTCCAGTCGGGAACTATTTCCTTCTCCCACAAGTTTAACGAGTCTTCGATTTTCTTCTCTCGGGCGAGACGACGATCCTGAAGAGCTCTCCTGCGCTTCTCCGCTGATAATACAGTTCAGTATCTCATACGAGCGCAGAAGAATACACACACCAGTTAATCGACTCAGCTTCATCATGGACTCCCACTCACCTAGATGTTTGTTGTCCTCTTCTCGGCTTTTTGGTGGTAGAAACGACGGCCGTGTTTTGCTCCTCACTTTCTCCAGCGCACTAGGGCCAGTAGAACGCGTTGGTCGATGAGCTGGATTTTTCGGAGGTAACGGAACGGGTATTGGAGGGGTGGAGGGAGGTGGTATTGATTCAGTCGAAGGGCCAGCATCGGGCGGCGTATTAGACGCGGCCGTTTCAGAACGCGAAGACGACGGAGATTCAGGTCGTGGAGGGGTATCATCTGAGGTCCGAGCATCGAGTTCAGACGTCAACGACATCGTTACTCGATGTGTTGGGTATTTGGAGACGTCAATAACGATGTTGGGATATGGATGGTCGTTGGAGACGGCGATATCATCTACAGACTGGTCCTTCTCCGGCACTGCGTCGTCTGCGTGCACAGGCTCATCCGCAGCGGATTCGGAGAGCGAAATTTGGTCAAAATGCGTGGACATCTCGTCTTCATCCGGTGGAGGAGAGTGGGAGCGCGAATGGGGCCCGCCATTCATGTCGAGGGTAGAGACGGATTCATCGGCGTCGATGAAGCCCGGGGAATGAGGCCGCTCGCTCGAGTGTTCCTCGGCGGTGTCTGCCCAAGACAATTCGTTGCGGGCCATGCGTATTGCATCTTCGAATTTGTAATCTAGCTCATCGTCTTCGCCGTCTGCAAAGGCATCGTCGAGGTCGAGGGATGGCGGAGATGCAAGCATGACTGTGTACCGATCAGTAGTAGTTGATCAATTTAACTGCGCGCGTCAATTTCGCGTCTACCACCATGATCTCCGAAATATTTCTGTTACTCTCAGGCCACGAATCCTCCTTGTTCCCCTCAGGGCCAATTCTGCTTCCCCAGTTTGCCCCTCTTCTCCATCCTGGCGAACAGCAATGTCTTGAATCCCTCGCCCAGATCGCCTTTCGCTACCGACACATCCTCGCGTCGTGCAACAGCCTTTCACGCTCCTCGTCGCGTTATGTGGCCACAGTTGCTGCTAGTCTGACCCATATTCTCAAAAAGGACTACCAAACTCTCGTGGTCGAAACCGAATCCAGCGTTGTGCTTGGAAACGCAGACCTGGTGGCAAGCGCGTCGTTCGTTCCCTTATCATCAATACGAGCCGTGTTCGCGGAATGGGACGCGCCATTTGCCGCTCTGGTTGCATTGGTCGAGCAGCTCGAGAGCCAGCCGTCCTGGAAACCCGGGCCGTTAATTGACCTGCTCCTCGCACGATCTCATACCGGTGTTCACCGAATATCGGAGATTCTTTCTTCACTGGCCGTCGCAGTTCAGCGCGTCTGGCGAACGCAACTAACGGCATTTGTTATCCACGGCTCGCTTTCACCCGAGGATCCAATAGCGTCAGAAACTTACGCGCTTGAGGATGGCTTCATGCCCTCTTGCGTCTCTGATCAATCCAAAGATTCCATAGCATATGTTGGACGAGCGATCGCCACTATCAAGGCGGCACAGTGGCAAACGCAGCTCCCGCGCAGCTTGGCGTCTGAGCACACCACTCTGTTGCAGGATGTGTTGCCGGAGGACCAGCACGCTTTTGACAGAGTGATACTCCAGATCAGGACGAATGTCAGCGAATGGCTCTGGTTAAATGTTCTCACTCAGAAGGACGTAGAAGTCGCCGTGGATTCACTGTAAGTTTTCCGGCCCATGCTCGCGCACACTTCTCATTTATTGACCATCGCAGCGGAAACTATTTTCTTCTGCGCAACGGAGAATTCGCACAATCTTTAATACGAGAGATCGAGCGCCTCAAGCTCTCGCGGCTAACCATGCGCTCCGGTCCAGCCTCGATGATTCGAGACCAGGATCTCAATCTGGCTCTCCTCCGAGCGTCTCTGGGCACAACAGCCCAACATGATCCTACTCTCTCCCTCTTGCGTTTCTCCTTGCCGGCGGGACCTCTACGACCACTCCTGCCGTCCTTAACCCAAACCGAATACCCCACCTCACCCTCGATATCCGCCACTTTCCCAACGAACCCGTCTCTATTTAGCTCGCACTTGTTGGGATCCACGCCTCTGACACTCTCTTACAAGGTATCCTGGCCGCTGGATCTCTTCCTTCACAAGACCGATCTCGCGACTTACGCCACTCTATTCTCTTACCTCTCGGCATTGCGGAAAACACACGCCCGAATCCACACGTGCTGGTCTTCCCTCTCCAACTCTCAACGTGCGCGTCGGCGATGGACTGGGCTCGGGGAAGGGGGCACAGCCGAGGACTTGCAGGTTCGACAGACACTCTTACGGTGTGGGTGGGGCGTCGTAAGGGACATGGGGTGGTTCCTCGATACCCTGCTCGCATACGTGATGGTGGATGTTGTAGATGTAGAATTCCTGAGGCTAAAAGAAATGCTGGGACGCGAGCGTGGACTCAATCCCTCGGGAAGCTTACAGAGCCTCGGCTCCGGTCCACTCCCCGCTGCAGCGAGTGCTGCCTCTATTGCCTCGACTGGAAATCACTTGGATTTCACGACCCTTCGCACCATACATTCTGAATACCTGGGTACGTGCCTCGTTGTTCATTCCCAAAGTCAGCGGCAGTAACACAATCCCCTTTAGATCGCTTGTTGACTGGGTGCCTCCTAACCAACCCTGTCCTTACCTCACTTCTACTGCCCATATTTGAAGTATGCGAGCGGTTCGTGGCACAAATTGAACGATGGAACGGAGACGTCCTTCCCGCTCTCCTGTTCGAAGGAAGTTTGAAGGGGGGCGACGAGGAAGTTGGGGCCATGGTCCGCGAACGCCAAGGTGTTGTCGCCGAGATCAACGAGGTTGGTGGTCCAAAACAGAAAAAGTGACTGCTCAACTAAAGAAAATGCCCAGACTTTGCAGGAACTGCTCGAATCTTTCTACGAGCAGCTTTCCTTGTCGACGTCGCAGCAGGCATTCACTGCGACCGGTACAGACGCGTCAAAGTCGGTTCTAATGAATGCGAGCGTCGCAAATCACACAACATTTTACGCATCAAAAGGCATCAAAGGCGTTGACGTTGGAGTGCGGCGACACGTCGAACGGTTGTTATTGCGGTTAGATTTCAACGGAGCTTTCTCCAAGGGGCGTCGGAGGAAGCGAGATACAGGGATCCTAGCTCAGGGAGGACTCGCGTAGATTATATTTTGATTTTTTGCGCATATTTATCCCATGTTTGGCGCGATGACCGGTAAAGCAAACCTCGTGCGGCGATTATCGTCTGTCTCTCGCCACCTCAAAATGTCGTCTCGTAGGTAGTCTGGCCACCGCTAATTGCGATACCTGAATACCGTCCAGAGTACACGCCCCGCCTCATTGGTGCGGCGAACACCCTTGGTAAATATGCAGCGTTTTTTTCGCTACATGTCTCATCGTCCGCGATCCAGAGCACCGCGTCTTCATCGAGCAAAATGGCTCGGTGGTCTCGCCCTTCCACGACATCCCGCTCTTCGCAGACCAGAACAATGGCATCTTCAACATGATCGTCGAGGTTCCGCGCTGGACGAACGCGAAGATGGAGATTTCCAAGGAGGAGCCGTTCAATCCCATTAAACAGGACATCAAGAAGGGCAGGTTGCGTTTCGTCCGCAACTGCTTCCCCCACCACGGGTACATCTGGAACTATGGTGCCTTCCCCCAGGTAAGCCAGTATCCCAGACCATGGTAGTCTCTTTGCTTACTCCGAGTCGCATAGACATGGGAAGATCCCGCGCAGTCCAACGCTGAGACCAAGGCCAAGGGTGACAACGACCCGCTCGATGTTTGCGAGATAGGCGAGCAGGTCGGCTATGTCGGCCAGATCAAGCAGGTCAAGGTCCTCGGAATCATGGCTTTACTCGACGAAGGCGAGACCGATTGGAAAGTCATCGTCGTGGATGTCCAGGATCCCCTCGCATCCAAGCTCAACGACATCGAGGACGTCGAGCGTCATCTTCCTGGTCTGATCCGCGCGACGAACGAGTGGTTCCGGTGAGTTTTGGCGTCAATCGCGTTGGATACGGAATACTGAGTGTCGTGTGCAGCATCTACAAGATCCCCGATGGCAAGCCCGAGAACACTTTCGCGTTCTCTGGTGAGGCGAAAAACAAGAAATATGCAACCGAGATCATCCACGAGTGTCATGAAGCCTGGCGTCGCCTCATAACCGGGGAGAGCCCGATGCCGGAGCTCGCGATGTATGTTACTTAGACTGTATCCCAATCCTCAGCCTGACCGCGATGAAGCTCCAATATCACGATCAAGAACTCGCCCGGATTCATCCAGAGGGACCATCGCATGTACACGGAGCTCCCTCCCGATTCGAGGAAGCCACCTGCTCCCATAGACCCGTCTGGTATGTGCTCAATCGCGCAACATTAGTCATCTTCCTGAACGTTTGCTTCCAGTCTCCAAATGGTGGTACATCTCGTCTGCCCCCGTCTAAGTAGAACGCGAAGTCGTCTGTAGTAGTATACGTCGTGCCAATCCCCGTCAGCGAATCGGTCCCCTCAACTTTTTTCCATCTTAATTAAGTAGTATGGCAGCAAGATATGGTACAGTGGATGGTGGATGTGAGTACGCCTAACGCCGTTGCTTCTCCGAGCTGGCGTCAGGTTGAATATGGGGGTATCGACAATACCGATCTGTGATTGAAGTGACCGTCCAGGTACCTAAATGGAAGATGAGACAACAGCAAAGGTACGATGTTTGCAATACACACCTTCCATCGCCGAGAAGATCGAATATTCGTGGTTGTTAACCCGAGAAACAGTATGGGTCTCGAGGACCTTTCCTGGCTTTCCGCCCTTCTTAGGGCTGAGCTCCGCCCGTTGGTACGTGAAGGTAAAGGGAGGTTCTCCGATGAGAGTGAATACGATCTCAGCTTGATCACCCTCGTGAATGTCCTTTGAAGGGAATCAGATATAACTCGTTGACACGCCGCTATTCACCCACCTGGTAAATCCGTTTCCCGTGGCCAACTTGAGCAGCAGGGAGAGGGTGGACAGTCAGGCGCAAGTCGGTGACAACCGCCTTGCACATTTTTTGTTGGTGTGCAATTGAAGTTATCGTGAATTCACCAGGTTGCTGCTGAATAAGAGAGAAGGGCGAGACTTTCGCTTCCTCCGAATGCGCCTTTCCGTTGATTGTGTACCTGCGAGGGGGTGTCAACGGAGAGAACACAGAACATCGCCAAAAACTAACCCAATTGTCCACGGGGGAACACCTTCAAGCTGGAACTGCGAGACATGGCCCACACAGTAATGCTCCCGTCGGTCAACAGGGATGATGGCGGCCGTTTCGGCTACATCGACCCAAATCGAGGCGGAAAGTGGGTCTAATGGAGCCTGCGGACAGCTAGACGCGTCAGAGACAGATTCCAACACAACCAGATGCGGTCCAATCGACTTGAATTCGTAGGACTGGAGCTCGAGCTTCCACGACGATTCAGACGTCTCGATGGTCATACTCTCGACGTGACTGGTGGCATAGTTTTTTATGGACAGTCCCAACCGGAACGGGGGAGTTCCCTCGAAGAGAACGAGCCCGTCGAGCGAGAGAGGATCCTGGACCGCAAAGGCATCGTTCAGACAATATGCTAGGCGACTTCGTGTGCGGAAGCGGGCGGAGGGGCGCATGTTCACTTGCTGCTCGAACAGCAGGCGCTGTGAGCGAGGTATAACAGCATTCTTGTGCTGAGCAAGCGGATAGGCGGCGTCTCCAATTTGCTTGACTTCGTAATAAACCCGGCCAGGATTAGAAGTCCGCAGTTCGAATCGCGTGCGGGGCTGTATGCTGTTGAAGGTGGGTTGGCCGAGGAGCTTTGTACCGCCATTTTCGTTATTTTGTGCGATGTTGTACATTATTTGGAATGGAGGGCCGCCCTGCCAAAATAAATGTTAGTGAAATCCATGGGCTGGAGCGTGAACAAACCGGTCAGGTCGAGATCAATATGGGCATCCATATTTTCGCAAATGGGCGACAATATGTGAGAACCATTATAAGCCTCGTATGTCGCGGCCGCGGCGGTATCGGCGGAAAGTTTTGCAGACGGCCGGGGTATCCAATCGACACGGAAGGTCAGACGCTTCAGTCACAACGAATCCAGGACATTGCGAATCTGCGACCTGTTCGCCACTAAGCAACACCTTTCGTGAGGTAAAGAAAGGGCAAACAAACATCGAGTATCCGGTATAGACCAGCGTCCACCACGTGGAGAACGTCGTTTGCGGAATTTAAGACAGCAGATTGGACGGTGCCGTTTTCGTCACGGCGATATTTAAGACGCCATGGCTAGCGCGTTATCTGAGTTGATGAGCCGTATAGATGTATGACGGGACTTACCCCGTCGCCAGTGAGTCGTAGTGGTAAACTGGTGCGTTCTTGTTCCAAGACCGTCACACTTTCCCCGTAGAATTTGGCAGTAGGGCTTCGATAAGCACTCGTCAGCAACTTGTTCCTTTAATCGAAACAAAAACCTCTTTACCTTGACTCTCCGAACATTGACCGTGATGGCGGGTACCGAAACGGGCCGCTTGCACTCGTAAACATCTTCGATGCTCACTATTCCGTGATGTTAAAAAGCGTACTCGGCGATAGAAATGGAAAACCGAACCAAGGTCTATGTCGAAAGTACCGCCGTCGCGATCCACCCGTGCAGGAATGGGAATTTGAAGCGTTTTCTTCGCGGTCTTGATGTCCCGGATCTGCAAAGTTTCCGAGCCCGTTGGACTGACGACTCGGAGCTCGAGGTTCCACGGTCCTGTCCCTCGGAGCTCGACATCGACATCCACTAAACTACCGGCACAGCTGCTGAGCATCTTCTTCTGCGGCCCGGCAAAGGCGGCGGACGCCAAAGGATGGATAGCTTGATCGATGCTCGGACCGTTCAATGGGATCCTGCGATAATTCGCATCGCTAATGTACGCAAAGCTGAACTTGTAATGTCCCGCCTGAGCTGGCTGTATCGAAAGCTCGCCCCGCGAAGTAGCAAAGGTCTTGGGAGATTCTCGTGGGGGCTCCGCATCCCTCTGAATACTGTAATACACTTGGAAAGGAGGGGTACCGTGAAGAACGAGCGAGGCCGAGACACCGGTGTCACCCGAGCTAGAAAGCAAGTCAGCGTCGAGTTCAGATCTGTGGAAAATGTGTGTACCATTCGTGGATTTTCTTCCACTCGATTTCGGCGGTAGGAGTAGGCTTTTCGACCACATTACAAGTCTCAGGTGCCAGGACGTCGCCTGCGCACCACTTGCCCTTTACGCCTAAGATGGTGTATTCGCCGGGAGCAGTAGCTCTGACATCCAACTCTCTCCGGGTCCCTAACGTTGCAAGCGTTTTCTTCCAAGGGTAGAATCTCCGGGTACCCGAGGCGTCGTCGGACACAGCAGGTGGTTTATATGACAGTGAAACCTCCCATGGTGCATCGAGGGCATCGGCGGTATTAGTCGAGATTTGCAGATGAGCTTCAGACCCGATCAAGAGCGAAGCAGGGGATCCTGGGCCGCAATTTTTGAAGGATACCGTTGGTGTTCGTAGAACTACAAGCGAGCGAGTAGTCTTCGTATTGGGGGCAGATGGATCGAGGCTCGGGACCTCAAGACGGACGATATTTCCCAATGCGTCGACTACTTCTTCTAGGGCATAGAAGTAGCTTCCTGGAGCGGAGAGCGATACACTCAGCGGAACTTTCAATTCCTGTGGTTCCCCCTTCCGTCGAGTTCCCGCTTTGCCAGTCCCGTCGGCCAGATCCGAGTCGATGCCCTCCACAATGAAGTGTTCTGGTCGTTCGTTGACAACCTTGAACCAACGGAGACTCAGTGGCGGGACACCACGAATGTCAATCATTAGTTCCAGGTCTTGGTCTTGGCCGGCACAGCGAACCGCTGCGCTAGTGTCTTCAATAAACTCGACCTGAGGACATGGAACGACGGTGACCTCGGAGGGATACGCGAGACGCGCCTCTACATTCGAGGTATCGAATATCTGCTCGAGACGAACAGTCCCGAATCTAGCAAGTTTGATGTGGACAAGGGACTGCGTCTTTTGCAGAGCGGATGATGAACTCGAGGAGTCCGAGGCGCCACTGTTGTCGGCGTCGTATTCATCGTACTCGTCTTCTTGATCCCGCTGGGTCGACGCAGGCTGTAATCTTTCGAAGCGGCTCTCTTCGATCGCTCTGAGCTCCTTGGCGGATATTTGAAAGTATTCAATCTTTTCCAAGCCAGTGTCAGGCTGGTAGCCCAGCGGCACCAAAGAATATCGGAGGGTGGAAATTTCCGTGTTGTTGAGGAGTACGGGAATGAGCACGGACGCTCCTGGTTCTGCGAGACAGAAGGTAGATCCTTGGGGGTTGAGCCGTGCAGTGCTAATTGGCGACATTCGCACTGTATGCTGCCCAAGCAGGTGCGAATCTCTGGCCCCGAGGGAGCCGTATCCCAGTAGGCCAAAAGAGAGTGGACCAAGGATGTTGAATACACTGAACGGCTCGGGAGTGGCTGGGATATCTGTCGAAGTCATGCATGAGCGGATTCACAGCGACCAATGAAAATCGCACCAGAATGCGAGGAAAAGCCCGTGTCCCGTCTGCCGCCAACATTCAGGCTAATGCCACCAAACATCAACCCGTCGAGGATGACCACCAGAAGAAGCTGCAACATGACCACCGTCCGGCTGTAATTCAGACGGGGTATGCGCAGACGGGTGAGGGCCAAGCAGTATGCGACGTCGGCGACCACCCATTTTTTGCAAAGCGCAAGTGTGTCGTCGGACGAAGCAAGAAAACCGACAAAGTCGAAGACTTTGACGGCCTGACAAAGGAAACCGAGGGATAATAGGTAAAGTCGTTGAGAGGGCACGTCTATGAAGCGTTCTGGAATCAAAGGCGGTCTGGGTGGTTTACTGGCCATGATGGTGGAAGGCGAGTCGCGTAACGTGATCGCGAGGGATTTATCAACAACCATAATATGGTTCCTTCAAACTTACTTGCAATCGCAGAAAACGCCTGCATCCATCCCATCCAATAACCCCTCATCCACCCGCCAAAAAGCTCAAGGTCGCCCCTCGCAAAATGAATACTAGTCGTGCGCGCCTTTTTCTACCTCCCCAAACGCGGGGTTCAACAGCGTCCAGTTCCCGCTTTGCCCAAGATCGAAGGCGCCATCGACCTTTTGAATATGCACCACCGCGGAACACCCCTACAAGCTATCTCGCATCTCCTTCCTCCAGATCACTTATTGCGAGCCCCCCTCCCAAGTCGCTTTCGCATATCACTGGACAGCCCGGCCCCAGATCTACTGGATCAGCTCAACGGCGAACCTAATTGGCCTGCGCTCAAGATTAAATACCCGACATTCGAGACAGATTATCCCCCCACGATGCTACACCCCCGGAAGGAGGAGGTTGCCTGGGCCGATCTTCTCTGTACTGCGTTCACCAAAGGCGACAATGCCCTTCTGGCATGGGTTGGAGATGCACTCTTCGCGGCCGCTCTGTTTGACTGCGCGTACGACTCGGTAGTAAATTGTGCCAGAGCAATAAAACCGGTGCGCATCCCGTTATCTCACCGCGCCTAACTGAGCGTGTTGTAGAAAATGGCGACTCTCTTGGTCAGCAAGCTGTTTATGAGCCACCTAGGGCTCCTGTATGGCGTCCAGCTGCACGAGTACGCTCGTCCTCACCAGGATCGCAGTAAATTGCCCGCGATGCATCGTGTCTGCGAGACCTTTGAGGCCTGGATTGGTGCCTGCGCCATCCATTTTGGTGCGTTCATCGCCACTCGCAGCGTCTCATGCTCAACGCTACGATGTAGGTTTTCCTGAGACGATAACCTGGGTTCGACAACTTTTAGAGCCGTGGGTTAACACATGCCTCCTCAGGCGTTCCACAAGCCGTCGCACATTCTCGATAATGGCACAATCCCGTTGCGGCCGCCGCATTCAAACATTGCACGACAGCTTGCCTGTGTCGCTTCCGGCTCCTGAACTGAGACGTCACGATCTCATCCCTGCCACCGCTCTCGACGTACACCGACTCGACATGTCCGCGTTGTTGCGCGGGCGGGACAACGGCTGGGATTTCGTCGATGTCTCCGGGATTTTCGTTCCTAAAGACTACCCGCCTCCTTTCTCCACGGACGCCTTCCGTCACGATGCCCTGGCCGCCGCTCTCACCGACGCCAGCTACAGCGTGTATTTCGGTGTTGAGGTTCCTTCCAACGAGGGCTTTCGTGCCTTGGGCGAGCGCGTCTGCAAACTGGTCGTCACCGCTCGGATATCCAAAATACCCGGCCACACCGTCAAGGAATTGAATGTGGGTAGTCCCTTGTCTGCGTCAAGTTGTATCAGCGCTTCCCCCGCTCTAGAGCATCCGCGTCAAATGCCTGAACCATCATGTCCTCGGGCGTTTGGGCCTGTTGCTCAATGTCGAACAACACCTTCGTATTCTGCGCGCAGAGGATGATCATTCGCACAACATTTCGGTCGACGAAGCTGTGGACGGATTCCGGGCACTGGTGGGCCTGTCGTACCTCGAACAGGGTTAGTTATGGTACTGCCTCATGGACTGGAATTGAACTCAATCGCAGGAGGTTGGTCAGGGCTTTGCGAGTGGCTCGAACCCTTGTTCTGGCCATGGATCCAAGGAGCGCTGGACGGTACATTTGAGCCTCCAACCGGCTGTAAGCGTCGATCGCAAGATGGCAAGGCGACGATCGCCCATGTCCGGACGTCCCGCCTGTGGTAAGCTCTATCACTGGTTCAATCGGACTACCGTTTAATGCTCCCCAGCAATCCTACGCGGCACGGCCCAACCTCGCTCGAGCAGTGATGTTTTCATCCAGCCGTTTTGATTGAGTTATAGATATAATCATAATACAAATAACCATTAACCTAACCTGCGTTCAAAAGCAAAAACGAACAGACATTGCGTGGTAAGTAGTGTGGTTCAGCTGCCCTCAGTACTACGAATAGAAAGGCCATGGGTTGCGTTATGGGCGTACGATGACATCTTCTGCGGATGGACCAAAGACCTTTCGGCCTTCATCACTGGTAGTTGACTACCAATACGCAGCCAGGGCTGCTGGAATGTCTTTGGATTTTCCCAACATCTCTCGTTCAATTCGCGCCCGAGGTTTGTTCCTAGAAAAAGTGGTAAACTCGCGCTCAAAACCGGGATTCCAATGCCTGCGTAAGGGCTTGCACATTCGGCCATGAGAGTGTTTATCTTGTGTCTCAAGAGATCACCTGGGCATGTTCTGAGATCGGGAGGATGTCTCTCCCCTAAGAGTTCGCACTTACGCACATTCGCCCAAAAGACATCGTCGTCTTCGTGTCTGTAAACCAGGAGGTCTGTGACTTGCTCGTCAGTCATTCGCATCGCCTACAATACGGTTAACACCCTCAATACATATACCAATTGCACGGAATCCAAAACTTGATTGACGATGTCCCTGATCCCCAGATAACTTCGACGACGCATATAAGAAGATATAAGGTGTGTCAATGGCAGAGGCGGGCGGAGTCGACTGGAGCGTCGTGGTAATGAGCGCTGCAACATGACCACCGTCCGGCTGTAATTCAGATGGGGTATGCGCAGACGGGTGAGGGCCAAGCAGTATGCGACGTCGGCGACTACCCATTTTTTACACAGCGCAAGTGTGTCGTCGGACGAAGCAAGAAAACCGACAAAGTCTAAGACTTTTACTGCCTGTCAAAGAAAACCCAGGGATAACAGGTATAGTCGTTGAGAGGGCACGTCTATGAAGCGTTCTGGAATCAAGGGCGGTCTGGGTGATTTACTGGCTATGATGGTGGAAGGCGAGTCGCGTAACGTGATCGCGAGATATCAACAGCCATATATGCCGGGTGCTGGTTTCTTCAAGCTCCAGCATATTACTACCTTCAGAAAGCGCCAGCGACCTTCCCATCCAATCACCCCTCATCCACCCGCCAAAAAGCTCAAGGTTGCCCCTCGCAAAATGAATACTACTCGTGCGCGCCTTTTTCTGCCTCCCCAACCGCGGGGTTCAACAGCGTCCAGTTCCCGCTTTGCCCAAGATCGACGGCCATCACGATATTATCTTGGACCTCTACTCTCATCACTTCCCTCAAGGGCAGCGATGTCATGAACAACGAGTATGGGGACGTCGAGCGGCTTGCCGAGTTGGGACGCAACACTTTGAACCTGGTGCTCGTCGCCCACGCGTTTCAAAAGCGCCCGATGTTGCTCGCTGAACAGATAAACGTGCGGCTCTTTCCTCGCCTCCCACCTCGCGTTTCCGACGATGATTAGGATTATGCTCGCGAGGCCGTCTCGGACGCCAATCTCAGGGAATGGTTGACCTTTTACAACATTAAATCCAGCTTCCGCGCCGCACCCAACTCGTTCGATCTCCTGGAATCTCCCGAGGTTGTCCCCTTCTAACTACCTTTTATTTGCTGTATTGACTGACTCGCGACTAGGAGATGCGCAAGTTTTTTACAGGCTACGTCGGGGCCTTGTATCTTCGAAATGGCATCAACCACGTTCAAGCGTGGATTTCGGCACTTATAGACCCTGACGCCAATGCCTAGCTCATATGGCTCGCCTCCACCGTCGATGGGCATGCCCCCGCCGCCTTTGGGCGCCCCTCCGCCACCGCCGCCCTCTAATTCAGGCTCGCCAACAATCACCCTCTCGCTCGTGAATCAAACCGCGATGCAAAAGGGCGTAAGCGTGACTTACCCTGCGCAAAATATGGGGGGACCCTCTCATGCTCCCATCTGGAAGGTAGAGTGCCACTAGTAAGCTGTCGTTGCTGTTGTTACCTATCCACAACTCAACTCTATCCAGTCAACGGCATCAAGAGAGGAGAGGGAACCGGAAAGAACCAGAAACTGGCCAAGGAAGAGGCAGGTCGACAAGCCTACCGCACCATGGGATGGTGAACATCCGACTTATCTGAAATTGTGGGTGGACTTGCTGCCCGACTGCTATACCATTGCCTCAGCGTGTGTTGTAATCACTATCGACTGCTTTCTTGTGTACATTCCCACTGTATCATTCATTCTGAACTGCGTCTCGAATCAAAATGCATTGTCCCAAAACAAACTCTGCACCGTGCTCGTTATCCTAAAGTTTCAATGTTACCGACTTAGGTACCAGAACACGGCGTATCCGGCAACAAGTCCCAGAAGAACGCGGAGCTGGGGGTCGAGATTTGTCACCTTGGACGCCGCTTTGTTGAGAGTTGCCAGCGGCTTCCTTCGAGACATCGACAGGCTCCGACGCCCCACTGCCCAACGTTTGTCCCCGACCGGTAAACGCGCTAGTCGACGCAGAGGTTGCATGGACGCTTGAGCGTAGATTTGAGTTCACTGCAAAGTCGAGGCCAAATCAGGGGAGTTGAGGCACGCGTAGAGACAGGCTACTCACATTGGGTTGGCGCCCCGAACCTGGTCGACTTTACTTGAACCCTTCAGAAATATAAACGTCGGCCTAGGGCATTGTCAATAATTGCGATTGAAAGCAAGGGTATACAGACATGGCGGAGACGCGATACATCTCTGCGACCTTAATAAGAGAAAGTGTAAGCAAACGAGTAAAGAGTCGAGTCCACTACTTGCCTCTTTCGCAGCGTCGACGTCGCATTTGAAGAAATTCACATTCTTGTACTCCCGCGAAAGACTTTCGAAAGTCGGAGCTATGGCATGACAGGGTCCGCACCTAACAGTAAGGCAGAGTGAGCGGTCCCGGACGCAGATTATTGGACTGGACCTTGAATTCAATTCAGCACTGAACGCACAGAGGCTTGAGTATACGCACAGGCCTACCAAGTCGCATGGAAATCAATAACCTGCGATACGGACGACATTGAACTCGAAATTTCGCCAACTGGTCATTCAGAGTCTCACCGAAATCTTGTCTTTGGACTTGGAGAGATGGCCGTTGAGCTCAGAGACCGAGTTTAAGTGAGTTATGGACATGGTTGAAGGCTAGACTTCGAGTTGAAGAATGAGAAGAGCTTGGTGTAGCTGAGAGCAGGCGTGGCGGCGGGCACGTGAATAGGCGAGATGAATGATGGAGAGTAGATTAGATTAGATTGTGATGAAGCGACAGATAGGGGCACAATAAGCGCATGATTTTGGGAAGAGCAAACAAGAACGGACAAAATCAAGCTAAACGTTCTGAATAAAATCCCCGCCATGCATAAAAGGTCCTACATAACATCTTTATCGACGAGGCGCAGGTCTGAGACCTTGGAAGTCGGAAGGCAACTGACGCACGAAACCAGGTACCCCATCTTCTCCCGGTTCAGCGTTCAACAGTTCCGCCAGCTGGGCGCGAGGCACGATATGTTTTGTGAGTCGATTATCATGGAGTGTGGCTGGGCGAACTCCGCTTTGCGTGGGACGCCTCTCTTCTCCAGCAGAGGAAGCGCGTCTTCGGCGCCCTGCGGGTACCAGTTCTTGGTTTTCGTCTCGACGCTCCTTGGTGCGCCTCAAGGACTTGGCCTTTTTCCTCGACTTGGACTCTTCCGCATATGTCGACTGGCACGCGTCGATGCAGTGTCCAGATATTGGTAGTGACAGCTTTCACAGGCAGCGTTTGACCGAAGCGGGAGGACGATGTGGGTGGTTCCAGTTTCTCTGCGACGAGCTTCGTAGCGGCACTCTTCTTGAAAAAGTGCAATGACATCAGAGTCAGTTTCCTCGCCTGACTGGGGTGAAGAAGATATGGCGAGCATAGAAATGAGATCGGGGTCAAGTTCTTCTCCCCGTCAACTTTTCTTCCCGACTCGTGGAATCGGTCTTCGACGAGATACTCGTACCTCCACCGCAGTTTAGCCGACCCCAAGTCTCCTGATTCGACGCACGATGCAGGAAGATGGGATGATTCACTGCCTTGCACGGTATACACGCCGTTGGTCTTGAGACTGAGCGAAGCTTGACGGGAGAGAAAATCCCTGGATTCATCTCCATTGACTGTGAGGCGACGAATGACAGGGAGATCCGCATCGAACGGTGCCCAGTGAAACCGGAACGTTTCGCGTTTGACTGGACGGAATAATGCGAGGCCGCCTCCATCCGCGGAATCCCATCCTCGCGCCTGCTTCGGGAAACCAGCGAGCTTGAACCTCAGAAGTGATCCCCGAAACCCTTCCTGATCCACCAAAAGCTCAACAACTGTGTCTTTGAGCCAAGAGAGATTTCCCGGGAGAGAAAATGCTTCGTGGTCGTGCACTGAAGGCTGGATGGGGAACTGCCGCATCAAAGGCGAGCGATCGCCTGGCGAAAGATTATGATGGTCGGGAACAGAGGGCCTAATTTCTGTCGCAGTCGCAGCTGGAGTAGCTCTGTCCTCCGGCGATTCCAAGACCGGAACCCAAGACTTGCTCGCCGGCAGATTTGGACCATTGCAATCGATAGGGAACTTGAATTTTCTGCGCAAGCGCGGAGAGGAAGGGCGGGACGTGATTGACGGCGAGGGTGATAGAGATGATGGCGAAGGGGATAGTGAAGCAGACAGCGCTGTGCAGCTGATAGAAGTGGTCTGCGAAGAACCTGGGAGCTGCGGTGCCTGCGCATGTTCGAGAACAGCAGCGAAAACCCTTTGTGAATTCACGGAGACGCTTGGGGTCAAATCGCCATGACCAGAATTCGGCGGAAAAGTTGGAGAAAGTGGCGACAGAGACCCTGCATCACTTTGGCCAGACCGCCGTTTCAGCGGTCCAAACGTGCCGACAGAACCGCGGTGGTCCGGAGCGCAGAGAGAAGTCGATAGGCTATAGGAGCTGGAAGTTATCGGCAGCACTTCAGGCGCACAGATATCGAAGTCGAACAAAATCGGGATGTCCTCGCTTGAACAGGAGACGCCGAGAGCGCTGAGAATAGGTGAAGGAGGCGTGAGATTTGACAAGGCGTCGAGAGATAGAGTTGGCGGAAACGAGTGGGGGTGGATAGGATTCATGGATGTCTTGGTTGAAGAAGAAAGATATTGATCGACCTCAATAATGTACACAAAGCAAATTGTCCATTATTACAGCGACCCAACCAAATCTACACTACATACGTTTGTGCACACAAGAAAGACATTATCGAGATAGAATCAACGCAGCGTCCGAGGCTTAAATTCCAGAGCCCGTAAGCTGCCGCACAAGGTTAGTATTCCTGATTCCAACCACGCTCCTCGGTCGAGGCCTCCCAGCACTCGTCAAACCCTTGGTAGGACTGATACTTCTGGTTGGACTCAAGCCGCCGCCCGTTAACTGCCTGAAGATTCCAGGGTCGCCGCCATAGCCCATCATCCCCTTCGTTGGGCTAGCACTTCTCGTTGGACTAGCACCGCCGCCGGTCATCTGGCGGAAAATCCCTGGATCGGTATACCCAGTAAACTGTCTCGCAATGGTCGTAGTGCCGGTGTATTGAGGCGCGACCTTGGAGCCAGTGTAGGAGGGAACCAACGTCGCCGACCGTGTGGGCGACCCTTGTGGCGAACCTCTGATCGGTAATAACAACTGGAAGAAGAAAAGGTTCAGTGGACGGTCGAGGAGTCTGAACGAGTGAACTTACCGAGCACTCTCTACACCAAACGCCACCCTCTCCATCGCTTTTCGCAGCACTGTCTAGCTTTTTACCGCAGCCGGGAACACCTTTCTTCTTCTCCTCTCTGATGATCCAGGATTTCGCGGGCGGCTTCTTGCCCCCGCAGACAAGGCACGACGCGTGCCATCGGGAGCCCTGAGGACCTGGAACAACGCCGCGCTCCATGGGTGAGACAGACACTCGACAACCGGGGCAAGAGTTGGCAGCACCCCCAAAGCGAGGGAAGGAAGGAGTCGAGCTAGCGGGAGCAGTATGTGGTGGACGGTCGTATTTACTCGACTCAGCTATCACGGCAGATCTGACTCCGGTAGAAGGTGGACGAGCAAGAGGGATTGGGGTTGACTTGGAGAAGATCGACGGCGGGGGAGGCGTCGAGGCCGGCATCGGTCGGATGGTCATCTTTGGAGGAGGAGCACACTGGATCGTTTGAGTGACTCGTTTCAAAAGATAACGGGAAGTAACAAACCTCGACATGAGCAGGTCCTCCGGCTCCCTTGACAAAGAGCGCTTGACCAGCGGCTCCCTCCTTGAAGGGCAAGTTACACGAGATGCAGGTGAAGCAGTCTGTGTGGTAGGTTTGCGGCTCTCCGGTAACATCGTCCGGGACAGTGACATAGCGGCCACCCTCCTCCAATGCGAATAATGCACGATGACATTTGACGCAGTTAGTAGACGCCGTAGGCTTCGGAGGAACAATCGAAAGACCCCGAGGTGACTTCGACTGAGACGTATTAAAGGGGATGGGACTCTTCGTCGGAGTAGATTTGGCCTTGACCGTGGATTTCGGGGTGTGGGTTGGGGTTCCCATCTGACTCTTGGTTTCCTCCGTAATTACATCGTCGATAGTCCCAGAAAAATCGCGGGTATATCGTGAGCCATACCCTGGCGCAAACACCTTGGCCGCAGTAAAGACATCTACGTCGTTTACTGAACCGCCGTCTCTCGGTGGGGAGTCGGGGCCAGAAGAGGAAGTCGTGTCTGAGAAATCGGAGGTCAGGTCGGGAGTGGGAGGTATTGCGGGACTCGAAAGTCGTCCAGATGAGCGAGATGAGCGGAGACGAGGTTTCAGGGGCGGGGTCGAAGTTACGGAAGTATTAGGTGACGAGGATGATCCCTTCGAAAACCTCCGCTTCATCTCTTCAATTGCCTCTTCACTAGGCCCCGGACTCGCACTGTGTCGCACAGGACTCGGGCTTCCCGAAGAATACCGCATCGAGGGAGAACTGGTTCGGTCTTCGGGTTCGGGGCTTCGGAATCGCTCGTACCGTCGGGAAGGACTTCCATCTACGACGGAATCACTCTTTCCTCGGGAGCGGCCGACGAGCGGGCTGCCTTCGCGTGAGGTAGAATACCTGGAAGGAGTTGCGGCGGCCGCGGGGCTTCCAGAATACGTAGACATTCTTGGACTCCTGGTCGGGCTCTCCTTTCCAATCATGCTCAGGCGATGAGATAATTCTTCGAGCGCAGGACTCGCTTCCCGAGGTTTTATCCCTAGACGTTGTTCGAGCTCCTCAAGAGCCGGACTACCTTCCCGGCTTCTGCTACCGCCCATACCGCCCAGTTTATCAACCCTAGGGCTGCTGGTGCTGTTACGGCTCTTCTTGGGAGTCGCATCCCGCTCCAGGCAGGTGTCGAAACAATCCGGACAGGACGGCCGGCCCAGAAGGTCCACCATCGGTGAGTCTCCGATATATTTGTCGCACCCTTCAAGGGAATTAGTTGAATTGACGGGTGCTACCCAAGAACAACGCACCTCCGCAGACAAAGCACTTTTTGTGCCAATAGTGATCCCCCGCGTGGATGAACCCGCCTTCGGCCTTGAG
The DNA here is from genome assembly GCA_029378385.1 of Mycena metata. NCBI lineage: Eukaryota > Fungi > Basidiomycota > Agaricomycetes > Agaricales > Mycenaceae > Mycena > Mycena metata. The sequence goes on along the minus strand of JARKIB010000001.1, from coordinate 1,960,263 downwards.
AGTAAGAACAGCGCGCCCGCAACCTGCACAATTCCCTCTCGAACCGCCATTGTTGATGAAACAGCTGCGGCAGAAGAAACGGGGAGGTCCGATCGCCGTCGACCCATGCGGGTCTGGGTAAATAGTGGAATCGGATGGGGCGAACGGAGTGGCACAGTGGGCACACGACTGAACGGCCAGCGACTCCCGGGGCTGGAGCACGGAGCCGTAAACTTTGGAAAGTGTGGTGTCGTGCGGAGATGGCAGAATGCCGGATTCGGGGGCTGCCAACGACGAATATTTGAGTGGAGACGGTGGTCTGTTGGGTTGCGAGGTTGTGGTGGAGGTTATATGGGCCGAAACGCGGTTACCGAGCTGTGGTGGGGCTGCGGATTGGGAAAGTGGACGAGGAAAGCGCTTCGTCGGTGAGGCAGTTGGTGCGGGTGTTGGGACCGGGGCTGGCGTTGGCGCCGGGGTTACATCCCGCGTTGGACTGGGGGATCTGTCCTTTGAGACATAGGTTTTGGACCAGCGGTCCTGAGTCTTTTCCTTTGGATTAGTTTGGTTCCAGGGGACGACGGGGGCTACAAACGACGATAAGTCGACACCGAGGAGGTCAGAACGGACTCACCGACAGCCATGCCACCGCATTTGCACCGTTCCCCTGTCACGATGTTTCCGCAACGTCTACAAAAGCCCATGGCGGCAGAGCTCAAGTTGAACACAACGTTTTGGTTGAAGTTCCAAAAGAAGCCCAACACGATCACGTGAAATCGCTTCAACTCTCCCGTCATGCCGCAGACACCGCCTCGGAAACGCCGCTCAGAGGTCGTACAATCGCCATATTTCAGCCCAAAACCAGGAACAACTCGTGCAGGTCTCACTACTGACCAGCTCAACGAGCGATTGATCCAACTGAAACCGAGTCTCATTCAAGGTCTGTCTCACACTCGAATTTGTCTCACACTCTCAGCAATCCGCCCCAGAAACCCTTGCTGACGACCCCTGGAAACTGTTAATCGCAACCACTCTCCTCAACAAGACAGCAGGCAAGCTCGCAATTCCTGTTTTCGAGACCATTACGTCGGCATGGCCTACCGCTTGGGCTCTATCTCAGGGTATGTGTTTTGCATTCTTCCGCCCTGTTTTATCGTAAGATTGTATGCAGCCTCAGAGCCCGACCTCGTAGCCATTATCCGCCCGCTGGGCACGCAGAACATCCGCGCAAAGCGCCTTATCGACCTCTCTCGCGCCTATCTGCAAGACCCGCCATCCCTTCGGGACGAGCGCCCTTCCCGAGCATTAGGTCCCCCGATTTCGCCCCGAAAGCGTGAAAAATACCCACCAACGCCGATAAGCCACCTCCCGGGCGCAGGGGCATACGCACTTGACTCGTACCGCATATTTTGCTCGGGGCCGGGTTCGGAGGAGTGGAAGGATGTAAACCCGACTGACAAGGAGCTTGTCAAGTATCTCGTGAGCACACTCCAGCGTCCAGATTGTGGGAAGCGACTGAGGGAAAGCAGAAATGGAAATGGGCAGCTATCGAGAACAAGCAATGGGTAGCCGGGTCTGGAGTCGTAGGCGACGCAGACCGTGTATATATCGAAAGTCTGCTGGCAGAACTCGAATATTCTACCAGTAACAGCTTAGGTGCGTCACATATTCATCAGGGGACATTTTAGAGTCGTAAATAATAATCCCTCGGGTCCTATCCTTATAGCTTTGCCCGAGGCAGGGGGTCCCAGTCCACGCGTTCGACCTGTTAAAAAGGTCAGCACTGAAAAACAAGCGGGTTACTCCGACGTACCATTTCAGGCCTGAGGTCCTTGACGCTGGTAGCGCCGAGTCCTCTCATGCCGGTGAGGATCTCTCGCTCCAAAATACGGACGATCTTCACCACGCCGGCCTCGCCATATGCCTGCGGAGAGAGATCAATAACCAGTCCAACGTGCGACGCCCGGACCTACACTTTGGGCATAGAGGAAGGGACGACCAAGGCCAACTGCGGTCGCTCCCAAACACAGCGCTTTCAGGACATCTAAAACCTCGATTAGAGTTGTTTAAGCGCCTGATCTGGATACCCACCAGTTCCGCGCTGGATACCACCTTGCCGCCACTGAAATCAGCTTTCCGGTGTGTTAGGCGATGAGGGGTTAGCTTACCGTCAATATACACTACATACAAATTAATCATTGCGGATTAGAGCGTTAACGAGGCGATTTACCTTCAGTTTTATCGAACACATCCGGTCGTTGCTTGCGGAGTCTGTAAAGCACCTCGATAGGGGGTAATGAACTGCTCAGAGTGAATGACGGCTTGATAACCTATATATAAAGAGAACGCACTATTCCAGTTGCCGGCCTGCAGGGCATTTAGTTGTCTTGTGGATGTAGGAGTTGGGGTACTCACCGCCGTGGTTGGACAGCATTATACCATCAACTCCTGCTTCTGTCGCAAGAACCGCATCCTTGATGAATCTCAATGATAATTCCAACTTGAGCATTAAAAATACCTCGACACATTGAACCCCTGAGACGGCTCAGCAAGGAATCGCATGGAGGAAGTGGAAGGAACTGGCCTTTGATAACGATGGGCAATTTAGTTATGCTGCGCAACCATGGAATCGTCTTGAAAACGGCGTCAAGTAGCGATACAGTAAATCCGACGGCGTCTTGCCTTTTCCCATGTCATGTTGCGGTCATCGTGGGCAATCAGACCTCCGGCGGTCCCAAATATGTTGTCCCCGTCTTCCGCACCCTCGCCTTCAACAAATACCGTAGGGAATCCCTGTTCTAGGTCTTGCGTTACCCAGGGACTTCTGGTGTCTTTTTCCCGATTTCCAGGGATGACGGCGTCCACGGTTAAAAAAATGGCCTTGTAGCCGAGTTTTTCAACGTCGCGTACGCGCTGAGCGGCGACGGCATCGTTCGCGTTCTTGTAGAGTTGGAAGAACATCGGGGAGGTCGGCCCCGCCGCCGCAATGATTTCTGCGGGGGACATTGAGGCGTTGGAGGACACCATCTGGATTATTCCAGTGGTGGTGGCACCTTTGCTAATATTGACCTCGCCTGAGAACGCGGGGTTATCTCACGGGCTATGGATGGACAAGGGAAAGAACCTAGCGGGTGTCCAAGTTTTGCGAGAGCGGCGCCAGAGACAAATACGGGTATGGACGACTTGAAGCCCAAGATTGTCGTGGATGGGTCGCAGTCGCCAACTGGGCGCATGACACGGGGATGAAAGAAGAATCTGGAGAAAGCTCGAGCATTCTCCGTGGTAGCTGAGGACGAAATTTATAACTTGTAAGGGGTTTAAGGGAAAAAGAGGTACTTATATGGTCATCGGCGGCGGAGGAGTAATATGATTCTGCCTTGGTCGACAAAACTTTCCGCGCGACTGCCTGCAGAATAGTTAGTGAGCTGTCGGCCGAAAGCATCTGGTATTCCGACCTCCATGTCGGCCAAACTCATTATGCGGACAAGCGGCGGGCGTTGTGATAGGGCCTCTTCAACTCTGACTTCATCTTTGGTCTTCTTGCGGTTCTGCTGGTCATGGGAGATGGACTGGGCGGCGCTAGCGGAGAGTGAACCCAGATGCTTGGACGATGGAAGATTCTTTTCAAGAGCATCGGGGGGATGAATTGGCTCATAGGCGCTAGTGGCGTCACGGCCGGCATACTTGAGGATTATCTTGGCGCCGCCGGGGTGCTCCTGAGGGAGGTGAGGATTGTGAACGGCGCGCTAATAGCGAGACACGCACATTGAGGAACTCGGTAACATCCTGGGCAACTGGGTCAGGACGGGGGACAGAAGACTGTGGTAATAGCTACATAAACGCGGTCCTTGATGATGACCCAACAGTCTGTCGGAGTACTGTGGGCAGCGACTTGCTCGAGGGACCAACTCATCGTCTATGGGTATGGGTACCGGGGTGTGGGTTAGCGCGGGGTAGACGAAGCAGCGGGGTTAGCGGTATTTGTACGCGAGCGACGCGCTTAGGGTGGTTGACGTGGGCGGAGCGACGAGGGAACGAGGGAACAACATTTCAACTTTCGTGAGCACTCGGAATCCGGGCCGAACCGATCTGGCGCCCCGGTCCGCATTGCCGGCGTTCGGGGGAAGGCTGGTGCAAGGACCAAAGAGGTTCAAAGAGCACGGCAGAGAACGTGTTGTCAAAAAGAGAAATCGCCTTTTCTGCGGAATATGCGTTCCAGACCAACGTCTGCTATTGTCGACGGAAGCCCCTATTGGACGCGCCCGCCCAGATTTACGTCACGTTCGCGTCTGCCACGTGACGCGGTTCACTAATTGTTCTTTCCGACCACGATGGCGCCCCTACCGTCAAAGACCCAGCTCCTTGAGTTGAAGAGGTCCGACTTACAGAAGCTCTGCAAGGTGTGTTAGAACGACCCTTGCCCTCTTCTTCCCCTCATCTCTGCAGGACTATGGTGTCAAGGCAAATCTCAAAACAGACGCCCTCATCGAGCTCTTGCTCGACACAAAGTTCGTCAACTTGTGTTTGGAGTCGTACAGCTGCTCAATTGCCTTGCAGGAAGGCAAATCCACGAACAGCAGCACCTGCACCAGTCCGCAGTGTCTCCACGCGGCATGTCAGTCGATCCGCACCACGCATTAGCTCTGTCATCATCCACGACACCGACGAGGAGGATGAAGACGAAAACGAGCAGGAGATCGATGAAGAAGAGACAGAGAACCAGCCCGAGCCTCAACCCGAACCAGAACCGATACCGATGTCCAGCCGCACTCGCAAGGCCAAGGACACCCAGACGCGTCTCGGTCGAGGCCGCCCCGTCGCTGCCGGCGGCAATGGTCCTCGCGCAGTGACCGTTAGCGTCGCTAAACCGAAGCGCGGCAAAAATAGTAAAGCGGTCAAACCTGTCGAGGACCCCATTCCAGAAGAAGGTGCGAGTTTCCACATGTCTGTTTCTGGTTGGGTATTAACACGTCTTCCCAGCCGAGGAAGAGCAACCGTCGGAGGGCGAGTCTCGTTCCGTGCTGACTCGACCAGCACCTGACTTGGCCCTTTCAGGACAAACTGGGCCCTCCGCTCTGGCTGTTGCTGAGCCCACTACTTCGGCGCCGGTGCCAGCAGCTCAGGAAGCGTCGACCTCCACTTCAGCTGGAACGACCGCATTTGACGCCGCCGTCGCCGAAGCGGTCAGTTGGATGAACTTCCAAACCGTCTGTGATCTAAATCTATTTTTAGCTGCGGCCTGTCTATCAACAACTCGAATCGCTTAAATCTGAATTGGAACAACTTCCCGTTTTGAAAACCGAGCTGGCTCAGCTCCGGGAACAAGTGGCTGACATGCAAACTTTAGAGCAAAAGGTTGCTTCTCTGACTGCTCAGGTCGACTCGCTTACCGCGCAGTCCGTGACTGCAACCTCGTTGAAAGACGTGAATATGGTTGCCGCGAGCTCTCGCCCAGCGCCAAATCCGTCGACCCCGCGTTTCCAGAGCCCCGCCCCGCGGCCGGTGTAAGAATACTTCTTACTCGTTGCTTTTTCCGCTAACTTCTATTCCAGTGTCAACGAGAATGCTGCCGGCAATGCGAGCTCCTCCAACTCGAAGACGATTAGCCCAATGAAGAATTATGATTTGCCGAACCCGGGCATTGCACCTAGCATGCTCGGCAAGCGTCAGCGCGAGTCGACTTCGAGTAATATCACCGGCGTTATCGACGAGGGTGAAGAAGGAGATCTTGATGAGGAGGAACTCGCAAAGAGGGTAGTGCGTCCCACCAAGAAGCGGCCCAAGTTGCAACAAGACGAAACGATGGAAGATTTCGAAATTGAGCAGCAGTCCGATGCGGCCGGTGCGCCAAGAGTGCCGAGTTTTACCGTGTTCAGCGGGGAAGAGGAGGAGCCGTATGTCGACCCGCCGCCGCCCACCGAGGGCCTGCCTGACTTTTACCGTGCACCCTCCCCCACCGGCTCTGGTACGCGGCAGGGCGCGACGACCACGACCACGAGCACCCAGAACGCGTCGGAGAATCAACATCCATTCACCTTCGCCTTCCTCCCCATTTCTTCTACACCCGCTCACGCCAATTACAACCTGCCGCCCTTCCCGTACCCAGAACCCCCGCAATCACCCTCGCCCGCCGGCCCGTCGCACAGCGGACCGTCGCGCAATCACGGCGAGCGTACCGACATCTTCGGGGCCTTTGGTCTACCCCCGCCCGGACGACCGCGGTCGCGGGTCACCAGCACATCCGCCGGATCCGCAGCCTCGCGAGACCCCGCCGCAGGAAGCATGGACGCGTTCGTGGACCCCGCTGCGCTGACACGCCGGGCCTCAGATCAGGAGCGCGAGGAGTTTGACTTTATGCGGCCTCCGTCTGCTTCTGACAACGACGGAGATGCATCAGGGTTGAAACGGACCATGTATGGTACAGAGCTAGACGGGGATACGCGCTTTGGAGACTTTGGTCTCGAGGGAGTTGCTAGCGGTTTCTGGGCGGCGGGAGGCCGGTTCTGAAGGAGTTTTTTCTTTTGTTCGCAGTTTGTATCCATGAGTAGTATCGTATATTAGTGTACTTGTGTCTTGAATCGGAGCTCGAAGAATCATTTGCTGAGGGCAAAATCATCCCACTGCACTGTCATGATTTGTACAACTCCATTTGTATTGTATATATAACAAGGACTGCGCGCTTGGGTTGCGTGTGGGACTACTACGGAAGCCAATAAATAAATAAGTATGAAAAGCTTCTTTATCGCCCGATCGAAAAAATCAAAGTCGCGCATCAAAAGGAGGGCACAAAGGAGAGGACCTCTTCGTAAAGCAACTCTGCAAAATAAATAAGTTAGCACGATCATCCCACTGCTCGTACCCTTCAGCTGGGCTTTCGAAAGATTCTCCTTTTCCACTGCGAAAACAAAGTGTGTGAGACGGAGGGCGCGAAGCAGAGGGATAAATCGCGCACTATCAAACTGGAAATACGAAGGACTGAGCGGGACGAAGGTGGGCTCATCCTCAGGGTCGTGCTGAGAAGAAGAGATTTAGTATGCCTGACGCAGATGGGATATGGCGACTTGCATATGCCGCAAGGTAAGGATGCGTCAGGGCTTCCTCCACTGTCATCCGTTTCTTGGGATCGAACGTCTAAAATGTGTGAATTACTGAACACAGAATTGCGGACAGATCGCTCACCAGAGCCTTGGTCAAAAAGTCGATGGCAGCGGGAGACGCGTTGGGAAGGCTCGCCGCTTGCGGATAGGAAGTGCTCGGATGTAGTATCTGGAGCGGCGGGATGTGATGGCGTAAAATTCATCCAAGCTAGGTGTGCCTGCGAGTCGCGGGATGAGCCAAGTGGCGCTCAAAACCACACCAGCTAACCGATCACGTCCAGGATTAAATCCAGTAGGTGGCTGTAATCACGCCCAGGAAACAGTGGTCGCCCACTAAGGAGTTCCGCCAGGACGCAACCGACCGCCCAGATATCGATCGCCTATGTGTCGCCGAAATCTCGATCAGCTAATAGCTTAGGAAGAGGCGCGGATATTTTACCTTGGTGTACATTTTGAAGGACAACATGATCTCTGGCGCACGATACCACCGAGTTGCCACATATTCTGTCATTAGCCCAGCCTCTTTCCCGCCGGTCGCACTAGTTTTGACGCTCCGGGCGAGGCCAAAATCGCAGACCTTCAGATCACAGTTGGCGTTCAGCAAGAGGTTAGCCGGCTTCAAATCACGGTGCACGATGTCTATTTGTTTTGGATTGGCGTCGATATGCACAAGTGTTAGGAGGAAACCAACCTGCACTGCGAATTGAGTTGAGCGCTCTCAGAGTTTGGTAGACGAAGTATTGCGAACAAGTCAGCTCCCTCTCGGCATGGGACGAGGGCGGCTTACTTGGCAATGATCATCGGTGAGGTGCTGGGTACGAATTACTCGGTGCAAATCCGTCTGCATCAACTCCTGGATGACTGAGGACAAATTAGTTTGGCCGTGTAGGAAAGCACGCTGGATGTACGGACAGTAGATCTCCGTGAATGACTCCAGTGTCGGTGGTTTACTTTTCCTCAGAGTCAGTCGTCGCACGCGTAGCGAACCTCGAGTTCTAGAACTTACATTATGTCCAAAATCGAGATGATCTGAAGTAGAATGAGGTAATGCCAGAGCTGGAGAGAATTTGACCTACATTCTCATTCAAATAGGTCTCAGTAAAAAACTTGAGCAACTTCAGTTCACGCAGTGTTCGGAGAGCAAAGAGAGTGTGGTCGAATGGAAGGATTTTTTTAATTGCGACCTGGCGGCCACTAGGCTTATGCAACGCCGCTGCGACGGTACCATAGGCACCTTCGCCAATCGCGTGGAGGATCTCATAATCCTCGCCTGGAGGTACCGATATTGAGCGCAAACCCAAAGGGGAGGATTGCAGATAGTTCTTACCGATCTCGAACTTGGGAAGGGGCTTCAAAGCTTTACGAAAGGAAGACATTATAAACACTGGATCCAGCCGGTGAAGTGGGTGAGAAAAAGAAGGGGTGAAGGAGAGTAAGCGAAGATGAATTCCAAAGAATAGGATGGAGTTGTAGCTTTTTTGGAACCCCTTTAAACACTTCTGGTGCTGGTTTCTGATGGACGGAGTGAGATAGGGATGGAAACAGGTTCGAGATTGGGCCGCATATATGTTGTTAGCAGGGGGGGGGATCAACTGGGCGAACCGTTGCTATTAGAATGCCGACTGCAGACACCGCGATAGAATGAGCTGGTCTGAAATCTGACTCTTCACTTTAGTATTCAGCTGCGCCGGAGAATCCCTACCGATCGCGGCCCGTTCGTCAGTGACGCGTTCAGAACCGGAGTCCGCCGTCCGCCTACCGGCGACGCGTCTGAGCGTCGCGCAGGCCGAGATGTGATCATGATGCGCGGAGAGGGGTGAAGAGAGAATTCCCACGGTTGTATTCCGTTGCTCATGAAATTCCAAGTTTTTAGTGGAGGAAATTTGGAGGAAATCCTGTAAAGGTCGTTCAGACAGCAATCTGCCTTTGCAGCCTTTTCGTGAAGCCATTTATCGAGGGAGATTGAAGTCATTCAGCAGAACTTCAATATTTTCATTGATGTTTGGAGTAATAGGGCGGGCGACGGAGATTTTAAGCAGAACAGACAGCCATGGTACAAGGTTCCTGAAGAAGAGCAACGGAGTGGCCTAGTGGTGGTGGGCACTGGTGGCATTTAAGCCTTGATCGACGCGGTCTAGACCATCAACGCATCAACTGGCACCTCGCGAACAAGATGGCGCTTGATCATCGTGTTGCGCCATATTCGCGGGGCTCCCCAGCGCCGTACTGTGCCCTACTCTCAACACCAACAGCAATACACGGCTCTGCTCTCTAGTACTGTGTCCTTTTGAGTGCTCCTTGTCCAATACGGCGTCACAACCCTTATTCGATGCCTTTCTACTCCTGAGCCCTGACTCGCTCGATCTCGTATCTTTTCCTCTGGCAGACTGACGTGCTTGACGACCACATTCTTTACAGGGAACAAACAGCCAACGAACGGCATCCTGCCACATGCTTCTAATCCATCGGGTCCAGAACAATGGGAACTTCCGACCCATAAAAGGCTGAAACGTTTTTGTTGTGTACCTTCCCCTCTTCCTCCGTCTCCTTCTCGCTTTTTGGTTGTTCTTTCTGTGCTTGTCCCGCTCGATTTTGCTCTTGCAACACATTCTTTGGCACGAAATCCCTCCCATCTACTATCGCTAGCGATGTTTGCTTCTCTCTCTCTGGGCCTGGCATTACTGCCCTTTGTCGTCGGCAAGACTTGGGACGTTCAGGTCGGCGGTCCCAACGGCGAGCTAACATACACCCCTGAGGCTCTTGTGCGTCTCGTCAATTTCTATCCACTTTCTCTCCTTTGACAAAGGGAACAATGTAGTCTGCCGCTCCTGGCGATAGTGTTGTATTCCATTTTAACCCGAAGGTCCGTCCATTCATCCTTTCAAAGAAAAAAAAGTTTATTCACCCCTTCTTCAGAATGTTCGTCGTTTATCCTTTCAAAAAACTCCAAGTTGATCCGTCCTTTCTAAGCACACAGTCTCGCAATCTGCATTCGCCACTCCCTGTGGGCTGAAAGACGGTGGTTTCCACTCCGGTTTGTGAGTTGGTCGCATTGGATTTCTTCTGCGACATGTTCTGACCTGGGTTCTAGCGTCCCCGTGGCCGCAAACTCGACGGTCGACACCCGACCCACCTTTAGCGGTTTGTAGTTTGAGACTTGACCCCTCAAGCCAACTAACTTTCCCCTTTTATTTTCTAGTATTGGTCAACGATACCACCCCGGTTTGGGTCTACTGTGGACAAGCATCGGGAACACCAGCGAGCCACTGCGGTGCGGTACGCCAATTTTCTTTCTTTCGACAAGAGGGCGACCAAATTGATATCATTCAAAAGGGAATGGTCTTCTCCATCAACTGCCCTTCTGGCGATGCCCCGAACTCGTTCGACAATTTCAAGAAGGCAGCGCTTGCCGTCGGTGCCAGCCTCTCTGCCGCCGCCGCCGCCGCCACCGCCAGCGCGACCGCCACTGACGGCTCTGGAGGGTACGGATACGGCGCTCCCGCCGCGTCCCCTACGGTCACTGCTGCCTACGGCGGAATCACAATTCCTGCTGCCCCGTCTGCCACCGTGGTTACCGTCCCAATCACGGTACGCCCATCCACTAGCTGCCAGTTTTGTTTGATACTGATCTGAGAATTTATTTAGCTTGACTCCAGCTCGACCTGGACAACCGTGTACACTTCCTATGCTGGCTCTCCCGCCGCGACTCCGGTCGCCGCTGCCGGTGCTGTCCACACTGTTGTCGTCGGTGGAGTAGGTAAACTCACCTTCACCCCCGACCACATCTCCGCCGCCCCTCGCGACCAGGTTGTGTTCCAGTTCCAGCAGAAGAAGTTGGTATTCTCTACTGTGGAACGGGCCTTTCTGAACATCCACTTGCCTTTAGCCACTCCGTCATCCAATCCTCCTTTGCGGACCCCTGCAGGAAGCTCAACATCGACAACTCCTCTGCCCCCGCTGGTTTCAACTCGGGCTTCTTCCCGGTTGACAACACCACTACCGACTTCCCTACGTACACCATCACGGTCAACGACACTGCACCGATCTGGGCGTACTGCGGACAGAAGCTTCCTTCGAGCCACTGCGGCGCCGGAATGTAAGTAATTTATCATTTCGTCTGATATTTCGTTAACTTTTTGGTCGATGCAGGGTGTTCGCCGTCAACGCCGTTGACGATGGCCCGAGAAACTTCACCGCGTTCCAGAACGTTGCCGAGGTCCTCAATGGTACCATTGCGGGCGCTATCGCAGCCCCGAGTGCGACAGGATCAACAACCGGTACAACTGGTGGTGCACTCTCGGTCCGTGTCAGCGGTGGTGCCGGTGCTGTCGTCGCGCTCATCGCGATTGCTGCTTCCCTGCTCTGAGTGTTCTACGCTCGCCTCACGCCTCATGAACAATTGGTCTTGATGACACGACGATAAATACATACCCGGTCCTAGTGACCTATTTGTGTTATACGCGCTAGCCACAGATAACACATTTTTCTTCTTCGTCGGTGTTTTGATCATGAGTGCAAGTCCATGTTGGTACCTAGAAGTTTCACTGGCAGCGAAAGATGATTGAGAGATCATCGAAGCATCGCACGCAGGCCTAAGCTCGTTACCAGCGTGAGTTTCTGAAGACAGTCGTTCAGATCACGTATACTATAGAGGACGAATACAAGCGAGTACGAAACATGTCGATCCATCAATAAAATCGTGCAAAAGAAATCCTCGGAACCCCTTCAGTACTTGCAGTAAAATGGATGAGAAAATTCTGGGCGCCTGACATCGATCCAAATACAAGGTTGACGCGAAAACGGCTTGGATCCAAGTTTCCGCGCGCGCGACACATCACCCATCAAAAATTTCAAACCCCGCGTGTACACGTAAATCCAAGCCGAGCACGGGCGTTCGAACGCGCAATCTTCAAGAGACCAGTTGAATTCACTACAAACAATTACTCTCCCCCCATCGACTCCCTGGCCTTCTTCTCTTTTTTCAGCCGTTTTCTCTCCCTCTTCGCCTCCTCATCCTCCTCGGCAGGGGCCTCCGCTTCAACTGCACCCTCTTTGGCGGCCTTTTTCTCCTTCTTCCTCCGCTTCCGCTCCGCCTCCTCGTCCCCGTCCTCATCTTTAGCGCTGACCATAGAGACGTCAGCATCAAGAACCTCCGACTTGCGCTTCCGCTTTTTCTCTTTGTCCTCTTTTTTCGGGCTCTCCACGTCGGGGGTTGGGACGGCCACTGCTGGTGCTGGATGCAGCGACGGCGGAGGAACCGGCGGCGAGTTGCTGGATATTGTAATCAGTAAATGGGATACGATATGAAGAGTGGACTTGCCTCATCACGGTTGTAGTCGACATAATCACGACTCCACTCTGCGGGGGTGACACCCTTCGAGTTTTTCGCCATGCTTACCGAGTTTGCCGTCCTTGACCATCTTCTTTTTCTGGAGAGCCATCGGACCAAGACCCCAGCGACGAGGGTAGGTGTCGCGCTCCATAATGCACCGCTTGACTTTTGCGACGACACCGTGGTCGCATGTCGCGAGCTCGACGGTGGACATCTGAGCGATGGCGAGCGCAATGGCTTCACCTGGGGAGTTAAAGTTAGGCTGAAAGATAATGTAAGTGGGCGGGAGGACGCGCCTTTGGTGGTCATCAAGACGACTTCCTCGTGAACAGAAATGTCGGCTTCATAGCGCAAAAGACCGGGTATCATGAGTTTGGCGCCGTAGCAAACGGCGTTAACAGCGCTGTCCTTGACGACAATGCGCTTGTAACCGACCATAAGACATTCCAAGGGACGGATAACACGACGCAGGTAAGATTCTACTGAAAAGGTAAGAGGCTGATGGCATGAGAGTAAACTCAATTGAAGCGTACCATCCCGCGTGTTGTCATACATCCACTGAGCATCCATAACGTCGTGCATGGTGACCATGTCGTCGTTCTCCGACATGGCACCACTTCTGACGCGTCGCAGCTCCTGCATATGCCCGCCGACACCCAGTACGAGGCCCAAGTGAACACAGAGTGTACGAATGTACGTGCCCGCCTCGCACGAGACCCAGAATACGGCCAGATTGCGTTTTTCATCGAATTCAAACAATTTTGATTCGTGAATAGTCCGTACACGCAGTTGACGCTTGACGGCCGAAATGAGAGGCGGTCGTTGGAATAGCGCCCCAGTGAGTGTTTGCAGCGCTCGGGGAAGGGCAGCAGGGTTCGGGAGAGCAGCATGCAGCCGCAGTACACACACATATTCTTTACCTGTCGAAAAAGTTAATGAAAGAGGAAGACATATGAAAAAACCTCACTTGCCTGCTCCCTGCTGCGACTTGACCAACCTTGTTGCGCGGTCAATGCACACAATCAGACACCCTGTAACCTTAGGGTCAAGTGTACCACTGTGACCCGTTTTTTCGACCCGCAGTATCCGTCTTAACCATGCAACGACTTCATGTGAAGAAGGATTTGAAGGTTTGTCCAAATTAATCACCCCAGACCTGAAAGTAGCATTAAAAATTGAGACACGACAAAGGTTTCGGGACAGACTTGATGTAGGAGGTGATATCCCGCTTGAGAGGACTGCAGCCATTGGGAATGGGTGTAAAATGGCTGGAACGGACAAGAAGTTTGTCGTAATTTTTTAGAAGGAGGGGCCATTCAGAGGTCTCAAGCTTTGGTACCGCAGACTCTGACTTGATCGCATAGTCGCCGTCTAGCTGGGCCGAGGAAATTTGCTCGCGACTGAGCGTCGGGGCCATGGCGATTTTTGGCAAACTTTTTTGAACGCGATCACTGATGCGTTGTAGCCTGCTTGGCTGCACCGTGTGTCTGAGAAAGCGGCTTATGCGGCAACAGGTCCGATCCTGATGCGGACAGAAACGGGTCAAGAAAACGAAGTCCGATCACAATGCGGATGCCTGCGCAACTACTAAATGTCGAAAACATATCTCTCTACCTTGGCCAGCTATGCACATACACTATCCAGCACCTGGGATTGAGCATGAAATCCCAGTTAGGAGTGGCGTTGCCTTTAACCTTCGCGCTGGCGAGACCCTCACCGTCATTGACCCGCTTGGCTGTCAGGTTTCTGACTTGCTCGCCTTCTCAGCCGCCGACACACGAGAGTATATCTCCTCCGGCAGGACTCTTGACTACGCGTCGCGCATATTCCTCACAGTGCTCAATGTTCTCCGTTGATCTATTGAATCTAACTCTCCTACTGCAGGTCCCAGACCCTTTGTATTCGAATCGCTCAAACATTCTGCTTCGAATTACTGCCGACACTGTACGCCGGCACGACTTTCTGCTCACTCCTTGCAGCAAAGATACTTTCAGGATCATCTACGGCGACGAGGCGCCGCATCGTGGCTGCTTCGGCAACTTCGTCGAGGCCCTCGCGCCATACGGAATAGAGGAAGATGCCATCCCTGTCGCCTTCAACTGCTTCATGAATGTTGTTGTCGACGGGCAGACGGGAGAGTTGCGCGTAGATCCTCCGCTGAGCAAGGCCGGCGACTACATAAGCTTTGTTGCGGAGGTCTCTACCTTCAAAATTACATAAATAAAGCAGCTGCTAAGACTCGATTCTCAGACAGATCTGGTCGTTGGTTTGACGGCGTGCTCGGCCCTCCAGAGCAATGGCGGCTCTTTCAAACCGATTCGATACAGGGTGCAGCAGCAGGAAGGGGCCGTCGAGCGCGCGGAATAGTTAAACACGTTCCCTTGCTCGAACGTTGAAATTTGGAACAAATACACGTGAAGACGACGCGACGCGACGCGTTTATTGGATGCCGTGCTGAACGTTTACCCGAAAATTATCGCTCAGAAGGATACGGAGAGGTCAGAAATCCAGTGTGTCTAATTACAATCAAGCCGATGATTTATTTATTCTAAGAGCTTCTCCTTGCCAAGAACAGACATGGCAAGTTCACTCCAAAGGACTTGCGATTCAGTGAGAGGCTATAATATAGTCAGCTTGAGCGCGGAATGGCGTCGAGTATGCTCACTTTACTACGGAATTGTTGGGCCAGAATTGACGCAAGATGGGTTCGCAAAAATTTGAGTGCGATATTGCTTTTGGGGGAGACTTGATACTTTATTTTGTTGCGATCGATGAACGCGGTGTTGGAGATGAGCTGGGGATTTTGAGCAATGTATTATCGAGAGTAGTTATTGAAGTTTACCTTGAAGTCCGCATCTCCGCACAGCAATGCGATGGCTACATCGTCAACAGGTCCCGTTTCCCAGGCGTACAATTTTTTGGAGTGCCTAACCATTGCTATCAGCGTTGTATAAAACTCGGAAATGAGATCGACATACATGAGCGTGAAATAGGCGAGGTGGTTTACTCCAAAGTCGACCGGGTTCCGTCCAAAGTTGACCGAGGACGGATGGAAAAAGGCCTGTTGGTTGTTGGAAATCGTGCGCATTTGACCATTGTTCAGGGACAGGATTTTGGGATACAAGCCCGCAGTTAGCGCTGCGTTTAACAACGCTACGTTGCTGGCATTTAAATCGAGTTCGGGAGGTACCATCACAAATCGAACGCGATTTCTCCCATATCGTGCCCTGTACTCCCTTATTAAAGGGGGGATAATGGAAGGGGGGTTTCTCTCACCGGCTGAGTTCGCGGGTAAAATTTTTGTCCACTTGAATAAATGCCGAATCGATCAAATAACCCAAGAACTGTTGTCGAAGCTCTTCAATCTGTTGTAGATTCTAGAACGCAATGTCAGAGCCATATCGAGAATCCTACGTGGACTCGATCGAACCTGGTGACTAAGGTAATTGATTCGGCAAAACTCGCGAACAAAGGAGGGATTCGCTCGTCGCCAACTCGCAAAGGCATTGTGGATGGTCAGGAAGTCCGAATTGTCTATCTCGCCGTCAATTTCAAGTCATTGAGGAGTCGGAACGCACCAGTCCGGAAAGCTATCTTGGCTCGATCAGCTTCCTGTTCATGGCCAAAGGGAGACACGAAGGGGGACTTCGCATTGAGCGCCGACGCGATAGTCAGTGCAGGATCTAGACATTTCAAAAGCGCGGCAGTCAAAAGGAATTTCCTATGTTACATGAGTACGACGAGCAGCCAGTGTTCGATCCTTAGTTACCCAAGATGAACATCCGTAGGAAGTTTGCTAAGTAAGCGGCCCAGAGGAGTGATCTCTTCGGACAATGTCAAAGCACCAACCTGGAGAGAAGTGAATAAGATACATGAAGATTGAATGAAGAGACGCACTTCGACCAACATAGCTATTGCACGCTGAACGTTGATGGAAACGGGAGGGTCCAGCGCCCGAGATAAAACATCCTCGATCGTTGTACCAAGCTTCACCTTCATGATTTTGATTCGGAGAGCGAGGTCGGACAGGCTCAGGCGCATCATTTCAGGAAGTGGATGTTCAGCGAACTTGAATGACAATTCAAGACACGAAAAAAGTGCGGGTAAACTACACACCTGAGTATCATGCCTGAGTCTGGTGAAAAGATGGAAGCAGAGGCCATTCTGTACACTGCAGATTTGCTTTATGACGTCGAGGTTAGGGCAGTCGCGAAAAGTACGCACCGACCTGCTCGACCACGTCTCTGGGCGGCATTGCTTCGCGCGACAAAAGTCTCGACTAGACGGCTAATTTGACGCTTTTCATCGAATCTTGTACGGCAATTAGGCAAGAAGAGCGGTGTCATTCTTCAAAATACCTCATCTCTCGGTGCTTCCCTGTGTCAATAACGCAAGTGATGTCGGGTATCGTAATCCCCGTTTCTGCAATATTCGTTGCTGTTACAAGAGTTGATCAGACCAAGAAAAGTTGCAAGCGCAAAAATCCTAACCGATCACGATTTTCCGTATAGTTGGCGGAGGGATGTCAAAGACGGCCCCTTGGTTCTCACTTGAAAGAGTTGAATGCAGGGGATAAATTCTGAAATTGTTGTTTCCGAAAGCGGGGTGCTCTGTCAACATGTCATTCAGGCGTCGAATTTCCCCCATCCCAGGCATGAAAATTAGGATCGCCGCAGAATAGGAGCTGTATTGGGTGTCTTCGAAGCATATCCGTTCCAGAAGGCGTACGATGAGATCGTACGGCACCAGTCGTTCATCCAAAAGATTAATGGTGGCGGTCGTTTTGGCGGAATATCGCTTCTCCAACTTGACATTTTCGTGGACGGGGTCGTCTTCGTCGTCATCTCCAGCTGCGATATCCTCAGACCAATCGGCGCGATTTTTGCTGCGGTAAAATTTGTCGTCTGAGTACGTACAACTCAGTCCAGCTGCGGAAACTAAACAAAAAAGACTTACGACGCCTAGCGTATGGGGAGGTCTCGGTGATCTCCCATTGAGTGAATTGGATTGTGTCTTCGAGGAACTGGACTTCAACTGGGAACGTGCGTCCAGGGACATGAAGCGTCGGACAATTCCCGAAGAACTCCGATATCTTTTCGGCATCGACGGTCGCAGACATCAAAATGACTCTGATAAAACTGATAAACATTTGATGGTATTTCAAATGATGTGAAACTCACTTGAGATCAGCCCGCTCTTGCAAAAGGGACTTGAGGACGATGAGCAAAAAGTCTGACTCGATGGTGCGTTCGTGGACCTAGGGGTAGACTAGTTAGACGCAAGGCGGTAGAAGCAAGACTGCGCACTTCGTCAATGATTATATGCTAACCGCATGTCAGAAGAAGGAAAAAACAGGGAAAAGCCTTTTTCAACGCTCACAGTGATTTCATCGAAGGCAGTACCATGACCGCCTTGACCGCTTCCACCTTCCAACATACGGAGAGCGATACCATTGGTTACAAACGCGAGCCTGATCAACATCCTCAGTAATGGAGGCATATGATCGCAATGTAGGAAAATACTTAGTATTTCTTGACGTATTGCTTTCCAACCGGATCGAGTATCCAACGAGAGATGCCAGTGTTCCAACTGCGTTCGGGGCATCACCCAACTCTCGTGACACACGCTGAGCCAACGAAATGGCCGAAATTCGCCGGGGTTCCGTACAATAGATTTTGCAAGGCTTTCCTCGAGACAGTTGATCTTCGAGGATGAAGGCTGGCACCTGTGTGGATTTTCCGCTGGGCAAGACACGATTAGATTCGTGCACTTGATCTGACGCAAGCAAGCTCACCACCCGGTTTCACCGCTGAGAACGAGGACCTGTGAACTCTCTAGAATCTGGATTATCTCTTGGCGATATTCCGCGATTGGCAAGAGGTTGCGATGAACCTGTGCGAACGATATAGATATAACGAATAACAAACGAACGACGTAAAATTGTACGTACAAGCATCTCCTGATAAGCCGGGCTAGCCTGTCGAGCTCGAAAGCCAGCAGCAATCTGCTCAGATGCGAGATCGTTGACTTGAACGAGCGGTCGGGCCATGGAGCTTGGTTTCGCCTCTGAGAATTGTTTCACGGCCTTGCCGTTAGCCTAGTGCACCGTGAATAGAAAGGTTGGTAAGAAGGTGAAAGAAACATACTTTATGTTCCAAATCTACTTTGGGCTCGATAATGGAACGCAACTTTGCCCATACTCCTCTGTTGAGAGCATTCGTCTTGGTTTTTCGGTCGAGCTCTAATTCTTCCCAGAGATCTCGATAAACGGCTGGAAGTAACCTAAAGAAAGTCTGGCCACCGGAAGGAGCTGGCACAGTGAATGCGTCACGGGAGGGAAATGTAAGCTCATGCAACGCGATTGTGGCAATGTACTGCTCGGCTTGCGCCTCGTCGTGACATGCAACATCTTCCATGGTCCATTCGTCCATCTTCTTCCCATCCCAGCGAATGCTAACGGCAGCTCTTTTGACACGACTGCTGCCGGATAAGATGGTGTAAGAGATGGCGGCATATCTGTCCGCCTTCGAAACCGTTTCTTTCAGAAGGGTCTTCGGTGTGCGCCCTGACCAATGTTTTGGTAGCGCCATGTCACGGACGGTTACAACGGTTCCTCGGTCAGTGGTCTCAGTGGTGGGCATAGCTTCAAGAGCTTCAAGTAAACCGCCAACGGAATCCTCCATATCTTCATCGAAAATATCCGTTATGGCGACCGGAGTTGCAGGGGCTTGTGGTTGCAACTTCGGAGGCCGCTTTTTAACGAATTTCGGTTGTACAACGGCTGGCGATTCCGAAGTTGTGGAAAGACCTCGAAGTCTCGCTTGTAAAGCAATTGCATCAGCCTTCTCGCGCTCAGCTCGGTAAAGCGCTTCGGCCTCCTTTTCGTCGAAGAAATAGTTGTTCCTGGTTTTCGTGAGGCGCGCGCGAAGATCCTGCAGCTGCGAAGAGTCGGTTTTGTCTCCCGGAGGTCTATTTGATGTCAAATCCGCGATCTTCAACTTGAGGTTGACATATTCAAGATTGGCGTCCTCGGTATCGAAGTCGTTGCTAGAGTCGGCGGAAGAGTTTGACTCTCGATCGACATGTTTGAGGACGTGGGCTTTCATAATGGCATGATTCCACTCAGGCTCGTTTTCGGTCGGATGGGGCGACGTCTGCGGCCTGAAAGGAATGAAAGTGGGCGCATTGGCATCAAGGCGCGAGGGTGTGGTCGGGGTAGGAGTGGGCAAAGGCGGTGGATGAGCCAGAAACTGCGACGGGGTTCTGGGGGTAGAGGGGATCCGTGATGACCTTGGAGTGCGAGGCTCTGTTGGTTCAGGGACATCTACAGGTTCGTTAGTATTGAGAGGAAGATAAAAGGAGAACGATGATACTTTTATCTTCTAACTCTTCTTCCGTACAGTGCAGGTAGAGCTGGAGAAGGACAACACAACATATAGATAAATTCAAGAAAAGAAGAGCAAGTTCGTACCCAATCGTATGCCTCGTCAAGATCCACACCTTTTATCGCTCGCAAGCACTCCGCCACTCTCTCTTCCGTGAAACCGATTCGGCGAAGCACGCCATATGTGATCCCAAGCTTTCCGATTGCTTTGTCCTCGCTCTCCTCGAGCGGTTTTCTCCCTTCGGTATCAAATTCCAACACCAAATTGAGAATTCGCTCCGTGAGGACAGGATCCAGGTTGAGTCGAGGGAGGGTCTTAGAATAGCGTCTATCCAACTCAATGGCCTACAGTGTGGTTTCAGTACGAAACTTGAGCGAAAACCGACGCAGTATGCATACCTTGACAGATCTGAGGATAGGTCAAATTTTGTAAAGAAAGAAAGCTGAAAGAAGCTTGCCTCGAAATTTCCTGGGTCATCTTGTCTTGTTTTGAGTCGACCAAATTTTGAAGCGACTGCTCCTCAACCTTTTCGGGGTCAAATTCGTCGGTGGCCGCCTGCGTCACGACGCCAGTGGTAACCAGTCCATCCTCGACCCCCGACTTCTCCTCCTCAGCTGCGCTGCTGGAATGGCTGTCGACCTCCGCCTTGTCGTCGAGAACGACTTTCTTCGGCACCGAGGTGGTGGCAAAGCCGCGCACGACCGGCTTCAGCTGGCTCTTCTTCTTCTTGGCCATCTCAACGGCTACACAAAATGCTCCGACTCCCTGAAAAGGTCGTGCTCTCGTGGATTAGTTCGTGTCCCGTTCAGTGGCTTGATTAAGACGTGTGGTAAAATATCGCGTCCCCCTTGACCCTCTATGCAAATCGTCCTTTACTCAAAGCGGTGTATGGCGGTCGTACGAGTTCCTGTCTAGAGTGAATAGTTTGTAGGAGCATGGAGAGTCGATGAAAGAGCGTGTCACGGCGACGAGTCACAGAAATGTCCCCGAAGGATCCTCAGTGGAAATGTGCACTAGGGTTATACAAGCTACTGTTACATATCATAATGCATGTCTACCATTGCAGAGAAGTAATGTATTGAATTGAAGAACGAGCACCAAAAATTGAAAAGACTATAGGGGAGTTAAATCTTCGGCCATTCCAGCCTTCTTTTTGCCAGGCTTGCGTCCGCGAGGCGCGCCTGTTGGCTTGCGCTTCTTTCCGCGCGTAGAGGTCGTGACCGGGGCACCAGTTTCGTCGTCGACGACGTCGGCACCCAAACTGGGATTCGGACCGGAATGACCGAAAAAGTCATCTCCATCTCCCTCTTCGTTCCATAGATCGCGGGCAGCGGCGTCGCCCGTTGGTTTCAGGGAGTCCTGAACAGAGGAGGGCGCGGTGGTGTCCAAGGTTGCAAGTTGCTCATCATTTAAGAGGAGTTGCATGATCTCGCTGGGTTTGGCCACCTCAGTGAAGTTTTTGGTGCCGACAACGATATCTTGAACCTGTTCACAGTTAACAACTGCCGAAACAAATAGATAAATACTTACATCTTTCTTGACGCGTGCCATTTGAACGATGCGCTCGTCGATTGTGCCTCGCGTAATAAGTCGATACACCGTCACCTGCCGCGTCTGACCCAAACGATGTGCGCGATCCATAGCCTGAGCGTCGTTGGAAGGATTCCAATCATGGTCGTAGAAGACTACAGTATCTGCGGCAGTCAAATTGATACCGAGACCGCCTGCACGCGTACTGAGCAAGAACACAAAGATATCCGGTCTAAGAAGACAAAGTAAGCAAGTATCGTTCAAAGAAAGCGGTAAAGTACCGACCTTGTTTGCCAGTCAATCACCATATCACGACGATCTTCTAGCTTGGACGACCCATCGAGACGAAGATACTTGTATTGACGATATATCAAGTACTCCTCCATGAGGTCCATCATACGGGTCATCTGGAAGTAGACCAGCACGCGATGGTCACCCGTTTTCAGCTCTTGGAGCAAAGTGTCAAGGCGGGCAAGCTTCGCAGAGTCATAGATCAATCGTTTGGCCTCGGGAACCTGCATCGTCGACAAAGGCAGCTGATCGGAAGCCGAGTTCCCGATGAGGCCAACGGGGGAGAGACCAGACATGAGGGTCCGATATCTGTTGCACGCATCCTCGGAGTCTCGCAACTCCGGGGACAGACCGTAGAGCGCAAGTGTTTCTAGAGGTCCGTCGAGCAATTGAGCCTGAGAGTCGAGGAAAGTCCGATCACTGCAATGGAGCGAAATGACAGGTGCGACCGCGGGAGGCACAAACCACTTCAACTCGGGTCGCGACAGGCAAGACTCCGCCCAAGCGGACTTTGAGATCGAGCGGACGTCTGGCAAACCCTCTGCGCCGTTCAGATATCGGAGGCGGGACGTTAGCATAGGTATTTGAAAAGCAGTACGTGAGTGATATGCCGCGAACGTGGGATCCCTGGGAATAGTCAATACCTGGGCATCGAATCGCGAACAACAATTCTTACGAGGAGTAGGGAGCCGTATCAGCCGCATAGGCTTCATCGTGAACTGCTGAGAGTCTCCGACTGATCACGGGTGACAAATGAAGAACGTGAGCTTCTTTTGCTGACGAGTCCAAAAATCGCAAAAATGAGAACGAAGAAGAAGCTGGAGAACGCTGTCAATTCGATTTTCGAGGAGACGGAATGTGAAAAAAGACTTGCTTTCGTTGTACATTGACTTGTGAATCCAGTCCGTTGTCCAGATATTCATAAGCTTGCTCAAGCAGCTGCTTTGCGAGGCGGAGCTTGGATTTTTAGACGGTACGTTCAGGAGGCCTCCATCCTGGTACATCAATTCTGGGATCGTGAACTCGATGGGGTTGCGCGTTGAATACGGGAGCAACACAAAGTCGCCCTCTCGCATGAGCGGCCCTGACCGACCAAATCGGGAGAAGGAGAAGGGAGCCACCACGTCTGCGCGTTCGAAGAGTTCCGGATGATTGCAGACCTTGCGGAACTGCATGACCAAGTTCATCAATGAACGAGCTGAATCGACATCTCCAATGTTCGCGGCCTTTGCCAGCAAGTCTGCAACCGAGACGTTGGCAAGCAGGGCCTTGTAAAGTGATCGCTGCCGAGCACTCAAGTCCACATAAATGTCCTTTTCGATCTATGATGAAGGCTGAGTGGAAAGCTCAAGAACGTCGGATGCAGTCTCCTACCTTCTCGCTGAGCTCATTTTGAACATGACGCTTCACTCGTCTGAGCATGAACGGCTTGAGGATCATGTGCAATCGGCGCAGCTGGTGCTCGTTGAGTTTACTCCCTTTGTTTTCCGCAGCATTTTCAATGTCCTTGGAAAACCATTCGTTGAACTCGTCGTGCGAGTCGAACAAACTAGGCATGATGAAATGCAACAGAGCCCATAATTCTGTTCCGGTTTCAGAGCTAGGATTAACACCGAAATGAATCGTAAAGACCTTGCATAGAATTTTGGATGGGGGTTCCGGTAAGGAGCAGTCGATTGCGGCAATGGAATCCGAGCAACGTCTTCCACCGAACACTGGACGAGTTTTTGATGTTTTGCGCCTCATCAAGGATCATGTATTGCCAGTTGACCCTCTGGAAGTATTGCTGATCCTGCGTGACCTGTAGTGGATAGTGGACGTCAGCTTAGATGAGCCGCCATGTGAAAAAGTAAACGCGCCAGTTGGTAACTCGTAATCAGGATATGGAACGGAGCATCTTTATTGTAGGTGATCTCCTTCTTGCTCCAAAATTTCCGCAGCGTGGCTCGATCCTTCACGTTGCCCCAGTAAGGCAACGCCTTTAGCCCAGGGACGAAGCGGGTGATTTCCTGCTGCCAATTATGCAACGTTGACGCAGGAGCCACCACGAGGAAAGGACCCCAGATGTCGTGGGTCTCCGCAAGGTACGATAGCAGTGAAATGGATTGAACGGTCTAGTGCACAGTTCAGTAAAAATAGGTTCAAATGGGTGGAAATGTACCTTGCCGAGACCCATCTCGTCTGCGAGAATGCCGTTGATTCCCTGCTCATAGAGCGTCGCTAACCAATTTAATCCCTTCAGTTGATACTCCTTGAGCTGGGCCATCAGCATCTTGGGTTGCCCGATCGTCAATGGGCCGCTCAGCGACGTGGGATTTTGGAAATTCAGCTCATCCGAATCCACTACCAGAAACCGTTAGCGGAGGGGCAAGGACGAGTAGAGCGGACCTACGATCAACAAGAGGAGCTCCCGCCTCAGGCTCCATTGATTCATCCTTGGCGTCGTGGATGTGTGCTTGCGCCTTGGCGAGCTGGAGCGCCTCATTTGTCTTGCGTTCCAAAGCTGCCTGAGCATCAAACTGCTGAGCGCGCTGCTTAGCTAGTGATACCGCCTCCTGCGCATTGTGGCGGGCGTGCAGATGCAAATTTCGTTGATCGTCTGAATAAAATTAAGGTTATAACAGGTCTCAGAGAAAGACGCGGGCAGACCTTCGTCGAAATTAATGTCGCGTAGCGCACCGGGCTCGTCCTCGATATTGGCACCAGCGGGAACAGCGGAGGCATCGTCGTCTCCTTCAACCTCCGCAGCTTGAACGTGCACATCAGTGAAGTTTCATGATCAAGAAGAACACCAAGCTCACTTTTGAGTTTGCTTCCAACAAAATGACTGTAGAGTTCCGTCTGGCTGATAAGGAACTCGAGCTTCCGAGCCTGTCTGGCCGCCTCCCGCTTCTCCTCTTCAAGCTTGAGCCGGTCCATAGCCTCCTTATGTTCGCGCTTGCGCACATCTCTCTCCTCCCGCTCATTTTTCTTCCAGAAGACCTGCATTTCGCGCATCAAACGTTTAGCCTTGGTTTGCGTATCCTTTGCCGTCTTGTTCGTTTTCGCGAACGGCTTCCGCGCCTGTACGGATACGACTTTGGCGAGACGTTCCGCTTGATTCATCTTTGCATTATAACCTAGGACGTGGTACTTGTACACCTACGCTCGGAAATTAGCATTGAAGGATGAAGGGGCTCAAAGCACTTGCCTTCGCGACCTCTCTTCTCGCGATATTTGTCCATACTTTCCGTTGCGATTCTTCCAGGGTCTTGAGCCGCTTAACCATAACACCGTCGTCGACCTTTTTAGCCTTTTTAAGTGGCGGTATTGGCTCGTCCAGCTCGAAGTAGAATGGAACCATCAGCGTGGGAGAGGGGGGCCGAGACAGTACAGGTGCGATGTCACTCGCTACAGACGGCGCCTGGGAGGTAAGGTCAACCTCAATCTCCGAACCAAGACCCTTCTTCTTGGGGCCAGGTTTTCTGCGCCCGGCCGGAGGTTTTGACGGAATGGCATACCCGTTACGCATTGACGGCGGCGATTTTGGGGGCAAGACAGGCGGCAGATTCCATTCGCTAGCCCCAGCCGGAACCCAATTGGTAGCCCTAACCATACTGATGTCGTCCGCAATCATAACGGGAGCGTCGTCGATCGGGCCGCCAACTTTACGCTTTTTAGCGGGTCTCCCGCGCTTTGGAGGTTCGCCATCACTGCTGGCATCGGAAAGAACACCAGATGCGACGCGTTTTTGCACCTCTTTCCCCTTGCCTTTGTTCGAGTGACCGGGGTACACTGGAGGCGGCGCAGCAGGAGGGAGATCTCTGACAGACGACGTGTAGCCCTCGAATTCATGCAGACCGTCATTGAAGCGGCGGGGTGGCTCATACCCGCCGTTATCTACGCTGTAGTCGTAGTCGCTTGGTGGGGACACGGCGCGAGAATCATCTTCAGCGAGCTGTCCGCGGTTCACGCTGGACATCTTGGCAGCATAGTGGTGCGACATGGATTGCGCGACGGTCGAGTTGCGCTCCTAGGCGCGTCCGAGTCAAATTCTGTCAAGAAGAGGGGCCCAAGAGGTCCGCTCACCAGGACACTGGCCTCAAACCACTTTTCAACCTCGTTTTGCCGCTTCTGCGTCTCGAGTATATAGTCACTCAGCTCCTCAATCCACACATCTTCGCAGTCTTCGAGATCAGAGGACGCCAGCTGGGATTCGTCGGCAAGGCGAGTCCTGTAATGGGATACCCGTTTGGGTTCGGCCGAGGCAGTGGCCTCATTAGATGCCGATTTATACGAGATAAACTTGGAGCGGTACATGAGCACAAAGCCAGACTGGAGATATGGGACTCACGCGTCGTTGTGTGGGCGCGCTGTACTCAATATCATCATCCCTGCGGCGTTTGTCACCGTCCGCCGCCCGAGGGTCATTCGGAGCCCAATCGGGCGGATACTGATAACCCGCTGGGGGCTGAAAAGTCTTCTCTCCGTAGGGCTGGAGTGGCTGCGGGGACTCTGGAGGGTATCTCGGGGGAGACGGCCTGCTCGAGGTGGCTGGTGAATCGACGTGAATGCCGCGAGGGGGCGCATAGGAAGACAGGGCCGATGAGGGTTCATCGTTGAGGATGCGACTGAGAGACATGACACGTCGATTAGTCGCTGGACGGCCTCGTGGGATCTATGGACTGAGACGTCGCCGACGACGAGGAAGACGACGAGGAAGACGACGATGAGAGCAGGGGCGAAGACGACGAGAAAGATAGTGGACAAAGAAGAAAGACGGGGAGGAAAGCTGAAAGGGAATGAAACGTCGCCAAATCCGTCGAAAGGCGTCCCATCAGGACCAAAAGGTTCGACATCGACTTTTAAATACACCCTACTCGGCCCCGGCCACAACACTCAACGACCTTACATGTCCCATTCTATCCATTTCCACTTTCCCTGCCCACCACAAAGCCCCGCCAGGCGCCTTTTCCCCTCATTACCATTTTTGGTCAATGGACGCCTGGAATCTGAAGCGGACAAGGCTCTGAAAAGGCGCCCTTGCGTCTCGTTTGCCCTCGCATTCGCACTTTTCATGATGAGTTTCTAGGATATCTGCGGTTAAAACCCTTTTTCAAGTCGTCTGAGGAACCATCCCCTGCCGGGGACTCTTTAGGCCTTACGTGACTGATGTATTGGCAGGCATCTCAATTCCATTCGGGCGTCCGTCACACAGAATTGTAAATATTCCTACTCATCCGGGTGCAGCATTAATTCCGGCCGTACTTTGGTGTCGAATTCCTCGGGAGTCAAGAATCCCAGCGACACCGTCGCCTCCTTCAGCGTCGTTCCTTCCTTGTGCGCTTTTTTGGCGCACTTTGCGACGTCTGTCGATCAAATTTAGCACAGCCCGGATTAGGAAAAAAACACACGACATACTGTCGTACCCCAGATGGCTGTTGAGAATCGTCGCAAGCATCAACGAGTCGTTCAGCAGCGTGTTGATCCGTTTTTCGTTCGCCTGGATGCCAACAATGCAGTTCTTTGTCAAGGAGCGCGAGCCTGGAAAATATGCGTCAGCGACCAGTGGACGGGATAAGCTCGCGACATACCATCGGCTAGCAACCGGATGCTTTGCAGGACATTCTTGATGATGACTGGTTTGAAAACATTCAACTGCGGTCCGATATTAGATTAAATCCTATCGCCGTTTTTCGATATTGACGCACCTCGAATTGACCACTGGCACCAGCGATGCTGACGGTGGTCTGGTTGCCCATAACCTGCGCCGCCACCATCGTAATCGCCTCACATTGCGTGGGGTTGACCTTCCCCGGCATGATGCTGCTGCCGGGCTCGTTCTCGGGCAAACTCAGTTCGCCAAATCCACAGCGCGGGCCAGAGCCAAGGTACCGAATGTCGTTGGCAATTTTCATGAGCGAGCATGCGATGACGTTGAGGGCACCGTGAGCCTCTACCAGTGCATCATGGGTAGCCAGAGCTTCAAACTAAGTCCTTGGTTAAGCGGATAGGTCAGAACCAGCATTTAAAATACCTTGTTCGGGGCGGTGATGAATTGGAGACCGGTGATTTTAGACACTTCCGCGGCGACTTTGACGTCGAATCCTTTCTTTGTGTTCAGGCCCTGTGTACACTCGGTTAGATATTGCGCAACTCAATTTTATGGAAGGGACCCACGGTTCCGACAGCAGTTCCACCCTGTGCAAGACAGCTCAAGCGCGGAAGCACATCTTTGACGCGCTCAATTCCGTTCGTCACTTGCTGAACATAGCCACTGAATTCCTGTCCGAGAGTGAGGGGTGTCGCGTCCTGGCGAAAATATCAGCACCCGATATCGTGTTGAGAAAAGAGAATTACCTGGAGATGCGTGCGTCCGATTTTAATAATGTGATCAAACGCCTTAGCCTTGTCATCCAACGCGTCTCGTAATTCTGTCAGAGCAGGGATAAGAGAATTGCTGATCTCGGTAACGGCCGCAACATGCATTGCGGTGGGGAAGCTGGAAACGGGCAGTAAGCATGTGCACCAGAGGAGTAGAGAATTATGAACGTGTCGTTGCTGCTCTGGCTCATGTTGACATGGTCGTTGGGGTGTACGGGCTTCTTGGAGCCGAGCTCGCCGCCAAGAATCTCGATAGCACGGTTCGAAATGACCTTGAAATAACGGTTCAACACCTGGAAAGATTCCACAGAGGCAATGTACGCACCTCGTTGACATTCATGTTACTCTGCGTTCCACTACCAGTCTGGAACACGACCAGCGGGAAGTGATCAATGAGCTTTCCGGAAATAACCTGGCGAGCGTTTAACGGGCGGCGGGAGACCGTAGGGAAACGGCAAACTGACATCGTCGGCGGCCTCCTGGATGGCCGCGCCGATCTTTGGGTCCATTCCGTATGTGACATTGACAACAGACGCAGCCTTCTTCAGGACACCGAAGGCCTTGATTAGGGGGGGTGGGAGGCGCTCAGTGGGCCCGCCAATGTCGAAGTTCTGCAGGGATCTAAGGAGATTAATGCTCGTTCGCGACTATATTCATTGGCGCCGCTCACCGCTGCGTCTGGGCCCCCCAGTAACGATCCGCAGGGACCTGTAGCTCGCCAAACGTATCTTTTTCAACTCGGAATTGCTGGTTCGCCTGCAGAAATGTGTTACTTGAACGTCGACGCAGAGCGATGGACTGACCATAAGTAGGGATGTAGCAGAGAAGAGTCGGTGATGCACTCGGTGCTTCAGATTTAAGCAGAGCTTTAAAATCACGTGTAAATGAGCAAAATTGGACTGTGGCGATGTCTACTTGCGTACCTTTGCGTTTGCCAGTCGGGCAGCCACCATAGCCGGCAAGTCTAGAAGAGACACAAAACAAGAAAAAAAGTGTGAAGCGAAACGTTTAACGCGTCAATCCGCCGTACTAATTCGGGAACGGGATCCGGTTTCTCCCGATAAACCATTGCTTCAACCGTCCTAACCTGGTTTCTGTGCCAGCTGAATTTTGGTGTCCGTCGCAAATTTCTTCTTCTTTTTTTAGTGGTGGGCGGCATACAACATACACGCGGCACCCCGACCCTTTGAGCGGTAGTACTGCTACTCACGGCAGCCGGCCCGAACATGGAAATTCACATGAATTCGGCTATTTAAGCCACTGCAACTTTCTCTCCCCGCACTTGCTCCGCACGTCCACAAATTGTACCACAACATGGCCAGCGTCGCGTCCCAAGTCGTTCTTCACCCCGCCGTCTCCCAGGGCATTAAAGTCGGCGCTACAACCCTCGGTAGAGACAAGGTCACATCGAACCCCTTGGCTGGAAGTAAGTGCTAATCGAGATACTTAGGCATACCGCGCTGTCCAGAACTTCGCGCGCTTTTATGCCTGGTATTTGATTTCGCGCGGCGACAAAGTTGACGCTGCCCGTTGGACCGCCCTAAAATCGCATCTTGGAACGGCCAGAAAACGTAGGTCTGGTGATATTAGACTGACCTCTCTCAACGAGTTGATGCACAGTTCTGCGACTCGGGAAACCTATGGAGCATCTGCAAGCCGCTCTACGCGCGGCCCTCACCGCTGCCCCTCCCGCAGAACAAATAACCACCATCGCCCGACAAATTGCGTACTTCATGTACCTGAGTTTTGACATGGTTTCATGGGTAACCGTCGAGCGTGTTATTATATGCGAGCACCCTAACTAATGCAACCCAAGGCTCAATCGATCAAGTTTGCCAATCTGTCCCCAGCAACCGCTACGGCGGTCGGAAAAGCTGGCTAACCGGTCTTGGCTGGCTGGGATCCTCCTGAGCATCGCTCACGCAGCAATCAAGGTAGGCTCGGAAGGTGCACATTTGTAGTGCTCATATAACCACCCATAGACCATGAGACTGACGCGCGAGGCAAGACTTTTACGCGTCCACACGCACACCGAAAAGGAACTTGGTCTTGAGGCCGACCGGGAGGCGAAACTCCGTACCATCGCAACGTCAGTGTCTCTGGAACGGGTCCTCCACGCATCTCATTCCCTTCCACAGAGCTCGTGCTGCAATCCACCACCAATTCATCATTGACGCGCTGGATTTATGGAATCCTGCGACGAGTCTGGGGCTCAGCAACTTGAACGACGGTGTTGTCGGCATATTCGGGTTCGTCTGTTCATTTTTCAGTCCTCCCGTTTGATCAAATTCCTGTAGCCTTATTTCTTCTCTAATGGCTCTCGAGAAACATTGGCATGCAGTTGGCGGGAAGAAATAGAAAGTTCGGATTCTCTGCTGTACAAGTTGAAAACGTAGCCCTAATTTTGCTTTATTGAATACAAATTACCACACTACTCGACATGGTCATGGAGGCGTATTTTGAAGTTTCGCGTTCGCAGCCCGTTGCTCATTCCGTAGCCGCAAAGTACTCTGTGCGTACGCGTTCATACGGCTCCGGCCCCGTACTAAGAGAAATTAGTAGGAAACGCGAGCTGTTCATAGATACATACTATAGAAGCATACACTCCTCCATCTTGTGGAGTTGCCCCCTGCATGCCCATGCAACGGATACTGTCCGTCCGCTAGCGCAGTCCGCAAAAGCTATGTTGTGTTCAAGAGCGAGAAAGAGGGGCGGCAGCAATCCAACCTTTCACGATTTCATGGCATTCCTTCAGGGCGCGTTCCTTTGTAATTTTGAGGAGATTTTCCTCCTCCCGACGCGACAGCGCGTTCATGTTTGTACTCGAGAAAAGAGGGATCAGGCCGCTGTTTACCTACGCTTGCTTCGGGCCGGAGTTCCGTTCTGTTCCTGTTCCGCTTTCTGCTGCCATGTCTCGCGCCACCTGCTCAGCGTTCCGTGCAGCAAAGCGAGTATCTCTCATTCAATATCGTTCTTTGGCCACCGCAGCACCCTCTATTGGCACAAAGACAGCTTTCCGCGATAGTTTAACTGCTGGGCCTTCGCTGGACGACTTTATTTCTGGGGATGCTCCGCCGGACCGAATTGTTCTAGGAAATACACGAGGGTAAGCGGATGCCTTATCTCCACCTCTTATATATCTCAGTTTTCCCAGACCGCGGCTTCCGGCGCATCTTAAGACCGCCATCCCGTCTGGTGAATCCTTTAGCAAAATCAAGAAAGATCTTAGGGGTCTTGGGCTCCACACCGTTTGCGAGGAGGCGCGGTGCCCAAACATTGGTGAATGCTGGGGCGGTAAGCCAGGAGCAACCGAGGCTGAGGGGCGCAATAGTGCGACCGCAACAATCATGGTTCGAACTCGCGCTGCTCTCATTCGTTCATTTACTCAGTCTTTGCCGCGTAGCTGATGGGAGATACATGTACCCGTGGATGCAGATTTTGTGCAGTAAAGACGTCGCGCGCGCCTCCGCCGTTGGATCCGCACGAGCCCGAGAATACGGCCGAGGCTATTAGCCGGTGGGGGTTAGGATACATTGTGTTAACGAGCGTTAACCGTGATGGTTTGTTTTTTCGCTACCCAGTGCCTTTAGACACTGAACTTGGTTTTGGATACAGATCTTGCTGACGGAGGCGCCCATCACTTTGCAGAGACCATTCGCAAGATCAAGCAGAAGTAGGAGTTCGTTCCAACTTCTCTATCTTTGTCTCATCTTGTTGTAGGGCGCCCCAAATACTCGTCGAAGCACTGACTGGAGACTTTTGGGGAGATCTCAACAACGTCTCCGTGGTGGCAAAGTCCGGCCTCGATGTTTACGCACACAATATCGAGACTGTTGAGGAGTTGACGCCATACGTGCGTGACCGCCGGGCGGCCTTCCGGACAACTCTCGCTGTTCTTGAGCATGCCAAGAAGGAGGGTGTTCGAGTTACCAAGAGCAGCATAATGCTTGGTGTCGGTGAGACGGAAGAGCAACTTTTGGCTACCCTTAAGGGTTCGTGCATCCATCTAGTGTTTTCCCTCGACTCACTAGTCTGCTTTCAGAACTCCGCAAAGTCGACGTTGATGTTGTTACCTTTGGCCAATACATGCGACCGACCAAGGGACACATGAAAGTTGACCGGTACGTCGAACCTGCCGAGTTCGATAACTGGAAGAAAGTTGCGGAGGATTTGGGTTTCTTGTACGTGGCTAGCGGACCCCTCGTCCGTAGCAGTTATAAGGTAGGGTTCTATACTGCCCTCGCCGATTGCAACTTAACTGCTTTAGGCCGGGGAGTTTTACATCG
Source organism: Mycena metata (assembly GCA_029378385.1). Taxonomy (NCBI): domain Eukaryota; kingdom Fungi; phylum Basidiomycota; class Agaricomycetes; order Agaricales; family Mycenaceae; genus Mycena; species Mycena metata. Next base: position 1,928,003 of record JARKIB010000001.1, on the reverse strand, counting down.
AGAACGTCCTGCGCGGCAAAGGTGCAGAGAAGCAGGCGAAGACATTACTTGCTACTCACGATTCCACCCATCTGGCCGCGGAAACCTAGACTGCCTTGCTCAAATTATAACACTCTTATATTTGTAGAATAATCTCCTTGATTCAAGAGCGCTATTCACTCTGGCGAAACTACAATGAATTACATAGAAATACAAACAAGACTAAGACCCCGATTTCAATCCTCGTCGTCAGAAATGACAAGCCTATTTTTCCTACGTCGGTTCAGCGACCCCATCAGTCTCCTCGTCTGAATTTTCGCCGTCGGCCTGAGATGCATCTGGAAGATTTTCGTCCATCTCGGAGGACTTGGGGGTCTCTGGCGACGAAGTACCTACTTCCGCATTTTTTCGGTTTGTATCGTGGTTTGGGTTTGGGCCGTGCACGCGGTGACGGGCTTGGGGCAGATTCCTCCACAGGGCGGGATCCAAACACGTCAGCTTCAACACCACCTTCTTGATCCTCGCCCTCCGCTGCCGCCTCCCCGCCCCTACGCTTCTTTTTCCGCTTCTCGCCCCCCGGCGCGACCTTCTTTTTCCGCTTCTTTGTGCCCGTCGGCAGCATTGTTGCGACCTTCCCCGTCTCTCCTGCTGTCTTCTCCGCCCGCTCCCGTATCTCTTTCTCCTTCTCTAGGAACGTGTCAATATCACCATACTCCTCAGTCGCTGTCCTCGATGAACTGCGCCGACTTGTACGCCTGCTGCTGCTTCTCCTTGGCTTTGACCTTTGCCTGCGCGCGCTCTCTCGCCTTCTTCTCACTCTTCTCCTTCCTCTTCTGCTCCCTCTCCTTCTTTCTTTTGTCGCTTCCGTTCCGCGCGCGCCTCCGCATCCTCTCCCTCGGCCTCTCCACCGCTTGCACTTGCCTCCCCATCAGACCCGTCGGATCCTCCCGCGTGCGATCCATCCTCATCCGACGAATGACGACCTCGCGCGCCTCCTCTTCGTCGTCTTTGTCAACAAGTCTCCCGCCTTCTTCCCCTCGAGGTTTATCGGCGTTGCAACAAACTGCTCGATAACCTTCAGCGTGCGCCGCAGATCGGCTGGCGGCACATCCGCGTCGACCGGACCACTCCAGCTCCGACGCGTCCAGCTCTGCGAGGTGATTGATATTAGATTAGCTTCAAGTTGGATTGAGCAGCCGACCTTCAGGCATAAGTGTGAATTTCGCGAGTCGCCAGAGAAGCTTGAGTCGGGGGTTCCGCGACGCGGCATTCGCCTCCTCGTCGTCCGCGTACGGGATCACTGCCACGGCCCGTTAGTATCTCCTAAGAACGACGCACAAGAAAGATTAGCAGGACGTACAGAAATTAGCCATCTTCTCGCGCATCTCTGCCGACGGAGTCTCCAACTTTTCCGCCATCCGCTTCGCTAACACCTCGTCGTCAGTCGTCATCCTCCTCCACGTTGGGAGCCCCGCTCTCTGCTTTCGCTCGCGCTGCCTCCGCCTCCAAGTCACTTGCGACTTTCTCCCATTGCTTGAGCACGGTGTTGAGGATCTGCGGGAGCGCGTGAGCCTTCATTCCTCACATGCCCAAAACAAGGCTCGCCCCCAAGGCAGGTAAACATGGGAAAGAAAACTCACATCTACTGTCCAATCAACCCTATTCCCCTCGCCCGCCTCCTGCAGCGCCTTGATCGCAATCCCCATCTGCTCACTCCAGGAATAGCCCCGCTTCACCTGCACCTCCGCCGCACCCGAACCACCCTTACGCTCGCGCGTGTTGGCGCTGCCCTTGGGGGGCGGCTCCCACGAGGAGAACGCCTTCCATTGGCCCCGGTTTTTTGGGAAAAACGCCTATGATGGAGGGTTAAATCATGATGAAGACCAAGGGGGAACAGGTTGAAAACAGGGAACACAGATCTCAAAAAAAACGAATTGTAAGGAACTCACCTCGACCGCCAAGAACGGTTCCTCCTCCAACGCCTTGAAGAACTTGCGCAGGACATAGTTGACGAGCGAAACCATATCACGGTGCGGCTGGTCCCGCGGAAAGGACTTTGCGCGGCGAGGATGGTCTGAAAGAGGTAGAGGGTCGAGACCTGCGTGCATGTAGCTTAGTGCGTTGTGCGCAAAGGAGACGAAAAAATGGATAAGGAAGGGTGGAAACAAAACGCACATTGAAAAAGAGTCCCTCCGCCTTGGCTCTTACTGCAACGCGATGCAGTAAACTCACAACGCGCTTCAGCGCCTCCGGGTCGTTCCCCAACTCCTGGAAGCGCCCAAGCTGCAGGAGGAGCGCCCGCGTAATTTCTGCGGTGGCGAATTTCTACTTCTTGCTGAGCAATCGAGCTAGTGGTAAGAGCAAGAACCCACCATTTCAAACGCCTCCAACGAAAACGTTGTCTCTCTTGCCTCCTGCCGCCGTTTCCTCTCCTCTTCGTCATCCTCTTCGTCGTCCCCGTTCTTCTTCTTTCCCCCGCGCTTACGCGCCCTCCTCACATACACCGCCTCACCTCCTCCTGCACTCGCTCTTTCCAGCATCCTCACAACCGCATAGGCAAAATGCACCGCCGCGTTCAAGAACGCGGGGCCCCTTCCCGTAGCTGAGACGGCGCTGCACGCGCGGAGGCACTCGAGCGCCATATCGAGCGGCGCGCCGGCGTAGATGAGCTGTGTGGTGAGTGTTTGTGCGGCGTCCGCGTCTGCTTCGTCCGCGAGGGAGGTGGGAGCCACGATGGCGTCGAGGAGGAGGAGGATTTGCGTGAGGCAGGACATGCCGGTCTGGAGGGTCGTCCAGGATTTGGGCTGCAGTCATTTGTCAAGAGTGTAATTTAGGGATAGGGAGACTGTGGACAAACCTTATCCTCCGACGCCTCGCGCATGCGGCGGAGCACCCACGACACGAAACCACTTTCCGCGGCCTGCGCCCACACGCCCGAACTCAGGTTTCTGTTGCGCCTTCTCCTTCTCCTTCTCCTTTCCTTTATCTTTGGCGGTCTCTTTCACCGCCTTCCCCTCCATCAGGAAGAAAGCCACCGTCCATCTTACAACCGACATCAGCCACACTCCAACGCGGTCGCCGACTGCCCATGACCTCTCCATCTTAATATCCTTCAGCAAGCTCGCCAAAAATGTGTTGAAAGCGCCCTCCTTCAAAAGAGCAGAAGCGAGATCGCGCAAAACAGCGCGCGCTTCAAGCGTCAGGTCGTCTGCCAGAGCCGCCTCGGTGTCGGCCGCCGGGCGTTTGCGCACGGCGCGCTTGCCCGCGTCGAGGAGGAGGGGCGTGGGCGCGGTGGTATGGACGAGAGCTTTGGCAGTAGGTTTGGGTTTGGGTTTGGTTTGGGAGCCGTCAGGGTTCGAAGCGACATTGACATCGTGAGGGACGGCCGGTCTGACTTGAACGGTGATGGTTGTGCCGAAACGCGAGTGGCGGCTTGTCGGTGGTGGAGCAGCGCGGGCTTCCAATGCGAGCAGGCGCTGGAGGGCAGGCTATGATGGTGCGTTGTGAGATCAGATTTGTTACAGCGAGAGGACGCGTACCTTGGGCTGCTCCAGGAGCTTAATCGGGGCCGTCCCCCGGAACAGCAGAAAGAGAATCTCGAGTACGAGGGTGTTCCAGCTGGCAAGAAGCGGATCTCCATCTGCGTTGGCGGCTGCTGTTAGCAATAAGTTTGTGAGATGCGTCTCCTCGAGTGCCCGAACCAATCGCGACTGGAGGCCTTCCGAGTCACGAATCGCAGCGAGATTGCGCACAATGTGCAAGACGAGGCCTGCGACCTGATTATCGCGCAGACTCCGTTCCCTCGGCAACTTGGCCAGCGGGGGCAGCAAAAGTCCCAAAGAGCGCGGTCATGACGGCTGGCTGGAGGATGGTCGCCTTGTAATGTTGGTGCGCTTGCTTGAGCTGCGTAAAGTCGGCCTGTTCGCCGGGGTCGAGTTCTGCGAGCTCCTCCGCGATGTCGATGGGCCAAGTCATCGCGGAGATGAGGTCCGCGCACGAAATAGCGCGCTTGTCCTCCACCTTGACCGGTTCCTGCAGTCTGCAGCAAGATCGGGATGAGGTCGTTTGGAAGGACGCGCTTTTCCCACAAAATACGGGCTACGGTGCGCTCGTCGTCCGTGTCGTCCTTGCGCCATAGCTTTTTGAGGTCTTTGAGGCAGCCACTGACTTCGTCTCCCATGCGATATGTGCCGGCTTCGTAGCCACCGAGCGCGTCAACGACGCGACCAATAACGGGCTCGAAGAGTATTCGGCGCGGATTCAGAGGTTTCTTGGTTATGGGGTCGCGCGGAACCTCTTGGATGTCTTGCTCCTCGTCGCTGCCACTACTCTCATTGTCGGACATGTTGGGATTGTATCGCGTCTGGAAGCGCGTCGTGGCTCAGCGATGGTGGGAGGAGAGACGCGACTGACGCGTGACATAACGCGCACATGAGCATTGATGGCCGACGCAGCCGATTCAGGAGCTTGCCAGTTGCCGGCAATCCCCGACTTCGAAACTTGTACACACAAAAAAGTCGACTTTCGCCATCTCCTCAAAATGGTGCGCCTGCATACGCTCGTTGGCGTCGAGTTCTCACTGACCAGCTGTCCAGGATTCATCCAAAGCCCCCGTTAAACTCGCTACCGTCATCAAGGTCATTTTCTGCGACCAGCCAAACGTCGCAGGCGTATACTGAAGGAGTCTTTGCAGGTCCTTGGCAGGACTGGATCCCGAGGAGGTGTCACCCAGGTCCGCGTCGAATTCATGGACGACACCACCCGCACAATTATCCGGAACGTGAAGGGCCCCGTCCGCGAAAAAGACATCCTCGCTCTGCTGGAGAGTGAGCGTGAGGCACGGTGCGTCTCCTGCGTTGTCTTTGCTCGTGTCTCGTCTCATTCCCTCTAGGCGGTTGCGTTGACCTGTCTGTACCCATGTATCCGCCATGAATCCACCACATTTCTCTTCGAGGCGCCTGGCTGTCCTCCGTACGGCTTTCTATCGTATGGGTACATGATGTTATGACGCCATATCTATGAGACCATATACTTCAGGGCATACATGTTGTGTGGTCGCTGAAATCGGTGGAAGAACCTCTGTGTGTCGTTGAGTCGTGGATATCGATCGTCCTCCAAGCCTGCACAAATACCGTGCTCTTTGTTCTGTCCAGTACCGATTCAAAAAATGCCGCTCAATGCTGCTTTTGTTACTCTGCTAACCAAAACCTCCTACCTCGCCGGAACTCTCGTGCTAGACAATGGAATCAAGGATACCCAGTCCAAATACCCTCTCGTCGTGATGGTGACTCCAGAATTCCCCCAAGAGGGTCGGGACGTTCTCGAAAAACGCGGAATCGATATGATAGACATACAATCCTTACAGCCCGAGGACGGTGTCCACACTCTTGCTGCTGCCGACGAACGGTTCCGCGACACCTTGGACCAAGCTCCGGTAAGCGATCTCTCGGATGCTCTACTCTGTGTGTACTGATATTCCTGCAGAGCTTTTGAGCTCGTACAGTTCGACGTATCACCACCATAACATTTCCCCGATTCAATCTGATTTACTCAAGTGTCAGTTTAGAGAGTCGTCCTTTTGGACTCAGACATGCTCGTCAAGGAAAACATCGACGATTTGATGGAAGGTGACGCTGCCTCCAGGTGGAATTGCGGCTGCCCACGTCTGCGCGTGTAATCCCCGTAAATTCCCGCACTACCCGCCCGACTGGTGACCGACCCTACCGTTTCACGCTGGAGCGAGTGCGCTAATGTATAATTAGGATCCCAGAAAATTGTGCATATTCCGCCGTTTCCGGCCCATCGGGAGCATCGCCTAGTCCCAGCGACCACCCGCGTCCTTATGGCCAGCTCAACTCTGGGACGGTAGTCCTCGAACCATCCATCGAACTTGCCAAGAGCTTGTATCATGTCCTTGCAACCGACGCGCGCGTTCCTACTTGGAGTTTCCCGGACCAGGATCTTCTGACCGCAGTCTTCCATGGAAAGTGGACTGCCATTCCCTGGTACTACAACGCAGTTGAGAACCCTGCGTACTATCCACGTCCCGGTGTGGGACGACAAGGTCGCTCGCTGTGTACACTATATTCTGGCAGAGAAACCCTGGCAAGTAAGGGAGTCCAAAGAGTTTGAAGTCGTGAACAGTTGGTGGTGGGCCCAGTACGATAAGGTATGCGCCAAGTTGCAGGCTGAGGATGTAGAAGGATGGAAGCTGGTTACTTCGACAGTCGCGCCCTGATACACTAGAGATACATTTAGATCTGACCATCTACGCCCGCCACGAAACATAAACTTCATCCGTGCGAAATCTAGAATCTGCATTTAGTGATGGAAAGAAAAAGAAAAAAGAAAAAAAAGTACCGTTGAGTACAGGTGCTCTTCGACAGCGGTGTTTCGAAACCCATGCGAAAGCTGAGCAGGCCAGCGTGGGCAATCATGATTCCGTTGTCGATACAGAAACTTCAAGCTGTAATGAGCGAAATAAAGTAGATCGAAATGTTAGAGTTACCGCTCATCTGTAGCGAAGACCTTGCCGCCCCGTTCGTGGGCCATAATCCCCATCATCTCCTGGAGCCGCTCATTCGCTGTAAAATTAGATATCAACTAGACAATCGGGATGAATAGTCGATTGCCTACAGCCGACACCTCCAACAATGAGAACTTCCTTGCTCCCGATGTGAGCCATCGCCCGCTCCGTAATCTCGACCAGCATTGCATAAATGGTTTCCTGGAGGGAGTAACACAAATCCGCGGGCGTGATGATATCTTCGTCGTTAGGATTTCTCGGCAGGCCGTCTGACCGAAACCGTTTGTCGAGGGTATACGCTTCAATCGACGTGAGGATTCCCGAGAAACTAACATCCATGCCTTTGGTAGTGTATGGCAGTGGGACGAGTCGTTTGCCTCTGCAATGAAGCAATTAGATTTAGAAAAACAGCTGCGCAAATTGAAAAACACTTTTTCGCCTCCTGCTCGATGTTATACCCTGGAGCGGGGTCATTGCTCAAGTCAATCACTCTAGCAAATCGATCGAGGCAGTTCCCAATAGCAATGTCCAGGGTCTCGCCGAAAATTCGGTAGCACTGTCGCGAATACGCGATTACCTGCGTGTTCCCGCCCGAAACATATAGCACGATGGGATTCTGTGCGCCAGTAATTTCGCGCCCCATTTCGATATCTGCTCCTTGAGATTAAGTTTCGACTCTCAGCTGTCTTGGGCAACGTACGGCCGACGCAATGATTTACGCCAACAAGCGGTTTATCGAACAGAAGCGACAGTGTACGGGCGACCAAAGCGACCGACTGGAGGGGTCCGCCCATACCAGGGCCTCAAGACAAGGGGGTAAACGGATGATTGAATCTACAACAGACGCGATACCTTTGGTATAGCAGATACAATCGAGATCATGCATAGAAACTTCAGCCTTGACTAGACATTCTTTGATGATTTTTAGAGCCCATTCGCGGTGGTGGAGTGCAGTGTCGCGAGGCTGAAATCCTTCCCCGGGAGGCGTAATGTACGTGTGCCGAACATTAGATAGAACAGAGGTAGCACCGTCTTCAAAATGCTTGATCACGCCCGCTCCGAACTTGTTAGCAGACCCTTCCAGTCCCAAGGCCAAGTAGGGTCGATCTGCATCCAATTAGCTTATGATCTCTCCGCTTTGTGATTTCCAACCAGGATTCTTGAGAGGGACCTTCCGAACGCGTCCAGGCATGATAGAGTTGGTCCAAGCGGAAGTTGATTGATCACGTAAACGACGTTTCCTTTTCCTCCATCCGACCTCCATCTGTTCCATTCATTCTGAGTGAAGCTAAGCCGCCCTCGCGCGAATTCTGACTCGCATCTACTGCCTGTTCACCATAAGTCGCCGATCATGCCTTCGGATCCCACATAACCCCACCGGGTTCTGCGCTTGACCATCGCCGCCATGGGTTCATTTTTCAGCTACATAGCTCAGTCTTTCCCCCCCAAGTCCGAGTTTACAGTCGATGATATCCCGGACTTGACCGGTCGTGTTATAATTGTCACTGGAGGGTTGGCGTCAAATTTACTTCCTCCCATCTTCCCTAACAGCCGGTAACAGCAATAGCGGCATCGGTTTCGAAATTATCAAGGCTCTGTTGCCCAAAAACGCAAAGGTGTACATGTTCAGGTGAATATCCAACTCTCCATCACGCGCAGGGCACTAACAAGTTTTCCAGTCGTTCCAGAGAGCGCGCCGAGTCTGCCATTTCACGGCTCAAGTCCGAGACGGGCAAAGAGGCATTTTTCATCCAGCTCGATCTTTCCGACCTTGACTCTGTGCGAAGAGCCGCGGATGAATTTAAATCGTAAGTTTTCTTGTCCTCTCACACGCATTTGTCTCGAACTAGTCCAGGAAAGAGACACAACTCGATGTTCTTTTCAACAATGGGTTCGTGGCTTCCCGTTGACTTTACATATCTTTGAAAATCGTGGCAGAGGAGTCATGAACACTCCCATCGACCAATTAACCAAACAAGGTTTCGATTTCCAGTTCGGCACGAATGTCATCGGCCATTACCTCCTCACAAAGTGTTTACTTCCCCTTCTCCTTGCTACTGCGCAGTCTGCTCCTGACAAGAAGGCCCGCATCGTCCACCAGTCTTCTTCAGCACAATTATTCGTCGACACCATCCACTTTGGACGCTCTTACAGATGTCCCTGCCCGCAAAAAGTTGGGGTCTGCAAAAATGTACATGGAAAGTAAATTCGGGAACATCGTTCTTTCCAACGAACTCGCGCGGAGGTACGGTCACTGAGGGCATCGTTTCGACCAGTGTAAACCCTGGCAACATAAAGACGGATCTCCAGAGGCACACGCCGGGTGCTTTCATGATGCTTTTTGTGCGTTCCTGTTTTTCTTCTACGACAATTCTAACCCGCGTGCTAGGGCTGGATGTTTTCCCCCGCACCCTTCGGTGCTCTTACACCGCTGTACGGTGGTGTTTCTTCGGATTCAGTCGACTTGAATGGAAAGGTGCGTCATTTACAACATGCCAACGTTCTTTTGCAATATCCCATCCTCCCAGTACCTAATTCCCTGGGCACGCATTGGAGTAATGCGGAAAGAGGCGGCGGATCCGGTGCTGGGTGAGGAACTCTGGAATTGGCTGGAAGAGCAGACAAAAGAGTACGCGTGAACACAAGTGAACCTTCTTTTGTGGCTAGGATACCGCCTTCTCAGATAATCACTCCTAACTCACGATGTTCAATCACGCTCTCCAGTAAAAGCAAGTTCGTGGTCTGTAGTAGAAATTTTACAGCGGGACGCGCGCGAGGAATGACGCAAGGAAAACTTCCATTTGGTCGCAACTACCCTCTTGAATGCACAGTGAGGTACACTGCGAGGCCACTTAAGTCCATGGACACCCAAATGATCGCGTTCGATCTGGACTCATTTTGCCTGTATTCAACTCTAGTTCAGCATTTTTGACCGGTTCCCAATGATCTCGGGCTAGCTGTATATTGCAATCGAGCTACAAATTTCCCTTTCGTCGTTTGGGGTCTGGGCTAGAACTGTCGGACGCATCTCTCTCCCTTTTATGCAAACCATTGGCGACCAGTAAACCTTCATGAAGTGTCTCGTCGAACCCAACGCATATCAGACGGACACACGGGACAGACAGCGCACCCCGGGCGTACTCGGAGCGAATCTTTTGTTTTCTTGGCGTTGTGATGTCGCTCTTCCTTCCCTTTTTTTTCTCCCGGCTGGCGACAATGTCTGCGTAATTGCCTTGTACCTTCGAAGTACGCTCTCAGTGGCTTAAATTTCGTTCCAGGGAAAAACACTTACAGCGGGTGAAAGGGTGTTCCATTCGTCGATGGTAAGCTCCGAGATGCGGCGGGCCTCGTAGAGCCCGAGGTACTTCACCTCGAGGTTTCTGCCCTGTTTGGGTGGAGCAGAGAGGAACAAATTAAGTTGCTCCGGTTCTCGAAAAGTCTCGCTTTCGCCGCCGAGACCCACGAACATGTAGCCATGCATTCCCGGAGACCTTGGACACCAAGGGTTTTTGCTCAAATTGGGCACAAAAACTTTTTGACGTTGCACGCCCTCGCCAAAGGTTTTTGCGACGCGATGCTGATGATATTGAGTTGGGTGCATGCAAGTAGGCGTGCCTCTTCGTACCTTACGATAAGTGGCTGGTGACTGCCGCCTAAGTTGGTGGACAGGAAACCTCGACTGAACACGGATGCGGCGGAATTGTTAACATCAAATATGAACTCGGGAAAGGCATCAAGTTCCTTGCGGCGAGATTGGGGCAGAGGAGTCAGATATGTCGAAGGGGACTCAATGGTGAAGGCCTCTTCGTATTCCTCTTCTTTCACTTCTTCCTTGGCGACCAAGGATTTCTGACTTCGTTACGACGGGGGTCGGAAGTCGACTGGTCGAGGCGATGCTTTCCTGCTTGAGGCGCTCGAGCTTCATTACCATCGGTTTGAGAGTTGATTCATTCAGCGACCTGCGGTGTATGCGCTGAGTCGGGCTCTTGGCAAGTATCATTTCGCAATGTCGAATCTCCAGCGATCGGGGAGGCACTCTACACTTTGCCTGACCTCAGGAGATCGCGCCTAGTTGAAGGAGCGTCAAAAAGGTGATAGAGATGCCCTGACGTCCACTTACATCGTGCTCTTGGGGAGTATCATTTCGCAATGTCGAGTCTAGAGCGGTTGGTGAGCGCTCTATACTTTGCCTGATCTCAGGAGATCGCGTCTAGTTGAAAGAGCAAAAGGTGAGAATCAGAGCGAGTGAGAGATGCGCTGTTCGCTCGCTCACATCGACATTCAACACCGCTGCTGCTGCCGGGCGCTCTGCATGTGGGGTAACACCGTTTTGTGCCTGTTTTTCGGAGGGAAATAAACAAATATTTGCGCCACTCCCACTGGTTCGTTCGGTCTTTAAATTCTCAAGTTCGGCGTTGAGGCGCCGTATATACGCATCCTGCTCCTAAACGAAAACATGATTGAAGCATAGGCATAAAATTTGAAGCCCGAACCTCAGACTTGCGCTGGAACGTGGCTGTCTGTTTTCAACTGCTAAGGACGCCAGCTACCTTGAGAACAACGAAGCGCGTACCTCATCGATGAGCTGACTGTTGACCCTATGCAGCTCAGCGTAAAGTCCATGATAGCGCTCGAGGACCCAGAAATGTGTTTCGTGAGGAACAGTATTATACTGTCGACTTCGGAGCTGCTGAATTTCCAAGTTTTGCTGGTTTACGGTTTCTCCTTGTGCGGTCAACTGCACGCAAATGAATATAGCACGGATTTCCACAAGGCGCGCGGAATAGAACCTGTCTTTCAAACATTGCTGCGCGCGTTTTATAAACCTGGAGATCTGCGGAAATGGCGTCAGAGGCTCGAATCTGTGCTTCGAGACTCTCAGAGCGCGCGTGCGAAGTGTGCAATGTCCTGCAGATACGCTATTACTACGAATGCCAGACAAGAAATCAAAGTTGGTACGCTTTCAGTTCAATATTTTCGGATCGTGTTTGCTGATTCCCAGATTTGAATCCCAGCCAATTTGTAGGATGCCACTCACCTCCAGTTCCACCTGGACCTTTTCGAATTTTTCTTTCAGCGCCGCCAAGCGCTTACAGTCCTCCGCCCACGCGAATAAGGCTTCAGCCCGATGGTTGTACTCGCTGGAAGACGCCTCGGTGGCCATTCGTGCTGATGGCAGGCTGGAGAAAAAGACGCGTAAATATCGTGGCACCGTCACAGTGACTGTTGGCGTTCGGTTGTTGGACGGTAGCCGAGACAAGGGCGGGACAAGCCGGGATCGCTCGCTTCTTGGAAGGAAAAACGAATGTGTAGCTCAAATTAACTCTAGGACGACGACGATAATTTTGGCGGCCCAAACGCGCATTCAAATCATAACATGAACGGTTAGCGGGTTCTCGAGATACCCCTTGAACGCCGACAACCACCGCGCGGCAACCGCCCCATCTACAGTCCGGTGGTCCGAGCTCAGCGTGACCTTCATGATCTGCACCGTCTTGAAGCCTCGCTCTTCCTCAGGCGCGGGGACGAGGGTAGCCTCGGTCGCGCCAACGGCGAGGATGCAGGATTGCGGGCTGTTGATGATGGCGGTGAAGTGGGAGACACCGAACATGCCGAGGTTGGAGATGGTGAACGTTCCGCCCTGGTTGAGGTTTAGTCGACTTGTCAGCTTGATGCGTAAGTGGAAAGAAACGTGCCTGGTATTCTGCGGGAGCGAGTTTACCGTCACGAGCCTTCTTAGCCAAGGCTTTGGTCTCCGCCGAGATGGTGGCGAGGCCCTTTGAGCCTGCATCCTTGAGGATGGGGGTAATGAGACCGGCGGGAGTAGCAACAGCAACGGAGATGTCCGCTTTCTTGTATCTATCGAGCGGGGTTCAAGATGGGGGAAGGAATTGAAAAAGTCGAATCGTACGTTCGGATAACCTCTCCGAGCCATGCCGAGTTGGCTTCGGGGACATCGGCCAATGCGCAAGCGACAGCCTTGACGATGAAGTCGTTGACGCTCAGTTTGGCGGATTTGTCCTTCTCGGTCATGGTCTTGTTAAAGACCTCCCGCAGCTTGAGGACCTTGTCCATTTGGATATCGACCGTGACGTAGTAATGCGGCAGTTCCTGCTTCGACTGCGTCAAGCGGGAACCGATTGTGCGACGCATGTTTGAAACGGGCGTGTCGACATAGTCGGGTAATTGGGCGGAGGGAGGCTGGGAGGACGTGGATGTTGCAGTCTCAGCGGCGGAGGACGGCTTGTATTTCTCGACGTCTTCCCGGATGATGCGTCCATTGGGTCCAGAGCCAGTTAGTTTACCGAGGGGGATGCCGCGCTCGAGCGCAATTTTCTTGGCGATCGGTGAGGCAAATATACGGTCGCCCGACGGAAGGTCGGATTTTTGGGGCGCGCTTGAAGAGGATTTCGGGGGAGAAGGTGCCGACTCCTCCTTGGGAGGTGTAGGTGCGGACTCGGGCTCTTTCTCTGCGGGGGGTGGCTTGGACGCGGATGCTTTGGAGGCCATCTCTGAAGCCCCAGAGATATCATCTCCTTCCTCCCCAACAATTGCGATGGCAGAGCCGACCGAGACGTTTTTTGCGCCATCTTGGGCCTGTTGGACATTAGGAGTTTTTACCAAGAGGCTATTGGTGGCGCACAATAATTTTTGCGAGGATACCGTCTTCCGTGGCCTCGACGTCTATCGTCGCCTTGTCCGTTTCCTTTTGCCTGCATTAGGGTGTCGAACGAGGTGAACTGGCCGCGTAAATGCTCACGATCTCAAGCAGAACTTCGCCCGTCGCGAAAGTCTCTCCCTCCTTCTTTTTCCACGATGCAATACCGCCCTCGGTCATGGTCGGGCTCATCGCAGGCATATTAAACTGCGAGAGCGCGCTTCTCCGTGCGGAGGCATGGAGGCCTGCGGAGTGAGTGAGTAGGAAATGACAGACGGACTATTGGGGCGTACGGCGGGCAAAGACGCGGGCGAGGGAGGCCATGGTTGACCAAAAGAAAGTCAATCGGCAGATACCGGGAAAACAAAAGCAAACACGGCTGTTTCGACTTCATGTCTTCAAGTTCGTACTGTCTACCCGGTCAACCCATCCCCTTACCTCGCAACGGCCCTGTGCCTCAGCTGGGCGGAGGAATTTATGTCAGAGACTCGGAGCTGAGAGCTAGCCTTGTTGGGATACCTCAGCAGGAGGGGCCGGTGAGTGCAATGCAATTATTTTCCACGCGCAATAATAACACAACGCAGGTATTATCTATCTCTCGCGTCCGGCCGCGACCCCCTGCAATCAACTCGGTCGTTTTGGGCTCTGTTACTCGTCTGTCCCCACTGCAGGCCACCCTTTCAATATCTGTAGTCGATGGAGTGCCTTTACCTGCGGGCGAAGAGTTTACAGGCGTGATTCGATCGCAGGACGTGCGCGCAACGGAGAAAGACCGCGTCAAGATTGGGGACTCGTTCCGCGGTGGGGATGTTGTGCGTGGAGTTGTGGTAGGTGCGCGACGCGTCAAATGTTTACTGTTAACACGCGTGCTAGATCTCGTTGGGCGACGCGCGTAGTTATTTTGTTACGACGGCAAGGAACGACTTGGGCGTCGTGTTTGCAGTGAGCGAAGCAGGGAAAACGTGAGTCTCTCCTGTTCAACTTTCTGTTGGAAGCCAGTCCGACGCGACGTTCAGGATGGTGCCCGTGTCATGGCAAAGCATGCGATGTCCGGAGACGGGGAGACTAGAGAAACGAAAATGTGCAAAACCTGAATAGATAGATATAGTAGCACAGCCACTTTCGTTGTCAAGCTTGGCCGAAACTGAACCAAATAAGTCTGCTAAGACTGTGCTTCGGATATTGCGCCTCTGAGGCAATGACGGCCGTGCTCTCTTCCACTGACCCCCTAAGAGAGAGCAGAGCCCGGCTCATGTCTCTCGACGATGGCCACCTCAGGTACATTCATCGCCCCCTGGAATCCCTTTTGTTTAATGTTTCTTGCGACGCAGCTACAGCTCGTCGAACGATTGGCGCGAGAAATACAATGAGGTAGATCGCACTGAAACGATGCTGTAGCAAGCACTTATAGCCCGCAAAGGTCGCGGACATGCTGGCCGAAACCCGCGCCGAATTGGACGAGTTTCAAGTAGCAAGCAGGGAGCTCGAGGCAGAGCTTGAAGCTGAGCTCCAGCGTACCGAGAAGTCTCAGCAGGATCTCAAGGTCAAGGTCGCTCGCGCAGAGAACGAGCGAGACGAATGGAAGGTGCGCGTCCCCTCTCTATTGCGATACTGCTGAAATTCAAACATCTGCGAGTGTACAGTCCAAGTTCATGTCTCTGCAGACAACCCACAACACAACCACAACCACTCTCCAGCGGGAACTGGATAAGCTGCGGCAGGAGCACCAGCAAGCCAAGGTCCAGCTCCGAGAGCTCGAAATGGGCACCGACGACCTCGAACGCAACGAGCGGGCCGTGTCTTCGAGTCTCGCGGACATGGAGTCTAAATACTCGCGTGCGTTGGAGGAGAAGATCTTGCTCGAGCATGAGCTTCTCGACAAAGCAAACCTTGAGGAGGAGTGTCAGCGGCTCAAGGACGAACTAAGAGGTGCGTGGGCTGATACCGCAGTACCAGTAGCCTCAAACTTGCCCCGCAGATGCCAACGTAGAGGTTTCCATACTGAAAGACCAATTAGCGGCCCAGCCCGCCTCGGACAATACTTCCATTGCCCCTTCCTCTCTTTTCCCCCAACTTACCCCTCACTCAGAGGATGATCTCCTCAACACCCCGGCACCTGCGGATCTTCAACTCGAAGACCTAACCCCCAGCACGGATAGCCTTCCCTCGGTGGACACTACTCCACGAGCAAAGGCCCAATCCGCGTTGGTCAACCGCTCAGGCGCCACGCCATACAAATCTAGCATATCCACCCCCCCAGGAAGTTCGGGCATAGCCCGTTCTAGCACTCTCCCTTCTTTCTACAGCCCGCGATCCCCCAATTATCGGCCTCCGACGGCCCGCAATCCGTCAGCCATGAGCACGAATTCCACCTCAAGTACCGCCTCAACTTCAAAGAACAAGGGTGTGCAGATGGTTTCCGAGATGCGAGCCCGCGTACGGAACCTGGAGCAAAAGATCCACACGCGCGTTCCGCGACTACGAATGGGTAGCATTACGGGACGGCCAAACGCGAATGCGCTTGCGGCCTCCACCATGACCAACGGGTCTACAGCATCAGCTACCTCCAACAAATCCTCTGTCCGCGCAAGCTGGGAGAGTTTGACGTCTACGCGACGAACTACCGAGGAATCCAAGCGCAGTTCAGAAAGCGAAACGGAGAAGAGCAAGAAGCGGGACTCCGCTGGATGGGTTCTGGTCGTCGAGCAAACACCATCGCCACCGAAAGCGAAAGCGGGGGAACGACGAAGGGCGTCGAGCCCCCTCGGTATGATTCCATTCCGTCCTGCAGCTTCTACCTCCGCCGCCATTTCGCCCAAACCCGGCGCCACCAAACCCAATCCTTTGAATATGAGCACTCTACCTCCCAGCGGTCTGAAGCGACCACAATCACGACTTTCCGGTGGTTCTGCCACCATGTCCATCCCTTCATCTCCTCTTCCTCATCTCGGCCCTCCACACCGACATTCTTACCGATTCCCTCTGGGGGTCTGTATGCGCACTCTTCAACGGCAGGAGCAAGCGGACTGAAGAGGTCAACGGGGCCGTCGGCGCCCAATAATCCATACTCATCGAAGCGATCTTCGTTGGGGGTATTGGGTGCGAGTACCGCCGCGATGCCGCCGCCGCCTGACCCGCCGCAGCACCGGGAGCGGCCAACGACGATGCCCGCGCCGCAGCGACCGAGCTCGGGCACGCCAACGTCGCTCGGCAGTTCGAGATACGGCGACGGGGGCAAAGTGCTCCCACAGCTACCCGGCGGGCACGCGAATGTCACGGTACGAGCACCCAAGCCGCTTCCGTCAATACTGTCGCAGAGCCGGATAGGCCGGCCGAGCAGCACCGGCGGGCGCAAGAGCGCAGACGGTCTACGACCACGGTCAGGGAGCACGGCGATGTAATACGGGAGAGGATAGAATCTACATTGTTGTACACGAATATATTATGCTTTTTACGACTACTTTCTTACTTAATCAACGCACTTATGTCTTCCTCCTCCTCCTCGCGGTCGCTGAATCGACAGGTGGTGCTCGAGGAAGATGAATACATGGAAGCGCTGTCGCAGATTATCGCGCGCGACTTCTTCCCGTCGCTGGTGCACCTGGATGCCACCAACGGCTACCTCGATGCGCTGCAGTCGCAGGACCCGCTGCTCATCAACGCCTCCGTCCGCCGCCTCGAGGAGATTGGCGTGACGCCGCGCAGGCCACTGCAGACCCCCGGACGCACCCCGTACGGCGGAGGACCCTCCGAGACGCCTCTGCGCACACCGCGAGAGCGAGGCGAGGGCCCGTCCAAGCGGGCACGGTACGATACCGACCTGAGCCTCGACACCTTCCAGGCGCGCTATACGTCCGAGGACAACTCGAGCTTCACGGAGATTCTGGACGAAGAGAACCGCAAGCGCAAGGAGAAGTGGGGCTGGGCTTGGGATGCGCAGAAACGGGTGGAGGCGCAAAAGGAGCGGCTGCTTGCGGATCGGGAGAGGCTTATGATTGAGTCACAGAGTCTTGTCGGGGTGAGGGAGAAGTTCCGAATAGAGGCGCCGACGCCGGCGGGGCTCATTGAGGACGTGAAGGGGAAGGGGAAGGACGACGAGGAGACTGGCGGGGACAAGGACGACGGCGAGGACAAGGACCGCGACGGCGAGGACAAGCCAGAGTTGGCCCTCGCTGTAGTACCCTCGGTCGACGTCATGGCGCGGCAAAAGGACACTCGTTCCGCCGCCGTCGATGGCTGGAAATTCAAGGTAACAACTATTCTTCCGACTCTGTTACAAAATATTCATTCTCTGCAGGCCCGCAACTCGCTCATGTTCGCCCCCGACGCAGACGAGTCGCCGTACCACATCAAGCCCTCGGAATCCACGGGCGACCCTCGCGCCATCGTCCACAATAGCACTCGGCTGCTGGAGCAGGACGACTCGCGTGCAAACTCCCGATCTATGTCTGCGCCCCCAAGTCCCACCCGAAGCTACGTGAATGCAGCAATCATGGGCACTCCTTGTTAGTCTCATTGCATGCTGTTACTCGCGTCTTACTAAACGATCCCGCAGACCGTCCGAAATCCCCGACAATAAACAACTTTTCGCTCGTTCCAAACTTGCCTTCACCCACGCCGTCGGACCTCGGTCCCGCCGCGGTCAAGCAGCTCATGACTTGGGGCACGCTCAACGCGACGCCACGCATAATATCGCAGTCGGAGGACCATCTCCTGCCGCCGAGTACGCCGTTCCATATTCCCGCGCCGACGTCGCGCGAGGCCATCTCTCACAAACTCTCCAACAACGCATCAAAGAGCTTGCGCGTTAAAGCGGGGTTGCTGGGACTCGGTGGTCGCACGCCGGGAATCTCGCGGACGCCTGTGAGTGGGAGTGCGGGCAAGAAGGGATCGATGGCGCCGCCGAGCTGGACGCCGCGTCGTTCGGAGGCTGCAGGGAGTTTGACGCCTGCGGCGCGCCGGCTGCTCGACCGGACCACGATGGGGACTGTTGCGGCGTCGCGGAGGGCCGAGGCGATGGACAGGATCGCGGGATGGGACGGGTCGAAGCAGAAAGCACAAGATTTGAACCGAGTGAGATGGACGCCGACACCGACCGTCCCGACAAAGCGTGGATAATAAGTTACTCATACTGTACAATAGCTAAGCTTCCGATATTCGACGCCGCTTGGCGTCGGGCTGCTCGTCCTCCTTGTCTTTCGTGTCTTCTTTGGCAACTAGCGCGGCTGCAGCAGCAGGTTTGGCTTTTTTCTTCACTACAACGCCCTTGAGCGGACCTTTCTTGCGGGCCGGTGCTGCGGGGGGCTTGGACGGGGCGACAGCCGCGGGTTTGGGTGCCATCGGCGGCGGGTTATTGACTACGTTATTGCGGGCGGCAACGGCTCTGGAACGCGTTAGCAAGGTTGAGGAGCGGCGGAGACGATGTACTCTTTGAAGTTCTGCACCTCCTCTCCATCCTTTTCCTTGCGCTGGCGCTCCTCCGCCTCCTGCCGTTCACGCACCGAGTCGAGGAACATAATCTCGTCCTCCTCGAGTGCACGGAACTGGTTGGCGAGCTTGGTCTTCTCTTCCCATTCCTCCTGCTTTGCAATCTGCAGAATATTAGTACATGTATAAAGGAGACGGAATAGATATACCTTGTTGGCAGCGAGTTTCTACGCGTCACACCAAGAGAAAAAGAGTCGATTCAATACACGGTGCAATCAAAGCTGCTTGTTGTGCTCACTTCCGCGAGACTGCGACCGTCCGAGAAGTCTTCTTGCTGCTGTGGGGGCGGCTCCATACCTTTAAGGGAAGCTCAATTTTTATACGCCCTTTGAGAGCGGGGGTTTTACCAAGACGAGCATATGCAGCCTTCCACTGCTCATCACGGCGTTGTTTCGCAGTGTCTACATCGTCCTGGGACACGAACCGCGAGCCGATGCTGTTACTCGAGGATGAACAGCGATTGCAGTGAAGATCGGTGTGCATACCCAGCGGCGGTGAGCGAGGGGACCATTGCTTCCTCCATGGTGGGTTACCTGAACGACTGTCTTCAAATTTCACGCAAGAGGCTGGAATCGTCGTATCGAGGTTAAGTAGATGGCAGTAAGAGCCAAGAAAGGTAAGAATCAAATTGCGCGCGTGACTGGGGATCCTTACTTCGATCCACGATGAGCTCAAGCTTGCGGGCTTCGAGCTCGACGCTGAACACGCCCCCCAGCGTCCGCACTGTCCGTGCGCACTCTCCCCCGCCCGTCCCCTCCGTCATTACATCTCCCCGTACGCTGTCCGTTCTTTTCTCGACGCATCACTCACCCCCTGTAGCTTGGGCAAAGGATGAGCCCCCCAGTCCCACAGACGACCACCCTACCTTCGCAGACACCCACCATGCGACAGAGTCGCGTCCGTCCGTCGCCTCGTTTCACTCAACCTATGCCTCAAACTTCCCCCAGTCGCTGGTGGGCTTTTACTCGCCCTCGCGGCGACTCCGATGCTGCCCTGGATCCCAGCAACATGGTGCCCATGCAGGAGAAACCACAACGCAAGAGCGTCTCTTTCAAGGACCGTTCCATGTCCTGGCTCCCCGCCCAGGCCGGCAGCACCTTTCCCCGCCGCACTCGCGGCCAGTCCATGAACCGCAACTGGAATCTGTCCATCGCGCTCCCTGCTGCACCTGCCTCAACGTTCACTCAGCAGCACAATGCGACGCCTGGCTGGGACGCTCCATGGACCTCCCGCGTTGGTGCTCAAGGTCCGGCGGACCACCATAACCTCGAGGACATTGAAGACGATGATGAGGGCTCTTCCCCCGTTGACCCCGATAAACACCGTACCGTCTGGCAGCGGCGGCGGAAGAGATTACGTGCTTTCATTCTATCCAATGCCTATGTGCCCCTGGTGTGTTTGGGTCGTTTTGTTTTCCGACCCGGATCTCACAGCCAAACAGCTTTTCCGCTGTATAAATATTTCCTTCACCACCACTGCGCTCGCGATTGCTATCCGAATACGTTTACTCGAACGGCGGATGCATACCATGGGCGAGTTGGGCAGCTCCCCGTATGTTACTCTCATCTACCCGTGGTTCCGTGCAACTAACCAGAACCCAGAACTTTGGTTATCATTTTTGCGCCCCCCACGCTCGTTCACGTCATGTCCTCGATCTACGTACGCCGTTTCGTTTTTTTAACTGTCCGATCGTTGCGCTGACACTTGCATAGCTTGAATACTTCGGCCGTCCCCTTGGGTTATGGCGCACCTCCGCCAAACTCGCTCACACTCTTTTTGAAGTCCTTTTTATCTGCGCGTGGTCCGCTGCGCTCTCTCTGTGTTTTGACAACTTTTTCACCTCGGTTATTCCGTGTACGTCGGCGTCTACGATATCATGGTACAGCACGATGCCTCGACCGCAGGCCTCAGACCCTGTCAGCGGGGACAAGCGTTGCGACGATCAACTAGGCAAGTACTCGCCCCCGGACGCTCTCGATGGATCTGACATTTTTATTTGGAACAGCATTGATATGTCTAGTTTTGTTCGGCCTGCTTGCTTATTGCGCCAACCTCATCATCAGTCTCTATCGCATTTTCGAAAAAATCAAGTATCATAACCCGGCGGCATCTCGGTCAATAATGTCATGACATGCACTCATTCGCATTCGTATCTTACACTCGTGAACTATCTTATTCACTCTGGAACTACACACAAGGGTCTGCACACACTGCACCTATTTATACCGCTCTCTGTATTTTTATTGTAAATGCAAATTGCATTGTAATCCTCCAATTACCATAACGGGTTACTTTTCTTCTTCAACCAAATGAATGCCTGAGGACGTTTTCCCCGCTACGCTCGAGACGCTCGAGATGGATACGTTCCCTGCGCATCCACCGCGCAGCGTGTCGCGGGGTAAGTCGGTGTCGCCAGGCCGCGCACTGTCTCGCGTTCGGGCGACCCGCGACTACGCTGTGGGGATTGGACTCCTCCTGATTGTAGTCATTCTATGGACAGTCCTCCAACTTTATCACCCAGGTCTATCCATCTGACGCCCTCCTCCTGTGGTCTGGTTGACTGAACTCTGTGCGCGCAGGGCATGTACCAGGACGGATTCGAGAAACCGTTTCTGTAGGTCTCAGTGTCGCTCGACTTGCTGGCGTTGGATGCTCATCTCTGTCAAGGGTCACGTACATGAATACAAGCGCGTTTGCGCTGTATCTCGTGCCCTTTCAGCTGCGGCGGTATTGGCGGCGACGGAGGGGCTTGGAAGACCCTGCCGACCGACGCGGCAGGTACGTTGATCGCGCACTTTATTCGAATCGCGCGCCGATTTCTGCTAGGGCACAATACCAGCGCTTGGCCGTCGACCCCGAGGCAGATGAGCGGCCTCAACCCGAGGTGCGTTGTAGGTGTTGCGTCCGTGTGTGTTGCGAAATAATTTTTCGACACAGGACCCACCAATATTACATTCTTCGTCTGAAGAGAATCTACCTCCTCTGACCATCCGCGAGACTGCCAGACTTGCTTTCGTGTTTTGTTTCTTATGGCAAGTCAATTGCAGGATCCCCAGCTAAATCCTCACGACGCCGGGTTAGGTTTATCGCTAATTGGGCGGTTAATGCGTCTCTTGACTATACCAGCGTCGCCAGCGCTACTATTTTGAGCAGCATGAGCGGTAAGGTCCGTTAGATGCCCCATTATCTCCTCTAGACGTTCCTTAGGTTTCTTTACCTTGGCCATCGGCCGAATATTTCGCGTCGAAATGCTCACTTTGGCGAAGATTGCCGCCGTCTTAACGAGGTTTGTGCTTCGCGGCTTGCCGCCACTTTAATCTCACCGTCCCTCAGTTTCGGTGGCGTCTTGCTTGTGTCTCTCTCCGATTCGGTGCAGCCTCGACAACCTGGTGGAGCCGCCTCTCGACCGCTCACTAATCCGACGGAACTGGCGCCACGCCCGATTCTCGGGGACTGCCTAGCGCTCGTTTCGGCTGTCTTTTACGCGTAAGCCTTAATATCGAACTACAGACCTATGACTCGGCTAAACTGCGACCACAAGGCTCTACGTGATTCTGCTGAAGGTCCGCATGCCGTTCCGAGTCGCGCGTCGACATGCAACTCTTCTTTGGGTTCGTCGGACTCTTCAACATTCTTTCGTGTTGGCCAATCGGGATATTCCTCCACATCATTGGCGTAGAGACATTTGAGCTCCCGCACAGATCAGCCTTTGCTGCGCTCGCAATAAATGTAGGCGACTGCTCGCGTCGTACCGTCCTTTCAACTAACGGCTTCCGAAGATGGCAATAACACTCTCCAGCGACTATTTATACGTCCTGGCGATGCTGAAGACCACCCCGCTCGTGGTGACTGTTGGCCTAAGCCTGACAATCCCTCTCGCCGTCATCGGGGACTTTATCCTGGGCAGGTTCACGCGTGGGCAGGTCATTTTCGGAGCGCTTCTCGTGCTACTCAGTTTCGTGGTGGTGGGACTAGACAATGACGCGGTGAAAACGCAAGAAGACGTGGTGGACGACATTTCTGACGGGGATGCATGACCCTCTCTAGAGCTCGGGGTCATCGAGTAGGACTTTTCTTGGAAAATTACTTACTTGTTGTATTATGTTTAATTCGCATCTCGTCGCCCGCATCAATAATTTTACTGCCTTCTTCTCTACTTCCAAAAATGGTCAGCATGCGTCCTTGCTCAATTTGTTGTTCGTTCATGTCCCGCTCAGCCGAAAGACCGCCGGAGACGCGTGGGACACGATCCGTCCGTTAAGCTACCCAATAAGCGACAGTTCGCAGTGCAGGACAATGCGGTCGAACACGTCGAGATTGGCGGCGCTGCCGAGCAATCGGTACGGCTATTGCCCCTCATAACGCAGTTTCTCGCTCACTGAAGCAATCCGCAAGGCAGCAGACTTACTACACGCTATGGACGCGGAGCCGCAGACCGTAACATTGAAGAAGAAGGAGAAGCAGATGATGAAGCGGGAGGCGCTCCTGCAACGTCTCGAGTCGACGCATTCGCCGTACTCAAAGTCCCATGCACGACGGCAAAAGCGCAAGGCCAAGGAGCAGCTTGGAAGTGGTTTGGACGACATACAACTCGCTCTCGCGGAAGTCGACGAGGATGCGGCGGACGAGCCGGCGGAGTCCTGCTGCAGCAATGGTGGACGACGGGGAGGAGTCAGAACCCAAACAGAAAAAACCAAAGCCGAAACCCGGGCAGATTGGCGAAGGGAAGGGTGCTCCATTATCAAAAGCACAACGACAACGCGCGCTGTATGATTTTATTCCCTGAAATACTGCGTTCTGACATTTCTTCCAGTCAAATGGAAAAGCTGCGGCATCCACTCATACTGGCGAATGCCGAGTTTTCCTCCAATCCCTTCCAAACCATTCGCACCCATGCGCAAAACACTCTGCTTGCAACACTGAAGATCGTCAATGCAAGAATAGTTTTGTGAGATGTGGGTATCTAAAGATGTTTTGCAAGTACACCGTAATAGTGGTATTAGAATTCGTCATAAGATTATATACCTCCGTGAATGAAATAAAATGCGTGAACATACGTGCGTTTCTACCTTGCGTAGATTCGAAACTCTATCATGTCAATTCATTACTCATCGTCGTCCTCGCCCGCGCTCCAAACTGTGCTCCCGTTGCCGCTGCTGCCAGTGGCACTGCGCCTGCCGCGCCGACTGCCAGCCTTTCGCGGGGCGATCTCAGTAAACCCAGCTGCTCGAGCCTTTTGCTATTTCCGCGCTGAGTGTGCGCTCGTGCGCATCGAGAGCGGCGAGGGAGTTCTCCGCTTCGGCGTGCTCGAGAGCCTCCTGCGTAAGGCTAGGCGGGCCAAGCCCAAGCCCAACGGGTGCGTTGCTACCGTTCGAGTGCACCGAAGAGGTATCGGAGCTGTCTGTCGGCGGAGGAGCTGGAGCTGGGGAGCGGCCGAAGAACGAGAAGCGGCGTGAGGGTGTCGAGGGGACGCTGGCTGCCGGTGGGGTCGGAACGGACGGCGGAAACACAGGCGAGGGCTGCGGCTGGATACCCATCAGCTTCATCGTCGCGTTCATACGCTCGCGTTCGCGGCGGTCATTTTCGTCCTCGTGGGTCTCGAGCTTGCGCGCACCGGTCACAGAGCTCTGGCCAGGTTTGAGGGTCAAGGGTCGCAGACTCGGGTTCTCCGGCTTTTTATCGCCACTGAAAAGAGAGAAGGATTTCCAGTCGAATGAGAGCGACCGGCGCTGAACCTTTGGGTTGGGCGGCGAGCCGACTTTGGGCGAGGAGGGAAGGAGGGAGGGGGAAGTTCCGAATGCGGGGGTTCCCGGGGTGGACGTGGAGCGCCCCACGACAGCAGATTGCGGCCGTGGCTTCACGAGTGGAAGAACGGCGGGGAGCGTTTTCGTAGGGCCTGGAGTGGACGGTGTTTGAGGC
Source organism: Mycena metata (assembly GCA_029378385.1). NCBI lineage: Eukaryota > Fungi > Basidiomycota > Agaricomycetes > Agaricales > Mycenaceae > Mycena > Mycena metata. The sequence continues at coordinate 1,903,434 of JARKIB010000001.1, read as the reverse complement.
TCCTTCTCGTAGTCCACAGCGAGGACATGCTCGAACCCTTCCTGAGAAATGATGCGATCGATAATCTTGGACGCGTACAGCGACAAAGCTTTGTTGGCGTCCTTGAGCGACTTTGACCTCTGTACGGAGGGCATCGACATCGCTCATAGGCTCCACGCCAGAAGGATCCAAGTCCTTGCGCCCATTCGAGCCCTTCTTCGAGCGTTTCTTGGTGTTGAGGACAGAACGGTCCTGTTCTTCGACCGCATTACCATCGAGAATATCTTTGTTCTCAGCGCGTCCCAGCTCTGCAGCGAGATCGAGCCCAGGGCCAGTAATGGGCAGGTCTGCAAGTGATTCTCCACGAATGCTCGGTGAATGAGACTGAGACCCTGTCCGCTTGCGCCCGCCACGCCCAAGTGGACGTGGCGAAGTCGGCGAATCCGTGTCCCGCGGGGGAGCAAGACTGCGTTCCAGCTGTTGCTCGAGAGTCTCCTCTTGCGTATCATCCTCTTCCTCGACTTTATCGAGAACACTGCGCGGCGCACTGCGGACGCTGCCGACATCATTGGTGCCTTCATCCTCATCATCCTCTTCGTCTTCATCGTCTGTGGACCCTCCCCCGACCTGTTTCATGACGTCGAACTGCCCGCTGAGGGTCCTCTCTCTAAGCAGGATCATGTAGCTTTCATTCTCCTCCTGGAGCTCGTGGTTTACCCGTTTGAGATCGACCAACTGGGTCTGAAGTAGTACCAAGGTACTTTGGAGGGACGCGTACGAAGTAGACAGAGTAGACAGCTCGAGACGAAGCGAAGTCATTTCTGCCGGCTCCGTTTCTGGGTCATCCATATCCTGCTTGGAAGGTTCCGCTTCCGCCGGCTGAGGCTCTTCCTCTTCGACCTCGGCGAGGGACTCGGTGTCGGCGGTGGGGGAGGAAGCATTGCCGTGGGGACGCTCGGGCTGCTTCCGGGCCTGCGTCAAGGACATGATACGCGACTTGAGATGCTGCTCATTGTCGTAAAATGCCTGGCGCTCGGCTTCGAAGGTGCTCGTCTGGAAGAAAGGTTGAGTATGCTAGCAAAGCCTCGGAGATGTGCCGGGAGCGGGGACCGACCTGCTCGTTGTAGCGACGCTGAACGTCTCTCTTCTCCTTCTCTAGTTCGCGAACCTGGGCTCTCAGATTCTCGGAAATCTCTATGCGCTGAGCAAGGTCGAGCTCGGAGCGCGACTGATCTGTGTAGAGCTCATTGATTCTTATTTCGGCGGCATTCAAGGCTGAGGTGAGGTTCGCGTTCTCGGACGCCAAGGTGGCGATCGTTTGGTCCTTGTTCTGCACCTGGACGACGTAGGGTAAGCACTGAATGAAAAAACCAGCTGCTGGAGCCCACCTGGACGAGTAGCTGACGGAAGGGTAAGCACTGAACGAAAGAACGAGCCGCTGGAGCCCACCTGCTCCTTCTTGTCCGTTTCTTCCTTCAGAGATGCCGAGAGCGCGTCGCTGGGCTCCTGGGGTGATGCCGCCGCCGGCGCCGCGGCTGGGACGGCCTTGAGGGACGTCCGACGTGCGCCTGGAGGTGCAAGCGACGAAGAAACGCGTGGCGCTGCGGAACGAGCGGTTGCGCCACGGGTGATAGGATGGCGGGGGGGACGTGGAAGACGGCGGGGTGCGTCGAGCTGGCGGGGAAGCCCTGGCCGTTGTCGCCATCTTGTTCAAGGGAGACGGTGGCGGATCGAATTGAAATTAGTTGCTCGTTGCGATCAAGGTTCCACGTGCACTCCGTATCCTTGTCTTGTGCAGCCACTACCTCCGCCCCAAGCTACCCCAAAATTTTGCTCGTCTCGTATGCTCAACGCGATTCATTCAGAGTCCCTCTTTTCTGTACGCTTTGCAAAAAAAAACCAGAACATCAGCAGTGTTTCCTGACGGTAAGCTGCTAGCTTTTGACCTCAATCCGCACAACCGCACCGCCGCCACCCGTCCTGATACCAAAATTCGGCCCTTTGCACTGGGGCGATGTCCTCGAAATCCAGGGCCCTTCCGGCTCCGGCAAAACTCAACTCTTGTACTCTTTGTTGGCAACTTGCTTAATTCCGACGTCCCACAAGTTCATCTCCTTGGGTGGCTGGGGCAAGGCGGCTGTGGTCTTTGACACAGAGGGGACGTTCGACATGCGCAAATTCCGCGTGTTGCTAATAACCCGTCTCGCGCGCGCTTTGTCGCGGTCCAATGACTCGTCCGATGATACACAGCTTCTTGCCGAAATGGCGTTGCGGAAGTTGCATATCTTCCGTCCAGTCTCAACAGCGCAGCTCGCCATATCCATATGCAACCTTCCCGCTTATCAGACGGCGCGTATGCCAGACGCCGACATTGCACTTGTCGCAGTAGACTCCTTGAGTGCCTTCTACTGGCCAGATCGCTTTACCGCGGAACAGCTGCGCCCCCTTGGTCTCTCAAACAACAGCTCGACTCCACTTCAGCATGTATTCAGTGCATTGCAGAGGTTTCGCATTTCCCACAACCCTATCACTGTCCTCACCAACTGGGCATTGAACCCGACAGATTCCTCTTCCCCAGCAAACGGGCCGGGTCCTATATTCTATAAGCAGCATCTTCCGCTGTTCCCCGCTCTCCCGGACTCCGCCGCCGTGTCCTCCCACAGCATAGCGTCTGATGGGACTTTCAAACTCACTCGCATTGACACATCATATCACCCTGTATCTGGCACCTCTCCCCCCGTTCCATGACCACGGCAATCCATCTTTCTCCAACCTCACTGAGACTGGCAACACGGTCGGTTGAAGGATACATCCGCCGGCATGGCAGTTCTCAGGTTGGGCATTTTGTGCTTGACATAGGAATATGATGACGAGACTTACTGTTGCCGACGGTAACGCGCGGTCGCGGCGGTGTGTACAAGTTCGTTGAGAAACCTCCTTGGGGTATGATGAAGCTCGCGTCTTTTCGTTCGTAGCTATTCCGTTTTTCGGGCAAATACATTCTTTGTAAAATACATCAAGTAAGAAGAAATATGGTAGCTAGTACGATACATTTTCGGTGAGCTATAGAGGGCCAGAATTAGAGGAATAACGGCGTAAAGATACAGTTATAGTGGGTTAAATATTAAGTATACAATATTGTGGTTTGCTGTGGCGCTCTCAAGAGGCGTAGACCTGATCGAGTTGGATTTTGTAGGCCTCCTCGACGGCTTTGCGGCGGATATTGCCCTTGGTGAGCGTTCGAGGGAGAGTTTTGGCGGGGACGACGACTATGCGGCTCGCAGAGGTGATGCGCTCGTGGAGGTAGCGGCGCGAATGAAATTGCCTTGTCTTTCGAATGATTTCTTTTTTGAGCTTCTCTGGGTCCATATCCGTGTTCGGCTCGACGAATAGCACTGGGGATGGACGACCCGAGCCTACGACGATACATTCGCCAATCAAGCTCCCACAGACCATCCGCGTATGGTCTTCAATGGACCTTGGAAGAAAGGGTTAGGTTACGCTCAAGGTGCAATTGAGTCCAGCGTACTTTGTATCGCAGCGCAGGCTGTTCTCGGATTTGATCCAGTCATCGTCCCGGCCGCGAGATACATATTGTCCCGGCACTACCTCTTGGAAGAGATCCCCGGTGTGGAAGTGGCCGTCGGCAGCACGCAACGAAGGGTGGGGGACAGTCACCGGACTCGTCGAGAATGACAAATTCGAGCAGCCGTGCAGTCGAGTGGTGCGTTGCCTCTGCCTCCGCATCACCTCCAACAGGCATAAAGCGGTACGATGTTCCCGCGAGCGGCTGCAGGAGGGCTGCGCTCCCTGCGGTGCCTCCCACAGAGAGTAGTGTCGCGCCGGCTTCAGTGCTGCCAAACAAATTCTGGAACGATAGGATTTAGAATAATAGGCTAGAGTATAACATGGCGATCTTACCCTCAGCTTGATGCCGTTACGGTACGCCCACTCTTCCTCCTCCCGGGCAAGCGGCATACCGCTGTAGAGCACCTCATCGAGGCCGGTAAAGAGAGAGAGAAGCTTGGGGTCTGAGCGCGAGGCCCGAAGGTGATTCGCCAAGAATGCAGCAAACTGATTTAACCGTGTAAGTCCGCAGCGGTGAACCATCGCGACCAGTTCCTCGGAAGAAAATGAAATTTGGGTGGGCTGGATGACACATGCGCCGTGCTGAAGGCTGAAAAAGAGGAGTCAGTAACGAGAGCACGGCAACCAGTTAGATAATACATACCTGCCGATTAACACTTTGAGAAAAAGATCAAAGTTAGCTTCAGAAAGCCGAAGGGTAAGCAAAAACCTAGCGCACTGAACGTCTGGCCGATGTGACACATGCTTCCCCTGGAAAGTGGGGTTCAAAATCCGCTCTACAATCCTGTGCAGACGCCACTTACATCCAAACTGTTACATCTTGACGCTCCGGATTCTGAGGCACGCAGGTTTGATTTGATTTCATTACTGTGGCTTCTAACCAACGGTGAGAGCATGGGACCAACTGCAATGCGGTGAATTGTAAGCATTGACGGCCAAAATGGTATTGTTCCAGAGCTTTCTAACCTTGGGACTGCCACCGCTGCTGCCACTGGTGTGAAAAAAGAAAGCGATGTCTTCAGGCTTCGCGCGGGGTAACTCAGGCAAAGGGTATCCTGTTGCCTCGATATCTTCGGGACGAGTGGCCAGATACGCAGGAACCGGGCTTTCTCGGAGGACAGGAGCGAATGCCGATTCATAGACAAGTGCTTTGGCGTTCGCCTTTTGAAGCAATTCGAATATTACTTCGGCAGACGGCAGTCGCAAAGAAAAAAGCTGGGGAACGAAACCTTGATATCACATTAATTGGACGGGATGTTGACCAAGAATGCATAACCTACCAGCTCTGGACATGCCGTAGATGTTCAAAACATCATTGTAGGTGTAACCGCCAATCCTGTCGAACATTTAGGACGAAGCAATGGATTGACAAGAGTTGAAACCGACCATAGCCCAACTACAGAACCCAGAGCTACCCCGCTTTCGGCTAGCGTGCGTGACCAATGCCGGGCGAATAATTCGACATCCATGTGGAATTGGCGGTAGGTAATGGAGTACCAGTCTTGACCATGGCTGCTTTGAGAATCCGATCGAGGAAGCTTGAATACTGGTGACAGTGGGTAACGACAGGCGCTCGTCTCAAGGACTGTGAGGTGCGTTCTGAGCATAGCAGGGGGGATTAGATGTGTTTAGGTGCCGGGAAGCAAGTAGCAGCTGAACCTTTATACCTTGTCTATCCTGGTGAGCAGAGTATATGGAATCGAGGTCCTCGAAGCGGATAGATGGAGAACCGTTTCGAATAGCCTCGTCTGCCACACCCCAGATATGAAACGCCTAGTGCCAGGTACCATACGGGGAGATGGATGCCGCGCCTTGACAAATTGAGACCGCGGCGGCGCTGAATTCAGGTGGTGTCAATGTTGCGGTACAGCGAAAAACAGTAAGCTACAGGTGAATCAAAATCACCGTGTTTTGCCTTACCGATTTAGGCAGTCTTGTTTTTGAGGTTATCCAAACTCCGGCTTGACCGCATCGACATGTCCGCGCACAGAGTCCCGTGACCGCTCTTCCGTTCAAAACTGGCGATTTTTCGGTCACCACAAGCAACTCGACACCGGAAAAAATGGAGAGATGGAGCAGGAAAGTAGAGTCAACCCGCAGACGGCTCCAACCAATTTACTTGACTCCGCGACCGCTGGGTTCTCTCCGATGCTCTCCGGCGCTGACTTTTTTTTAGCGCGAAGCTGTGTCTTTTTTTTTGTGATTGTGATCCTAAAGTCTCGAGTGCTGGATTATCGGGAATGTTCGCCTTGAAGCAGTGCGCAAGAGCAACGAGTCCGCGATTGGATTCCACTCGTTGGCCGGCGAATTAGTGAAACCATGGAGTTGCCGTACAATCTGTGGCGAGGCCGTGTCCGGTGAGTTAATAAGAAGAATAAGTATACCGATAACTGACGTTCGATGCCTCTTGGTAACTCTTTTACTAGCCTGTAGCTCCCTTGGCGCAAGTTGACGATAGCCAAAGCATCGCCCGCTCGCTACCGCGGATCACTATTCGCTCAGGTACGGCAACACGTGCAATTCGACAGTCTCGGTGTCCGCGCCTCTCTTCCGAAGTCCGTGAGGCCCTGTTGAAAACGAGGTTATATCGGGGGTTGTGAACCGCCGCTGCGACATTACTAGCTCGACGGAGAGATATTAAAGCATAATCGCGAATGTCTTCAGTCAACGAGTAGTCAGAGATCTGTGGCCGGCGCCCGTCCGTGGCCTGGGATGAGACTAAGTGAATGCTGAACGTCAAAAATTGTGGTTCAACCGGTGACGCCATGAATGCACGCTCATTTTAAAAATTTATCGGACAAGACGTTGGAACAAGCGGTAGAGATTTGCGCCTTGAGCCCGAGATCGGCGCTAATAAAATTGCAAAGAGTCGAAGTTCGTTGATGATTGCCGGGGCCACGCGAAAGTAACTGCAACAAACAGTGCCCTCCCAACTCGAGAAGGCCGTCCGCTGGATGAGGTCGAAAGGGTACGTGCTCTCTTGACTATGTCGCTTTCTGAATAATCAGGCCACACAGGAAACGTCGTACGCCCGTTTTTCATGCTGAGGAGGGTTGCATCAGCTCTCAAGCTTGAAAACTCCATCTCACTGGGCCAACTCGCGTCCCCAGCCCAATGTCCCTTCATACCTTCGCTGCACTCTTTGACATTTGTTCGATATCTGGCGGCCTCCAGAAAACGCGACCAGAATCGACGCGTTCCACCTGCCGAAATCGCCCCGGACGTCCCAAAAAAAAGCCGTCCCATCATACCAAAATGGCCTCATCTGTCTCCGAGAGACCACATTCTGAAGCTATATGCCCAGGTTCCCCACGCTGCTGCTCGTTTGAAACGATTCAAGGACTCTCCGGTCCTGCGAGCGCATTTCCTAGATTCGGAGAACCTCCTCCACATTATATACGCCCTCGCGTCGTCGAGCCGACCGCGAACCGCGCTCTTCGCGATAAACGACTCTCGCAAGCTAGGGAGAGAACTGTCGACAGCCGCGTACGAGGTTGCAGTATACCGGCTAGCTGCCGCGAAGGAGTGGGAACACCTCCTGGCCGTTATCCGCTCTGCATGGCACAACCTCCACGAGACGACGCCCTGCGTTGTTAAACTGGCGTGCCCGCGCGCTTTTGGAAACGCGGCACTATACAGAACTCTATGCCATTTTGCAGCACTTCACCGCCAACAACTTCCTCCCGTCCCGACTGACTTGGCACCTCATCCTCTCTGGATACATCCGCAACCACGATTTGGCTGGGGCAAGAGAGTGCCTTCGGGAAATGGAGGCCGCAGGTTTTGCCCCCGATCACTCGACTCACGCCCTTATCGCGACATTGTATCAGCACATCGGGCCCGACGACAAAGTGAGAGACCGCGGCATACAATCCCTCCCTCATATCGGCAGTCGTCAGAGCACCTACATGATAAACAGTCTAATGGACCTTCGTCTGCGTATATTTGATCTCGACGAGGTATTCTACCTGCTTTCTGCTTTCGATCAAAGCAAGGTTGGGCCTCTGACGCTGATGCTGGCTGCATCCCGACCTGTGCGCGACGAAAAGGCGTCAAATCCGCCCCTCAACCAAAGCTGGCTTCCTGGTACGGTTGCGCCTGATGCCGTTACATTTACGATGTTCATCGACTATTTCGCCCAACTCCACGATTTGCCGCGCTGCTTGGCCATTCTCGACCATATGGGAAATGCTGGGGTCAAGCCGACTTTGCGGACCGCCGCGTCGTTGATAAAGGCATATTTCATCGCTGGCCAAGGTGGTGCCGCGACCAGTATGGTCGTAGCGATGTGCGATCCCAAAACCACCTCTCGCGACATGTTTCAACGAGTGCCGTCCCCCGAAGGACACACTCCTCCGTTCGATGTGACCCAGTTGGGCCGGCCGAATCGCCCGATATTCAACGCCTTTTTGCGTGGGGTGCTGGACACGCATGGTCTTCCAGGTGCCCGTAACGTGCTCCGGTTAATGCGCGTTAACCTACTGCTGCCCGACTCCCACAGCAGGCGGATCATTGCCACACATGTGCATCGGGTCGAGCACGGCAAGCCTGGAGTGATAATGCGCATCATGCGGTCGTTCTCCCCGCGTGTCGCGCTCGAAGAAGGCACACGTCGTACTCGCCGCCACCATGCGGTACCAAAAGTATCTCGTCGACGGAATCGGGTGGGACCGTACGGCAGCGAAATTCTCTCCTGTCCGAAAACCTTCGGCAAGACCATACCCCGAAGCCGATGTCTCCACTGTGGGACCCAATTTCGACCCCATGGCCGGCCTACAGCTACCCGTACGCCGACGCCACCGCGCACTCTTCCGTCCAGTGCAGATGACACTTGCGGCTCGGGGAGTCAAAAGCGACAGGGCGACAATAGCACTCCGCATCAGGCACGATGCCGTAATAAGAAACGACATGGATTCCGCGACCGAGGTTTTTCAAGCCATGGTCGCTCGGGGTTTACACCCGAATCAGTATCACTACAGTGCGCTGATGGAAGGGTTTGTCAAGGCGGGTGATTTCGAGTCCGCCGTGGATGTGATGCGGGCGGCAGCGCGCTGCGTCGTACGAACCCGACGTGGTGATGTTCACAATTCTCATCGTCGGCTACGCCAAACACAAGAACCCCGAAATGGCACTGCGGATCTTCCGACAAATGGTCGCGGCGGGCATACAGCCAGATGTTCCCGCCATTGATGCCGTCTCCAGCGCCTTCTTCTTCGTCGGCGCTTATGATATGTGCTGGCGGGTGTTGACTTCGCTGTGGAAGCATATAAGCCCTCTCCCGCCCGACATTGACAAGACGTCGCTGAAATCCGCTGCAGTGTACTTTCGATCGCTCCACCAAGGGCGAGAGAAGGGCCATCCAATAAAGACGACCAAGGAGTTTCGCATCGCACTATACCGAGAAATTGCGCTGTTGTCCGTGATATGGAAAGGACGGTTGCATGCCAGGACTAGGGCGAAGTGGCTATTGAACCATCCCTGAAATATTGCAATCGGGAATCCAACACCGACGCCGGATAGGGTTATGGAGAGGACGAGCACGATGGGAAAGCCGAGTGGGGGTACGAAAAGGACCATAGCTTAGACTAAAATCACAATCCCATAATTCTGCATCATCATTGCGGCAAATATCTGCCATCGAGGAGAAGTAATCGAACGGTATCATAAACTCTGTTTCTATCCACCACTTAGGTGGCGAGAAGGTCGCGCACGCCCCGGCCTTCTTGCGGAAAGAAGATCGCGTAGGGATTACAAGACCGACAATAGTTTCAACTAACATTACAATCCAATAATACAAATAAGTAGTCATTCTGGATTATCATTGCGGCAGGAATTTACCGTCCAGTAGACGCAATGCTTCTCGGACGGCATCGGCTTGGACCTCCCGTACTCGCTTCTGCCCACAGCTTTCCTGCATGCGAGAGGGCGAGTCGCTCGCCCGCGCTCGCTCCTTTTCACGGAAATGGGCATGGGGATCGGTGAGCAAAACAGGTTGCTCCGAATTCGTGCCCGCTGCGACGGGCGCGTCGAGTTCGGACGCCGTCGGGGGCGGGGTCAGTATGATTCGTGGGCCGGTGCACTTGGTTCGCCGCGCGACAACATCGGCGAGCATGTCCAAATCCGTGAAGGCGACATTGGGATGGGATTTCAGGCGTCGCCAGGCATCATTGGTAGGAATCGTGTCGCCTCCGTCGGGACGGAGGAAAGTGGCTGGGGGGTGGGAAGCCTGAGGGCTGGGGACGGCTAAAGGAGGATGGGGATGCTGCAATTGGATGCTCTGCGACGGTCCCACGTCCGGGATAGTGTCCGGGCAGGAAGGACAGTTGTCGCATGGAGCCAAGGCCGATATCTTCTCGCAAAAGGCCTTACCAAACGAATCGTCCGCGCAAGCGGAGCAGTTGGACGGGTCTCCCGAGCAGTTCGCCGGTGTCTGAGTTGGGGGAGCGACCTGGAATATGGTATTTATTTGTGCAGGTCTCGGACGGAGACGCAGGGGCACTGGTGGCTGGTAAGGAGGGAGGTTATCGAGTATGGAGGTTTCCTCCGTCGGCGACGAGGTTCCAAGGACGATGGAACGAATGGGATTGACATTGAGTTTGTGATCGGGCACGGTCTGTTGGAAGACATCGCGACAGACGCATGGGGTATCCTCGCTGCAGAAACCACAGTCAAAGGGGGGAAATGCAGCCGCCTCGGCCTTGAAAGCGGCAAATGCATCTGGCTGGGGATCAAAGGGAACGGAGGAGAAGCGCGTGTCGGTGGAGGAGGCATGTGAATCCGGGGACGAGACCATGGACTGCGGCGAGGACATGTAGGGATGGGCGAAGCGAGGGTCCTGGAAGTCATGGTCTACCTTGTATTTCTTGCGCTGGGTGGACGCGATACTCGAAGCAGGCGAGTCGTCTCTCCAACGCTTGCGGTCGTTGTCGCGAGGCATATCGCGCTCCTGCTCTGCTTTGGCGAGTTTGTCCTTGAGAACGGCATTCTCGCGGCGCAGAGCCTCGTTCTCCTCCTTTAGACGCTTTGCGATGTTCTGGAGGGCGACATTGCGCTCGATCTCGCCCTGCTCGTAGGATTGCACGCGGGCCTGGAGGTCTGCGAGCTGGGACTGCTTGCGCTCGCGGAAAGCGCGCTGGGCGGCGCGGTTTTGGACGCGTCTGCCCTTGGAGTCGAGCTGCTGGGAATAATATTTATATACTGCTAGTCTGCGGCCAAAAATGGACTGACCTCGTCCTCCTGGGGCGGAGGAGCTTGATCTTTCTTCGGCTTGCGGCCAGGTTTGGGCTTGGGTTGGATGACCCATTCTTTGGAGGCGGTTGCCCAGAGCTGGGGGGGTGCGGCGGCCATGGGAGTTGGGAGGGAGGGACTGAGAAAGTTGCCGGCCTTTAAAGCGCGAAAGAGGAATCTTATCTGATTTGCTCGAGTTGATCCGAATTCTACGAACGGATGTGATTGGCCAGAAATGGCCCGTGGCCGAATTCCCACCTTGGCGCGGCAGATTCGCCTCCGTTTGTTCAGAAGCATTTTAACCGTGGATTCGCCCTAGCTAGGCAGCCGATGTCGCACAGCAAGGAACATATCCGAACATTCTTTCGCACAGTCGTGAAACAGTGCCATGAGGGTTTTGCCATATTCGAATCAAGCTACTCAACCACCTCTTCCTCCACCTGATCGATCACCTCGTCAATCCACACCTCAATTTCCTCTTTTTCTTCCGTTTCAGAGTGCGTCTTGCCCTCCTTCCCGGCCCGCTGCGCTCCATCCCCAAAGAACTCTGCCTTGCTCCGCATCCGCCACGCATTCCATTCGTCCACCAGCCGTTTTCTCAGCGCAACGAGCTCCGCGCTGACATTGCTTTCCTCCGCCGCGTCGTCCTCATCAAAGGTCCGGCTGTATTCGCGCAGGTTCTTGCGTACCTGTCGCTGTTGGTCCTTGGTGAGCAGCGTGCGCGGGCGCGGCCGCCAGATGAACTGCTTAAACCGGTCCTGGATCTGTTTCGTTATTTCCTGGCCACGGAAGTCCCATATTGCGTAGCCATTTTCGAGCTAGATGTCAAGTAGTGAGAAGGAGCAGTAGACCTAAAAAACGCGACCAATCCTACCGTGTGCGTCCACGAACTCGCGCTCGTGGCCAGATAGCGCCCGCTGGGGTCCCACTCCACGTCCGTTAGCGCATAGTGATCGGCTGTGCCAAGTAACTGTATCCCGCTACCCCATTCCTCTTTCGAGACTTGGCCTTCGCGTCGGCCAGCATCCTCAACATTAAAATCGAGATCCCAGAACTCGAGCTCAGATTTGCTGGAGGAACCAACAGTTGCTAAAACCACGTGTCGTCCTCGCGGGGACCAGCGAATGGCGTTGCTCGTTCGCGATGGGAGAGTACCTGAACGAATGAGTGAGACTGTGCCCGGGACCGAACTGAATGGAGATCTCCGCGGACACTTACGGAGCAGCTTAAAATCGTTCTTCCCATGTTCGAGCTGATAGAAGCTGACGTCTGTTTTGATTGTAATTCCGGGACCGGGATTTCCAAGGTTTGGGTCATTGCTTGAAACAATGGCGAAACGTTCACCCTTGGGCTCCCACGAGAAATCAGTAACAGTGTCTATACGATGGTCAAGGATGCTCGGTGGAGTAAGGAACTGGTCTAAACTCACCTTTGAGCTCAACGACCTCGACGGGGTAATCTTTCTCTCGGACGCGGAAAATTTCTAGGTTACAGAAAATCGACTTTTTAGTCTTGGTATGCCGATCCACTTTGACGCAGAGGAAGTCGCCTTGGTTTTGCCAATACAGTTTGCACTGGAAAAAAGTGTTGATTGAGCATCGTGGACGTGTGAAGGCCCGCCGGCGGAACCTACCTCGGTCACATTGAATAGATTCTTCTGCCGCAGGATCGCGCGACTAGGAAAACCAAGTAAGGTTACACGGGCCGGTTGATTCGCCACTTCAGGTGTCCAGTAGACGAGCATGTTCTCTCTGGCCTTTTTGACAGTTTTCGCTGCCCCGTTAGTCGGTGTCAGGGCATCCTTTTCGGCATCTTCCCGGTCCCGGTCGCCCTGCGGACACCACTCAAAATCGACGACCCCTTCGATTTTGAGGCTCTTTTTCCCATGCAAATACATGCTGGGAAGTTCATGCACGCTGATCATCTGGCCAGCGGTAACCCGCGCGACGTATTTATCGTCCGGACTCCACTTGAGGGCGGGCCACTGCATCTGTTTTTTGGCCGCAGGGGAGTCGTTTTCGGAGACCGTGGAGAATGTTCGGAGTAGGTCGCCCGACTTGATGTCCCAGACTGCAATGTTGTTCCCTTCGTCGTCCGGTGAGAGATATTGAGGTCCTTGTGGGGCGCCTTCCGGAACAACAATGGCCTCGTTAGACCAAGTGACCAGGTACTGCTCGCACGGAGAAAAGTCAATAAGCTTGACCAGCGGATGTGCGAAGCGTTGTTGGGGTTTCCAGGAAGAGCCTCCCCACAGTCGGACACCCTGTCGGTGGAGAGTGGCGATGTACGTCCCAAGAGGCGACCACGCGACGTACAAGAAATCTTTCCAGTCCTACACAACGTCAGACGGGCCCGTGAACCCCAGAAAATTCTCAACAACGCACAGGTTTCATGGCTAATTCCGACTGGGAAGGCTTCCCGTGCCAGTATATTTCGACGTCCTCCCCACGGTAGGTGACGTACTGGTCTCGCCCTTGGGGATCTGCGAGCCACGCACGAAGATGTTCCTGCGAAAAAAGGGGAGAGGGTTCAGGGAATTGGATTGGTTTAGACGGAGCTTAAATTACCCGGGGCGCATACTCTTCTGTTTCGGGTTCGATGTAAGTCTCGTCCAGATTCGCATACCGCTCAATGTCGGTGAACCGATTGACTTTAAACTGATGCTTGGCGTCAAATGGATGGTTGTGCATCGCAGCAAGAGCCAAGTTGGCATCGTCGACGTTTTTGAATTCGATAAAGATGAATCTAGCCAAGGAGAGAAAAATTTAAGGCGCCGAAAGTGATGTGACGCAAAATTCTCTACCCTTGACTTTTCCCAGTGGAGTCGTTCCAAGGCATGTAGACATCCTCGGGCTTGATTGAGACACCCTTTCGAGAGAATTCTTTGCAGATCCTTGCTACTAATTTCTCGAGTTTGGACTTGTCGATGACGGGGACTCCGTCGACGACCAGCATGTTGTCGAAACCCTTCGTCATATTGGACTTGGTATCTGGGGAAATTAGAGATGCCTCCGGTCGGCAAAAGGGTACATACTTGGCCTCAATGTCCGAGTAGTCGATATCGTCTACGGTCGTGGCCATGGTAGAAATTCTTGATGTAAATTTTGGTCTTGTCTGCGATCGGCCTCTGAAATTAACAATGCAAAATATACATATTTCTGCAATGTCGCTTTGCGTGCGCCAATGCCTTAAACGGTTTCCCTCTGTCTCCTTTCCTCGCTATTACGCCTCCGCTGCTGTTGCTCGCGCGGAAACACTCGCATCTGACGCGGATGTCCCCGGGGAAGTGAAAACGCGCGTGCGTAGGCAAACGACAGAGCCAGTACGGCGTTCCAACATACAAGCACATCTCGACGGCCTGGCCGAGGGCAATGGTCAAGTGGACCTTGCGGATATTGAACGCTACCGGCCGAAATCCCCACCCGCGGAAAGTGCATATACAGGTGTAAAACTATATGAGGACGAATACATCAAACTCAAAGAAAAGCTCATCGTTTCTTTCAACGTGAAGCAACTACGTCAATTCTTAAAAATGTATGGTGCCCACGTACCCGCAACTACGAGGAAAGCGGACTGCGCGGTAGCAATAATGGAGGGTCCGTGGAATTGGCCTTCATTGACCAAGCTCTTGGAAAAGGAGAGAGACGCGAGCGACTCGGCGAGCGAGAGCAAGTCCCCTTTTATTTAAAACCAAATACTGTTCATGCTAATCTATTCCGTAGCGTTTCCACTCAATCCACCTGAAGCCTTTTTACTTCTCGGAAAAGGTCTACGCAGCGCGCTTGCCTCGTTACTTCAAATGCTAACAATAAACATCAGACGGGATGGCCCTGCGTTCCTTGGGAATCCAGTTTCGTCTTAGTATGAAATACGTGCAAAACCCTCAGTCATTGATTGTCGAAGGCAAGGTAGGGGCATTAAAGCAATTCAAGAAACATGTTGCCAAACTCAAAGCCGTCTGTGGTTCCCCCATTCCATGAAAACTTGATGTTGACGTTGAATAAGGCAATCGTGGAAGATGTATTCGAGTTGCCTGAAAATAAGCCAATCGGAAGCCACCTCTTTCAGCCTATATCACGGCTTTCAGGTGCTTATCTGACGAGCTTCGGCGAGAGCAAAGTATTCCTTTCTTCCGGAAACGCGGTGTCCGGGCTTGATGTCTTTTCTGTAGGTCCGTGTGTACTTCCACAAGAGCCAATCCAGAACGGCTCTGATTGCGAAACGACTGGTGGCAAGCGCCGTCTGTGAGGTAAGGCTTTCAATCTAAATTTCTGTCGCTTCGACCAACCGTTTACGGGCAGGAAAATAATTCGAAACAAACACGTTTATTCTTTCATCTGCCCCCTTCGCCTCTAGGGTCTTCTTCTGTCGCTTTCCCCCACGACTATGCTCTATATCCATTTCTGTCCCCTCGGTCTTTGTCGTGGACTGTAAGCGCAAGCGGAGTTTTTCGAATGAGGCGAGTTGAGGACTGGCTCGGCAACGGCGTCTCAGAAGACCTAAGGCAGACTGGTGGTCTTTTGAAGGGAGGAGGACGGATAATGTCCCTGCAGCTGTGCGTCTTATTGTGTGCGTCCAGGTGTATTGTTCACCTCGATACCCCGCAGAAAGGAATCAGACTTACGCCAGTCGCTCCTCGCTGATATTTTGCCGCCTGCCTCCAATTCTTCCC
Source organism: Mycena metata (assembly GCA_029378385.1). NCBI lineage: Eukaryota > Fungi > Basidiomycota > Agaricomycetes > Agaricales > Mycenaceae > Mycena > Mycena metata. The sequence goes on along the minus strand of JARKIB010000001.1, from coordinate 1,887,968 downwards.
GTGCTGTAATTGCCTCGTGAGTTTTTGCGGTTTTAGGTAGATTCGTGTGCTGACTGGTACCTAAGGCTAGGTCATGTCCTTTTGACCTCCCCGCAAAGCTCGCAGGCGAGTATTGCTCAACCGGCGCCATTGCAAGGACAATGGAAGCTTCCGTACGCCGCACACTGGATAGAAAAGAGATCGGAATCAACTCTTTTCGCTCCAACGTGAATATGCAACTTTATGCAATATATTCGCTAACGGGATCTGCAGTTTACCCACTTCCCTGCTTGACTCTCAACCAACTCAGCATCAAGTGCTGCACCGCCTCATCTATCGCTCTGTAAACGGTGTGGATGACGCGCCAAAGATCATCAAGGTCGAAGTTGTCCTTCCACGCACCGTTGAGGAGTCGCTCGCGACCGACCCTGCCCTCGGGCGTCCGAGATGCTGGGTCGGGCAGAGGTTAGACTTGGATGTATTAATGCCCGACCGGTTAGTTGCGCTTTCCACGTGTGTAGCGCTTCGTCTGAACCTCGAACAGTCCTGCGGACATACGGTTTTCCGTCCTGGACTCGATTGACCTCGCCCCCGGTCAGTGGCCCGTGGTACTCGAGGAGTACTTGTCCACGCTTCGCGCTTGTTCGTACCGATCTCCTTGTTTTCTTCATCTTCGTGTTCTCAAGTTCAGAACAGCTTGTCGTATCAGGACCCAGACGCCTCGCAACCCGAGGCACCACTGTCCTTCCGATACCAAGACGTGAATTACGTTTTGCAGTCCAACTCGAGCGTGCGGCAAAACATCGAGCGCACAGACACGGCGGGTTCCCCGTCGGTTAAGGTGGTCACGGAAAGCTCACTTGACTTAGAGGGGAACCACAAGTCAGCCTCATGTGAGGTACGGCATTCGTTTTCTTGCTCGTGGACCGACCCTGACGAGGTCTCAAGATAATATGCGACGATGTTGAGTCACGGGAAAGTTGGGATACTTTCCTTCAACATTGCGACTGGATGTCTACCGTTACAGCTCCATCTACACGGCCGGCTACTGCAGTGATTTAACGTAGTTTAGAGCACACATAATTTAGATATATTGAGTCTGGTAATGCACCTGCTTTTACGGAGGGCACGCGAGAACTCGTAAATCTAAACCCAGGTCTATGAGCGTTTCCGCTTCTTGTTGGCCTTTTCTACCCTCTTTTTCGCGCGAACCTGAGAGTCGGATGAGAAACCTCGTTGTGATCGAATATCGCGAACAACTGACCTCCTTTTTCATTCTAGAATCAACCATGGTATAACGGCCCTTGACGCCTTTCGGCCGCCCTTTGAGCCCCTTGTGTGCGCCCTTGGCGACGACGACCTTGATCTCCTTCTTCGCCTTCTGCCCGGATGATAGACCCTTGCGCATTACCTTTTCGATTTGCTGGGCTTTCTCTCGCTCGGACATGTCAGAGGTCGCGTTGACGCCCTCGGCTTTCTTCATGGCCTTTTCTAATCTCTGGGCAGCCTTGAACTTTTTACGGGCTTTGGCCTCCGCGACCTTCTTGATCGGTCGAGCATCCAATGCGCGCTGCTTAGCACGCAAGGCGGCGACGGCCTCTTTGGTAATCGGGAGATTTGGCTTGTAAAACTTGGCCTCCTCGTCAAGGAACCAATCCGGAAGCCCGTCTTTGGAATTCAATGAATAGCGATTAAACCCGTCGTTGATCAGTTGCGTTTTGGTCTTCTGTCGGTTAACCAACTGCTGGGCGAGTGTCACAGCTTCCGCCGTGATGAGACCATGCTCTGGTAAAAATCAGACACTGGACAAGGTGCGCATGGTTCTGCGAAAAACTGACTTTTGATTTTCTCTTGCTTCAATTGATCCTCGTTCTCGTTCGTCAACGTCCCACATATCGACGTCATCTTCCACAGCTTTAACGATCTCAAAGTTATCGTCCGTCTGGGTCATCTGCCTATCAGAACGTTTTAGACTGTGTCCTAAATGGGGAGAGCAAGAACGCCGTACCGTGTCCTCCCAATTAGCGTCCGAGTCCTCCGCGGCCTCGTCAGTCGTCAACAGACATTTCAGCGTCGCTGGCGTCGTCTCCGACGTCAAGGGAATCACCCATGCTTGCGAAGAGATCTTGGCTGAACCAAACCTTGGCCGCCTGACTAGCCGGTTGTTTCGGTTCGCGGAGGTCGGTAACAAGTTTTGCCCGCTTGGAAGGTTTCGCGGGCGCCGTTTCGGTCCTTGGCCGTTTCCGTGTTGTCGGTTTCTCGTCCTCTTCGTCCTCACTGTCACTGTCATCATCCGAGGACGTATCCCCACTTCGCTCCTTCGCAACCTCCATCTTGTCCCACCCGCCCTCCTCCTCCTCGCTGTCCGAATCGACGTCGATAGGCTCCTTGATCCCCCGCCATTCCTCGCGCTCCGCATTCTTCTCCCGTGACTCCTTCACCTTGAACTTGGCGTCCCGCTCGCGCATCCGTTCGCGATACGAGTCGTACAAACCGTCCATCTCCGCCTCCAGTACCGTCCACCTTCCGTTGCCGCTCTTCATCAGAATCCAGCACCGACTCGCTCTCGTTGTCGGACGCGACGTCCTCCTCGTCTGATTCCCCGTCATCCTCGCCCAAAGCCGCGAGTCCCCCCGCGCTTGCGCAGCCCAGTTTCTGCGCCGCCGAGGTCGAAGAAGTCGTCTTGCCCGCCGAGGGACGCGTCGTGCTGCTCCAGACCGATATCGAGCGGGGCAGTCATCTGGAGCTGCATGCGCTGGATGGTCCGCGTCTTGACCTCGTTGGCGCGCCGCCGCTCGCGCTTTGTCCGTGCTGCGGCCTCGGCATTCAGGCGTTCGAGCTGATGTTGCCGTCAATTACGGTTGGGTGAATTGTAATGAACTATGCGCACCTCTTCTTGAATCTGCTGGTCTTCGTCGACTTCCTCGACGATTTCAACAGTCTCGGTCGCATCCTCAGTGTCCTTCGTTTTGTTATCCAACCCCAGCTAATTGTCCTGTATTAGAGAGTACAACCGAGGGCGGATATCAGCCTACGTACCTCCTCCCGCAGAGCTAGTCGCCATTTAAGTAGTGCCTTGAAGTCACCCTTGCCCAGGACTTTGAGATCGTCGCAGTTGGCTTTGATGTCGCCCGTAGTGATATCCAACGCATACCATCTTGTAAAATATGAATATACGTCTGAAATTCCAGTTGCAGACGTACTCTCTTTTCTTCCTCGGTCACAAACTGTCATTTTGTTCACGGTACCGAGCACCGTAATGGGGTCGGGGGCCCGGACGAACTCGGCTATTGGGACAGACTTGAACAGAGTGTAATCCCCGTCCTCGTATCCGTCACGTTTGCGCCGCTTCTTCTCGGGCTGGAAGACATTGGCTTGGATGTTTTGGGCGGAGGAGCCCTTGTCCGTCCCCGACGCGGTGTTGGCTGCAAGGTCTTTGAAGACGTGCTTGGGGTCGAGGAATTTTGGGTCAATGTGTTTGGGGGCCAAAAAGTCTCGGCAGACGACGAAAATTTCGGCAGACACATTTCTGGTGTGTACAGTTGAATGAAGTTGAAGATAAAGAAAGTGGCCACATACCTGGAGGATGGGGGCTTGGTAGCCTCGACCTTTCCAAAGAGCTGATTGAAAACCCAAATAAGATTGTTGTAGTCCGCACTCCGGAAGACCTTGGTCACAAAAGTTCCGCCTTTGACCAGGAAGTCGACCGCGAGTTTTAAACTCATGAGGCACGAGTTCGGATTGACTGTAGGCATCCTGAATCCAGGCGGTACCGACGTTCGGAGCACCGTCGTGCAGTACAACGTCCGCGCGCCAGTCCTTGAGCTCATTCGTATGAGGTTCCGGCACTGCGTAGTGGTGATGTCGGAGGCAAAGGTGACGACGCGGGGAATAGGTTTTATTGGAACGAGATCGACACCTGCGCAAGGTGTGAGCAGTGAAGTGAGTGGAACTAAATGTACTTGCCGACAATAACACTGTTCTGGGGCATGTATTTGCTGGCCACTTGAAGCCAACCGCCCGGCGCCGCACAAAGATCTATACAGCATCGTGCAGACTCGAGGAAGGAGTACTTTTTGTTCAGCTGGATGAGTTTGAATGCAGAACGAGCGCGGTAACCTTGCTCCCTGGAAAATAATCAGCGGAGGTGAGTGGAAGGCTGAAAGTGGGCGGACTTTGCGAGCTTGTAGTACTTGTCGAGACGACCCTTGCCGGTCTTTTTCTGTGCCTTACCCATGGCCGCAAAAGTTGAAGCAGTTCGCCAAAATCTTGCGATCAAAAGCAACAGCAAACACTGATTCACGTAATTAGAATTACGCGATTCAACCAGTTGCACACCTTTCACTTCATCGACCAGTTGCCAAAGCTCACCTCAACGAAAGATGGCAGCGCCCTCTCCGAATCTCCTGTGGAAGGTGGGAAGTGGTTTCGCGGGGGCTGGGATAATGGCTGGCGCATTTGGCGGTACGTGCAGTTCAACTTTCCTGGCATTCACATCCCATGCTTTTCTGTACTAGCACACGGACTAAAATCACGGGGCATTGCGCCGGAGAGTATCGCGTCCTTCCAGACTGGCTCACACTACCTCGTTCGTGCAATCACCCTCGAAATTCTCTCTGACTTGTCCGCAGGTGTTCAACGGCCTTGCGCTTCTCCTCCTTTCTCTCCATCCCCGGTTCTCAGTGCACAGGTTCGCTGGCCCTGCGATCGCCGGGGGAGCATTCCTCTTTAGCGGAAGCATTTTTGCCCTTGTCTTGAATCGGGACCGGTTCAAGTTCTTGGGGCCGATAACACCCTTGGGAGGAGTGCTGATGATTGCTGGGTGGGTAAGCTCGATGTTTCCATTTGCCCTAGCTGATGCAGCGCAGCTACGTTTCGATGGTCCTTTAGTTACAGATGTGTACATTAACTTTTGAACAGCGAGTTTCGGCGGTTACGTAATGTCAGCTCTCGATCACGTTTTGCGACGCGTTGCGCGTTTTAAAATTTCGTGTTACTGTATTTGCTGATGTTTACCGAGTCACACGTCATTACCTCGATTTTACTTGCACCTCGTGTGTGTCTTCATCCGCATCGCTGTTAGTTTGTGCCACTCTCGCCCGTTTCCCCGCTCACATCCACGACAGATCCACACCGCTGGCCATGTCCGACGCGCGACCCCCACTCCTCGCGTCCTCAGCCTCTTTTTCCGCGTCTATCGCGTCCACATCCTCTTCCCTTTTCTCCCCGTCCCGCCCTCTCAAGCGACGCCTCTTGTCCGCTCCAGATCTCGCTTTCTTTGTCCCCGCAGAGGATACATTCAAGCCACTGCCTTATGCACCCAATCACTCAGCCGCACCCGCACGCGTACCCAATCCCTGACAGACCCCCTGTGCGACCCGTCGCGTCCCACACCCTTTCCACCCTCACCTTGGATCCCCTCCCCACCGACCCAGACACCGATCTTTCTTAGCTACCCCTTCAACTCCTTCCCCGACCAGGAACTGTACCCCGAGGGTCTCACATACACCGCCCTCGCCGAGAACCTCAACTGGTTCCTTATCCCAGAAGACTACCTTTCAGAAAACTCCAAAAACCCCGACGCCGTGGCATATCCTGCCGCCCTGGAGCCCCCGCGCGGGTGGTGTCCCGCGAGGAAAAAGGACCTCAGAGACAAGGGACCCGAGGGATGGCCCGAGGGCGAGCAGCCTCGCCTCCGATGCACCTTCTGCCGCAGGACGTACGCCGGCGTGAATGCGAAGAGTATGTGGCGTCGTCACGTCTTCGAGAAGCATAAGATCGCAATGTCCAATCGACGCACCGACATTGAGCGCTCTCGTGGCCGAAACGCAAACAGTGCGTGTCAACTTTACTCTTTCTTCACTTTGCTTGCTTCTGACGCGTCTTTGACTAGAGGAAAACAAACAGCGGGTCGGCAAAGGCGTCAAGAAAGATGACAGCGAGGAGAGTGTCCTGACTATCGTCCTGAAACTAGATAAAACCACCGCGCCTGAAACTACGCTCGTCCCGCAGGACGAATTGTCCGCGCCGCCAACCGCCTCTGCCCCCACGGCTCCGCCCGCCAGCCCCGCTTCCCGCCGTGTAATCCCGCCCGCATCGCCCTACGATCCTCTCCTTACCCCTTCTTTCCGCCATTCCCCGCCGCGCCTGCCTTCAGACCAGCCCTGGCGCTTCCCCAGCCCGAGCCACCCAATGCATTGGTCACGCGAGCTTTCATTGACAATGCTTGGAGGGGACAGTCCTGTCAAAGCCTCTCCTATTGCCCCCAGGGGTCGGGCGCGGGCGGCAACGACGCCCTTGTCTTCGAGCCCCTGTACCTCGAGTTTTGGAACGCCCGAGAGGATCCGCCCATTCCCCACACTGTTTTCGAGCGGAACGGAACACTTTGCCAGTACGCCCCCGTCGTCTGCGCGTCCACGCGCAAGGACGGTCTCTGAGCTGTCCGACGAGTGGATCTCGAGCAAGCCGCTGTTGCTCAACGACCAGAACCCGTTCCTCGACTGCGATATATCGGACATTTCAAAGTCGTGGGACGACGATGTGAACAGCCCGCCGTCGTCCAGTCCTGAAGGCGACGGCGCAGAGGTCGCGCGGCCTGCCCCGCCGGCGGGTGTCGGACTGGGTATCGGTCTGCTCGAGCCATTCATACTGCCGGACAGCTGTCCGCCGGGGACTGCGCTGGACATTGATGAACTGATGCATCTGGACGACGAGGAGGACGAGGATGAGGCCGAGGTGCTTGGCTCGTTGACGTGCGAGGAAGATCCGCCGCTCAAGAGACGACGAACGACGAGTTGATATCTATATTGTATTTGGGCGCGTCGCCGTGCTCGAGTTGTGTTTTTTGTTTGCCATGGCTGCTATGTATTATTTTATGTGTAGAATCAGTTACTTTATGACACTTGTTGCAATTGATGTTAACCGCCGTGACCATCATTCCGCATCACAGCCTTCTTGAACACACCTTAGACCTTTCTCGACGAGTATGCAGGCCATTAAATGTGCGTCCTCGTCGTCTGCTGCGTCCCCATGTCCGCCGTCCCCGCTCACCCCGCTATACAGGTGTCGTCGTGGGCGATGGTGCTGTCGGCAAGGTACCCCCGTCGCTATCTCACATCACCGCCCGCTCACCCCTTCTCCTAGACGTGTCTCCTTATCTCGTACACCACCAATGCTTTCCCGGTACGTCGAGTGGTCTTGCCGCCATTTTGTTGCTCATTCTGTCGTCCTAGGGTGAATATATCCCAACTGGTGCGCTACCCCCTCATGTCTTGCCAAAAGGCTGTCCACCGATCTGCTTTGTGGCCAGTGTTCGACAACTACTCGGCAAATGTCATGGTCGACGGAAAGACCATCTCCCTCGGCCTATGGGATACTGCCGGCCAGGAGGATTACGACCGGCTCCGCCCATTGTCTTACCCCCAGACCGACGTCTTCTTGATTTGTTTCTCGCTCGTCAGCCCCCCGAGTTACGAGAACGTCAGGACTAAAGTATGTCTCTCGGCAACAAAGCTTGCGCTCGATCTAATGCGCTGCTAGTGGTATCCCGAGATTTCGCATCATGCGCCGTCGACCTCGGTCGTGCTCGTCGGCACCAAGCTTGATTTACGTGAAGACCAGGCCACCATTGAGAAACTGCGGGACCGGTAAGCTCGCTGATATTTCGATGGATGCCCGTCGATGCTGAATGGCACCGTCGCTAGGCGCATGGCCCCCATTCAGTACCAGCAGGGTGTGCAGATGCAGCGGGACATCAATGCTGTTAAATATCTCGAGTGCTCAGCGCTGACACAGAAGGGGCTGAAGGTGTGTCTGCTCGTCGTACCCGCCATGACTCTTGGCTGATCACCGCACAGACTGTGTTCGATGAAGCGATCCGGGCAGTTTGTGCGTAGTCGTTTCAGGTGATCGACGATTGATGCTAACTAAAAGCTTGCTTGCTGTTCTGCAGTAAACCCGCCTCAGCGCGCCGCCAAGCCGGCAAATCTAAATGCATTATTGCGTAGAGGACCTGAAGGAGGAGTGGTTAGGATTCAGAGGAGGCCTAATACCAAATATACGACGCCGATTTTTTTTATGTTCTTGTGTTTACGACCTTATGCTTCTTTTCGAGTTTTGTGCTGCGACAATGAGAGGACTACTTGATGACCCAGAACTTTGAATTTGCAGCGATTGCTTTATTTGGAGCTGGGGCGGGCGCGCTTGTCAACTTGAGAACAGATATGTCTGATCATCATCACATAGGGTGGATGTCTCCTACGCGGGTTCCTTTCCACTCTTTCACTGTCTAGCTATGCGCTGCTAGTCCATGTCTAGGCGCCATCCCCCCGCCGCGACGAGGCCACGAGCCACACCAGTCTGTTGACACCCAGGCGTCGGGTCTGAGTCTTGGCGCCTCAGGCATCAGCTTCTCCGGGTTTAGTCACAGGTATATCCCTCGATTTTCTCTGCAGCAGCGTCTTATCTGGTTTTTCCTGAAGGTTCCCTGCTCCCCCATCATCCGTCCCCGCCTCCCCCATCTCCGGTTTCTTCTTTAATTCGCCACTTCAAGGCGCCTTCCCCTCTGTCTCTCCCTTGGTTCCACGGCGGCCCGGCGACCAGTCGCCAGTAACCCAGGCTTCTCAGTCTGGTAGCATTCCCTCGCGCAGAGCCGACGCCGACTCTGTGCGTGATATCTCTCCCTATGACTGGCACGAAGGCGCCAGTTCAATCGATGTCGACGCGACCGAGCATTCACTCCTTTCAACCTCCTTCATTACCTCCCTCCTGCGCGAAAACCCCGATGCACCTCTCCCGAGTCGCCGAGTCTCCCTCCGAAGCGACTTTTCCGAAATGACATACCCGCCTCCACGAACACAATCTTCGCTGCTAAGTCCGCCTTCCCAGCGTCCCCAAGGCGCGCGGCCTCCTCCGAGCTCTTTCCAGCCCATCCCCGAAACCCCCGGACTTGTTTCTGACGACGACGACACGCTATACTCTGTTCACGACCCAGTAGTACGAACTGCCAGCGTTGCTCGGCCTTTACGCGGTACCCCTGTTGTTGGCGTCGCTTCGGCAACTCTGCGCAACATCAAGTCGGTGTCAAGCACCCCGTCATACGGTCTCAAGAGCGAGGAACTCGAGTATACTCCTCATCTTTCCTTGCCCTATAGCCCCGCCTTGCCATCGACAGCGGGGACCCAGCGACGTTTCCTCCGGGAGTCCAACGACCCCGCAGTGCGACAATCCACGTATTCTACTCGGAGCCATGTCTCATCCTTCATCTCGACTTCAAGCAGGTCAATTCGTAGAATGTTCGCTTGGAAGAAAAAGCCACTGCCGCCCGTGCCACGGATTGCTCACATCCCCGTCGCAGAAGAGGCAGAGTTCAAGCAGAAGGAGGAGGCGACACCTCTTTCGCAGCTGCTCATGCGGTCGGACGCGCTGAGGACGGCTCTGGACAGTGGCCAGCATCCGCACAACAGCTTCATGTCAAAACACCCTGGGCTCGTGTCCTCCCCGTTCGATGAGAACGGTCCGACGCGGCAAACACCGCAACCGTACTCTCCTACTCCTGACTGGGCGTACGGCCCATCCAGCCCTCAGATGAAGGTCGAACAGCAGGATGTGGCTGCAGCAAGGCAGTCAAAGGTGGTGAAGAAGCGGCGGATATGGATTATTATGTGCGTGTTCTTGGCCATAGCACTGGGCGCCATCGGAGCGGCAATTGGTGTCACGCTGCACAACAAGAACAAGAAGGGCGCGGGCTCGTCATGTAGCGGAAACCTTGTCGGCGCGGCTTGCAATCTAGGTGAGTCTATTTTTCGCCCTATGATAACCGCTATTGAATGCAATGTATAGATGCGACATGCGCTTGCACCTCACCTGTCGCGAGTCGATGTGACGGCCTCGCGCAGAACCTTGGTGCGATCCGACCTCTTCTTTTTTTGGATCCTCTTGCTCAACTTCGATTAGTGAATCTCACGCCCAAGATGAATACATTGTTCGGCACCAGCTTTTCGACCAACGAGGTGTACCAGTGGATTTGGACGCAGCAGGGCACCGTCACTGCGAAGAATTGTGGGAGTCAGGCCGTCCTGGTGGACGTCGGCGCGTCGGTTGCCCTGACCAACTTTCCAAATCGGACAGAATGGGCGCAGGCGGCGCTACTCTTTGATCTGCAGTCCCTTAACACGACCGGCTTGCAGGACTTTGTAGTCGATGCCCCGTGGACGTTGTTGACCGTTGACGGACCTGCCAATGTCTCCAACGCATCGCTGTTTTCGACAGTTTCGTCCGGATACCAGTTCGATTTCGCCGCCCAGATCTTATCCGCTCCTCCCGTTTCGTTTGTTACCGACGGTGCGCCGACGACAGCACAGGCAGCGGAAGTCGCAACTACGGTACCCCTGGACCGCATGTACAGTTTTGCTGCTGGTAATTATCCATTTCCGTGGTCAGAGCTTTTGCTCATTCTTTTTACAGCGGCTTCTACGCAATACCAGGGACTGCTTCAAGCGTACTGGGTCACTAATCTTCAAATGAGTGAGTAGTTTTCTTGATTTTACGGGGAGGATACTAATCAACGGTGTGTAGCTCTCGACAAACTCCAGCTCTTCATAGAATTCCTTCAAAGTCCGCCTTCTTTCATTATCATCTTGAAGATTCGTCCCTGACGCTATTATAGGCGCCCCGATCCTCATACCGTTCGACATCGAGACCGCTTCCGTGCGGTCACTACTGACGAGCTCTGCCGATTTTCCTCTGCCGATCGCGTGCTATCCTGGCTTGAGCGCTGCAGAAATACAGCAAATCAACGCCGTGGAAAGCGTATTTGGGCTCCCCGCCCTGACGGCGTCTGCGACCCAGTTTGACTCTACCTGTTTCCCCACTCGACCTGTCTACGGCGTGTTAGACATTCTGAGGATGCGACTTCCGTTCGCAGACTCGAGGACGAATGTGGCGAGACAGGCAGTCGGTTTGAAATCGGAGGTTCGGCCCCGCGCCGTCATATACAGTGGAGAAGTGCTCAGCGCGTTCCCCGGGACTCCGAACATCTCGAGCTCCGGTGTATTATCAAATCCCAACTCGTACGGAACAATAAGCCACTGCAACCACGTTGTTCTGCAATGGTTGAGCTCCATGCCGACCAGTATAGCCAGCGACGTCGTGGCCTTTGTTCTGGGCAACTCGACCACCCCTCCGCCCACCTCCTCCATCTTATCCTCTACTCCTCTACCAGCTTTGGAGGTCGCCGTCTTTGGGACACTCTCCAAGACTGACCTCGACTTCGTCTCTAGTGGTTTTGCAGACTCTGCAGGATCACTGGTCTTTGGCTCCTCCGACGGCGATGCGCTTCGCCAGTGGGCAGTCCCCGCGACGGGCAACCTCATCTGGACGGAATTCGCCAACTCTTCACTCGTTGTTCACGACAGGTCGTTCACAGACCTTATCTTCAACGAGACGTGGGCCGCCGCAGCTAATGCGTTGAGCACCCACAAAGCTGTGGGAGTGCTCAACATTACCACTTCGTTCCAGGAGAGTCAGGAGCTCACTCCTTGACCTTACCTTTGTTTTTCTATACATTCGGATGGACCCCGGTTCTGGAAACTTATTTTATTATTATTAGTCCATTAGCTGTTTTATGTTCAATGCATCCATGACCGGTCCTCGTGAATTTGGAACGTCTCTTCGTTTTTGACTGCATCATGCCCGGTTTTCGCCGTGGTCACGGACAGCTGACAAACGTATCGTGATTCCGGCGTTGCGAGCCGACGGGCCGACAACTTTCAGCAAGCACTCTGGTCGGCTTACCGCGATGCCCAAGGTCTCGACGTCGACGATTTCCACAACGTCGATAATCTCCCCCATTTCTGGCAGGCCAGAGGGGCCTCATCCATTGAAGCGGAACCAGGTGCCTGAAATATTCAATTCCACGTAACGAATCACTCAGTTCTCTTCCAACTAGGCATGCCACCAGGTACTTACTCTGTCTTCCACTCACCCTAGAGGCGTCTAAATCATGTTCTCGACTTAAGTGCCGACGCCGGAAGCTGGTAAGGATTACTCTAAATCTTAACTTTATTTCTCAATCTTTGCAGAAATGGTACGCGTACCTCAAGCAATTAAAGGGGCTGGGACTGATTTTGGTGCAGTGACGCCAAACGGCCTGCCTGTTCCACGTGCATCCGCTCTCATGCGCACGCAGTATGTGAGTACCAAACTCTTCCCCAAATACGCGTCTTAAGCTGCATTGCTAGCTCACGCACCCCCTGGAACACAATCGCAACTGCCTCAGTCTCCAGAATGTACTTTCGATGATGGTTAGGATCTTGCCTTCTCTGGATGTGAAATATCTCACTTCTGCAACAGTGGTTGACCCCCCGGTTATCAACGACGTCTCAAAAACTAAATACGAGAAATTGGAAAGCCGAATCCGTAGGAGTTAATTCGTCTCTTCGGCAGTCGGCTTACTCTCCTCAGAGGAACTGGAAACACTTTTAATCGAGAGGGATATGCGTTCCTCGAACTCAGGGTCGCTTATCCACCAGCCGGTGTCCGAATACACCAGTGACATGGAGCTGATGAGTGCACTCAACGGGACTCCCCCGTTCGAAGCCTATATCTCTCCCGTGGCCCTCACGAATACGCCTGGGGGCTCGCCGTCCTCTTCCTCTGGCCTCGATTTACTTTGGCCGAATTACCCGCCAGGACTACCTAATCTCGACCTGCTCCGGCACCTAGTGGAAGTATTCTTTGTATTCCACCCGCATGCGAACCGTGTGCTCCATTACCCCAGTTTCATGGCAAGCCTCTTGCTGTCCCCCAGCCACCCAAGGTTTCCCGTCCCCCCAATTTTACATGCCATATGTGCCCTGGGTTCCCTTTACACGTCCGCAGTGTCGTCGCCGCCGCTTCCCAATTTCTCCGAGGTTGCTTTCGATGAAATTTTTACAGCACGGCATCGACAGCGAGAGGGTCGGCCAGATTCCTTTGCGGAAGCACAGTCCAAATACGCTCTGGAAAGTGCGAATCAATTAGAATCCGTCGGCGATCGGTTATTTGAGGTTCTGCAAGGCAAGTTGGCATGTGCATCTATGAGCATCAATTTGACCCAATGTAAAGCTCGTACCATTCTTACTTGGTTCTATTGGTCGCATTCGCAGTATGTCTCCTTGTTACTACTCTTCACACTTATTCAGTATCGCGCTAGGTGGCTCGAAGTGAGAGACCGTACATGAAGCATTCGATTCGTCTAACATGTCGGGTGGTCAGGTTTTCACAAGCTCTTCCCATACGCTACGTGTGGCTGTTCCTCTTGGATTGAATGTGTGCCCACCATGTTCGTTTTTTTGTTCTTCCGATCAATCCAAACTAAAATGTGCATAGTTCACTCGATCACACATTCTGTACGTCTGCGTCTCTTCTTCCGCACCGTCTTGAATCTTGACTCTTGTTGTAGGTTCGGCCAGCTTCGATTATTTTACCTGCGCACACCGTAGGTAGTCTCTTTCCGCCACATTACGGACTAATCATTCTGGTTTCAGGTCGTGGAGGATGAAACTAGAAGAAACGTCTTCTGGTTGGCTTACTGTTCTGAACGTTTACATGGGTGTAGCAACGGATGGGCGTTATCGCTGGACGATCAGGATGTCTCACAGCTACTTCCTGTTCGTGGTGACCATTTTGAGCAAGGGGTGCTCGTCACGCCGCCCGACAGACAGTGGGCACATACAAGGGACCTCTTGCTTGTGCATCCTGACAAGCAAACGGACTCCTTCGTGTTATACGTGAAGGCAACCATCCTGATATGCAAGTTGTTCGTGTTCCCTTGGATTGCGTCCTGACTCCCGCACCAGCGAAAGCAAAAACCTTCAATCTGCGATTTCGCGCCAAGCACTTCTTCGGAGACGCTTCTGTAATGTCACCCCAGAACCCCCACACCGAGTCGTCGAACCCCTTGGAACCCATCGACCCGAGGTGGTTTTCCCCCCGCTTACTCCAATCTCGTGCTAAGCTTTTTAGAGGATCTCCTGCATTCGTAGAACTAGACACCATCGCTGGTTCGTTTCGCTCGTCATTTCCGGCTCATTTGCGAAATCCCATTGTGGGAAATGTCGTCGATCAACACCTGTAAGCCCACCTTTTCCCCTGCTTATCGCCTGTTTGTTCAACGACGTCGCAGGTATACTGCTTGCATGATGCCTCATGTGTAATCACGAGTCTCCGTTCAAGGCTTTGAAACTGACGCTCATCCACAGCGCTATGATTCTACTGCACGATCCGCATGCCAACGTTCGGCGATCCGGTTGCGTGTCGGCTCTGAAAATCCTCACTGCGTCACGCGCAATATTGGATTTGGCATACGCAGTTTGTAGCACTAGTTTCGATGTCACCCTTCTCGATCCGTTTTGTACCGTGAGTGTTCATGGGCAGTACCAATCGGTAGCTCACGCCCCTTCTCAGTTCTGTTGGTTCCTCGCCGGCCGAGTGCTTGTGCGATTTCTGCAGGCTGCCATGGATGCGAACTCTTCCGAGCAAATATCGACATTGCGGGCCGAGCTGGAATTCTTTGAGTAAGCCTAATCTTGCTTCTTACCAGGGTCCGGTGTTTTACGAGTGTTTTCAGGTCTGCCATCTCGCAAGTCGGTCAGCGCATCCCGCTGGCATTCCGCTACGCCAAGATGTTGAATGACCTGGTCACTAAACGCTGCGGTAAATCAACGGAAACAGCCGTGCAGCTTAGCTGGCCTCGCGCAATCGAGTTTGACATGGAAAAGTTCCTCGAGCAAGGTCACAGCTGTAGTCTGCATGAATCACTTGGGCTTCAAGGTGTGTCGCCCGAATATCGCACATCTGACTCATTTTTCAATCTTTTTCTCTTTGAAAGGCGTCGCAGGTTCCTTTATGGCGGTCTCTTGACAGAATAAGCGGCACGCGCATAAATTTGAGCTCGAGCCGATCGAATTGTAGCATACTTATCTCACCTATATTGCTTTGCTTTATGTACTCTTGTCTGTGTTCGTGAATGCATTATTAATTACTGGAATTTTGAAGCAATTCGGGCTATGTACCTGTGTTTGGCAACAGCTTCACAAAAATTATGGCTGCAACGTCGATGGCGGCGGCCCTCGCGGCCTCGCTACCTGCACCCACGGCTGCTCCTGCTCCCGCTGCGCCTACATATGAAGCGATTCCTCCCTCAATGTCGAAGGTTATCGACATCGAGGCCGAAATCCCATTACAGGTGGTACAATTGGACGGCCTGGTAAACCCAATCTGTACATTCCTTCGTCACCGTCTCATGTTATGCCCTCTAGGTGGTGACAAAAATTCTCAAACACTCTCGAGAGGCGTCCTCAGCCACCGTACATGGCCTCCTACTCGGTCCTTGACCTGGACGGAACGCTCGAGGTTTCCAATTCATTCGCATTGCCGCATCATGTCAGCGACGAAGACGAGAAATCCTCCAAGTCTAGTGGTAAGCAAAGCTAATTTGATTGAGATGTCCGCTCATCCCAGCAGCGCGATACCAGGCGTCGATGCTTCGGTCTCTGCGGGAAGTGCAAGCAGATGACAGCGTCGTCGGTTTCTACCAAGCAACAAGCTTGGGCGCGTTCTTCAACCAAAATCTGGTCGAAATTCAAGCAATACATCAGGATAAACTCCGGCACGGTGGTGTTGTCATTGTTCACGGTACGAGACAGACATGCAATAATTTGACCACAAAGTCTTACCTCTCATCGCAAAACCCAGACCTTTCGCTGACTGCTCGGGGAAATGCATCCTTCCGAGCATTCCGCCTCACTCCCTCATTTTTGGACGCGTACAAGAAAGCCAACTTCAGCACTGCAAGGTATGCATATTCCGGTTTGATCGTGCAATGTTTTAATATCTCGGTAGCCTTGTGAACCATCGTCTCACGTTTTCATCGATTCTTGAGGAGGTTCCCCTTCAGGTCCGAATCAATCCTCTGTTGGGTTCCTTCTTGGGATCTCTGACGAAATCGACGCCTTCACTCCTGCCCGACTCTACTCCCGAGTCGGCAAGAAACTCGAATCTGCCTCCCTCCTTCTCCGCCCTCGACCTGGGAACCACCGGACTCACCAGAAACCTCGAGCAGATTATCGAGGCCGTTGATAATTACCGAACAGAGGAAGGTAACCTCGCATACTTGTCGCGTCAAATCGCGCGCGAGCGTGCGCGCGCAGACAACTACGTCGCAAAACGGAAGGAAGAAAATTTAGCCCGGGTCGCGCAGGATTTAGCTCCGCTACCGGAAGAAGATGTGGCTCGGCTATTCAAAATTCCCGCGGAGCCCAGTCGACTTGAGAGTATGCTGATACTGGGACAGATCGATGCCTACGGGAAAAGCCTCGAGAGTACTGCGAGCAGCGGTTTGATCAAAATTTATGGAGTACGCTCGATATAGGGGTTCCCAAAATTTCAGTTGATTTACCTTACGATTTTGGGCCTTTTGGGCGTTGATTTAACTTACAGCGGAGCCAGTTTGGGCGCTGAAGGTAACTGATAAACTGTTTTTTTTTCCGCCCAGGAGGCGAGTTTGCACATGTTCGAGTGCTTTCAACATGTTTGCAGCCAAGCTACAGATCAAAAGACTGCAGTTTACTCCCCTCCTGCTGAGTATCTTTGTCGAAAATTTTCTTCCCGCGCAGAGTGTGATTTACCTTACAACGGAGCAAGTCTCCTGGATTTCAGGCTGATTTACCTTACAAGATGGAGCGAAAAGACTTCACAGCGGAGGGAGTTGACCGGCTCCATCACGGCATGCTAATTTTGGACACGGTCACCGCAGCACTGCCGTTTTGCGCGTGTCTCCTTAAAATACTGAATGTCATGAATTTGCTCATCCCCTCCCTCCCTCTTCCCTACCCCCACCTTCCTTCCGACAATGTCAAGGACCACTCTCCTTCTCTCCCTGTTTGTCTTTCTCGTCGCCCTCCCCTCCCTCCATGCCACTGCCATCCTGTCTCACGGTCGGAACGCTATTCCTCACCGCGCCCTCGCCGGCCGTCGGTTGACTCCCCAGTCGCGTTCAGCCTCCCCGATGGCTAAACGCGCGCGTTGCAAGGCCAAATCGGCGGTTTCGTCTTCCGCCGCCGCAACTGCAACGGTTCAGGCTGTTCACGTAGACACGACCAAAGCCGCCCCCACTACCAGTACGACTAAGGTCGCCCAGGATACTACCAGCACGACCAAGGCCGCCGCCACCACTACCACTGAGGCAGCGGCCACCACCGAGACGACTGCGGCTGAGACCACCCACACGACTCAGCAAACGACGAAAGAGGCCCCCACGACCACGACTCACAAGCCCACTACAACTCAACAAACCACTACAGCGGCCCAAACGACGACCAAGGACTCTGGCTCGTCGGGCTCTTCCGCGGCCAGCAGCTACTTTGCCGGTGAGTTGAATTCTCGCAGCACTGCATGCACCATCTAAACGGTAGAGCAGGTACAAACACGGGAGACGGTAAGCTGATTAACTGCTCAGCACGAGGTTAACTCATCTTATGCCATTCCTGTAACAGGCACCTACTACAACAGTACGTCTATTTCCGTTCCGTTGTGTCTGTGTTCCGTTGATCAAAGTATCCTTTAGCTGGCCTTGATGCATGCGGCTTCACCGACTCTGATTCAAGCAGCTTCATCGTATGATCTCAGTTTCCCTGAAATGCACCCATGTTTACGATTTTCCAGGCCGCTGTGTCGATTGATCTTTTTGACAACTATCCGTATGTTTTCCCGATATTGCATCGGAGTTTGAATCCACTGACACTATATTCAAGGGGATATGCCGGAGCAAATCCCAACAACAACCCCGTCTGCAACCGACAAGTCAAGGCTACATGTGCGAACCCTCCAAATACCAGAATATTTTTCATACTGACCGTCCCCAAGATCAAGGCAAATCAGTCACAGTCCGCATAACCGACCGTTGTACGGGCTGCTGCCTCCCAAGACCTCGACTTCTCGCCGCTGGCCTTCCAAGAGCTCGCGCCTTTGGCGGTGGGCCGCCTCACCGGCGTGACCTGGGAATGGGTCTGAAATAGACCCCCGACCTTCCTTTCACCTTCTCTATCTTTTAATCTAGACAAGCCATGAAGAGCTACCCTTCCTTCGCTCCGCCAGCACTGTTGGCCGGTCAGCAGGCACGCGGATTCAACCCCAGATGGTCATTTTTATATCGGGAGTAGTGTACAGTGAAAGCGGGCTACAAGTGTATGCTGCTTAGAATGCAAGCCGTTCAGTATAATAAATTAGTTGCGAATGCTCCGCCAGTATGGTTCTTCTTCCGTGCCCAAAACTGCAACGTCCACCGCAGAAGATAAAGACGAATCCTCCCCGATCAATGTTACGAGGTCCAAGGCCAAGCGCCGAACTAGAGTCGATGGGAGCTTGGAGTACGGTCCAAGTATTTGGCCACGTGTGGCATGGGTGATACTAAAATACGGGACAATCTGGGATCGCAGCGACCATACAATCTTGGGCGCGTCAGCGGTTGTCTAAAACAATAACTCGAAGGTAAATGTACCTGCGGATTGGCCAGTCGCGCTCGCCGTTGACATAGAACTATCAGGAAGCGTAGAATTATCTTTAACCGTCGGTTAGTAGTTTATTGAAAATACCTACGAAGGCGTACCTCGGTAGCGGCTAGATTTGTGGATCCGAGTTCCCACAGACACCTGGGGAGATGATTCACCCATTCGGCCACTGGCTGGGCAGCGCTAGCATTTATATTAAGATGGCCATTGAATTGAGGTTCGGTATTGAGCTTGGAGAGCCTTCGTTAGCAAGTAGAGAGAGAAAAGGAAGAATTCCCTACCAAAACTAAGCGAGCAAGGAACTCGATCGTGGTCTGTTTCAGCGCTGACTTGGATGACACTTTACGTGCATGCTCTATGGTAGCCTGCAAGACATCGTTCGAGACGTCGAGCAGGCTTGCATTCGCGTTGTTGATTAATGACCAAATGGTGGGAAGGAGAGCTGTGTACGCCGCCGACGACAGGGGTCGTCCCAGTTGTGTAGCTGACAAGGATTCTCCCTGTAGGAGTTGAACGACGTGCTCGCCGACTCGTTCGGTTTGCACTTGCAAACTGTCCTTCGTGTCTCTCTGTTTTTGAACCACACGTTTACCTCCGCGATTGGTCGTAGTCTCCGATGTTAAGACGAGCAATGCAGTGAGCTCGCAGAACATTAGATTTAATGCTTGGAAAATTTGCTCCGCCTATTCAAGGCTTGTGGATGAGCAAATTTAATAACATAACGGGCAACTTACTTTTATCTCCCGAGACCCGTTGAGCTTGAAAGGAAAATAAGGGGACATGTACCCTAGAATCGACTTGAGGTCTGTAGAGGCCGCAATACGCCGTTCCAAATCCTAATATTGTCGCGGTGATTAACAAAGCAAGAACAACAAGAGAGGAATATCTACCTTTTCATGTTGTAGAATTGCACCATACAAATGGCGTGTTATTTCCGCGACAGCGACGATTAGTTTAGCTGCGTCTCGTCGACACTCCCGTTAGGGGAAAATACGGACGGGGCGCAGTCAAGGAAGGTTGAAACAAGCGTTGAGTGTAATGTTCGTGAAAGATGCTTGAATCAGAGTAAGTTTACAGAGGTCGAACAGGTTCCCCAGACTTACTCTTACGAACGAGGCGGCGTCTCCGCCACTCGTGGAGTTAGTCTGCGCCGTCTACAATTTCGGATAGTTGCTGAAGCGTCCATTGATTTTCAAAAGGTCCCAGAAGAGGGTGGTGACAGGAGGCGTCGCCATCGGATTCCAAATCAACCTCGGCTTGCCATGTTCTGTGAGGCAGTCGCCTCTTTCCCTGAATATGGACGAGGGCTGTAGAAGGCAGTCAAAAGCCTCGTAAGCCTCCGGAGTTTTGAACCAGGAGGCGAGGTACCAGGTATCAATTGAGGACACCGGTGAAGATTCCGATCGATCTCGTGAGATGTGAGGCGAAGAGACTGCGTGCTGGAGAAAAGTAGCCAAGGACTGCAGCACAACAAGCTTGGACTTGAAGGCGTAATGATTAAGCAGCTACTAAGCCTTTAACAGTGAGCTTACCGTGGCGGTTAGAACGACGCTCGCCGTTGAAGGTCGCCTTCATTGGACCTGATAAAATGAGCAGGTGGTCGCAAGGATAGTGAAAAGGCTCACCATCCGTCTCTCCAAATTTAGTGCCTGCACTAAGGATACCGAGATATCCCTCTAGAACCCGACTTCCGTTTTCATTGCCGCTCTGATTCCAACCCGCTACAGCTGCGTCCGGGATGTATTCAAGATAGATATTTAAAAAACGTATGGCATCCACTCGAATCTCAGGGAAGATGTGTGTTTGCGCGGACGTTGTGAAGAGAAGTAAAGCAGTAGCATGCGGAACCAGATTATCCTGCAAGATATATGAGTAGAAGATCGCACGAGGTGCGCAACTCTTACGGAAGGTATTCGAGGGAATAACCAAACGAAAAATTCCAGAAGCGACTTGCGTACTTGAGCGTCCTGGAAGGCCGTTAACAGGCATTGGACTCATTTCAAGGGTCCAACTTGCTTCATCTCCCACAAGCCTCACAGCTGCATTTATGAGTGGTGTTAGAGACGATTCGAGGATACTTGGATTAGCGTCCAAGAGTTCGCGAAGTCCCGCTATTGCATCTTTGACTTTTGTTAATAATTTGTTGCATTGCGTGCATCTTATGGAGCGAACCTTTCCGGGTTCCAGCGCTGTAATGCTTGAGATGGACGATTAAATCATCGAATGTGAGACGCCTTCTTGTGGTAGGGGCGTCTGCGTCCTTGTCGACAGTGATGCTTTGGGACGGGAGGGCAATAGCTGAATGCAGATTCAGCCAGGGTACGAAACGTGCGGTTCGACGCACAGCGGGCCTTGAAGGAGGTGTCTATTGCATTATTGGCCAACTGTTTTCCTTTCCCTAGCTTGAGCTTGGTCTTTGAAAAGTCGGCCGCCTTTTCTCGCCGCTTCTTTGCACTCTTAGGCATGTTGTTAGATTGAGATGAAAGGCAGAAGATAAGTTCGTCCAAATTTTTGCACACCCAGAAGGGAATGATCGGTGATCACTTTGTCGGTCCGATCACCCCGGTTCACTGGAGCACACATGAAGGTAGCGCAGCACATTTATGTAGGTACAGCACCCGTACGTTCCTTTTAGGGACCACCACGGTTAATGCACCTCCTCCTCCTCCTGCGTCAACTTGAACACCCACCATACTTTTCTGTTAGGTCCATTCTGGTTTACTCCGCCTGGCGGCGCCCGCTCCCCTCTCTTCTCGTCGGGCCGCCCCTTACCATGCTCAATCATCTGACATCCTCTCTTCTTTTCGCAAAAGAATCCTCCCGAAATTCTCCCGAGAAACATATAAGTCGAATCTTTGAACAGACTGGTTGGGAAATTTACGATGAGGCGCTTTCTCTCCGTTCTCCCTTTCGTGCTTGGTCTCTTCACAATCGTAAGTGGCGAGACACACCTCAAGAGGACTGTTCCAAAAGGCTTCGTGACTACGCGTGGCGCTGAATTTGAACTCGATGGATCCCCGTTTGCCTTCGTGGGCGCGAATTCATACGTGCGTTTTCTCACAAGTTCAATACTTCGAGGGCTTTGATAGAATCATTCTGCAAGTGGTTACCTCTTCTCACTTCAACGGAAGACGTCGAGGCAACCTTTCAAGAAATGAACAGGGCTGGAGTTAAGGTACTCAGAACCTGGGGATTCAACGCAATTGTATGTGAAAATTTGAATAAATCTAGAACGCCTTGATAACCATGCTCCATTCAAATCTAGAACGCCTCTGAACTCGCTGGCGCACTTGAATCGGGTTTGACATACTATCAGGTGCCAAAGGCTCTTGGTCCTCTTCCTACGTTCCCTCATTTCTGCTCCAGCTCTGGAACAACACCGACTGGACACTCAACGATGGTCCGCAAGGCCTGCAGCGTCTCGACAATGTCTTGGAGGTCGCTTTGAAATACGATATCAGAGTTATCCTTGCGTTCACGAACAATTGGTTTGCTTTTAACTGATGTTTGCGCCCGCCTATTGAACAGATACGTTCCACCAGGGTCGGATATGGGGTAAGACAGTCGGAGTGTCTTTTTATTTGTGTGTTGCTAACGGCTGGACAAGGGAATGGAACTTTATATCAACCACATCACTGGAGCTCCCACCCATGACATATTCTACACGGATCCCAAAATTATAGCGTCGTATCGTATGGTGTTTCTTTCCGAGGACCAACTTTTACTGACCTTCTCCTAGAACGCTATGTGAAGACTATCGTCAACAGATATAAAAGCTCTGCAGCCATCTTTGCATGGGAGATGATGGTTTGTAATCTTCACGAGGTCTGCTACACATGTTGACACGCTTTAGAACGAGGCGCGGTGTCTGGGCGACTTGCCTGCCGGACCCGCCTGTGTACCTGGTTCGGGAACCTTGGCAACGTGGTACAAGGAGCAATCGGACTTTATACGAAGCCTGTATGATTCCATTTCTCGCTCTACAATTCCCAAGCTCACCTACCGCTAGTGACCCTCACCACTTGATTACTACGGGAGGAGAAGGCCAATTCTTCTGGAAAACCCAAGATCCTGTCTTTTCTACGGACAACAACTTCGACGGACAAGCGGGCGAGGATTTCGATTTCGACTTGACTCTCCCTAACAGTTGATTTTGCGACTTACGTGGGCACACATCCAAGCTTACATGAATATTCCTGACATGAATCATATCATTCAGCACATGTATCCCCAGACTTGGTAGGTACAGTTGAAACTGGATCTTCCAAGCCCTAACTTCACCGTTCAGGTATCCCTCAACTCGTAAGTTAAACGGACATATAACCCAATTGAAATCCGACTTGCGCGTCGCAGGATTTTCCTGGTTCCAACTTCAGTGTGGAAGCTTGGGGTCTATTTTGGATTGACGCTCACGCCAACGGTCTGCCATTCAACGTCGAAACCCGCCTCTGCACTCACTCTGTTCCCAGCCGCGAAGAAAGCTGGCAAGCCCCTTATCCTCGAGGAATTCGGAATAACTGGTGATGGTACGCCTCAGATCTACGTAGCATCTAGATATAATAAATTCCCCAAGCCAACCGCACGAAAATATATCCAACCTGGGTGAACCGCGCGTTGGATACTAAACATGGGGGCATAATGCCTTGGCAGTTTGGAATGCTGGGATTGAAAGAAGATGGTGGAAATCGGACTTATAAAATACGCGGATGCTCTGATCGACGGAGCTTCACCAAACGACGGTCAGCTCAAATCTTTCGACATGAATGCCGGTCCGGTGCTTATCTGTTTCTACAGGTTTGGCTATCTACAAGAACCAAACCGTGTGGAATGTATTCACGTACGCGCCTTCCAATTGGCTTCGGCGTTTCCACCGAGCTGGTTGCTAATTTTTCTTTTTCAGAAATGCGGCTAAAGTACAAGCTACTCGGTCCCTATGATATTATGGCGGAAATTGCGTGCGACTACGGTTGAACCCTTTTGTGATGCGGGGAGATAAAACAAGAAATCTATGTAACTTGGTTTAGTCCGCAGTGTGCATCGGCACAGAGGGAAGACTCACCATGCTCTGACCACGCCCTGCTGACCGCCTCAACTTCGACCTGTAACGGTTACTGCTGAAGCCGCCGCTCCGCCGGTGCCTGCAAACACGCTGGTCGCACGACATTGGATATCGTCCCATGCCCGCACTCTTCGCCATGTCAATATTCGCCGAAAGGACCTGCAGTTGAAACGTACGAAAATTGGGCCTTCCTCGGCTGCGACAACTGCTTCACTGTGTATCGATATGTTAGTCCAGCTGTTAACACCTTTATCGTAAGGGGTCAGATTTGTTTGCCGGGGCTTTCTGGGGAGAGGATTCAACCAGCACTACGTCTTGTCCCCGTTCCACAAGCGCGCCGCCTCCGGACGCGGCAGTTAATTGAAGTACGTCCGGCGTGTCGTTTATAAATTCAAGCAGTATTTCGTACGGGGCGGTAGTGACGGGCATCGAGGGAGACAAGGTATCTAAAGCGAAGGTGCTGCTGCTGCATTTAACCTCGACGTGCCCTTCGGAGATGTGAGAATCGCGAAAACGGATCAGGGTCAATGGCTATTGTTCTATTGTTTTCAGTGAAACGCCGAGAACGGAGAGAAGGTCCCCACTACCCACGCGCCTTATGCTCTCAATTCAAACCACGATCTCCGCGATTGGACGTACTTATGTCCGTGTGAGTGGAGGTAACTCTACTCATTTTTTCTTTTTGATCCCGCTCGTCATCCCGATTTGGACTTTCACCCACTCCTACCAAATCTGGGAAGACGTTTACATTTCGAGCTGTCAACCTAAACAGCTTGAATGAAGGACAGCAGCCTACCTCCGTGCCTCCAAAGAATCTCCAAGATCTTATAGCGGACGTACTTATGCTGATATTGTGGCGAGACGAGTCACGGATCGACATTATACGATCGTTGGGTGGGAGGATAAGACTCAGGATAAATTGATCAGCGTGGTCCCTTTCGGAACATGCTGAGACGTAGCCAGGTTTCTGACTCACCAAGTTCGTTTGGATAATTGAACCTAATGTTCGATCACGATGGACCAGGCAAGAAACGTCGTCCATGAGTCGACAATACAATCAACTGAAACGCATCACATTAACAGGAAAGGTGAAGTACAAGGAGTGGTACACGAGCTAAAGGTCGTTAGAACGGAGAATTGAAGATTTCCGAGAGAGATTTCATGAAGTCGATTTTCAAATCTGGATGGAGCAAGGTTAGATTGAACCAACATATTCCTAACCAACATACCGAGGCACAACATGTCCTCTTCAGCCACGGTGAATCCGCGCACAAGAACGACAAATTTGGCTGAAGTCGGAATTAGATTGGCACCAGGAACAGTACAAACACGGTGCTCGCCTTTCGGGATTTCCTTGGGCAGCGCAATAGTTTGCTCCACCGTAGTACGGACCAGGCTGAACGGGGCAAGACACGCTGGCGTTCACATTTCTTGCCTCTTCACATACATCGAATGTCTTCTGGAGGAGCTTGACCTAAACCCAGTTTAACTACGACATTGGCGGAGGCCCCCTCCTGGATATGGATAAGACGACGCGCTTCTCGCATTGTTGTTCTGTAACCCGTACCTCAATGGTGTCCGTCACGAGCGCCTTGACTTTGACTGTAAGGTCTTGTCCTGGTAATGGAGGGTCGGGCAGGAGTTCGATAGAATCGATTTGGATTGGGTTGGAAGGCGACCCTGTGATAAGGCAATAAGCCAAAGTCGCAAGGATGGTGGCGAGGACGCGTACCGCAGTCAGTGTATTCCCAGCCTGCGGCATGGACCTGTAAGATAACAGAGAAGAAGGAGAGAGAGAGCAAAAGGAATATGGTTGAGAGGCGAGACATAGTGGCAGGTCGTAAGTTAGAAACCCGACATGTACATCAATGCATCACACATGGCGACACTGAAAAATCTGCACGGGGCGGAATTAAATGTCCAATCTGCTCAGAACTTTGGAAGAGCACGCTCAATTCCTCTCATAATTTATAGCTCAATGAGCAATGAGATCTTGAGAGTCGAATTCAAGTCGAATTAACGGAGTTACTGGTCCATCAGTGACGTTAGCCGCAGCGCATCGCCTCACCACCCTTCGTTCACACTACCATGAAAGCCCGCGAATACTGTTGCTGTAAGTCGTCTCTTTCTCCACCGTTCGACCGTCTGCCCACACATCAACTAGGTGCTATCCCTGTTATTAATGCTGGCATTTATTTCACTTTAATTGAGCAATTTGTGCTTGGAATCGTCGTCGGCGTTCTCTCCTTCTCCACACCGTCAAGTCCGCCGCTTTGCTCCTCACTTTTCGTCTCCTCATACATTTCCTAGTCGTCGGCGCCGTCACCCCATCCTTTGCTCCTTGGGTGTTTGGTGTCATCTGCTTGGTCGCCGCCGCAGTTCAAGTTCTCGGGTTCATCGGTGTGGCTCAGGTGGGCGCTCCTGGCACTGCGAGGGTCCAAACACTCATCCTGCGCTGCAGGAGAAATCAATTCTCTTCCGACGATATACCAGCCTGCACTCGTTGGCCATCGTGGCGGCATTCTCAGTTGCTCTCGCCTGGATCATCCTATCCCTCTCGCGGCATTCAACCGCCAAAGCCAACTGCCTCAATAACTTCTTCAGTGGCGCCAACTCGGAGCAGGAAAGCGAAGGCGAAGTGCTTTGCAACATTTTCCCATGGGTCGACATTGGCGTCATGGGCGGTCTCTGGGTTCTCTTGGCCGCACTTCACGTATGCGCCTGTCCTCGTTTGCCTTGTCCTTACTGACTACCAAACCAGATCTACTTATACGTCGTCATCAACTCTTACAGTTCCCAACAACAGCGCGACCACGCCAAGTACGACACCGTCAACGAAACAACGCCTTTCCAGAACGAGAACATCGCGATGAACAACCGTAATGACCCATACGACTCTCCTTATCAACAGCGCAATGTCGGTGGCGCGGACTATGCGCATATCCGCAAGGAGAGCGCTGCAAGCATGTCCGATGTTCTCTCAGAGCCCATCCAGCAGCCGCGCGATGGTTACTCGATGGAACGCCAAGGGTCTTACCCACCGCCTTCCCAGAGGCAACCCACTCTACCTCCCAATGCCTACACTGAAGGTATGCCTTCTCCTAGGCTCGAAAATTTCTTACCAATGGTCTTCAAAGATGAAACGCCAACCCCAAGGGTTGGACAATCGTATTACAATGATGACCGCACAATGGCCTCTGCGAACATGGAGAAGCCTCCATATAGCCAGGCTCATCCTGGTGAGTAGTCGTTATTATTCCCAGACGGTCCCTTGGGCAGCACTTGTGGCGGTTCCGAACGGGTCCGTCGACGTCCATTTATCCTCGCAGCTCCGTTACTCACAACGCTTCACCCAAGCCGAAGGCTCATTCGGACGCAAGACCCCTCGTCTCCAGAAGTCTCGTCCATTTGACGATGGTTTTTGATAGATATACATATCTGTACACTAATTTACTTACTACTGGACTATGCAAGGACCTTATTATCTATCTCAAGCGCGATTCCGTGATAGCCCTTCGAATATCAGTGCGACGTGTATGTGCACCATTCCACTGGCTCCTCTGACCCAAATCAGGTCGTCTCCCTCTGCAGCTAATGTAAGATCTCTCATTGTCCGTTTTAGCTTCTCTGGTTGCCGATAGCATGAACATGCTAGAGGGACTGCCTCCGACTGACAATAAAACAATGGCGTTACCTGACGCTCGATCTGCGCGAGGATCCGGAAACTATGTATACCATCCGCAGCCGACGTATGGATCACAGAGCAGAGCTTCCGCAAGTTCGAATCTTTCCCGCAACCAAACGTGCGTGGGGATGCCGAAAAACTTGTTGACCATAAACCCGCCATCCGCTCATTTAAGTTTAACATTCGCAGCATACAAAGCACAATGATATTTCCCGCCCATGCAGAGCTTGTCAAGCAGCGTCGCCCAAATCGCTCACTCGAGGGATTATTCCCTGCGCATCGCGCTCCTGTCGAGGGTAAATTTAACATAACTTCCACAGACGTCAGTGCTGTACTGCCGTGAATATAATAACCCAACGAACCTCTTCGCCTTCTTGAACGATTTACGCCATGTTTTCCCTCCTTGCACTTGCTACAATTGCAAGCCTAGTTGGCATGTCCTCCCAGCGGCCGGGCGTTCTCGATGAAATCACGATGCTAGAAACCTCGAACTCTACCTTGCTGCGCTACCCCACCGATGTGAGTCCCATGAATATTGACGGTGTCGGTTTCTTCAACACGCCCCGCAGTTCACGCAGAATATCGTTCCGAAGGGTATTCACTCGCACAATGATTGTGGGCTTCGTCCTGTGCAATTTCGCTCGCATTTGACAGTTGCGTGTAGACTGGCGCGACGTACCGCTTCTGACCGCTCTGAGCCTTGGGGTCGCAAGTGTAGAAGCGGACGTGTGGCTTGTAAACAATACACTTTTCGTGAGACATTATTCTCGTTCGGTTTGGAGGTGCCGATTTTTGCGTAGATTGGGCACGAAATGGCCGCCTTGACACCAGCGCGAACATTCGATTCACTCTATGTCGAGCCGCTCGTGTCAATTATCGAGGGCCAGAATCCGAAATCCCAATTCACTGTCAATCAGACGAGTGTAAAGTAAGTCGACTCTGTGTTTGACGAATGGTCGGCTTGAATATACTGCAGTGGTGTGTTCGATACCGCCTCAAGTATTCCGCTGCAGCTGTTGGTGGACATGAAGACGGACGGCCCCAGGTGAAGTTCCCGATGACATTGGACACCGATTGGTTTTGACGGGCTCAAAAGTACCCTGCCTTTCGTCGTGACAGCCCTGCAGCCCTTGAGAGAACGCGGGTTCCTCACCACGTGTGAATCGAATGGAACATGCACCCTCGGTGCCGTTACCGTCGTAGGAACAGGTGATATGGCATTCCGGTGAAAGCTACGATGGGGATTAACGAACAAACAAAAACAGGCAACACACCTTTGGCGGGAATCCAAGCCTTGTTTCCGCGCGACGTATTCTACGATGCCCCTTTGACTGCCCTCAATGCTACATTCGACATTACGATTTCTCCCCTGGCCAGCACGGACTATGAGGTCGCAGTCGGCTGGAGTGGAATCGGGAACATCAACCAGACTCAGCTCTCCGCCATTCAGCAATTTGTAGCGGATGCACACGGACTAGGCATCAAGGCTCGATTCTGGGATACGCCGGGATGGCCCATCCACGCAAGGAACAACGTCTGGCAGACCCTGATAGACAATGGCGCGGATTGGCTCAACGCCGACGATTTAAACGCTGCGGCAACCATGTTTTAAAACCACAAAATAAATTCTATGCAGTTTCCTTCCTTTTCTGCTCGTAATACTTCTGTTGTCGACGCGAAAACACCGAGGGAGGCACAAGTGTTTTGGGGAGCGGGCGGGGTCTGCGATCGCTGAGGGCGCCCCGGGCCAGCTGGAGTGCACCTCGGGTCTCGCCGGGAACCGCCTGGCCAGCTGGACGCATTTGGCGCGCTGGGTACCTGGGAGTACCCTCCGTCAAGACGGAGTCATCTCGCCCTTCCCCGGGCGTTTTCTTCTTCTCCGCTTGGATGAATTTGTGTCTCTCGGCCACTGCGTCCCGCTCTTCCCGTTCGACGTCTCGGAATACAACTGGCGTCGCCAGTAGATGATCCTAGCGGGATAGAGATTAGCCAGTGGACTGAAATTATTAGACGGTCCGCACCATGTAGTCGCCCGCCTTCTGGCTTAATAACAGCGGCGAGCTCTGGTCTCGGAATTTGAGCACCTTCTGGAGGTTCCATCGCGTTTGTGGCCGCAGCACACCAGATTCAACGAAAGTTAGCTTGCGTTCTGCCGTGATGACATCGAGAGTGTCCTCGGCGCCGGTGTTGATGATAGCTACAGGCTTCTTGCTCTTCAGCTTGTCGCGCAGCAAATCCCAGCCGACCGCACGCGACGTGATCTCCCACTTTATGTCGCGCGGATTGTCGACCAATTCCAGGACGGCGTGGGGCGCGTTGTCGCCTGGCCGGTTTCCGAATTTGTGGATTCGAGTGTAGCCGCCTGGCCGTTGCGCGTAGCGTTTCGCGAACGTGCCAAATAGTTTTGGTAGTAGCTCGGGGTTGAGGAGGAGCGCGGCTGCGCGTGCATGCGCGGCTTGATCGCCTCTTTTGCCCAGCGTAATTATCTAGTACACAGGTGAGGATGAAGGGCTCAATATGGGAGGATGTGGCTACTTTCTCCGCCATTCTCGCGGTTTCGCGCGCCTTTGGGAGGGTGGTTTTTATCTGCTCGTGCTCAAAAAGTGAGGTGACGAGATTTCTGGACAGAATTGAGCAGCCAGTAGTAGACTAAATATGCAGGGTGCGCACCGCAGCATGAGCATCCTGTGGGACGTTGTCCGCGATAATTTGCGGAAAGCGATTCCATGCTTCATGGCAGGAAGGGAGAACGGGGTTATTACTTAATCCGAAATTTCATGCCGAAATTTCTCTCGTTTCCTCCCGCCATGTCCCTTCTTCGCCTAGCACGAGCCCTGCCCCGCCAGGCCCTCTCCCTGCCCCGCCGCCAGGCACAGCTCCCGTTCCGCGCGTATTCGGCCGGTGGCGGGTTGACCCACGAAGCCATCCAGAACCGCATCCTCGAAGTGTTGAAGGGTTTCGAACCCGTAAAAACTGACCGAGTGCGTACACCGGAGCCCTCAATCCAACGTCGGCTCAGATGCATTGTAGCTGTCACCGACCGCCTCGTTCACGGGTGATCTGGGTCTCGACAGCCTGGACGTCGTGGAGGTGCAAATGGCAATAGAAGAAGTATGAACTGCAAGCCTCCCACTCATTATTCGCCATTAACACCGACCGACCGCAGGAGTTTTCTATTGAGATTCCAGACGCAGAGGCCGACGAAATCCAAACTGTTGCGCAGGGTACGTCGTCTATCCCGACTTCCTCCGCTGCTGTTCATATGGCCGTCTAGCCGTCGAGTACATTAAAAATACACCTGCCGGTATGTACAGGCTTCCCAACATTCGATTCCGCTCGCTCATTTTTCTACAGCGCTGTAAGGGAGCTAGAATAAACACCATGCAAATGCCATCCTTGCTTTTTCTGTGCCTGTTCAAAACATGTTTACATAAAGACGGGGTCACCTGCGCGGCCTATTCATTTCTCTATCTTGTCTTCCCCCTCTCCTTTCACCGTATGGTCAAGCAAATAATCGTCGACGAGCCGCTCCTGCGCGTTGGGTGCACCCTAGGAGAAGGTTGTTCAAGAGCGTACTCTCCGGCCGTGATTGTTGAAGCTATAGCAGGGCCCTGTATACGACCCCGACACCTCAATATTGCACTTTGTCGATATCGATGAGCGCAAGGCAGGCATTGCTCCACGATCCCTTGACTGACGGCCTAATAGCCCAAAGATTCTACACTACAACACTGTGAGCCTCGAACTCGAGGTGGAGCAATTTGACGAGAAGATCGGTTGTCTGGCGCTGCGACGGAACGGCCCAGGTGTAAACAAAGTACCCAAAGCGCTTTTGCGCGTGTTGACGCCTCGTACAGCTAGCAGGCGCCGCTGCGCGAGGATTCGCGCTATTTGAAGGCGACTCCAAGTTGGAGTACCTCAGCCAGCCATTGCCAGCAGAATATCAGCCCTACACGCGCTTCAACGATGGAGCTTGCGATAGCCAAGGCCGCTTCCTTGCCGGAACAGTCTACGACAAGGAACGAGGCGTACCAGGCCAACTTTGGATGCTCGATGTTGATGGAACCTCTATCGTAGCCGACCCGGGGCCATTTACGGCAAGCTGGCGCCTGCTGGCTGTCTGAATCAATGATTTATCAGGGTCCTAGGATTCGAACGGACTGGGATGGAGTCCCGACGACAAGATTTTGTGAGTAGCATGACCTTTTGAAGTGTATTACCGACGACGCGCCGGGACAGTTATTTCACCGATTCTAGGGCGAACCTGATCTATGCGTACGACTATGACGATGGCAAGCTCGCGAACCGACGTCTGTTTGTGGATGCAATTGCGCTCGGAGAGTCCCGCACATCGTATTGTGATGGGTTGTGTGTGGACACAGCAGGGCTATGTGTGGAGTGCGCGGTGAGTAGGGACGCGCGCCGGGCCGCTGCTTGCTGATCTCGTGCACAGCTGGGGAGGATCCAAAATTGTCCGGTTTTCGCCAACGGGAAGCATTGACCTCGAAGTGCTGTTCCCGACAGTGCTGAACGTGACCTCGTGCGCGTTTGGTGGAGCCAATAACGACCAGCTGTATGTGACGTCTGCGCACTGCAAGGCGAGCGGCGAGGAGGAGCGGCAGACGGAGTTTCCTAACTCGGGGCACGTCTTTGTGGTGGACGTGAGCGACATTGCGCGTGGCGTCGTGCGACACAAGTTCGGGCCGTAATAGTTATGTAATTGATATTGATGATGTTGATGTTTGTTAAATTGATGGCAATTCACGAGGAACTGCATAGTTGGCGTGGGAGTCGGCTTTTGCGGCTCGTTCCAGCTTCAAGACTCCCCTCATCAAGGTATACCGACAGTCTGAACTGGTTTTACTCGTGCTCAACGCGTGCTAGATCCCTCCATGGCCACCTTCTCGTCGACGCCCATCGTTATCGATGGCAAGGGTCATCTCCTTGGTCGGCTGGCCTCTATTATTTCAAAGCAGGTTCTCTCCGGCCAGAAAATCGTCGTTGTCCGCTGCGAGGAAATCAACATCTCCGGCAGCTTCTTCCGCAACAAAGTCGGTCCTTCCCCGCGACGCGTCCCTTTTTCTCGCTCACCGTCGTCAATTTTTGTTGCAGCTCCGATACCACAACTTCCTCCACAAACGCCACATTGTGAACCCCAAAAAGTCCGGCCCCTTTCACCACCGCGCGCCGTCCAAGATTCTCTACCGCGCCATCCGCGGCATGACGCCGCACAAGAGCGCCCGCGGCGCTGCTGCTCTCGAACGTCTCAAATTGTTTGAAGGTGTCCCGCCACCCTACGATCGCAAGAAGCGCATGGTCGTCCCGGAAGCCCTCCGGGTCCTGCGGTTGAAGCCCGGTCGTAAATACTGCACCGTCAAAGTATGTGCACCGCGTCGGTATAGGACTATCTTACTGACGACGCCTCAAGCGCCTGTCCCACGAGGTTGGCTGGGGCTACAAGGACGTTGTGGACCGTCTTGAGGAGAAGCGAAAGATCAAGGCGCAGGCCTTCCACGAGCGCAAGGTTGGTCGACTTTTGTTTCTATTTTTCACGATACGCAAGGTAACTAACTGTCGCTTAGATCGCTGCGGTCAAGTTGCGTCAAAAGGCAGTGTCGGATAATGGAGCGTCGTTCGAAAAGCTGACGCAGCTGGGCTACTAGAGGACGCGTATATTGCCGTATGACTATGTACAGACTGCGTACTGCCCATGACCTATATGCCGTTGTCGTTGCCATCTCCATCCCATGTACTCGCACATGAACGCAGTGTTCTCAACGAGATTCCGCGAGAGTATTGAACTGAGAGAGGAGTGAGATTTGACTCGTAAATTTGAATACGCGATCTCGGTGGCTGTATGACTTGAGTCCGGCATTCGGTAAGCGGCTTCGAATTTTCTTTTTTACACCTTTTTGCCTCTCTCCTCCATCCTCCTCCCCACATGTCCGAGTCCCCCGCCCCGCGCGATTCCGGTTTGCTCTCCTCGTTGACCACCGTCCGTCGTCGTACTCACATTTTTTGCAGCTTCCCTTCCTCAATCGCGTTCCCCTTCTCCCGTGGCCCACGACACCCTCACCCTTCGTGCACTGGTCAGCACAAAAGATGCAGGCGTTATCATTGGCAAGGCTGGCAAAAATGTCGCCGACTTGCGCGAGCAAACCGGTGTGAAAGCCGGCGTCAGCAAAGTTATCCAAGGCGTCCATGAGCGCGTCCTCACCGTCACCGGTCCCGTTGAAGGTGTTGCCAAAGTTCGTATCGTGTCTTTTGCTCGTTTCTTTCGTCCTCACCCGCGCTTACAGGCCTACACGCTCATTATTTCCCAACTCGTGGCCACGAATCCGACCTCCCCCACAATCTCCGCCCCGTCCTCCGTCCACACCTCCATCCGCCTCCTCATCTCGCACAATCTCATGGGTACCATCATCGGCCGCAACGGTCTCAAAATTAAGGCCATCCAGGATGGCTCGGGCACCCGCATGGTCGCCTCTAAAGATATGCTCCCCCAATCAACCTGAGCGTATCGTCGAGGTCCAGGGTTCCCCGGAGGCTATTGGTCACGCCATCGAGGAAATCGGTAAATGTCTCCTCGAAGACTGGGAGCGTGGCCTGGGCACCGTTCTATTCCACCCCGGGACGGGCGATGACAGATCCGCCAACAGGCGCTCCGTGAGCGGTCTCCCGCCAGCGTACGCCCCGCGCCGTACGAACGGCGATGCGCGTGGCCGCGCGTCCCCGCCCGCATCCCCGCCCATGCCTGTGTCCCCCATCCTCGCTCAACCCGCCGCCAACCTCCGCACTCAGAACATTTCTATCCCCTCGGATATGGTCGGGTGTATCATCGGTCGGAGCGGCACCAAGATCACCGAAATCCGCCGCCTGTCCGGTTCAAAAATCTCCATTGCCAAGGCTCCCCACGACGAGACTGGCGAGAGAATGTTCACCATTATCGGGACCCCCGAGGCCAACGAAAAGGCCCTATTTTTGTACGCGCTTGATTCTCTGTTTTGGCTCTCATGTCATTAACTCTTTTCGCAGGTTGTACAACCAGCTCGAGAGCGAGAAGGAGAGACGCGTCAACAAGGAAACCCACCAACAGGAAATGCAGGAGTGAGCGCGCGTCCGTGGATTTCTCCCAATCCCACCGTAGCCGTTCTTTTTGTTTATGGAGAGAACTCGGACGCTCGGCGCCGTCCTCCCGTCCTTTTGGCCTGCGATGCACATTATCTCTCTACCCATCCCTCCGCCCTCTCCTCCTTCTTGGCCTTCCTCCGTCCCGTGTATTCTCTCGCTAACCTCGTTACCGCATTTCCCTCCTCCCGCTCCCGCACTCACACCGACCCTTAGTAGTAACTAATGGATGCTGATAATCTTCTCGAGCTTTCGTTAGGGTACAAAAGTAATTCTGTATTTGCTACTTATGTACCGCCTTTGGGCAAAAAAATGAAATAAATCGATCAAATCCAGCCGAGTTGAATTGATGCAGCAACCACCATGGCCACAACATTCATACTACTCGTCCCACTATGCCCAGGCGTACATGCAGCACGCATTGCCTGTGGCGCCGACGACGCAGCAAGGATACACGCTCTCGTCGACGTATAGTCCCGTCCCGCAAAATGCAAGACCAGGCCCGAGCACATTCTCCGGGCCATGGTACCAACCTGGAACCCACCGCTGCACATACAAAGACTGCACATTCCGCGGCTCACCGCAGACGGTCGAGACCCACATGATGGACCGCCATCTCATATTCCCGCCGGGCTGGGATAAGCGCAAGAAAAAGCCCGAGTGGGACGCGGACCCGAGTCTCAAGGGCAAACCAATACCGATTCAAGGAACGACGGTCATACTCGACTCGCCGGAGCAGCTCGACGCGTGGATCGCGGAGCGGAAGAGGAGATGGCCGAGTGCGCCGCGCGTGGAGGAGAAGAAGCGCAAGATGGAGGAGGCGGTCGCGCGCGGGCAGCTGTCGCTCGAGGACTCGGGCCTTGGTGGGGCGCGCAAACGACGCCGTGTGGATGAGAGGACTGATGAGCAGGGGCGTGGTCGCGGGCGGGGTAATGGCCGCGCGCGCGGACGGGGCCGGGGTGGCGGCGATGCGGGGCGTGGACGCGGCGGCGATGCTGGGCGGGGACGCGGTGTCGATAGCGGCTGGAGAGGACGAGGACGAGGCGCTGGGTCCCCAACAAACGCGCCCCGCCCCGCCCTCGGACGAATCTAGCTCTAGCTCCGACAGCGACGACGACGCTGCGCCGGAAACTATATCGTCCAAGCCCGAGGCGGTAGAGCTTCCCCGACCACCTACT
The DNA here is from genome assembly GCA_029378385.1 of Mycena metata. Classification (NCBI taxonomy): domain Eukaryota; kingdom Fungi; phylum Basidiomycota; class Agaricomycetes; order Agaricales; family Mycenaceae; genus Mycena; species Mycena metata. The sequence continues at coordinate 1,852,391 of JARKIB010000001.1, read as the reverse complement.
CCCTCGCCCGCAGAGGTCACCAGACGGCCTCGCGCCCCGCTACAACCAAAACCACCCGTCCGCAACCACTTCGCGTCGCGTCCGACCCTTTTGCGCAATGTAAGACTCCGCTTTTTAATCCCTCACAAGACTTTATTTCTGACTTTTTCTCAGCTCCTGCTTCCTGAAATTCGCATGACGGTCTCGAATCTGTCCCAGGCAATTCGTTTCCTAGTGGACAACGATTTCTTGCAAAACGTAGAGCTTAGGCCCGGGCAGAGCGACGAAAAGTTCATCGAGGTGTTGGGAGAGGACAAACTATTAGAAGCAACTAACTAAAAGTAAGGTACCTACAACTAATACTTGGAACACTACCGACTATCCTCACTGTCCGAATCGCTCCCCGACTCACTCCCACTGTCGCAACTATCACAGTCATGATCATGTTCCGCCAGCTCGCTCGGGTCGATCTCCAGCGTCCGTTTCTCTACCTCAAAGCCCACCTTGGTCAGTCCATCACTAATCGCGTCGACCTTGGACGGGGCAGTGACGACGATCGCGACGGATTTCGAGGCGTCGAACAAAGGGAGGAAGTACTTGCGGAAGATTGCCAGGACATCCTCTTTTGTAACCAATTGGTATTTTTCAAGCAGTTCGACCTGGTGTGTTTGTGAGACTCCGCGTAAGGCCTGGTTCGAGAAGGACATGATGGCAGCTCGTCCAGCGGTGGACACATTTTTGGCGACGCCGTAAACGATGGTGCTTTTGGCGGCGTCCAGAGTGGTTGTTTCCAGCAATATCTAATAACGGCATGAGCGACAAAGAAGGGCACAGCCTTGGACAACGAACAGATTCATCCACGAGCCCGGCCAATACCTTCGACGCTTCCTTGTAAGCGTCCATGCTATTTGAGCTCTAGAAAAAATGTTCGGATGTGGCACTCTTTTCAAGGAGAGGCGACGTACACGGTATAGCGAGAAACTAAGGAGACCAGACTCGACATCCAAGGAAACATAAGCGCCATATGCCAGCCCTGACCCGCGAATGTACCGCTACAATCAAAGGTCAAAATAAACCGGAGAAGACGGACGGGTTTTCCGTACCCAGAGATAGCTCTCAGTGGCATTGAGCACTTCGAGAGCCACACGGAACACAGGGTATTCGGGGTGGTTAAAACCCTTGATGGCTTTCGCCGAATAGGTGACGTATGAGCTCTCAATCGTCGGGAGACTCATAACGATGGCTTTTGTCACAGGCTCTTCGCCAACCTTGCTCAGAGTCTCCGAGGACAGAGGCACGGGCGAGAGTGGCGTTGCCTGACAATATGGATCATCAGAAGACGAAATAATAAGGAATAATTGGGCATACAGGCAGCGACGACTCGAAGTACTTGCCCCAAGTGGAACGGGGGTTGGCCAATTTGAGGACATTGCCCGTCACCGAGAAGCGCACGCCTGACGGATCCGTTGCTGGAATCCCATGTCAATGCCAAAGAAAAGCAAAACAGGATTTGTGACACACCACACCGCCGGATTTCATGGAAATCAGCTATGACCTGCTCCGGGGAGTCCTGGAGCTGCTTCGCAAGCTTCGGCATGAACTCGATCTGTGGAAGGATACCGCCTGCGCGGGAAGTGGACGCCTCGTTGTACAGCAGATCTGCCCACAACGATCCCAAAACCGTGTTTCCATCTCGCTTCATCTCCGGCAATGATTGTTGTATTTTAGCGATAGTTACCTGCAGCCTAACAAGCAAGGGTTAATCGAGAGGAGGGAAACGTTGAAAAAAAACCCTGACCTCTCCTTATCGAATTCCGCTCCATACATCAAGTCTTTCAACCAGGCAATGGCGGTTTCGTACTGCGCTATTTCCACTTTGATGCTGATGCGGAAAGTCTCCGCAAAGGAATTCGACAGTCCTAGGCCTACTTCATACGAGACGGTCTCATTGTCGAGCTTGTTGACGACGTCTTCATGTGTCAATCGCTCTCCTGACTGTCTTACGACGGGTAGCGCGAAGAAAGCCGACAGGTAGGTCGAGATGAGACTAAGGAAGGCGTAAGTCTAACGTCGATGTAAACCAAAACTCGACTTACGGGCGAAGTCTATGCGGAAGTTTTGTCAGGGAGAAGAAGGCCTGCACGCTAACAAAGTCGGACTAGATGATGCACCATCAGCACGAAAAGCTGGAACAAAGGGGCAAGAAGACTAACTTCGACGTGGTCGTACTGCACAAAGAACGGTAAAGCCGAGCCGTCCGACTGAACGTGCTCCGTCAGAGCCTCGGATTTCGCCACTTTCATTGGCACCGCTCTTCCCGTACCCTGCTCCTGGAGACTTTGGACAGGGATGAAGGCGATGCTCTTGACGCTTGGAACAGCAAAATCGAGGAGTATTTGGGTTGGGATAGGCTTGTCGTGCTCCGCCTTGGCCTCCTCGAGCTCCTTCTCTGCCTTTTTCAACCCATCTGGTCCCAGCCGCGCCACTTGAGCGGCAACACGAGCTTTCTCGTCGCTGTCCAGTTTCGCAGCTAAGCTGGCGGAAGGCTTTCCGCGAAGAACGACGGAGTTGGAATCGATGTAGTACCTAAAATACAGCATCAGCATGCGCTTTGCCGACCGACGAATTGAATACTTTTGAAGGATATCAGTCCACTGTTTACTGGTCCACTCACGGATGGCAGCATATTGATTGATCTCATCCATGGATGCCTCGAGTTCAGACCCATCTTCTGCGCCGTACAAGAAGTCGGTAATGACAGTGCCAGAGAACGTGTCGCCCTTGGCGGACTCCAGCTTACTCCGCAACTAGTATGTCCCGTAAATTGCGAAACTTGTGGAGGAACCAGATTGTGCGCACCTGACGCTCGTCTCGATTAATTACCATCGCCATCCGTTCCATGTCTATTCCTTCCGAAACGATGCGGCGAAGGCTTGCCTTGAGTTTAGTGTCAAAATCGTCTATGTGTTCGGTGGGTATCGATCCGATGTATATGGGCAAGTAAAGGGCAGTCGCTCGTGTCTCCTCCGCAAAATAAATGTAGGTGCTGGGTCACGGCAGTTGAAGAGAAAAGACACGTAGAACGAGGGGTTCACTAACCACATGGGAGTGTCCACTTCGATGTACTCTTTGTTCAGAGGTGCAACGGCAGAAGAGGTTAGATAAGTGCCAAGGAGGTCCAGCGCCTGACGCGGTTCAGTACTCGTCAATACGAAGACACGGAGCTAACCTTTCTTTCGAGGAATTGATTTGGAGCCGGTCCAAGGGAGCTGATGATCAACTCGCCGACGCCTGCGTAGGCGTCAGCGCCAAAAATGGACGAGAATAACGATTTTCATTCACTCTCGTCCTTTTCCGGAAACTCGATCGTGTCTTTGATAGTCGCCTCGATCGGTGGTCGGAGTGCGCTGGGGGTTTCTACAAAAGGACGCTTCCAGCCGGGAGGACGAGGACCCAAATTTTGGCCGTGTGCAATAAGGGTTGGTTCTACCTGTTCTTGCACTACAGAGAGAAGAGTAGAAGTACCACTGGAGAGTTTGCCGGTGACAATGAGTGATAGATTGTGCGGTACGTAGTATGTGCCATGATATTGGCGGACTGGCGTTTTCATGGTAAGAAAGGGCAGCAAAAGAAACGCGATGCTGACTTTGTTCCACCGTTAAAACACGCAATGCTTCCATCAAACCCCCAGTCTCGCTGCGGTACGCATTTCCAGGCGGGTCCAACAGCCGTTGTAACCTTATGTGACCCGTCAGATTGAGTCTCTCGCCAAATGTTGAATGCTCGCACCGCAAACCCATTAAATCACCAGAGGTATTCTCCCTGCCTTGCATCTCACTGTACACTACGCCAGAGTCTTGGCCTTTCGGGTCAATGTGATGTACCTAGATTTATTTCCAGCGATGACCAAAAGGAAACGCCGAACGAAACAAACCTCGGTCACGAAACTGGCGCGCGAGGTTAATTTATGACCATTCTCAACTCAGGAATACCGACCCAGCTTTTGTCATGGTCGGGTAAAGAATGTGGTCAACATATATTGGCAACAGTTGAAGAAATCCTTGTTCTCCGGCGGTCGACACGGTATAGGCGGTGTGATCATTGTCGGTCCATGCATTAGTGCCATTCGAGAAACCTCGATTCGCAAGGTGGTCGATGATACCCTTGTATGGATATTTTTCGGACCCCATGAATACCAAACTGCGATAAGATCAGGCGAGGGCGACACTGAACCAGCTTGGATCTTACTGTTCCAGTGTGTGTGGGCATCCGCTGTCGTCGAAAACTGAGAGGCTTGATCAACCACCGTCCAGGCAACGAAAGGCGGACGCCTCACTTTCCGTGGCGACAGTAAAATAACCGTTCACGATTGGGGCTATGAGCCGGTGAGATGGATGAAAAGATTTGTTGGATGAGACCACGAACCCTCATAATCAAGGTGGCAGATGCTCAGCCCAGTCACTCTGCTTTGCCACTTGGAAACTGAGGAAGGAGATCAGAGAAACCGCGCAGATTCCGCGGCAAAGGACATGCCAGTAACATCCGTGAAGCCCAACTTGAAGCGCTTGACGAGATCAAAATTGCCGAATTGCTCGGTCGCAACGGAGGCCATTTTCCGAGTTGAGAGAGTGGGGGTCAGTGGATGTGTGCGTCTAAGTGGCAGAGTATATCGATGGCTTGAGCGGGTCAAAAATCGCAGCATGCAGACGCGTACGCAACTGACAGACTTTGGCGCGGGCCGATCTCCGACACATTTTCAAATCTGTCTCTTCACGCGCAGTGCACGCGCGCGCTTTCTCGACCGACTCCTTTCGCGCGCTACCTAAATCGCGCTATTCATATGTCTAAACGCTTCGAATTGACACCAGAGCAAATTGCTATATCTGAGGAAAGAAAAGCGAAGAAACAAAAGCTCCAGGCCCAATCGCCTTCAACTCAGGTCAACGTCGACGCGGCTCTGATACTCTCCCGGCCTTGGCTCGACTTGAACTTTACCGAGAACAGGAATGGCGCGGTTCGCGTACGGGTTATGACCTGGAATCTGCTAGGTCAGGTCCGACTTGTCGTCCGCCCTGAACAACGCGTTGAACGACTTGACAGCACAATGTCTCGTCCGTCGAGAATTATTTCCTACAAGTAACTGCCTCAAGGGAGCTCAACGACAACCGATGCTACACGCGGAAGTTCTCGCTCAAAACGCAGATATAATGTGCCTTCAAGTGAATTCGCATCCCATCGAACTGTTGAACGAACGTTGAATCTGTGCAGGAAGTGGACAATCTAGAAAAGCTCTTACCTACGTTGGAGGCAGCAGGGTATAATCATCACTATGTTGCTGGCCCAGGTAAATATCGTTTTTCTGGACGTTCTGTCAGCACCAATTTATTTCTTAGGCAAGAAGCACGGATGTCTCGTTGGATTCAATGAAAAATATGAAAAACTCCAGGATCGGGTGATACATTATGACGAACAACATGTGCGGTCTGAAGGAGACGAAAATTTCCGACGGGGTTCGAGTTTTCGCACCAGAAACATTGGCTCCATTGTGGCCTTGAAGAATTTATCCAATGAAGGTGAAGGTGTCGTGATAGGTACCTACCCACCTCTTCTGGCATCCAAAGTCCGTTGTTTATTAGTTTATGCGACTCTCTCTCTCTAACAACGCTGATAGATATACATACGAGAGGACGAGGTGCGAGCACTCGTGTACTCAATCAGCTTTCTTTAAAACCGCCTAGACAAGCTGGTATTCTCATCCGAGAAATCGCCAAATTCCGGTCTGAACTTCATCTGGAAAGCTGGCCTTGCATGATCGCGGGAGGTAACGCACCCTGCGTAATACCAGCACATATACTGACCATCCGTCCCGTTAGATTTTAATTTCAGCCCAGATGACCCTGCCTACACTCTCCTTGTCGGAGGCCAATTGAATGCTGAACAACGCGACCGCCTCGAAATCTCGCGCGTCGTGCACGTTTCAATTGACCCAAGCTGTTCCTGCGACAACCAAGGCTGCCCCGGTGGATGATGAAAGCGGAGCTGTCGATCCCGACAGAGTAATAACGAACGCTCGACCCGCTGTCCCTACCGACGGTCTTCTTTCGGACTCGGAGCTGGTTTCGTTATTTTCCAGTGCCAATGTAGTTCGGAGCGCCTACGACGAGGGTCTCAAAATGCATACACAAGACTCGCCTGGACTTCCGACGTTTGGAGGTAGAACTGTCGCTTTCGCGCACCTCCAAGGGATATTACGAACCGGAATACACTAGGTGATACAATGCCGGCTCTCCTCCAGGCTACGGTACTGATACTCGTCCTCTGTCTAGTTATACTCATTATTGGAAGGCTCGTCTCTCAATTTCTGTTTTATCTTCTTTCACTTACTCCGCCGCAAGACTGTTTTAGGTTCGTCGAGCGAAGGCTTGTTGTTTTCAACTGACGAAAAACAGATTATATATTTATCTTGACAGGACCGTCCTGCTGTTGTAGGCGGACTCTTGGCTCCGCATATCGTCAAGGATCTTGTTCCGGGACTACCCCAGAAAGGAATATCTGGCTCGGACCACATATCGCTATGCGCCGAAATAATCCTACCTGGTGCCGGAAGCTTAGAGGGACAAAGCCTAATCATCAACCAAAAACTTGGTCCGAATGTGTACAGAAAGCAATGCAAACGCCCTACGCTATGTGTATGTAATAAGGAATAGATGTGGGGTATGGAGGAGAAGAGAGAAAGAGGAGAAGAGGAGCATGTCCCGATTATGAACATCTATCCCACAGGCGGAAGAAAACTATTAGTGGGCTCTATCAGATCCTTCCAGGAGGCTGTCGAACAAACCCCCAGCGGATTTCTCGCTCCGAAGCTGTATCATGTATACAATGCCTGTCCGGTAGCCCCTTGTCGCTCAGCTCGATGGCAATCCCTGTCTTGCCCACTCGTTCCACCCCATCGGTAAGCACGATGGTTGAAATGAGGATGGCGTTTTTAGAGCCAGCCTCGACCACGAGTTGTTTAATATTAGTAGGACTCTGGCGGTACAGTTTCAGTTTCGCCGCGCCGAGGGCTTTCCACTGTGCGTGCTGCTGCTTCAAGAAGACCTTGCACTTCATCTCTGCGGAAATAGATGAAGTTATGGGGCCGGTAATTGCAGGAGTCTCGGCTACGGGCGAGTTTGGCGGACTGGGTTCGTGGAAAGAAGGAACGTTTCGGAAGCCCTGGACGCCGAGCTGACCTGAAGGCAGCCACTGTCCGTGGTTGAGGTGCATGGGGCTGAGGCGCATGCATATTACCGGATGAACCGAAGTTATTGTTCGGCGGGTATCCTGGACCACCAGGAGGGAATGAAGGTAAAGGGGGTGGAGGGAGAGGTTGCTCATATTGAGAATATTGAGACTGGAGAGAACGTGCAGATAAGGACTTTCTCAGCCCATTGGGTTGTGAATACGGGGGTTCGGAGGGTGGTCGAGGCGGCACAGGGCCGTTCATGGCACCCGGAGGGGGACCGGACAATGGAGCAGACGGTGCTCGTCGGACATTATGTTGAGGGTTGATATCCTGAGGGTTATTCGAGAACGGCGGTGGGGGTGGTGCGGGTGGTAGCGAAGAGCGAGTCCCATTTGGTGGCTGAAATTCAGCTCCTCGTGAAAGGGCGGTGCCAACGCTGGCGCTTCTCGAGGGCACGACATGCCCTGGATTCGCGAAAAATGGCTGAGAAGTCGACGATGGCGGGAACTGACCATCTTGAGACAACCTTCCGTTCGGAGCCGAGGGACTGCCCTTGGGCATTGGAGGAGGTGGAGGTAGATCACGTTGCAACGGGAGCGATCGTTCCGGAGGTTGTGATAGATTCGGGGGCATTGGAGGCATTGGAGGGACGGGCTGATTCGAGGTCGGGGCCACTAGAAAAGGTCAATCAATGGGAAGCAACAAGTCAGAAACTAAGCTTACATGAAGCAGCGAAGAAGGCAATACACTCCTTGAATTCCGCCAGCATGAAATTACGGACGTGAACAGACTCCGTCTGTACTGATGATCGTCTCTTTTCTCATGATCGCTATTTCTATGGCGTTATCTGGACAACAGTAAGCAAAAACCACTTCACTTCAATTCAGGAATCAATACGAACCTTGTCCTTCAACTTCAGAAACGCGCAAGACCTTCCCAGCCAGAGGGGGATAACACAACCACATATCCGCACCGTCCGGACCCAGTCTGACTACGCTCTTCAGGAGACATTCGTTCGCAAATCAGAAATAGGTCGGAGAGAAGGAACAAATGTCCGTTCTGATGAACAGTTTCGACACCAGAAGAGCGCGGTGTAAAACGGACAACAGCATCCATCGAGAACCGGAATTCTCGAGTAAATTGGAGGGTTGGAGGCGTCATTTGCAGACGGACGACCTAGAATGCGGGTTCAGTCAAAGTCGCATGGCCATGACAATGCAATAACCTTGGGTCTCATAGTGAATATGTCAAGAGTGCGCTGGGTCGATAAACGTCGCTCCAGATCAGAAATGGGCATGGTCATCGTAGCCGAAGAAACACGGCTGATCGACGTTGACGCGGTTTCGCGGGATAGTCGTTCGCTGGCGACCAATTAGTTAAGATCCACAGCGTCGAGTAATCAAGCCTTACCCCGACGATAGACTGCTTCCCCGGGGAGAACTAGTTTCACTACCACCCGGAGCCTCAAAGTCAGCCCGGACGACGCTATTCAGGGTCGATCTCGGGGAGACAGAGAAGCTTCTCTCAGGATTGCGGCTGCGGCTTCCACGGCGGGCTCATCGGCAGGCTTCAAGACCACCTCCGGTGCAACTTGAGATGCGCCGACTTTAATCTGCTCCCGCGTCTCCACCGTGTCCAATAGTTTATCCAGCTTGTCCAATGCACCAATGAGCAATCGGTGGTCACTCTTGCCCGGTGTAGTGCTCTTCAGAAGCCGAGAATACAACTTGCGATAGTATTTGAGCCTGGCTTTGGGGAGCAGGAACAAGCCGTCTAATGTCCACGTCGGCGACTCGGCGTCAGCCGCGATGGCCCACGCAGGAGGCGGATTGGTCGCTGAAAAGCTAGACATGACGGAAGGAAGGCGCGAATTATTTCGTATTGGTTCCCAGTCGTCAAATCCACCGCAAAATCTGGAGCAATAAGTGGTGTACGGTCCCTCAAGGTCATCGATCTGGGAGCCATAAGACCTGCTGAAGAAAATCGAGGCAAGGCCGCTTACCCATCGCATGAGCAGATCCCCTAATGCTTTGGGCGATGAAGGATTGGTACCAATCTCCTTCAATTTCTGGGCGACGAATGAGACGAGAAGCTGGTTTCAACGTGGACGTTGCGCACCGCAAGCAAAGAACGGTTGGCCTTGTAAACACCCTCTATGCTCCTAAAGATGGTATCCAGTTCGGGCGGCGGAAGATTTGACCTCGACCACGCTGCGGCGACTTTCTGAAACACAACGTCAGAGAAGGCGGCGGCGGAGCATTGAGCTGCGCACCCGGATGATGCCGGTCAACTGGTCCACAAAAACTCGCTCCGTGTCAATAAGGTCGGTGAGCGGATTGGCTCCCCGTTTTTGCTTGCTTTCCATCGTGTCGTGGCCAGTGGGAGACATGGGAGACATGGGGGAAGGGGGAATTCCTGAGACTGGTGAAAGAAAGTGACTGAGCACGTTGAACGTCCGCATGGGCTAGCTTACCATCCGGCGCCAGGAAAGTAGAGGAAGAGGGTTGGAGGTTGAGGGAGATGCCACTGAAGCCCTTGGACGGGGGCGGCGGGGCAAAGTCGAAGTCGGCGGCGGCGACGGGGCCGTGGGCGTCGGTCATCGAGGCTTTGAGGAAGTTGTCAATGTGCACGGCACGATGATCGTCACAGTCACTCGTGCAGATCACTCAGAAAAACAGATCCTTAAAGTAGAACAACTACACTGCAACGCGCATCCCCTTGCACACATCTTTAGTATACACCATGTACTCCTTCCCTCGGCGACATCGACGCATCCATGGGCCAGCCCCCGTTTGCCGCCGACGCCGATCTCCTGTGTCCAAGAACAGGCACCCGCGCCGTTGCCGGGGGCGACAACCCCGCTCCACTGTCAAATTCTGGTGGGCTCATCGGCAAAGGCGCCATGCTGCTCGTCCCTTCGTCTGGCGAAGAGTGCGAGTGCGACGCCTCGTCCTTCCTCCACAACGTTGCACTTGAGAAGGGATATAGCGGCACCCCAACCTCGAGCGGCTGTTTTTGCGCCGTGGTGCGTATGATTTCGCGCATTACGCCCTGCAACAGGCTTTCTTGTCGCGCTGGTTTTCGGTCGTCAGCATCAAATCACGTTCTGCCAAGAGACATATGTACTTCCGATGGGCGAACATTGGCCATATGCCAACATCGCGAATCTGATCCACAGCAGATCAGCAAATAGCGAACGTCCGCCAAGGACAGATCGACACGGACCTCAAAACGTTGATTTCTCCCCACACCGTAGATTCCCTTTCGCTGTCTCCAATCTCAATAAAGTACTTGCACAATTGAACTTGAACCACAGCAGCGAGATACCAACAAATCTGCAGTGGAAAATAAATAAGCTGGTCCTGCGTCCACTGGTCCAATGCCGACATACCACAACGAATGGATGCAATCTCGTAATGTCCAACGATGTGCCCGAGAGCATGTAGTACGCAGCTAAGATACTGCGGGCGGAGTTGACACAACGTGAAGTCGATGCGCATTGGGGATCGGTAAAGTCCAGGTACGGATTGTGAAGTGTTATTGTTGCGCTGAGCAATGCTGTAAATATGGCGAACGCATCCAGGCACAAACAAAAAACGACTCACGCGTGAGGAACGATGTGTACCATGTACAGATCAGTGTCGAGCGCCCCGTCCATTACGCCATAGTTGTTCTTGAAGATTCGGGGCAGGCTTTCGAGAAAATCAGTGCACACAAGTTTGTCCAGTTCCTTGAAGCCTTCAAGGAAAAAGGGGTTTTGGTTCTTGCTGGGCGCCGTCGGGGCACGTAGATTGCCGCGCACGTTGTAATCGGTGACGCGGCCGAACAACATAACTGCTTTGATGAGAAGAAGAAAGGAGTCCGTGTACTGGGGAGGGTGCCGGATGAAAACAGTCTGCAGTAGATAGGTCCTGCGGATTACTGGGTACAGCAACCTAAACGTTGTATGAGTTATATACGGAGCGCTATTTACTTGGCGAAGCGTACCTCCGATTCGAAATCAGTGTTCCGCAGGGGTAATTCTGTCCCCAAATCACGCTCATCCACTATTGAAACTTTCAGGTCAATCATTTAAATGCAGAAAGAGATAAACTCACCAGCGTGTATCCAACCACCAACAGAGGCTAAACCGAATCTCAGTCTCCCGGCAGAGACTAAAAAAAGCCAAAGACCTACCAATACGATCAAAAACTATAGGTCATCCACCAAGTCCGGCGTCTCGATTCGAGGTCACGGAAATCTCGAGGCGGCGCCAAATACGCTCCTGGAGAATTGTTTCCGTGTGTTGTGAACGTGCCGGGATAATTAAGGCGAAGTGGGACAGCCACACGGGTCAAGAAACCAGCGAATATCCACACCTCCACCCACCTACCCTCCTGGTAAAAGTACCAACAAAGGAGGATGCAAGCCTGCAATACTGGAAAGATGTCTTCGCCACTGGCCATTGTCTTGTCCATATAATGTCGTGTTTTACTGGCATGGAATTCGGCAAACTGGTCTCGTCGTGTGCCGTCGGGTAAGGTTACAATGTTGTGGGGAGACCAACGTGAGGCCGCAGTACACTTTTCGCGCGGTGAGCGTCGTTATTGAACAAACAACAGAGATCGACTCAACGATAGCATGTAAGATAGCTGAATGAGGAAACCCAGGGTCTCTAGGCGGCAAGTGCATCGACGCCAAAAACGACGGGCGATGTAAAACTCTCGACCCGCAGGGATCCCATTTGAAGAAAATGTCTATGCTGTAATCAATGGGTTAATAATCCCAATGAATGTGAACATGCAGCAACACGGACTAATGATTGAGAGTTGTCGGGTCTGGAAGATCTGGATTCCAGCCCAGAAACAACAAATCCATTAAAGGATCTGGGCTCCCCTGAGAGATAGTTCTCAATTCGGGACTGCCGCTTTCGCTACCCCGGAATTGCGCCTCAGCCTCGGGAGATATCAGGTTCATCATCGCCAAGGAAGCATGGGGGAGGGAGATGCCGCCGTCCGAGCCATTTCCGACGGAGCCGGGACGTGGAGAGGAGGAACGGGAGCCGTGTCGTTCATGCAATTTGTTCTTCAGCTGAGCTGGAACCAAGATTAGGTTACAGGTTGGTGTAACGGCAAACGAATTCACCTATTTGAGCTTCGAGTTGTCTTATCTTCTCGACGGGATCGGTGTCGGGGGCGAGTGTTAAGCCATCAACAGGATCATAAGAACATTGCGGTTCTGTCGGGTGCCTGCATCGACCGTCATCGGGGCCGAAGAGGAGGTTTATACCACTCACGCATATCCCACCGGAGCGGGGACACTTATCAGTGCCTGGTGCTGTCTGGCGAGGGCTCAGGATTCCTAACTGTGCGGCATTTGGCCACAACTCACTTTACGCAAGTTCCACAATGGGGGCGTGCAGCGTCGCATTTCTGCGTGGGCGGATGAGTGAATGAACGGTAGTTTGAGTATGGGCAGACGCACGAGCTTTTTCTTGCGACAAGAACGACAGGCCTGTGTTCATTCAGACCAATGTATCGACGACGACGGTCAGAATAAGGACGCACTTGATTCCGGCGCAGAGCCGGACGACCAACACTACTGCTTGCCCCGGCGCTGGGAGTCTTCGGCATATCTCACTCTGATTGGACATGAGCAGGGGTTGGATAAACCGCGCACATTAATCGCATACTAGTGGTACAAGTTGCCTTGTCGGTGAGCAGGAAGCGCCAAGGCAAAGGGATGAGTCTCAGATTTTGGAGAGCTAGGGACCGACTGAGCGCTGGAGCAGACGAAGGACAGGAATAAAGCAGTTAGGTGCCCACAACCTTGAAGGTGGTGTGCGAGAATCGTGATTACTGATGACAAATTCGGAAGGATAAGCGATACATCAAATATTAACGTTCGCAGCGGTAAAGGGATTGTCTGTCCGTAGCATACGTTTGGACGCTGTGTATGTAGTTACGGGACCCGCTTGTTCCTAATTGGGACCGTGGCGGTCGAAATCCACTTCCTTCCTTCCTTCATGGATGGAATTCACGACCTTTTTCCATCCGTGTCAGCATAAAATTCCGAAAGTCAACAGGAAATGCAGTTACAGGATCGTTGCGACAACCTTCCTGCTGTGCTCCATGCGTCGGAACTCGGTTAAGTAAATACCTAGACCAGAAATAAAATATCAGGGACATTTACTTCTTGCGCGGACATGCGAACGAGCCTTGCCAGGTACCCAGGTTGAGCCGTGAGTTGGTTATTGGGATAGATATCGACGATCCAACAAGAGTGGCCTGTGTGTTTGCTTCACAAAAAGTATATAACGTCTGCTTGCGAGACTACCTTTGTGTGGGAGACGCTGTCAACCAGGGGGTGAAAATTCCGAGTTAGCACAAGAAATATAATGCTCACGAGTCGCTGCAACAAAGAACACGATAGTTCAACGTCAAGATATGCTCACCAGGAAGTCGTGCTTACTCAGGACCTTCGTCGGTATGTAGCCAACTATAATGGATATAAGTAGTCCACAGGAATCGGTCATGAAATAGACAAACGGCAGCGATTCAGGCACAAGTCGGTCCAACGCCATGTCCATATCTGTACCCGCTCTATACATCCAACTCAAGAATTGGAAGGAAGGATCGTGAAGTACCTTTGCGGACATCTGACAGAAGTGCGTTGTAGATACGTCTCCACGGGCAGAGAAAATTATAGTACCTGGGTCAAAGTTCTCGTTGACAGTTAAACTGCAACTAGTGTGTTTTCTGCACTCATTGTCAATGTGAAAGTAGAGGGAGAGGGCAGATCTCATCACATGAAGAGGAAGAGCATTCCGACCTAGGAAATGCTCAGACGGCAGAAGGTAAGTATTTCACGCGAGCAAAGCACCTGAGTATTCTTGAGGCCGGGCTGAATGTGGGTCAATATCTATGACACGAGTCAAGTCGGCTACATGTTTTATCTTGCAGAGGCTGGCTAATACCTCCTCAGTAACAAGGTGGCATCCTTTCGACCGTCTTTGGAGCGTGAATTCTGTCTGCCAGCCCATGAGGTTATCACAGATGCGGGTTTCGGGCCGGATTTTTTAGGCCGATTTCGAACGATAGATTTGCGTTGGGACAAATCGAGCAAGTCGAAATTGAGTCGAAGTGAGCTTTGTCGTCTAGTCCGATCAATAACGGCATTGTGATCCGAAATTTCGCAGACGATTTGGGGATTTTCTCATTACAGAGCTGTAGAGCAACCGACAAGTGCGCTAATCTTACTCCTCTCCGAATCTTTTGAGCCTCTCTGTCCCTCCACGGTTGCCAGGCACCTGAAGTGGACTGAATTAAAAAAATCAAGACGGAAGCGAAAAAAGCCGTACATTTCGGTTTCGACAATGATTGGCGTAGTGTCCTTTTTCACCACACTGCAGAGTGGTCAGTCCTCCGGAAAAAGATCAGAGTCACTCAAGTACCTTGAAACACAAAACTTCGTCCAAGTTTCTTCGGATAGGCCCATTCGGGCCTCCAAAGCCGGCATTGCCGCCCTTGGAAATTCCGATCGAATTCGCCGTATCTGCTTCCGAAGCCGGGTGGCGGAGGACCCTCTACGGAGGGTATGGACGGTACTTCATAGGCCTCTGGAGGCGGTAGTCCTGGTTTAGGGCTGCATTGGTGTGAGAGATACAGGCTTGAGAATATTCTAAAACACTTACTGGCCACGCGGGCAATCTGGTCCTAACGGACAGAAACCTGTAAGGTACAGCTGACAAGCGACGCGCCGCACATGTTTCCGAGGACATGTGGGTCCTGAGACCGGTGAGCAAAATGGAATGGCCGCCGTGAACGACGCGCACCGAGCTTACAAAATCCGCGGTTATAGTCGGGACATTCAACACGCCGTTCCTTCGGATGGGCGTACAAACACTCGTCTCCCGCGGAACAAAAGCCATACTTCGCAAACCACCAACATTCGGGCATGCGCCTCAAGTTGTATTCGTGCAAGAATTCACAGGCATCGCCTTTCTTGCAAAGTCCTCGGAGCCAATGTTTGCAGACGGTGGTGAGTCGTTCACGCTCCCGAGGATGTGTGGGGAGTTGTTTTGGAGGCTGGAAGTTCTGCACAGACGGCAATGTATGGCGTAATGGACAGTGCAACGGGCCGAGAGGACATCCTGCCGCTGTGAGGGCCAATCTACAAATCTGAGCCAGTCAGTGAACCCAACAGACTCCAAATCGGGTGCGGACATACCTGTTCGTCTATTTAGTTTTCACAAATGGGTTAGAAAGATAGTGAAAAGATCCGGGGCGCAAACCTTTGTCGAGTTTGATGCCGAGATCAGTCTTGATGTAAATTTCTGCAGGAAAGTTGTTTTGACTGCAAGACGTTGAGCGGACAAGCTCAGAGGATTGCGAAGCAACGCACTGGAATTGCGGATTCACGACGTCTTTCAGAGATGAAGGGCCTACGAGAGGAGCAGCAATTGACATGATGGATGTCCAGGTTAGAAAATGATTGTGGTGGCTGTGACTGATGCACATTTGATTCCGCTAATTCCTTCCGGTTGGGCCCGGGCCTCCCAGGGCCTCCCCAAATTACTTGTTGACTCTCCCCAATTCTCGTTCTGCATTCATGCGGGAAATTTCTCCGCTAGAGTGTTTCACCCTCTTCTCTCTTTTATGTTGTGCCGCGGCGGTTTCCTGGTCCCAGTTGCCGTTCAAAGGCCCAAACTTGCCGCCCGGGCCCCGGACGAACTGGCTGGGCTTCAGCGTTGTTGATTTGCCAAAAATTCGACCGTGGCTCACTTACGCGCAATGGAAAAATGTCTACGGCGACCTGATTTATATTCGTGTTCTAGGCAATCCAATCCTCGGTTAGAACATGTTTCCGCCCTCGTTTTAATCCATTGACCTCTCCGGCCAGTCATCAACTCTGCTTCTGTTGCATCCGACCTCCTTGAAAAACGCGGGGCAAAGTACTCTAGCCGCCCCGTCAGAACCATGATCGTGGATCTGTTAGTTCTAACTTAGTCGTCTCCTTCCTTCGCTTATACTTATGTTCCAGGATTGGATGGGATTGGCTGGTTTCTGGTTCTACCTCTCGTTTAATATTCGGACATGTCACTGACAAATCAACAAGCTTTGCCCTATGGAAGCTGGTGGCAATCGCATCGCATTATGTTTCACCGTCATTTACCCGCAAATGAGTCGTCAATTTCATGGCATCCGCTCCAGATTCAAGAAACGCACGCTATGATGCGCCGTTTGCTGGCAACTCCCAAGGAATTTCGATACCACATCAGGAAAACTGCCGCTTGCATTGTCCTGAAAATGACATATGGTCTCAGGGTGGGAGCGGGTTTGTTTGTTTTTTTCGTTTGCGCCGTCTTTGTGTCCTTATTTCAGCTTCTAGGGGAAGAATACATCATGCTAGCTGACAAGGCTCTTGCAAGTCTTGCTCAAGCAGGGACTATTTGGGACGTATCTCGTTGTGAGTTTTTTGTCGCGTATACACTACAGATCTTGAGCTTGATCATCTGTTAGGACTATCTTCCCTTTTTGAAGTATGCCCCTTCGTGTTTTTCGTTTCGAAGAAAGGCACTCAAATGGCGGAAACTAACTCGCGCGATGCTCGATACACCTTTCACTTCTGTGAAGGAAGAGTTGGTGCATATTTCCTCAACCACCTTTCGCATCATCTTATCTGACTATGCTAGGCTCTCGGAACAGCTTCAAAGTGCTTGGTTTCAGAAGAGCTGGAGCGCCTCGCTGGCGCAGCTGACCCACCGGACGACTCGGAACAAATCATAAAAAATGTTGCCGCGACCATGTACGCTGGTAAGTGTCTTGTACAAGCTCGACTCGGTTTCCTCAGTATGTGCAGCTGGGGCGGACACGACGGTGTCTGCTATCTCTTCATTCTTCCTCGTGATGACACTTTACCCGGACATCCAAGCGCGAGGGCAGAAGGAGATGGATACGGTCATTGGACTTGAGCACCGTCTTCCTGTCTTCACGGACCGGCCGCAGCTTCCGTACATCGTGAGCACCACCCTTTGATTTCTGGCCAACTTGATTCAATCTTCCGCTTGTAGGACTACATTTGCTATGAAGTTGTTCATACCTCGTATCCCGTAATTCTGTTGTTTTAACGCCGTTCTAGCTATTGCGCTGGAACCCGGTTGCGCCCCTCGGCGTGGCTCATTATATCTCAGGTTCAATACCTCTTCTTCCGCGGATACTATCTCTGACCCACATCTAGAAGATGATATTTATAAAGGATATCGGATCCCGAAGGTATCGTTTCCTCCGCGCTCAGAGCTGTTGTCTTCACTTCAACATGCACTGTACAGGGCACTACAGGTTCGCAACCCCGAAGACCATTCGATTGATTTACGCCTTTATTTTTTGTAGTTCTTCCAAACGTCTGGGCAATCCTTCACGATCCCGACATGTATCCGGACCCTTTATCCTTCAATCCGCAGCGGTTCGCTTCAGAAAACCGAGTAAATGGGTTGAATCAAATTCCTGACCTTGCCTTCGGATTTGGAAGAAGGTGAGTTTCGCAGCTCCACATTCCCTCGAACCGTGTTCCGACATTGTCTTCCCAGATTGTGCCCTGGTAAATTCCTTGGTTAGCGGCCTGCTCTTCTTTAAATTTCCCTCAACGCTAGTAATTCATTCCGCTGCTAGCTTTCGATACGTTGTGGATTGTGGTAGCAAGTATGCTCGCCGTTTACAACATATCAAAAGAAGTAGATGAAAATGGTCGAGTCAAGGAGCCAGTCGCCGAGTTTACGCCACATTCTCTCAGGTGCGACTTGAATCTCAATTACATGCGCTCGGTCGCTGATAAACTCCCAGCCATCCAATGCCCTTTGCATGTACCATCGAGCCTCGTGGGGCTGCTGCTCGCCAACTGATTCTACAGACCGAGATACAGACATGAAAACTAGCTTGATACGGCGCACGACACATGTATTATAACATCCACCTGTATTTACGCTTTCCCACTTGCTTTGATCTTTCATGACATCACGATTCCGCGTATATATCACGAGTCTGCTTTGAATACAGGAAAGTTGGCTACGAAGGACTGCGAAGATCCAAGCCGCTGTAATATCATTTTACCTCCATGACTTTGTTTTTTGGCCCGGAAACGGAGGTCAGTTGCCACCCGTCGAGCCATCACGATACTGGGCTCGCCCAACACGGGCCTGCTGACTTCCGGAAAGGCCAGGTCAAGATGCAATGACGCCGTTAGAACTGACGAAACAATAGAGCCGAGGAGCTCTATAGCCACTGTTTGGTCTCCGGCTTGTCGGCTGTCGATTGTTGAGAGGATACCAGGGAGCAAGATATTCAGAAACATCGCCAACAGCGGCGGCGAACTCAGTGGTCGAGGCATGGTCAGTGCGAAGGTTGCGATACGGGTGCAGACGTCCGTCTCGCCGAGATTGGCTAGAGTGAGTAGCTCCGTCCAGAGGGTTCGGAGGAACTTTTCACAACCACCAGTCTTGATGCATCGCTCTACGTCCAAAACAGGTGCCTTCGACGCTCGAGCTTTCGCAACAGCATCCCGGATGGCCTGTCTTGGTTGAGATTGCCCCGGAATCTGAGATCCGAGTGAAGGCGGTTGAGACTGAGCTGGACAGGGGTCAGTCGGCTAGCCGTCTTTACGGCATCGAACGATTACCGTTGTAAGGAATGCCCAGAGCATGGGCAACCACTCGGTGCATGGACGCAGCATCGAAATTGACCGTTGAGATTACATTCTGCATCCTTTTGTCGAGAAGTAAGGAGAGGACCCCTTGTCCACAAAGACACTGGACGGGGCGAGGGCATTCTGACGAAAGTAAAAGGGTTTGCAAAACACTGAAATGTTTTGGCGCCAGAAAACTGCCAAACACTATTCAGTCTAGGCGATGTAGGAGAGGATAAGTGGGTACCCCTTGAGCTGAATCTCTTGAGTTAAAGCTTGAACAACGCCGACCAGAGTCCATCGCAGTAGTGGTCCCGTGAAATACGAGATGCCGTTGGTCAAAACGTCTTCGTCTATATTGGCATCCTTGATGGCATGCGAAAACAGCGAGGCGGATATACGCAACAAGGTTTTAGGTTGTGTGGAGCTGCAGAACATGTTAATAATCAACGACCGATAGCGAATCGAGCTGACCGAAGAATTGTGTCTTCAATCCCTTCGCTACTGCTATCGAAGAGTGCCTTGTACCACGCGTGGAAGGCAATCGCATCTTCCCCCGAAAGATCATCCAGTCGGTGCACAATCGCCGTTGACCTAAGGAAACCAGACGATATAGAGCGGCCTTCAGACGTAAAGATATCTGTCTCAAGCTATGAATATTATACGATTGGTCGGTTGCATTGAATGGCCGCGAGAGCATTGTACGCACATGGAACCGAGCAAGAGTAGATTGCACGAACAAAACTACATCTCCCAAATGGCTGACGGCAGTCTGTGGGTCGCCTGGGGAATAATTAGGTCGGATAAAATTCAATTTTGACCGTTTCATACCTACTGTTTCGCAGTCAGATTGTTGGAGGAAGAGAAGTGCTTGAAAAATCAAGTCCGATATCCAAGAATGAAGAGATATCATGTCCAAGGCCGCGTCGCAAAGGTAAAATACCCTGCACATGTGACTGAGGATTTCTGTATCCAAAGAAGTGGCCGATGCCTTGAAACGCTTTCGGAGGATAAGAATCGCACACATCACACAAAATGGGGGTTCACCCACCCGAATAGCAACTTCAGCGAAGGTTTTATGACAACTGCTATCATTCCAGACACGTTCTATCCATAGACGAACATCATCGAAATCCTGGTCTGCCGATAATTTAGAATGGAGATACGTCTCGAAGTCGATACCAAGATCTTGCGCTTCAGATTGAAGGTACACGGTGGTGTCGTTCGAGAACGTTGGGTCTGCAGCCAGGACAAAGGTCTGGTCCAAGAGACCAGAAGCTAGCAATTGCCGAAGGAAGTCGCGTGATAAGTGTCGAGAGAGTGTCAGGTCCTCGGGATGTGTCGAATGCGAATTCGTTTGGTTTACTAGGCGGTTACACCGCTCCAAGAGTTCGGAACGACGTAGTATCGAGGTCACGGCGACCTGCATGGCACTCCTCTGGAACGGGTCAACAATTTGAACAAGGGATGACAAAGCAGAACTTGCCCAATTTTCAAGGGTCCCATTGTCAGAATTCAAGATCTTTTCAAAGCACACGAGGATGGAAGGGAGCTAAATGGCAAAATAATGAATAAACCTCTACGAATCACAGCGGACAGTCGAACCCTCCCAACGATGAATGCTCTCCAGATCGAGGGCGACACAGAAGTGCTTTCAGATAGACACATGAACGCGGATAGTAGTAGCTGTGTGTAGAAAACCGGAGGAGCCCACGAAGTCCACCTAAACATACTTACAAGCAAGGCCCCAGGATCGGCGCCGCTGCCAGCGCCGAATTCGTTGGCCCGATGAGTTACCTTGCGGATTGGTTAGCTTCACCACCGTTTGAAAGGACAGAAATCACCAGATAGCTCAGTGTAAGACTGAAACTGACAGTGTCAGTATTAGAGCTGGAACCAAGCGAGTCGCTTTTTCCCAACGCGAATTGGAAACTGTGCATTAAATGCGCCTCTGGAGCTGCCTTGGCGTCATCTCCGACCAGCAAACCCAGTGAGAGCGCAAACGACTCCAACACTTGTCTGACGTCTGGAGAGATTGAGCTCTGCGACAACAGGGAGCTAGTGTCGCCGAGGACAACGATGGCCTGGGATGATGGCACTTGGGACATGTCCGCGCAATTAAAAAGCAAGATGACCAGTTCCGAAGCGGAAGTCGTGAGCTGATGGAAGTGGGACATCGGCAGTTCGTGAGCGACACGAAAGAGCGCAAGTGCATCTTGCAATATATTCGAAACAGTCATGGGGGTGTCCGAGAAGGAGAGCCCAGACATGGACGGCAACCCATAGTGTGCGTCCAAAGCTACCCTGCATAACATATCGAGCGTTGCAGGGGAATGGAGTTCTGTAGATCGGGCGGCCTGGAGGAGAGTGGTTACGAAGACCGCAATTGATAACATTCCAGTTTGTAACGCGATCTTCAAATATTCCTGGAGGTCTGGGTCCCCGGGGAAAGAGCGGTAAAGGACGAGCACAGAATCTTGGAATGCTGTGGGTTTGCGACTCTGTCAGAAAATCATGCACTGACTGCTTAAAGCTCGTTGCGTCGCTTGCGGACTATCAAACGCGTTCTGCTTGGCGATAAACATTCTACAAAGAGATATCCACTACGAACGCATGGATAGTTGTCGATGAGCCAGAGTATCGACAGCGATACACGAACCTTTGAAGGGCTAATTCCGCTCTGGAAGCTATTCCTTGTTAAATCGTCGAGCGACATCCTTTACAAGTGACGCGGGTTCGACAAAGGAATGCGCTGTCAAAAATGCGGTGCTTCCATCAGTCGCGTGACGGGACAACACGTGTTGTGTGACACCCGCAAGCTTCGCTCGACGCGTGCAATGTATAATGATTGGAAGTAGGCCGGCGAGCGGCGGGGCACAAAAAGGGTTTGTTCTGCAGGTCTGGAGAGGCACCAATTTGAGCCGGGAAATTATGTTCCACTCAACTGCAAAACTGAAGGTGGACCTCGATCTCAGCAAGTTGGTGCGTCTGTACTTAGTTGGTCTGTAGTGCATTTAGCGGCGGGTGGGAAAAAAATGTTGGGAAAAAAATGTTCTAGTGCATGCTGTATTTGTATATCCAATGGATTCTTTGCAGCTGAGAGAATAGGAAGAACGGGATTTACCGGCATTTGCCACGGTGTCAGCATAAATGACGAGGTTTGATGTGCAAGTCACCTGATGTTTTGGCGACATTCTCCGCTGGTAGAGCACAAAAAACTCACTTCGTTCCCTTTTTGTGAATGATTATGCGAAGTATCTATTACGTGGTAGTTCTAGATTCGAAAGCATCCTACACCTTTGCAACGAGCCTCCGGGTTTCCTGCGGTGTGAAATGTAAAATGATCGATAAGACCTTGACCAGGTTCGGCTGCAAGAACGGTTCAGCGGAGTGCCCACTGATGAAAGAGGACAAACGACTAACTCGCATCTCTTTATGTTCGAGGAATTGCAGAATAACGTTTCGCAGATATTCCAAATTGACTTCCTCCTCCTGCTGTTGAGGAGACGCCGGGGGAGGTGTCCCAACGCGGGAGTCGGAGACCGATGAGATCGACGTTCGGCCTTCAGGAGCAGCGGACTCGGGCCTGGATGTCCAGTAGCCCACACCGGGATTCCCTAAGACACGATACATAAGGTTTCGCGGGAGCATGGCCTAGAAAAATTCCTACGTTGGCGCTCCAGCAATGCAGCAGAGGATTGAACCTTGCGCAACTCCTCTCGAAGAGTCTAGCACAACAAATGAGCGAAATTGACGAAAATCCAGGGTAGACAAACCTTGTTACTCGTTCGTAGCTGGGCCTCTCGAGACTTGGCTTCTTCGATTAGGTCCTCCAAAGCGTGAATTTTAGCACTCGTTTCCGTTTCCTGGGCTCTGGTCGAGGACTGATAGAACACATCAGATCGGTGGAGGTGTACAAAGGGAGTGCCGGGGTTACCTCGACGTGTTCCAGCGAGACAGACTGAGCTTGCAAGTCTGCTACCTGCATCCTATGAAGCCGAGCCTCCTCTTGTAGCAGCTTAATTTGATCCTTCAGCTTCTCCACCACGCCCTCGTCCAGCTCTCGATTTTTGGTAGTTGAACCGAGAGCCTGCTTGAGGTCATCGTTTTCGCGGACCTTGTCTCGAAGCTTGCGACTCCACTGCGCCTCGCTCTCATTTCGCTCCTTCTCGACAACACTGAGGTTCTTCTTCAGATCCGCAAGCTTCGACTCGTATTTGGCCTCTGCGGCCGAGAGCAAACGCGCCACATCCTCCGCAGAGGTGCTAGGCTCTCTAGCTCGATTGTCTTGCTCTCTGCGGGCCTCACTTATATCGTCATTAAGGAGCGCGAAGCGGTCTTCAGACTCGCGGAGCTGGTACTGCAGTTCCGTGTTTTGGCTCTGCAACGAGTCCAAATGGAATTGCGAGGATTCTAATTCCGCCTGCCGCAGCTGCAGCTGGTCAAAGAACGCGTTCTTATCGTTCGTGAGCGTTTTAACGGTACTTTCCAAAGAGGATATCCGAGAAGTCAAGTTCGTGACCTCTTTCGAATGCGTACTCTGACCATTCGGTTAGGAAATAAAGAGAGCGGTGAATCAAGCAAACTCGAACCTTTGTAGTGAGCGCCTCGAGTTCAAACTGGCCCCGCAGTGCTGATACCTCTTTCTCTTGTTTGTCTCGGAGCGTCGCAATTTCCCTGTCAAACTGGATTTTTAGGCCAGCAACGGCCTTTTCCCGTTCCGAGTTGACCGCCCCAATCTCGGCCTGGAGCCTCGCTCTGTCAAGCTGGTCCCTCTCCCGATCGACCTTGTCCTTGTCTTTCGACGTGGCGACCTCTCGCAGGGTATCATCCCGTTCCTTCTCCGCCTTGACCAGCTTCTGTCGCACGGTCTTCAGAAGGCTGATTGCCTTGACGCGTTTCTCCTCCTCTTCCTTCGCGACCCGTGTGGAGCGTTCGACCTCTCCACGCAAGCGATCGATCTCAGCCTTCTGTGCGGTAGCACTTTCATCTCCTTGGGCTTGAGAGGCGGTGAGTAGGGCTTCAACTTCCGCGAGCTGCTTCTTTAGTTTCTCGATTTGAACTGACTGGGAGGTTGATTCAAGTCGATGCGTATCACGAAGCTCCTCTATACGGTCTTCTTGAGCTGCCGCACATTTAGCAACGGTCAAAAGTATCGGGATATATGCCCACTTTCAAGCTTTCCGTTCAGACGAGTGATCTCTTCCAAAGAAATCTGCGCGACTTGTGAAAACTGCGAATTATGTTGTTTCAAAAAGCTGCACACCTCGGATTTCAAGACGACATTTTGCACAAAGTCCCGAAGAGCCTGCGAATCGCTGATGGTTTCTAATGGTGTGAGTTCACGGAGTATAGCATCCGCGGCGGCCTTTTCGGCTTGCAGTCGTTTGAACGACGTAGACACATCTGAAACGCGTGTTGAGCGCATTATATAGCATAACTGCATGATTTAGCCACCGGAAAACCGCTGTTCTACGAGTCTCAAACGTTCTTGCAGTACATCTACGTCTGTAACCCGCGTGTTGTCGTCTGGTTGAGCTCTTTCGGGCTGAACTTCGTCGGAGGTTGGCGGCAAAGCAACCTCGGCCTCTAGGGCCGATACTTGGTCGACTTGTGGTGACCGTGGCTTTGGAGAAGCGGGGACCACAAGTTCAGGTTCCGGTGGCGGCGGTTGATAAGCGGGGAATACGGGAGCGGGATCAGGGAGCGGTAGTGGTGCTAGTGCAGCAAGGATGGGGGCGGGTTCATGGAGCAGAGTTGGGGACGAGACCCGTGAATCGGGAAGGGGCGTAGATGAGGGTGACAAGGGATGCGTGGACGCCGGCGACAGAGGATGTGTGTCCGACGGCGACAAGGGGTGTGTGGTCAGTTCGGGCACCGCGGCACGCTCTGGTGGAGCGTCTGCGGGCTTATTGTCTATGACCAGCGGAGCTGGCGAAACCCTGGCCGAGGCCGCCGGCGTAGTTTCGGTTGACGGCTCTCCGATGGTGAACGCCGCCGCCCTCAAACGATCCTCGAGCGTCATTTTGGGTGCCCTTGGAGGTGGAGGGCTTTTCTGCGGACTAGCAGGGCGTTGTTGTGCCAGAGACTTCCGAAGGTTAGACAATGCGGATTCTGCCAAGTGACCAGTCGAGCCTAGCGAACTGTGGCCATCGTTGGAGCGAGTCCGTGCTGGGGACGCGGGACGTGCATCTGGCGGGTTGGAATCGGAGGACTGGCGGGGATGTGGTGCCAGGTTCTGCACGAACGTCGAGAACATCGAGGCCCCGGGGAGGGACCGAACAATTCAATAAACGAGCCGACGGCCTTGGGTGCAAACAACGCCATTAAATTATTTCCATCCTATAGTACACACTTAAGCCTCCGGCACCGTCTCTATCTCCACCTCCTTCCCTTTCCCGTTTCCTATTGGAGGAGGGGTTTCCGTGGCACTCGGGGCTGGGCTCGCAAGCTGCCATGCAGGAATCGACGGCCGACCGAGCGCAGGTAGAGGCGAGGACGGAAGACTACTACTCGGCAACGTCGGACCACGACTAAGGAGTAGGGCCTTGAGCGACTTGAGCTCATGCTGTAGTTCGCCAAGCGATTGGGTTTGACTCTCCTTGTTCCGCTCAATCATCTGCGCAGCGATCAGGGTATATTTACGAGGCAAGGTGGATGCAGAAAAATGACCTTGGGCAGCATTTCACGTATAGAGTTGACCTCATCCCGGATTTCGCGCATTTCATCCCGCGTTTTCGCTTCTCCGTCCTGAACCTCTTGCACCATCCGGTCAACGTTCTTGGTAGTCTGGTCGATCTGCTCCTTCTGGGCCTCGACTGCAACGCGGACAGCTGCGGACTCTGCTTGAATTTCTTTGAGCAAGGCCTCAGCTGCGTCGAACTGGGCGGTCAAGGCATCCCGGTCGTCTTCATATGCGGTGGTTGTCGGTGGTTGGAGATGCGGCAGCAGAAATTTCTAAGAGGACGATTAAACACCAGAGACGGTTGTACGGTAGCTTATGCACTTTGAAGAGCGCGACTGCGCCATAAGTAACGGTGCCAGACACAACTGCAGTGATCTGGTTCAAGTCAATAACATGTGCTTCTCGCCGGGAGCGTGCATACAAAGTAGTCTCGCCAGTCCCACCTATATGGCGGGGACTGTATTAGTTGGTATGGGGCCTGCGCATATGCCGGTGGGTAGGAAGATCCCTGAGCGGCCTGGCGGAAAGCAATGTCTATTTCGGCGGGGGTAAGGCCTTTTGCTTCCAGAAATTGAATGCGCTGGGTGAGCGGCGAGGCCTTGGTCTGGGGAGGTGTAAGAGTATAGAACACAGGCAATGATGAAATACTTGCGCTGGGGTCATTGAGAAAGACGACCGCGTTGCGAATTTTGTCCTGGTCCATGTCAAGCAGGGTATTGATGGCGGCTCAATCCGATCATTTTTCTACTCTCCGCACCCAATGGCTCTGCAGGCGTCTTGCAGAGCAGCAGCGCGCGCGCTCTCGCGGGGTATTCATTTTTATTCCTTTATTCCGCGTGGACCCTTACTCTCGTCCAGCGTCGCTTTTTCCCGCTTGCCGCCGCACCTGGCTGGCCAACACCACCCTCAGTCCGTCCTACGCGTCTCCGAATTCGTTTGCAGCGTTCATGTGTCCCCACAGTCCCCAGGAGAGGATATGCTGAGATGTACTCTCGCGTTAAGCCCCACATGAACATCGGCACCATTGGTACGCACGACACGAAAATTTCGTCGGTTACACACTTCATGCTCTCTAGGCCATG
Organism: Mycena metata; assembly: GCA_029378385.1. Lineage (NCBI taxonomy): Eukaryota > Fungi > Basidiomycota > Agaricomycetes > Agaricales > Mycenaceae > Mycena > Mycena metata. The sequence goes on along the minus strand of JARKIB010000001.1, from coordinate 1,825,762 downwards.
TTGACCACGGAAAGACCACACTCACCGCCGCCATCACCAAGATTCTCGCCGAAAAAGGTGGTGCCAAGTTTACTGACTATGCCCAGATCGACAAGGCCCCCGAGGAGAGGGCTCGCGGAATCACCATCAACTCCTCGCACGTCGAGTACGAGACCGACACGCGTCATTATGGCCACATTGACTGCCCAGGACACGCCGACTGTTCGTGACTGCCATCCCGTCGCCGCGCGTTTCCTCACTTTTTTCGCTGCTAGACATAAAAAACATGATCACTGGTGCTGCTCAGATGGACGGTGCTATCATCGTCGTCTCGGCCACAGACGGACAAATGCCCCAAACCCGTGAACATTTGCTCCTTGCTCGTCAAGTCGGCGTCAAGAAACTTGTAGTCTTCATCAACAAAGTCGACCAGATCTCTGACCCAGAAATGCTCGAGCTGGTCGACATGGAAATGCGCGACCTTCTGTCGACCTACAACTTCGACGGTGAAAACACCCCAATTATCATGGGTTCCGCCCTGGCAGCTCTCGATGGCCGTAACGACGATATCGGTGCTACCAAAGTTACCGAGTTGATTGAAGCTTGCGACACTTGGCTCGACCTGCCCGTCCGTACGTAACTTGCTTATTTCCCGTATCGTCCTGATACCTTTCATAGGTGACCTTGAGCGACCGTTCTGTCTAGCCGTGGAAGGTAACAACCGCGAATCGACAATTGCCCCGGACACCTGATCCATATTTCTCCCTCCAGAGATTCTTTCCATCTCTGGCCGTGGTACAGTTGCAACAGGACGAGTGGGTCGTATTTCTGCTCATAAAAACCATCTCATTACTCCAAACAGGTCCACCGCGGCGTCGCTACAAAAGGAACTGAGGTCGAAATTATTGGCCACAATAGCCCCTTGAAAACCACGATCACTGGTATTGGTACGTGTCCCATGTAATATCTTCACTTTCATTTCTCATATGTCGCAGAAATGTTCCACAAGGAACTCGACCGGGTATGCCGCATGAATGGACCTCAGTTGCACGTCTAATCTCTGCTAGGCGGAGGCTGGAGACAATCTCGGGCTTCTTCTCCGAGGCCTCAAGCGTGAGCAAATCGCGCGTGGCCAACTTATCATCGCTCCGGGGTCGATGAAATCTGTCAAAAAATTCGTGGCTCAAGTATATGTGTGTACATTTTACCTAGTCCCAAGCCCACTGCTTCAACTCTGCTCTCAGATCTTAACAAAGGACGAGGGTACGTGTTCATCTCAGTAAATTCAGCCAGTGAAACTGATTCTTAAAACGTAGGTGGGCGATACACGCCATTCATGTCCAACTTCATGCCCCAGATTTTCATGTGGACTTCTAATATCACCGTTACGCTGTCCTTCCCGCCGGGCACCGAAAGCCCTGATGAGAAGATGGTATGTGCTCCTTTCTGCTCCCAAGTTTTCGATATTCAAATAGCGCAGGTTATGCCTGGAGACAACGTGGAGCTGGTTTGCACTCTCCAAAAAGATGTCGGATGCGAAGTCGGCACACGGTCAGTTCAACCCCGCCCAGTCCTTTCTCGTCCTGATAAACTTCCTCCAGGTTCACGATGCGGGAAGGAGGCAAAACCAGTATGTTTTTTCGACCTCAGGCCAAATCCTTTGAGCTAATATTTATTCCAGTCGGAACGGGTATCATTACCAAACTTCTGGAAGTTGTTGAGGGCAAATCCTAGAGGCGCGCGTAGTTCAAGTACATGTAGCATAAGTAATGGCGTTCCCCGCACCCCAACTCCTCATTTAAAGGTGTTTTGCGACGGGGGTTGAATAATGAGCCTTGGTTGTTAGAGAGCGGCGACAGATAACGAACGAAAAAAGTTGACCTTCCGGGGCTGTCCGTTTGCGGAAGACCGATTCGGAATCTAAATTTGTTCTTCCCGCTCTCACCAAAAATGCACGCTATCTTGAGGCAAGCATGCAGCGCGCGCCCTGGCGTCGTCCTCCGCCCTCAAATGGCGCGTTCACGCGTATTCCGCGCGCCGCATCTCTCACGGACGCTCGTCAGTGCGTGCTCCGGTTTCCAGGTTCAACTTGCATCGATTCTTAGCTCTCACCAGCCAAACGGTATACCGTGGAACACGAAGCCGTAGAATACGACGACACTACGGGGCTCGGTGTTGTCTGCCTTACCGACCACGCCCAGTCGTCTCTCGGAGACGTGGTCTTCGTCGAGCTCCCTACACTTGGGACAGAGGTTTCGAAAGGCGGTGAGGGCATTTTCTATCCGCTTTTTTATAAGGCTTCTGAAGCGATTCTGAAGACCAGATTGGAGCGGTGGAAAGTGTCAAGGCCGCCTCCGACATTGTACGTTCAAAGTGAAACTCCAAATGCCCGTGTTAATCGAAATATTAGTACGCTCCGGTATCTGGAACGGTCGAGGAGGTTAACGAGGCACTGTCCTCCCAACCCGGGCTCCTTAACAAATCCCCAGAAGAGAAAGGTATGCAGCGTCCCCCAGTCCAGCGTTGTGAATTACAACACAATTATTAGGTTGGTTGTGCAAGATTAAACTCTCCAAGCCCGACGAGGTGCGGTTCACAAATCCCTCACTCCCGTTGCTCCTCACACCCCTTTACAGATGGAAGGGCTCATGTCGGAGGAAGCGTACAAGGCTAGCTGGGCATGAGGGAAGCAGACGGGGAGAAACACTAAATTACATTCAACTGTAGACACACGCTTTGACTCGGATTCAATTCAGTCGAGTTTCACGATGCGGACGAGTGTGACGGTTCGTATTTGTACTTTTCGCCCCGCGCTTCCATTCGTTGTTTCGCCTCCTTCAATGCCCAGGTTTGGACGCTGGTGTATCCGAAAGAATTAAAAGTCTTGCGATAGATCAAAAGCAATATTGCGCACCTAGTGTCGGGCTTGAAATAAGTAGCACGGCGCCGATAGCCATTGTTCCATACATCCCGTAGTACCATAGAGACTCCCATGGTTGCTTTATTCTGCGTTGCCCAGGCGGAGGAGGCTAGGGCGCGGTTGGCGTCACTTTCGATGTCAAGTTGAGGGGGCACACCTTTTCGCCGAAAAGGAACCCGGTGGGCTCGTTGTATTTCGGAGCGTCATGGGAAGAGAAGCGCACGGCGCGCAGACGTGTGAGCGCGGGGAGGGCGCGTAGGGAGGAGAGCATTGAAGTGATCGGTTTGCCTGAGGCTTGAGTTACAAACAACTCTTAGCTAATAACGCGCCTCGTCGCGTCGAGAGTCAATTGGTCTGGCAGTAGTATATCTGGTTTAAAATCTAATAGCAGAAGGAGAATTGCCTGTGCGGTCCCTAAATTGAAGTAAAGAGCAGCGGTGCACAAATACAAGTCCAGCTTCTAATGTCTACGCCTAGTTCAACCGAATCAAATACTTCAGCGGCAGCTCTTGGACAAAATCTTGTAGTCCTCTTCATCAGCATCCTCTGGCGAGGTCTCATCTGGCTTGAATCTGCACAGAGTTGATAAGAGTAGAAAAATGCGTAGTCAGCTTACCCAAAATTCTTGTAAAACCTCAAGGCTTGTGTATTCGCTGGGAACAAGTTAGTCGGGAAGAGAGTAAGTCTAAAGGAAACGGAAAACCTTTGAAGACGGTGAGCATGATCTTATCCAGTTTGAAATCCTTTCCGATTTTTGCGAGGTGATTCATCAATGTGCGACCAAGACCGTGCCGCTGAGCAGACTTTGAGACTTGGAGATCATAAGCTAGAGAAAAGCCTTAGAAGCGGAGGGCAGCCTAAGCGGAAAAAGCGACCAGTATAAAATGTTTTCGTCGTCTTCAAACTCAAAGCGGAACGCAGTAAAGGCAACAAGGGATTGGCCGTCAGTAGTTGGATAAACCAAAATAAACCGCGAAAGACGGTTGAACATCTCCCCGCGTTTATGTGGTGGATCCCAGCCAAAAGATGAGCTTGTATACCTGGATATATAGATGACGGTCGCATAAGTCTTCGTTCGAGGTCGGGACGCCAGCTGCTTACATGGTACGCATGTTAGTTTCAAACATGGACCATGTCGAACTTCGAGCAGATTCGTCGAGGTCTTCAGCGTGTACCACTTTGAAGGTATGGCTTGAGTCAAGTGAGGGTCATAATCCAAGTACTCAGAGCGATGCGAAAGTACATGGAATCCGGCGCGAGAGCGAGGCTTTTTGAGATTTGGGAGGCAGTCGCCTTGTTGGCTTTCTCAATTTCCCTGGAACCAGTCGATAGGTCCTCGTCAGAATCGGAATTGGAGTCAGGGCATGTTCGAGGTTGAAGCAGAGAATGGACTGATGGCCGCGGCGGAGTACGAAAATCGGATATTTCGGCCGGACTTTTACTTTTCTGCAGTCGATTTACCGACTGCCTCGTGAAGTTCAAGAGAGAGATACAGGATGAAACTCGATGCCACGGACTTGAGGTATATCACCCCGGATGAATTCCGAGTGCTGACTGCGGTACGCGTTCCCAAGTCCTTTTCATTCGTGAATCTGAACTACTGGATAGGTGGAGATGGGTTCGAAAAACCACGAAGTCGTGCCGACGGTGCTTATTGCCCAGATCTCTGGATTGAGAAATGGCGGAGTCAACAAGCTTATTGGGTCTCTGGCGAAGCGAAATCTGGTCTCCAAGGTTCAAAACTCAAAATGTGAATCGCATCTAATGTTCCGCCTGTGCTTCGGTGGCTAAACATGAACGAAGATGACGGATATCGTCTGACATACGGCGGCTATGACTTTCTGGCCATGAGAGCCATGTCGAAGAGAGATACAATGCATTCCGTTGGGAATCAAATTGGTGTCGGTAAAGAGTCGGGTATGCATTTATCTTCTACGACCCTAGATCCTGCCTTGACTGTTTTTCAAGATATCTACATCGTTGCCGATGCAGAAGGCCAGGAAATGGTTCTTAAGCTGCATAGGTCTGTCGTTGGTTCCGCGTTTACAAAACATTCACATTGACAGTTGCTCGAGTCAGGCTCGGTCGCATATCTTTCCGTGCCATTAAAGAGAAGCGTGATTACCTTGGTAAACGGAAATCGGCCTCTTGGATGTATATGTCCCGTTTGGCGGCGCAAAAGGAATGGGCGTTCATGAAAGTGAGCAGTTTTGCATGTTCGCAAAGGCCGACCGCCGACGATTTCAAGGTGCTTCATGAGCATGACTTCCCCGTTCCTCGACCTATCGACCAAGCAAGGCACTGTATATTAATGGAGTTTATCGACGCGTATCCTCTGTGGGTCACCCTTGTGGCTTTCTTTCTAGCGCTAAATCTGCAACAGGCGACAAATCGCCGAAGTCCCATCCCCCGGGAAACTGTACTCCACATTAATGGATCTCATCGTACGGTTTGCACAAGCAGGCCTCATCCACGGAGATTTCAACGAATTTAATATCCTCATTCGTCGCGAATCCGGAGAACCAATCGTTATTGATTTCCCTCAAATGGTCAGCACAGTCGCACGAGAATGCTGAATGGTGATGAGATTGCACTTATCCTCCCTCGACGTCCCTAACATGAATTTACAGGTATTTCAACCGAGACGTCGAGTGCATACGAACATTCTTTAAGCGGCGATTCCGTTATGAAAGCTGCCTTATACCCTCGGTTCAAAAGCACCATCTCTGCGGATGGCGTTACGACTGGCTGACTTCCGTTTAGATGTCGTCGTCGCCGCCAGTGGGTTCAAGCAGAAAGACATGAAGATGCTCGAGGAAGTCTGTTTCATCTTTTTCACCCCGGTATTGCTATGATTGACACGGCTGTTCAGTATCTCGAGGCCGTCAAGAGCGACGGATCGGAGGATAGCGCCGAAGAGAGTGAGGACGAGAGCAGCGATGAGTCTGGCGGAGAAGCAGGCGAATCGGACCGAGAAGGCGAAGAGGAGGAGAGCCCTGAATTAGTCTTGAAAGATCGAAACTCTGAAGACGAGGGTGAACTCTCAGAGTTGTCCCGGCGGTCTCTTTCTCGGTCACCTCCTCGCTCACGAGCAGGTTCGCCAATCTCCCTTGAAAAATCGGTCGCTTCGCTCGCCATCAAGGACATCGTTTCCGCAGACCTGACGAAGTCGCGATCGCAACAACAGAGGAAATATCATTCGAAGCGGAATACCCGGCGTGCTGGGCGATCGCAAGGGAGCAAGGCGAAGCAAGATACGCGCGTCAAACTGGATACCAGCGGTGTTTGGGATTAGCTTCCAGCAATTTGACCTCTGTATCATAATACTTGTACTTTTCGCTCGAGTAATATTCAATTGCGAGTCTCGCGCTATTTGTTGTGGTTTGATTACTCAGCATTCGGCTTCGTTTTCACCTGCACCAACCGATTTCCTTCGCTCCTGCTCAACTCCTACTTCGTCTTCACCTTCATCTTCGATGGACCAGGACCTTGAAACCTACCAGGTTCAACTCTCTCAGGTTGACCTCGCTATCTCCTCCGACCCGGAGAATGCGGAACTCGTCTCGCTTCGTGCCGAGCTGAAGGAACTCATCGACCTCACCAAGTCCGCCATCGCTGCTCAGGTAGAGGTCGCATCCTCGTCAAAAGCAGAAACGTCGCGGAAGAACACTTCATCTGCGCCGACACACACATGGGCGGCGGGGGACGAGTGCTTGGCAAAGTACTCGGGGGATGGAAGCTGGTATCCGGCTCGTATCACGTCGGTGGGCGGATCTACAGACAACCGTGTCTACAACGTTGTTTTCAAAGGTTATAACACCACCGAACAAGTGAAGCCGTCCGAAGTGAAGAGCATGCCCGCCAATCATACCTACGTTGTCCCTGCGTCTAACAAGCGCAAGTTGACCAAGGCGGAGGAGGAGGAGAGGGAGAAGAAAAAGAAGAAGAATGAGAAGAAGGTGGAGGCGAAGGCTGCGAAAGCAAAAGAGCAGACCGCGAAGCAGGCGACCTGGCAAAAGTTCGCCAAGAAATCCGAGAAGAAGGGGGTTCATATCGCCGGCGTTGCTGGTACGAGCATATTCAAGACTCCAGATAATCCACTGGGCAGAGGTACGAATTCGTTCCGCTCTTCGTATTCGCCCACTTCCGCCACTCACTTTTTTGCTCAGTTGGTGTAACAGGCAGCGGTAAAGGAATGACCGAAGTTGCGTCTCAAGCTAAGCACAAGTTCGCTTTGAATGACGACGATAATCTATAGTAATTGTAGAGTTGGTGAGTGTTCGTTGCCTATTCTTAATCCTTATTGACACCTTTTCTAGTGCCATTTCTCTTCCATCTGTATCATTCTTTGACTTGTAATGACGGGACTTTTTCATACCCCAGGCACCGTTTCCCCAATATCCTCGTACATGCTGGCACGGCGCCGAAAACCAAATATGTGACGTCTTGCTTTTCTGGTCGTGTATATCACCCTCACCACTGTCCTTCTCCACGCGATATGTTAGTGCCATGGTTCGACGGCGGCCCCAGGCTGTTGAGTCTCACGGGAGGCGACACATTATCCTATCCATACTCTGCAAGTGGTTAGACATACATTATATCATTTGCTCTGCTAATGGACTGTTTCATTCGGACGTTGTCGTGTGCGAACAACTGGGCCTTTTCGTTTCAGTATGTGAGATTAACATATTTCAAACATGAATGTACGCTGTCGGTTTTTCAAGAAACTGGCCGCTATATTGTCTTCGCCTTATATCTCACGCGCATACAACCTCGATTCAAGTTCTTCGTTCTGTCGTTGTTGCACCGTTAACAGTGCACGAGTGGAACGGCACCTTACTCACTACTTGCTGCAAATGAAGCAACCGCTCGCGAGCAAACGCAAGGTCGTTTTGGAGGACAGCAATCATGCCCTTCGCCCGAGTCGAACTAAGCCCAATAAAAGAATCCAACTCGGGCAAGACAACCGGATAATATACTGAGCCTAAACTGATTTGAAAGTTTAGAGCGTGCTCTCCCCAATGCACAATACGAATCCACCTGAGAAGCTGCGTATGCATCCTGTCGATGTGCGCTTCCAGACTGGCGACATAGATGGGGCGCCGCTGCGTTACACCGAGGGTCGTTCTGCGGAAGTCGGGTTGCGAGGGGACATCTGTTGAGGTAAAACACCTACAACTCCAAGCCGCTGAAGAGAGGTTTTTCCAGAGCGTGAGTCCACACGACGCGACGAGGAATTTTGGGGTTATTTGGCGCCGTGGGTCCTTGCTGCTGCGCTTTGGCATTCGGGTGGCCGTATGGATGATAGTACCTTCCAGTTTGAGTGCGCGTGGTTGCGGCTGCCGCCCGATCTGGACCCGACCACTCCGACAGCGACACCGTGATGAGCTCGGTGGACGGCGAGTTGGACGCAGCGGGGTCGGACATGGCTTTCGACAAGAGGCGGTTTCCAGCCACCGCGAAATTAAACTTGAAAACTAATTAGAAGCCAAAAAGTCAAACTGACATTTTGTGATCCGCCGAATAATCTTCGACCTGGCCAACCTCTCCGTCGCGGAACTAGTACTGTCCTGCTTTCCTACAAATGGGTGGCCACTTCCACACCTCAAGAGGCACAAAAAATGCGCAAAGAAAACCCCCCAAAAGCCCATTTTCGACTGTGGCGACTTCGCTTCTCGCTTCCGTTACTCCTCGAACTGGCAACCGAACTGGCAACCTGGAATCCATCGATAATCGGGGGGAACGAATTAAATCCCAACCTGGGCAAGCGCTAGGCCCCATTAAAGCCGCTGTCGCCAGCAAGATTTGAACGCAGCATCCGCCGTCTCGCGATTCAGTTCAACCGCGAGCTGCCATTTCCGCCGTGCCGTTGCCGCACCGTTCCGGCCATTTTCCCTCGGCGCAACGTCTGTTTTGGCTGGGTCCCTCTTCGTTCAATACCACCACCACGAAAAAATCCTCATGTGTTAATCATCCTCCTCTATTTCTCCACATGTCGCGTGAAGACCGTCGTCCCCTCTCGCAGGTACCAGAGGACTCTGTCAACACCGTACGTCTCATCTGCTGAGCTGATCCACCCATCCAATTCAACATTCTTGTCACCAGTACATGCATCCCTTTGCATCGTATCCTCCTCTCCAAGAGCCCTTTACACTAAATCCGTCATATAATCCCGATACATTTCCATATCATCCCAGCGATCCTGCCGCTGCGTATTTCAGTGACCCTCTGCCGAACTGGGCCCATTACCGGTCGACGGCCGGTCAGGACTTTGATATCGCTGACACAGAGCATCCCTGCATGTATCACTCCGACCACGCGCCTTACCCGCTTTCCGAGCCTTTCGTTCCAATTTCCCCTGACCCAGTGCCGCGCATGCATTACCAAGAGACGTTCCCTCAGTTTAATCCACTTTACCGAACCCAGCCTCTGCTCTCCGATACCGCCCAATTCGTTCCCGACCCCAACGAGCCCTTGTCCCACAACCTTGACCAGCTTGCAGCCGCCTATGATCTGAACGCGATGCTGAACCTGCCCAACCATTTTCCCGAGTTTTTTGCCCAGCCTGAATATCGTGCAGAGTTTCATGTTCCCACCGCTATCGAAGCATTCGAGATGGTACAATCTTCGCCTTTCGAGGGCAGCGCGGCGTCTCCCGCGCAATCCCCGAGTCGTAGGTCTAAAACCGCTCGCACCATCCCCAGAGCCACACCCAGCGGCTTTATCCCGTCCGACCCGTGCGTCCAGTTTCACTATTCCTCAGCACGTTCATCAATCGGTGAAACCGGCAGGGATGACCTTTCGCCTCACGATAAGAAGAGACTCTACGTCGCCTGTCTTGAACACTATGTTCAGTGTGGGTGTCCTCCTCTGACAACCGACGTTTTGTTTATTTGACCGCTGTATAGACCTCCACCAGCTGTTCAACTCCATCAGCGTCCTGCCGGTCCCGCTTGAACGTGTGTCTAGCTACCGTGGACTGACTACTCGTTCCTTGAGGGTGACTTTGATATCTATTCGGGATAATTAACGATACTGAACTGGCCCAGACCATACTGCTCTCTCTCCGAAAAACTGCGGACCTGATTCATACAATGACTCTCCAGGAGGAAGGGAGGGTGAGAGCCTTGGACTCGACTGAAAAGACCTCCACCATTATTGACGTCGACTGTAGTACCACGAGCTCACGATGCGCGAAGCGCTATTCGGCGCCGGGTCTCCGGACTATGCGGAGAGTAGCACGACCGCCGCCGCCTCTCCCTCAAGCGATAGTGCGGAAAGTTCAAACACCTGCGTCGCGTCCGACCACGGAGACGCGGACCTCCTTGACGAAATCGCTAAAATCTTCGCGGGTTGCGTCGACGACATTCAAACTTGTTGAAATAATCCTGCCCATCTGCGCCTTTGTCTCTGATCTACCTGCATCTATAGCGAACCAACTCTTGATTGAAATGCAAACTAGTTCCTCATGTCCATATACAACCACATAGTCGTGTTCTGTAGTACAGTACCGTACATTTGTATTGCGTACAATTCATCGCGTCCGAGCTTCAAGATACATTATTTGAGATTTAGAATTCATCTTGATACGACGGGGGCAGGTCGTCGTCCGCGGGTTTCTTGCCCGAACCGGATCCACCAGCACCGAAGATGCGCTCCCGCTCCTCGCGCTCGCGCCTCTTCTTCTCTTCCTCGGCGGTCTCGTAGGCCGCAGGCGGCGCCTCAGGGTGTTGTGCCGCCTCCGAGTACGCCTGCAGTCGCTTCTTCTCTTCACTCGCGCTCTCGAACTTTTGCGAGCCACCTGCGACACCGTACGCCGGCACGGAGGATTCGTTACCTGGGAGCCCGCCACTGCGAGGGCCCGCGGTGCTCGATGCCCCTCTGATATCGTGCAGCGAACCGCTCGCGGGGCCAGGTCCCGACGCACCGGCCGAGACGGGAACACCAGTCTCCGCGACTGTGGGGAGCGAGGCGGCATGGGCCAGACTCGGAGCGGTGATGGGGTCCAAGGTAGATGCAGTCGGAGGGCTGTTAGGAATCGGGCGCGGGCGACAAGTTCAAAGAGGACGGGTCGATGGGAGGGGATTGGGAATTCAACCCGGGAGACGTAGCAGCGGACGCGGCCGGCAGCTCCTTGGCGTCGCCGGGCGGGGGAGTCACAGGCAAACCGGGCTGAAGGCTGGTAGACACATCGGAGGTCATGCTAGGAGAGCTCCCGAGCGTGAGTTTCGCCAAAGCTACGCGTGTCGGACCTGCTGAGATCCGAGCCCGCGGTCTGCGGGGGGAGGTTAATGTGGCCCGTCTTGTAGTTGTCGAGCGCGCGCTGGAGCGACGCTCGAGCGGCTCCAGTGGCCTGTCCGCCGGCATAAGGCTTGTCTGCAGTGGGGGGGAAAGTTGGCAATGCCGAGATCATGGGGGTTGCTGCCTGCGATAAAAGGACAAGTTTCTCGCCAAACTGGGGGAAAACGATGAGGGCGATAAAGTCAAAATTTAAAGGAAACAAACCTCGCGGATGGCCTCCCACTTGTGCTGCTCGCTCTCGCGGACAGCTTGTCGCTTCAGGAGGGCGATCTCGGTCTCTTGGGGTTGATCTTCGAGCTTAGCCTTCCTGAGCTGCTCCTTGAGTTCCGCAAGGCGCTTCTCCATACCCTTGGGCTGGTCGCTTTCGATACGAGTGATCTGAAGCTGAATACTTCGCGCGAACGTTGCGGCGGGGCGTAATTGCCGCCTCTGCGTCGCGGAGGTTCTTGAATGGCGTTCTGGCGGCATCGAGTTTCACAGCCAGCGAGCTAGCAAGGGAGCCCTATAAAAGGTTGAGGAACGACTGCATATACTTCTGGGTTCATCGCCCACCTGAACGAAGTTGAGATACGCGAGGCGGTCGGTTACATCCTTGAGATCTGGGTCCTCGGACTGGCCCCAGGTGTAAAGCTCCTTGCTCTGAGCCTTGGCGTCGCGAGATAAGCTGTCGAGGTCGAGTGCGACACCCTTCTCTATAGTAATTATTCTCTGGACTGGCGTCGTCGCGGTGTAGGCTTGGCCCAGAGACCGAAGCGAGTGCTGAAAGGAATCGAGGGCATGGGGATCATGGGAGGGCAGAACACCGCTGACTTTGTCTGCGATAGACGAGAGGAATCCGGGCATTAGAGAGAGGAGATAGTTCAAGAGACAGGTTTGCGCGCAGTCTTTATAGGTCGTCTGAACTGCCTCAGGCTTGAGATAATCCGAAGTGGTGTATGCTGTGCCCCTGATAAACAGACCAAAGCTGGGGTGCACTGCAACCGAAAGCTACTCGTTCAAGTTCAATTTACAAGTGGCTGGCATTGAATTTACACTACAATTTTTCGCGCCTTCCCACCCTTCTTCTCGCTATCTTTGTGGGACAAGAACTCCACCTCCGTCGCCAGTGGCCCCGCAAGCTTCTGGCCCTCCGAAAATCCAAGCACGCTCATCTTGAAATGCTTCCCCACCGACTCAATCCTCTCCCGTAGCTTGTCGTCCTCGGCTGACCCCGGTGCAAGCCGCGTCCATATTGACAGTCTGTAGAACTGCGGTCGCGTGGAGACAATGACGCCGGTGATGAGTGAGTTGGGCGGCGATCCCGAAGGATCCGCCTCTGTCAGCGACGGATCGAAAGTTTCGCCGATCGCAGCAAGCATCTGCGACACAGCCGAGCCATAGTCAGTACACTGCAATCCGTGCGCGTCCATAGCTGCGCGTACCGTATACAGCCACATCTTATCGACGTGGGCCCGGTTCTTGTCTTTTGGCAATTGAATACTCCATTTGCCGCCGTTCTTGTTTGCCTCGTCCTCCCATGCTGGAATAATGCCCTCCTGCGAACCGCATTCAACACTGGCGACTTGCCTTTGGACTTTGGACTCACTTTGAAGAGGTAGTAGTTGGCCTTTTGAGGCAGTTGTGACGGCGGAACAATATTATTATAAAGACTGGCAAATGCATTAGCGATGGATCGATAGCAGAGACAGGGTGGGGTACGCACCCCCAAAACTCCTCCACACTGTCGAAGCTGATAACGCGCTTGATATCCTCCATCCAGCCCTGCGCAGCAGCGACACCAGGTGTTTGCGGCGCGAGCCCGGGGGTCTGGGGAAAGGCGGAAATGGGGGTCTGGGGCATGTTCCGCCCCTTGGTCTGAGGCGAATCGAACCAAAGGGTCCAGGGTGAGTAGAGTGGGTGCTAAGGAGGGTCAGGGCAAGCCCACTGGAGGCGAATTCACGAGGGTACCTTGACATTAAAATTTGTTGGATCGTTAAAGACGGTTTTGATACCCTCGGCTTGGGCCTGCATGTCAACCTCTTGGATCTCGCCAGGCTCAAGGGGTGTATCGTCGCTTGCTGCGTTCTGGTCAGCCAGAGCAGCCGAGAGCGCAGCTCTCGAGGCCGTGAGGGCGGGACCCGAAAGTAAAGTCATGGTCGGGAGAGTAGATGTGTTTTGTTGTTACTTGTGTGTGACTTCTTGCCAAGCGGATTCAAAATTCGCATAGGGGTTTCCCCGGTATCGTTCCGATGGAAGTTCAATGCAAGTATACGCGTGTACGATGTAGACCCTGAGAGGCTGCCGAAGGGGCCCTAATTCTACGAGAAAGTCCTTTCCCGCTTATGGAAATGAGGTCATTTGACCGTGTCGTACGACCGAAAAGACTCGTTCAACCCATTATTCATACAACGCAGAATATCCAGGGGCACCCTTAATTTTAATTTTTCTTCTTCAGTTTCTTCACTCCCAAAATCGCGGCAAAAATCGCGGCTTCGGTGTTCTTCGGCTTTTGGAGCCCTTACGTCAAGATGCGCTCTTGACCCGGACCTTCATGCAAGAATTTCACGCAAAAGTTGTCGCAGCCGCCTCAGGCTCGGCCATGACCGCCCTAATGAGCAAGCATTTTCTTTCATTCTCCCGGTGCAATACTCACCTTTGGACTGCAGTGACTCCCTTCGATGTCGTGAAAACCAGGTTGCAGACCCAGCCAGTCCAAGTACGGACCCGGCCTTCGCCTGCTGTCTGCTGCCAACCCTCCAATGTGCAGTGTATCCGCGGCATGTCCACGATCGCGCGTCCTCTAGCAGCAGAGCAGCTGGTATGTGTGTGGGAGCACGGTTTGCTCAAAGCAGAGCCGGTGAAAGGCTTTTCCGACGCAGTGCGGCACGTCTGGCGCGCAGAGGGTCTCCGTGGGCTCTGGAAAGGCGTCGGGACCACCCTGTGGGCCTCCCCATATTTCTTTCTATTTTTCTGCATGCTGATGCGACGGCACAGGGTCATCGGAGTCCCTTCGGCAACCTCGTATATGCTGACCTACGACCATTTACTAAACGTCGTCCTTCCGCCCCTCCTGCCCGCTGCAGTCGTACCCCTCTCGGCAGGCATCCTCGCACGATCCTCCATCACCTCCATAATGTCTCCGCTTGAACTCATCCGCACAAACCTCCAATCCACCCCCGCACATCCCTTGAATCCGAATACGCTGCGATCCGTCTTGAGCTCCGTCCGAGGTCTCGTCCGCGACAATGGTGTACGCTTCCTATGGCGCGGGCTCGGGGCAACTCTCTGGCGGGACGTGCCGTTCTCGGGCTTGTATTGGGCCGGGTACGAAACCACAAAAAAAGCCTTCGCACGCAACGGCCACTCCGGCGCGTACGTCGCCTTCTTTTCTGGCGCGTTCAGCGGAATGTCTGCGGCACTCGTAACAAATCCTTTCGACGTCCTCAAAACGCGACGGCAGGCTCTGATCATGTCCTCCTCGTCGTCCGCACAAAATTCCAGCATACCAATCCTTCTCCGCATAATACAGACGGAAGGTGGTGCTTCGCTGTTCACAGGTCTATTACCGCGCGTCGCAAAAATTGCCCCTGCCTGCGGGATAATGATTGCATGTTTCGAGGTTGGTGTTTTTTGCTCATCACATTCGTGTTCTGGAACTTACGGTCAACCAGGGGATCGGAAAGTTCTTGGTTAAAAAATAACAACAGTCTTTGTACACTCTACATTAGATAATTAGTTCAACGCATATAGACACCATCGTGTATTACCATCTACAACCCGACCCCCCATTCATCGTAATCTGCCCATTTCCCGGTTAGTTGCAGTCAACTTGCCCGACGTTTCGTCCACCCGGTTGGCCAGATCATCGAGGAGTTCGATCTGTACGGCGAGTTCGTTCGATATTGCCTCGCCCAGATGCCGTTGCCGCTGTAGGACGGATGTCAGCTGCGACACCTCCATATCCTGCTGCTGCATCTTGGCCTCCTGCAGCATAAACAGTCCATGGTCGTCGAGCGGCCGCGTCTCCTCGGTCTCCTTTGGTTTTGCAGCCGCACCAAAGACCCGACCGCTGAATGGCTTTGGCGCACTACCGCCGATGAGCGCGTCACGATCCGTGTCGGATGCCGGATTCCGTGCAGCCGAACCACCCGCCGCGCCTCCCACGACGCGAGTGGTCAGTCGCGCGACGGTGACCATCTTCCCCAGCCTGCGAGCAGTAAGAAAATAAAGAACGACGAGAAAACCCGAGAACCCATTACTTCTCGCAGTCATCGCGCAGTCGTGCGATCATGTCCGTGCGCCGCTGCAGCTCGCCCTCGCTCATACCCCCCATCGCAAGCTCCTGCAGCCCCGCCGCGAGTCGCCCAAGGCGCGAGATGACGCCCGCAAGCTTCTTCTTGGCGGCGACATTCGAGGTGTGCGACCCATTGGTGTCCCCGCGATCCGAGAGCGCATCGCGCTTGTTGATGTCCGCGCGGACGTCGCGGATCTGGGCCTGCAGGTCAATGTGCTCGTCCAGCCACGACGCGAGCGTGTACTGGCCGCTCTGCGGCAGCTCGCCCTGTTTCCCGATCGGGACGCCGAGGAACTCGCGGAATGCGAATGTGTCGCGCCACTTGCTGTCCTTGGCGCTGAGGATGGCGCGCAGGTAGGTCTCGAGGCCGGTGCGGCGCTCCTCGAGGAGCTTGGGGTCGGAGTGGGAGCGGAATATGGAGAGGGAGTGTTTGGCCGGCAGGGGCGCAGGGGGTTCTGCTCCGGTAGCGTCTTTGAGGGCGGCGTGGAGGTCGTCGAACTCGGAGTAGCGGCGCCAGATGGACCAGTCGCGCACATTGGCCTTTACCCGCACCTCGTACACCGTGTGCGGCGAGGGAGTCGCCCGTTCCTCAAATCCAGTAACAAGCACAGACTGAAGCATTGCTAATGACGTAATTATGCAGAGACGCGCCCGTAAACTACAACAAACCGTCCACCCGATCCCCAGAAAATAGTAAACGCTTTGCTGAAAATCCGCCATCCCACTCCCCGAGTCGCGAGGAAAGACACGAACCCGGGGAACACGTCCTCTGTAATATCCTCCAGCTTCACATCGCGAAATCCAATTTCCCGCATCTGCGCCACATATTCGTCCGTCGAAATCATATTCTCCGCTGGCATGAGTCCCAATATCGTCGTAACGAAACGCGTCCAACGCGTTTCAAGGGCGCCCGGGGCGAAGCAAATGTCTGCCAGCGCGAGGGAGCCGCCGGGATTCAGACGGTGGTATGCTTGCCGTAGAAACTCGGCGCGCGGTTTGAAGTGGTATGCGCAGTCTAGTGCGAGGATCGTGTCGAATTTGGGCTGCTCGGAGGACGGGTCGAGGGGGTGGGTGCGAGAACCGGCGCGGTAGATGGCGTCCCCGGCGTGCAAGTCAACGGGTACAGGCTGGGTCAAACGCGCGACGCGTGCTTGGGAGCGCGTATAATGCGACTCGAGGCTTGTTATGCCGGTAAGGTGCGCGGGGCGGGGCACGTCGGGGTGCGTGAGGAGCAGAATGAGCGATTCGCCGCTACCGTGGCCGACGTCTGTATAATTATATTTTCGTTGAATCACTTTAGTAGCAGCACCAACCTAGTACACGGCCTCCTGGCTTACATCCCGCGGCCCGCAGCAGCTTCAACGCTAGCGCTGCAGCAGGTCAATGTAAGGTCAGGGTAACAGTCGAATTCTCCTACCCTCACAAGCGCGCGGAAACACACTCGTGTCCTATTCGATATTCCTTCTCGTTCTGCCAACAAAATAACAGCGAGACGGACCTTCCAATATCCCATATTCAACCACTCCGTTCGCGGAGCGTCTTCGCCAGGCAGCTTGTTGAACGCGAGGTGGAATTCGCCGTAGGGGTCCGCGGAGGAGCGCTTCGCCATCCAGTACACAACAACGAGCGCGAGGACGGTGGGCAGGACCAGGAGAGTATTCATTTGCTTGCGTAGAGATAGAACAAGGGTATAGAGATAGAGGTATCCTGCAGGGCGCTTACAAGAATTCAGCTTTGAAACACAGTTGGGCAACGGAGACAAACCTCAACTGGTTGTTACTCCCTCCACCTTTGCCGCCAGCCTGTCCAGGGATAGTATATGCGCCGAAGCGAGAACACCTTTTATGAATGGGAGTAGGAGGAAGAACGCCTGTCGGGATAAAACGTATAACCATCTCCGTGTCGCGTTCAAAATAGAGAAAGGCGCACATTGACGTGCACCTCCTCCTCCACCTCCGTCTCGCCCTCCGAAATCGCGCGCGCAACATACCGCGACCGCGTCGTCGTCCCCGCCCCGGCCTTACTTTCCGCCTCCATCCCCTCGTCCGTCACCACAATCGTCGCGCCATACGAGATCGTTCTCGTCGTCCCAAAGGGCATCGCAAGCCTGTCGACGACGGCATACTTTGTGCTGTCCTGCGGGTCGACGGTGACGCTGATAATGAGCGGGCTGAGCCCCATCATCGCGTGCGGGTCGCGCAGCACGTCGAGCACGGCCTGCAGCGGCGCGTTGATGCGCTTTGTGAATTTCGTGTGGTGGTCGGAGAAGAACATGATATGATAGCGAATTAAGACAACATTTGAATAGCGTGGACTCTATGGTACATACAACATCCTCCGCTTCCTCCTTTGTAAAAATACAACAACAGCAGCAGAAAGAGCAGGTTATGAGGGTTGTTCTTCGTTCGCCTCGCCAATGTCGACGTCGCCGATCACATACCGCAGGACGTCGCTGAGGGTGATGATACCCAGCAGTCGGCCCTTCTTGCCGCCGTTTTTCTCTTCCTCCTGTAACGACGGTGAGTGGAGGAAGAACAAGTGAACTCGACACGAACCTCGCCCTCGACGACCACCAACCGATGCACACGCCGTTTCTTGATCAGCTCCAGCAGCGTCCGCAGAGAGTCGGACGCCGTGCAGATGACGACACCCAGGAAATCGGGTGATCGCGTCTTGAGCGCCTCTGCGATGGTCAGATCGAGGTTCTGGTACACGCCGAGTCGGACTAGGGTCATCACGTCGACGGTCTCGTACATGTCGACGACGATCCCGTCCTCATCTATGATGGGAACGGCGGATATCGAGCGCTCGGAGAACATGTGGACGACATCGAATACGCGGGTGTTGAGGGTCGCGGTTGCGAGGGGATGGAACGGGCTTATGCCAGACGAACTGACATAGGTCCCAATCTTCAATTTGCGCAGGGACAAATGAAGTTGCTGGATCTCTGAAGGGCACTGGATGGAGTTAGGTAGAGGTTTAATGTGGAAGCGAGGAACGGACATTCAGAGCAATAAACTTGAGCAGGCGGTACTGGGTGAGGACGGATACGACGACCTCGTGGCCGGTTTCAGTGTCTCTGTCGAGGAGCGGGAGTCTGCGGGCGTGGGTCTGTATGAGGACCCTTGCGGCGTCAAACATGGAGCTGTTTGGGTGCTCGCTGAGGAGAGGGGGCTCGTCGACACCAAGGGCCTTTTCAATGTCGCGGAGGGACTCGAGGCGGAACTTTTCGACGTCGGTCTTTACATTGTCGTAGTCGACGGCCTTGTTCTTGTAGTAGTACTGGATGAGATGGATGATGTCGAGGACGGTGAGCATGCCCGCGAACTTTGATTGCTCGCTGTTCCATAGGGGTGCGGAGACGACATCTAACAGGGATCAATGGATGGATGCATAGATGAGCGACCAAGACGACGAACTGTTGGCGAGAAGACACTGGAGTGCGCGGGTGACGCTGAGCTTTGTGTCGAGGACAATTAGGCGGAATGAGACGGGGAAAGCGTCGTATCCAGTGCGGCCCCTGAGCATTGCGCGGATTGTATAGAGGGCGGCTTCATGGTGGTCGTGGTGAGGCGGGAGATGCGAGCCGGCGCGTCTGCGGGAAGGTTTGCGGCGTGGGCTCTGCATTGAGGCTGTGAAATGATTACATCATATTTCATTCCTTAAATGGTAATGCCCATTGCCCTTTCGGGAACGGCATCCCGGCGGTCAACGGCAGGTCTCGCGGAGAGCGCGACGTCCTCACCTGCAAAGCTTGTAGTTGCAGATTTTTCACAACTACAACGCTTGTAGTTGCAGAAAATTGCGATTGGGGTCGAGTTCAGCGGTTCGGGGTGGAGGTTCGTGGACACGGTTGTCTGGCGTAAGTATTACCGGGGGGTTGGGGTGGGGGGAGCGCTCGATGTCGCGTGGTGTGCGCAGGTGGATGGGGGCGCGCCGTGGCGACGTCCGCTCAGGATCATGGGCGCGTTGTAATTACTACTAATTTTTATACAACACTTTTAGTTAGTTGCTGGATTGAGGCTGTGAATGATTACATCACCTTTCACTTTCTCCCATGTTGGACGACGAGCCGCAGCCAGTGCCCGGCCCTCCTGGCCCCGATGCCCTCTTCGTTCTCCTGCCCCTCCTCATCATCCTCTCCACCCTCCTCTTCGTCCTCTTCCTCGTCCTCGTATGCGCCCTCCTCCTCCGACGCAGACGCGGCATCATGCTCCGCGACAGCGACGGGCCAGTCGACATGAGCAGGGAGGACCTCGTCGACGGCGAGGGCGGCTTCGATGGTCTAGAGTCTCGCTGGCTCGAGAGTGTCAGCGACTCTGTCCGTAACGCTTATCTCCGTGCCAGAGGTTCGTGTCGCCCCGGGTGTGCCGCTTCGTGTACTTATCCCGTCCCCAGACTATCAGCTCCAATATCTACCCAACTCTCTCCCAACAGACATCACTCTCTCCCAGTTCCTATCGATCCAGGAAAAGGGCGTGTCCGCCTGGTCATTTGAGCCCGACTACGAGACGGTCAACTCCCTCATCGTCCACGCCCGCACCGAAATCACCTTTCTTCCCGATCCCGCCTCGTCGTCGTGTGTCCAGTCAAACCTCCCCCTCCCGAAGCTCAACGAGGTCTACTACTGGGAAGTAAAGATGTTCGATCTCCCACAGTCTACAAACGTAGCCGTCGGTCTCGCCACAAAGCCCTACCCTGCGTTCCGTCTGCCCGGCCTGAACCGATATTCCATTGCTTATCACTCCAACGGCGAAAAGTCACACAACTATCCCTTCACTGCCTCCCAGTACGGGTCACCGCTCAAGGAGGGCGATGTCCTGGGACTTGGATACCGCCCACGCACCGGAACTGTCTTTTTCACTCGCAACGGCCGCAAGCTCGAAGATGCCTTTGTCGGTCTTAGCAGGTGGAATCTCTTCCCCACAATAGGTGCCGACGGGCCATGCAGTGTCCACGTCAATCTCGGGCAATCTGGTTTCGTATTTATCGAGGCCAATGTCAAGAAATGGGGGCTTGCGCCGAGCGTTGGCACTTTGGCACCGCCACCAGCTTATGGCAGTGAACGCGGTAGCATTCTGTTGGATGTTGGCGGTCGGGTCCGAAGAGCCGACGGCACTCCCCAGACCCCGCAAAACACACCCAGCCCGTCCTCGACCATGCCGCGACGCTCGTCTCACCGGTCACGGCGACCCAAGCCTCACGGCGGGCCGATGTCTTCCCCTCTGCGAACGTCCTCGTTCAACGAGGCCCCGATGACTCCCCCGCCGCCAATAACGCCCATCGTGGAGGAGACGCCCGAGCTTGGTGCTCCCGGACCATCGACGTCGCGGAGATACATTTCCCCCACAGACCTGCCCTTCCATGCTCCCCCGAACATAAATCTGCCGAGCGAGGCCGAGGAGGACGAGCGCTCTCCCTCATCCTCTCCCGCGTCCTCCTCTCGCTCCCTCTCCCCAGACGCTGTCGCAGGTGCGCGAAACCCATTTGCAACGCCTCGGCGTCACCGTCCCTCCCTCACTCACATGGCCGCATCCTTGTCCGACTCAGGCTCCGAATTGACCATCCAGGTACACGCGCCCCCTGAGTCCCCAATGACGCCCAACCCTCCCACGCCTAATGTGCTTGACATCCATTTGCAGGCGCTTTCTTCCTCCTCCCACCGGCGAACGGGGAGCGGCGGGAGCCACTCGAGTCGTGAACACGACGACCGACTGGCGCCCCAAGCGCTGGTCAGACGGGACCCGCCTGCGTACTCGCCGCTGGACGCGTTCACTTACCAGGACGGCGTGCATATCGATCTTCCTGCCGAGGTTATTGCCGCCGCCTTGGAAGGAAACGCAATGCCCACGAGCGCAATCGGCCATGGTCACTCGGACAGAACGCGGAGAACGCGGAGGCATTAACTTAACTATTTGGACGTGGGACGGTTCTGTGGTTTCCATTCCGTCTCTAAATGAAGTATTGTCGAAATCTACCCCACGATATGTTGTAATATTCATCCCTCTTTCTACCACCACAATCATATTCTAGACCTACGTTGTCGAGAGTCGAGACTAGATTTGGGTCTGAGTTCGAGCCCGACAAAAACTCGATCGAAATAATCGCGTCGCACGTGCATGTCACGCGTCCAGCTGTCAAACGCGTTCAAGTTTGCCTCCGCACCAAAGCTATACATACCTCGATGTCTCCCACTATACCCCAGTCCCTCACCTATGCATCCTCGGCGCAACTGTACGCCCTCGCCATTTCGGACGCTATCCCCACACAGATCCGCCAAAGACTAGCACTGTCCCCCGCTCAAACCGTGCTTCTCGAAGACCGATTCAAGGACAACTCCCACCCGACGCTCGAAGAACGCCAACGTTTGGCGTTCCAAACTGATATGTGCGCTCTTTTACCTTGCTTCAGGGGCGCGCCGCTGATCTTCTGTGCTGCAGGGAAGTAAACTCCATCACGAGCTGGTTCCAGAACAAGCGCAAGGCATCCTCGCGGCGCCGTGCACAGAACATTGCTACCTCCAAGAAGAACAGTAATACCTCCACTACTATGACTACCCGCCACCAGACCAAGGCCAAGTCGTCGTCCTCTGCCAGCAGCCGGCGATCCTCCACCTCTTCTACGTCCACATCTACATCCACGTCCTCATCCGCCTCGAGACGTCCTTCCCTCGACCGCGTTGCGTCTCGCAGCGAGCTCCGCGCACCTACCCCGCGCACACCGTCCCGCCGCCACAACCCGCACGGCCCCCTCTGGGCGAACATGGCCTCCTCCCCCATCGGCCCGCCCTCCAGCCCCCTCGCCCCAGAATTCGTCGACTTCCTCGAGGGCCAGCAGACGCGCTCGCTCGAGTGGGCATGTGCCCGTCGCCGTCTTGCCGTTCGGGACGATGATGTCGACGACCTCCCGGGGTTGATGGAGGATGCGAGCGGCGGGGACACGGATGTGGAGGTGGAGGAGGCTGTTACGCCGCCGAGCTCGTGTGATTCGTCGTGGGCTAGCAGTGGCGACCCGTACAAGGGAGGGGAGCCCGACGACGAGACGATGAAGGCTGCCCTTGCGTTGTGCGGGCTTATGCGCGGGTAATAGAGACGCGTGTGCATGTGTTGTATCTAATACCGAGGAGAGCTACTTTGGGGAATTCACCATTTTCGGACTTGGCTCACGGCTGCAAAAGAGGGGTGTATTATACAAGACACGGGTGCATTAAATGATACAATATTTGAACTTCAAGGCGAGTCAAATTCTTTCCAGTAATCCCAGTCCACCTCGGCTTTCAGGATTGCCAACCGAGCTGTCTTGCGCGAGTTGATAATGAGGCGGCTGGTCGTGAGCGTAGCTGCCGCCCAGATGAAGCTGCGAACACAGTGGTTAAGCAGTTTGTGGGGCACGGAAAATGAGCGTACAATACGCCTACGAAGAGGAGTGGTAAAGGGGCGACCACGGCAATGACTGTGTTTGCTACGCGCAAGACTGACGAGTAGATGTGAGTTGATTTCAACTGGGGAGAAAAATTGCTGCGAACCGAATAAAACCTGGGTGTGTGTTATTGAATGCAATAGTGGAGGGGGATATAATTACCATAAAATAGGCGACACCGTCGCGAAATAGCATCGTAGCGACATCTGAATCGTTTGATGTGCTGCGCGAACGAGCCGCATTCCAGCATATTACGCCGAATATAACGACCTCGAAGGCAAGCTGAAGGAAGTGAGCATATGCACGGGGACTGTTACTGGAGAATGGCGTACACCGACGACCCAGAGACCAGACACGTTGGGCCTGGCGCTGAATACGCAAGACCCATTGCTTGAAAAGATTAAAGCTGCGTTCAAGAGTTACGACGTACACAGGACGCTGAAATGTAGCCAACGTACGAATCATGCCCACAACGGTCCACGTCGCGACTGCTAAACTCGCAACCTGTACGACGATCCAGAAGCAAAATGTCCATGCTACCAGCTTGTGCCGTCGTGGGATGAGAGTGTAGATTCGAAGCAGGACCAAGAAATTAGAAACGAGGATACAAAAGCAGCCCAAGTAGACCTGTGCATTCCCAGGTTGAGCGGGGAAGGATTGAAAGCGAGATGGGGGATACCGAAAATCCAAGCCAGCCTTTACACCTGGGAATGATAAGTTGTCTTTGCGAAAGTGAGCTGCTGAAACTTGCCACTAAGAGAAGGGTTAATAAATGGTGGCAGGAGGATTAAGAATGACCTACCGCGGTGGACATGTTTAGATGCGACACCCCGCTGAACACTAGGCGAGAGGTTAAATCACAAAGGCTGAAATAGGATGCACGGACGGGTGGTGTTTACGACGATGAAGCATGGAACCATATAGCGGAAGACGAGAAAAAGTACTTTCGGGCCTGTGTTCTTTGCTGGCCACACAAACTCTACCTCGTCTGGCAGAGTGAGGAGGTGGTCGTACAATAATACCTATTGAAAGTAATTTGTACGTGGTCGCTGTGCGAGGCTTCGAACGTGCACTGACCACGACTCCGGCGGCTACATATTCCTCTAGTGAGAGAGAAACTAAAACACAAACGCTGCCTCTTACCACCGACATATCTGCTAATCTGGATATCCTCAAGAGCCGTTATTAGGGCCTTGAGCTCTTCTGCCATGGCCGAAGGATCCACCAAAGGCATTGGGAGAAAGAACGAAGCCGCGCAAAAAAAACTCGCCCACAGACGTCGCGACGCATCTTGGAGTAAATCAGTTCATTGGTTGGGAAGTCCGTTCATCAAATGGAGGAACAGATGCGGTGGCGGCGGGTGGCACGCTAATGTCACCGGCTACCATTCAACGTAGGCGAGAAAGTCACCAGTTGATTCTCAGCCTTTGGAGCGCACAGAAAATATTGCACTACAACCACTTTTTCGCACGGCGGCTCGAGTGAGTCAACAACCTCGTGGTTTGTCCTGGGAAGTTGAGGAGGCATGCGCATTTTGTGTTGTTGAGTACGGCCGCTGCTGCTCCTCATATCACAGGATCTTTGAATCTCGGTCCCTGTTTCGATATTTGCGGAAGGACAAGAGGAGAACAAGATCAGTTACGCGTGTGCAACTGTAGGTCCGCTAGAGGCGCCAAAGAAGACCCATTTATTCGGGGGTTGGCTGATTATCAAGTTGGCATGGAGCGTCCTGCGGCAGAGAATCGAGGTGGTAGTTGAGCTCAGATCGCTCTTTCCTATTTGGGCGGAATCAACGCCGCTCGTTACGTACCCCATTGTTATGGAGAATCAACCGACACCGTTCTTCGGGCGTCCGAAAATCCGAGGGGCGTCAATTTAGGAAGTGAATTAATGCGAAAGCAATTGCCCCAAATGTCCGATGTCGAGAGTCTGTATCGAATTCATGTGCTCATAATCTGATGGGCTGAAAAAAGTAAGTATGTGCTTCTCCTCGGAAGGAACGTCAGAAAATTCACCTTCATCACCTTCAGCAGCAAATCGCTTCACTGACTCCGATGTCGCATCGTCAGATTTATCCCTCAATTTCTCCGGAGGGATTTCAACTCCAT
This sequence comes from Mycena metata, assembly GCA_029378385.1. Classification (NCBI taxonomy): domain Eukaryota; kingdom Fungi; phylum Basidiomycota; class Agaricomycetes; order Agaricales; family Mycenaceae; genus Mycena; species Mycena metata. The sequence continues at coordinate 1,800,762 of JARKIB010000001.1, read as the reverse complement.
TCGCATCGTTACTCTGCTCTCGTTCGCTTTTAATGGGTGCAGAGGTCGAGCGGCTCCGGTAAAAAGACCGTAGTTTCCGTCTGGGCCATGCACCGATTCCCAGCCATAGCAGGAATAGAAGGAGGATGAGGATGGCCACAGCTGTGACGCCAATGAATCTGTGTATTCCTGGAGGGGAATCCACAGGTCCGATGTCGTGCTCGACGGTCTCCGGGTTGGCGCTGCTTCCATCTTCCGAGTTGGTGTTGGTCCCTTCTCCTGAAGGTGGGGCGTCAACGCAATCCACCTGATTTGGTTGGCACACTTGTCGAAGGTGGTGCAGACTGGGGACAATCATGGCGAAGGGCTTTTCAACATCGTTCACTCAAGGCATCATACTATATAGACCTCGCCGTTGAAACGAGCTGCGGCCGGGCTAGAGCAAGAAGAACTTCAAACTAACGCTATTCGGGGCGGACGCGGGGTTGAATCGTGAGCCAACAAACGGATCGGAAAGCGCCAAAAGTGTACAGGGATGTTCTACAAACTCAGGGTTCCAATCTTTTCGGGTCTCTGGGGAACATGGATGCCCGACGGATGTTGTTCAGCTTTAGGAAAAGCATGAGCACCCGCTCCAAACCAATTCCGCCTCCGCCGTGAGGCGCACAGCCCATGCGGAAGGCATCGAGATAGCCTTTCATCGACTCAGGATCGACGCCTTTGCCGCGCATCTTCTCCGCAAGGAGCACAGGGTCATGAATACGCTGGGCTCCCGAAAGAATCTCTTCACCGCGCATGAAGAAGTCATAGGAATTCGACAGCGTCTAAAAGGCAAATTCAGTTTCAAATACGAACTAATCATCCACGCTTACGGGGTCTTCTGGGTCAGGCATGGTATAGAAAGGACGAAGTTCCATCGGGAACTTGTCGATGATGAAATAATCGGTGTCGTATTTCGCTTTGACGAGGCGACCGAGTCGTTTCTCGTTCTCCGTGCTGCATGAACATTTAAGCATTCGAAATAGAAAAGAACACCGGCACACACTTGATATCGTCCAACGTTTCTCTGGCTACTCCATCTTCAACGAGAATGTCGATGGCCTGTCGGAACGTTAATTTCAGAGTGCCTTCGGGGCCCTCCCTCCATTTGAACTCGTCAGCGGGGAATTGCTTCCCGACAATCGCAATTTCGTTGGAATATTTTTCGCGAAGGCCACGGAAAATGCTCAGGAAGAGGGCATCGAGTAGCTCCATTACTTCGTGATAATGTTCCTCGATGGTCATCTCCAGATCAAGTCCCATGAACTCGGTAAGATGCCGAGGGGTATTCGAATCCTCAGCACGAAATACAGGCCCGATTTCATACACTCGCTCAAAGTCCGCTGCGATAGCCATTTGCTTGGCTAGTTGCGGAGATTGCGCAAGGAAAGCATTTCCTGGGAACCATGTTATTGACAGCGATGAACGAGAGCGTTGTTATTACCTTTGAAATAGCTGACTTTGAACACAGATGCTCCCGATTCCGTTGCGGCACCCTGAAGTTTGGGGCTGTGGATTTCTATGAACCCATTGCTGCTGAGGTATTGACGGAAAAGATCGCCGATTGCAGATTGAATCTTGAAAACAGCTTGGTTTGTCGGGGTCTGATTTGAATAAATATCAGATAATGCGGTTGGAAAAGAACGGCGGTCATACTCGGAGATCGACGACTCGGCCATTGAGTCGTGTGTCCAACAAAACGCGGTTAAATTGTTGTGGTTTACCGTCAGCGTCGACCGGCGCTTCATCGGTGTCGGCGCGAGCCGCATCGTCCAATGTAAATGGGAGGCGTCCGTCGATTCCCGAGATGAGATGTAGCTGTGATATATCATCGGTAAATAAATTCAAGAATAAATAACCAGCAAACCTGAGTGACATCAACCTCGACATCCTGAACACTTGCACTCTTGATTGGTTCAGGACTCTTCTTAATGATTCCCTGCACCAGTACGATACTCTCATCGCCCAGGCTGGCAGCCCATTTCACCATTTGTTTAGACACCTTTTCCGGAGCGACGACAAGCAGGGCTTGGACCGAGTCAGAGCGCTGTCGGAGGTTGAGGAAGACCATCCTATTGCCCTGCGCTCGCGACGTTTGCACGCGCGCGCGGAACAGAACGGTTTCACCCTCGCGTGCGGAGAGACACGAGATTTGGACGCGTGGAATTTTAGGACGTGTCTGCGACTGGTTGAGAGGTAAGGCACCATAGAACTGAGTCGCATAATCCTGGATCGATCGAAGGGATCAGCATCGACGAAGTCCGACGCGAGGACGTGCAACAGACAACTTCAGAAGCGGCTTTCTGTGCGGCAAGTTCTTGTGCTCTGGCGGCCTTTTCTGCCTCCTTCTTCTCCTTCTCAAGTGCCTTTTGACGCTTTTTCAGTTCATTCTTGGACGGTCCGGCGCTGGGGTCGACAGGTGCGTCTCCAACTGGTCTAGAACGAAATGAGATTCGATTCTCGTGTTATCTGGATTCTTACTGCTCCTGAGTATCAGCCATGTTGTGGTAGGGAAGAAAGAGTTAACTGCAAGAGTCAGTTCAAGTCAAGTTTATCTCGACCCAAATCGAGTCGAGATTGACAGCCGGTCAACGGATCAATCAATCAAGCTTCAAGGTCGGAGGTAGACGGAATGCGGACTTAGCTTTTTTGTTTCCTCCCCCCATAATGCTCGCCACGACGCTCGCTCGCCGCACCGCTGGCGCAGGTGTCGGTGCCCTCCGTTCCATTTCTGCCTGGTCTTCAGTCCCCGCAGGCCCTCCCGACCCAATCCTCGGTGTCACCGAGGCTTTCAAGGCCGACAAGGACCCTCGCAAAATCAACCTCGGTGTTGGTGCGTACCGGGATGGCCAGGGCAAGCCGTATGTGCTTGACTGTGTCAAAAATGTGTGCATTCTTTACGCGAGGTCTGATATGTCCTGACGCGTCTCCAGGCCGAATCCTTCATCGAGGCGTCCAAGCCCGACAAAGAATATCTCCCCATCACTGGTCTCGCTGAATTCACCAAGAACGCCGTCAAGCTTGCCTACGGTGTCGACAGTGCCCCCTTGAAGGATGGTTCCGTACGCCGCTGATATATATTCACCACTGGAAGCTCACCCTCCACAAGATTTCCGCAACCCAATCCATCTCCGGGACTGGCGCTCTCAGAATTGGTGCCGCTTTCTTGGCCCGGCATTACCCTCATGCCAAGGTCGTGTATCTCCCCAACCCGTCTTGGGGAAACCACACTCCCATCTTCCGCGACTCTGGCTTTGAAGTTCGCAAGTACGGATATTTCGACCCCGCAACCCTTGGTTTGAACTTTGAGGCCTTGAAGGCCGACTTGCTCGTCAGTTTTGTTACTCTGCACTAGACAAAATCCTTACAGCGGATTAGACCAATGCCCCGGAACACTCTGTCGTGCTTCTCCACGCTTGTGCCCACAACCCGACCGGGATTGACCCCACTCCCGAGCAATGGGCCGAGATTTCCGACATCTGCAAAGAACGCAAACTCTTCCCCTTCTTCGACATGGCGTACCAAGGCTTCGCTTCTGGTTCCACTTCCCGCGACGCCTTTGCTGTTCGTCACTTCGTTTCGCAGGGCCACCAGATTGCACTCGCCCAATCGTTTGCAAAGAACATGGGTCTTTATGGCGAGCGTGTCGGAGCCTTCTCCCTGATCACCGCCGACCCAGAAGAAAAAGCACGGGTTGACAGCCAGCTGAAGATCGTCATTCGCCCCATGTACTCGAACCCTCCCTCCCACGGTGCTCGGATTGCCAACACCATCTTGAGCAACGAGGAACTTTATGCCGAGTGGGAGAGTGAAGTCAAGGGAATGGCCGACAGGATCATCTCCATGAGAGACAAGCTCTACAACGTCCTCACCAACGACCTGAAAACTCCCGGTGAATGGGGGCACATCAAGAGCCAGATTGGAATGTTCAGGTAGATGATGCTTGCTAACCTCACGAGACACTTTGCGCTGACTTTGCCTCTGTTTAGCTTTACCGGTTTGAAAAAGGAGCAGACCGTCGCCCTCGCCAACAAGGCCCACGTCTACATGACCGCCGATGGAAGAATTTCGATGGCGGGTCTCAACGGGAATAACATCACCTACTTTGCTGAGAGCGTTGACGGTGCTGTTAGAGGCACTCTTTAAAATTAGCGTATTTTATAAGCACGGCTTAAATCGTCTAGATAGTTTCGATAGAACTGGACTAGATTTTTAGATTTGTGGATTCGGAATTTGATCCAAGTCACGGGACGGCGTTCTCTTTTGACGCGACCACCATGACCCCGACGCCTCCTTCACCTAGCTTGCCAGGTCCCCTCCCTGGGGCCTGGCCGAGCTCTCAGCACCGCCGTTCTACTACTTGTCCGATTTCACGTCCCGTTGTAGATCCACTACATCTCGAAAAAGTTCTCCACTTTCAATCGGGCCTTGTGAACCGGATTGCCAAACCCGAAACTCCTCCGTCCGCGTCGTTTGCTGCTTCCGTCTCTGCTGACAGCGCTATTGCTGCTGCCGACTCCCTCGACTCAGAGTTGACAAGATTTCGCGTGAGTTGCCCCACTGGCTTCATCCTCCTTCGCTCATCACGCTTCTTCAGACCGATACTTCCACATCCATAGCCACGGTAAAAATCCCGCGCAACCTTGACCTACTTATCTTAGCTGTGTTCAGGACACTTCCGTTAGCACTACATTCACATCTCGCTCATCGCCAGAAAGACTCGTAACTGCAAAGCTTCCCCTTAATTTCAAAACGAAATACCCAGCAGTGGAGAATAGCCATCCGACGCGTATACCTCGACCTACCAACACCGCTCATTCCACCTCTTACCAGACCCCCGCGCGAAACCAAACCCACAGACAAAATGTCTTTTCTCCCGACTCGCCCTCTCCGCCGCGCGCCCAGCCAGCTTCCCTTCTTACTGTCGACATATCGCCATCGTCATCATTCAGCATGGGTGGCCCCTCTGGCCGTTCACCGGTGTCTCCCATGATCTTTGCCTCACCAACGTCGTCTTCCTTTCCCCGCTTGATTACGCAATCTTCGCCGCACAACCGCTCATCTTCGTATGAGTATAACAGCTCTCCATCTTGGGAAACTTCATACGGCAGCGAGTACAACGATCGAGACATGCTGAACCCATCGCCTTCGCCCAGTCCTTCCCCTATGTCCGGGCGTCCGAACCTAGTTGCGCGGCCCTTGAGCTCCGCCAACCGTACTCCTTCTATCGAGATCAGCGCCGCGGTTCCGATGTTGACGAGCCTCTCTCTCCCAGCCAGTCCAGATACTAGCATGAGTCTCGACCTGGACCCCATCATTTCAAGAAGCCCTCGTCTTTCGCCAATCGACGGTGACGCTAGCCCTTGGTCCCTCTCTCTTTCGCCAGCATCCCCGGTACTTTCGATTGTCCCGGATCTTTCTCTGTCATCCCCAGCCGCTGGAAACACCGTGGATGGGCATGTAGTGTCTTTCCCGTCTCCGTCTTCCTCGTCTTCCCCCTTTGTGTCTCCGCTACCCTCTCCCCTTCTCGACAGTATTACCGAGGCCGAATATGTCGGTGACACAAGCGCCGCAGAATATGCCGCGGCTATCATGTCTTCTGCTTGGGCATCTGAGGGTCCGTCTTTGACCCAAGCGATGCCCCCAGCAGTTCGATCAACAGAGGAGAATGAGACAGCGAGTCCAGTGTTTTCCAATGCGGATGTGGACCAGCCTGCGTTGGCGTCGGAAGAGGAAGAGCTGTCCCAGCCCCTTGCTTATCAGGAAAATGTTCCACTCCGTCGTCAGGAAGCAAAAGTCAGCGGCGTGATTGGAAAGATGAAGAAGTTTAGCGACAAGTTCAAGAGACTTTTACGTGGCAAGGCCAAAATTTCTCGCGATAACGGAGGAGTGAACATTGACGTGAATGTCCGAAGAGCTGGGAGTTCGCCGCTCCTGGATGCGCTACCAGATGTCATCGACATTCAAAGTCACACCTCTGTGGCTCAAGCCTACGATAGCCTTCTTTCCAACAATGACACAGACACCCGTCTTCCTCTTCCGCTTCCGCCTCCCCCGGGCTTGGTCGTAAGTTTTTCACCACATTGTATCGTGAACATCCAACTCAACTTCACTCACTTATAGCTTCGAAAATCCAAAACACGTCCCATCCTCTCCTCCCAAACCTATAACTCTACCTTGACGCGTAGCAGAACAAACGACAACCCTGCCAGACAAATCACACCAGTGATTCGCATCCGCCCTCCCAGCTCTTTGAGCAATATTGCGATCTCCAATAATGATAATAATCCCGGTCCCAAAACCCCGTCGCCTGACCTCACGGTTCATGCGCGTCCAAAGACCCTAGCAGAAATCAAATCCAAACGTCGACTCTCACTTTCTGCCCTATCCAATTTTACTCGTTCCCCTTCCCCCGTCCCTCCGGTCAACATCGTTACGTCAAACCGCCACGGAGCAAGGCCAGCGTCTGCTCTCGCTTTTTATCCGAGACCTCCTACGCTTTCGAGCGTTAGAAGCGTCGCCCAGGTTGAACGTGCCGCAACACCCCAGCGTTTACAGGTCCCAAGATCTGCATCCTCCCGCGAAATATCGACTGCTTTCCCCGGCACAGTCCGTTCTAATTCTACCCGAGCGCATCCGTCCATGGTGCCGCTTCCTCTTCCTCAGCCTACGGCGGAAACGATAAAGAAAAAGAATCGTCGATTTTCCCTTTCCGCCCTATCCAACTTCGCTGCCGGTGAAGGCTCCTGGCAACGGAACGGAGGGTTGAGTTTGACTCAGGATGCATAGTTCAGGTTGCACTTTCGTTTTTTTCTTTTTACAAGCACGGACAACACCGCATCGCATCGCATCGCATCACCGTTTGTAGAACATTAGAATTGTGTTTACAAGTAATAGCTCTCAGATTGTATTCTAGATATCCAAGTCTTCGTCAGGATCATCGTCGTCGATATCATCCCCAGAATCGGGATCGTAGAAGATAGCCGCAGAAGCTGGTTTGTCCATTGGTTTGCCTTGAACGGGTTGAGCAGCAAACGGAGATATAGCGGAAAAAGAATTCACCTTCGTGGGCATAAGGAAGCGGCACTTGAGCTCGAGAATTTTGCTGAGATTCTGTCAAGTTGAGATTAAATGAAACATTTTGGGTTGGATCAACCACAATCTAGAAATCGTCAAAAAGAATTGTCGAGCCAATGGAAGGGACTTGCAGGTTCAGCGATATTCCGAGACCACAGGGACTTCAGGGCGGTGATCTCAGGTAAAGGACACGGTCCTCGTGTAAGGGACCATCCTTGTAACGTCCGGTCGACACCTCGTCTCCGCGAACCTTCTGCATCCCCCCGCACGATGACCTCGATCACCAGCTCCTCCGTGTCGCCTGTTCCCTCTCCGTCTGGACCGAATATTAAGCGCTCGCTCTCGTGCACGCGTTCACTGACAGGGAGAAATATGCCCCAAAATTTGGCTTCTGGCGAAAGCGGAGGCGGCAGCGTAAGATATTCCGTGGAAAGGTGGATGAGAAGTGCTGGTGGATGTGCATTGACATGGGTCAACGAAGGGGAGAATCTAGGCTGGGAAAGCAGTGGTAGGAGAGGCGAAGGGGAGACGGGCGTGCAGAATGAGCCGAGAAGGGCCTGTGGCAAATGTGAATGAGGCTACTGAAAGTCATGGAGCTGCAATCCTACTTGAACGAGCACGAACTAGAGACATCAAATCTGAGAGGAATTTGTAGGTCCCCGAGACGGATCCTATATCGGAGGAGAGTGTGTCGATAGAGTCAATGATAAAATCAAGCGGCCCAGTGGGAGCTGCGATTCGATTGAGACGCGTTCAAAGTATTCGGGTTGAACCAGAATCACCATTCTCGACTGCAGACTGAATGTGCTTTCGGGGATCTTCGTAGTTGTCGCTATATCCAGGAACATTGTGTAACAAGTCGTGTGTCTTGAGATGAGATCCTTGCACCGAAAGTAAAGACGAATGCAGAAGACAAAACAGCACAGCGTGTCCCGACGCGTCTTCGAGCAGTTGACAGTATGAGCCCTATGCCAGATTGCGCAACGGAGGATTGCAGAAGTAGAAAAGGTTGCTGGCGCCGACGTGGTTCGCGAAGGAAAGACATTGATGGCAAGTACATATTGACAAATTAGCTACAGTATCGCATAATTAAGCGTTCTTTTTCTGCCATGCCAAACATCTCGTCGCAATGAACGTAGCCCTAGCTTCCAGCGAAAGGCACCGACGGTCTGTGTATGTCTTTCCAGGACGAAGCCCGCCTCCTTTAGAGATGTTTGAACATAACGAACAAGCGGGGAATCATCTGCTTCAATTCGTTGGACAATTCCCGAGTCCGCATTGAAACAGTGGTGGATGGCATGTGAAAGCAGGTCATCTTGAATACCTGAAGCGGGATATGGGTCTTGGACGAAAAAATGGCGGATAACCGCAGTTGGAGAGGTGGTGGGGTCGAGAGGGTTTGTGGATGCATCAATTGCGACGAGCCCGACAAACCCTTCATCATAGTCCACGATCCAGAATCCAGAGGCAGGAGACCGAGAATAGTAGGAGACTATATTCTGCTTCATGTCTGGAGCACGAAGCGCATCTTGGGTGAGCTTTTCAAAATACGGTCGGTTTACCCTGCGAGGGATTGAGCAGGGTTTAAAACTGTATAGAGCAACTAACTAACCAGTCGATTGCAAACATTATGGGCACCAGAACCGAGGCAAAACTACGTCCTGTCAGAAGGCACCAAAAAACGAGAGCGGGCAGACGCACGCTGGAAATGGAGTGAGATAGCCTATGAATCCGTGCTGAGGTTTGGGCCACCAGTGCATATATTCTACGAAGACACACGAAAGGCCGAACCAGACTGCGACGACCAGCGGGTGATAATAGGCTGCTGAGTCGTTAAACCGTCATTTTGTCTACGAACGGCGCACACACCCCGTCTGTTCGCCGCAGCTAGTTGCGACATGTTTGCTTTTGCGACCATAAAGCGAAGAAGAGTATCATCTGCATCCTTGATAGGGCGAATGGACGCCGTGGCCATGGCAAGGACGAGAAGAGAGTAATCAAGGCATGAACTGAAGTCGGATCAGCGGCCCGTCATCCGGCTTCTTCACACTTGAACCTCATCTACGCGAAGTCTTTAGCTCTCCTGTTGCCGCTATGCTCATCCAGAAAGAATTTCACGACGTTCCTTCGCCCCTAGATGGTGGTCGCCCTATCCGTGTCTTTGTGATATCACCGGTAGCATCTTTCTAATCGCTGAAGGGTTAGCGTCTGAGGTAGTAGCCCTAGGTTGTGCCCAATTACCCACAAGCAAAGTTTCCAGGCAAGCCGTGAAAGCGCCTTCTGGTCTGTGGCAGTTTCGTTAATGGACTGCAGGCGTTGTAGTATTCAGGTAGATGGATATGAATTATTTCTTCCAAATCCATCCCGAACGTTTACAGTGAGATCTACCAGGTTACTGGACCTGTGGAAAGGTTAGAACGCATTGTCGCGTCCTTGGCTTCGTTCATTCCGATTTTATCTTCTTAGATTCGCAGGTTCCATTGCCAGTCAAGGATATGTCGTAGGTCAGTAGCCACTAAATCATGGGGCACCAAGTAGTTCATCCATTTCGGGCAGCCTGCCCCTCGACTTACCACGAGTTTGAGGGCCCTGAGGCCATCCCTTACGACGTTGAAGGTATGACTGTCGCGGCGAAATGATTATTCGAGGCTCCATTCTGTTTCTCAGGTACGGACCGCGGTAATAAATACAAGGTATGTACATATCCAACCTCGAATGGGCAACCAGCTGACTGGTCCCTAGATTCAGAAGACCGTCGCAGCCTACGATGAAGTAGGACCCAAAATTGCTTATCTACGTTCTCCAGAATCTGAAGATTTCAGGACTCAACCCTTTCCGTGGATCTGCTCGTGTCTTTACCAAACTGCAATGGCCGTATCGCAGGTATATCGTCCAACTCTTGTCCAGTCGACTCTGATGCTCTTCCAAGCAACTGGGATGTGTCTCGGTGGCCACCTTACGTTCAGAGTAAGTCCTGAACCTATCCTCTGAAGGATCGTAGCATATGGCTTTCTTAGGCGGCATTTGACCCACGCATCCTGGCGTCGGTATGTTTCTTTGCGACGGACATTCACAGCGCGTCGCTGGGCAAGGGAGGCGACGACACTCTTGTCCGAGTCCGTAATGGGGATTTGACTGGGAAGGGCGAACTCGTCGTAAGCGAATCCGCTCCAGTTACGTTCGAACGCTGAAAACATCGGGATCGCAGATGATCTTCGGAAAGCAGGTAATCTACGCGTCATGTACGCTTCCTGAATGACTGATTCTACCCACCGTAGGACACTCATGTACCCCGCGCCGGGCGCGAGCCTCATTCGCACCACTCTCGACGACGCCAATATCCCCGTCTCGGTAGGAGAGCTTTTCGTGTCCGCGCGACAATACTGACCACAGCGCGCAGTTCCTCGAGGTCCAGGCCCAACACGCCTTCATCCGGGACTGAAGCAGTCCAAGGGCCGCTGGGACGCCGCGCTGACCTAGGTCGCTCTTCATGTATATGATGGAAGTGTTTGAGAGAACCGTGGGACGCGACCTTGGACCTCGCGTTGACTTGAACAGAGCGCCGGAGCATATTTGTTAAATGTACCAAGATCAAAGGAGCACAGATGTAGAATTGTATGTTTTTTTTCTTTTCTTCTTTCGTTCTCGATCCTCGCAGGACGTTTGTTTGTTCTGCAAAAAAGGACGGTCGGACACTACGACAGCACCATCAGCGGTTGAATCACGACTGACTTGCACCCCGCATTCAAGCTGGCGGTGGTTGTATCGGTTTCAGGCAAAAGCATCTTCGCTGAAGGAGTTTTTTTTTGTCAACGGTGATGGGCCGAGTCGTGCCTTTGGAGGACCGGTTTTAATTAGTTGACTGGTCTTTTACCGCCGTTTGGTGACTCAAAACTCAGATAGATGATTGACAGGCTACTCAACGCCCGTTGCCAAAAGGAGATCCAATATTGGAGGAAATGTTTGCTGGTCGAGAGCGAGTCTTTAAACCACACCACCGAAGGCAAAGCGTTTCAATACCACATTCTCTCTTCTCGCCTCGTAAGACGGAATAGTTTTTAGTCTCTCGTTTCGTCGACCAAGCTGTCCAGGTTTTGCGTGAAATGTATTACCTAGTAGTTACACTCAGAGACAGTGCAGACAAATCGGGCGCCCAAGCTAATTGATTTACTTGCTCCTCCTTTTCAGGACGTCTTGTTCACCCGCGTTATCACTAACCAAAACGTGAATTTGAGACGTTGGCGGCGGACGAATCACTGGGCATGATCTCGCCGCCGAATCGTTATCGTGAATACAGGGTACGTGAAGGAGAGTAATGGCAGTATAACAACAACACATTGTAGCAAGTTCGGCCGACGACGAGGAAGTAAAACACAGAGTGAGGATCGGAGGTGAAGAGAAAATTATACACAATTCTTCTACATCTATTCTCCTTACTTCTTCTTGGCAGCCTTCTCCGCGGACTTCGTGACTAGAAAAGGAATGATAGGTGAGTGGGGAAGAAAGGGAGGACAAGGCAGAGACGCATACCCTTGCCCGAAGCCTTCTCGCTTTTGTCGACAGACTTGATGATGCCGACGGCCACGGTCTGCCGCATGTCACGGACAGCGAAACGACCAAGCGGGGGGTACTCGTTGTAGGACTCGACACACTGTGCGTCGCATTAGTAAAGGGACGGAGAGAAAGCGATTCAACTTACCATGGGCTTACTCGGCACGAGCTTGACGATGCACGAGTCACCAGACTTGATGAACTTGGGGTTGTCTTCGATCGACTTGTTTGTCCGGCGATCAATCTTCTCGAGGAGCTCGGCGAATTTGCAGGCAATATGGGCAGTGTGGCAATCGAGGACGGGTGCGTAACCAGCGCCAATTTGACCGGGGTGGTTGAGGACAATGACCTGGGCGTTGAAGGAAGCGGCCTCCTTAGCGGGGTCGTTCTTCGAGTCCGAGGCGACGTTTCCACGACGAATATCCTTGACCGACACGTTCCTGATTATAGTTAAATGGCCGTCCTTGGCTTGCGGAGAGAAAACTCGACTTACTTGACGTTGAAGCCGACGTTGTCACCGGGGTTACCCTGCTCGAGCTGCTCGTGGTGCATCTCGACAGACTTGACTTCAGTGGTGACGTTGGAGGGAGCGAAGGTGACGACCATGCCGGCTTTGATGATACCGGTCTCGACACGTCCGACGGGCACCGTGCCAATACCACCGATCTTGTACACATCCTGGAGGGGGAGACGGAGGGGCTTGTCGGAAGGACGGACCGGGGGCTCGATGGCGTCGATAGCCTCGAGGAGGGTCTTGCCCTTGACGACACCGGCCTTGGTCTCCTTGGTCCAGCCCTTGAACCAGGGCATGCTGAGGGACGGGTGAGTAAAAATAACCAAAACCGCAAACTTGAAATCTTACTTGGTCGACTCCTCCAACATGTTGTCACCGTGCCAGCCCGAGATGGGGACGAAGGCAATAGTTTTGGGGTTGTAACCGACCTTCTTGATGAAGGTGGAAGTCTCCTTGACGATTTCGTTGAAACGGTCCTCGCTCCACTGTAAATGGGACATGATTAGATAAAATATTAATAACGCAAGCGAGAGACAAAATCGAACCTTGCAGGTGTCCATCTTGTTGACGGCGACGATGAGCTGACGCACACCGAGGGTGAAGGCAAGCAGGGCGTGCTCGCGAGTCTGGCCATCCTTGGAGATACCAGCCTCGAACTCACCAACACCGCCGGCGATGATGAGGATACCGCAGTCAGCCTGGGAGGTACCGGTGATCATGTTCTTGATAAAGTCACGGTGTCCGGGGGCGTCAATGACCTGCAGAACATGAATTAGCAACTCGTCTTATTGCCTGACTCGAAGACAAATGACTCACAGTGACGACGAACTTGGGGGTCTCGAACTTCCAGAGGGCGATATCGATGGTGATACCACGCTCGCGCTCGGCCTTGAGCTTGTCGAGCACCCATGCTGTTAAGTTGGAAAGCGATTTAGCCGCAATCGATGGAGCAGATGGCGCGCGATACTGACCGTACTTGAAGGAACCCTTCCCGAGCTCAGCAGCCTCCTTCTCGAACTTCTCAATGGTACGCTTATCGATACCACCGCACTTGTAGATCAAGTGACCGGTGGTGGTCGATTTGCCGGAATCGACGTGTCCGATGACTGGAGATGGGGGTGCGCTCAGTGACGTGGAGACGAGGATGAGGATCGATGAGGGTACTGACCGACGACGTTGACGTGGGTCTTGTCCTTTCCCATGTTTAATGTTTCTGCAGGCGGCCAGTTAGCTACTGAGATCGCAAAAGATCAGTGGGAGACGACCAATGGCCCCCGCCTCGACGGCAGAATGCGCATTGCGACGCCAGGATGGTAGGGAAGGCCGGCGAGATCCATCGCAGAGGAAATGGAGGGCAAAGGACTCACTTCAGAGGGTGAAAGAGGAAAAATGGAGGGGGAGATGGGGGATGGAGGAAGAGAAAATTTCGTGCATCGCCTCTTTACCAATGGCAGGTGTTTGGATTTGATTAGACATCAAACTCAACCGATCGTGATTTTAGACATTTACGCTTGCCTGCCTCCTGCCTGTCCTTGGATCCCCTTCTACGACCCTTGTTCTTGCTTGATCTCTCTTGAGCCAATTTTTCATCCGACTCTACGGCGGTTTGTAGCCCTTTCAAGGCGATCACTTTTCTCTTTTCGCGTTACGCGTGACTCGGTTCCTTCAACGAAATCGATCGTCCTCGAGTCAAATCGATGGCGATAGCACACGTCTGACTCTTCTTTGGCAACGAATACACATTGGAAACATGTAGCAGTACAATTGTTGTTAAGTTAATACATTAAACACCCCAACCTCCCGCGCCCGCCAAAAATCTGGACTGCAGTATCTTTTCAAAACTGGGGCGACCCGCCACCTCCACGTTGAGACACGCTTTCACCAGCGCCGCCGCATCCTCGAGCGCCCCGCCCCCATCCGCCTCTTCCCCGTCCCGCTCGTGGTCCTCCCCGCACCGCTCATCAAGCGCAATCGACGCGTTGGCAAAGGGCGACTCGAGCCCGTCTTGTGCCTCCGCGGGTGTCATGAACGGACACTCGCCGACCAGCAAAACATAGGCCACGACGCCAAACGCCCACACGTCTTGCTCCTTGCCCTGGTAGCGCTCACCCCTGAGAATTTCTGGGCCAGCATAGTCCAAACTGTAAAAAAGCACCCGTTGAGCACAAATTTATCAGACAATAAGCATCTTTCTTACGTTCCGCTGAATGTATCCCAACCCCCGCGTTTCACCAGCCCAGAGCTGCCAAAATCGATCAAGATGCATTTGCCGTTGGGACCCAGAACGACATTCTCGTCTTTGACATCGCGATGCACTACGATTAATTAGAATTAACGTGCAAGTACTGGGTTCAAATCATACCAATTCCGCGCGAATGCAAAAAGGCGAGGGCGTCCGCGAGCTGGCCGAGGTAGCTTCGTATTGCGGCTGGCGGGAGGCCTTGCGGGAAATTTTCGACGAGATCGAACAAGTCAGAGGGCGGTGCTGGTTGGTCGGGGAGCTGCTCTGGCAGCGTTGACGGGAGAACGAGGTAGTAGTAGTGGTTGTCTTCGAAAAAATCCAGCAGCGGGCAGATATTAGGATGACCGTGGACAATTTTGCCTTCTACCCACTCATGGGACTCTAACCCGGCGGCGTCCGCGCGCGCGGGATCCCATGGTCGACGCGGCGGTAATACATAGCTGGTCTGTGAGATGGAGGACATGACATAAATCTCTATTGGGATGGTGCCGTGTTTTGGGTGTTTTTTCCAGCAGTCGGCGAGGATGCGGGATTTGATGATCTGCTTAATGATCAAGGGTGACTATACGTACCCGACGCTGTCAGCGGGCGCTGGCAGCAAAGAGGATGCATCTCACCCCGAGGGATCCGTCTTTGCCCATCTCCCGAGCGCGTTTGACCAGCCCATACGCGCCCCTCCCGATCTCGCCCTCGATAACAAACTCGGAAATATCGCGGCCACCGAGGAAGGTTTGGCCGTCCTCTGAGGAGGCGGGAGAGGGAGCGCGGGTGCTGCTGGCGAGACTGAGGAGACTGCTGGTGCTGTTTGCTCGAAGGAGGCCCTGCGGCAGGACGGGTTCTGGCGGTTCAATGGTCGCAATGGATACGCGGCCGGCGATGAGGGAGACGCGCTGCTGGGACGATCTCCTTCGGGGGCGCTGAGGCGCTGTGGGGGAGCGAGACATAGCGATCGTCGGGGTTAATGGTGAAGCGCGGCCCGAAGCGGTGAAATAATGTGGTGATGGTGGGCGCGAGTGAGAGGGTGAGTAGGAAAATGGCTCGCTCGTGATGGACGCGGCAGGAAACAAGCTAGCGACGTTGGTGACTGGGCGCATAACCTGGGACGAGGGAAGGGCGTCGAGGACTCTGCGAGGCAGTTCCGGCTGCAAGTCAAAGGCCAGCGGAGGGGTATCCAGTTTTGAATCCCTGTGGATCGCGGGGCCCGCGGCGTTCTCGTTCCAGTCAAAGTTGCGTCCTATGTACGACCTGCGCGGGGGGAGATCGGAGGACGGCAAGTCAAAGGCCAGTGGAGAATTGTCGGCGAGGTTTTCCTTGTGGACGGCCCTTGGGTCAGCGGGGTCTGCGTCCCAGTCAAAACCACGACCGATGGAGGTGACACCCCAGCTGTTCCCTACGGATGCTGGTCGGTGGTAGAGACGCGGAGGTTGGGAAGGCCAGGCGTCGGAATCATCGTCAAAAGTGAGATCTAGGGCTGGGGCCGACAGCATATAGTGAAGGCGGAAAGCAGGGTTAATTTTGCCTGCTGCCGCTGCAATGTATGAGGAAAACGGGGAAGGAGATCTAAGGCAGGGAAGAGAGACCGAGCGCGAGAGTTTTCCCGTACTCTGCGCACGTGCGGCTGTGGGGTTAATTGCCCTTTGGGATTGGCGCCCGTCGCGTCGTTCCCCATCGAGGACGGCGGGGTCGACACGCATATCGGCGAGGTTCAGGGCAACAAGGTTGCTCCCCTCTCTTATCGACGTGATCTAGCTAATACATGTGATCCCGGTCTGTGGGACTGCCAGGCTTCTACACCTCTGAAGAAAGTCTAAATAGGAGAAATAACAGGATAGGTAATGGTATATGCATATTCCGGCGCGGCTGAGGAACAGGTCCGAGGGTGAGGCAGACACCTGGGACTGGGCGAAGGTTTCCTTCTTAGGGGCTGTACGGAAGGGACGGCAAGAACGTGCGAACCAAAAAGGACCGGCGAAGATTACAGCAAGTCTCAATCAATCGCAGTTAGTGAGTAGGTTGTAGGTGGAGTCGCTGGGTAGATGTGGCGTAACAGTGGTCGTCCCGCGGTGCGACGGTGTCGGAAAGCAGTAATAGGGCCGGGCATAGCATTCAGTATGTTTCGAAGTCATTGCTTGGAAGTCGTGGGTGGCGAGTATTGTACCCAGCAGCAAACAGGAGACCGAAGGTCAGTTATGCGGCTGCGAGAGAGGGGTGCGCGGCGAGTAGCAGAGTTGTGAGCTTAACGAAGCGCGTGAAACGACGCGTTGATACATGTTTGGTTTGAAAGGTGTGGCTGTGCACAAGCCGCCAAATTCTCCCTCCTCTCGTTTTCCCGCCCGCAAGAAGTGAGTATTGCTCAGTGTCCCCCGAATCGCGGCCCAATGGCCAGCTGGCGTGTCCACGAGCCCAACGATGCCCGAATTGCGGTTGTTGTGTGGATAGACGGGCTGGATTGGGTCTTGTGCTGTGGATGACCTTTTGCTCACTTTTTTCGTGTGCAGCCTCCGATGGCCGTCAAGATCCCCATCGTCAAAAAGCGCACAAACAAATTCAAGTCCGTCTCTTTCCCCGTCGTTATGAGGCGTCCCGTTGACTCTGCGCAGGCGCCACCAGTCCGACCGGTATCACGGCGTCAAGGAGGCATGGCGGAAACCCAAGGGTATCGATAACAGAGTCCGTCGTCGCTTCAAGGGCCAGACCCCCATGCCCAAGGTCCGTGCTCTCTTGTCTTCCACTTGCCCTCCTTGACTCGTTCGCGCAGATCGGTTATGGCAGCAACAAGAAGACGCGCCACCTCCTCCCTAACGGTCTCAAGAAATTCCTCGTCAACAACGTGCGGGAAGTCGACCTTCTGCTCATGCACAACAAAAGCTTCGCCGCAGAAATCGCCCACGGCGTCAGCAGCCGCAACCGCACCGTTATCCTTGAGCGGTCCGTCCCCTCCATTCTCCCCGTCTCCGTGGTACTCATTCCGGCACAGGGCAAAGGTCCTCGGGATCAAGGTTACCAACCCTGCGGCACGTCTGCGGTCGGAGGAGTAGAGCCGTCGTTTCCTTTCACATGTATTATGCTGCAATAATTCCATATGCTGCATGCCGATGAGCTTCAGGTCCGGGTCCTGCTGCTAGAGTCTTGGCTGAACCTCCGAGTCGGCCCGCGCGCGGTCTTTGCCAGCAAAATTTTGGGCATTGAACCGCTAGTTTCTCTTTAATTCGCGCAACCTCTGGTCCTTTTGGCGGGGAATTGGGTCGCGTACTATTGCGGTGGTCGGCCATGAAAATGCGCAGTTTTGAGTATGCTGCGCATTGCGAGTAATCTGCTCGTAGGCCTTCAGCGTGGTTTGAGCTTGCGCGGGCTCGTGCTCGTTCTCCACGTCCACGCAACCCGATTAGGCAATATCTAATTTTGCTTCCATCCCGAACCACCATGTCCAGAACGCAAGCTCCGTCCCTGAACCACTTACTCACTCTATACTGATACACCGTCTCCCTAGTAGCCAGACAGATCTGAGAACCGCGTCCCATGCAGGCGATTGGTACACCGCCGATGGTACTATCTACTCGTAGTTCCGCGTTGACCCGCGCGTATCTAACAACGATCGGCGTGCAGCGACTAAACTGGACACCGAGCTGACTGGCTGGCTGGCGCAAGTGGACGAGCCCGGGTATCCGATTCAGGGATGCAAGGCTATCATCGCTCCGTGCGCTGCGTCTTCTACCTACCAACGCCGACTGATTCTGGATGCCTACTCGATAGCCACGCGGGATATGCGTACTCGGGCCCCGCGGCGGCTTGGGCGTACAAGAGCATAGATACGACGGGAATGTACGATCCCTCCTGCGCTCCTTGTCTTCTATTTACCGGGCGGCAGTAAACGCGTCTTCGTCCTCGGCCCGTCGCACCACCTCTACATCGACGGCTGCGCGCTCTCCAAATGCACGAAATACGCGACCCCGCTCGGGGACTTGCCCCTTGACCTCGAAAGTACGTACCCCTCCCCATCTATCCTATGTATCACCCGAGCGTACCCGTGCAGCAATCCAAGAACTCCGCGCCACAGGCAACTTCGAGGACCTCTCCCTCCGCGCGGACGAGGACGAACACAGTCTCGAGATGCACCTCCCCTATATCCGCAAGGTGTTCGAGGGGTACGGTGGGTACGCACGTCCTCCGTCTCGGCGCTAATCCGCGCGTATGTAGGAAAGACATCCAGATCGTGCCCATTGTCGTGGGCGCCATCGACCAGCGCACCGAGGCCGCGTTCGGCGCGATCCTAGCGCCCTATCTCGCCCGCGAAGACACCTTCTGTGTGGTCTCGAGCGACTTCTGTCATTGGTCCGTCCTCCCGAACTGCGTGTCTTCATTGATAATTAATTCGTGATGCAGGGGCACGCGCTTCTCCTACACATACTACTACCCCGCCCCCTCCGCCCCCGCCGTCCGCCTCTCCCGCAGCGTCGCCCCCACCCCCGCGCACCCCATTCACACCTCCATCCACCAGCTCGACCACGCCGCCATGGCCCTCCTCGCGGCCATCCCCCCCGCCGCCGACGCGCACACGCGCTTCGCGGAGTATCTCGCCGAGACGAAGAACACTATCTGTGGACGGCACCCGATTGGGGTGTTGTTGGGCGCGATGGCGAAGCTGCCGGGGGGGAGGGAGCCGGAGCTGAAGTGGGTCAGGTACGAGCAGAGCAGCGCGTGCTTGACGATTCGCGATTCGAGCGTTAGCTATGCGAGTGCTTGGGTGCGGTTTTGATGAGGTCTGGACGGAAGGCTCTGTAGACTGTATGTAAACAATCTATACGAATATAAAGGTACTTCTACTTGTTAACTTGCGAGCCTACGGGCTCATTCTCCCATATTTTGTCCCTCGGATCCAGGATCCGCGACTGCCTGAATTTCCGTGACGCCCTCCTTCATATGCGCGCTTAGCCTGCCATATACCCCGCCCAGAATCGGGTACCATCTTTCAAGGTGGGATGCCAACGACGCGCCAACTCACTGCCGCGCGATTAGAAGGAGAAATGTCCGCATTGCCCACGATAGATGGAAAATGGAACCGAGAAGTCTTTAAGAGAGTTGAATCGGCCAATAAGCAGCAGAGGAAGAGGGACCGAACCGAATTCTTGCGCGACGGGGGTGGAAAATATAAAAGGTCTATTCGCGTCACGCCATACTTCTTTCCTTCTACTTGTCTATAAATTGCTCGTGAGGGGAAGCTGCGAGCCCACAGGCTCGTTCTCCTCGTGCTCCGTCCCAGGCACTCCAGGATCCGCCACTACCTGCAAAACTCTCAGTATCCAAACCGAATTCACACAAAACGAAAAGACGGTGAACCCACCTCGCCATCCGAAACCTCAATATCCTCAAACCCCCACTCGCGCGACGTCCCATCCTTCATATGCGCGCCGTCCGCCAGCTTGATCGCGTCCCACCCGCCCAAAATCGGGATAACATCGCGCTTCCTTACCACCTCCGTGAGCGAGCAGCACCCGACGCGCAGCGGCAGCCGCGCGTCCCCCACCAGCGCGCGCGCGAGCGCAATCGTCGTCGCCGCGTGGCTCACCAGCAGGATGCGGCTCGGCGTCCGCGGGCAGACGCGCTCCGCCTCGGGGACGAAGACGTCGAGAAAGTCGCGCGCGCGGGCGTGCATCTGGGCGACGTCTTCGCCGGTGCGCGGGGGGTACCAGACGGAGGACCAGGAGGCGGGGTCGATAGCGTCGAAGTACGTGCGGAGGGAGGCGGCGGAGCCGGGACGCGGGTGGAGGCCGGTGTTGGGCGCGACGGGGGAGTACCATTCGCTTAGTCTGTCGTGGTTTCAGTAACCTGAGGTAAAATTATGGGAATTGACGCGTACCCATGCTCGACGTATATCGGGACACCCAGAGCCTTGGCGACGGGTTTGGATGTTTGGAGGCAGCGATCTGCAGTACAGTTAGTTGTCGGACTTCACTTGAAGCAAACCGAACGAACAATACGGCGAGGAGAATATCGCAGTCGGGCGTTGGTCCTCCGGGAGAGTCAAGAAATAATCCGCGAGTTCCTGGGCTTGCGTCTAGAAAACTTCAATACCTTTGATTGCTCGACGCGCAATAATACTGTACCTCGCCATAAGCCGCGAGCGGCGGGTCGCGCGGCAGTCCCGTCTCGCTCTTCCTGAAAAAGACGCACGCACGTTCCGCGTTGAGCACGCAGTCCAAAATAATAATTCAAACTGGCAGCGTTCGGGTTAAAGACGATAGAAACGTGCGGTGAAACGGCCTGCTCACCAGCGTAAACTCTCACCAGACGGTGCTGACCCAGTTCATCCGAAAGCCTGCACACATACGCGTCGGTACAATGTTGACCGTTTTGAAAGGAACGACGGCGACCGCGTCCAAACGCTGCTTACCGTGTCGCGCGATGTAGATCGTCTCAATCATGGTGGTGGTGATAAGAGCAAAGGAGGACCAAAGCCAGGCCGCCTAGCAGATGACTCGAGAATCGACGCGTTCGTGGAACAGAATGGAGCCGCCGACAAAAATCAAGCTTCGAATGAGATCTAGATGGGAAATGGAGAGTTCTCTATTGCGCGGGGACTGGATGGTGTCGCGATAAGGAGGTAGAGAACCGCACAGGGGTCGGAAGCAGAGGGTCGCACGTCACACTTCGTTGTCGAGCGGAAAATGAATATTACACAAACGCCCTCGTAAATAACCGGTGAAATATACAATACGTTTTTGTGGATGGTTCATTGGACATGAGCATTTCTTTCAGTTACCATGGGGCTAGCTAGGCATAAATGAAAGCAAGACGAGACGGACGGAAGCGATGTATAGATGCACGAGGAGATAGAGGAGCATTTTCTGGGATGGCCGGTATGGAAGCGATGTTAGGGTTGGCGCTGGTTGGCGCTGGTCCACTTAGGACAGCGACGGGAACGCCTTCTCGTCGTCCACGTTGACGGCGGCGGCGTTGTTGTTGCCGGAGGGGCGTCCTCCTCCTCCTGCAGCTCCTCGCGGTGCACCACGGCCGCGGCCGGGACCACCCCGTCCACGTCCACCTCTGTCGTCGCCTCCGCGGCCTCCGCCACGGGGAGGCCCGGTGCGGGGGCGCTCGAAGCGGGCGTCGATCTCGAGGAAGACTTTTTCTTCCTTCTTGGCGCGCACCTTGGGAGCGGCTTTGCCCTGGATGCAAGATCAGCGGCTGATTGAGGTTGAGTGGAAGGAAATGGTCGCACCTTGCCTGCAAAGTAGGACTCCTCTTCGCCCTTGTCCAGCGCGACGACGTCCTTCCAGATGTTGGCGTCGGCACCCTCGTTGGCCTTGCGGACGCCTTCGAGCTTGGGGATGGCGGAGTCCTTCTCCTTCTGCTGAGCGAGGTACTGCTCGAGGGTGAGGGTGTTGTCCTCCTCTTCAGGCTCTCTCTCCCGGCGCGGCGGGCGTCCTTCGCGATCGGGCTTGGCGGCGCCTTCGGTCGCGGCAGGGGCAGCGGCGTCACCTGCGTCGGCGGCGGCGGGGGCACCCCATGCATCAGCCTCGGTGGAAGTAGCGCCCCATTCGCCTCCAGCAGGAGCGGCCTCGGCGGACGCGTCCTTGATGGCAGCTTCCTCTGCCTTGAGCTCGGCGTTGCCTTCCTCGGCACCCCAGCCCTGGTTGACCTTTTTTTCGCTGTCGCTAGAGGACGACCGTTTGATGGGCTGCATGGGATGACGAGGCAGAGACTTACACCTTGCCGGTCTGACTGTGCTTGTCAAACTGACGGCCACGTCCACGGGGAGCACCGCGGGCGCCACCTCGTCCACGGCCACGACCGTCGACTGGTGTGCGTTGATTGAATACGCGGGAGCGGGGTCACGACGAGGATCTACTCACACTTTCTGTCCTGGGGTGCGTCCTCGATGCCGTTTTGATTTAGGTTCCCAGCGGGCTCGGGGGCCTTTGCGCCACCGCGGGCATAGTACTTGCCGCCACGAGCAGCGGGGCTCCCTCTGGGCTTCTGGGCACCACGAGCAGGGGCGGGGGGAGCAGCGGGGGCGGGGGCGGAGACTGGGCTCGCCGGGCGCGACGAGTCTTCGCCGTCCGCTAGAAACAACACCCAAAAAATGAGAAAAAAAAAGAGTGAGGAAAGATTGTCTGACCTTCGAGCAAGGCAAAGGGATTTTTGGAAACAACGGACATCCCTTTCGTCCGCTTATTCGATCGGAGTCTGCAGTCGACTAGGTGTTAACGGGCGACGATCTGCGTCTGTTTTCTGGACGAGTTGGTCAGGATGCGAGTAGCAGACGCCAGGAATTTGAAATGACCTTGACCTGCGGCGAGAGAGAAGACGTGCACGTGATGACAAGTGCCTGGGAAACTGAAACTGTAGAGCTGCTTGGGGTCCCAGCACAACAATGGTAAACACGACGGGTATTTAGAGGGCCGACGCGGAGATACAGACTTAACGCAAACCACATGCACGTCTTCTCTTCTTCCCCTCCTCGCTTTCGCTGACCCTCTTGGCAGTCCTACAAAAGCATCTCTCCGATGACTCGCCCGCCTTTCGGGGACGGCGTGGGTCGAGGACCTAGAGACCGTCAAAATGGGATGGAGAACGATAAGCGCGATGGGACTTGGGTGCGGTGTAGCTTTGGCTGGTCCTTCGTGGCCGCCGTGTGGGCTGGGTCGCAATGTCTCGTTGTATATTCCTTTTTCTGCGCTGAATACACTGTTTTGAACTTTTTTCTGGATTGCATCCCACGACTGCCTGGTCGGACCGGTAACCAGTGGAAATAACCGCTCTGTCGCCGCTAGCCATGGCGAACACTGTTTTTTCTTGACTTGTTTCCGGCATAGGTGCAGGATCAGCAGGTCGATATGTGATAAGAGCTAGACGCGTCTCGGAAGGGACCCGAGGCTGGGATGAGCGAGTTCTGTGCTGGCAGTATGTGCTCCATTCGGGGCAATGCAGATCTCGGTGTTGTTTGTAAGAAATGAGATAGAAATGGACACCTCGTGGATGGCCCTGATCTTGCTCTCAACCACCATACATGTCCCGTCGTCTCGATATCTCGTCCCTGCTCTGCGACGAGCCCCCACCCAAGGAGCCCCCACGCGACACTCGCCGCACAGACCATGTCCAGGTCGTCGCAGAGACCGTCGTCCTTGCACCCCATCTCGTCCGCAACTCTGCCCCCCGCTATGACCCGCCCTTGCCACCGTCAGAGCAGCCCCTCGATACCCTCGCACGCGCAGCCGCACTCGCAGAGAAGCACCACCGAGATCACCGTCCCGAGCCCCCTTTCTCCCGCAGTCCAGCCGACGACCACCGCCTCCGTCCCGTCCCCCACTTTCCCGCTCCCCGCCATGTCCTCGACCAGCAGCAGCAGCAGCAACAACAGCAGCACCAGCATCATCTCCGGCTCCTCCAGCAGCAGCAGCAGCACCGCGAGCAGCAGCTCAAGCAGGAGGCCCGCCAGCGCGAGCATCATGAGCAGATGATCCAGCAGGAGCGCATGCAGCTCCAGGCACAGATGTGGGACCGCGAGCAGCGCGACCGCGCACGCGTCGATCCGATGGCCCTCGAACTTCGTCCCGCTCGCAAGTCGGATCCCGGCCAGATGCGCCCACTCACCAGCCCCGCCCCTGCCCCCCATCTCCCGTCCCACATCCACCAGATGGAGCCTCCCAACAAGAAGCGCCGCTACTCCGACTCTCCCGGTCCCCTCGTCAACGCCGCCTTCGAGTGGCCCGAGCGCACTAGCTCGCTCACCCGCCCCGGCGAGCGCAGCATCCTCAATCCCGAGCCCGAGTTGCCCCAGGTCCGCAGCCGCCCCTCGTCGAGCTCCAGTCATGAAGCCCCTCCGTTCGGCTTTCCCCACCGCCAGCGCGTGACCGAGGCTATTATAGAGAGGCACGGCCCCGTCGGCCAGCAACACGACGGTAGGGTCCAGAGTCCGCCCTTTCTCCAGGGCAAGAGATCGCCTCCGGGAAGTCTCAACGGCCGCAAGGCGGCGCGGAAGTCCGAGCCCGATGACCCTGACGTGATCCCGTATGCACCGGAACGGAGAGAGTACAATACCATCATCCATCTGCCAGAGAGAGAGAGGGAGGAGCACGTCGTCGAGGACAACAAAAGACACCGAAAATCCCACTCCCAGGGCCAGTCCCATCCGCTCTCTCGTCCCGTTGAATACACCCCCGGCCCCAGTCGACGCCCTGAACCACAGCAGCAGCAACCAGACCCTCGTTCTCACGGCCCTCCCCAGCGACGTCCCCAGCCCGCTCAGCCTCCGCCGCCGCCGCCACCCCGACAGCCAAAGGAAGAAGATGCGCACGAGTGGCTGTTGGAGCACTTTGCCGATCCCTCCCCCGACGCACAGGCCCGGCGCAAGCCCGAGCCCCCATTCTCTCCGTCCCCCGTCCCCGTGCCGGTGCACAAAAGCCAAAGCCCGAAGCAGACAAACACAAAGCGCGTTACTCCCCCCTTGGTTCCCGCCACCATGCCCGAGGCTGCCGTAGCTCTAGAGCAAGAGCTTGCCACCGTGCATGTGCCCGCCGGGAGCAAGGTCGAGCCCCGGGACGACGAGATGGATGTGGATGTGGCCGTGTCGGCGCTCGTCAAGGGTGTGCCCAAGCAGGAAGAGGGTGGCATGGAAGTTGATGTCGAGGACGAGCTGCTGAGTTTGGTAGACGATCGTCCGCGGTCGCGATCCACCACCCGTGCGCCGAGCGTTAGCCGCGTGCCCTCGGGTGGCAATCCGGCGCGCCATGCGTCGCCCACAGTGTCCGCCTCTTCTCCCTCCTTCATGTCCCCCGCCATGCGCGGTTCGTCCATGCTACCCCCCTCCGAGCGCGGCTCGATGCCGCCGCCTGCATCCACGGCCGCAGGCCAGGGCAAGAAAGAGCCTGCGCCACGGAAGAAGAAGGATGCGACAACAGCCAAGGTACGAGCGCTGTTTTTTCTGCATCAGACAGCACAAACTGATCATTGTTCATAGGCCCCGCCAAAGCCCAAGGCCACCACCACCGCTGCCGCGAAACCGCGCGCAAGACCGGCTCCCAAACCGAAAGCCAAACCGTCGGATGGGGCTGCCGGGCCTGCTGCAAAGGCTAAAGCGCCATCCGCCATATCCCGGAAGAGCGGCTCGGTCGCAGCCTCTGCGTCCCGCTCTCGTTCCACCTCCGTCATGCCCGGCGGTTCTGTCGGCCCCGACGGCTCGGAGAAGCCCGAGGACGAGGAGGAGGAGGCGGCGCCAGCGGCGGAGGACGACAAACTGTACTGTGTTTGCAAGACCAAGTACGACGAGGACCGGTTTATGATTGCTTGTGACAAGTGCGTGGTTCCCCTTCCTCTGTTGGGTTGTAGCTGATCTCGACCAGGTGCGACGAGTGGTACCACACCCAATGCGTTGACATGCCGGATCTCGTTGTCGATCTGGTCGACCAATTTTTTTGCCCCCTTTGCATCGAAAGTGCGTGTTCCCTTGCTCTATTCTTCGCCTCTTTGCTTAACAACCCGATCAGAAAACCCTAATTCCTCGCTCAAAACCACATACAAACAACGCTGCCGCTACGGCCTCGAACACCCCGAACCCGACTCGCCCAAGGCCTGCCACAAGCCCGCGCAGGGCGCGTTCTCAAAGTACTGCTCCCCAGAATGCGGGCTGAACAACATCAAGAAGCGGATCGATACGTTTGCGAAGAACGGGGGGAAGAAGGAGCTGTTGTGGGATAGCGTCAAGGATGCGGAGAAGAGGGAGGCGGTGGTGATTGTGCACGACGAGGGTGTTGCGGTGAACGGGCTCGGCGCGGACGGCTGCAATCTGAAAGAGAACGGGGGCGAGAAGGTGGCGGGTCCGCGCGTGAAGCCGCCGGGGATGGGCAAGGTGGAGCGCGAGACGGCGAATTTGAACGCGGCGCTGGAGGAGGTCGTTACGCTGCACGACGACTTGAAGGAGGGGATGGATATCGTGTTGTGGAGGGAGCGGTTGTTGGAGCTTGCGAGCGAGCGTGCGGAGCAGGTGGGGCAGTGTGGGTGGGACCAGCGTTTGTGCTTTGGGGAGGACGAGTGGGCGGAGTTTGGGGCGGGGGTTTTGGAGAGCTATGAGGATGCGAAGGAGGACGGGATGCAGGTTGATGGGGAGGAGTGGTGGTGCGTGGAGGGGGAGACATGCGCGCGGCATGCTGGGTGCGTTTCGTTGAGAGTTTCGTTGGGCTGCGCTAACGACAAGTATAGGTGGCAGGCTATTCGCGGCAAAGACATTGCAAAGGAGAAGGAGAAGAAGGAGGACGCTCTCTACAAACTCACCACCCGGGAACGCGAACTGCGAAAACGTATCGAGGACATTGTCGAACCATTCAACCGCTCCAAATGTCTTGATCCAGCCCTTCAATCATCCAAGCTCGTGAACGGCAACGCCAAAGGGAAAACGAACGGAGACGCCAAGAAGGGCAAGAAGAGAAAGAATCCATCTTGAATCTTGATGTTTGGTGTATTTTTATTTCTTTTTTTCGCGACTTTGTTGTCTAAACCTTTCCTCACTCGCTTTCGATTGTATTGCATATCTTGTTTTGTAGCATCTTCCTTCTCTCGACGAATACATAATACTCGATCCATCTAACAGTAGCATAGATTCTCAGCAATACAAACATACAAATCGTATCTGACCGCGATACTGCGAGGCGTAATGAATCTGCCTGTCTTTGCTCCTCGACCAATGTCGGCCAGGGCATCTCGGATAATAGTATCCTCTTCCACTTGCTCCCGTGGGATTAATACCCGTCTCCTTCACCACCTTCCTTGCAGAACCCTTTCTGCTCGTATAGGATTTGCGCTTTGGCGTCTTCTCGTTGTTTTTTCATCTCGACGTCGTTCTTGTGGTACGGCTCGAGTTTGGGATACTCCACCTGTCTACGTTGGGGTATCTCGTCTTCTAAATCGAGGTCCTATGAGACTTGTAAGCGCTGACGCCAAATACATGTGGAAAGAAACATACAATTTCGCCTAGCAGAACGACGTTTTCGCCACGAATTAGGAACAGGCCGTGCCAGTTCTCCGCAAACGCGTTGCCGTGGTAAATGCGCTCGACGGTGTCCTCGAGGACGAGGTTGGCTGCGGCGTTTCGATGAGTCGGGAGGAACGCAATTCAGCACGGAGCAGTACCGAACTGGTCGTAGGACCTTAGGACACCGTGTAGTTTTCGTCCGTCTCGCAGGACCACCAGCATCTTCCCTAATTGGCGGCGGACAGCGAAGGAGAGCGGCGGGGAGGCTCAGGGTCACGGAAGGGGAGTTGACTCGGTAGACGTACTGTCCACGCAATCCACCAGCGACCCGGATGTAGTGAAGGGAATCAATGAGTCCATAAGAGATAGCCTCGTGAACCAGACTTTATAGCGGGGCGACCGAGTCGGCGGCCTATTGACGGAGAAGAGAGTGTCAATGATCGCGAGTAAGCATCACAAGCCAATCACAAGCATAAACAACGCGACTTGCTCTCTCTTCCAGCTCTCTTCCTCTTGCGCTCGGATTTTCGCGAAGAGGTACGCGCGCGCACTGAATCGTTAATTTCAACAAAGGGCCTTTTCAACGCTGTGGCATAAATCTTGGCCTAGACTCTGTTGTGTTTCGAGTCAGTCTGCAATAAAACTCGAGAACGTCATAGGTGGTATTCAAGCAGTTCAATCTTCGCCGATACTCCTTCCAGTCCACTTCTCCCTGTTGGCTACACGCTCTGAAATTGTTGCCACGTGCAAAGTCTCCGGTTTTTCTTTCTTTTTGTGCAAAAATAACTTCCGACTACAGATATGACACCTTGGCTGCAGAACAAGGTAATAGGGGCAGTCAGAGTAGAGGATTAAGGAAGGATTATGCTTGGATTCTGGGATGGATTGTGGAATTTTGAAAGACCATAATCCCTTCAATTTTGACTGCTCTCAAAATTGTTTGGATTATGGTGCGATTGTGGAATCCCACTCGAGTCCTGTGAAAGCCCTGGGCCTTTGGCAGGTAGGCTTCTTGTGAAATACGAAGAGTTGGAGACTACAAAGGCTTATCGGGCCTTCGTTAACGCCTCAATGACTCGAACAGAGCCTGTAGCGCTAGGAAGCAGCTCCACATCGTTAGAGGGAGCTGCCCCCAGGACGTGAATCCTGGTTACCCGAGGTCGGACTCCTGCGACCTGGAGAAGGGAGCTGAAGGGAGCGGCGAGGCTCAGTGCCGAGTGTTGTTGTGCAGTTCACCCTGAGACGATGGATGAAAGGGCTGGTTAAGTTATGTCTGATTATCTAATACATTGTGGCTGTATGTACCATGGAATCCCGATTAGGTTATTGACTACTGTCTCGCAAAGGCCTCTGGCCATGCCTAAAAGGGACAGTACACAGACCTATCACAAGTCCAAACTTGCACTATCATAATCCATAATCTGCAATCCTCGCATAATTGCCTCCAGAGGTGATTCGAGGATTATGGAGGATTACGGATTTAAGAGGATTATCCCACGATGAAGAATTCAAGAATCCGTTGAGAATCATTGTGCATAATCCGACCATAATCCTCTACTCTGACTGCCCCATGTTGTTTACAGTTTCCTGTGAGACGTAGAACTTGGCCTGTTCAAAGTAATGAATGTCCTCAACTAACCTTGCTACTCCTTGCTTGTACAACAGTTTGTTTGGATGAGGCCAGATAACATACGGCATGTTAGGTTCATATTTTCTACGACACCGTTCAAACATCACTTGTCACTTTTGAAATTCTTCTGTCGTTTGTTTGGATGAGGCCAGATAACATAGGGCACGTTAGGTTCATATTTTCTACAACACCGTTCAAACATCACTGGTTACTTTTGAAATTCTTCTGTCTTACCAAAGGTAATCTCCTATAAGCAGCTGGATACCTCAGGACCCCACATACACTTGCTGTTGGTTTCATATACAGACTAAGCTGGAGGACCCCCACAGTCTTTCTTGGGGGTTGTATTTCAACAGAAGTCAATGAGTGCCTTTGTGAGTAAATCATTATGTGACCATGTGATAATCAAATATGTACCCTAACCCTTCTTGGTAGTTACAATATTGTCAAGATTCCTGTTAATGACACTATGGCCGAGTGGTTAAGGCGACAGGGCCATTGAGGTTTCCACTGACAATGAATCTCTTCTTGTTGGTCAATTGTTGTTGACCGCTTCTGTATTGTCTTTAATTGTTGTTGAACAAGGACTCTGCCATTCAACCGTGATTGCTTTACACCATGCTGCCTTGATATGCAGAGAACGGAGCGACTTTTTTAAAAAAAAAAAAACTAGACACTTTATGGGAAGTGGCGGAGCCTTGAAATCAAACAAGGACTGTGCAGCGAAGGTCAAGGCTGTGTTCAGACAAACTGCAGGTGCTACCAGTTACACCACTCAGCCATGATTGCAAACTACCAGTCACATTACTTGACCTCAACTATGACAAAGGAATTGGGAACAAAACGGGGAATACATCCTACAATGACTTCAACCTATTCTGCTGCGGAACCATTGACAAGCAGTTACACCATCCTAGGGCTGCAGAATTGCTGCCAGTCTGTGAAGGAGGTAGTTTGTAGAGTACAGAAAAGGATCCTAACAGATAGAAATCCCTACCATACATTATATTTGTACTCACTTGACTCTCCTGCAAAGCCATTTGATTTAACAACCCATGGGTCCGACAATACCTTCTGCTTAATGGCGCCGGCACACCCTGCACTCATACAACGTTATACGTTCGATACCCATTTCCAGGTGAATGCCAATCTAATCTGTTCTATAGCATAATTACAGTAGAACATTATAAGGAAAGACCATTCATGAATCTTTTTACAGAAGCTATCCTGTGTATTTTGAATTTGGCGGGCCAAACTAGGTTTCCACAAACGTGGGTGACGAGTGCGGTCAGAAGATTCTCTGTCAAGGTTACAGAATACTCGAAGGCCAAGCCACCATTCCGTCCTGCTAAGTCCAAGTCTTTTGCCTGTTCAACTGTGAGGAAGATACAAGTCGGTTTGGATGTGACTTACATCGTTCGTTACCAATACTACGCTGTTTAATGGCCAGTATGGATCCCAGAAAGCTGTAGGTAACGACCTACGAACAGCACTACAAGCATGTAGCCATTTCACCTGCAAATTGTCAATATTGACGTGCAGAAACGATATGAAAAAACCAACAGTAGCTATAGGACAGATGTGGAAAGAGACGGTGTTGGACAAAACCACATCAGCGAACTGGGGCTCTGCGATGACCTCGCCTCTAGCACCTGCAATCTGAGACTCCAAACTCTCAACCTGAGTTTCTATGAACATCTTTCTATCATTCAAAAAGAGTTTGCAATCGGCTGAGAAGACGGAATCGGCGTTGAGAAAGTCAAATAAGTAACAACGTACTGAAGAGCCATCCCATCGATGATTCTGACCAGAACTTGTGCAGTTGGAGCTGCATTTCCGGTGTGTATTCGTCTGTGAGATCTTCCCAGGTTTCTTTTCTGATTATGTAATATTCTTCTCTGTATTTTGCAACTACTTTCTCCATTTCTTTGCGGTGGCCAGTAAGATACTGGTAGATACCACCTGAGTTAGTGAAGGTGGACCAGGATCGCTGTCGGAGGTTAATACTAATCTGCAACCTTCACAATAATGTACCTTGGGATCCGTCGCAGCATCAGTGTCGTACCCCAAGATCATGGAATGCTCAAAGCCGCCGAGTTTTGTTTGCTGAGATGGGTCTGTAGCAAGCCACTGGACAAACGAGGCAACGCGATCCGGGCCCCATTTTTTTTTGACCATGGTTTGGGGAACGGTAAGTGTTTTGTTTGGTTCAAACGGCGTCGTCATCATTAATAAAACAAACTTGAACGAATATTACAATGAGTCAAAAAGAGGTGGGGAGGTCAAGCAATCCCCAACCAGGCCCTCTGGCGATCCTGCCCTTGTCAACTTTACACTCTTGGTGCTGCAGTCGTCCATGCGACCTAAAACAAACCAGAATGTCGGCGTCAAAACTGAACGCCCACATATAGTATGGACAGTCATAGTAGCAGAGACACAAAGAGCCCAGCTCCTCGTTGAGCTCATGCTCTTTCGTTCTGCAGCATGCTCTTCTCGACGCAACGGATAAGCGACTTGTGAGTTTCTGGTCTTGAAAAAGATTCTTCTTTTCGGCGGTTGGCATTTCCATGTGGCGATTTTGTTTTTCGCATCGAGGGTTTTGGCACTGAGCATGAGCGTCAGTCCTTGTTGGTAGTGTTTCAGCGTCCAATTCTAGCAGAATGGGTTCTGGGTCGAGAGTCCCAGCCATCCATTGTCGGTTGGCTCCCGATTTGCGATATGTTTTTGAATGAATGATAGTGCACATGGCGACATTAACCATGAAGCCACGGAGGACGTTGACAACAGAGTTAACTTCATCGTTGATGCAGTCTTTGAGAGTAAAGGCAATCAGATGCCAAGATAGTATTGCCACAACGACAGCGAAAAAAGCGAAGATTTTCTGGAGTTGAGGAGGCTGGATGACTTTTGTCGCCAGGTGATAAGCTATTATCAAACGCGAATACGCGTAAAATAGGGCCTGTTGGCCATAGCCTCTTGGCTGCTCTACGTTTGCTGGCTCTTCATCAGGATGGAGGATGTAAGCAAGGATATTGCCGGCACGTCGCGCCAGCTCAGTGGAGTGGATGGTACACTCTGTGATCATCCGATTCAGAGCCTTCTCCATGACGACCAAATCATTGAAAACACGTTCAGCAGCACGTCTTCTCAGTTCAATGGATGCTGTTGTTGTCGCCGCAAACTCGAATTCTTCTTCGATCTCGTTGATCTGGGCATTTCCATGATCGTTGCACTCAATGTCTTGTGCGTCTATTTCATCGCCCTCGTCACCTTCACTGTTTGGTGATCTGGCGATGTAGGATCCTATCCCGTTTCTTCTGCTCCAAACTTGGTGATTTTTGTTATTGAGAGCAGCGATCACTGCAGCATTGATTGCTTGTGAACAAGATGTAGCGATAAGCTGTAGGCGTGGGAGGGTCATGGATCTGAATTTTTGTACATAGTCGATATTGGTGGGATTCCCAGAGCCTCCAGGTGCAGTGGTTAAAGAAACGTCGACGGGAGTACCAAAAGTATTGGACCTCATGTGAATGAGGATTCTCTCCGCATTCACAATTTCCTGGATAAAACAGCGATGCTGAAGGACTCTATCGATGGCCAGTCTCTCTGTTGGAGTGACCTTGGACAGAGTCATATCCTGACCTGACCAACGAACTTCGTAACACATCGTAGAGCCGTCCTCTTCCAGTTTGTTTCGAACAACGTCTTGCAGATAATGCCCAATGCCGTATTTTTTTCCGTTGCTGCTGTCCATCCACTGTGATGGAGTTATGGATAGTGCCGTGCATGCTGCTTCACAATGTTCTAAGTTGAATCGAAACAACAGCTGTATGGAATTGGAATTGGATTCCTGGAAAGCAAAGGCCCGGAATTCATCGGACATATACAGTTCGTGCGCAATGTCCTCTAGCCTGTGAATGTTGAGTAACTCAAAACTATGTCTTCAAATGAAAAGTATTTACAGATTTAGGGCTAGGACTGCGGCAGGTCTCTGCAGTCGAAGCAGCAAATGTGCGATCCTGGCCGTACTCGCGATCCTTTCAGACACAGAGTCTCTCCTGTATGCTGCAACGCCTCTGTTGACGAAAGCCTGCCTTCTCCAATCTTGTCCGCCTTTGGATCGCACAGTACGGTCGGTTTCTGCCTGCTGCTTGATCTTTAAACGACGAGCAACCTCTTCGGGTTTTGATTCGACGGAGTCTTCATCTAAAGATGTGTTTCTTGCTGCGATTAGGTCCGCCCAATTCATTGTATTCTGCCCCGCTAGCTTCGGAAAGAGCTTCCTAGCCTTATGCAGATCGAGCACCGCCTTAAATTGAGCAGATCTTTGCTCTTATTCAACAGATGAGACGTGGACATTATCCAAGAAGACCAAACACACCTTTCTCAGACTCACTTAACAAAACGCCCCGGCCTCCTTGCGCCTGGTAAGGCTGGATAACGCATAGTTCTCTCATAAACTGAGGGACGAGATGATCAAAGACGCGCAAGTCCGTCCGAATGGGTGGAGCGCCGGTATCTATCAGTTGCAAAAGAGTGGATTGGAGTCGAAGCATGTCGCTACGCGAAACAGGGGGACGTTCGGGTCCTTCTGTGCCGATGAAAGCCTCTATTGGAGGTAATATACGTTCCGGCTAGAGAGATATTGAGCACAGAGAAGAGAGAAAACACAGAAAACAAACGCCATTGCAAGTGAAACCATCCTAAGGTGAAGGTCTGAGCTCGTTTTGTTTTTTAAAAAAGCTGTTAAATGTACAGTGGCGGCAAAAAGAAATGAGTTTTGCCGTTTGGGGTCGTTTCTTCACCGAATCACTTCAAATAAAATGCTACCATACACTACTCTTAATTTTATGATGTTTTGGGCAGTTTAAGCCATACGACACCGGTTCCGTTCCTCCGTAATAAAAAAAATGAGGGTTTTCAGGAAAATCAAAATTCTAAATTTAGATCATACAGAAAGATGGTGCATATAGCGTGAAAGTACTCGTAAAGGAGACCTCATTACCATTTTACTTGACCTAGATTGCTTGGGATTTGAGCTTACAATGTCCACTGCAAATCCGTCATTTTGGCTCAAAATGGCCAAAAATGGCTCTAGAACACCAAAAATGACCAACTTGCAGGCTCTGTAGTGAGCTCAAATCCCAATCAATTTAGGTCAAGTAAAATGTTGATAAGGTCTCCTTTACAAGTACTTTGATGCTGTATTGACTATTTTCCTGTGTGCCCTATTTTTAGAATCTTGATTTTCCCAGGAACACTTATTTATTTTATTGGGGCAGAAGGACACAGGTGTTGTATGGTTCAAACTACACCATTCATCATCGAACTCAGTGTAGTGTATGGTAAGATTTTATTTGGGAGGATTCGGTGGAGAAACGACCCCAAACGGCAAAACTCATTTCTTTTTGCCGCCACTGTACCAGAGCTACGTCGTAATCTTTCATCGCCAAATTGACGAGGCTTGCGGCCAGGACGTTGTCGTCCATGCTTGTTACAAGATGAGAAATGGCAACTTCCGTAGGATTCCCACCATCCCATCTTTGACGTCTTCCTTCATGCACAATCTGGCTTCGTTAACCTTTGTCCTTCTCTGTGAACGTCTGCCCCCAGGCCTTTGCGCCAGAATTATAAACGCGAATGGCGCCGTTTTGAAGGTCAAAATTCAAGAAATAAATTGCCCCGTGGATGCAGCTAGCCTGGCTATTTTCACTGCCGCCCAGGCCCTCAGAAAGTACCCCACGGACGACGAAATCTCTGCAGCCGCGACGCATGCTGCTAATCCTGATAGACCTGAGTTCGGGTCACTATTTGAATAATCGTTGATAAACTAACATATGATTCAGTTCCAAGTACTGCGTCAGGTATTATGAAGCCAATTTTACTGACTTTGTTTCCTCCAGAAGAAAGAGAGAATCTTCAGAGCAGGAAGACTCAATGGAAGTCAAGGCACGCAGGTCAGACCTTCGAGTTCACCTTCCACTTTCACATTGAAACCATCGTTACAGCGTTAAACACACCAGGTTTGGATCCTCCACATTCACGCCTCTGAAACCATTGAGCATTCACACAGATTTGACGATGACGATAAGGAAAATCAGCTGACTAATAGTCGCCATAAGCATGTGCAGAACTTAACCCGCAGAAGGTGACGTTGGATTTGTGAAATGTTGATATACAAGCTCTGGTAAATTGTGGCCTAACCTTTTTCGAATTGATTGTTAACGGCGGATACCTACAGCATTCATCGTGAGGAAGAAATGTTGATTAATAAATCAGGGGAAATACCTGTGATAGGTAAGTTTGCTGCTCTCGACGTCTTTATCCTCCTTCAAGAAGCTGCTTCACTAGAATGGTTTCGACGTTATGACGATTAATAAATCAGGGAAATCCCTGTGATAGGTAAGTTTGCTGCTCTCGACGTCTTTATCCTCCTTCAAGAAGCTGCTTCACTAGAATGGTTTCGACGTAGCAAAGGAATCGGATTAACACATAAATATATTTATACCCCAACCGCCTCTGTCCTAATCCAACTTACAGCTCCACGATCGGATTGTAACACTAGAGAGCATTGTATACCTACATAGTGTAGATTAAAGTGTGTCATGGATGCAGACCGAAAGAAAATAAAATCTCCATTTCGTAAACGAACTACTAAACCTGCCTCATACAGGCATAATTCTCCGCCGGTGAATGCTCCAATAGCTAAAACTCCACAAAAGTCTTGCATGTCATTCTCATCTCGATGTCCTTTGCTGACCGTGTTCATGTTGAGGACGAACCCTGCGTACGGATAAGCGGGTGAATCCCCTTGGAGAGGTAAGATATTGCAGAATTGCTCTAGCTGGTCGAATTCCTTGCGGAGTGTACCAGTTCGAAGCTTTACACTTCGTCTATTATTACAGGAGTGGTACCCGATTAAGCTTTCCGGTTTATGTTCTGCGGGGCTCAACTAATCTACCCACAGGGTGATGATGCGCCGACAGAAGAGCATCCGCGAAATATTTGAAAAGAAAGTTTTGTCAACATCTCGGGGGTATCGCGGATGAATCAAGACCAACTTACTCCCATACCTTCCCAGGATCTCTTGCAGAACATTGAAGAATTTCGCCAATTGTCTATTAGCTTGACTGGTCTTTTTGACTGGGTGCGTTTGGCGGTAAGTAAAGTGGCCTCTGTTGTTAATTCATGCCTGAAACATATGCTCAGCTCCGAAAGCGTCACGGCATTCATGTTCTGCAGCTGAATCTACATGTCTCATCACTGATGTGCCCTTCAATTCCATAGCAGCTTTGATCTTCTCATACAGATCCGAACGTATGCTTTCCGGCAAGTCGCCCATAATACTTGCGACGAGTGTCTCTTTACCTCTGATCTCGAGGTGGCACCTATGATGACGATGAAGTTTAGGACCAACATACAGAATGGGACATACTTGTCGAACAACTCCGGGGAAATCCCAATCCAGTGGTCTTTTTTTCTATTACCCTTGGACGTAAACTGATCGTTTAGCTGTACG
Source organism: Mycena metata (assembly GCA_029378385.1). Classification (NCBI taxonomy): domain Eukaryota; kingdom Fungi; phylum Basidiomycota; class Agaricomycetes; order Agaricales; family Mycenaceae; genus Mycena; species Mycena metata. Next base: position 1,764,244 of record JARKIB010000001.1, on the reverse strand, counting down.
AAAACAGGACTCAGTTGAAACAGCTCATCGTAAAGGATCACAACTCACCTTGTTTTGTAATTTTGCTAGGTCTTACTTTGTGTTGATGTTGCGTCCAACGCATCCTCTCATTCTTATTGGCCCTGTTTTGGAATGGTACTGTCTTGTTGTTCCTCGTTGATTTGTCGAACGAGCAATTGAGCTCATGAGTTGCACCCAAAAGCATCTCGATAGGCCTCCTCCATTGATATTTCAACGGCTCGCGGTGTGTCGTTTAAACCCATGCGAATCTGCTCTATAATAGCGTCCCAATTGATGGCTTTCTTGGGTGCATCAGGCAATGAGACTGCACAGTCATTTTGTAGGCCGAGTCGGATGTTCCATAAAGTACTGCGAGGAGGGAGCGCGAAATCACTGGTATTTGATGAGACTAGTAGTTTTGCTTGGAAAGAGAACGTACTTAAGCTTCACAGCGTCCAAAGTCACATCATTGGCATAAAAATCTGCGCAATCGTACTCCGCCATTTTTACGGGGAGGGCGTTTTTGAGGCAATGTATCAGGGGAAGTTGGAGACTACGAAGGCTTACCGGGCCTTCGTTAATGCCTCAATGACTCGAACAGAGTCCGTAGCGTTGGGAAGGAGCTCCACATCGTTAGAGGGAGCTGCCCCCAGGACGTGAATCCTGGTTACCCGAGGTCGGACTCCTGCGACCTGGAGAAGGGAGCTGAAGGGAGCGGCGAGGCTCAGTGCCGAGTGTTGTTGTGCAGTTCACCCTGAGATGATGGATGAAAGGGCTGGTTAAGTTATGTCTGATTATCTAATACATTGTGGCTGTATGTACCATGGAATCCCGATTAGGTTATTGACTACTGTCTCGCAAAGGCCTCTGGCCATGCCTAAAAGGGACAGTACACAGACCTATCACAAGTCCAAACTTGCACTATCATAATCCATAATCTGCAATCCTCGCATAATTGCCTCCAGAGGTGATTCGAGGATTATGGAGGATTACGGATTTAAGAGGATTATCCCACGATGAAGAATTCAAGAATCCGTTGAGAATCATTGTGCATAATCCGACCATAATCCTCTACTCTGACTGCCCCATGTTGTTTACAGTTTCCTGTGAGACGTAGAACTTGGCCTGTTCAAAGTAATGAATGTCCTCAACTAACCTTGCTACTCCTTGCTTGTACAACAGTTTGTTTGGATGAGGCCAGATAACATACGGCATGTTAGGTTCATATTTTCTACGACACCGTTCAAACATCACTTGTCACTTTTGAAATTCTTCTGTCGTTTGTTTGGATGAGGCCAGATAACATAGGGCACGTTAGGTTCATATTTTCTACAACACCGTTCAAACATCACTGGTTACTTTTGAAATTCTTCTGTCTTACCAAAGGTAATCTCCTATAAGCAGCTGGATACCTCAGGACCCCACATACACTTGCTGTTGGTTTCATATACAGACTAAGCTGGAGGACCCCCACAGTCTTTCTTGGGGGTTGTATTTCAACAGAAGTCAATGAGTGCCTTTGTGAGTAAATCATTATGTGACCATGTGATAATCAAATATGTACCCTAACCCTTCTTGGTAGTTACAATATTGTCAAGATTCCTGTTAATATTGTCAAGATTCCTGTTAATGACACTATGGCCGACAAATTTGAGCAATGAGCACCTTAAGTTCGCCCGAACTTGAGTATCAAGGCCCTCCGGGCATCCCTGGTACCTCTTCCCAGACCCTGTAGCATACAAACATTCATATCTTTTTTCGTGGCTCGCGAGTCTCGCGCGGCCTCGTTCCTCGGCCTACTCGCCTCAGTCTCGCGCCATGAGAATTGCAGTCTACCCCTAACCCTATCCACATACCGACCAATCAGGGAGCGACATCAGGTTAACCGATTCATTATTTGGGAATTTGAATTTATCCTGAAAAGGAAGTGCTACGATCGGAGGCATCAATCCATGATGGAATTTCGTGTTTTAGACCTGGTAATGGTACCAGGAATTAAATATGTACCCCAACCCTTCTTGGTGGTTACAATATTGTCAAGATTCCTGTTAATGACACTATGGCCGACAAGTTTGAGCAATGAGCACCTTAAGTTCGCCCGAACTTGAGCCCAAATAAGTTCTAATAATTTGAGATTCAGCCTCTTAATTCTACCCAAGCACTCTGGCCAGGGAGGTGGGGTAGAATTCAGGAGCCAATGCTTAGCTTCCCCCCCAAAACAACAAGATTCCACCCGAGAATTGAACCGTGTGAGCAATGTGACATGACGTGACCTCTGCCATTTCTCTCTCCAGCAACCGCACGCGCGCGCTTTCCCAGACAGCGCCAGACACGATCCCGCCTCGAACCGCTCCCTGACAATTTTTAAACCTTCCCGATTAGGACTCTGCAGAGCTGGCGGTTAGTTGCCCAATTGGTTGACAGTCAGGGGTTCCTGATCAAATTTCACCCTGGTTCCGCCCTTGGTTTGCCAGGGTGAAATCACGCCAGGAATAACACTCGATAATGACTATGGCCGATTTCAGAACGCAGGTTAACACGCGTCTCGGCTTTGTGCGGTTCTCTCCACAGTCATGACGTGGGTTACCTGAGCCTTTGAATTGTGGCTGGTCAATATCTCGGGTAGGAAAAGTGTGGGATGGCCTAGCAGTGAAGCATGGGTAAATGGAGAGCATAGAGATAAAAGGAGAATAAATAAAAGATAGGGCGTCTTGTGAGGCGATTAGTGGCCTCGGCCCGTCAAAGCGTGTGGCGGTGTTCGGCAAATTGCCGGTGTCTTCGATCGTCTCCCCGTTCCTCCTCATCCTTCCTTCGACTCGTCCTCCCCGTATCCATCCTCTGACCCTTCCTCCGAGTCCTCGTCATTGCATTCCTCCTCTGGCGCTGGTGGCCACGGTTCCGTTTCCCGTCTCCGTTGGCCCCTTTTCGTAAACGCGTCCAAGAACTTCACCACCGCCTGGATCCCGTCCTCCGTGCCCAGCAAGTCCGGTATCGTCAGTTCGGCAGACGCGTCGCGCAGGATGTCCCGATGCTGCTCATACAGCTCGCACTCCCGTAGTACGTGGGCCCTCGTTTGGAACAGCTCCCCGCACTGACACCCGATGCTTTCTGTAGGAACAAATTTAGCGTAGTCCTCACCAATGAAAGCGTGTCCCGTTCTGCACCGGCCCACTCTCCCATGAACCTCGCGCTTCGTTGTGAAGAAGTAGCCTTTTGGCTTCCACGAGGGCGCGATGCAGTCGGCGGGTGCAAACCTCCTGGTGGGGTGCGTCTTTTTCCACTCTTTGGTCCAACTCGCTAGTGCCTTCTCCTTTGCGGCGCGTCTCGCATGCCTGAGGGTTGTCCTCTCGCTCGCGCACCACAATTCCGCCGCTTCTTTTGCGTTCGTTGCCTATGATGTCCTTCTGGTCCGCGGACCAGTCGATGTCACTCGTGTGCGCCGGGTGGAGGTCGAGGAACTTTTTTGCGTAGTGTCTGAATCGCTTGGCATGCGCCTGCCCTGCTGTTGGCTTGGGGTATTGTCTGCGAAGAAATGGATGTGCTTCACGTTCTCGTGTGAGGCGGCGTACAGGAGGGCCTCGCATGCAGCCCATGCCGACTCGAAGGGCACTACCTTCTCCCCCAAGTCCAGGTGGTATGTCGATCTGGCAAGTTTCAACAGTCGCGTCGTCTTTGGCGGCGTCTTCCGGATTTTGTTGACCCGTTTGTGCGATGGAAGGGGAGGCGGTGCCGCCGCCTCCTTCCCATCTCTCCAGTCGCTCGGGAGGCGCTGGATGACCGGGTTCCGATGTCAGAGTTGGTGGAGCCGGACTGCGTATCGATCGCGGATGAGGTTAAGCGTGTGTTCGACAGGCGAGCGCGCGTATCAGGGTGGTGGGATCGCTGGTTCCTTTGGATTCACTGGTTCGTTTAGGTTCACTGCAATGGTTGTCCCTGCGCTAGGCGTCTTGGTTTTTCTCTCTCTCTTATCGGTTTTTCTGTTTCTCTTGTCGGGTTTTCCTCTTGCACCTGGGTTGTTCTCTGGTTGCTAAACGACGTGGTCTTTAATTTTCAGCGCGATTGTGACGCTACGCCGGCCAACAGCAGCCTGGATCATGTACTCAGTGAATAGTCTGGTGTGGCACACAGGCTTCTTTAAGGAGTATCAGAGACCGATGCTGTCCAAACACCGACTTAATCTTATTTACTTTGATCATGATATCGCGTGAAAGCCTCGGCCAGACGCGTCCTCTCTTCCGATAGGGTCTCTCTTACTGCTCTCTCTCTCTCTTGTTCCTCTTCAGTTAATTGAAACCTCACGATGACGCGTTCTGCGTTAGATTCAATGCGTTCAGCAGTCAACGACTCACGCACGTGGTCATTCACGGTCGACTCCCTTCTTTCAAGCAAATTGTGATCGTTAACCTCAACATCCGAACCCATGCTGCAATGTAAACGATGTTCACCGACGTCTGTCCCTCGAAACCAACTTAATTTTATCCCACACTTCCCTCCAGAACACATTTAAATGCACACCCTGCACTCATACACCGTTATACGTTCGATACGCATTTCCAAGCGAATGCTATTTTAATCTGTTCTGTAGCATAATTACAGTAGAACATTATAAGGAAAGACCATCCATGAATCTTTTTACAGAAGCTATCCTGTGTATTTTGAATTCGGCGGGCCAAACTAGGTTTCCACAAACGTGGGTGACGAGTGCGGTCGGAAAATTTTCTGTCAAGGCTACGGAGTACTCGAAGGCCAATCCACCATTCCGTCCTGCTAAGTCCAAGTCTTTTGCCTGTTCAACTGTGAGGAAGATACAAGTAGGTTTGGATGTGACTTACGTCGTTGGTTACCAATACTACGCCGTTTAATGGCCAGTATGGATCCCAGAAAGCTGTAGGTAACGCCCTACGAACAGCAGTACAAGCATGTAGCCATTTCACCTGCAAATTGTCAATATTGACGTGCAGAAACGATATGAAAAAACCAACAGTAGCTATAGGACAGATGTGGAAAGAGACGGTGTTGGACAAAACCACATCAGCGAATTGGGGCTCTGCGATGACCTCGCCTCCAGCACCTGCAATCTGAGACTCCAAACTCTCGACCTGAGTTTCTATGAATATCTTTCTATCATTCAAAAAGAGTTTGCAATCGGCTGAGAAGAAGGAATCGGCGTTGAGAAAGTCAAATAAGTAACAACGTACTGAAGAGCCATCCCGTCGATGATTCTGACCAGAACTTGTGCAGTTGGAGCTGCATTTCCGGTGTGTATTCGTCTGTGAGATCTTCCCAGGTTTCTTTTCTGATTATGCGATGTTCTTCTCTGTATTTTGCAACTGCTTTCTCCATTTGTTTGCGGTGGCCAGTAAGATACTGGTAGATACCACCTGAATTAGTGAATGTGGACCAGGATCGCTGTCGGAGGTTAATACTAATCTGCAACCTTCACAATAATGTACCTTGGGATCCGTCGCAGCATCAGTGTCGTACCCCAAGATCATGGAATGCTCAAAGCCGCCGAGTTTTGTTTGCTGAGATGGGTCTGTAGCAAGCCACTGGACAAACGAGGCAACGCGATCCGGGTCCCATTTTTTTTTGACCATGGTTGGGGGAACGGTAAGTGTTTTGTTTGGTTCAAATGGCGTCGTCATCATTAATAAATAAACTTGAACGAACATTACAACGAGTCAAAAAAAGGTGGGGAGGTCAAGCAATCCCCAACCAGGCCCTCTGGCGATCCTGCCCCTGTCAACTTTACATTCTTGGTGCTGCAGTTGTCCGTGCGACCTAAAACAAACCAGAACGTCGGCGTCAAAACTGAATGCCCACATATAGTATGGACAGTCATAGTAGCAGAGACACAAAGAGCCCAGCTCCTCGTTGAGCTCATGCTCTTTCGTTCTGCAGCGTGCTCTTCTGGACGCAACTGATAACCGACTTGTGAGTGTCTGGTCTTGAAAAAGATTCTTCTTTTCGGCGGTTGGCATTTCCATGTGGCGGTTTTGTTTTTCGCATCGAGGGTTTTGGCACTGAGCATGAGCGTCAGTCCTTGTTGGTAGCGTTTCTGCCTCCAATTCTAGCAGAATGGGTTCTGGGTCGAGAGTTCCAGCCATCCATTGTCGGTTGGCTCCCGATTTGCGATATGTTTTGGAATGAATGATAGTACACATGGCGACATTAACCATGAAGCCACGGAGGACGTTGACAACAGAGTTAACTTCATCGTTGACGCCGTATAGGTCCTCCAGGGCCTCGTCGATGCAGTCTTTGAGAGCAAAGGCGATCGGATGCCAAGATAGTATTGCCACAACGACTGCGAAAAAAGTGAAGATTTTCTGGAGTTGAGCAGGCTGGATGACTTTTGTCGCCAGGCGATAAGCTATTGTCAAACGCGAATACGCGTAAAATAGGGCCTGTTGGCCATAGCCTCTTGGTTGCTCTACGTTTGCTGGCTCTTCATCAGGATGGAGAATATAAGCAAGGATATTGCCGGCACGACGCGCCAGCTCAGCGGAGTGAGTGGTACACTCTGCGATCATCCGATCCAGAGCCTTCTCCATGACGACCAAATCGTCGAAAACACGTTCAGCAGCACGTCTTCTCAGTTCAATGGAAGCTGTTGTTGTCGGCGCGAACTCGAATTCTTCTTCGATCTCGTTGATCTGGGCATTTCCATGATCGTTGCACTCAACGTCTTGTGCGTCTATTTCATCGCCCTCGTCACCTTCACTGTTTGGTGATCTGGCAATGTAGGATCCTATCCCGTTTCTTCTGCTCCAAACTTGGCGATTTTTGTTATTGAGAGCGGCGATCACTGCAGCATCGATTGCTTGTGAACAAGACGTAGCGATATGCTGTAGGCGTGGGAGGGTCATGGATCTGAATTTCTCTACGAAGTCGATATTGGTGGGATTCCCAGAGCCTCCAGGTGCAGTGGTTAAAGAAACGTCGACGGGAGTACCAAAAGTATTGGACCTCATGTGAATGAGGATTCTCTCCGCATTCGCAATTTCCTGGATAAAACAGCGATGCTGAAGGACTCTATCGATAGCCAGTCTCTCTGTTGGAGTGACCTTGGACAGAGTCATATCCTGACCTGACCAACGAACTTCGTAACGCATCGTAGAGCCGTCCTCTTCCAGTTTGTTTCGAACAACGTCTTGCAGATAATGCCCAATGCCGTATTTTTTTCCGTTGCTGCTGTCCATCCACTGTGATGGAGTTATGGATAGCGCCGTGCATGCTGCTTCGCAACGTTCTAAGTTGAATCGAAACAACAGCTGTATGGAATTGGAATTGGATTCCTGGAAAGCAAAGGCCCGGAATTCATCGGACATATACAGTTCGTGCGCAACGTCCTCTAGCCTGTGAATGTTGAGTAACTCAAAACTACGTCTTCAAATGAAAAGTATTTACAGATTTAGGGCTAGGACTGCGGCAGGTCTCTGCAGTCGAAGCAGCAAATGTGCGATCCTGGCCGTACTCGCGATCCTTTCAGACACAGAGTCTCTCCTGTATGCTGCAACGCCTCTGTTGACGAAAGCCTGCCTTCTCCAATCTTGTCCGCCTTTGGATCGCACAGTACGGTCGGTTTCTGCCTGCTGCTTGATCTTTAAACGACGAGCAACCTCTTCGGGTTTTGATTCGACGGAGTCTTCATCTAAAGATGCGTTTCTTGCTGCGATCAGGTCCGCCCAATTCGTTGTATTCTGCCCCGCTAGCTTCGGAAAGAGCTTCCTAGCCTTATGCAGATCGAGCACCGCCGTAAATTGAGCAGATCTTTGCGCTTATTCAACGGATGAGACGTGGACGTTATCCAAGAAGACCAAACACACCTTTCTCAGACTCACTTAACAAAACGCCCCGGCCTCCTTGCGCCTGGTAAGGCTGGATAATGCATAGTTCTCTCATAAACTGAGGGACGAGACGATCAAAGACGCGCAAGTCCGTCCGAATGGGTGGAGCGCCGGTATCTATCAGTTGCAAAAGAGTGGATTGGAGTCGAAGCATGTCGCTACGCGAAACAGGGGGACGTTCGGGTTCTTCTGTGCCGATGAAAGCCTCTATTGGAGGTAATATACGTTCCGGCTAGAGAGATATTGAGCACAGAGAAGAGAGAAAACACAGAAAACGAACGCCATTGCAAGTGAAACCATCCTAAGGTGAAGGTCTGAGCTCGTTTTGTTTTTAAAAAAAGCTGTTAAATGTACCAGAGCTTCGTCGTAATCTTTCATCGCCAAATTGACGAGGCTTGCGGCCAGGACGTTGTCGTCCATGCTTGTTACAAGATGAGAAATGGCAACTTCCGTAGGATTCCCACCATCCCATCTTTGACGTCTTCCTTCATGCACAATCTGGCTTCGTTAACCTTTGTCCTTCTCTGTGAACGTCTGCCCCCAGGCCTTTTCGCCAGAATTATAAACGCGAATGGCGCCGTTTTGAAGGTCAAAATTCAAGAAATAAATTGCCCCGTGGATGCAGCTAGCCTGGCTATTTTCACTGCCGCCCAGGCCCTCAAAAAGTACGCCACGGACGACGAAATCTCTGCAGCCGCGACGCATGCTGCTAATCCTGAGTTCGGGTCACTATTTGAATAATCGTTGATAAACTAACATATGATTCAGTTCCAAGTACTGCGTCAGGTATTATGAAGCCAATTTTACTGACTTTGTTTCCTCCAGAAGAAAGAGAGAATCTTCAGAGCAGGAAGACTCAATGGAAGTCAAGGCACGCAGGTCAGACCTTCGAGTTTACCTTCCACTTTCACATTGAAACCATCGTTACAGCGTTAAACACGCCAGGTTTGGATCCTCCACATTCACGCCTCTGAAACCATTGAGCATTCACACAGATTTGACGATGACGATAAGGAAAATCAGCCGACTAATAGTCGCCATAAGCGCGTGCAGAACTTAACCCGCAGAAGGTGACGTTGGATTTGTGAAATGTTGATATACAAGCTCTGGTAAATTGTGGCCTAAACTTTTTTGAATTGATTGTTAACGGCGGATACCTACAGCATTCATCGTGAGGAAGAAATGTCGATTAATAAATCAGGGGAAATACCTGTGATAGGTAAGTTTGCTGCTCTCGACGTCTTTATCCTCCTTCAAGAAGCTGCTTCACTAGAATGGTTTCGACGTTATGACGATTAATAAATCAGGGGAAATACCTGTGATAGGTAAGTTTGCTGCTCTCGACGTCTTTATCCTCCTTCAAGAAGCTGCTTCACTAGAATGGTTTCGACGTAGCAAAGGAATCGGATTAACGCATAAATATATTTATACCCCAACCGCCTCTGTCCTTAATCCAACTTACAGCTCCACGATCGGATTGTAACACTAGAGAGCATCGTATACCTACATAGTGTAGATTAAAGTGTGTCATGGATGCAGACCGAAAAAAAATGAAATCTCCGTTTCGAGATATACGACCGCCCTGCGCACGGCTCACCTGCAGCCGCCAATTTCGCAATGACGCACCCCTGGTTTATCCATATCCTCCAAGTTCCTTCTGTTACGCCAGTTCCTGATACACCCTGACCCTCCGAACGCCAAATATCTGTTATTGTTCTTCGTTTCAGGTTCGCATTGGCCAGCCTAAGACTGTTAGTACGAAAAGGGCATAAAGGCTTCTGGTCTTACTTGATGACAGCAAGGGCTAATTGCATTCGACTGAGCATCCAAACAAAGTCCTCGTGGATGAGGCTGGTATCGCTGAGGTAGCACCTTCGTGCTAGTCGAATGATGGGTTGGCCTGTCTTTGTCTTGGAGAAACTGGACCCTATTAAATAATCGCCCATGTTCGCAACCCATTCTCCAGTGACACGGTGGCTGTAGTCTGCTTGCTGATGGTCCATGATCCCTTGGAAGAACCCCAACGCCGACGATGCATTCTTGCCCGCGGATTCTTGCGCCTCAACCACTATGAACTTTCTCCCTCCTCGTTGGCAATCAGGCGTCCAATTCATCGATTTTGTGCTCAAAGTCCCTTTAGCTTTCTTCTTGGGACGATCTCCGCCACAGGAGCATCGAGCAGCCCCATCGGTAGACGGCCCTGTGAGGCAGGTTAGCAAAGGTAGAAGTATCTGCTACATCTTGGACCTTACCGTTCACTATCTGCCTCTGCAATTCCTCACCGATGATGTTGATTTCGGGCGGAATTTCGCCACCGATGGCACTTCTGGCACTTGTTATGAAACGCTGCAGTGCCTCTGCCTGGTTTTTGCTCAAGAAGACGCGGTGAGTACTCATTATTTGCAAGTCGATTGCCAGGAATTGCCTCTTTCCTAATTGGTGAGGATCAAGAAAGGAACCAAACAAACCCACAGGGGTCGGAGCGTTCGCGCCGCATTTAAACTCCGCACACGGAGCCTGAATTGTGGCTCCAATCTCCGAAATCATCAAATGCTGATGGTCTCCGCGTTTCGTACGGAACGACGATGTCATTGTCTTCTGCAGAGTCAGAACGGTCCTCTTGGGATTGCGACTGTCAGACTTTCGAGGAAGATGATCCTACGGGTAAATGAATTTGTTGAATCTCAAAGTCGGCACTGACGTTCTCCTAGAATTTATGATACGGCGCGCGGACCTTGACCGACTTGACGGCCTAGCATTTCACCCGACACGTTGTATATTGTGGCCTAAAGATCCAGTTGCAGTCGAAGAGGAGATGTTGGAGAGTCATATTCAAGCGGAATTGGGCATGGCATTTGCGAAGAGTATTGTGTGGCGCGTAGCAGTTCTGGTATGTCCTTAGCTCCTTCTTTCTCGTGATGGAGCTGAACGTTCGTAGGCTGGATTAGAACTGACCGCGGCGTCCACTATCCGTCGCCTGTGTACATATAACACCGCTCTGCCTGGGATTGAGTCGGCGACCGCCGTAAAGGAACACCGCGGTTCTATCTTTGTCTTTGTCGGCAGAGGGATCGACCCCACAGAACTCCTAAAGCGTGTTGCATATGTCAAATTGTTCCCCCTCCCGTGCATCGTCGACCTCGCCATGCAAGAAACTGCCTCTCTGGATCTGCTCTGGCATTGGGTTCGAATCATTCAGCCAGGCCTCTATTGCGGAGACTTGGCTAAAGTTATAGAGATCAGCGATTACGACGACTCCATGACGATCCTCGTAGTCCCTCGCCTGCCCATAGGTCAACCGGGCCGCCCTAAACAAAACCTGTATCTGCCGACCGAAGAGTTTGGCGAGTATAGCGGTTACACTTTTCGAAACGGCCTCCTGGTCTTGACGGCGATATCCTGGTATGACGTTTCCGAAGAATACGTCTATCCCCTGGCAGAGGAAGAGGAGTTATTTACAGGTATAAGCTCTTTCTGGGCGCCAAGTTCCAGGATATCAGAGTTTGAAGTGGAACCCGGTGATCAAGTTGTCATCCTGTCGGGTCAATGGAGCGGTCGCGTTGCTGAAATCATATCCAATCGCCAGGGATCTTATTTGCAGTTGGACCTGTGCTATCAAGACGATTGCAATCGAGTAAAGCCCTTTGCAATCCAGATGTCGGAAGTCAGGGTGCTCTTTGCAGTTCACGACTTGGTCGAGGTGACTGTTGGAAAATATGCAGGGAATACTGGCTACATTCAAGCTCTTGACTGGGAGAAGTCAATCGTGAACGTCGGCCAAAGAAGAACTGCCCTGCTAGATCTTCAGGACGTTTACCGTGAACCACGGTGGCAAAAACTGGATAGAAAATCTCAATGGAGAGTGGTGGGTAAGCCATTGAATTCTGAGAAACACTGAACTAATCAGCCTGCAGTTCCAAGTAGATATCAAGCACATACGTATAATTAATCGTGATCGCGAGATTCCTGAAACGAAGCCATTTGACCAGATGGAAGTCGTCATAACGGGGGGCAAACATGACTGGAGGGGTTATTACGCCGTAGTTGTTCGTTCATCCCCGGGGAACTGTGAGATTGAGGTCGCTGTTGAAGGGCTTGCAGTCGGGCGGCCAATCATCAAGCTGGATGTTACAGATGTCCTGGAGCGAACGTGAGTATTATCAGAGTTGGTCGACAAACCCTAACATTTTCAAAGTACGCATTTGCCTTTGGCTACTGCCCAACGTGTAGGGCCAGCAATACGCCTGGCCAATCTTCGCTCCAAAACGCCACTGCCCGTGCGCTGCTCAACTCCCGAACTGAACATGGAAGAGTGTGCGCACGCTCAAGAGCCTCAAGCTCCTGCGCTGCCTGAGCCTGAGCCCCACTGGCTTTCGGACAAACGTCTATTGCGCGCCAGACTCGACGTGAAAATCGAGAACTCGTCCAATTATCGCAACGGCATCCTGGAGGGGCGGACAGGGTTCATTCGAGCGCAGGATCGACTTGCCGTACCGCACGTTGCAAAGAAGCCCACAGTCCAGGTCTTGATAGGTCTCCAGCACAAGATGTTCAAGATCCCTACGCAATATGTTTCTCCCCAGACGACGACGGAACGAGAGGGTGAGACTACAAAAGAAGCTGCCACTTCTATTCTGTCACAAATTGGCGCCACCGTCGTAATAATCGGGGAGGACACAGAGGGATGCGGAGATTACGTTGGGTATGTTGGAGAGGTTGTTTCCGAGTATGGCGCCGTTCGATTGGTACGGGAAATGGATAGGCAGGACTTATTGCAGGTTTTGCCAGAGGGAGAAATCGTACGAGGATTTGGAGAAGAGTCTGTATGTAGAACCAGCAATCGCATCGGCTATTGAACTCGTTGAGTCTGTTGTATATACACTGTGACACTTCGTCATGGTAAATGGACGGCGGTACCACGAACCCTCCCCCACCCCTCGCGTCCCGCAACTTCAACGGCGCTATGGCCGAGTGGTTTAAGGCGACAGATTTGAACTATTCACTATCTGTTGGGATCTCCCGCACAGGTTCGAACCCTGTTGGCGTCGTCTGCTATTTTTGGTCTCTTGATCCCCGCTTTTGCTCTTGATCGCATCTCACAGTACCTTGAACAAAGTGTGCATAGTGTACCCATACGCCGTTAGCCATGTGAGATTTTGGACAGCGCGAGGTCGCCGTTCCAACTGGAATTGAAGAGAAATAGCAGAGGTCACATCATGTCACATTGCTCACACGGTTCAATTCCTAGAGCGATGGGAACCATCGCTCAAAATTATCGAGCTTGAGCGAGAAGTTTGGCAATGGACACAATTGAGCTCATTTATGAATTTCAACCTGTAATTCTACCCAAGCACTGTGGCCGGAAAGGTGGGGTGGAATTCAGGGGCAGATTTTGAATTGAAAGAGCCAATTTATTGCCTTCCAAGCGTGTACTTGACCATTTTGGCCAGTACTCGGTACTGGCAGAAATGGACGCCTGGTGAATGCCAGAAAACGGAAAAACTTCGCCACGCCCGAGGGAAACACTTGGCCTTGTCGTCCGGTCTGGCTATTAATGTACCAAGTATAAAACTGCAGTTGGCGCTGTGGTCCGATAGTGGTTAAGGCGACAGATTTGAATTTGTGTCATTATCTGTTGGGATCTCCCGCACAGGTTCGAACCCTGTTGGTGTCGAGCTTACTTTTGTATTTTTCTTTATTTTTTTTAGATTTTTTTTTGTTTCGAAAAATCTCATTCAATCTTCTTCAAGTCCCAAAACTGACTACCAGCAGCAAGCGAGAGCTATAAGAAAGCCTGCGGATTAGGGTTACGGTATGCTTCCTGAAATCCCCATGCTGGGAAAATCAAAATTCTAAAAATAAGTCACAGAGGAAAATGGCCAATACAGCAGTAAAGTACCTGTAAAGGAGACCATATTACTATTTTAAATCGATCGGAATTTGAGCTCATTACAGAGCCCGCAAGTTGGTCATTTTTGGCGTTTTAGAGCCATTTTTGGCCATTTTGAGTCAAAATGACGAATTTGCAGTAAACATTGTGAGCTCAAATCCCAAGCAATCTAGGTCAAATAAAATGGTAATGAGGTCTCCTTTACGAGTGCTTTCACACTGTATGCACCATCTTTCAGTACGATCTAATTTTAGAATCTTGATTTTCCTGAACACCCTTACTTTTCTCATTACGGAGGAACGGAGCTGGTGCTATATGGATTAAATTGCATGAAACATCATAGAATTGAGATTAGTGTATGGTAGCATTTTATTTAAAGTAATTCGGTGAAGAAACGATCCCAAACGACAAAGCTCATTTCTTTTTGCCGCCACTGTATATATACACATGCAGCTTCCAGCAAGGAAGCTGACACGGACCTGGCGTGGAAGTGTGCAAGAAGGCACCTCACACTAGGGGCAAAGACCCAGGCACATGAAATCATGTGCGATAAACGCACGTCTGTCGCAGATGGACCGGAGATATCAAAGGGTAATGTGACAATTTAACAATGACTCTTTACTGCACAAAGGCAAGACAAAGGCTAGACAAAGGGCAGGACCAGCTCAGGGCAGGATTCCCTGCACCTGGGAAACCTCCCCTGCCCTTTGTCTGGCCTTTGTCCAGCCTTTGTCTAAGACAGAGCAATTGTTAAACCGTGACCTATCCTTTGTATACTGTACTATTTCGACCAAATGTTCACTGATTTTGGTTTTTTCGTCTCCGAGACGACCGAAAAATTTCCTTTTGAATTAAGGTGATTTTTGCACACATCATATAAAGTTCAGTGTCACCCGTCACTGAACATTTGGTCGAAATACTACAGTAGTCTTTTGATATCTCCAGTCCATCTGCGTCGAATGTGCATTTATCGCACATGGCTTCATCTGCCCGGGTCTTTGCCCCTAGTGTCAACGATCCTATGACCCACCAGCAACCTGCAGGAAGCCTCGTGCCTGGCTCTTGGTACAGGGCGCTAATTCTGGGGCCCTCCCAGTCCAGGCCATAGTCGGCGGGCCTCGTGGCAACTTTGGACTACTGTGCCGCAACCTTCCTGCACACCTTCCCTGCTGGAAGCTGCATTTCACCTTCGATAGTGTTTGGCCCCAGTAACACAGATTAGGGTCATTGTACACTTATACTGTATGCATCTTTATTAGCGGTCAGAGTAACTTTTCAATCGCCGTTTATGGATCCGTTTAAGCAAACATCGAGAAACAACAATTTGCATAAACGGCTCTGGAGCCGTTTATGCAGTCGTTTATGAATTGTTTAATGCGCCAAAAAAAAAATCAGGTCGTTTATTCCCACGTTTCTGTCAAGTTTTTGATGCTAAAAATTTGCATAAACGACTTGATAAACGACCCCATAAACGACGCTATAAACGCCTCATAAACGGCCGAAAAAGTTACTCTGACCGGGACTTTTGTAACAAGCGAAGAAAAAGGAAATTTTGGTGCGGGATGGTGGGCTAATGAAGGCCAGGGCACGAGAACAATGAGTGAAGATGAGGAGAAATAAGGAGCGTAAAGTCGGTGTTTGTCGACATCTCTCTATGTCTTCTCATTGGACGATCAATGCTTTACGTTACCTTCGCCTTACTCAAGTCACAGAAAAGTCACAGAAAAGAAAGTCCGGTCCGAAACATCCGCGGTCTATGAATAAAAAAATACCGCTACTGTGACTGAAGCACGTCGGAACTACGGCTGGGAAGGAACCTGGTTCAACCCTTTTGGCGTCGACTGGTCTTTTTCTTTCAGTTTTTTTCACTGATTACGCTCTTCCACTGAGGCCAGGAGGCAGTGCAGACCACCCACCCGTACGCACGCCTCCTTTTGGTTCGCCCATTGGACGTCTTTGCGTAATTGCCTATATAGTATATTCTCTACTACGAATGGTCCCGGAATGGAAACAGCAACATCGCATTCGCGAATAATGTCGTTCCCCGTCATCTATGGGCCTCCACTGCGGTCAGAAATACACTGGAAAAGTGCATAGTTGGACACTAGAACATTCTCGGTGCGAGACTTATTGGCAAAGGTAGGATGAGACTCGGATTTAATTCGACACTTGTACTTGAGTCTACTTGAGTGGTGTGAATAGTAGCGAGCTGGTTTAAGACTCGGTGAAACGCTAAACGGAAACAAAAGCTGTATGCCGTACTACGCGAGAGTACGCGCACCATGAAATGTAATATCGTGGCAAGGAATATAGGTTGTAATTGTGTCAATCAGTGGCGGTGAAAAGGATCTTCACCTTCACGCTGCCTTCATGTGGAAATTTTCATTTTCATTTTCCCCTGAACAACGCGTACGGATCTCACGTCGTTGCAAATGACGCGCCTCAGCCTTCCCTTAAACACGATCAATGGAGACAGCCTGAGACACGTGGGGCCATGGACGGGATATCGGGATGGACATGCCGAATAAATAGTCCAACTCGCCTATCCGGCCCATTCGCTCCTGGTCTCAACCATGAAGACCGCTTCCCTTCTTTCGTTCATCTATCTCGCCACTCTTTCGGCTGCAACAGTTCAGCACCCGCGTGTCGCTCGTCGCCTCCAGGCACGCGCCGATGCCGCCTCGTCCGCCTCGTCCGCGTCCGCGTCCGCGTCTAGCGTTGCTGCTGCTTCTACTTCCGCTTCCGTAAACATTACTATCTCACCAACGTCTACCCAGACGTCCACTTCTGTCGCTTCTTCCATTTCTGCAAATGCTAGCAGTACCACTGTCGTTTCAAGCTCCAGCGCCCAGCCCTCAGCCACTTCTACTCCCATAAACGCTTCCACCGCCCAGGACATCGCCACCCTGTACGAGCGCCGTCTCAGCAACATTGTCGGTGAGCTCACCAACGTGAGTTCCATCGACTCCTGGTACGCACACTCGTTTCGCGGTCCTCGCCGATTTACTCAATAAAACCCAGGATTGACACCCTCAACTCGACCGGCCAATGGCCCGATGTCGACTACACAACGGGCTGCCCCGCCCAACGCGCCAACTGGCCGGCCGAAGAGGTAGGCACATACTTTACTCTGCACGTGGTGCCCACTCATATCTCGGTACGATAGCACTGGGCCCGAATTGGTGCGCCTATTTGCTTTACATTTACTCGTCCTGAACCCAGTGATCGCACTAGCTATACTGGCGGGTGCTTGGCACGGAGGTTTACCTGGCGCTGATGCGAGCCTCGTCAAAAGCACAAGTCTTCGTGCCAACCTCGCCCTCGCCATGGACTGGTGGTTCGCGAACGACTTCCAAAGCGTCGACCCTGACTGCCTGGACTTTGGCGGAGATACCCAGTGCCCTTGTGGTACTCCTGGCATGTGGAATACTGTAATTATATCTTTCAGCCGCTCAATTCCCTCGATTGAAGGATCGCATCTTATAGAACTGGTTCTCCAACATCATAGGAACCCCGGAGCTAGTTTCACAAGCATGTCTCCTGCTCAACGGCACACTTTCGGAACCCGAAATAGGCAATTGCACCGTCATGACGGCCCGGGCGTACAACGCTTTCATCATTCCCGCCAACGGAGTCGGTGTGCTCACCGGTGCCAATGCACTCGATGTCGCCAAGGTACGTTTTCGCTTCCCTTCTGCGCATGCGTATTCACAAAAAAAACACAGATTGGAATCGATCTCGCTCTGCTCACTATGAATGTCACTCTTTTGACAGATGCGTATTCCAGAGTTCACGCACAAATGTCCATCAGCACTCCCGCCCGTGCCGATGGGATTCGTCCCGACGGAAGCTTCGGTCAGCACACCGGCATTCTTTACAACGGCAACTACGGTTCGTTCGTCTAATTCCCATCGAACACATGATTGATTGAACTTTGTTACAGGAAAGGACTTGTACGCTCATGTGCCAGCTTGCGTTCCCTAATACTGACTTCGAGACAGCACCAACGACGTGGTCGATCTCGAAGTCGAGGCCGGAGGAACCCAGTTCCAAGGCAGCCCCGCCGCTCAAAATGCGATGGCTACGTTGTTCGATGGAGACAAATGGATGATTTACAACAATGCGCTCACCAGCGTGCTCCACTGGGACTTTGTGAGGGTTTCATGTTTGAACCTTTGTTGAATACTCATCGTGGATCTAGTCCGTTTTAGGCCGGTTCATCGCATTCCCGTCGACCGACATCACCCAGTGCGTTAGTTCAAGTTTTTACAAGGGCTTGGCTGAGCTTGATCATTCAGAGCAACGGCCAGCATCCTTCTTAATCTAACGAAAATCGGCGACCTCGGCAATGAGTGGCAGAGTTCCAGCTTGATCGACTTTTCCACCAGCCTGTCGCAGAACGTTACAAATGCTAACGCAGGCAACTTGCTCGGCAACAAGATGTTTTTCGACAACGACTACATGGTGGGTTGTTCCTTCTGACCTTTTTGAGTGCGATCGTTAAAGGGCGCGACAAAGGTGCAACGCGGTCGAAATTACGTCACGACGCTCAAGATGTACTCGGTGAGGGCCACGAACTCTGAGTGGTTCGTTTTCATTTTATTTCCGAAATACATGTGGACCAACTGGCATTTCAGCACCAATTTGGCGAATCCGTTCGGGTTCCATCTTTCCGACGGTTCGCTGCGAACTTACGTCCAGGGGAATGAATACGAGGTTTGATTTTCCCTTTGCTGAATTGGACAGGAAATCTAACTCGCGTTTCGCCAGGACATTGCTGCGTCTCAGGTACTTGCGGACGAGCTTTCGTATCCGGAACTCACTAACCTTTCGCTCAGGACTGGAATCGTATCCCGGGAATCACCACGGATTATGGCGCTACCCCGCTCAATTGCGCTGCCACCGGAGCCCTCGGCATCGAAAACTTTGTCGGTGGCGTGTCGGACGGGTCCGTTGGCGTCGCTGCCATGAGGTACGCAGGTCCACTCCGTCTTCTCTATCGCGCCAACGCTGCCCAGGTACACGAACCCCAAAACGAAAAGCCTCCACTGGAACAAGGCATGGTTCTTCTTGGATAACGACGTTCAATTTGTCATGGTTTCCAACATTACCTCCTTGTCCAACGCCTCTGTCATCTCGGTCCTCGACCAAAAGCTCCACGACGGTGCTGTTATCCTTGACGGTGCAACCAAAACCGACTCTGTGACGGGGTCTTTCTCACAGCAGGGTGTGAGCGGCCAGTCGCTCTGGCATAGCGGAGTCGGGTACCTTTTCCCCAAGTCCACCTTCGGAAACGACTTTACGCTTTCTGTCGAAGTCGGCGAGAAGACAGGAGACTGGAGCGTCATTGGAACATCGGCCCATCCGCCGACCACCGTCGATCTCTTCTCGGCCTGGGTTATCCACAACTCGCTGAACACTTCGTTGGCGTATACCATTTTCCCGGGTGCCGACTACAAGACCTTCGTCGACAAAAGCTCGAGATCGAAGCTCACTGTAGTCCAGAACGACGCGAACGCCTCTGCGCTGTTGGATGACGCCAACGCGAAGGCGATGGCGGTGGTTTGGGCTGCTGGCGGAGCAACTATCAACTTCGCTCCCGGTAGCCCCGCCGCGTTCACGATCGCGACAAACGGCACCGCTGCCTTCTCGTTCGACCTCAAGTCGGGCAATCTCACCGTCTCGGATCCCACACAGACCCTGGCGGCGCTCTCCGTCACGATGAATGTGGGAAGTGCGAAAGTTTCCAAGACTCTCAACTTTGTGCTGCCTACTGCCGGTGGCTTGGGAGGGAGCAGCGTCTCGCAAAATGTATTTTTTTCGTAATTCTTGGACGAGTACAATCTGTTCTAGTTCTACTGTACCTTTATTTATGCAATTCGTTTGTACGGCGAATCACCCCATGACCTGTTCGTCGCCACTGAGCTCTTCTTCCGAATTGAAATCGCTGTCTGCTGAGTCGTCGTCCGATTCCTCTTGCAGTTCGTCGATCTCCTCTTCGCCATCCCCTTCACCCTCCTCTCCGCCATCCGATTCGCACAGAAGCTCCACCTCCTCTCCGGGGTAGTACTCCCAACAAGTGTCTTCAACACTTGCGTCCCACGCCCAGCCATGGTCGGAGAGGTATTGGTTGTCTGCTACTTCCTCTTCCAAGGTCATGTCCTCATCTGAATCCTCGTCCGATGTATCGTAGCTGTGCTGTTGAACAGCGAGGACGGGGGCGACGTATCCCGGAGTCAGCGCGTAATCCGCTGCTTCCTCCCGCGTGTTCTCTTCTTTCGCCTCCATCGGAGGACTCGAGTCGTCTGCAGAGGATTGGTCTTGAGGGCTACGAGTAACCCAGATACCGGGGCTTTCCTCGACTGTCTCCCATCGGCCGCAATTTTGCAGAGGCATCAGAAGTGCATCCTCCAACAGCGCCTCGATAAATCCAGAGCCATCTGGGTCGTCGTCGTCAAGCTGAATCCGTCTCCCCAGCATTATTTTCCAGAAATCCCCTTGCTGCATGAGCGGCCCAGAGAATTCGTCATAAATGTCGCTGTCGGCCCATGCGATAATTCCGGTGTCTGAGTCGAATTGAAGTTGAAAGGTTTCGCACATCAAGCGAGTTGCCCCTCGTCGTCTCAGTTGTTCATATTCGTCGGAATCGTGCGCGGACATGTACGAGGGCAAAACATATTGCTCAAGGTCCCGGAGCGGTGTGTCACCGCGAGGCACAGAGCCACGATCGAGACTGAAGCCTTCGTTGGTAGTGGAGTCCCCATCATCCAGAGGGTCCTGTAGAGACTGAGGATGGGAAAATAACGCGCTTGTTTTTTTATCCTCACAATATCGAACTCGAACCCGCAGGTGGGACAAAGCCTGTCGTCGATTTCCCACATACATTCCGAGCAGCGATAGACGCCATCCTGCTCATCCAAGACAGCCTCAGGCGATACCACTATGATCACAGTCTTCGTTCAGATACCCATCCATGCCACTCGACGTGGCGACGCACCTTCGGAAGATAAAAATGCTTCAAAGTCCAGAATGCCACGCGAGTTGAGGGCATCTTGTATTATCTGGGGCTTGTCCGCCAGAAGATCGCGTATGACGCGCTCGAGTTTGCGAAGTTTGACGCCCTGAAGTAGGTTCCAACTTTCGTCAATAGTTGAACGAGTGAGAATGCAGTAATATCGTCAAACCTGCTTTCTGAAGTCTTCTACTGAAGGCGGTCCAGTCCCTTCCATCTTTCCGAAGGACTCACAGTACTAGTGAATGAGAGAAGAGAGTGTCGTGACGTGACTGAAAGCACGTGATCGCGATTACGGGAAGTAACTACACAGGAAGCCGAAGCGCGCAGAGATGTTAAGCATATTCTACGTGTAGAGAGTGCCGAAACGAACAGCTGGATTTTTTATCGCGACTATGACCGCGGGAAGGAAGGAAGGAAGTCGTATAACTGCAGAGGTCCCAATCAGGAACAAGCAGGCTCTGTACCGACGTACATCGCGTGCTAGTGTACGCTACAGATATCTGTCCAACTCCGGGGAAAGGGGCGGAGGGAGGAGTTCGACGACCACGCCACCTTCCTCCTCCGAATCCGGCTCTCCGTCCTCCTGGTCGTCTTCATCCTGGTCGTCTTCATCTTCGTGCTCCTCATCTTCAGAGTCTCTGTCATCCTCCTGCTCATCTCCGTTCTCCTGCCCATCCCCTTCGCTGTCCTCTTCCGTAGAGTTTCTATCCGAATCCTCGCGGGTATCGACGTCCATTGCAGTTGGGAGATCGGAGAAACTAAGCGAGCGGCGAAGAAAGATGTCGTCGTCTTCCTGTTTTATCTCCTGGTAATCGTGCGCTTCGACTGGTTCTACGCAAGTCTTCAAGTGAGCATTTGTGTCGCAGGCTGGGGCCGAGGGAGCGGGAGGGATTTTCGGTGTGTTATCCATGCCTGTACCGCTGCGGGTCACCCATATCCCAGGCTCTTCTTCGACTGTCTCCCAGCCGCAATGCGGCAATGGGAATACAACTCCATCTTCGAGCAACGCGACCATAAATTGGGAACCGTCCAAGTCGTCTTCATCAAGCTCTATCCTTCTCCCTAACATCAGTTTCCATGAATCACCCGTCTGCATCGCCGGCCCCGCAAAATCCTCATAGAGATCTTCGTCTGCCCAAGCTATGATTCCGTTCGTTGGATGGAACTGTAACTGGTAGGTTTCGCACATGGCGCGACTTGCCCCGCGCCGTCTCAGTTCCGCGTATTCTTCCATCCTATTGCAATAGATCGCAGGAGGAAAGCACCGCACATCTTCGCCCAGCGGGGTGTCTCCGCGAGGTGTAAGAACACGGTCGTCCTCCTCCGCGACGTTGCGTGAACAGTCTGCATCGTCCAAAGTATCCTTGAAGGAGTCTTGAGTTTCGAAAGCGGATCCGCTATTTCGCTGTCCTCACCATGTCGAACTCCAGGTCACATCCGCTGGGACACTCGCCGGAAACAACCTCCCATGAGCATTCTGGGCAGCGGTACACGCAGTCGTAAGAGTCCCATTCGGCGTATAAAATCGGGGTATCTATGAGACTCGATCAAGGCTCGTTGTTCGAATATTGCTGTTATCCCGTACCATCTTCATTTACGAAGCTTTCAAAATCTTTGATATCGTGCGATTCGAGGACGCGCTTGACGTTCTGAGGCTCCTGGGCAAAAAGGTCGCGTACAACGCGTGCAAGTCGCGCGAATTTTCCGTTCGACTCCTAAGGCAACGGTATAAACGTCGTTCCCAACTACAACAGTCTTGACCGACCTGTAGCTGCTCTTCCTCCAATTGCTGGGTGTCGAGGTTGTTCGGTTCCATTTCAGAGATTGGTGCGTGAGAAAGTCACACTGGTGACTTGACGCGTCCAACTTACGTCGAATTCAAAGAAAAAAAAAGGAAACAGGGCTTGCTGCTGGCAAAGATAGAACCTCGGCTCACGAACGAACGATGCACCAGAAAACCTCTGTTCTCATAGCTGAAAAGGACAAGCATACAACGTAGATTATCAGAATACGGGTTGCTGCTGCTCGTACGCCTCGGGCTGCTGGTACTCCTGGGGAGGAGCGGCGGCGTACGCCTCCTCAGCTGGCGGAGGGGCAACGGCAATAGGCTCCCGCTGCTCCGACGTGGGCTCGGAGACGGTTTTGTCGACCGGGGGCTCGAGAATGGTAACGGAGTCCGGTAGCGGCTTGCGGGGACCCATCTGGCCCTCGGGGTCAGTGCCCTTCATGCTAAACGACGCGCAGGTGAGTCACCGGGTTCGAAGTAGGGACAGATTGCCTCACATTTTGACCTTGATTCCTAGCACACCCTGGCGCAGCAGGACGTGGCGGACAGCAAAGTCAACAAACTCGACGGCGGGTTGACCAGAGTGAATCATGAAGCCGTCGGTGAATTTCATGGACTTTGCACGGGCAGCGCGGAGTTTGCCGGACACGACGACTTCGCAACCCTTGGCGCCGGACTCCATGACGAAACGGAGGACACCATAGCACGCACTGCGAATTGCGAATAAGGGATCTGAAAACGATAGACGGAAGAAGCAACTAACCGACGGACAGCGAGACCGCCGAGCAGCTTGTATCTCAAGCTCTCGCACTGGGCGATCGCAGAAAGACCGCGGTACTGAACCTTCTCGGCGTAGAGCTCAAGGGAGTTCTCGGGGAACTTGAAACGTTTTTGAACGAGAGCGGTGAGCTCGCGGATGCGGCGGCCCTTCTCGCCCAGGACGTCTTGAGTGTGGGTTGCACGGATGATGATCTAGCGCGGTCGCTGAGGATGCACACCAGAAAGAAATGGAGAGTAGGGTACCTCAGTGCGAGCGTGGGTGACACGGACGTCGCAGCCAGAGTAACCTTCCTCGGCGAGTTCACGAGTGAAAAACTCGTTGAGTTCGGCGCGGAAAACACCGTCGGCGACAAACTTGCGCTTCTTGCTGATTTGGGTGGCCATTTTGTGGTTGTTGTCTGGCGAAGTTGAGAGGGAGAGCGGAAACAAGTTGACTGGAAATTACCTTGAGGAGCGGAACCGTGAATGAGTGCCGAGATCGTGACTTCAAATCTGTACAGTTGGGCGTGGGATGATGCAGCGGCTGATGGTCTGATCCCAACTCGGTATGAGGGAGTTCGAATCCTGATTCCACTATTTTCAGGAATTGGGCAAGAAAGACGTAGGCGATTTGAGAACTTGGCTTCAACGTTGCCAAGACTCAGTATTGAATTCGAAGTTGACTACAAAGTGGTTCGGCCATCTCGGAGATGTTGAAAATTATGCAGTTCATCCTATGAATCTTTCTGAGCATATCTTTCAACTAGTTGGCCGACTCCCATCCAGGAACTAAGGACACTGAGTCAGAAGTTATACTGACTTCTACTAGTGTACTATAATACTGGGTGTTATCCTCGATGTCATGTGACCTCAAAGTGATCCCGCATCAGACAAATACGCACAACGTCGGTCCACTGAAAAGATCGCATCAACCGTCTTTCTCTCTTGCTTTCTACTCGAGTTTTGAGACCCTTCTCGGTGAGTGGCTGTTCTTTCCCTCCTTCGATGACGAGTCCACTTTTTGTGGCATTGGCACCTCTTAGTCGACTTGCAGCACGACCTATTGGTTGTGCTTCACTGACATGAACGACTTGCTGAGATTTTTGTTCTTTCTACCTCTCTGCCCTTTGCACCGTCACTGACTGGTCACTCGCAGGTTTTTTCTTTCGTAAAGTCTCCAAGGTTATTGGTGTTGGGTGCTGGCGTTGGCGAGAAGTGGCCTCGAGGGAAGACTGTTGCGTGCTATTTTCTGGCGGCTGTCGCCAGGCGTTTTTAATGAACTTTATAACGAAGAAAAAGCGAAACGTCCGTTCACAGGAGGGTCCACTACGTTTAGCTCCTTGCTCTGCACGGAATTTCCTTCCTCTTTATGCATAGTAGATAGGCACTATACTTACAACTTGCTCGCACTACGTGCTTCGTTAACGAATATACCTGCTGCCCCCATCCCACTACCAATGCACATGCTGGTGCACAACAGCGTTCCGTTCCTCCTCTTCAATTCAGCGAGCCCAGTAACGACTTGACGAGCACCGGCTGCAAAAATCTTTAGACATCGTTTTACATGCACAAGACACTCACTCATTCCAAGAGGATGCGATATGGCGATGGCACCACCGCTATACATCAAGTTAGTCGACGCAGAGCAGTGTAAGGAGAGCTGAAAGTACTTGGGGTTGATTTTCTCAATTGGAACGCCCAATTGCTCGACGCAGTATGCAAACTGGGACGCAAAAGCTTCATTGATCTGCCGCGGAGGTCAAGCAGACGACTCGCGGATGGGAAATTTCCGCACCTCGTAGACATCTATGTCTTCCTTCTTCAGCCCAGCTTGCTCAAGCACCTTCGGGATAGCAAAGATCGGAGAAATTCCCATATACTTTGGCTCAACGCCTGCTTGCGGGTCAGTCGAGTGCAAAGGCGCAGGTAAAAACCTACCAACGACCGCACTGCCAACCCATTTGCCCAGAATCTCCATTCCTTCCTGTTCAGCGCGCTCTCTGGTCGTCAGGATGCAAATCGCGGCACCGTCACCGACACCGCTGGCGTTTCCCGCAGTGGTAGAGGCTTCACCCCACTTGGGGAACACAGGTTTAAGAGCAGACAGTGATTCCATCGTGACGCCCGGTCGAATGGTGTCGTCGACAGAAATTACAGAACCTTTGAGCTCGACAGGAATTATTTCGTCCGCGAAAATTCCCTTGGCTTGGGACTAGGGCCCAGGTAAACAGCTAGACGGGAAGGATATCTCAAGACGTACTTCTGTGGCCCGCGTGTGAGAGATGAGCGCAAACTTATCCTGCGTTTCGCGCGAGACCTTGTAGGTTTCCGCGACCATCTCAGATGTCCAGCCCATCGGCTGTGAATATTATCAGGGGACGCCTCGGAAGCAAAACACTTGTAGTACCTGAATACAGTCGTGGGCCTCCGCATTCTTGTCCACTGCTTCACAGATTTCTGGTGTGGGCCGTGCACTAGCCAAAGGGATAAAGACGGGATCGCACCACCAAACTGAAATACAAACTGCATGGACATGCTGTCAACCCCAATGGCGACCCCGATGGACGTCTCGCCAGCCTGAATCGCGTGGGCAATATTGCGAATTGCCATTAAACCGGAAGAACATAGACGATTAACGGTCGAGATCGGAACTGAATTCGGAATACCGGCCGCTAATGCCGCCGCTCTGGAAACGTAGAGGGGAGACGGCGGGTGACACGTTCCTGCCGCCCGGCTGAGAAGGGGCTGAACTTGCCTGAACGGGAGACGTACCGACGCAGATATCGTCAATTTTAGACGGGTCAAGCTTCGTTTTCTCCAGGGTCGCCTGAACGTATTGGACGAGATTCACGCGTTTCCATACAAGAGATTACCTTGAACAATGCATGCAGGAGCTCGTCGACGGTGGTGTCCTTTAGTTGGCCCTTTTTCGCGCGACCAATGGCAGAACGACGAGCGAACGTGATGACGACGTCCTCGGGATTCTTCTGGAGAATAGCAGCGACGCCGCGCGGCGCATGGGTGCTAGCAGAGCGTACGAGCGGTGAGCGAGACATGAATCTTGCGGCTAACATGGTTGTGGGAGGCCGAGAACCGGAAAAGCATTTCTCCGTTCACGTGCAGGTCAAAGCGAGTTCTCAGAAAATTATTGGACGTAGATCCTGATAAGTACATACAGCGCGTGCAGCAGTATTCTCTCAAAGCCCGACGCGACTCCCACAAACACGTTTTTATGGTGGGTTGGCGTCCCGTTTTGATTGTTTCCACATCCGGGTCAGAAATGAGAAGCAGTGGTTGCACAGATGGTGTGCGAGCTTAGGCGCGCCACAGCCGGGGCAGTTGACAATATCTGCAGCGGCGCATGAGAGGGGAACGAGCCAAAAATGGGAAAAGACCGACTGTGCTTGTCCTTCAAGCCCTTGTTTGCTTCGCGCATGGATTTTCGCGAGTGCGACACCTTTTTCTTGGGGACGGCAAGCACGAATGGGGGAAATAGCAGTTCCAGCAAGGACTGCAGCGAGGGAAACGTCCCTGTGCGAGATGCGGTGAGGGCGGCGGGGACGGCCGCGACGGCAAACGGGGTCGAGAATGGCGAGGAGAATAATGTAGAGAATAACGGGCGTGCCCAGAGCGGTCGGGCTAACAATGGTCGCGTGAAGAGCGGCAGAGCGCCTTGGACGGCCAGCGCTGCCATGGCCGTTACAAGAGAAAGCTGAAAAGCTCAAAAAGGCAATTCGGCTTCAGTCACTCCGTTCATGCTGCGTCTCAGTCGACCGCTGTATCAGGCCATTAGGTCCTCCACCGGCCTCACAGGCCTCGCGGTCCACCCCAACCCGCTCCCCGTCCTCACCGACGCCTACGAGAACACCCTCACTCAGCTTGCACACATACCAGAGACATCCGTCTACCGCCAAGCAACCGAGGCGCTCATACAAAACAAACTCAGCCTTGTAAAGGCCGCGAAGGAAGACATCGCCGCCGCAGAGAAGGCACTAGGCGAGGGTGTCATCGAGGAGTCGCTGCTCATTGCCGTCGATGAGCTCAAGCTTGTTGGACAAATGATCGAATGGAAAGCGTGAGCCGCGTCGCACTTCTCGTCCGCTCGCTTCCTTATTCATTCTGCTGCTCAGTTGGGAGCCACTCGCAGAGAAACCAGCACCTGGCCAATGGGAATACGTCTCATAACATCGCACCTGGAGACGCTGTAACGACGGAGAATAGAGCAAGTGTCTCGTCCGGCACTTGGGGATGTAGGATGTATGAACGGGAGACACTACAACTGTGCACAAGTGCCATCCTCCATTTACTGAAACGAATGAGTACGACGTGTTCACGAACAACTGAAGTGAAATTTCAGAGTGAACGAGCTAATTTGGTACAGGGTAGCTAGCGATTCAATCTAAGCATCGTCCATGGAGTCGTTGTTTGCTAGTCGCTACACTTTTAAAATTATTACTGCGCTAATCTAAAGGTCCAGAAATGAGATTCGAAGGGAAAAGTCGTTATTTGGTGGCCTTGACGTTGAGTTTCGACAAGGAGATGATCAGGGGAACGGCGTAAAATGCGTATGCCACCCATACCACTGGAAAAGTTTTGTGAGTTTCAAATGGACATGGCTGGAGTAGAAAAAACGCACTCGTGAACGCGTTGCCGACATTAGCGATGATTTGCGGGCCGTCAGCACCCTGCAGGGTGATGCTGTCGTTGAAGTCGTCCACCGCTTTGCCGAACCACATGCGAAGGATCAGGAATGAAGTTATACCTGTGAAGGACGAATGAGCAAGAGCCAGAGCAAGACAGTCTTGATTGGAACTGACCGATCATGAACCCGAAGAAACCGAGCCAGGTAGAGAGGCGCGACCAGATGGGCTTGTCCAGATTTGCCGTCATTTTTTCACCCATTTTGTGGCGGAAAGATATTAAAGTGAAGGTGATGAAGAAGATGATAGAACAAGCGAGTCCGAGCCCGAGGAACACCGGCGTGGCCTGGGTAGGGGCGGCAAGCAAGAGACGTGGCGCCGAGCTAGGCAACGCTGTCAAGTCTAGATAATGCTTTTAGACTGGAGCTCATGAAGCATGGCGGCAGTTATTCGCACCATAGACCGGGTTCAGCGTCGCGATCGTGCAGTTTATGTGCGCGGCGTTGTTTAAACGAGAGCATGAACCTGGTAGAAAATAAGCAAGTGACAGGACAAGTCAACTTTTGCAGTACCGAGTACGCCGAGGAATACAGAAGGGCCGTCAACCGCGTGGGAGGCGCTCTGCACCAGCGCAGTGGATGGAGTAACGGTCAACAATGCGACCTTGTCTTGGAGGATCAAGACAGGAGCGAGGTATGCAAAGAGAGAGAGAAGGATGGCCGTCAAGGTCAACACAGGCGCGAGGTAAAGGGTGATAGCCTTCGAAAGCCCGGCGATCATGATGCAGTTTGGTCGTGCGACGTGAGGGGATGCGTGGAGTCGGAAGTGGGAGGTGGGATCGAAACGAGGGAACGACAATCGCGATTGCTCAGCGGCGTTCGGTGCGTTCGGTGCGGGATGCGGGGAGTATGAGGGTTGGGTTGGCGCTGAGTCTGTAGTGGGTCCGGTCCGGGTGGGTGTCGAGGTGGTGGAAAGCGAAAGCACCGAGCAGGGCTCAAGCGTACTTTATTGCTGGGACGTGAAGGTAGGAATTAAAGAAAGTCGTAAGCTCGTCTGGCGGGCTGATGAAAAGGATGGCCTGTTCGTGAAGGAGAGAAGACGTGTGTTGTTGCCAGATTTCACTTTTCTTTTATACTCTGCATCGCGTAAGAACAATGAAAGTAGCGATGGAGTTACGTATCCGTGTTCATTGTTCTCGTCCTTTGGCCGCATGCGGAAAAAAAATGGAAGGCCCGAACATGTACAAGGGCTGCATTTTGACGTCGACAAGCGGGAGAATTGGAACAAGGACGGTTGCGGGGGAGTAACAAGCAGCATGTGGACCAGAAACAGTCCTGGTTTACAGGGAACCCGGAGCCCGTGGACATTAAGACTCATTCAGTTCAAATAAGTGCCTGAGGTTGTCGAGTCGTGACGCGTGAAGCTTGAGACTTGAAACGATGTGGTTGTTTTCGGCAAGAGTAAAGTTTGGTCTGCCAAACAACCACACCTTCCTAAACGAGCGACGACTTTCAAAAATGGCTGAAGAGGCTGTTGACGTGCCCAAGGAACTGGCAGCTTTGACGAACCTCATACAAGCTCAACCTACATGTTTCTCTGCCTCCGGGAGTCTTGCTGTGAATGCCGCTGCTCTGGATGCCACAAAATTCGTCTTCGACCTGTGTAAGTTTTATTCCAGCCCTAGAAGTCGTCCAGTCTCTCATAAATGTCCCGTCTTAGCTATCGAGGCAGAAAATGAGTCCCGGCCACATCTCGTTGAATTTCTTTCATCTCTGAGTCCCTCAGAAGCGCCTCAGACCCGGTCACAGGCCAATAAAAAGCGGAAACGCAGCTCTAGTCCTTCGCCCCCGCCCCCAATAGTGTTCCAAACAACACCTATAACGTCGCTTTTTACCGAAGGTATGGACGATGACCAAATATGGGCTCAACTGGAGCTTCGGATGAAACCTGTATGCGACATGCTTGAGCTTGCACTGGAGGCCGAACCCCAGGAAGAAGATGAAGATAACAGCGACACGGATGAGTTTGTCGATGAAGAGCTCCTCAGACAAATGCGCGCTCTGGAGAGTGGGGAGGGCGGAATGGATGAAATGGATGTGGATGATTTGGGAGATGAAGGAGACGACAGCGAAGACGTGGAGTCGGAGGAGGAATCAGGAGACGATGTGGACTTGGGGGAAGAGGTTGCGAGTCTGCGGGATCCGTCATCAGACGAGGATAGCGACCCAGTGGAGGAAAGTGAATTGCCTTCCTCCTTACGAAAGAAACGCGCTCCGAGCAAATCCTCTGCTGGCTCCAGAACGGGGCTCGATGACGGCTTTTTCGACCTAGCCGCATTCAATGCCGAAACGGAGGAGGCAGAGGCGCGGAAAGTCTCCAGAGGTCGCCTCGACGAGAATGATTCGGACGACGACGAATCTATTGACCTCTTCGCGCCGGTGGATATCGCTGAAAACTTTGATGAAGAGGATGAGGATGATGCT
Organism: Mycena metata; assembly: GCA_029378385.1. NCBI lineage: Eukaryota > Fungi > Basidiomycota > Agaricomycetes > Agaricales > Mycenaceae > Mycena > Mycena metata. The sequence continues at coordinate 1,733,821 of JARKIB010000001.1, read as the reverse complement.
GGCGGTACGCAACTGATTTTAGGCAACGTGGGGCCGAACTAATAATTTTTACAGAAGCATTTTACAAAGATTTCTTTGAACCACCTCGACACAACGCTCCTTCGCGACCCAAAAAGACCCCTTCGTCGCCCCGGAAACCCGGCACAGTTCGATTCCACGAAGAGGTCCGGGTCAAGAACATCAAACCGAAGGGAAAGAACCTTCCGCTGAATAGCATGGATGAAGAGGACGACGATGATGATGATGACGATGACTTTGAGAGCTTTGAAGAAGCAGGGTTCGGCGAAATGGATGATAATGAGGCTGATGACGGCGACGGCGACGAGGAGAGCCAACCAGAATCCGAAGAAGAGTCTCTGGAAGGCAGTTTCCACGGTGGAGAAACTATCGAGCGACTAAAGGACGATCTCTTCGCGGAGGAGGAAGACGAGCCTCCGCAGGGTATGCTCTCAATCTCTTTCCCCAACCCTTGGAATTTACACGTCGACCAGATCTCTCAACTCACGAACAACGCATGGCTGCCCTGCGAGAGCAAATTTCGAGCTTGGAAGCCGAAAACGTGGGGCCCAAAGATTGGGTCGTTATGGGAGAAGCAGGTGCTCGGGCGCGGCCGCAGAATTCCCTGTTGGAAGAGGACTTGGAGTTTGAACGAGTCATGAAAGCGGTCCCTGTCGTGACGGAGGAAAGCGTCCAGGTTCTCGAAGAGCGAATAAAGGCTCGGATTCTCGAGGGTCGTTTTGACGACGTGGTGCGGATACGCCCCATGGAGGATAAACCCTTTCTTCCTTCCCGTTTTTTCGAACTCAAAGACACCAAGTCGAGTCAGTCGCTTGCCCAGATTTACGAAGAGGACTATGTTGCTGCACAGGCAAATGGGTCTTCTGTTGACGATCGCGACGGGAAACTCAAAAAGGAGCATGAAGAAATCGAGGCCCTCTGGGAGGGCATCTGCGGGAAGCTGGACGCGCTCTGCAATGCCCATTTTATGCCCAAGCAGGTCCGTACAGCACTTCTACCATAATACACCACTGACACTCCTTCTAGCCCAAAGCTACGATATCTTCGATCTCCAACGTTTCGAGTGCTACCTTGGAATCGGCTCTTCCCACCTCGAAATCGGCCGCCGCCATGCTGGCCCCCGAGGAAGTCTTCGCGACAACGTCCGCTGATCCCCGCGCACGCAGCGAACTCACCCCGGCAGAGAAAAAGGCATTGCGCGGCAAGCAGCGCAAGGCTAAGAAGAAGAGTCGCGACACCCTCAACACCAGCGTTGACAAATACGCGAAGATGAAAGGGATCGGGGGGATAAAGAAGCAAAAGCAGGCTGCACTGGCCTCGGTCGTTAAGATTGGAAAGGGGGTGACGGTGGTTGGGAAAGAAAAGATGGCCAAATCGCGGCCGCGAAAAACATAGGGGTTGTTGCTACTTATAGTCGTGTTGTACCGCCTTGATCTGATCCACCATCATCGCAATCGTGCTGCGACACTTAGCCCTCAACAGACAACACCCACTTCCATCGTTGAAAATGTCGTTCTTCAAGCGCAAGGATAATAACAAGTCTATGATCCCTCCAGTAGACCAGCCGATGGGCAATAGCTCTTCTCCTCGTCCTACTCGTTCGAGTGCTAGCACATACGTTGCTAGTCGTGATGGCGACCCCTACGCCGCCCCCAGCAGCCGGACTGCGTCGTACTCTTCCGATAACAAGAATGACTATAACGACAACTACCCTCAGGACAAGTACAACAGAAACAAAGGCGTCGGCGATGTGTATTCTCGTCCAGGAGAGAAGTTCTCCAAGCTGGACGACGATCGTGCGGCTCTCTTCTCCGGCTACAACGCAGAGAAGGCCGGATCGGGCAGGTTCTTCGATGGCCCTGGAGCCGGTCGTGACCCGCCGCCTGGGGAGGAGAACGATGAGGACGTAGAGGGCATCAAAAAGCAGACCAGATACGTGAAACAGGAAAGTGCGAACTCGACGAGGAATGCTCTTCGTTTGGCTCGCGAGGCGGAAGACACCGCCCGAAACACCCTCACCAAGCTCGGTACTCAATCTGGTAGGCCACACTTGCGTTGTGTTCTTCCGATCTCTGATCTCCGCTCTAGAGCGTCTCGCGAACACGGAGCGCCACTTGGATATCTCCAAAGGCCACTCAGCTCGTGCAGATGACAAGACGGACGAACTCAATCAGCTCAATCGCTCCATTTTTCGTCCTGTTATCACTTTCAACAAGGACGGCAAGCGAAGAGCCCAGGAAGCGAAAGTACAGGCACGATATGAGGATGAGCGTAGCGAGCGAGAGAAAGCCATGATGGATGTCCGGGATTCGCAGAATCGTCTCGGACAAGCTCAGACCTACGGGCGCGACGGAGATCGGGATGAGCTCATCGGTGGGGGCAGGGGCCGCCTTAGATCAGACGACCAACTCGCTGCTAGGAAGGAACAGCGGAAACGGTTCCAGTTCGAATCCACAGCTTCCGATGATGAAGTCGAGGATGAAATTGACGACAACCTGGACGAGATTGGTGATGCAACCAAGCGACTCCGGGCTTTAGGAATGGCGATGGGGCAGGAACTCGACAAGCAGAACCAGCGCATCGATTTGATTGACCAAAAGACCGTCAATTTGGACAACAAGATTACTCGCAACACGGACAGGGTCAGTGATTATTTTCCCGCCATCTACCACCGTTAACCTGTTCTGTTACTTCTTTAGCTCAAGAAAGTCAAGTAGATGCATACATAGCGTCTGTCGGTCAACTCTTTGCAGCCCTTCCTTCATCAACGGATTATATCGACATTATTTATCTGTACCGTTCCCTACGAAAACGCGTGTGCGAGTCGCCCTGTCCATGAGTAGCATTAGGCTCGATATCGGCCTCTCTAGTATATCTTGCGTGAAATCTGAAGACAGTCGTTCAACGTTCAGGTCCTCAGGATCACGTATACCGTAACTTGATCGATGTCTCGGGAGTCCCTTTGTGAAGAACGCACACAGTCCTTTGAATGAATTCGCTAGTATTCCTTGATTGAGCTCGGGATGGATGAAAGAGCATCGCCTATGCATCGGTGGTCAGTACCGGTTTTCGTAGTGATGTTGCCATATTAAATTATACGACAGGGAGTCACTGTTGGAAGAACAGTCAGGTCGGACACTTCCTTCCCCTACGAGATATTTCATTCAAGAGCTGCAACTTAGCCATCTTCAAGAGGACCACCGATGAAAACGAGCTCCTTAGGCTTAGAGTCATTGAACTTGAACGAGAACTCGGCGTTTGGAAACTGGGTTTCACGAAAGCCGACGAGGACAACGCTACACTGAAAGGATCTAATGCCCAGCTTGAAAGTATTCTAGGCTCGTTGAAGGTGAAGACCTTCACCTACGTGTCTGGCTATCTTACGATGAAAATTGACCTTTGAGAATGATAACCCTCTGCTGCTTTGTTTAATCGACGGAGACGGCCATATCTTCAAAAAAGAACTTATCACCCAGGGGCGTAGTGGGGGAAGACAGGCCGCAATGCTCTTAACCAAAGGATTGACGGACTACACGGCACGGGCAACGGATACGCCCCAAATGTCCAGGGCGCAAGTTTGGCTTACTGTGTTCTGCAACAAGACTGGCCTTATCGACACTTTGGTGAACCAAGACATCTGTACCAAGGAACAATTCAAAGAATTTTGCTTCGGATTCAATCAAGCCGCGCCGCTATTCTCAATACTCGACGTCGGTCCGGGGAAAGAGTCTGCTGATTCGAAGATAAAAGGCAGGCTTTTTGGTTAACGGGCGAGAGCGATTCCTTATGCAATCTTTACTAGAATATCTGCGTGTCTTCACTCGCTTCCCTCAAACTAGTTTTGTTTTCTTTGGAGGTGCGTGTCAAGGCCATTCCGATGCAAGTTGCTGAACGTCCCGACAGGCGGACACGATAACGGCTACACAAGCTCCCTTACCCTATTGGAGAACGAGGGACTCATGCACAAAATCGTTCTCCTTCGTGGATACAAGGCTATTGCGCTGGAGCTCAGAAATCTCAACCTTCCAGAGATAACGGTGGACGGTGTTTTCATGCCGCGCAAACTATCAAATCCATTCACACGGAACAAAGGACAGCTTCCAGAGCATGGACCGGCGATGTCGGCGCCAGGAAGCCCTAAAAAAACTTCAATTCACAGCACACCTTCCAGCTCTGGGGACGAGCCTCGTTACCTCGAGCCGGGGGTTGTAGGTCATATCAATGAAGTTCTTCTCTCTTTCTTACTTTCTATCCCTTTGCAGCCGCTACATAAACGTCGGTTTTCCCGTTTTTTTTCGCGTTTTATCTGAGAAGATGAATCTCTAGAAACACCACCGCCGTGCACATTCTTCTACCTTTCAGCCTGTAAACAAGGAGCAAAATGCACATACGGGTGCGAAAAACGCAACGTACTACTTATTACCATACAACTCACTCACTCATCGATTCCCCAGTCACGACTATATTCTAACCCCTGAAAATTACCACGACCTTCGCGAAAATGGCAAAAAAGCACCTTGTCCAATGATAAACCGCAGTAGGTCGTACCTATTAGTCGCTTCACAGGGTCCAACCGATTACAGACAAGGTTTGCCCTTCGGGGGATAACTGCCCCTCCGGCCATTTTTGCCCTCGAGGCGAAAATTGCGCGTATTATAAACGAGTATGTCGCACCTCCTGTACTTGATATCTGCTGAACCGCTCCGCAGCGAACGTGTAAATTTGTGGGCCGTGAGTTCTTACCAGATCCAGGTCTCGTCGTTTTTCGCTCACCTGTCAACATAAGATTCAATGCACACGAAACCCAGCGCCGGCTCCAAGAACGCCGGGACCTCGAGCTCTCCCAGCGAGGAAACGAGAAGCGAAAGCACCGATCACGCTGCTTTCTGACCATGCCATCTTAAACTTAAAGTAGCATAGTCAATGTTCACGCTTGTTGCGCTGTCCATGTATTTCAAAGTACTTCAATGAACACCGATTCGCAGAATTTTAGCCGCGCGACGGCCAATCATTGAATCTACGCGTCGTCGTCACAGACACGTGAGTTTGACATTCGTTGTGACACTCGCGCCTTTTATTTTCACTTTCTGCTTCCGTTTTGATTCCGTTCACTGAACGTGCCACTCGTCAACATGGTCTCCAGCTACGAGAAAGAGAGACTGGCCAATATCGAGCGCAACAAGGCTCTCCTCAGAGAAATGGGTAAGCCTTGAAACCTTTTTTTGGGGCTTGTTGTTTGACCACACTCGCAGGACTTGACAAACCCTTTTTCGAGCCAAAAGAAATAAAACGGCCCAAGGCAAGCGCGAAGAAACGCAAATCTGTCGAAGAGCATGAAGGCGCACCCAGCCCAAAGACCTCCCGCACCGAATCCGGGAAATCGTCGACGCCGCCCGACAGTGGTTCCATTCGCAGGAGTTCTCGCAACGCCGGAAAGAAAGTCGACTACAAATCCGAGATTCAGCGGGGTTCGCCCCTCCCAGTCTCCTTCACCAGCGGGGTACGCACTACTGAAAATGCTGGGCCACTGGGAAGAGAGAGCGGGAGTAAACGGATTCACGACCCGTATGTTTTTTCTTTCTGGTCTCCATTCAACCCGTCTAAATAGTCGAACAGGAAAGTGTTTGGTTCTATTCCTGGCGTCGAGGTTGGAACTTGGTGGGAGTCCAGAGAGGGGTGCAGTGCGGACGCGATTCACGCGTTGGTAACCTATTCTCCTGCCTCGGACCGTCATGCTTAACCCGCAGCAGACCATGGGTGGCAGGGATTGCGCCGGGGCCCAAGGGCGCGTACAGTGTCGCGCTCAGTGGCGGGTATGCGGACGACGTCGACTTTGGTTACGCGTTGTAAGTTCTTTGGTCAAGGAACCGCTACGTTTGTCTGACGCGTTTTAGTACTTACACTGGATCGGGTTAGCGCTTATTCTGACGAGGCCGAGTGTGTCCTAACGGTCAGTTTAGGTGGTCGCAACCTGAAGGGCACCAAGGCCAACCCTCTAAATGTGTGCATCCATCTTGAAAGTATAATCTACTGTCGTGCTCACACTCATTCAGCTGCGCACCGCGCCTCAGAGCTCCGACCAAGATTTCGAGAATAACGTAGGTCTCTTCTTCAGCGCGTCTGTTGATTCGACCCTGACGAATTCCGAGATAGTTCAACAAGGCGCTTAAGGTGAAGACGTCGGCCTATTTCAGGGTTCAGCAACTGATATGCCTGATCCTGAAGATTTCCTCTGAATCGAAAAAACCGATTCGCGTCATCCGAGGATACAAGCTTCAGTCGCCGTACGCACCTTACGAAGGGTACGTCAGACAGTGCTTCCTCGAGGTCATGTTAATCTTGGCGCACTCAGGTATCGCTACGACGGGCTCTATCGCGTCGAAAAGGCAAGCGAGCGGTCCGAATCAATTTTCTGTTGTTGCATACTCATTCCAGGTCAACCAGGCAGTGGCAGGAAAAGGGGTTGGAGGGGTTCCTGGTGTGCAAGTTTGCTTTCGTTCGTCTTCCTGGCCAGCCACCCCTCCCCCGCCAAGCGGATGATGAATCGACAGAGGACGCGTCAAAAGAGCAAGTCGAAGAAAGCGGACAGCACGAAGGATGCGACCGCAGTCGAAGAATGAATATTGAATCTGCGCAAAAGTCGCAAATCTAAAAGCCATATAATGTACATACTTTTTGGTTCTTGCTGTTTTAGCATTGTAATATGTCCGCGGAAAGACTCGCAAGTTTAAGGAGACACCGACGAGATAAAGTTTTATCGTACACCGAAAATACATCCTACGCGAAATGGGACATACACTACGCCGAGCGTACAAGAAACTGGTATTGGTAGCTACAAGGATCGAAGGATATAAAATTAAGTTCTCAAAGAAGGGTGTAGTGCTAGTGTGTATGCAAGCGAACGCGAAAGAAGGAAACGGTACTGTACAACAAACAGAGTTCAAAATTCAATTTCCTTCCATCATAATTCTTCCTCTGGATCCCAGCGCGAGATCTTTTCGAGTGGCCGGTAGTAATACTGTTTGTACTTCTTCGTTTCGCTGCGCTTCGCGGGGCGGGGCATCATGCTTCTGATCAGCTGCGCGCGATCTTGGTCCTGGTCGCGTTCAGGCACGTAAAACCACTGCGCCTCAAGCGGCGGGTCCAGCTCGTCCTATAGGTCGAGTATGAGTGAAACAGGCGCGATAGGAGGAATGAAGACCGCGTACCTTGCCACTGCTCTGGACCTTCCCAAAGACGCCAGTCCCTCCGCCACTGATGGTTCCGCCCTCGAGCACGCGCTCCATGATATCGAGACACTCGCGCTCGGTTCCGCGGCTCTTGACCGACGGGTAGCTCTGCATCACCGTCTTGTACAGCGTCGACATGGGGAGCGACGATGCGCGCGATGTCGCCATGCACTCGATGAGCATCCCGCACAGCTCGGGATCGATCTCTGGCGCCGACTTGCGTGGCGACTCTTCGGGAGGCGGAGAGAGCGAACGAGAGGATGAGGAAGAGAGGGAGGGGGATCGCGGACGGGGTTTGCGTCTGGTTTTCGATGCTGGAGGGCGAGGATCGGCGCGCACCGCCTTCTTCGCTTTCGCCGGCGCATCCTTGGTCTCTATCCTCCGGCTCGGCTTTTGCTCGGCATATTTTGATCGACTCTGCGTCTGAGTGCGAGATCCAGATGCCTCGGATGGGGTGTGGCCTATGCGGGCTTTTTTCGATTTCGGAGCTTCATCCCGAAGAGACAGCTGACTCGCGCGCTTTTTTCCCTTGTCCACCGGCTGTGGTGCCTCCTCTTTCTCTTTCGCCTTTCCCGCTTTCTTTACCCGAGAGGTGGTTGGCGGAACCACGCTCTTCGCCTCGTTCGAGACGGTGGGCAAAGGTTCCTCCTGGGGTTTCTTCGACACGGCCTTCTTTTTCTTCTTGGGGATGGGGAGATCCACGTCCATCGCACTATCTGGAACCACATGATCCTCCGTATTTACTGATGTCGTCGACGCCGCTGGGATCACCTCGACAGAAGCCGTGGGTTCTGGGAGCGCAACATGAGGTGACAAGGGCGATGGTTGGGATATAACGGGAGGAACAGGGGGCGAGTCCTGCGTTCAACATTAGCTGGATAAGAACCCAGACGACGGCGATTGTACGAACAAAGAGTCCTAGGCCGGTCTCGGAGTGCATGGGGGTAGGGATTTCGTCGTTGTCAGGGAACGACTCGAGGTCCATGTCGAGGTCGTGATCGCCGGCGAGGGAGGACGGGGGTAAGGAGAGTGGCGATAAAGGCTCCAACACGGATAAGGGAGAGACAGAGCCGACCATGGGAGAGACGGCAATGGATATCGGAGACAGCACCGGGGAAGTGTGCTCGGGCAAAGGGGGAGACGAGGCCTGTCGTTCGGCCGGCTCTTCGGGAGGAGGGGTTTTGGTGGACGGTGCGGGTTCCGAGATATTCCGTTGGATGACGGAGGGAACTGGGGAGGGGGCTGGGGATGTCGTCCGTGCGGTAATACGCAGAAGGGCATGGCGAGGCATGGGGTCGCTTTTCCAGCGACCGCGTTCTGCGGAGACGGTGAAGGTGACGCGGGAGTCGGAGGAAAAGGGGTCTGACTCCTCGTCCTCGCTCTCTGTGAGGAAGGCGTCGTCGCGGGCAGCATCCTGCTCGGAGAACTCGGACGCGTCGTATTCCGAGGTCAAGGGATGCTCATCGTCGCTCGGAAAGAGAGAGCGGAAACTGGGGAGGGAATAGGTGACTTTGGGGTCGACTGGAGGGTCCCAGGAGAGCTGGTAGTCTTCCTGGGGGAACGAGGGGGAACTGGGGCTAGCGTGAATTCGGGGGAAGGGGTAAACTGGGGATGGGCTGGGTGACGAGAGACGGTCTGTAGTGTAGTCTGGAGACGACGAGAGCGAGGGCGGGCGCGGGTCGTCAGTCCAACGCATGGTGGTGGTCATGAAGAGGGAGTAGCTTTGGGGACTACTAGCTTCAGCCTTCAATAAACATCAACAGAGTCAGGTGACAAGCACAACCCCAAACTCGCCTCAAAAGCGACGGTAATTCAGCATAAAATCGCAGATAAATAGTGTGTCCTGTACCTGCCGATTTTTTACGATTCAGAATTTTCCGAGGGGTAGCAAAGCCATTTACACCAAAAAATCGAAGAAAGCACAAACATTCCGTAATGACGCGCTCTTAAGCCGCCCGTTACAATCCTCTCTCAGTCTGCCATGTTCATCCTGTCCTTACTCCAACTCGTCCCCGTTGTACTTGCCGTCCACCACGTCCCCCGCCATCCCAAACGCGCCGATGCTCACACTGGGGACAAGGAGTTTTCCTTTTACGACGTCGGACTGTGCGCGCGTCCCCGCTGCCACCCCATTAATCTCACGCGTCTCCAGGGGTGCTTGTGGCGGCACCAACGTCGACAGCGACTTTGTCGGTTATCTTTTGCTCTCGGGAGGATATATCTCGAGTAACCGACTCGCTTAGGTTGTCGCGATAAATGTTGCACAGTGGGACGGCGGCGCAAACTGTAACAAGGAAATCATAATCACCTACAACGGCAAGGAGGCCAATGCCAAGGTCGTAGACCAAGTCAGTGGCTCGCCTATATCTGGCTTTCTGCTCAACCGCTCCCTCGCAGTGCATGGGTTGTCTTGTTTTCGGCCTGGATCTTTCGCCCTCGCTTTTCGACTTTTTCGCCGATGAGGACCTTGGCCGCATTCACGGTGCGCTCAGGCCACTAAACCGTGCGACGGGTGCATGAATTTTCGCAGGCGAATGGTCGTTCGCCGACTCGACACCAGAGCAATCGAGCACAACCTCAAAGGCCACCTCTACGACGGCAACCACTTCGAGCGTCACCTCAAAGATCCAGGCGTCGGCGTCCACTTCCAAGACGACGACAGTGAGCACCGCCAGAATGAGCAGCTCCGTTTCCGCCGTGTCCACTTCTGTTACTTCGAGCGCCGCAGTTCCGACTTCCTCTCACGACGCTGGTCCGCAAAACCTGGCCATGTTCAACAGCGCGGTGTTTAACCTCCTTCGACTGGTTGTGCAAAGAGTCGACGCCAAACCTTGACATGTCTAGTATAAACATTCCTTTAGCTCGCCATTGCAATACATTCCCTTGATCAAAAACAAAATCTTCGTAACCCACGTACTATGGCTCTTCCAAAACCTCGTGAACCACGCTCAAAAACAACTCTTGGTCCGCGGGTGTGGCCATTGCTCGATTCGACCTCCACAGCTTCCACACACCCCGCAAACTCTCCTTCAATGCTACCTCCGAAGCCCCATTTACGACCGCGATCGTCCTTTCGTCGTCGGAAGCAAGGGACCGTTGGGAGAGCGCTTCAAGACGGTCTGAGAGCGACTCGATCGGATCCGTTGCTGGGTGTAGCTCGGCGTAGGAGAAGGAGATCGGATCCACGTCGAGCCATTGTTTCTCTGGTGCTGGGGAAGGCACGACGGAATCTCCACTCCCGTGTACCGACTCATAGAGCTCCCAATAAGTATTTCCCTCGTTTTTTTCCTCCTCCCGCTCAAACTCCGCGGCATCAATTTCGCGGTCGGCTGCGGCTCCCCCATACGAGTCCCAATATGAATCTGGGCTGTCCTCGCCGCTATCGATCTCGTCGTCGTCAATCGGCAAGTGTTCGAGACGAGGAGCGGAGTCGAGCGGGAAGGGCATTCGACAAAAATTGAAAATTTTCCAGGTGTCTTCCCACTGAAACACGAGGCGGAGCTCGTTCGTGAGCTCGACGTGGGCGAACAGCGAGTCGTCTGCGGTGTATGCGGTGCGGAAGTCTAGGCTGAGGTCCTCAATGGGTTTCCGCTGGAACGACTCCAGGGCGTCTACGACGTGCTTGAGGAAATTGGGGTGAGTCGACGCGCGGTGACCTAGGTCAGGCATACCTGGGGGTCGTCGGACGAGGGCCAAATCAAATAGGCGGGGTCATCCGGGGTGAGCTTGAGACACGACTGGCGGAATGCGAGCTCCGAAGCAACGAGGTGGGGCGGCAGTAATTGGATTTCGGGGGAGATGTAGTGTATGAGGGTCACTATTTCATGAGATTCCAAGGGCTTGGCTGGGAACATGGAGGAAGAGAGAAAGAAGAGCTAGTTACACACATGTGGCCCCTGTGAACCTTAGTAGCGGTCCGCAAGTTACCGCAACAGGCCGCATTCGGGTGACCGCATCATCCGCCGACCGCTATATTTCTTTGACGACTCTCACGATACACGATGTGGATGAACGGCCTGCTCACCCTGCTCATCGCCGCCGTTCTCCCGCTCGCAGCAGCGCAAAGTGTACGGGTGTTCTGTACCATTCCCTTTCTTTGACCTCATTTTATGGCAGAGCGGAGCATCTGGGACGAGTGCTGCAGCATCTGGGGCGAGCGCTGGACAAAGCGGCAGCGCTACAGCCTCCGCGCAAGTGACAGTCATTACCTCCCTCACCACCAGCATCGGGTTTGTCGTGACCAACGGCAACAGACAAGAGACAACATCCGTCGGGACAATTCTCATCACCTCCACCATTCAACCCACCACACCCGCCGCACCACCCAATTCCAGTGGGGGGTCCTCTTCCGCACAAACTAGTACTTCGACCGCAAATCTCCCCACTGGAACGGTCAGCATCGTCACTGACGAGGCCCCGTCACCGGTACGTCCAGTTCCGGTCCAGCCTGCACGCTCCACTCATCCGTTTGCAGGGCGCAACCGGTGGTGCCTACGGTCCCCCCGACAGCTTCATAAACGCTGCATATTCGCTTGCACGAAACACTGTGCTTCTGGGGACATTCGCGGCGCTTGGAGGATTTCTGGTCATATAGACCTTGCAGCATATTCAGGACGGACGCTTGGTAGACAGCGATATTTATGTTACTTTCGGACTATAATTTTCTGCCCATATGCATCTGTATACTGCAATCCGTTGCTCTGTCGCAAGTCGCCGCCAATAGTGACGCGCTTCATGTTTGGTCTTGCTGCGAGAACCCTTCTTCTGTCTCGTCGCCTCTTTATCTCCCGCGCCATGTCCTCTGTTCCCCAGGCCAAGAAACAGAAGCTGGACCAGACCAAGGTCCTCGCGACTCGAGCCCTGTTTCGCGCATAGATGTTGAACAGACAAACTAGATCATCGGCACACACAATGGCACGTTCCACTGCGATGAAGCCCTCGCCGTCTTTCTTTTGCGCCAAACGGCAGCATACCGGGATTCAGGCGAGGAAATACCACAGTGAACCTTAATCCCAAATTAAAGCGTTGTGTTACAGAGGTAAAACGGACCAGAGACCCCGCTGTGCTCGAAACTTGTGACATCGTGGTGGATGTCGGCGCCGTCTACGATGAAAGCAAGCAACTGTTTGACCACCACCAACGAGGCTTCACCGAGGTCTTCGGACACGGCTTCGAGACGAAATTGTCGTCGGCCGGATTGGTTTTCAAGTTCATTCTACCCTACCATCGCGCTCTCTTCTCGCTCTCAACTTTGGCTGCAGGCATTTCGGAAAGGAGGTAATCGCGAATAAGACTCAACTTCCAGCCGATGATCCAAAGGTTACAACCTTATGGCTCAAAATGTACAAGGTATGGGTTCGGTAGCCCTATTTCCCCGCAAGGATCAACCGTTTCCCAGCAATTCATCGAGGCTATCGACGCCATTGATAATGGGATCGCCCAATATCCCTCCGACATCAAACCAAAATATAAAAGCAGCACCGACTTGGGCAGTCGCGTCGCGTCGCTCAATCCCGTGTGGAACCAACCTACAGGCCCCGAAGTGCTTGACGTAAATGCCCGCTCGTTCCCTATAACACGCTAGCTCACTGACGTGGTGTGCTCAGGCTCAATTCGCGAAAGCGTCGCAGCTGACGGGGGAGGAGTTTGTCGGGAAACTCAGCTACTACGCAAATTCGTGGTTGCCCGCGCGCGACTTGCTCGTCCAGGCTGTCAAATCCAGTAAACAAATCGACCCGACCGGCAAAATTATCGTCTTTGATCAGTTTTTGCCGTGGAAGGTGCGTTCGTGCTTTCGAGCAAGTTATCGTTCACGCTAACACGGTCCAGGAGCATCTGTTTGACTTTGAGGCCGAGTCGGCGACGGCGGAAGAGGACAAGGCTATATATGTTGTGTACCCGGACGATGGCGGAAGCTGGCGCGTCCAGGCCGTTCCCGTGTCCGTCGGACAGCTTTGATAGCCGCAAGGCTCTGCCGGAGGCTTGGAGGGGCCTGAGAGACGACACGTTGTCCGCAGCCTCCGGCATTGAAGGGTGTGTGTTTGTGCATGCGTCGGGATTCATTGGCGGTATAATCTCTTCAATTAATTCATGGAGATCTTGGCTGATCGTCCAAACTTTTAGGAAATAAAACAAAAGAAGGAGCTATGAAGCTCGCTACGGCTGCTCTGGCGATGTAATCTTGTACTTGATATCCACTTGCATTCGTTATTCTCCTGCTGCGATCACTAGCCTGGCGGATGCAACGTTTCCTGCATATGCATATTGCATTGCATCTGTGGCAGGCAAGTCATTCGCTTCAGACTCCTACACGATGCGCCCCCGTCGTCTTCTAACAAAACGCACCCTGCTCAACCGGCTATTCCGTGCCACTAATCCCCACTTCAACCCAGCGCGCATGTCATTTGTGGAAGCGCACTACCATCCTTTCCTTTTTACTATGATGATCCTCTCTGGCGTGGCGGAGCTCGGACTCACGGCATTCCTGGTCAACGCTGGAAATACGCACGGCACTTGGCCCAGCCCACGATATCACTCCCTGTTAATTTTTATGCTCTTCAATGCGACGTGGACTGTGGTCTTTGCCGTCGCGTACATGTTGTGGCTCCTGGATGGTGCAAAGCATTTCCTGGCGAATATTGCTAGCTCCATATTCTGGTTGAGCGTCACCGTGGTGTTGTGGGTGAGTTTTCGGTCCTCGAGAACATTTTTCCTTGTTATTGATATGGCAAATTTAGGGCGTTTCCGCAGGGATATTCCACTTTACTCGAACTGGCGGACACTGTCCGACCTCTCCTCCAATATCTAGGTTCGTTGCGGGCCGGTTGTTCACCTTGAGCGACTTTTTTACCGAGTTTCCCAGGTGCATGCAGTCTTTAACGGTCGAGGCGCTCGCATGGACCGAGCTGGCTTTTGCGGCAGCCGCGTTATTCTGCACATGTGTCTGGGCCGGGTCCAGCTCGGGTAGCAGAGTGCGAGATTCAAGGAGGATGGTTTAGCCGAGTTGCCGAACCGGGCCTATGTATAATCCATGCGCGATGCCCTTTATTCGGCAGGCGCAAGAAACGAACACTGTTGTATATTTTATTTACATTGAGCCTTTGGTATCGGCTCAGAGGCGCAAGAAACGCTGCCACTTGCGCTGCCATCGCCCGTTCGGGTTTTCTCGGCGCTGTGAAGTTTGGATCTTATCAGATTTCTATTTTCGTTTAGGAGCTCCAACGCTTTCGCCGCAACCACCACCAATGCTACGTACGCCCTCACCCAGCGAGCACCGTCGCTCGTCGTGCGATGAACTTCTTGTCGCAGCCGACAGTGATGGCGACGACCTCGAGTTTCTCTCCGACAGCTGATTCCATCTCAACACTGCAAGCCGGCGCAATCTTAGGACCATCCCTCCACGCCACCGGCACCCAGGAGGCGGAGGTTGAGTGACAATCAAAGAGCGTTCTTGATACGCTTCTCTAGCGCTATTTTGCGCGTGCTGGCTCAGTGTCGGCAGCCACTAGTACGTCGCTCACGACCCAAGCGCGTTCACCAATAAACTGTTATTCCAGTGCGTCTTATGTGCTAGGCCCATTGAAGTCTAGGATTTCAAGGGATCTCGGAACGGGCCACGCGGAATACAGCCTGCTCATCTCGGCGTTAAGTCTTAATAGCACCTGGACACCTCTCGTCGGAGGGATATTAGCCGGAACGCTTGGTACCGTAGGTCATCAGCCTCTGAAGTTCCTCAGACGTGTTAAGCGTGTGTCTAGACCTTCACGAGCATTTTAGCGACCGGTGTTGTGTTTATTGGCTACCGCATTTTTACTAGCGGGAGATATCTGGGGGGATGTCCGCATAATGGCTGCTGGGATGTTCATCTTCGGTCTTGGAGTGAGCCCGTTGGCCGTCGTTCAAGAGACCATCATTGTCCGGTTCTTCAAATCTCATGGCCTCGGCGTGTCTATGGCTTTTGGACTGGTCGTTGGCAAGGTTCATCCTTCGTCTCCGCCCGCACCTCTTATCCCCTCACCGAACGCTTCGGTCCTCGCGCGCCGTTCTACGTTGCCTTTCTAGTACGTTGGACTCTCGCCGTTTCAGCCATCCCCACTTATAATCTATCGCAGCTCTCTGGAATGTCGGTCGTCATCAACTTGGCTTACATCGCGGCCTCAAGATGGCTCGTAGACTGGGGCTGGCGCAGAACTAGAGGCGACAGATATTAATGAGGAGGCGCAGCGGCGTTCAGTTATTAACATGTCTGAAGCACAAGCACTGGAGAAGGTGGCAGCGAAACGTAGAGTACATCTAAGGGAAATCACCAAGTTGGGCGATGTCTTTTGGGCGTATGTGGGTCATTGTCCTACGCGCTCTCTCGCTCATACAATCATAGATACATTGCGGTCAACATATTCTGTGGAACGATTTGGGCTCCATTCACCCATCTCGCTGCGTGGGTCTGCGCGTTCGACAGCGATTACTTTATTGAGACCCACCCCACAGAAACATTATTGAGCTTCGATACCATTTGACCGAGAGAGACGCAGGCAAACACGGCCTCCTACGTTCTCGTCGGAAGCATATTGTAAGCAACTCCCTTGAAAAAACATATTCTTGATGAACATGGCAACTTAGCTTGTATCCGATGTGCGGTTACATCGTGGATCGTTTCAAGCGCAAGCCTATCGTGGTCATCCTGCTTGTAATTTCCTCGATATCTACCCTCGGCGCATATACATGGCTTGCTCTACCCCCCAACTGGACTCGTACCGCCAAGCCCGCTGTCGCTGCCTTTGGCTTTGGACACGGATTTTCTCCCTGTACGTGTAATGTTCCCTAAATTCCCTGGCGCGCTCACGGAAATTGCCCAGTACTCCTTGTCTTGTTGGTCCCCAAGATCGTTCCACTCAAGTTTATTTCTACGGCGCTTGGAGCCCACAAAAGTGTATGTGCTCGGTGATATCTTATGCTTCCCAAGTCTCATCGTAGAACAGCTCGAGCAAACTGGCGCAACAATCTTCCAGGTAAAATCCTAATAAACATACAAGCCGATGATACTAACAGCAACCTAGACTTTGGCTGGACTTGCGATGGACAAGGCCAAGAAGGACCATCCAGATGGATCGTCCACTCAGGAAATCATCAACACATTCCTATTTCTAAATGTCCTTCAACTGTTCAGCATTCTCGGTGTCGCGTACCTGCAGCATCGCAGGGAAAAAAATGTTTCCCGCAAGGTCAGACGGGCCTCTAGCGTGTCTGCGCGGCCAGTGGTGCCCGACGATCCTAGCCAACCCTTGCTCGGGGTAAGTTCACTCCAGAACCGTCGATATTCGACGGGATCTAGGGTTGTGGACGAGGAGATCTCCAAGAGGGAAATTCGGCGCGGGGACGTGTTCGCGACCATGAGCGGGACGCTGATACTTTTCGCGTGGATACTATTCCTCGGAACGGCGTGGTTCAAGCTGGGGATGAAGAAAAATACTGGGCATTAAGCCCGGGGTATATACTGTATATGTAGCATACACACATCTATTAGAAAGAACTGGAATCTGACTTGAACTGACAATGAGGGCCACGACACTTTCACAAAATAGGGGCTTTGCTGTTGGAATCAATAAATCAGTGATTGTATCCATCACTGTGCAGTTGCAATTCCCATCACGCCGCATCAATTTTTATTACCATCCAAAAAGGTGCGTCCTCGTCGTCAAAAGTTTTCTGCTCTCCAACTCTTTCCTTCCAGCCGCAAGATGGGCGCCTACAAGTACATTGGTGAGCTGTACAAGAAGAAACAGTCGGATGTCCTCCGCTTTCTTCTCCGTGTCCGGTTCGTCTACTCGCGATCTTTGTTAAATTTCCACTCAATGTCTGCGCTGCAGGTGCTGGGAGTACCGTCAACTCAACGTGATCCACCGTGCATCCCGCCCCTCCCGTCCCGACAAGGCTCGCCGTCTTGGATACAAGGCAAAGCAGGGCTATGTCGTCTACCGTATCCGCGTTCGTCGCGGTAACCGCAAAAAGCAGGTCCCCAAGGGTGCGTGTTTACCGTGCAGTGCTAGTTAATGACTGACCTCGCGGTTAGGTGCGACCTTCGGTAAGCCCGTGCGCCAGGGTGTCAACCACCTCAAATTCCAGCGCGGCCTCCGGAGCACCGCCGAGGAGCGAGTGGGCAAGCGATGCGGTAACTTGCGCGTCCTGAACTCGTACTGGATCAACCAGGATGGTGTCTACAAGTACTACGAGGTTATCCTCGTTGACCCCAACCACAAAGCCGTGCGTATTCTTCATGGGATCGTGCTGTGGTCCCGACTCACCCACTTCGTCTTGTAGATCCGCAAAGACCCCAGAATCAACTGGATCACCAAGCCGGTGCACAAGCGCAGGGAGGCTCGTGGTCTTACCAGCATTGGGAAGCAGGTGAATTTCTTCCGCATTACTTTACTGGTAACAGAAACTGACCCACTCCCTTTAGAACCGTGGGTTGGGCAAGGGTCACCGCTACAACCACACCCCTGCTCGTTCCACCTGGAAAAAGCACAACACCCTCAGCCTGCGTCGCTACCGTTGATCTATTTTTTCTGTCACGTACTATGTTCTGCTATGCCATGGCCCTTCCATGCCGGACAACCCGTGTGTTCTAAGTCGAGTGTGTTCCAGTGGTATGGATCTTGTGAACATTTCCTTTTTTGAGCTTCCAATACCCGTCGGCAATCATCGGCCGTTTACGAGAAAGTGGTTCACTTTGCGCGAGGCAGCTGTTTTGTGCTCCAACGCACTCAGGTTCCCCTACGACTCTTATGATTCACGAACTATTTCTCCTACTCTCTACTGTTGTTCAGCCGTCGCTTGCTTTCCCGAAACTGACCGGAAAAGACCCTTTGGGTCTGCGAGCATTCACGCATATTTGGCCACGGCACAGCGCTACCTCTAACCTCGCCACCACCTCGAGCGGCGCTGATTTCCTTTGGCTCTCGCAAGACGACTACTCGGGGCCTTCATTCTTCGAGTGCGTCCCTAGTGCTTCAAGAAAAGCAGTGTCCTAACCTCGTTCAAGTAATTTCACATTCTTCACTGATTCCGATCCTACGAGGTGCATCGCTCCCATTATTTCCTTCAATCATTATGCCTAACGCCCTTTTTTGCGCATTCAAGCGGCACCGTCCAGTACGTGACCTAGTGGTTTTACGCGACGCGTTTTCGATCGTGTTTGATCTAGCTATGTCAACCAGACCGACGCTTTCGCGAATGGGCTTGCCTTTTTCAACGAGACCGATGGAACTGTGGGGATGAAGGTCCTTCCATGTCCTCCTCATCGTAGATTCACGATTAAGCCTTTCTAGGGCGACGATACAACATGGCTGCCCGAGGGACAAAACCGTTCAAGGTACACATCCTAACATCTGACCTCACCTCAGCACTGAGCTGTCGCAGTGTACGCATAACTAGCAATCCGCAATACAACACCGGTCTTTTCATCCTCGACCTTAACCGAGCACCGTGGGGGTGTGGTATGATATTCTATTCTTTGCAATACCGTGGCTCTGACTCGTTCTAGGTGTTTGGCCGGCTTTTTGTAATTATATCCCTCCAATGACTGTACTGCAATATTCTCACCCGACTGCGCAGGGACGCGTTAGTCTCCTTGTGCTGTTCCTCTTAGTGTTGCATCGCTGAACTGTACAACTAGTTGGAGGAGGTCAATGGCCCTTCGTATGCGTTCATTTCCGCTGTATATTCGGTTTGCTGACCTTCCGTTCTGTTATCAGACGGGGGAAATCGACATAATATTGAGTTATTATGCTACAAAAGAAATGCACTGTAACTAACTTGCCCGGCGTATACAGGAGGGAGTGCACGACAACGAGCACAACCAAGTAACTTGGCACACTGGCCCAGGTTCGTTGAGGCTCTTGCAGATTCATTCAATTTCTAACATGCGCGGCATACTTCAGGATGCAGCTTGCTTCAGGAATCTAATTATACTGGTACCGTTGTTGTGAGTCTATAAGCAATACTACTCCACGCAAGTCACGAGCGCGGGATAGGGCACCAATTGCGACTGGAAACCTCGCGGGGAACGCCGGATGCGGTACGGGGGTCCGTTCTATGTATTTCAGCCTCTCACGCCCATTAAGGTATCACGGAATGGAGCAAGGCGTCCTATGGCCCGTTCTTTGACGAGCAAGGCGGGGGCGTTTTTGCGATGAAGTGGGACGAGACCGGCATAGCTGTTTGTGAGTGCAGCGCCTCGGAGTTGAGCGTCGCTAATCGTTTTCAAGGGTCCTTTTATCGATCAGCTATCCCAAACGATATTACAATTGGGAGCCCCGATCCCGCGAACTGGGGCGTTCCGGTCGCATCGCTCGCGCCTGAGGCCTGCGACCCGTTGACAAATTTCGTAAATCATTCAATCGTCTTCGGTAGGGCATCCTCGGTATTGATATTGACCATCATCTAATTTGCCGTCCACCCGTTTCAGACATTACCTTCTGCGGTTTTTCAAATTCCTCGTTTTGCTATTCTCAGACCTGACATGGATAACAGGCGACTGGGCCGGAAACTCCTACGCGACGTCGGGCTGTCCTGGATCGTGTTCAACGCGATTAATGGATCCCACTAATTTTGTGGTACGAGGTCTGCCGCTTCCGTATGCGTCGCTTCGCTCACCCGAATACCTAGAACGCATCTTGGAGTATTAATTCGCTGAAAGTGTACAAGAAGCAAACAATAACCAGCACCGTTTCCCCGGCTATTGCGTTGCATGTATCAGTCCTTTGGTTGTCGGTGTCGGTACTGAGCAGTTTCGTGATGTATCTATCATGAATTTATTGTGCGTGCAGTTGAAGCGCGCTGGCTTCAAGTCGCGACATATGTATACAAATAGCGTATTCATAACCGTCCGTGATCATAGACAAAAAACAAAGAACGACTGAATAAATACCGTACAATCAAGTCCGAGTCCAAAAACGATCCTTCCAAGCAAACAATGTGTGTCTCAAGATATCTTAAAACTTACAGTGAGTATTAGGGATCAGGGGCTCAAAAGGGCGCACCTTGAATTTTCGAACAGAAGGCTCAGATAGCCATGGCGACAGTGGATGGCGTGGCAGCTCGAGAGAGAAACGGTGCATCTCCGTTTGCCAATCCAGGTGTCCACGAGGAGACGCGACTGGGAGGACCCCCGGCGCTACCTGCCGAAGACCAAGAGGTCGTTGAGCTGGGAGAGACCGACGTAGAGGGCCACGACGGAGCTGCGTCCATCGCGAAATAAGGCGCCGAGGAAGGATGAGGCCGACGGTCGTAGGAATCCGCGCCGCGCCGCGACGGAGGGATGCGAGAGCTAGACGATCGGGAAGACGCAATGGTGAGAGAAACGAGACGACTAGTTAAGATGTTAACGCGACTCTTCATCCCTCGTAGTCCCGATCGGACGCCCCGAGTCTGTTTATCGTCTCCATCGACGAACGGAAACGCTGCACGAGCCCGAGAACGGGTTGCGCGAGACGAACTACCGTTCTTAGCCTCTGTGTCAAAAATAAGGTTGACAGATGAGGAACCTGGCGGCTGATAGTTGGAAGGAGTCGAAGGTGCACCGGCAGCGACACGGCGCACTGTTTTCTGTCGACGGTTGGGCAGGAGAGACGAAACGGAAGTTATCGAAGTGTCACCGATACTGCCGTTCGTCGCTAGCGAGCTGGCGTCAGCGAAAGGATGGCGAGCATAGACTGCGATTTCCGAGTCCTGGACGTTTGAGAGCACATTCCCAACGACCGAGATATTCGACGAAGTACGGCGGTTGGATTTTTCCTGATCTTGATCCGTCAATAAAGCACGCCAGTCGCCTGGTGCTGGGTCTTCAGGTGTGGACACATCAGACTCGGCAGCAGGAAGCTGCGGAAGGATCGCGGTCTCGAAATCAGCTCCGCTTCTATTGGGAGTACGCCCGGCCAAGGCAACTCCCTCCAAATCATGGTTGACATAGTCATCCAAAGCAAAAGCGTAGGCGTACTCCGGTGCCTCGAAACTCTCGTCCGGGAGCACCTCTTCAGCCGCACCACCGGTTGAAGTCTGTTTTCAGATCCCATGGCAATGTAGGCACGGAGGGTAGGTCGATGGCGTCCCCGGCACAAAAGGATGCCTGGGAGTAGACGGACATCATGGACATCGCAGTCATTCGTCTGCTCAGACGCCCGCCTTTGCCGTTCCTCCTAATTGACCGCTTTCGTCTCGTGCTGCTAGATCGGCTGCGGAAGGTGTATGTCGAGGAAAACTGGGAATAAATGGAGACAGGCGTCGTCTTCGATATCCGACGATGCGAGGTTGGGTTCAAGCTCGTGGAAGGACATGCGGGAGGGAGGAGACTGTGGCTCCTCTTGCCAGGCGAACTCGGGAGTTGTCGAGTCTTCATCTTCATGTTGGTGTTCGTCTCCGCCGATTCCTTGGATTATCGCTTTGAGAGCCTCCCCGTCTTCGCTCTCGCTGTCACTCTCCCATTCGTTCGACCTCTGTTGGCCACGCTCCAGGATTAACGTCCTCAAAGCACCCATGTCAATCTGGGGCTCTGGAGCAGCTGGACGTGGATATGTTGGCATGGGTGGCGAAGAATCGAAGGTCGGGGGAGCCGACGCCGGGGCAGGAGAAGTGGGGGACAGTGGTGGCGGGGTGGGCATAGGCGATATCGCGAGTGAGGATGTAAGAGAAGCGGAATGAAAATGCCTGGGAAAGTTCGAGGAATGAGGGGGAGTGGGCATGGGCGAAATTGTGAGCGATGCAACAGACGAAGAGTGCGAATGCGCCGGTGAAGCGATTTTCGATGGCGACACGTCGAATTGGGCAGAAACATCACCTTGGACTACGATTGTCCGGTGTATTGGACTGTGGTGATTTTAACCGGCGGGGGGCGCAGCTTTGACCGCGGCGGGACCACGGGTGCGTGGTTAATGGAGACGCTACCTCTGGCACCGCTCGAATTGTGTACCTGCAAAGGGGACACCGGAGAAGAAGGCGGTTGGGGGAGTCGCCTGCTAGTCGGAGATGGTGGGGGCATTCCTGCCTGTATTTCCCTCTTTCCTCCCGGGGAGGCAGGCGCCAAATGATCCGCGAGTAGTGGTGGGGACGGAAAACCAAGATCCAACACTCGGGCAACAGAATCGGTGTACGGTGAGGGCAGCGGGTGCGGTGGGTGCGGTGGTGGTGTACGTGGGGATGGAGGAATGGCAATAGCGCGTGGTTTAGAGGGAGAATTAATCAAATGTCGTGGGGAAGGTAATGACCGGGGCAGGTTAGAAGACGTTGTGAATAAACTGGGGACTGGTTTCCGCATTTTTGGCGAAGGAGAGGCAGGTACATGAAGGTGGCCGGAAAGTGGGCTCTGGATAGAAGCACTCGAGCTATCCTCAGAGACAGCGATCCCATCGACATCCGTGTACTTGGCTATGACGGATGCACCGGCCGCTGTCATGGTGGTCGTGGGCCCAACGGAAGTCTTAACCTGGTTTGTCTTCCATTTTGTGTCGTCCGCATCTGACGATACGGTAAATTAGGCGGAAGATGTGGAGTTTTTAGAGAGCGCTTACTCGACCGTGTGGAATCTGGAATGACGGCACCAACGTCTATAACACAAATTTAATGAAAAATTGATGCAATCTGGAACGGGACTAACTTTGCTCTGCCGCATTAAAAACGGGACGTCCTGTGGGGGGTCCAAAGATATCGGCGCCTAATCACCAGTTGATCAGAATCAACGCTGTACGGGTATGACACAGAAGAACTTACCATCATTTCGTGTGGAAGTATCTGAAACAGGAAATGATCTGCCGTTGTGTCTCATCTCCAGAAAATCGTGACAGGCATACCTTCAGTCAGCTCGTCCTCCTCCTTCTCCTCGTCGACAATGACGAATGTCATCAGGCTGTCGGGTCTCCTCTTTTTTCCACCCGGGTCTCCGTCTGAGAAGATATAAGCCATCTTTGGGTCAGAGTAAAAATAAATAAAGTACTTTTATTCGTACCCACGCTTGCACTCGCACTCCGAAAATGGAATCCAGAGGTACCGGGACTGCGATTTATGCTCAATCTCCCGAAAAAGTCCTTCAGCCGAGTTGGGGATGCTACATCGCCTTTGAGCTTCCCAAACGTCTTTTGGGTATTGGTCTCTTTTCGGCATCGCGTCCGTGGAGTGAGATCGATAATGAGCGAGGGACTGGGTCGAAGAGGCGGGTGACCATTTTGACTGCGGAGGACTGCTGGTTGAGGGGTAATGGGGGGAAGCGAAAGGATCAACTTCCCACTCGGGATCGGAGGCAAGGCCGGGGGGCGTAGGAAGCGGAAAAGGAAGAGATGCGACGGAAAGGACAGAGAGGTGGTTCGAGTTGGGCTGATCTATCCCGCTTTTCTTTGGGGTCGAAGGGTACACAGAACGAGTTGGCGATGTGGGAAACAACGGTCGGGTGCTCGAGCGTGGAGAGGAATCTCCAACGACTGTCCGACACAAAGATGGGACGGGGGTCGGCGTAGCTGGAGGGGAAACCGAGCTCGAGGGACTCGGTGGAAGCCTGTACGAAGAACGTGGTGGTTCGTTCATATAATATGAGAGAAGAGAGAGCGCAGAATCCGAGCCAACCGTGCGCAGCGATGGAACTCGGGAGGCATTCAAACTGCCTCCAATGTGCATGGCTGGACTGGACCTGCTAGCGCGACGGGTATGCCTAGGTGCTTTTTGGCTGCTATCCTCTTTGGCGGGAATAGTCTCCGGGATATACACGGCTTGTCGAAAGTCGGATAGTGTCGGGGAAGATTGGCATCGAAGTGGCCGGGGGGTCGTGGGCCGGGCGTAGGAGGCGCTTGTGGGGGAGGGGAGACTATAATTGTGCATATGCCTTTGAATGGGAGAGCGTTGGCTAGTCGGGCTGGGATTATGGGCGTCTTCGGGCATCGGGAAATGCTCTAAGTGAAGTTACCTGTCGAGGGTAGTAGCCGACTATTAACCCTGCAGTATGTATATGAATCCCGGAACAGTTGCACGCGTTTTTATCGGGAGTATGGCAAGAGGCTAAACAGATATATGAAGTCCCGAGGAGGAGAAGATGCGAATAGGTAACCTGCCTTGGTCGCACTACTGTAGACAAAGTTGGCAGTAGACATTTCGGGTTCGTCGGTGCAGGCGAACATAGGGATACGGGCAGAAATACTCGGCGTGTCCCTAATCGGATGCTAGAGGCCATCGAACGAGTGAATGCTTTGAGGAGAATTTCTAAGACAGAGCATGGTCCGAAATTGTTGCAGCAGAGGGCAAGACTCGGGCTCCCAAACGATACACGCTCGCAACTCGGGATGCGCATCTTCTAGCAATGATACTGGCGATTTCGCATCATTCACTTTACGGGGGCGAGGGACACGGGCGTAGCCAGATTCGGAGCGCCATCGACACGTTACTGACCTGACGCGCGCGCAATCGAGCCCGAGCGGGGAGAGGCGCGACGCGAAGGAGACAACGCGAAATTACGTATCTCCAACTACGGAGACTGCCGTGCCGAGTTCCAGCCGAGCAGAAAATCATCGTACGTCACTGTGTACCTGATATATTGCCCGCATCACGTACCAAAACTGGGTCTACCAGGGGGGTGCGCTGATTTAATTTGGACAAGTTCAAATTTTAAATTCGGCCGACTCGTATACGGTTTACAACTTCATTTTCCAAACTCTATCCTTGATGTCTCTAGTGTCTTCAGGTGGCTCTGCAAAGCCAGCACGAAGAGGAGTGACACTCACATACCCTGCGCGCAGGTCAGGAACACCTCGAAATAATTTTAAACAGCCCTTACCTTTGAACATCGCCCATCCATCGGATCCGACCGGGAGGCTAGATTCTTCCGGATGAATTAAGCCGTCCATAGCTGGCGAGAACTTGAAGGCCAGTGTGCCGGCAGTGGAGCCCGTGCTCGTCGACTCAGCACTCGGCTCCTCTACTGTTAGCGTATCCGGGCCAGCTGCGCTCATCGTAGCGCTCCGGCTTCCCCGGTGTCGCGCTAGACACGGCTTTGAAGAGGCGACCGTAAGAGTTACGCCACATCGAAGTCCAGATTATCGGCAGGCTCTCGTCCGCTAGCAGGCCCTCCACCAAAGGGATGTTGACTGTTATATAGATCGACCTCGCCTGTCCGTAAACCACCGTTATCTTTGCCCCAGCTGTCCCAAAGATGGGTAATGACACGGCATGCCAATACGTGAGCGGGTTCAAAGTACGCCGAAGGTGTGGGATGGACGACAGTTCCGTACGAGACAGCAATGGAGCGTGTTTTCGTCAAGGCGCCATCAAGAGCAGCACCGATAGTCCCAGAGGAGAGTGCGAAAGCCGCTATTCGCGGCGATCGGTTAACTTGCATTAGGAGCAGGTATATAACTGACAATGAAGTCTGAATGCAAGAGTTTTAGGGTAGAGGAATTTTGGCAGTAGAACGTACACACATTTCTTCCAGAGTTGGGACCGGACAACTTGAAAGAAGTAAGTCAGACCAAGAAAACCTACTAGTATGAGAAACATGCAGACAACGAGGTCAATCTCTCCAGGAAAAAGGTTGTGCAAGCCAACATTTGCGCAGGTTGCTGGCGTCTAGAAGATATCAGCAGGGACGGCAACTTGAACGTTGGGTATTATCATTACTCCGTCGAGTAGTACCCACTCGCCCTGTTTGAAGTGTGTTAAATGCGTCAATGGACCCGGGGTCAAACGAACCACTTCGCCCTCTTTCAGTGGCCTGGAGGTCTCAGGACGTCTCGCCCGTACCATCTGGGGAATTGAACTTGAGTAGGTAGATTAACGGTAGCTCTGGACGCACCAGGTTTAGTTGGATAGAAGTATCTGCCTTTGGTGACTTCCGTGATGTGGAATGCTTTGCCTGTGAGACTGAGGGTCGGCGACTGTATATATTCTGCGATGCCTTTCCTACCGATCCAGCTCTTTTGGCTGCTCGGAATCACGACCTTGACGTCCCACCCGAGATCTCGCATTTTTTGATAGAAGGCGAAGATATATGGTGATACTTTGGAATTTGGAGGGCCGTCGTCGTTTGTTAGCAAGACTTTCATTTTGTTAGATGAGAGCACCGCGGCTTTGGGCCAGCTCGACGTGGTTGCGGAAGGAGGGGGCGATGCTGAGATGTGAGACAAGAGATTTGGTAGGCTATCGGGCCGAACCGTGGGAGATCACTTCAAGCTAATATCTGGTCTTTGCTTCAGGCTTGTCTTTTACTTTACCTGATGCCTCCAACCAAGACAAGGGGCCGCCACAGGCACTCCCCCAGTCAGCTGGCTGCCCTAAACGAGCTCTGGGAGGAGACTGAGCACCCAACACTTGCTCAACGTACCGCCCTCGCTGCGTCTATTGGCCTGTGCGTAAATCTTTTCATCTCTTTTGCACTGAGCGATAAATTCTTGCCCTCCAGTCCCCCGACGAGCGTCAACTCTTACTTCCAAAATTCAAGGGCAAAGAAACGACCTCGCGGTCTTGCTACTGTGCCCTCTTCTGCTGTACCCTCTTCTTCAGCCCCAGCAGCTCCTGCATACCCGGATATCAAAGCTGCCGACGTCTACATCCCCTCCCACTATTCCATCCTTCCCAAATTCGGCAGACTTTCTTTCAGAATCTGAAAGCAGACTTCACAGAATGCGTCCATCGTTGGCCCAAGTTGATGAGCTGGAAAAGAGCTACATCTCTAACCCACATCCAACGGTCGACGAGATGCAGCTCATGGCAGACAGTATCGGAATGTGCGTTCAACGACTTTAATATGTCTGTCCACAATTTTATCTCATCACACGTGCTAGCCGATATCAAAGTGTTACTAATTGGTTCCAACGACAAGAGCAAGTCGTGAAATCCGAGGCGGCAGCCTGAGGACGGCGATGCATCGCGACCATTCCCGCCTGCACCAGATCAACCGTCGTTGACAGAGAGAGGTCGGCGTGCTAGTTCGTTTGCCGCCGACGACAGTCTTGTCTCCCGAAGTCGTCGGGCTTCCTCCCGTCGCAGCGCTACACCATACAGCTCGTCCAGTGCTGTTATTTCGTTGTCTGCGCGTCAGCGACGGGCGCGACCAGAACCAGTTCAACTCGATGCTCTGAAGCGTCTGTTCAACAAAACACCGACACCGACGATCGAGGAGCGTTCTACCCTGGCTGTTGAAATTGGCATGTAAGTCCTTCACCGTCGTAACCGTTGGGCGCAAAGTTCATATCACGCGTGAAGGGAAATCGGCAAAGTGACCAACTGGTTCAGGAATCTGCGTCAATCGGCGAGGAAAAGAGAAAAGAAGGTCGGTCGCCGGGGCGGTGGCGGGGCCAGCGACGACGACATGGATTACACGGATGGGTACGGGACTCCCTCGGCGTCGGCGTCTGCATCACGGGCCGGCACACCGTCGTCGTCGGTGGAGCGGGGAGACGGGCGGCGAAGACATCTTCGACCGCGTATGCATTCAAGCGACGAGGACGATGAAGAGGACGACGAAGATCCGCAAGAGGCTGTTACTCCATCTCCATCACAATCTCCTTCGCCCGCCTCATCTCCTTCCCTTGCGCGCGTCCTTGATTATAGCGTCGCTGCTGCGTTGCAGGATGCCATGGCCCAAATGGCAAAGGAGGACAAATTCAAAGATATGGCAGCAGACGCCCTGCTTCTTCTAGAATTCCAAGCGACTTGCCGATAGGATGCGCGCTATCCGCCATCTGCATACATTACTGTACGGCCTTCGCTTTCCTGTCGTCTGCCGCTGACCTGTCTGCCCAGAACTTATATCTATGCTTGCCTAGTTGCCTAGTTGCGATGCTATTCGCTCGCCGTCAAAAAAAAAACCCTGCTCTCCCAGAAGTACACTCTGCGTATAAATAATTTCTTGTCGCGCCATGAACCCCATTTTGTTGTAGTTGGTAGTAGAAATGAAATTATCCGCAGTCTATAATCTTTCGTGCAAGATCAGAATATTAGGTAATCGGATTTACCCGAGGCTCACCACCTTGCAATTTGCCAATTGGACTGCGATGGACGTTGGCCCGCCGCAAAACGCCCCGCCGCTGTCGCCCGACCCCGACGGTCTCAAGGCGCAGAGCATGCGCAAGTCCGCTTCGGTGGATTCCTTTGCTCCTCACCGCGACTCAGCACCTCGCCCAAACCGTGGTCACACTGCATCCGCGCTCGAGGCCCCGCGCAATCTCATATTCGACCGCACCGCTCCCAGGGATCGTGTTCCGGCCTATTCAGACCGGAGGCGTCGAACGAGCGCCAGTTCGTCTCTCCGCGACGACTACGACCCCTCCGGCGACTCGGACGTTGAACGTTCCGTCTCGTTCCCCGAGAGATACGCTGGCGTGGATTTCAAGCCCCTCCGCGCAGGGGATCTGCCACTGCCACCCCGCACAACCACCCTCAGTGCGACGTCCAGCATGAGCAGCATCATGAGTGCCTCCACCTCTTCCAGCACCGAAGAGGGCGTCCACATCCGCCATCAGCCCGTCCGGACGTCGCTCCCCGCCGCCGCCGCCTCGTCTAGGACCGGCCGAACCCGCAGCGGCAGTCTGGGGGTCTATGCTTCTCATCCCGCCAAACGCATGCTTATCAACACCCATGTCTCCGATGTAAGTAGCTTGCTTCCCTCACTTCGGCCCCGAGTTAAAAAAAAACACTCTGCTAGCTCGCTGCCAATGAAGAGACACCCCTCACACTTTTGGTTGTCGGTGCGGCCAAGTGCGGCAAATCGGTTGTCATTAGGAAGGGCCTCAAGGACTATGGCCTTTCCGAGCCCACCAACCACTCGTTCGAGGTCCAATCTAACTACTTCTCTGCCAGCTGTGCGTCTTCATTTGCACTCTACTGTAGCTCACTCCTGACCCCTCCGCAGACAGTCCTTCGGGTTGGCCGCATCAGGGACGGCTTTGAAGAATATGCCCTGCATGTCATAGAAGCCGACGTTTCGAAAACTACTTTGGATGACGCCGTGTGGCCCGATGGCTCGCCCACAATAGACGGCGTCATCATGTGCTACGATGCGTCCGACTCCGATTCATTCCTCCCTGTCGAAGGCCTTCTTCGTGAGCTTTCCTTCTTTTGCGCCGTTGCTTAACCATTGAGTTATGGTTCAGAGCGATTTCGGGCCATGATGATCCCGACGGTGGTCCTCGCCTTGCAAGTCTGACCTTGAGCGCCGCGTTGATCCCCAAGGAGCAGCCGCCGATTTTCTGCAGCTCTACGACAACGGGCTGGTTGAAGTCTCGAATGCTCAAGAGTCAGGCAAGAAAAAAATGCGGCAAGCCTTCGAGTGGCTAATTAAAGCAGTATTCCGTGGCCGGCGTTTGTGTACTCCCCGTCATACTCCGTCTCCAACTGACTCGGCTATTTTTTTTCCAGACGCAAGTAAAAGCGAATCCGACATTGATTACCGTAACCCTGCATCGCCCGTGTTGTTGATATCCCCTCCGCCATGGGAGACGTCGCGCACCGTTACACCCACCGCTGCTTCCTCCGTCTCTTCGATGAGCACGCTTTCTCAGGGACACAGTGCAGTATCGCGTCTTCCTAATGCGCCGCTACCTACCATCCCTGCATCTCGCGCCCCGACCGTTCCCAACTCTCCTACCCGCGCGCGATCTACGGGTGATTTATTGTCCGAGCACGAAAAATCAAGAACACGCGATTTTCAAATCGACAACGATGGGTCTTTTGCCGGTGCCATGGCGCGCAGCAACTCCAATGCCCTGCCATTGCAGAAGACTCCGCCGTCATCCGCTGAAGTTTTGGATGTTGTTGTGCCCCCGCCGAACAAGACGGAAAGCAAGGAGAAGGATGCGCGCAGTCGACCGTGGGCTACTCTGGATGAACTTTTGGATAAACTTTTATTCCTAGCTGTCAGCGGAGACGGTAAAGCATTTTTGTTCTCGCTTCACCAGAAATTGATGAACTCTTCGCGAAGATCCGACCTATATAACGCATTTTTTGCTCACATATCGGAGGTTCGCAAGTCCGAGGAGCGTCCTTTTAGCGATGCAATTACGGCTACGGCAATTGGACCAGCCTTCAGGTGATCCCATGTTCGCTTGCTTTGCGCAGATGAGGTTCGCCCCTTTCTTCTGTATCCTGCTGTGTCTAACTAACTGTTTTATTTCAGGATTTGTCACTTGCTCGAACAATGGATCCGTGATTACCCGTACGACTTCAAGGTCCGAGGGACTCCGAGTGCGCTCTCGGCGCTCTTTAAATCCATTACATCGAAGACATATCTCCTTCACTATGGCTCCGACTTTCTGCCATTCCACGAGATTGCTCCCAAATCTCGTCGATAAGGATGCTGCATGGGCACACAAACCCGACTATCCCGAAGATGAGAGCGACTATGATGATGACGAGCGGAGCGCCGTCGTCACAATTAGCAGCACGCACAGTTCCGAGTCGCTGCCTCCACGGTCTGCCAAAACAAAGCCAACGCCTGCGATCCCCGCCCCTTTACGAGAACGAAAAGGGAGCCTTCCACTTGGGAACAAAATGTTAGCGGCCCAATCACCGCCTAATGGTGCCACTCCGCATACCGAGGCTGACGGTCGGGCTCAGCTCAGAGAGCTCCAGAAACTCGCGGCGGATATAAATGCTACGGACTCCGATGAGATCGCGCAGGAAATAACACGCATGGAGGTCAAGTTGTTCCTGGATATTGAGGTTCGTTAATTTCGTTGTCTGGGGTGCTTAGCGAACTGACCATTCCACTTCAAAAGCCTCGGCATTGGCTTCGGTTTACCTTCGTTTCCGGTAAAAAGGACCCTGCAACAGATTCCATTGCCCGGTTCAACGATTTTTCAAACCATCTAGCTGATTGGTACGTTTTTCGTTGCGTTGCGCCTAGACACTGTTTTTGATCAATGCGGTTAGGGTCGTGTCGCTTATCTTGTGTCACGATAAAGTGAAAGCTCGGGCGAAACAGATTGAAAAAATCGTTGAAATCGCGCAAAAGCTGCGAGGGTTGAACAACTATTCTGCTTTGCGGGCGTTTGTGGCGGGAATCAATCACTCTACCTTTCCCGGCGATCAAACGATGGAATTTTTAAAGGCGAAGTCGCCGGACCAACACAAGAACCTTCGGTCGTGGGATGTGCTTCTTCAACAGAGTGGCTCACATAGGGCGTACCGACTGGCCCTCAGAAACACAAAGGGTGCCTGTATTCCTGCCTTGTACGGATCTTGGTCTCTGTTTTATCTGTTGTTGCGAGTGCTGAACGCTACTGCAGGGAGGTCCACATGTCCGATCTCATTCGGGCACACGAAGCCAACGACGACGTGAACCCCTCAGATCCCAGCAAGATTCACTGGGGCAAGTTCAACATGATGGGCAGATTTATCAACAGCACGACTCAGTGCCAGGCGCAATGTCGGGCTGTTAACGACTACAACTTCCAGTCCCGTCAACATATCGCCCAGATGTTGGTGGCAGACTGCATCATGAACGAGGAGGTAAGTTGCATTCGCTTCATTCCCTTCCGTCCTAGCTCACAACTTTTACTCGCAGATGCAAAAGTTGCGCATCGCACCCGAGTCTGATTTCGATGGCCCGAGCCCACCGCGAGTGATATCTCGGGATCACTCGAGTACTGCCCCAACGAAGGAGAAAGTGCGGAAGTTGTTTTCGTGGTAGGAGATGATTTATTTGGCGGGGCCATTGCACTGGTATTGTATTTTCCCAGTCGGACATTCGCATTGCCACGACTTGTCTTATACCCTCATCACATTCCAATGCTCTGTAACTGTATCCTAAACCGAATGTAAACATGGGGTGCCACAATTTATTCTACGTTCTTCCCTCTCCCAATGCCCTCGACGGAATGATGCCGATACCGGGCCGGCCATCAATATTTTTTTCACTTTTGCTTCGACCAAGTTGGGAAGGTTGGGCATGGACGACGACTACGTGTTGACCATCGACTCGGACGTCGAGGACGATCTCCCCACCAAATCCAAGGACGACACGGACCTCAATCCCGAGTTCGTCTTCGACCTATCCGGGGACCCTTATGCAGACATACTGGATGGCCAAACAGCTTTACACGACGTCGTCAAAGGCGGGACAAAACCCGAGCCTATATCCGTCGATGATATTATCGCTCGCCGGAAGCTTGGTGCGAAACGGAAGAGACCCGTGGACGAGGATGAGGAGGAAGACAATGCAAGTGGGGGCGAGGAGGCTTCAGGCCTCGAAGATAGCGAAGAAGATGAGGACGAGTTTGAGGTGCTGCAGGACGATGACGGTACTGGTGATGAAGATGACCCACTCGCGTCGTCAGGATGAAGAAGGCGCAAATTCAGAGGACGAGGACCAGGAAATGTCAGATTCCTCCGAGGATGAATCTGAGCCCGAAACTCAGGCTGAGAAGGACCGCAAAGCAGCCTTTTTCGACTCAGAGACCCTTTCGACAGAGGAGCATTCGTCTTTCCTCACCATGAATCTAGGCCCGTCCCATTCTTAAGGCCATTACTACGCTTGGGTTTCTCAAGCCAACACCTATTCAAGCGGCGACTATCCCGGTCGCCTTGCTGGGCAAGGATGTAGTCGGTGGGGCCGTCACTGGGTCCGGGAAAACAGCAGCTTTCATCATTCCGATGCTCGAGCGTCTGTTGTACCGCGAGAAAGGCAACAAGTCAGCGGCCACCCGGTGTCTTGTCCTCGTGCCCACGAGAGAACTGGCCGTTCAGTGTTTCGAGGTTGGCTGCAAGCTCGCGACTCACACTGACATCCGTTTCTGTTTGATAGTTGGTTCGTTTTTCTGTGCTCACTCTCAAAAGTATCATTGATTTCCCCTCTTAGGTGGATTGTCTGTCAAGTCGCAGGAAGTGGCTCTGCGCAGCCGTCCGGACGTCGTAATCGCGACTCCCGGTCGGCTCATTGACCACATTCACAACTCCCCTTCCTTCACACTGGATACGCTCGATATCTTGGTTTTGGACGAGGCTGACAGGATGCTTTCCGATGGTTTTGCGGACGAATTGGCGGAAATCGTCAAGTCGTGTCCCACCTCGCGTCAGACGATGCTGTTTTCCGCTACCATGACCGACTCGGTTGATGAGTTGGTCCGAATGTCTTTAAACAAGCCCGTACGACTCTTCGTCGACCCAAAGCGGAGCACGGCGCGCGGTCTCGTACAAGAGTTTGTTCGAGTCCGCGCTGGAAAAGAGGCAGAGCGATCAGCCTTGCTTGTCGCCTTATGCAAGCGGACTTTCAAGACAAATGTCATAATTTTCCTCCGCAGCAAAAAATTGGCCCACCAGATGCGAATTGTCTTCAGCCTCCTAGGACTGAAATGTGACGAATTACATGGTGATCTTACGCAGGAACAAGTTCGTGTCTCCCTGCACTTTTTTTCCTCTAGCGCTCATTCCATGTAGCGTCTCGCTGCTTTGCAACGCTTCCGAGACGGTGCCGTTGATTATCTAATGGCGACAGACCTAGCTTCTCGCGGTCTCGATATCAAAGGTGTTGAGACGGTCATTAATTACGATATGCCTGGTCAGCTGGCGCAATATCTTCATCGTGTTGGACGGACAGCTCGAGCGGGCAAAAAAGGACGGCAAGTCAATTTCTTCTACTTGTTTTCGCCCTGTTGACACTCCTATTAGTTCTGTGACTCTCGTTGGCGAGGCTGACCGTAAAATGCTTAAGGCCGCAATCAAACACGGCGCTGAAGCAGATCAAGTTCGTCACCGAATCGTGCCGCCAGAAGCCGTCGCAAAATGGGTGGAAAAATTAGACGAGCTGAAAGATGAAATCTCCGAAATTCTCAAGGAAGAAAAGGAAGAGAAACAGGTATTTCCTTTGATGTCCTTCCCCTTCAAATCCTCATCGCTCTCGAGTTCCGTCAAGCAGAAATGGAGCTCAAAAAGGGGCAAAATATGATCGAACACGAGGCCGAAATTTACTCGAGACCTGCACGAACCTGGTTCCAAACCGGCAAAGAAAAGCTTAGCGCTGAGGGTCCGTGCCTCTCATCCTTATACTCCTTCATCGGCTCAAATCTTAGTAGCCGTGAGCAAACAGCAGTACGAAGCAAGTGTCATCCCGAGCAAAAAAGGCAAATCGCAAGCCCCATCCGCTGACAAGGTTCGCCTGCGATTCGGAGATGTTTTGACCCTCATGTTGACGACGTATTTTAGCCCAAGCGAGACAAATTGTCCGGCCTCACGCGTAAAGCCAAGCGACGGAAACTCGCTATGCAGGAGGACGAGGAACTAGGAGATGACCGAGCGACGCATGCGGCGATTCGTTCTGCTAAGAAAGCCGCACGACCCCCGAAAATCGGTACTTTGATTCCACGCCCGCCCTCTAAAAAGGCCAAAAGGAGCACCCGAAAGGTCACAGCGCGCACAGGGGGTGCATTTGACAGAGATTTGGGTCAGAAAGGCGGTAGTGGGGAAGGTGTTCGATCAAAAAAGGGTGATGCCGTCGGGCGGTTGGGAAAGAAAGTTGGCAAGCGTAAAAAGCCCTAGGCTACGACTGAGTTCTCTTCGTATAATTTACCTACCATTCTCCGACCGGACTCCGAGAATCGCGCACTGTCGAGATTGCTGTTCCTCGCACGTGCCGTGACTGGTCGTGTTTCCACCTTCTCACATTGGAATGGAACAAAAATTCACTTCATTAGCAGCAGTGCATCTCCCGTCAGTCTGCAGACTCCTTCCATCGGCATGCTGTCCAGACAAGGATCTCCTCAGTCCTTGTATCTCGTCTGGGTGGGCGGGATCGGATGAGTCTCTGGAAGATGCAGGGCTCCAAAACTTGGGAAGTCGATGTTGGAACCGACGACAAAAGTAGCGAGCAAATTGTCGGTCTCGCATGGAGTCCTGACGGTATACTCCCAACCGTCTCACCCTGCCCCCGTTGAATGATTCTGACCAGGGCAGAGTATCGCAGTCGCTCACGATCCTCCTCGCGTTACACTTCATTCTGTCCAGGACGGGCACGAAGAGCGTTCCCTACCTCTGCCTTCTCTCTCCGGCCACATCACCGATGTCTGGTGGTTTACAACAGAGAAGACGGTTAGCGTCAAGGTCATCCCGGACATTTTCAAAAGAAATGGCTTGATTGTGCGTCGACGCTTCGGGATTCAAAATTGTGTTGCTCTATAACTCAATTTCAAGCCCGGAACATCGCATTCGATTCTCCGAACCCTTCCTCTGCTGGATAGTTTGCAAGAAGAGTCTCAAAAACTCACGTCAGTCCCACTACGCTTGCAATGTTTCATGCTAAGACGATTCTAGCGCAACGGATCTGTTCGCATTTCAAGGCTCCCATACCAGGTCGAGCCCCAAATCTTCCCTTCCCTGATGTCATCAACGGCTGGCCTACGTTAAATTCAGATCCAATGGTCGCTTCGATGAGTTCACATGTTAAGCAACTGGACCCCAGCAATGGACACTTGGACGTTGCAGACGACGCCAACGTGGACAGTATTCTCGTAGCCTCGGACGACGCTGGTCACATTCATTGTTTTCTGGATGGGAGCTACCATCTGGGACCCGTAGCCCTCGGCACGAACTTGTTAATACCCTCTCTATTCAAGATGCCAACGCGTCCCCTCTTCATTGTCTACCCGCAAGAAACTGATCAAGACGCAAGACGCACAGATTTGCCTCCTCTCTTTGTGCGACTACCCATGCTTGAAGACCGGCAAGTGCGAGATATGGCCAGAATATCGTCAAGCTCTCGAGAGCTTGTATGGTACTGTATTCGGGTCGTGAAAGAAATGCGCGCTGTATGGTTCGGCTCTGAGACCCTCAGTGGCGCAAGAGAACTTGGGCCCAAGTGGATTAGAGCCTTGGAGAAAAGGCAACGGGAGCAGTTTGGTCGTATGTGTTTTTTCCCGTGAATTGACCGGTCTTGGATAAAGTTTTTTTTCAGAACAAGAGCCTACTGCAATGCTGGATCTCACTTGTCTTCTACTCACTGGCCGAGCGTCCGAAGCGCTTACAGACTTCTTGGGCAGCGATGAACAAATGAGCGAGAGGGTGAGTAGAGCGCTCATTCATATTGTTTACTGTACCCATCCTTCGACAGGGCATTCAAAAATGGGAGTCATCAGTTACAGAAGCTCTTGTAAAATTGCGCGACTTTTCTGAGAAAAGAGTGGCCCCTGCATGTCAGCGGCTCCATCTCATATTGGAAGAAGTTCTGGGTTGGTCGCAATTGTGAGCATTAACTTTTTTTCGGCGTCGGGTTACTCATATTGTTCAAGACCACAATATTCGTCTTTCCAACTTGTAACCCAGGATATTGAGACGTGTCTCGAATTAACTGGTCGCGCAATATTCATAGCGAGCTGGCTAGCTGCTGTTGCTCGTCGTGAACTTTCTAGGTTCAAGGAATTCGTAATCTGGATTCGCGCCGGTATGTTGCCCATATTCTGCTTTCGTCCTTGTCCGAACCACTTCACAGAAACAACCGCCGTGAATCCGCCAAGCGAGTATCATCCTCAACTCCGTCACGATGTTTTGGAGGTCAACAACTACTTTATGTCGGGCCTGGTTGTTAGCTCCATCGATAAATGGTTCATGGGTCCTGTTCCTCAATTCAACCCTCGCGAGCTAGGCATCGGGGACAGCAATTCAAATCTCCGCATTACAATCGAACAGGCACGAGCCGCAGTAGATTCGACGAAGTGGCAGCTGGTGTGTTGCGCTTCCTCCTTCACTTTGGAAAGTTTTTTTCTTCGACTAACGTGTGCTAGACTACGACGCAGAACGATTTGAATCATCTGGACCGAAACCTCGACGCCTTAGTCCAAGAACTAGCCTCCAGATGCCAACGAGTATTCGATGGCGCAGCCGGAGCAACCTCACGGACTGCTTTGGTTTCCGCTAGACGGGATTCTATCGCGAGCCAGGCGACACAAGCGAGGCCAGCACCGCAATCGAACCCACAGATTACTATCCGCGAACGGATCATTTTGGGTGGGAACGAGGTACGTCGCTTAGATTGCGTAGAAAAATCGCCATGCCTGATTGGGCCCGCGTATAGGAAGATGATTTTGTGCAATACCTCGCAATGCACATACCTTCTGCTTCGCTAAATCGGACCTTCTGTGCGTGAGCTGATTCTGCCTGCAGACGTGGCAACTGCTCAAGGGACATCAGTGTGTCTAGCACGAGTCCGCTTCGGCGGTAAGACTTCCCAATTGCCTGCCTCCGTTGGCATTGCCCTTCTCGATGGAACGCTTCCCTGCGGAACAGGAAGAAGCTGGACCCCTTCATCTCGAGATCCTAGACGCCCAATTCTTCGACGATTTATCCGTCGTAATTGTTTACCGGATTCGTAACCAACCGGGTGGGGCAGTGAACGAATCACTCGACTGAATTCCTTGCTGATCGTGCTTAGGAGGAGCGTTTATAGCGACAGCTGGCTACAGCGAACTAGAGTATCAAGAGCTAGGCCCCGCCGAGTATGTAAGGACACCAGCCCGGGAAGATTTGATGCAGCGAGCGATGGAACTCTTGGAACAAGGCCAAGTAGGTTTCAAACCCAAGTGGACGGACATGTGCTCAACTCTTCTCAGCTGGCCTCGATACCGATACCGATTAAGGCACGGCGAGAATTGGCATACGGCGGATCTGGGCCCGTGTCTTTGGCCTTGAACGGTCGTGTTGGACGGAGGGTGGCCTGCGTGCTTGATGGGCAAGGCACAAACATGGAAACGGTGGACTTGGAGGGCGACGGCGACGCGGAGCAAGAAGACGAATGATTTTTTTTGGTAGTGTGTGCCGGAAATGAAATAAATATACAGAAGCCGCCGGAGGGCCTTGATGATATACACCACACCTCAGCAATGTCCCTCGTTCCGCGCCAAGCTGTGGAAGGCGCTCGAGGCAGAGCCGCTTGACCCTGAGGTACTGCGAATAAGTTTTTGACCACAGCCTGGCATGAAAATATGGAGTCCCACCTCGCGACGTGCGGTGGATTGATGGTTGAGCGCGATCTAGATCGGTGGATCTAACATCTCTGTGTTGCGTGGCTGTCGGTTCGACAAAAAAAATCTCTGAATGTCCCACCCCGAAAGAAAAGCCGCGGCGGGCCTCGTGGGTTCGTCTATATTGCTTAAACAACAGGCGATACGCTCGAGTCTCCTCTTTCTCCTCCTTCCACCTCAACTCTGTCTTGCTAGCGGTAAGGTCGTTCTCGACGTTCTCTCGAAAATCAACATTTCGACAACACCTAGTCTTATTGAGCGCGCCTTTTGAATTCACGGAGACTCTCCCAACACTGTTGGTGGGTACTACAACCTTCTGCATTTACCGGAGCGCGTTTGTACGCTTGAGTTTGGACGCCTTGTTTCCCACTTGAACTCGTTTTCGACTTCGACAACGCGTATCGACGCCAAAGTACGCTAGTAATTCATTTAATTCTCTGCTTTCCATGCCGAAAAACAGCGAGGTAAGTCGACCTGTTGCAACATTTTGACCAAACTTGAACACATGTCAAGGAAAATCGTGCTAGCGAGATCGCGCTCAGGTGAGGTCTGGCTCTCGAGCATCTGAACAAAACCTGATCAAATCGCAGGAAGAAGAAAAATGCAGACGCGCAAGCGGCCTTCAGAGCGCGTAGGGCTAATTATATCGCGACTCTGGAAGAGACAGGTGAATGATTTATTCTGCTATTCCAGTGAGATCTAATCGTCTGGTACAGTAACGAGCCTGGAAAGTGTCGTCCTTCAACTCCAAGACTCTTGCCGTGAGGCCCGCTCCGACGCTCAGGAGCTGCGACAACAAAATGCCAGTTTGCGACACGAATTCCGTGAGCGCGAGAAGTTTTGGAGGACCCTTTGGCAGTCGAGAAAGCCAGGCGAGAACGACGAGCTGCCCCCTCTTCCACAGCCCATGCTTAACGGACATATGGGATCCTCTCAGCTGCACAGCTACGGTGTTGAAGGCATGACATATCGCTCCCCCGACGACCCGACATTGTGCAGCGGCCAGTATAACACTGGACCCAGTCACTCCTACGCCCATTCTCCATCCATGACATACGCCAGCGACGTTTCCGGGGGGGAGAACTCCCCTCTTACCCAGCGCGGCGCGAAATACGGGCCTTATTCGTATAGCATGCATGGACGAGACCATGGCCAATCTTGGCCACCAAACATTAGCCAGAACACGTCGCCTAGCGGGGAGTCCGGTCCACCTCAGAGCACGAACTCCTCCGACTCTCCTGGTTTTGGCGAATCCCCGACCCTCACATCGTCGTCGGATCTCTCCGCGTCCTTTCAGCCCGCCAGATTCGGCGAGGACGCCAAGAACAGTCTCGATGCCGCCCCCTACGTCTTTCCAGGCAGCCGATCCATCTCCCCCAGTAGCACCACACCATCCTCCTCTTCCACGTCGCTGACGTCTCCATTCCAATTCGCGTTCTCGGATGGTTCCGTCCCGCAAGAGCGGAGTGATTACGATTATCGCCGCAATTCGAATCCCCGTTCCGACGTTGGCCTTCATTCGGGTACCGAAGTCTCGTTATCTGGCCCGGGGAGCGACGCTGTACGCTACAGACTGGGAACTCGGAGAGCAGAGTCGAGCTCAGATCGGCCACTGCCCATCCTCCCGCCCCTCTCGATAAGCGACGGCGGGTCGCAGCACGATCGCGCCAGTAGTGACGGCGATTCCAATTCTTATGGTCATTCACGTGTGCGTCCACGACGCGATTCGGCTATTTCACCGCCTTCTCGCTCGTCCTCTCCCTCGGCCGCGCCTCCTCTGTCGGGCACACTCGCTGTTATCAAGGCACAGGCGTTTGGAGCATTGCGACGAACTCGCGCTCGGACCAAAAAACCCTCGGATGTGCCTGCTAAGACAGCGCTGGATGTTCTGGAAGCTAGAGGGATCGATATGGGGGTATCTTCGGGTACTAAACGCCAGCGGACGGAAGAGAGCGACGAGGGTCCGGAGAGGCACACATGAAGGATGAGACCACGTGACCGCGAATTCAACTCCAACGACGCGGTATTCTCGTTTTTGTTTTGTTTTTTGAAACCTGACAATGTAGAATTGTACTCATGCATTAATGCTTGTCGGCCGCACGCCTGTTTCATAGTGTATTATAGCTGTATATTGTCTTGCTGTCTTGAAATATTGCTCTCGAATTGCTTTCTGTCCACCGTCCGCTATCGCCCTCGAATCATCAATTAACTTTGGGAATCGCGACGTCCCATGGTCCCCGGATTTCACTGGCATCCACGTCAGCTCTGCGAGCGGCTGTCGAGGAGGAAGAGACACGACACGGACTTTTTAAACTTTTGTGCCCAAACCAGCACGCCGGGTGCAAGGAATGTGACGCCCAGTTGCACGGCAGCGTATATCCAGGTGACGGTCCTCGATAGCGACCCAGTTATCAAGATCGAAACGGCAAATAAGCCGGCAGTAAATACCAGTCGTAAAACGGAGGGGCACCACTAGGGCAACATGAGATTAATTTAATGGAAGCGGTTACAGCATCCACGCATGCGCGCGCAGCACAACTCACCCCTAGCCGGTGACGTAGCCGAGGAAACAACGCAAAGGCTTGGACCGAGAATAAAATGAGGGCGAATACAGCAAGGTCGTTGGCCAAGCGCGAGGCGAGGACCACGGACGCTGAAATCGCGGCGTTCATGGACAAAACCGAGGTGAGCCTATTATGAAACGGTTAAAGGCTGATACAGAGTTAATGCAAGGACGGGAAGATCGGACCTCTCGTGAACCTCTCCGCCCAGTGAAATCGCGCTATAATCCGCGAGAAGAGCGTTGACGCCGAACAGGGTGGCCGATAACGCCCAAATGGAGTCGGACGAGGTAGCTGCAGTTAGAGTTCGAAGAACGGGGGATAAGGACATGAGGGCGAGGAATATTAGAATCGAGGACTTGGCCGCCTTGACGCCTGCGTGATGTGATGCCATTTGAGGAATACGCGCCAGGCAAAGGTAACTTACGGTTGGCGCGTCGATGCTCGTGGCTAGCGCCTGTTCGGTCCAGTAGCTCCCACGATAGATAGCCGGTAAAGAAGCAGCAGACAGATATCCAGACCAGCGTATGGGGGTCGAGGTAGTTTTCCTTCAGTCGGACGAAGACTGAGACAAAGATGAATATGGTCGCGACGTGCTGGGTGACAGCACAAGAGAGCAGCACGACCGGCCAGTAAGTGTAGGGTCTGAAGTTTGCTAGCACGACCCAGATGTCAGACAACCTCCTCGTCTTGAGGACGCGGCACACGGTACCATTTTTCTTGAGGGACGACAAGAAGGAGCCCGGTACGATATAATTATCGGGGTGGTCTTGCTTCTTCCAGAGCACTTTCTCCCATTCCTTTGACATTCATGTGGAGGAAGAGAAACAAAGTAAACAGACGCAAGTAATAATGACAAAGTTCATTCGTACAACCATCATCTCAATCCCACTTGTCGAGACAATGAGCTGCTTGCTGCACCCGTGGACGATGGAACTCACCACAAGTCGCTCCTCCTGTACCGGCTCTGGTTCTCTCCGTGAAGACGATTTACCTGCCTGGGCGGCAAGGGCTCCTTTGTTGGGCGCACCCCTAGCCTTGCTCTACGACAGCTATTAGGTGCAGCCACCGCGTCGGCGACGGACTCACGGCTTGCAGTCTCGCCTCTGCAGCTTGCAAGGCGGCGGCTCGTGGATCAGGCCGACTGCCTGCGGGAGTCGCACTGGCCCCGTCAGCCGAGGATAAAACAGTGTGGCCGCCTTCAGCAATAAGTAAACGAGGCGACCCTGGACGAACTATGTTTACCGGCGTAGTTGGAGGATCCCTTGGAGCAAAGTGAACCCATCGTGGTGATGGCAATGAGGGAAGAGCTAGTAGTACAAAGTAGTATTATAACCGCGACTCGGCTGCGACTGGTGTGTATTCTGCCATTCTCACATCGTTCCTATCTGCGCTCCGTCCGAACCTGGCTAGTCCCATCTGTCCAGGCGTCCATGTCTTGGGGCAATTAGCATGAAGAAAGGAACACAGAAGTGCACTTACATCCCACCATCTCCGTCCTGCGTCCCACGGGATCTGCGTGTCTGCAAAGCCCGCCTTGACCATCCTACTCTTGATTCCGGCACCCAGCAACAGACCAAACACGGTCAGAAGGAAGATAGTCACGACCAGTTGGTCTCGAGGCGAGTCGCGTTCTTGAAAACAGTGAGCCCGTATCGCGCCTCCGCAATACCTGAAAACGTACGAAAGCATCTCGCTTCGACGTCCCCTTCTTTCCCGGTTGCAGTGTCAGGGTCCGTCTCGCCAAGGGTGGCTCCGTGACATATGAGTAGATTCTGGTTCAGACACCACTGCTTTGTACACGACAGACACGGTTGGGACGGATTATCTGGTATATCGAGGTGCAATATTGAGTAGTTTGCGCCGAAACAAATGCCTGATTGGAATGAGCGTCTGGCGGCGTCGAGCAAGACGCGGACGCGTACATTTGCAGAAGTTTGTTGCCTCCCATTTGTGCAGCGCGGCGTTGACAGAGGCAAAGAAGAG
Organism: Mycena metata; assembly: GCA_029378385.1. Lineage (NCBI taxonomy): Eukaryota > Fungi > Basidiomycota > Agaricomycetes > Agaricales > Mycenaceae > Mycena > Mycena metata. Next base: position 1,691,053 of record JARKIB010000001.1, on the reverse strand, counting down.
GAAGAGCGAGATGAGAGACCGAGCCATGGCAGATCAAAGCAAGCCGAATTTGGACTTGAAGTCGTAAACGCGTGTTGACACCATACGTTGTGTAACTTTCACTTGAACGCGCATTCATGAGTGCCGAGTTCGACGACGTACTCACTAACCAGCCCGTCGTTATCGACAACGTTCGCCCTCATTCCTACGTCTGTTCTTCACTTACCAGCCACTCAACAGGGCTCGGGGACCATCAAGGCTGGCTTCGCCGGACAGGACCACCCAAAATGCTTTTTTCCGTCTTTGTATGTCGAGTTTCGCATGTTTTTCCGCCCTAACATGTCTGTCGCAGCGTCGGGCGGCCAAAGCATATCCGAGTCATGGCTGGTGCACTGGACGGCGACGTGTTCATTGGGAAGAAGGCACAGGAGTTTCGTGGGCTGCTCAAAATCAAGTATCCAATGGAGCATGGCATCGTCACGGACTGGGACGACATGGAAAAAATATGGAGCTGGGTATATGCAGAGGAGCTGGGCACGCTGAGCGAAGAGGTGCGTCGGCCCGTGCGCCCGTTATGCGAATTCAACTTGAATCGTGGTTCAGCATCCTGTGCTATTGACGGAGGCGCCGCTCAATCCTCGAAGTAATCGAGACTATGCCGCTCAAATATTCTTTGACACCTTCAATGTCCCTGCTCTGTTCACCTCGGTACAAGCGGTTCTTTCATTGTGAGCTACGCGATCAAGGTGAAGTTTGCCTCTACTCATTATCTCACTAGATATTCCTCTGGCCGAACAACGGGTATCGTCATTGACTCGGGTGACGGAGTAACACACGCAGTGCCGGTGTTCGAAGGGTTCTCCATGCCGCACGCGATTCGTCGGGTGGACGTTGCTGGAAGGTAAGCAGAGATGTAATGCGACTGGGAGCGGATTTTGAGGGCCCCGGCGCAGGGACGTTACCGACCATCTCCAACTCCTGCTTCGCAAATCCGGACACCACCTGCATACGACGGCAGAACGCGAAGTCGTTCGAACGATCAAAGAGAAATGCTGTTATGTCGCTCTCAACCCGGCCAAGGAGGAGAAAGAGGCACAGGGACGAACGGAAGAGTTTCGACTACCAGACGGAAACGTCATTCAGGTGCCTTGGCTTTCCACCTTCTCGCGAGCGAGCCCTGAACCTGACTGACCTTTGCAGCTTGGCGCGGAGCGTTTCCGCTGCCCCGGAGATCCTGTTTAATCCCGAATTAATAGGGCAAGAATACGCCGGCGTCCACCAAGTTGTCGTTGACTCTATCAACCGCGTGGATCTTGACCTTCGAAAGTCGCTCTTTTCGAATATTGTCCTGAGCGGCGGCAGCACGTTATGTCGAGGTTCGGTGTTTCGTCACCACTCTGGTCCTGGTCTTCATTCTTTGCAGGTTTCGGAGATCGCCTTTTGAACGAAACGAAGAAACTCGCGCTCAAAGACGTGAAAATCAGAATATACGCGCCGCCAGAACGGAAATATTCAACGTGGATTGGGGGTTCGATTCTCGCCGGTCTAAATACTTTCAAGAAGGTGCGGATGTCGTTTACTGGCGGCACATGAGCACCTAACTCCAACTTTTTCAGATGTGGGTATCGGCTGAAGAGTATCAAGAAGATCCCGATATCATCCACAAAAAGTCAGGGTTCTAGTCGTTCTTGGTTGTCCTGCTTTACACTAGACATATTCACCATACACTATGATACCCATGTACTTTTTGGATGCACATATAATTCTTATGCAAGGTCGCGGTCTTGGGGAGTGCAAAGGGCATAAAGCATGAATTATATAGCATACAGTCGACCCTAGTTTTCGACGTCCGGCAGCCCCTGCGCGAAAAAGACCAGGAAGACTCTACTTCTTCTTGGGGGCGTCGGCCGCCTTGGACTTTTTGGTGCCACGGAACTGGGATAGCAGAGTCAGAAACAGCGGCGAGCAGATTGGAACCAGGGCCCACCTTCTTCGCACGGTTCTTGCGCTCCTTCCGCAGTTTGCGCGACGGCTTCTCGACCTTGGCCGCTAGCTTGGACTGGGAAATAGTGAGCCGGTGAACGGAATCGCAGGGCAAATGCACGCACGCGAACCAGCCGGTGCTTCGGCTCAAACTTTTTCTGCGACGCCTCATCGTCGTAGATCAACGCGAAGCCGGTACTCCGTCCGCCACCAAAGTGTGTCCGGAAACCAAAGGTGACGACGCGGTTCTTGTCAGTCTTGTAGAGGGCAGCGAGCTTCTCGGACAGGTCGGCCTTGGAGACGTTTGGACGGGACGGGTGGAGGACGTCAAGGACGAATTGACGACGGGCGAGGAGGCGGTTGGTGATGAATTTTCTGGTGCGCAGGGTGATAGGTGCAGAGTTGTCGGCCTAATAAAATGGGGTCAGTGGACGCGCGGCGTCGGCAAGAAAGGGCGGACCATCTTGGGTGGCTAGTGTACGATACTGGGCGCACGAGTGAGAACGAGAGCAGTGGTGTGCGGTGGGAGACGAACCTGGATCGCTGTCGAGGCCGGCGCGGAAAATGGAAAAGGAAACTTTGTGGCAGTGCGGAACTGCACAGAATTGCACGTGCCCGGGCCGAGTGCGCGCCGCTTCCCGCTGCGCCGCACCACCATGTCCTCATCGTCGAGCCATTTCGCATCCTTTGCGGCCTATGTCGGTATCCCCCATTCAAATCTGCTGCTCGTCCTGAATCCGCCGTTTGCTAGACCCCACCGCCTGACGACCCCGCCTCGCTTCCTCCGCCATCAACAAAGCCCGCCCGGCCCTGGTTCCCGGCACATCCGTCGCACACCGACACGTCCTACCAGTCTGGCGGCATCCCTACCTTCAATGCATCGGCAGCCGGTGGTCTTGGTGCAGTCGAGGAGGCTGAAAGTCAGCAGAATCAATGGGAAACTCGACACGGACTGCGCGTCGACATGCTTGCTGCTCTGGCCTATCTGCTGGGACCCATCTCGGGTGCGGTAAAGCCTCCTCTGACCGCTAACTGAAGTAACCTCTGTCTGCAGCACTGGCACTCCTAATCATCGAGACCCAAAATGACTATGTTCGATTTCATGGTGCTCCTATACCCGCCTGCTGCGTACAACTCCAAACTGACTCAGCTCAGCTTACCAGTCGGCGCTGTTCACCACCCCCCTCGTTATCATCCGAATACTCGCATCCCTGCTGCAGTTTCCTGGATGGATGCGCACAATCTTTACCCTGCTGCTCCTTGGCTCCGAAGCCTACATGGCGTACGCGTCTTCCTCCTGCCGTTGACGACGACTCACTCTCCGCAGGGTTCGGGCTTATTTAGATGCATCGCAAAACGGTTTGGCACGGTTTCAGCTACCATACGTCGGTCCTATTGCCGAGCGCTGGGTCGAGGAAGAGTAGGGCTCAGCGGATAGACATTTTAACTTAATACCAGCCGTTCCGTGTAACATACCGTGTACCTCAAGAAACCTTAATCGTTCTGTGGATTACAGCAAATCTGTTCAATTTGCGCTCGCATCGTCGAGTTGGCGAAACACCACCTCGTCGCAAGAGCCACTTTCTTCATGCGCTTGTGTACTGTATCACAGCGCGCCCCTGAATCGTCGATGTCCATGTTGATTTAAACCCGCAGGCATGGAAGGTGGTATGGTCGACGTCGTTTTAAGGCCTCTATTTGCGCACTCGAGTTGGTTGTGAATAGACATTCTTGCTTGACTGGGTAATGATTCTAACTTGGCCAAGCCAGCGGCGCGAAATCTTTACTGGGCAAACAGCCAAATGGTCATCAAGGAGCTCTAGTCATTTTTGGATAGTAAAATACATTTGCGGTGGTATAGTATGTGCTCGATACAGTGGATAATATTACAAAGAGTCCAGGCGATGGTGTTCTAGAGTACGCCCGTGAGCAGGGTTCCCAAACAAAGGCCGAGGCTGCACAGAAGGTCTGTGAGCGACTTGGCGACTGGACCGAGACCGAGTGCTTGAATTATCGGGCCAACAATGGCGAGCAAACAATCGAGATAGTTCTCCACGATATCGAGGACCTCGTCCACAAGACACTTGATCTGTTCCATGACTGCACAGCGTTAAGTATGGTGGGATGGAGAAGAGATTAGATCCACTTACGCGGCGCCAAGATTGGTCCAAGGACGGGAATACCATCTACGATCGCAACCGTGGCGGCGACGACCTCCTTGTGGGCGTTGACGATATCCTTCAGGTAGGTCTCGAGATCGTCGGTGCGGTCGTAGCAGAGCAGACCAGCGTCGTCAGGGACGAGAACGAGGATGCCGCGGAAGTCTTCGAAGTTGTCGTGGTATCTGGTCATCTCCGTCGTGCACAGCTGCTGGAAGGCGAGGTCGCTTGCGTCGCGAGTCCGCTTGGATTTAGCCTGGGCAGCGTAGCGCTCTGAGGATACGCGTCATGAGCACAAGTCAGAGGAAAAGGGGTTGTAGCGTACTCATGTTGGCGGCATTGCCTTTCATCTTGACAGAGAGGTTACCGATACTCTTCACATGGTCGCTGGCGGTTTGATTACGTGCAGCTGCAGCGGGCGTGGTGGCGGGAGCGCGCGCGACGAGGTCGGCGTCGGTGTGTTTGGTGACAACGCGAGCGGCGAGAAGAGAGCTGGGCGAGTTCGGGGGAAAGGCGGGAGAGGCAAGGGGTGACGCGAGGGCATTGGTGGTCGCCGGCGAGAGACCTGTGAGGGCGAGGAAGGACGCAGCGTGCACGGCGAGAAGGATGGCGCGGGCGATAGAAGGCATGATCTTGGATGTACGAGGTGAATGGAAGTTGCGGGCGGGGATGCGTTGATGAATGCGCAAAAAGGCGGGGATGGTGGTGGTTCGAGAGAGAGTGCGAACTGTCCCGATTTGGACGTCGACGCCCTCTTATACGCGGAGTTTGAATTCCTGTTTGTTTGTTCCCACGCTTAGTCAAAACAGTTACCACGTGATCGTTCTCGCCTGTGATCGGACTCTCCCGAGTCGCGTACCGACCGCAACGAGTTTGCAATCGCACCATGTGGAATCAAATTGCACCAACGCTAGCAGTAGACAGGCAGTAGATATACCCGCGATAGCACAGAGTGGTAATAGGAAACAACATGAAAGTCTATAAGTTCGGTGAATAATATATCCAACAAAAGCGGCGGGGGATAAACCACAGATGTAGTAGTGAGAAGTAGTGTCCATGAGGGTGTCCAATGAAGAAATGTCTTGGTCCGCGAGGGAGACAGGTAATGGCCCAGAGAATGTGGAGGGTAAAAGAGTGGTATGTCAGGGAATGACGGTGGGTGTTTCTAGCTCATGTGTATCTTTTTCTTTTTCAGTTCAAAGCGGAATACAGCTCTGACCATCCTTGGCACGCTTGAAACCAAACGTGCAAGTGTAGACTGCATAAATATATTTAGCTGGCGCAATCAAACAAAGAAAGTCCAAATCAAACACACCTGCGCAACGTCCTTGCTCGCAACCAACATTCCACGCGCCGGCAATTGCAGTGCAGTCCTCACCCTGGCCGAGGGAAGCACATCCACCGCACGATTCGAGCTCAACCGCGGTGTCAACGCATTCATAGTCCTTGGTAGAGAGCCCAACAATGGGGCATGCATCGAGGCCGGTGGGGCAGAGGGGGGCAGCGCGTTTGTGAGCGTGACGCTTCCAGCCGTAGCCTCCCGAACCGCTAGACGGCTGGGAGGGAGGGCTCGAGGGAGGGGTGGGGAGGTCCGGAAGGCACATGTGGAGGAGCGGCCACCAAGTCCAACCCGCGCGGCATTGCGGGGGAGGGTTGCGAGGAGGCAGGGGGTTGCTGGGCGTGCAGCAGCCCTGCTCAACGTTCCAGTAGTGGCTGGTAGGAGGGCAGTCGTGGCCTTTCGGGGGGGCGGGCGGCGCAGGAGGGCCGCCGTAGGGAAGGCAGCAACCCTTCGGCTCCCACCTTGAGAGTGAAGGGAAGAAATGCAATGAGTATAAATTCCACCGCAAGGAAGACAAAAAAACTCACCAGAACTCGCTTTCCTGGCAGCTGTCGCTGCTACGGACAGCAGTCGCCGCAACGAAGGGCAGAGCGGCGGCGAGGACGATGAGAGCAGCACCGAAACGGGCGATTAAGGTCATTCTGGTCGTTGGAGGGTTTAAAGAGTGACTAGAAATTAGGCGGAACCGTTGAACGCGAGGGAAGAAACAGAAGGAACTCTAGTACAAAGGTTGCGAGCCTTTTATAGAGGTGATTGGCATCATGGGAAATTCTTATCGTGGTATGTCAAAAAACATCACCATCAAGGACAATAACCATGCAAACGAATCAGATCCACGTTCACCACAGTGCCTTCCATGCTTTCGACTCAGGCAAGCAAGCTCCTCAACGTTTAACTGTCGTCCTGCATCGTGTCGACAGTACAAATGCCCATAATTTCCGAAAGAGAAAAGTATTCACCTTGACAAAGCTCTCGGCGGTGACGGAAGGACCGACAGCTGAAACAAGACGATTGAACTGTTTCTGATTTCAACAGTTTCATCAGGGTTCTTGCCGTTCACTAAAATATCTCGCGCAAGGAAAGGTGGGTCGTAGGAAAGGCCGGAAGATGTCTGAAGCACAAAGCACAATACCGGCAAATAAAATTCATTAACATATAGCAAGTGCAAACAAGGGCACAGGATTCTCCGAATTGTAATCTTGGATTCTGACTATAAGGGTAATGTCTTTACATGACTGGATCTATCGTACCTCACGACTCGGCCAACGCTTTCTGGAGCGCTCGCGCTGCAAAATACCGAACGTCCGCGTCTTGATCGTTTTTCTGCTGCTCCAGCGCAGGAACGATTCTGGTTCGCACAAATTCGGTGCCCGGAGGGTTGACACCGTATGTAATGGCGAGCACTTCCAAGGACTTTGCTACGTTGAACCGGATATTGGGAATAGGGTCTGACGCAAGCTGGAGCAAAGGGTCAATGATGTCTGTGCGAACGATGTCCAGGTTGAGCGATGGAGCGATGGTCTGCAAGAATGTGAGCAACACCCGAAACAATTAAAAAACGACACATACCGTGATGGCCTGAACGGTGGTCATTCTGAAGAGATAATTCGGGTGCTGGCCCATCCCCATAACCTTAGGAACGATTTGGACTTTAGCCCACTCCACGCCGAATACTTCGGTTAGCTTTTTCAGGTTTACCGTAGCAGCCTCTCGGATGCTGAAGACAGTATCGCCCAGCCACGACATGCACAGATTCCCCAGCTGTTCGTCGAAGAAGGGTTTCCCGAGTTGATTGGCAAGCAGAGGGATATATTCGATGATCGCCTGGCGGACGCGCCACGACTTGTCCTCGGCAAGCTCGACGATAGCAGGAAGTAGGGTCTCCGATAAGAGTTCTATACCGATCACTGCAGGATTTGTGGGACACGAACGAACAGCGTGTAAAATGAGACGAACCATTGTTGACTGTTTCCAGCTTGCTGATGATGTTCAGTCGCACTTCAGGGAAGTCGTCTTTTAGGAGATGGAGGAAGAGGGGGAGGAGGTGTTCAATGGTCGATTCTTTTCCGAGCAACGGTGCGAGACCACTGATTTGATTCGCAAGGGCGGCGCGCACATGTTGTGAGGTGTCCTGAGAGAGGTCCCGGACGCAAGGCACAATGCGAGCCAGAATAACATCTTTGTCCAGAAGTTTGGAGAAGCCTGGCGCGCGTTAGACAGCAGTAAACGGAAGGAATACCACGAGTACCTGGAATCTGCCCTGCAGCGGCGGTCCGGACCTCGGCCTCATTATCCTTGAGCAGCTGCACATACTGGGCAGTAAGCTCCTCCCGCACTAGTTCGACGCCAACCGCGTCTGCGAGCTTTGTTGAAAGAATTCAATAAGGAATCTCGGCCAAGAGAGATTTTGGGCGAACCTCGTTGAAGTGGTTGGCCGCCATGTATCGCACACGCCAACTCTTATCGCCTATACTGTGGCGAATTTGTTTTAAGAGCTGCTCCTTGACTTCCGCGGGGGACATCCGTTGCGCAATTGCAATCAAATCCTCGACGGTCAATAACCGAACGGAGTCTTGGTCGTCTGACTGAAGTCTGCGGTATATCGGTAAGCCGTCGGAGAGAACGTGTTGGGGAGAGAAATGAGTCAGGAGAGGCTGAAAGGTGGTCAGAACATCGACTCGTGCGCGTAGAGAATGCTGGATGGCGCACCCCTAGCCATTTGGCGGCCGCTCTTCGAACCATGGGTGTATCGTCCGAGCCAAGGGCGGCGAAACCCTTGCGCAAATCCTCCTGGATGGCGGGGGAGACCTTGGCGTATACGGCAGGATACAAAGCAGCAGAAGATGTCCGTGATGTGAACCATTCGCCTTGAGAGAGACGTTTGAGAAGAGGGATGTAGAATTCTTCGACTTGGGCCTGTGAAAGAACGACGGCGACCTTGGTGATGGACTCTGCGGCCTAGGACTCCATCAGCGCGATGGAGAGGAGCCGAGTCAAAGGGAAGCAAGACCTTATCCCGCACGAGAGTTTCCTCTACCGCCGAGAGATTTTCCAGAGGGCCGAGGAGAATGTGCGCATACTCCTTTCCGCCGATGTACTCCTCGAAATTCTTTCCGAGTTCTTCCGCCAGGGCAAGGAGGACCTCGTCCTCGTCATCGACCGAGTCTTGGAGGAACGGCACGAGTTCCTCGCGTGCACGATCGGGTCCCAGGGCCAAAGCAATGGTGGGGACGCTGTGGATTGCGTTGAGACGGAGCTGCACGTCCTCTGATCGCAGCTCATCCATGAGGATGGCAATCGGCGCAATCTTGTGGGGGATGAGAGGACGGGCCTGGGGGATACGGGGGACTTACATCTTCGCCGGGATCCATGGTGGGTGTGTGGGGGGGAAAGACGACGATGCGGGGCGGACTAGTTACGATATGTCGTTCTGTTCAAGAGTGGAATTTCCTGATCGCGCGTTGAGCTGATACCTTTGCCCACCACGTGGCTGGAATACCCTTTCCGTCCCTCTATCTACTGGGTATGGGCAGCCCCGGTTCGCCGATCGTTAGCTGACTAAGCCATCAAAAGCCGAAACTCATCCACTTGTTCCATCTTGTGGATTGGGACGGTTTTGACGTTGCAGGAGCATGAATAATATTATTAATGGATGTCCTGAGCTCACATATGACTTTGTAAAGAGGTAATTGCGGCACAATGAGCAATACTAAGCAATAACGACTGAAGAGGTCCAATGAGTGGGACAGTTTTTCATCTTGTTTTGTTCTCAAAGCCTTAGGGTGAGCCATAAGACATCTTGAAAAGGTTCCTCAATTTTTTCCCAGCCCTTGGGCGCCCTACAGAAGGCAGGAGGGCGCGTTGTTTACCCCTGTTTACGCGATTGGGCAGGGATTTCGGGATGAACAACCACACCGGCGACGACCCTCGGACTTTTGACCAAATAAGTTGACATGAAAATTTAGATGTTTCTGTCAGAAAACTTACAGATATTCGGGAACTGGGTACAGCGGGACCAACGGAGATCGGAACCTTTCTCAATTGGAATTTTTTTGACAAAAACATCAGTCGCTCTAAGTGTTGTAGAAGTCGCGGGTGTTGCTGGTGATGGTGTCTTCCACGACGTGGAAAATTTGGGTGGCCTGATCGGCCTACGCTGCTTTCGCGCTTGGGATGCCATGCCCAACTCAGCTTTTCAGAATGCTTCAGTAACCTTCCGCTGCTCCGTGTGATTCGCTTCTCGGCTGAAATAATGCTCTATGGCGCGACAATCGTCTCGTGGAAGAGTCCCTCTGAGCGCCTCTTCGTCCTGCCACTGGCCCGTGAGCTCCTGCCAAGGCTTGTCGGGAAAATTGGATATTTGAGGCCGCAACTTTGCGTTTCCTTGTCCGAAAATTGGATATTGAGCTGAAAAACTTCAAGTCCTTGCAGAAATTGGATATTTAAGGGCGGCTCGAGCTGAAATTTCCCAAATGTACCGACAATTTTTCGCCCCTGGCTCATTGAGTCATTTTTTGTCTGTTGCGCATTTGAGGTGCTCCCGCATCTCCACGGCGAAATCAATTTTAGAAGGCGATAATGCTTTCTGGGTCCACCCTTGTCCATTTTGATATTTGAGGCCCAGAACTGGGAAAAAATTGGATATTGAGGGCGAATCAGCGGTTTTGGGCGGACAACCCTGGCAGGAGCTTCACGGGCCTCTGCCACTGCCGTGCGCGATGGCACGCAAACCTGTCCGCGGCGGCATTCCCGTCGTTTTCCTTGTGTATTGTCCGCCTCCGCAATCGATCTCGGTTACTCTGAGCCGCGATTCAGTTCGGCCCTCCCGCGCATCCCGAACACGCCAAGCTTCCTCAGGTAGGCAGTCTTGGTGGTATATTGCCACACATTCCTTGAAACGGACTAGCATGGCTTTGCGAGAAGCTCGAACTGGTCCTGGGACAATATTATCAAGGAAGAGGGAGACCACGTCTCGGTCACTTTAAGTAACTACCGATGCATTCGCGCGTCCTGGCTTGGTTAACGCCAATCGTGCAGCCCTGGATCCTACACCCTCAATCACAGCTGTTTACAAACGCCAGTTCCATCTGCGCTTCGTCGTAACTTTGGGCGAAAACGACATCGCGACTGAATTATTTGTTCAGAATACCTCTGCGTCCACCGAATATCCCCCAGACTTCCTTGAATTCCAGGCTCTTTTCCACAACTATGTTCTCGCGCCGGCCAATGAGGTCCTCGTAACTCCTCTGCAGAATCTTTTCTACTTTGACAAGACCGAGTCGACGGAGGAGGGGAAATCTACCGCCAAGGCCGAGAAAAGAGCAGGGGTTGACGTTCGAAAATTCACCGATTCTGTTTACGAGAACGCCCCTGGCTCGTACGAGGTAACTTGGCCTGGCGGAGGAGTCGCAATCAAGACCACGAATCTGAAAGACGTTGTGGTGTGGAACCCAGCAGAAACGGGCAGCAAAATGGGAGATATGGAGCAAGGTGGATGGTATGTCCCGATTATGCATATCAAATAAAATGCATCTCACCTGCCTCCAGGGAAAAGTTTGTCTGTGTGGAGCCAGGGCATGTGCGCGGGTACGAGCGAGTAGCGCCTGGGCTCACTTGGGTTGGAAAGCAGGTTATATCTGTAATTCACAATGCGAGACGCCACCAGTGAGTGTGGGGATAGACGTTAAAGAGTCTGTATAACACTGTATAAGGAATCGTTCAGCTATGTAGATTTATATAGACCGAGGAATGATTGTCGTTCTTTCTGGTTTACGGGATGCAGAATTTGTAGAGAAGTATTTGTAGAGAAGTCGATCGCCAATCACTCTCGTAATTCCCAAACTTGGACTCAACGCCTCAGACCCACTCGTCGCGTCGTGCCGTTCATATCGACTGTATTATCACCCATGCCATAATGGCGCCTCAACCTGTACTACAAGTTCAGATAAACCAGGTGTTTCGCGCCGTTCTCGAGGTGGCAACGTCACTAAAACGAAATCTCCGAGATTGACCACTATCTGGCGCCGCCTGGCCCACTGGACAACTCTGACTTGCCCAGTGTGCCCGTTATTAGAATATATGGCTCATCTTCGGACGACAGGAAATGCTGCGTCCATGTACACCAAGTGTATCCCTATTTTTTCGTCGAATACGATGGCAAATTGCGCCGTCGCAGTGGTCAGTCCCTGCCGTATCTTGAAGGGCACATTTTAATGAGTTGGCCATGCAGTTAACCGTTATATCACTAAATTAACCCACTCCCTAAATCACGCAATTGCCTTGTCCTTGAAGAAAGATATTTCTTACAAGCCTCAATATGTGCGCGATATAACATTGGTAAAAGGTGTGTCTCCAGCAACTGCACTTCCTGTTCAAGTTTTGAGACTGAATTGCGACACCAGGGATTCATTTTTACGGCTTCCATTCCTCGTATTCTCCATTCCTCAAGGTTTATCTTGCAAATCCCGCCCTTCTCAATCGTGCTGTCACTATCTTGCGTTCCGGCACTGTCATGGGAACTCACTTTCGGATCTTTGAGAGTCATCTCAGTTTCGCATTGCAGTTTATGGCCGATTTCGGATTATATGGCTGCGGTAACCTCAACCTCAGCGACGTGTTCCAGCGCGGGCGAGAGGGTGGAGACGACGAGGTATCGACCTCCATGTCGCAGTCTGTCTTCCAACCATCTCCCTATTTCTGCCAGACGCGCATGCCGCTGGAAGTGGACGCTGCCGCTTTCCACATCCTCAACCGCCTTCAGGTCACCGCCCGCAACTTGCACCACAAGCTCACAATTCCTGCCCCAGTACTACCTCCCGAACCTCTTGTTTTGAGCGTCCGTGAATTGTGGGAGGATGAGCGCAATCGCCGCCGTGCTCGTGGTCTCAATCCCTCCCCAGAGATGCCTGTCGACCCCAGCGAGTCTTCCAGAACCTCTCATGGCGAGTGGGTGGGAGAAGCTAGGTGGTGGGAAGGCATTCGAAGGCGCATGGAAGACGAAAGAGAAATAATACCACCCCCAGAATCTCAAAACGACTGGGAACGATGGGTTATGACCACGTTTGAAAGTATCGAGGCACTTTGGCCAGAGCCTTGGAAAACTTGGAAGCCGACCATTTCTGTCGATCAGCCCGAAGGCGATACAGAAAGTGTTGTGGACGAACAAGAACTTCGAGACGAAGATATTGAGGTCGAGGTCGACGATTCACTCTTTTCACAAGAACATATGAGTCAACTTGTTGAACACGAAGCGGAATGGGAGAAGTCGCTAGATCATGATCTTCCCGAGGAGAATTCTGAAGATGTCGACGGCGACCTTCTTCCGGAAGACGAAACCCCTCCGTCCAACATTGTTGGCCTTCCAGAGGACGAAACACCGATCAGGTTCGCATTTTTTTCATTGCAATATCCTGTTCTGACATCACCATCATTCCAGCACATCTACCTCGGCAGAGGATGTTTTTACCAGTAATGTCCCAAGCTCTCCGGCGGAGCCGCAGATGAAATTATCCAGGTTTGGAGTTCTACACCTGTCTACATTAGATTTCTCACCTTTTCTATCTAGTCCCCCCAACTTGGATTCTGTGGCGGATTTCCAAGATCCTGTCACTCCCACTCGGTTCGACTTACCTTTTGGCGTTGCCCGACAGCTCTTGACCGTCGCTTAGTTCTGGTAAAACTGGGGAATTGCAATTAATGCCAGATTCTCCATCAGATTCTCCCAGGTCCGAACAAGACAATCTTCCTTCAGCAAATTCACGTAGTATCAGAGGGATATCACCCTTGATTCTCGAGCGAGAACTCCCTTCTGCCAACGACGATCGGACCGAAAGGTCTGTTGTATCCTAATGCATGCACTTCGGGTTGATTTTATATCTCGGTTCAGTTCAACTTCCAGTGAAGACCTTTCTGATATCATCATTCCCCCTCCCTCCAAGAAGCGCCGGATCGACTCTATCGAACCCTCGGAGAGTCTTCACTCCGCGCGCCTCGCATCGCGGAGAGTAATGAACATCAATACACAGCACCTGAAGACCGTCAATTTGAATCGCTATGTTTACGCTCTCGCACCACCTTCGGCATCTGAACTGCTCGAAACTGCTGAAGACAGTGGTATTCCCCGCAAAATATACCGCAAACCTTTTTACTCCAACGAATACGACGTTTCTGGCAAGTCTCGAGAATACGGGGGCTTTGTGTACAAGGTCAAGGGGAACGAAAATTCCTTGAACCATCTTGACGAATGGGAGGAACACGATCCTTTGTCCTCGACAAACACTATCAGTAATTTGATGCCGTATTCCAACGGCTGGGAATACAGCGGGAGCCCGCCGAGTGTGCGACAAATCAAATTATTTTTGGCCTCCGAGGAAACCAGCCCGCCATCCAAAAAAACACAGGTCGGCGCGCAATCCCAGGCAAGTATAGCGAGTTCTGAGACCGAAATATTTATGTATTTGGGTATAGATTGATGGGCCTACTCAAGCTAATATTTACGGCCTGAAAACAACGCCGAGAGTAGCCCCCGCTGTGTCGTTCCGCGAAAAACAGGGAATGACTGTCTTGGCATTGGAGGTCTTCGGTAACTTTCTTCTCGTTCCTCGTCACCCTCGGTTCACAGTTTCGCAGCTCCCTCCCCTAAGGCTCCTGTGCCTGAGGTCGATAAGATTTCCGCTGTCTTCTTTTCCTTCCAGGGCGTGGACCCCTCTACTTCTTGCTCCGGGACAGTCGTCGTGGATACGCCCTCAGTCCGAAAATTGATTTCCAAAACGAACGACGTCGTCATTGTTCGTACTGAACTGGAGCTGTTGAACCATATCGTGGACGTTGTCGTAGATCTTGATCCCGACATTGTCGTAGGCTGGGAAATTCAAGCCGCCTCTTGGGGCTACCTGACTGCTCGCGGCTGGGATTACGGTTCGTCGCGCTCGTTCGAACGAGCCAGTCTGTTCATTAAATTCAGGCATGGATATTGCCGACCTGATTTCGAGAGCCCCCAGTACCAACCGCCATGGAGGCACGGACCAGTGGGGAATGAGAAAAACCTCTACTTTCAAAGTTTGCGGACGCCATGTACTGAATCTCTGGCGTGTCATGCGGGTTGAGGTTACCTTAAATATCTACACATTTGAGAACGTGGTTTTTCACGTTCTCAGCCGAAGGTTCTACCACTCTCTCTTTATAGCCTCCGGTTAATCCCGTGTCCCCAGAACTCCTCGCTACGGTCCTGCGACATTGAGTGAATGGTACCGGGACTCAATTCCAGCACACACCTTCACCGTTCTGCGTTATTTTTCGAGCCGAACATCCATGATGCTTGAAGTGCTCGAAGAAGCCGAGGTAGTCACCAAGACGGCGGAATTTGCACGAGTTTTTGGCGTGGATTTTTTCTCTGTCATCAGTCGCGGCTCCCAGTTTAAAGGTATGCATTTGTTGCTTTGCTTTGACTGATTCTCATCAAGCCTTGCAGTCGAAAGTTTCATGTTTAGGATCGCTAAACCTGAAAGTTTTGTGCTTCTTTCGCCTAGCAAACACGATGTGAGCCGCTCATCTCATCCGCACTATGGGCCCGTTATCAATATCTCTTAGGTAGGTCGCCAGAACGCGGCGGAGGCTATGCCGCTTATTATGGAGCCTCTGTCAACATTTTACACGGATCCCGTCGTCGTATTAGACTTCCAGTCCTTATACCCCTCAATTATGATCGCTTATAATGTAAGAGTACTCCGGTTTTATCCCTTGCGTTTTGACAACATCTGTAGTACTGTTATTCTACCTTTCTTGGTCGCATCCATGAATTCCAAGGAAGACAGAAATTCGGCGTAACCGATCTGGATTTACCTCCAGGTCGAGTGGAGACGCTCCATGAGCATATCAACGGTCAGCACTTGCTCCCTTCTTGCGACTTCTTCTAAAGGAGGTATCCAGTCAGTCCCACCGGGATGATGTTCGTGAAACCTGAAGTCCGAAAAGGGCTGCTTGCGCGAATGCTTATTGAACTCTTGGAAACGAGGGTCATGGTCAAGCAAGCCATGAAGGGAGTTAAAAATGATAAGGTTCTGAACTCCCCAGATCATGCACCGCTCTTTCTGATCCAACCATAAAGGCACTGAGGAAAATCTTGGACGCCAGACAGCTCGGTCTCAAATTCATCGCTAATGTTGTTGTTTTGTTCCCACCGCCTTTCTTCGATGTTGACCACCAATCTAGGTGACATATGGATATACCAGGTAATATTATTGACTCGTCGCATATCTCATCGTAACCGGCCTTCAGTGCGACATTTTCTGGACGCATGCCGGCCGTAGAAATTGCAGATAGGCGGGTTTCTTGCGGAACTGCTTCAAACCTTGTATTCAACCTTAAAACAGTATTGTTCAAAGTGGTCGTGAGACCTTGGAAAAGGTTTTTCTCCCGGTTTTTTTTTTGGCAGTCAGGACCCTCAACGTTGTCAGGCGATCACGACCATCAATGCGACGGAGAAATGGGGGGCCAAAGTACGATTCCTGAGCAATTCCGTCAACATTTGCTGATTAAAAACAGGTTGTATATGGAGACACCGACAGCGTCTTCGTGCAAGTCTCTTCCGTATCGTGAGGGTCGAAAGCTTACCCACATCTAGGCACTTGCCGGGCAAAACAAAGGATCAGGCATTCAGAATCGGCCACGAAATGGCGGATACTATCACCTCAAGGTCAGTCTTGGAAGCAACAGTTCCATCCTAATTTGAGCCCGATCTACTCAGTAACCCACCCCCAATAAAATTGAAGTTCGAAAAGGTTCGCTTATAGGTTTCCCTTCCAGTGTTACTTTTAATCGTTACACGACGTTCAGGTGTACCTTCCCTCCGTCCTTCTCGCGAAGAAACGATATGTGGGCTTCAAATACGAAAGTCCGGACGACAAAGAACCTGTTTTCGATGCAAAAGGGATCGAAACTGTTCGGCGAGACGGCGTTTTGGCACAGAAAAAAATGACGGAAACGTGTCTGAAGTTGGTAAAAAATAATAACACTCGGATGCCGCTCAACCTTCACAGGATTCTTTTCCGAACCCAAGATCTTAGCGAGGTTAAAAAATATTGCTATAGGTTGGTAGCACTCCTTTTTTCAAGCGATTTTGCTCACCCGTTAATCTAGTTCGTGGCAGAAGCTATTGGAGGGCAAAGCTTCGGTGGAAGACTTTATTTTTGCAAAAGAAGTGAAGTTGGGGACGTATAGGTACGCGAGTCACCTCTTTGATAGAGATGTTCATCATCTTGGCGCAGCGATAAAGGCCCCCCGCCGCCCGGTGCCATGTTAGCGGCTCGTCAGGCAGTTACAGAAAACACCGAGCCACAGTACAGCGAACGGGTACCTTATGTGATCTGCCGAGGACCCCCCGATGCTAGGCTCGTTGAGAGAGTTGAAGCTCCGCTAGACGTGTTAAGGAATCGGTACGTGCAAACTCTCCTCGTTTGATATGACGCCTCAACCTCTCATAGTAATATGCATCTTGACGCACACTATTATATTTCCCGTGTTCTCATCCCTCCGTTGGATAGGATTTTCAGTCTGACAGGTTGCGATGTTCGTCAATGGTACAAGGATATGCCCATGGCCAAGTCTTTGGATATTGAATTGCGATCTCCCACCAAGGAAGACGTCGAGGGCAATTACATACATGGTCATTTCGTTAGCCGTCAATGCTTCGCGTGCGGAGAGCCATCCGATGAAGGTAAGCGAGAAACTCAAGTACGGGCAGAATTGTGCTAAATAAACGTCAGATATTTGCGACGACTGTTACTTGAATACACAGTCGACCATGGCGGGCATATTATCCAAGATGAAAAAGGGCGAGAGGCGACTCGTGGACACCCACCGGATATGTGCATCATGCACACAAACTGCGCCAACCGAACCCTTTCGATGCGAATCTCTGGATTGTTCGTGGTTGTACGCCCGGATAAGAGCCGAAGACAAGTTGGACTTTCTGGCGGCCCTTGCGCACACCCTCGCACCAAATCGAGTAGACCCTCCGCCGGAGAACATGGCACAGTGATAACACACACATACATGTATTTACGCGTTCTGGTAGGCGCCAGGAGCCGCAGCACCAGGTGCCTGCGCAGCAGCTGGCTGCGCAACTGGCATGGTGGGTGGCGGCGCGGGTCTCGAGTATTGAGCAGGACGTTCCTCGTCCACGTTTTGGTAGCCGTTATTTCCACCTGAACCGAAACCTCCGGGCATGCTGTCCCATACTGGAGAGATTTAATGCATGTAAAGCGAATTGTCGAACGCATACCGGTAGCTCCGCCGAGATCATTACCGCGGACACCAAGTCCGCTAAACTGACCACCCCTTTGGCGAAGAGCTAAACGCGCTGTGAGCTGATATTATAGTATTTCGAGAGGTGGGACTTGCCAAGGCCGAACGTGACAAAAGTGGGTACCTGAAGCATCGTAAGGACTCGAAACAGGGAATAAAGAAGAAACCTTCCTTCAGGAGGACGAGGAGGAGAGAGAGGAATTTGATGAAGCCATTTTGCTCGTTGTTGAGCATCCTTGAATACTATGCATTAGCTTCGACCAGGGACGGAGAACACCAAACATACCAAACGATGTCGAAAATAACAGAGACACCAAGGAGCCCTTTGCCAACGCTCGAATTACGCTGAAAGGGATGCGCAGTTACACACCTGTGAACTAGACCGCACTTTAAGGATTTCAGCAGAAACAGGATTTGGTCTGCATGCGTACAGTTTGCAAGGCCTGACCATCCGAGTTTTCCTGAGACTGAGCCAAGGTTCCAAAGAGCAAAATCGGAAGATTGTAAACCGGAGCCGCGAATGGTGAGATAATAAAGGAGAGAGCCTGCGACCTGCTGTCAGTACGAACACAACTTGTTGATTTCAGTAAGTCTCGTACTGTTAACCCAAGGGTCAATTTGGAAGGATCCAAGCCTTGAACATAGTCCATCGTGGTTTCGCGTCCGGAGTGGTCTTTTGTCCTAAGGGAAGGAATTGACTTCCTTTGCAGTGAACAGATATACGAAATGAGTGAGGGGAAGGATATACTGCGAGCTGCGTTGATGGGATCATGGCTCTGCCTTTTGACACCATATTTCCCGCAGACTCGGTCGAGTTCTGCCCTCATCCAGCTGCCCAAGACGTGTTGGTTTGCGGAACCTATAACCTTGAAAAGAATGCAGCACCCCTGGAGGGATCCACGCAAAAGCGAACAGGCCAATGCCTTGTCTTCAAGGTTGAACCTCAACTGGCGACGCCGTAGGCACTTTGGCCGCTGAATACGCTCGCATTTCATAGCATCGTTTAGTCGACAAATTCAAGCCATTGATTTACCCGCTGTGTTGGACATGAAATGGTACCCCGCAATTCCACCGAGTTGTTTCTCGCCTTGAGCGTTTGCAGGTGTCACCGCTCTGCTTCGGATTCTCCGCTCCTCGGTATCGCAGACTCGGAGGGAAATATTTCATTGTGCGAATGGAAAGAGAACGAGGTTCCTAAATTGCCAGGCCCTTTGAATCTTGGTCTGAATTTCGCGCAGTCCACTCTCGAGACGTTGTCCTCCATCTCCTGCGCGCCGTCCGACGTTCTATGCCTCTCTCTGGACTGGTCGAATCGGCGCCAGAACAGGTAGCATTTTTAGCTGTTTTTTCTGAATGTGTCTTGACTGTTTTGGCCGAAGCGGCATCGGGTCGCTCGTCGTTTCGCTTTCCAGTGGGTCATTGTGTCTTTTAAGCCCAGCCGAGGGCTCGAAATCCGGCCTCTCCGTCACGGATACTTGGCATGCTCATGACTTTGAGCCCTGGATTGCTGCATGGGATTATTGGGATTCTTCGCTAATATATTCCGGTCAGCCTTTACACTGCGTCCTCCGAGCCATATTGATCCGCCGTGCATATAGGTGGCGACGATTTAAAGCTGAAAGGCTGGGACACCCGCCAAGGCTTCTCACAACCAACCTTTACGAACAAACGGTCAGATTCACGACTATTATACCAACGTTCCCTCATGCCCTCATAGATTCGATGCTGGTATCACAACGATCCAGAGCCACCCCCATATCGAGAACCAATTTGCTGTGGGGAGGTAAGCTTTGGGTCACCTTGTTCGTAGACACAACTCCCTCACGCATCAAAGCTACGACAACACTGTGCGTCTCTTCGACAAACGGAAACCGCTGGTGCCCGTCACACAAGTCGATGTCGGCGGAGGAGCTTGGCGCGTAAAATGGCATCCCTCCCCGAGCCGCAAAAACGACCTCCTAGTCGCATGCATGCACGACGGCTTCAAAGTGGTCCGCTTTGAACCTCAAGTCGATGAAGCGCTGGCTGGTGGGGAAGTCGTCAAACGATTCGACAATCACACATCCCTTGCCTACGGCGCAGACTGGTCCTTCGCATCCAGTGAAGCGGGACACATTAATAGCCAGTTGCTCATTCTACGATCATTCTCTACATCTGTGGACGGGGTAACAAAACAAAGGATATACTACGTAGCTACATTAATATTAATTTTCAAGGTCAGGTTGTATTGCGTGCTGCTTTTCTAAGGGTTTTGGGGGTGGGTTGTCGTTGGTCTTCCAGAAGGCTACAGTCGGGACCTTTGACGATGAATCGAAGACCCCAACGGGAGAGACCGCGGAGGGTATGAGGGTGGTGGTTTGCCGCTGTTAGCAGCGCAGACAGGGATAGAACGAACGTTAGGCTAAGGGGACGAATAGTCAGTAAAGAAATCCCTCGCACGAAGGGAAACAACCGAACCGTTCCGCTAACCGGACACCGACATTTCCGCGTCGCACCCACTTGTCCTGGGAGACACTGCGCGCACTGCCCTCGGGAGTACATAAAGCGCCATCTCTCCTCTTCGTCGGCCATTCTCGATCCAGATACTAGCTCCCGCAGACGAGGCAGCCCGCCAACACACAACCGTACGGGCCGTCCCAAAAGTCATGCGAGATGAAGGGGAAGAGGACGCGCGAAGACGAGCGAGCGGGTGATGCAGACACTGTACCAGTACGAGGTCACAAAGGTCGTGAGGAAGGTCGCGCTGCGGAGGGCGCCAAGGAGGGATTCTAGGCACGCGTCGTAGGCTCGAGGAGGGCGCGTGGACGGCTTAAAAGCACGGGAACGAATTGAACCTGAGCCAAATTTAGGGAAAGGTTTTCTCTAGTTATCAAGACTACCACCTACGGGAAGATATATCGCAATTGCCTCCAGCAGAACCTTGATTCCTCGCAGCCCAGCATTGGCGGTGCAGCTATGCTCTAGGCCGAGGCTCGAACCGACCTCGCCGTGGACCATTTGGCATGGCAGTCCGCCGACACCGGATCGGCCGGTGAGTCCGAACTGCTTCCAGACCTTGTCCGCCTGCGCGCCGCCATATGCGGGAAGGGCGGCGGGGTCGCCCCAAGCCGCTGGGTGACCTAGATCTTGCGCATATGTTCTGAGTAGTTGCGATTGCGAGGGAGAGCCCTTTATATAAGACCACTCCTTGGCCCGGATAGCACGAAGCGTCTCGAGCAATCTAACATCTACTCTAGCTAGAGCGTTGATCCATTTGACATACGATCTCGGGAGCCTGCCAGAAAGTCGCATTTGTCAGGTGTTATTCCGCTGTGGTGGTCCGGCGTACCTCTGCGGCTGGTAAAAGAAACACCACATGATTCTGAAAACTCGTTCAGTAGAAATAAAAACGCGTCGAGTGGACGCGACGGACCTTGCAGCTGCAGGCCCAAAACACGAATGAGTCTATCTGAGTCCTCAACGACTCGCGCTTCAACGCAGAGGATATCCGCTGCTGGGCCGTTTGTGGGATATGCCCCGGTCCGCTCTACAGCATCACTTTCGCGTCTGCTCCCGGATTTCCGCGCGACAAACGACTGAACGCCCGCGTCGAGCGCGCGCACCAGAAGTAGCAACGTGAGATCCAGCGTTCTGGAGGCGGAGGCATCCTTGGACGGCGGTGTGGATGGGGAGCGAGCTCGACCCGCCTGGAGAAGGAAGAGTCCCGCAGAGGAAGATATCACGTTCGAGAGGAAGGTCTTCTGTGCAGAAGATAACTTCAGCACGGAGATCCATGCTTTTAGTTTCGCCGCAGCCGCGCTCGCCGGGCTGTCTGAAGACTCTGTATCGAGGTCAGTCTAGGATCCTCCAGAACTCCCGGATGAAGGAGCCGCCGCCGAGCGCGAGAGTGACGGAGAATGCGAATCCCTTGAGGCCGAATTCGCGGGCGAGGACGCGCTTGAGGGCCTTTCTAGAGGTTTTCTCGGAGCGTCGGAATATCACAAAGGGCACCAATGAAGGGCCGAGCGAGAGGCAAAGTGACAGACAATATGTTCGCAGCGCGACCTGAGCTGGATGGGTCGGATTCGCGGGAATAGAGGCCACTATTCGGTGCAGTAGCTGGGCATTTTGGGAGGGCGCGTTGGGTGAGTTTTGTGGTTGTGGCATGAAGAGCAGAGCCAACGAGGCTGAGATTCCAAGAAAAGTAATTATTTCATGTGATATTATTACGATAGACGGCAATCATCACTTTCTCTCCATCATCGAGTCCTCTGCAATTATCCGTCCCTCGTCCCCCTTGTTCAGATAACTCCAGAAATCAACCTCACTAGCAGATTTTATTGCACCGAGCTCAGAGTTCAGCTCGCCAAGGATCCCGGCGCGTTCAAGCATTTGGAGGAACCGTGCGCGCGATTCGGGATAGATGAATGACTGCAGAATAGCGTCACCCTACAAAACGTGAATATTGAACGGGTATGTATAAGAAAGGCACACACGTGTGTCCGAAGCGCAGGTACAATGTTGGCTATCGGTGGTGGGGTATATGGGTCTGGGACCGGGTATTCAGCAGGCACCTCCAAACCAGGTGGTGGATCGTCGTCTTCCGTCCACTGTTTCCGCTTCCCCATCCTGTCCTGAGGCTCTGGCGGTATGTCGCCGAGCCATCTTCGCCATAGCTCTAATATACGACCGTCCCTCCCCGCGCGGCGAATGGCAATATGACATTGCTCCCAATTAACGTTCGAGTCGTCTGAGAGCCATACCTCGTCCGCGTTCCATTCGTCAAGCGAATCCTCTTCTGCAAAAGAGGAGGGCGGGACAGAGGACGCCACAGAGAACCGGTTCCGGGCGCCAGCCGGTGCGAGAATGCTTGCGGTTGGTGTAACCGGGGTGTTGGCATCCGAGGTATTGGTAAGTCGCTTCTGGTCTTTGGATTTTGCAGGGCGCATCATTAAGCGGATCCATCGACGACGTCTGACCCAGCTCATTGTACCGGCTTCGGGGTGCCACTTGTGTGTGCGGAACATGAAGTTGTATTCAAAGCCGTCGTGCTGGACTTCGCCAGAGTCGGAGCGCATGTCAATCATCCATGGAGAGAGCCAGCGCCACGCGCCGTCGGGGAGAGGGTATACAGCTAGCGAGACGTCTGGTTGCTTGGAGCGTTTGGAACTCGGGACAGTGAAGGGCGAGGGGTCGGTGGGGAGAAGAGAAGAGAAGGAGTAATAGAGGCTCGAGAATATTTTCAGACTGCAGATGGTCAACGGAAAGACGAGACGCGTAGAATGCAGACTTGCCCTCGTTGATTCTCGTATACGACGGCCCAGCGGTACTGGTCCTGATCGTCGTCGAGGGCTGGCAAACACGTTAACCTGCTTGCGGTCAGTGAATGGGAAGAGGAGCTCACGGGAAGAGATGGAATGGGGGTCGATATCAATGAGTGGATCTGGGCCAGCGAGTGGTAAAGCGGCTAAAGAGACATTTGGAGGGGATGAGGTGCCAATGGAGAGGGTGCGCGAGGCCTTCCTGGCGCGACGAAAGAGGGTGAATTTGGGTGGTTTGGGGAGAATGCGGGCGTCTTCAGTGGGCTCATAAGTAGTTGGTGGCGGACGGAGAGCCATGGAGGGAGTTCATGGGCGCGTCCAATGATGTCACAAGCAAGATGCTGCTGGACAACACGGACAAACTCGATGCGCCGGTTACTCAGTACGTTGAGCTCGCGGTGCTCGTCGTGCTCGCAGACGCTGCCAACACCTCTCCCCGCGTGCACCAGGTGCGGCTCCATCTCTCCCATCCCTCCCTCCACCTCCTTCCATGATATATTTGCCCTCCCGTCGCGCCCCAATCCATTTGTCGTCGATGCGGCGCTCCTGAAGCGTCGTTTCCGCGAAGCACAGGCAGTCTGCCACCCCGACTCGTGGGCGTCCAAAGGTCAAGTACGTATAGATCAGACTGTCTCGCGCAGCTTCCTCAGTTAGCCCAGCACAAACAAGACATTTCGCAGAGTGTCTCGTCGCGTCTGAATGAGGCTTACAACGCGCTGCTACGCCCTCTGCCACGCGCCGAATACATTCTCGAGCAGCACGGGCTGCCGATATCCGAGCACGACCAGCTGGATGACCTGGAATTCATCGCGGAGATCATGCAGGCGCGCGAAAGCATCGACGAGGCAACGGACGCGGCGGAACTCGCGGCGGTTGTGGACGAGACTGGGGCACAAATTGAGGAAACGGTGCGGGTGCTGGAGCAAGCGGTGGGGGCCGAGGAATGGGTATCGGTCAAGGAGGCAGCGGTACGACTGAAATATCTGGAGTCAATCGCAGCAGCAGGGAAGGAAAAGGGTGAGGAGTTGGGAGAGTCCTGACTTGAGCTGAGGAAAGTTGGAGGAATGCCCAAGTGCGATCTTCCGCCGCCCATTGGCGCAGAGATAGGCTCAATACCAGCCTCTCTAGTATAGCTTGCGTGAAATCTGAAGTATAGAGCGCAAAATATATAATATATTTTGACATGTATTTTGATGGGCCAAATTTTCGTTAGCTGAGCTCTGTGTCTTGATTGTGGGTTGAATGAGCCTTGTGCTGGTTGCTCGACAAAGGCGTCGCCTTCTCATGCACTTGGAGAAGCACAAGAGATCCGCCTCTTCTGCAACAAAACGTTCGCTTCCCCACCCTGCTTCAGCTCAGTCCTCCTCAAAACTCCCTCGTTTCGCAGACTCCCCCTCCGTCTCCTTCTCGAAACCCTTCTCTCTCGACCACCCCACACCCCCCGCATTCAACATGCCCTCGTCCAGCCGCAATTTCCGCGCCCCCCCGCCCCGCGCCCGCCCCGGTCGCGCAAAGGGCCCAAAACACCCCGTCCTTGACGGCCCATTCCATGACGCAGCTCACATCATCTCCGCACACAGCCAGTCCCAGCACCCCTCTCCTCGGAAAGCACTTGGACAGCCCCAAAAGCTCCGTCAACAACTTTGCCGCCCACGTCCTTGGTGCCGTCCCAAAGTATGTTTCCGTCCAGGGGCTCGTGGACGGCCATCTAGTCTGGCGGCAAGTCGTGTTCTTTCTTGTTTCTTTCTTTTTTGCTCATCCCTGGCCCCAGAACGACTGTCAATGTCGAAGTAACCCCGGTGGTAACCGGCGTAGGCGACGACCCCGAGAAAGCAAAGTCCGTATCGCTCGCGGCCTTGTCCGCTGCATTCCAGTTGAATGCCATGCGCATAGTGCGTATTCACTCTTTGTTGTCCGTCGCGTCTAACCACCACCCTCAGCTGGACACGCCCCCAAAACCAAAAGCAGCGGTTGGCTCGTCAACCACTGTCGTGCTTTCGAATTCGACCACAGCGACCTACGAGCAAGCGCGTTCATTCATGGACTACTATTGCATGCGTTTTGGATTCGGCAAGCCCGATATCCAATTCATAGAATCTCGGTCGGGCTGGGAGGCCCTCATGGACGTCGGTGGTCGGAGAATTGGCATCGGCAAGGGCACCAACAAAAAGAATGCCCAGATAAAATGCTATCTCGACGTCACGGCTTACCTCGAGAGCTGCGACCCAGACCTGTGGAAGACCTATCTTCAGGCCTCCATAACCGGCAGTGCCCTCGGCATGGCGCCAAAGATTTTCTTCGAGATGAGCGACCAATTGGACGACGAAATCCGAGACCTTTGTGTCGACGTCAAAAACAGCCAGCTGTATCGGAAACGGCCTGCGGTCGCCGGTGATGTTCCCGCCACTTTGGACGCTCCCGCCGATGCTACCCCTGCCGTTCCTACTGGGCCTCGGTCCAACCGTCCCAACCCAACCCTCCTCGCCGAGAAATCCGCCCGGCTCTCAGAGCAGCGCCAGGCCTACCTCGCCAACCCGCAATTGGAAAAGATGCGGGCGACGAGAGCGGCTCTTCCCGTCTACACACGCGCCGAGGACGTGCTCTCGCAGATCAACGAGAACGACGTGACGATATGCATGGCAGCCACCGGATCCGGCAAAACC
Source organism: Mycena metata (assembly GCA_029378385.1). NCBI lineage: Eukaryota > Fungi > Basidiomycota > Agaricomycetes > Agaricales > Mycenaceae > Mycena > Mycena metata. Next base: position 1,665,327 of record JARKIB010000001.1, on the reverse strand, counting down.
ACCCAGATCCCTCAGCTCATCCTCGATAGTTTTATCGAGCGCGGACAAGGGGCAAACTGCAATGTCGTGTGTACCCAGCCCCGTCGTCTAGCTGCCGTCAGTGTGGCAGATCGTGTTTCCAAGGAGCGCGGTGAGACGCTGGGCAAATCTGTCGGTTATCAGGTCCGATTCGAGGCCAAGATGCCCGAGGAGCATGGCAACATCACGTTCTGTACTACTGGAGTGTTCCTGAAGCGACTCCAGTCCGCCCTCTCCGGCGAAAAACGTTTCGACGGGAGGTCTTTGGACGATGTTACCCACGTTGTGGTTGACGAAGTCCACGAGCGCGACGTCGACACTGACCTGCTGTTGGTCGTGTTGAAGCAGCTGATGGAGGACAGGAAGAGGAGGAACATACCGCTCAAGATCATTCTCATGAGCGCGACCATTGATCCTACCCTATTCCAACACTACTTCCCCGACGACAATGGCCGACCAGCCAAGGTCATTGAGATTCCCGGTCGCTCTTTCCCCGTTACCAAACACTTTATGGACGATTTCCTCCCCGCCCTCCTCAAGGGTCCCGCTTCTTGGGTGATGCGGGAGCAGGCTGTTGCTAGATACGTGGAGAGGGAGACGTCGCCGGTCTTTTCGAATCAGGAGGAAGATCTCGAGCTGCCTACAGAGTTGGTCGCAGCGACTATCGCTCACGTTCTGCAATTGACCGACTCGGGACACGTCCTCGTCTTCCTCCCCGGCTGGGACGACATAGTCTCCGTCCAAAAGATGCTGCTCGGGCCAAAGGGTCCCCTCGGCATAAATTTCAACGACCCTAACCAATACTCCATTCATCTCTTGCATTCCACCATCCCGCTCGCCGAACAACAGGTCATCTTCGAGCCTCCCAAGGAGGGTATCCGCCGCATTATCCTCTCCACGAACATTGCCGAGACATCGGTCACGATCCCCGACGTTGTGTACGTCGTAGACACCGCCAAGATCAAGGAGCAGCGGTATGACCCGCAGCGCCATATGTCGTCCCTCGTCTCTGCCTGGGTTGGTTCCTCGAATTTGAACCAACGTGCGGGCCGTGCTGGGCGGCATCGGTCTGGAGAATATTATGGCCTGTTGGGCAGGGCGCACGCGCAGGCCCTCCATCCTTACCAGACCTGTCGAGATGAAGCGCGTCGACCTGAGTAACGTGGTAATGCACGTTAAGGCGCTGAATTTCCCGGGTTTGTCGGTGGAGGATGTTTTGGCCGCGTGCATAGAGCCCCCGCTTCCGGAGCGAGTCGACGCCGCGATGAAGGACCTGCAAATGGTGGGAGCTCTAGACGTAAAGAACAACTTGAGCTCCCTCGGTCGTGTTCTTCTCCAGATCCCTGTCGAAGTCCAGTTGGGTCGCCTTGTACTATACGGGTGCTTCTTCCGCTGCCTCGATCAAGCCTTGACCCTCGCCGCCATCCTCTCTAACCGAGACGCCTTCATGTCACCCATGCACCTCAAATTAGAGGCGTCCCGGGCCAAGTTGTCCTGGACAAACCAGAATTTCCGTTCAGACGCATTAGCGCAGCTTTCCGCTTTCAACGCCTGGTGGAACCTTCAGTCGAGGGGCGAATATATCACGGCGAACCGCTTCTGCTCCGAGAATTTCTTGTCTAAACCGACGTTTCTCACCGTTCAGAAGACCAAAGTCCATCTCCTGCAATCTCTGTTCCGCGCTGGTGTTATCGACTGTGTCGGCTGGTGGGAAAGCGCTCAACTTTCCCCCCACTGGTCCGGGGCAGGGTAGAAACATGCAGGTTCCCCCTGCCTTGAATGTCAATGGCGACTCTCAACCCCTCCTTGCTGCGTTGATAGCCATTGCGTCGCAGCCCAAGTTCGCCATCCGAACTGGCGAGAGATCATTCCGCACATCGCAAGACAAGGTTGGTTCTTTTTCATCCATCCGAAATTTGCGGAACTGATTTCTGGTGTTTTCAGCTAACCTTCATCCATCCGTCGAGTGTGAACAACCGCAAACACACCATGACTGAACATCAGGACGAGAAACAACTCTATGCCTTCATGGAAAAACGCCAAAACACGACTGTTTCTTCCACGCCCCAAACGACCCTTGTCACCACGACTCGTTTGGATCCATTAACCTACATGCTCTTCGGCGCGTACAAACTGCAGGTCACAGAACGCGGCTTGGACTGTGATGGCTGGCTCCCTATCGTCGGCAATCTCGATGCGCTGGATGACATTCAACGTCTGAAAACATTGATGGAGTCGAGCATGCTGCGCGTTTTCGAGGGCATCACGATGAACAAACGGCAGGCGCGGGCTACTCTCCCCGTGCTTCCTCGAGAGGAGGAGGCGGAATCCGAAGCCGACGACGAGGAAATCAAGGATCTTTCGCTGTCGCGCGATGAGGTCAAGGAGCTCGATTTCCTTACGCGCGACATTGTGCGCATCCTCAATCGCTACAGTGATGAGCGGGCGCGTTCGCAGTCTAGGCATTCCTCGCGACCAGCGACACCGTATGGTCGTTCTGGTTTCTCCACCCCTTCACGACCGGGCACACCGAGTCGAGGCCTCGGATCTTCCCGCCTCCCTTTCTAGATGAATATGGAACCCAACTCGTAGCATAATATCACTTACTGTATTATTACTTATATACTCGTCCTCAGCTCATTAACATTTCACCTCTCCATAAGCGCTGTTCGCACCTCAGCCATTCCGACTGCGTGTAGTCGCGACGCTGTGAACGGCGCCAATCAAAGGTAATACTAGTACACAGAAATTTTGAAAACGATTTCTGCTGCAAAACTTTCTCGCGCCGTTCGTTTTAAATTGCGAACTTCCACGCTGTCAATCACGGTCTTGCCCTTTTGGTAGCCACTCATTCTCGTACCCTAGAAAGGCAATGTTTCGGTGAGCCCTTTTCACTGTCCAACGACGCGGGGCCAGCGTGCTCAGAAAGAAATGGTTTGAATGGCTCAGCAGTGTTTGTCTCATCAGTACAGCCACCTCATACACCTCCCTCGATAAAAAGCGGCTGACATGTCTTGCTGGCATCCGCGCCTCTTTCTCCTACTTCCATAACCCATCCTCCCCAGCTCCGACGAGCATTCCTCATCGACATTTCCCCTTCCTTCCCTGGCGCTCCATCACGATCTCCCGCTCCTTTCATAGCTTTTCTCCGCCCTTCGCCGCATCGACGTCACTTGGCAGATCCGAACCCTCCTCCTGCGGTCTTTACGGTCAACGCATTGCTTCTCTTCTTTGGAGCCCCCCAAGCTCCCGCCGCGTAATTATCTCCCCGTCTCTTCTTTCCCTACCCTTCTAGACGACCGTTCATGAATTCATCCCTATTCTATTCACCATCACAACACTACGTGACTCTCATTCCCTGGCTCGTTCCACTCTGCCCACAGGGCTCTCGTCATCGCAACCCACCTGCGTCCACGCTCCTCCCAACAGCGGCTTCAGTATCTCCTTATGTCGCCATCCCTCGCTGCACTCTCCTTCCCTGTCCTTTATCTCGACCGAAATTGGCGGATCATCATCGTCGACACATCCTCCGCATCGCCGCCTGCGCCCTTCGACCCTCCTCTTAATTAGACTTGTTTAACTGACGACGCCGACACTCGGTTGCCCTCCTACCGTACACTTCGCGTACAGTACGTTGTCTGTCTCGTCATTGCACAATCTTGCTCTACCACAGCGCGTTCAGACCCCTTTCGCTCGGCGTTGATATCCCACGTTGGCCCATCCGCACTCCGCCGTAGTTCGCTGTCCCAATTATCGTCGATTCCTTGATACTTACATACGCAATATAAACAGCAAATCGGAAACTCGGAGAATCGCGGTCGCACCCCGGACACAGCGCATACCATACGGTTGCTTGCCGCGATACACGGGGTCGAGGGACCATTGGAGCAAATTGGACACCCAGCAGTCTTTTGAGCGTGCAGGGTGGTACGAGGACTTTGTTCAGCTTGAAGTATTGAATTCCCAAGTCTCCGAGATCGGGCAGGAATTGAAGAAGACCGAACATGCATGCATGCAAGCCGGATGAGAACGCAAGCGGAGGGGCGGATGGAAGAGGGATGAGTGGGATCAAAAAGAGAGACGCATTTCAGCCAATAGGGTGCCGCGACCCGGTGAGGCCGCGCTTTTAACTGTTGGCCTGGAATGTGGCGAGAAGTTGGTGGAATGGATAACATTTCCCTAACGGTGGAACTGAGAGATGTACGTCGTGGCGATGGCCAATTTGAAAGGGAGTTGTCCGAACCGCTCGATAAAAATCGTCTGCGGCGCCAACGACAATATAGAGGCGATGGGCAAGGCACGAAGAGGACCAAGACTAGTATCCAGAAGACGCGGGGTGTATATTTGGCCGAATAGCATTCCATTGTCGGACTCGAGCACTGGGTCGACCCGAGCGAGTTGAAAAGCAAGAGGTCCCTGAACGCAGACGGAGCGCAGAGGGTTCCAATTTGATGCTACTCGCCGTAGGTCGAAAGGCGGGTCGGAACAGGTCGGAACAAGCAACCCCCAACAACGCGTCCGCGTCCGCGTTGCGCCCGCGTGTCGTCTCATTATGTCGCTGCCGCCAGCGCTCCGCGCGTCGGTCACGCCGCCTGAGCTCGAGCTTATCGCATGCCAAGAGCTCGTCGAGATAATCCCCCTCATCGCAATGGAAAAAACCGCATTCATCTCGGTATCCTGCTTCACTTCCTTGGTGTTTGTCACCATAATCAACGCCCCCAGGGCGCCTACGGACCCCTCCGTCCACCACATAAGGCGCGGATTCCCATTTGGATGGCCGTGAACCTCAAGCAAAAGAAGAAATGCCACATCTTGGCACCGGAGTGGCTTACCGTCGGTGCGTCGCGCTGTGCCGCGTTCGGCGCGTCCTAGGTTAACACGAGGGGCAGAATACCTTCAGGACAAGATACTGCAGGAGACGACGCAGGATGAGTTCACGAAGCTGCCATTTCGATTCGCGGAAATCTCGCGTGTGTTGTTGGACGCGTGCGTGCATTTTTCCATACTCATTTGTGACGCGACGCGACGACCGAGCTGGATGATCTAGTGCCTCAGACGACCTGCAGAATCCCGACAAACTCCGTTCGCTCCTGAAAGACCTACGGGAGGCGCGTCAGGCGAAGGCGCGCGCAGGATTGCAAAGTCTCGAGCATTCCACTTTGGGGGCACGCGGTTTCTCCTTCCTTAGCCTACAGCAACTAATGCGCCCCACGTAGCTTTCAAACCTCTCCGCCATGGAGATCAACGAAATTCGACCCTTCTTCATTGAAGCCATGGCCGTCCTCGGCCAGCTGCGTCCGTGAATGTGAATTGTGACATGAAAGCGTTAATGATACAGTTGTACAATACGTGTACTAACGTTCAGTGCCCAGTCCAAACTATCCAGGTGCCAGAATCATGATCCGAGAGAAAACTACGTCTGCGATTTGTCGATATCACTCGTCCCCGAGATGACTGACCCTGCGCCCCCGTCCAGCTTCTCAAGCACCCGTGCCAACTGCTTCTTCAGCTCCAAAATCTCCTTCAGCATCAGCGCCTCGCTCGACTACACATCAGTCAGCACACCAAAATCAAAAGGAAACACTTCAACTCGCCTGATTAGTATTCGGGAACGCTTTCACCAACTCCTCGAATTTCACCTTGCTAATCACGCGCCCCTCATCCACCTCTGGGTCACGGTACTCCGGCCGGTCATCCTCGCCCTCGTCATTCCCGCTCAGCCAGCGCTTCATCCATGCGTGCTTGGCGGGCTGGTCCGTGACGGACTCGTAAAACGCAATCATGGTGAGCGGGATGAAGAAGACGAAGATCATAACAACGCGGTTAAGCTTGGCGTACGCGGACTGGCTGATGCTGCAGCGCCAGAACAGCCTGTGCGGGCGCGATGGGGTTAGCGTGAACATCAAGGCAGTCCGCAAGACAGCGTACTCGAACGGCGAGATGAGGAACACCTCGATGAGGTTGAAGGGCGCGGGGTAGACGTACGAATCCGGCGCGCGGATCATGCCGACCGTCTTGCTCGCGAAGAACGCGAGATATTGCGCCTCCGCATCGTCCACAACGTCAGAGTAGGCAGACGAGAAGAGTGAGATGAGGATGTTGAGGAGGATGAGGCCTGCGCGGGCGGTACATCAGCGGAACGGTCAACAACGAAGGGAGTATTCTACAGGTGATCACTCCCCAACTATCAAATACTTTTGAGCCATGTCACTCGGAAAGAAGATAGAACACAAAACGCACAGGTAGTACAGCGTGAGCCCCGCGGGGCTAGCCTCGAACTTGCTATAATCGGGGGATTGCAGCAACGCCTGGACCAGTACATTGACGATCTGCAGCACCGTCTCAACATTCCGACCGGGACAAAATAACAGATGCGTACGGTCGACGACCTCTCTGCCGTCCCATCCGACGCATCAAGGGCGTACAGCCCTTGACCGAACCCCAATGTGAGTACGGATAGCAGCTGCATCGAATCAGCGAGCACTTGAGCAGAAAGAAGGGGAAGAGGCAGATACCGCGAAGAATATGCCGGACTCCTGCAGCATACGCGCGACGCAGATTTGCATTGTCCCAACGTATTTGTACCCATCAAAAACAGTCACTATCTTCATCCTGCGGCCCAGTACAAAAGTCAGTCCCGCACCAACACAATATGAAAGTAGATCACACCACTCACCACAAAAGTGGCGCCGCGAAACTAAGGATTTGAAAGCTTTTCAGCCGGAGGTTCGCGGATTTTTCCTCGGGGCCAGTCATGCCTGCGACACGCAGGATGAAGGCTGCAGTGAGAATACCGTCGGTAACGAAGGCCACTGCACGGAGATATTTGTATTTGACAGGATAGTGGGTAAAGTTGTGGGAGCGCACCAATCATCCAGAAGTTGTACGCCTTGTAGGTAACAAATTTAAGGAGTTTGTATAGCTGTAAGGCTTAGACGTCAGGGGAAGAGGCCGAGAGCGGTGAATCTGGAGGGCATACCCGGTTGATGTCTAGAAACAAAAAATTGAATTGAAGTTGCGGAGGAAGACATTGCGGTAAATACCTTCCACAAGGAACGCTAGCGCCATCGTGTACAGGATGAGCTCCCACTCGTCGAATTGGCGCGGTCCCTGCGAACGCTCCAGCGGTTGACGAACTGCAGGTTGGCTCAGTCGACGGAGTGATACGGATTCATGCACACATACCTGCTTGCGAGTACACAAAGAGGAAGAACAGCCAGACCACTATACGGAACATGTTCTGATACCTAGGGACGGATAAGAATCCAATGACGGGCTAAAAGATAGGACGAGCTGAGTTTCTACCTAGGGACGGATAAACGTGATCTAGGGTCCTCTGTGAGATGGTTACTGCTGACAGTGATATAAGTTGAAGTGGGGTTACGGATCGAGGCGCCCGAAGAAAGAACTGCCGGCGCGCAGGTCAGCGTATGGAACATAGTCGATGTCGTGGTCTTTGTTGTTCTGCTGTATTATTTCACCGCGCCAGAGGGAGTTGACGACTGACATTTTTGAGAGCGTCATCCAAAAATATTACGATGTACGTACCATCCTGTGCCTCGCTCGAGGACAAGAATATAGTACTGAGATAAGATAAAAACATTAAACGCAACGAGGCGAACAGCAGCACCCACCAATGGGCGTCAATTGCCATCTCGAGGGCACTGGACATGTCGCTCTCGTCGCCGTCAACCTGGATGTGCTGGAAACGCGTCGACATAATGGAGTTGAGGGTTTCGGGCGGCGCGATGTGAACTATCCGACGCGCCAGGACCTCGCACGCCGTCGCTAGCGCATATTGAATTTCCAGCAAGATTCCGGACATCTTGCGCACCTCGTCCCAAGTTTTCGCCATAGTCTGCGGGATTGTGATTTGCGTCATACATGAATTCAGCTCGGGCGCGAAGCAGGCAGTACGGAAGCTGGGTTGTTCAATCAGGTCAAGTTCACGTGTTCCGGCTCTCATGGACCCACTGCTTCGACGAAGTCCCCTGCAGCAGCACGGTACGCCTTGACAACTGCTGGCGTGATAACACGGGACGTTGGGTCATTAATCCTTCGCAAACGACGCGTGAACCCCCGGAACGCGTGAGGAGGAAGCGGCTACGAACGAGTCGGGGTCGACTTCCACGGGTAACAATGCGAGCGTCAATGAGCGCAGGCGCTTGACCAGTTCTTGAAGTAGCGCCGTCAGTCAAAAGGTATAGAACAAGTAGCAGAGAATCCGGACTAGTCAGCGTAACCGGTGAGGGTTTTTCGTCGTCCACGGAGACCATCGGCCGCTCTTCGGAGTCCATGATTTCGCTGGGATGGTCGTTCGGAACGAAGAGCCTCGTTGAACTTTCAATTTCGAGCCTATGACGCGGATCAGACGGGCCAGCCACACAGGAACAAGCAAAATATAGCTTACCGCGAACGACCATGCCTGTGAGCACTTTATTGCTGTTTTATATCTTCCTGACGCGTCTAGGCGTACCACTCTTCGTTCAACGAGGAACCCGATGTTCGTCTGGCCGGGAACATGGCCATCCTCCCAATCAAGACCAAAATCCGTGGTCCAGCACCCATAGGTCCGTATGCGTTTATCTGTGGCTGGACGCTTCATTAACGAACCACTCATTATTTTCCAACCTCGTTCGTTATCTACTCAAATCTTCACTTTGCTTCTACCCCCAGCCCAGGCTGAAGTCCCCGACATAATCGACGAAACTCTCGACCTCTTCCGCGCAAACTCGCTCTTCCGCAACTTTGAGATCAAAGGTCCCGCAGGACCGTACCCTCATCGTTCTCATTCTCTACGTCTCTGACTGCCTCGCCAAAATCGGCACCGCGCGCACGGTCCCCACCCAGATCGAGGCCTCAAAGTCCCTCAACACGCTGTCCGTTGACAACTTCCCCATCCCTGGTGACGCCAACTTCGCGCTCAACGCCCACTACGCGGCGCCCTCTAGTCGGCAGGACTCTGGTGTGTAACATATGCAGTGCTCGGCGCATAAAGTCACTGATGCTGCGCTTATTTCAGACTACCTGCGACAATACCTCGTGCAGGTCCGCCAAGAGCTCGCGGCTCGCCTCGTTGAGCGCCTCTACGCAGACGGCACCGGCAAACCCAGTAAATGGTGGATGTCCTTCCAGAAACGCCGCTTCATGAACCGCAGCCTGGGTTAGATGTAGCAGCAGTAAACAGTGTAGATGTATTATCATAACCATTCACTTCCGCTTCTTCCGCTCGTTGGGATTCTTGCGCCCATACCCAATCGCCGGGAGGTCCCCATCCATTCCCGACGCGCGCATCGTCCGCCCCTTGCCGCCCGCGCCAACGCTCAGCATCTCCGGCATCCAGTCGGGGTCCAGCCAACTCCCTACGTTGACCGCGCCGCCCTCCCGACTCATGATTCCCTTGTTCATACGTGCCTCCTCCCTCTCGTGCCGCCCGTCCGCCATCTTACGCGCACGGACATACTCCGTCTGGTCCTCACGCAGGATGAGTCCCTCCCCCGTGCCCTTCTTGGCCGACCCCGGCTTCGGTGCGGGAATCGAGTACTTGGTCCCCCGCAGTCTGTACTGGAAGTTCGACTTGAGGTGGACCTGCATCGCCGGCGCATCCGACGCCGCGTCCGGGCTTGAGATGGTCACAGATGCGCGCAACAACGTCGGGTTGCCACAGGACGGGCAGAATTTCTTCGTGTTGTCCTTGCATATCCTGCCCACAACCGCGTTAGCCACACGCATCGGTAAATGAATTTTCAAGAGAGGGAAACGCACTTGAAGCACGCATGACACCGCAACACCCAGCTCTTGACCCTCTGTATCCGCTTTCCCTCCACGCCAACGAGGTTCAGCCCCATCTGCAGCAACACATTTTGCATCGCGAAATCGGCCGTCATGCATCCCGCTCCGAGCACCTCGTCCTCCGGCGGCGCCTTTTGCTTCCCCTTGCGACCGGCGCCGGTGCCGGGGAGGAGATCCAACGCACGCGATTTGTGCAGCCCGACGTTGGATGGAGTTATCCACTCACCCTCGCCGTCATCCTCATCAGACGGGTCATCGAAGATTGGCTCGGGGGATGAAGGTGGGGAGGCGTCGGGATCAGAGTCGGCTTCGAGTACGGGAGGCGGCAGAGCGCTCGCGTCGAGTGGTTGAAGCTCGACATCAAGCGGCTCGAGGTCCTGTTCATTGTCTTCGTCCTCTTCTGGAGTGTCTTCGTCTAATTCCAAGTCACCCACATCGAGCGCAGTTTTTTGGTCTTGATCGATTGAAGACTCTGCTGCGTCCGCAATTTTTTCTTCTTCGGCGGTCAGAGTCTCTGAAGGTGCAAATGGGCCGTCCAACGGAACAGCTGCTTCGAGATTCGCAGCTTCATCAGGTTTATTCACAGGCTACTATCGCGTGTAGTCAGCAACGCCGTGCACTTGACCAGTTCAAAACGTGCCTGCTTCGCCCTCTCGCGTTGGTGCAACGAGTAAGTGAGCGCTAGAACGCACAAATCCGGGTGCGAAAGCACTGCATAGTCACCCGTCTTTTTGGCCCATTGGATCACTGCGTTCGCCGTAAAAAAAAGTTAGCCAGATAGAAATTGAGCGAACCGGTAGCAAGACTGGCAGCATCGGGCGCCGCAACCTCAATTTTGACCCCCGCACTCAACCCAAGGCGCTCAAAGTGCTCCCTCGCGCGCTTGTCCTTGAGCTCGGCGAGCACCTGAGGGACGGTGAGATATGTTTCCGCGAGGCCGCGGAGAGGGGAGAGCGAAAGCAACGGTCCAGCGTCGAGGACGAGGTTTTTGCACCGTGGTGTTGAGCTCGACATTTTTTTGGTCGTGGTCGCGTAAGGAAAGGGTGTCACTGATGTGACCCAAACCCTAAGTCGTCTTCGACTTGAACACCCATTCGTCATTGCTTGCTTTCCTCCTCCACGAGTCCAGCCAAGATGGCGTCCAATATGCGGGGGCTCACCCAGGTCTGCCGGTCGCACTCCCCGGCGCTGGCCGCATCTCATGCAGGCGTGTCTAGTTTATCGCAGATATTCGGGGTGCTCGAGTCCGTGAGCTAGAGGAGAAGCGGATTAACAAAGAGATGGCCAACATCCGGAAGAAGTTCAAAGGTTCGCGCTTATATATATATTGTGGGTGAACGCGGCTTGACGGTCTGCTTAGACGGGAACTTGGATGGATACCAGAAGAAGAAGTAGGATGATTCAGACCGACGCGTTGCTCCTGCTAACTTCTCTAGATATGTAGCAAAGATTATATTCACGTATATTCTGGGTTACAAAGTCGACGTCGGACACATGGAGGCCGTCAATCTAATTTCCAGTCCCAAGTACAGCGAGAAGCAAATTGTATGTTATCTCGTTTGACGCGTCGTCCACTTAACATCAGAGGATACAGGGCTACCTTGCAGTGACTCTACTAATGCACGAGAATTCCTGACTTCCTTCGGCTGGTGGTCAATTCTATACGGAAGGATTTGGACGGAAACAACGAGGTCGACAATTGCCTTGCGCTACATGCGATCGCCAACGTCGGAGGGAGCGAGATGGCAGAGGCGTTATCGGAGGACGTGCACCGGCTGTTAATATCGCCGTGAGTGCGATATGAATCGGATGAAGGTAATGTTCTAATTATCCTCCAGAACCTCGCACAGTTTCGTCAAGAAGAAGGCCGCGTTAACCTTGCTTCGGTTATACCGGAAGCATCCCTGATGTTATTCCTGCCGCTGAGTGGGCGCTTCGGATTGTTTCCATCATGGACGACGAGGATTTGGTACTTGCACCTCATTTTCCCGACCGCCGATTCTCATAATTAACAAGGGTGTTGTTATCTGTGTAACGAGCTTGGTCATGGCACTGGCGCAGGACCATCTCGCTCCATTTGCAGTGTGTTACACAAAGGCTGTCGACCGATTAAATCGAGTGCGTTCAACCGACTTGTCCTGAACTAGATTTTGTTCATACTTCCTGCAGCTCGTAATCGAGCACGAATATTCGGCAACTTATGCGTACTACAAAGTACCATCTCCATGGCTTCAGGTTAAACTCCTGCGACTATTGCAATACTACCCGCCATCAGGTTCGTACTCGTCCGCTGATCCCGTTGAAGTATATCTGAGGTATAATGTAGAGGACCCAAACATTCGTTCCATTTTGCACCAAGTGCTGCAAACTATCATGAACAATAGCGCGGAACCATCCCGCAACGTCCAACACAACAACGCCCAGCATGCCATTCTCTTCGAGGCCATTGGCCTGGCAATACATCTCGATACCAACTCACCCCTCGTCGGCACAGCTGCCGTTCTCCTGGCCCGTTTCATTTCTTCTAAAGAGACCAATGTCAGGTATCTGGGCCTCGATACCATGGCGCATCTTGCTGCCCGGGCCGATTCACTAGGCCCGATAAAAAAACAGCAAGATATCATCATCCTCTCCCTGCGCGACAAAGACATTTCCGTACGGCGGCGTGCTCTCGATCTACTCTACAGCATGTGTGATGTAGATAACTCGGAGCTCATCGTCGGGGAACTCTTAAGATACCTGAAGGTCGCCGACTATGCCCTCCGAGAGGAGATGGTCCTGAAAATCGCCATTCTTACAGAGAAATATGCCAACTCTTACAAGTGGTATGTGGATACCATCTTGCAACTGATCAGCGCTGCCGGAGACCATGTTGGAGACGAAGTGTGGTATCGGGTGGTGCAGATTGTCACCAACACCGAGGATTTGCAAGAATACGCGGCCAAGGTTGTCTTTGAACACCTGAAAGCGCCTTCTACACACGAGAGTTTGGTTAAAGTCGGCGGTGCGTTGTTTCGTGGTCTTTTTTTTTCGTGGAGCTTACTACCGATTTTAAGGCTACATATTGGGTGAATACGGTCATCTCATCGCCAACGAGCCCGGGTATAGCCCTATCGAGCAATTCCGCGTGTTGCACTCAAAGTCGCAATTCTGCGTTGCCGCGACACGATCCTTGCTGCTCTCCACCTACATCAAGTGGGTGAACGTCTTCCCGGAAATCAAGCCGCAGCTCTTGAATATCTTCGAACGTTACCGGCACGTCCTTGATTCAGAGCTACAACAACGGGCATGCGAATTCTACGCGCTTGCGTCAAGACCGGACGAAGACGAGCTGCTGCAGAATGTTTGCGAAGAAATGCCACCCTTCCCTCCGCGAGTCAGCGCACTACTCGGTCGACTGAACCAGAAGCATGGCGATACGGGGGATAAACGAACCTGGGTCCATGGTGGCAAGGAGGCCAACATCGACCGGGAGGTTGTGAAGAAGAAAACACTGCTCACCGAAACCAACGGGGCTCCTGCTTCTTCGGACAATCAAGACATATTGGGCTCCCTGGCCGGCCTCGATATATCTGGCTCATCATCACAGCCCGAGCCTAGTGGCGGCTCGGACCTATTCCTCGTCAATGGCGCCCCCCGAGTGGCTGTCGGGCCTAATGTCGACCGTTGGTTTGACAAGTTGACGTGGAGTGCTGAAGGGGTCTTGTACGAGGATGTACAGATCCAGATTGGTGTCAAATCACGATACCAGGGCCACATCGGCCAACTGGCCATCTACCTTGGAAACAAGGTCCCCTCTGCTCTCACATCCTTCACCACCTCGATACATGTCAGCGATCCGGAGGCTCTATCCGTCACCTTCGCCAAGATACCACCTAGCACCATCGCACCGCGGACACAGACGCAGCAGCTCGTCCACGTGGAGTGCAAGAAATTCTTCTCCACCCCTCCGGTGTTGAGCCTGTCCTTTTTGGCTGGCTCGCACCAAACCCTCTCCATCCGCTTACCGATCGTGATTACGAAGTTTTTCGAGCATGTCAAACTTGGCCAAACAGATTTCTTTGAACGGTGGAAATTAATAGGCGGTCCTCCACGCGAAGCTCAAAATGTCTTCCCTGTTGAGCTAACCAGCGCTGGGCAGCTCGACCTCGTTAAAAACCGACAAGTTGTCGGAGGACACCGTCTCAACGTCCTTGATGAAATTGATCCAAATCCAAACAATATCGTTGCTGCTGGTGTGTTGCACATGTCCGTCGAGGGCAAGGTAGGTTGCCTGTTACGACTCGAACCCAATCGTGAAGCAAAGGTGCGCTTATTCCCATTAACGCGCGCGGTCCTCATTCAATGGTCATGCAGCTCTGCCGGGTCACCGTTCGGAGCACATCGGAGGATGTAGCAAGTGAAGTACTCAAGCTGGTTCAAAAACCTCTCAAGATCGAGTCATAACTAGCTAGCTTTCTGTATATTACATCCCCCGCTTTCTACTTACATGGATAATTACACATAGTATAATGTTGTACAACGCGCCACCGCCGGTCAGTATGGGTCTTTAAGTATCCTGCGCGAGGGTCAAGGGGTATCTATCGCCGCAAAAATCCTCGGAGCAACCCTTTCTTCTTCTTGTCGTCCGAGTCGGGGGTGTCCTGAGGCGTTGCCTGTGGACTCGCGGCGGCTTTACGGTAGGGTATAGAATCAGTGGAGGAAGACTTGAGGTGCACTTTCCGAGATCGGGATGCAGATGCTTCGGCCCAACTGGATTTCTGAGCACGCGGGCTAGAGGGCGACGCGGGTTCGGAAAACAGGCGTTCAGAAGGGGAAGGGGCGGTGGAGGGTCGCCCGGAGGTTTTGCGCGACCTCCTGGGACTACTAGTGGACCCCGAAATCGACATCGACGACGCGTGGTCTGGTCGTCGGCGGTCAGAAGATATCCGCGTCGCAAGTTGGCTGACCCGATGCAAAGCGGATTCTTCCACTTCAAAGCATCGAGAACAAAATTCGTTGAGCGGTCCGATCCGTGGGGTCATTTGGCTTGGCCCTCGCGTGGAAGTCTCTCGAATTGCGGATGACGGCCGACGTGATGATCGCGAGCTGCTTAGGAATATCTGGAATGAGGGGCATCGGGATCGATTCCCGGTTAAGAACGGGCATTTGGGAGGTTCGCTGGCGGAGCGCATTGACCACCGCGAGTCGGTCATGGCGCTCAGAGGGATCTTCAGCAGAATAGGATTCGCTAAAGAGCGGAGGTCAGCTCAGCAACGTAGAGGTGTGGTGCTAATATTTACCTCTCTATTCTTCGGTTTGGCGTGGACACGACTAATATATAGTCGATCATGGCTGGGAGACTGTCCTTTAAGAAGTCTTTGACGCCGCGCATGAACTCCTCCTTCTGCACGGTCTACTCGCGAGATGAGTCAAAGTGGTTAAACGAACGAGTACAGTACTAACCGCGTTCAGGTTCGCAAGACTCTGGATTACCTTGGCGATCAAGGTCAAGCTGCGTTGGACTGCAACACTTGGCATGCCTAGGCAGATGAGAAAATACAGTCACCAAAACGCAGGAGACGTACCAGGACATAACCCAAATAGATGGGGATGAAGAATAGCAGGCACGATGAATCGAAGGAAACAGAAGGCCGAAACACTCTGCCAAGGGAGTTCCCGACTCTCTTGTGTTGAATCCTTGGCCCGGTAGCGTTTCTCGACCAACTTCCGGACGGTCTCAAATAAGCGCCGCATTTCGCTGACATTCCGGCTCCATCAGATCAGATAAAAGCAAGAGAGAAAGCAACTAACGGTGGGCATTCTGCGCGAACAGAGTAAATCTGGTTCCAGAATTCTTGACACCAATATATCAGGAGATCCAAGTTACGCTCGACATCTTTGGTGCCCTTGCCGCTCCGCATAGGGTCGACCTCGATCCCAACTTTCTCGGCACACAACCGCCGCAGAACGCTGCCGATGCTGGCCTCCAAGAAGGCCTTGCCATACCAATTCATGCACAGCTCCATGACCTTGGTGAATATTGTGTTTCCGCGGAAGAGAGTTTGATGCGCTTCAGAAAATCAGCTGCGAGCGCCACCAAAGATCGAAGCGACGACTCACAAGATGGTGTGCCGTCGACTTCGCGTAACGCAACCTCCTGCACCTGCTCAATCAAATTGTTTTTGGCGACGGCGATGGATATCAATTGGTGTGATATCGTCTTGAGTTTGAATTTGGACTCAAAGTCGGCCATCCATTCAAGGAAGTTGCGAGTGTTGAATGTCTGGGTGGTGTAAGTTAGTTCCCCCGAGAAGGATAGCAAAAAAAACGATGCGCACATGCAACAGATTTGAATACGCATCGTACGGAAGAATAATTTCTCTGCACAGTTTCGCTTAGAAGACAGAAAGGGGAACATGGATGGAACAGGACAGAACACGCACTCGTCCACGCGGATTTTCAAACGAATATCGCCGACTTGGAGATCGCTCGCCGTCGGCCCTTGATGAAGCACAGGGAACCAGCCCTCTATGGATTCACCACGCCGGAAATTTCCAAGCGTAACCCGGACGGAGCCCATGAGCGTGGGCTTGAAGAGTTTCTTCTCCTTCCATACAAAGATATCGAGGGTATCGAAGGGCGGGAGGTCGGTGAACGTAAAGTTCTCGTGCCAGTCCGGCGAGCCTATGCCCTTCTTGAGCGTAGTCCGTCCGCAGAGCATGTTGTTGAGATGAATCTCGCATGAAACGTCCAGGTCGACGGGATCTGGGTCGGGATCGGGTGTGCCGCTAATGACAGCCGCGCCATTGGACATTTCGAAAGGCCGGGTGTTGCCTAGGTTGCGCGCCTGAATGACCGTTAGCTCGACTTGGCGCCACATGCGATACGAGCCGCCGTCCTGGGGGAAAAACAGTCGGCCGTAGATCTCGGGGACGGCGTAGGAGCGAAGGAGAGCGAGCCAGGTACTGCAAGTCTCGGGGTTGGCAAACTGGAGGTAAACGGGCTCGGCGGCATGGCTCGAGTTTGAAATCCAACGTTGCGAGCTGCGGACGGTCAGCAACGTCAAAGAGAGAGAGCGGTAGTCGCGCACCCCAGGCAATAGATACCGAGACAGTCCTTTCGGAAGAAGAGAGAGCTGTCGGCCTGCCGTATGTCCGTATGGTTAAGCAGGTGGATGTAAAGCGTCTGGTAGAGGATATTTTCCTGAATGGGTGTTAGCTAGGCATACTGAACGACCGGGCAGCGCGCACGTCGACGTAGACGTTCAATAAACACCGGTTTCCCTCTTCGCTGAGCTTGCATGTCGCCGACCGCCATTGACCTGATCCCCCGGCACCGCGTGCAAGTGTGAGCCAGCTCGTTTTCTCTGTAACAACGTAAGAACAAAGGCAAGGTGGGCGGAAATTAACGCACCCTTGAGCCTCTTGTCGTCGCCCAGCGGCCTGACCGAGTCGCGTTTATCATTCTTCCGTCGAGGAGCTGGCGGCTAATTGACACGATCGGCTAAGGGGCTTGAAAGAGAGATTGGCGCGTACCTTGCGCAATGCAGCGCCTGCGATTGTCGAGACGAATATCTCAGCGTTACAGAGAAACTCCTGAGAGTCGTCCGACATGGAGGTAGTGGTTGACCAGGTAGATACAGTCCTGCATCAATCCGCAACCCCATTTATTTGTTCGCGCGCTCCCGGCTCAAATACTTAGCGCGTAGCTGTCAGACTCGGACCAATCACTGTCTCAACCGGCGTCGAGCACCATACGTCTATTAGATTAAACACAATATAATGTTCCCGTGTAACAAAGCCGCCGCCGCCAGGCACAACCTCCACCATCTACTCGTTTTTCACGCTGCAAAATAAAAGCAAAAGAGATCAGATCACCGATAGCCACAAAGAAAAACACATGAACCCACGTCTTTCCGTTTGCGTGCCCGTTGGCAACGCCGTTCGTGCCGTTGGCGCGCGGGGCCTTGGAGGGCTTCTTCTTGTACGTCTGCAGGTAGAAGTTGATGAAGAGCCCGAGGTACGAGGTGAGAAGGCCGCATCCAAACAGGGCCGCAGTCTCGGAGCCCGCACAGTTGCCCATGTGGGGGATAATGCCGTCGTAGTATGTGGCCGCAAAGTGACCATAGGCTGCAGGGACACTGAGTGGCGCGCACGGGCCAGTACGGGATACTTACTGCCAAAATAGACGACAAAGAGGTCGATTACGAACTGGATGATTTGCATCATCGTCAAGTACTTTTTCCACTGAGACGAAGATTCAAGATATGAGAGTTCAGTTGGCTCGAGTAACGCACCCAAATCTTGGCGCCGCCCGCCGTCGCGTAATAATAGTAATCTGTCGAAGGAAAGTCGGGATTTAGAGCGCTGGTGAGGCCACAAAGCTACTGACACATTAAAACATGGACGGTCAGATTAAGGCTGATGACGGTCCATGACTGTAGGAATCCAATGGTTAAATGGTAATTTGCGGCGCACGCTAAGATATCTTACTATGCTTGTTTTGCCGATGAGCTGAGAGTAGCATAGCAGCGCCGTGGCAGAGTGGTGAAAGACATGCAGGAAGGCTAGGGAAAGGGTCAATAGATCGCCTGGGAGGTAAGAAAATACATACGCAGGGGCTTTTTCTTGAAAGCAAGGAAGACTGTGTCTAAGCAGCTCGACATACTTGAAGTAATAGTTGATCATGTAATAAAACTCCATTCTCTGAAAGTCTAGTTGAGACGCGAACAAACCAAGGGGAATAAGGAGTACGCACAGGTGTCCAGGACTCGTTGTCGCACATGGCACTGAAGAGGCCGTTATGCCATATAATGGGCAGGATTTCTTCGAGAAGTAGCACCAGCAATACAAGACTGCCGGCGCTGAGAAAGACGTTGTGGGCCTGGAAAAGGGTATTGAGGCGCTGTGGCTCGCGGTTTTTCATGACTGCTTGGACGCCGAAGATGAGGGCGAGGTAGAAAGCCAGCGACCCAAAGACGACGGGGGTGGTGGACAGAGGGGTCTGGCCTTCGACATAAGAATACAGGTGGCGGGGGAGCGTGAAGGGAGCATGGGCAACGAGGAAATCAGCGAGCGACATGGGCGAAAAGCCAGACGGGACAGAGCGCCAAGTGGCAAGTGGTGTCAAAAGCGAAAATCAAAACCCCCAAAAATCGCACACGTGAAAGTGATTGGCGGCTTTGCGGATCACCGGCTCGTTGCCTGTCCCGGTCTCAACTTTGAACTTCGCCGTTCGCTAAACTCTGAATGTTGTCTCTGAATGTTCCTGAAGGCTGAATATTGAACGTATTCCCAACGGTACAAGAAAAGTATCGCTAGTCCAAAGATAAATCCGACTATTTACAATAGAAACGCCAGAGCTCTATGTCATGATGAGGCACAGGCTCTTTCCAAGATCCGCGAGCAATACATTTTGTCTGTGCGTACCATTCGGTCAGTACCAAACCAGACGGGGGCTGAGCGCGCTTACCGGTGGTCCAGTGGTGATTTTCGTAGAATATCTACGGCAGAGGCGAGGTCGTTGCACCCCCCAGTGCACATTATGCAACGGGATGAGCTCGACGGTACTAAAACATAAGAAGCTGCAACCTGTGCACGTTGTTAGGACATGGTTGAGGTCTATGGGCGAGCAGACATTACCCCAGACGAGCGAAGGGCCTGCACGAGATCATGAATGAAAATTAGAAATTGTGTCCGTAATTTGTGGAGATCGAGAAGGTCGAGACCTGAAGTAGTCAGGTTGTGCAGATTGTGCAGATCGCGATGGTTGGCATACAGTTATCGGACGACGGGCTCCATGTCGGGACGGTGCAGTATAGCCGCAAGTCGGACGTGTGAGAGCGCATGACCAGCCTTGTGAGGATGAGTAGATGGAAAACACGGAGGTTAATCCACTCACTGCTTGAATGGCTCGACGGCGGCGCTGGGAGGACCGAGCTGCAGACAGGTGAGCCCTTGGTTCTCGAGAAAGCAATTGGATGGACCTCGATGAAGGTGACGGGCTGGTCAACGACGGGCTCGTCGAGGGTCGACATGGAGGGGCGAGGTGCGACGAGCATCGAAATGAACCGGTGGTGAAGGAAAGGGAGGTGAATAACGTTATTCTTTATATGTAGACACGGGTCTAGCCGGGAATGCAGCTGGAGAAGACAGCACATCTACACGAGGCCAGGCTCGTTAGAGCGGCGGCGAAATACGCGCTCATTTGGACACGGACGAGGGCAAGAAGGACCCGCGATCCGATACATGATCGGGACGTCATCGCTTAACCCAATCCATTCCACCTCCTCCTCTTCCACAACCTCGACGCGCAGCACAAGCAGCGTAATTTCTCTCCGCTATCTCGCGGAGAACCAGCACATCGCTCAGCGGTTTATCGGTTGAATTTGCCCAGTCTTGACTAGCTTGGTTCCCTCGACGCGCCAGCGCTCGGGCTCGTTAATTCACGTCTCACCAATTCCATCTTTCGTCAACTCGACGTAGACAAACTTGACTCGATTGTATTGCATCCCAACAATCCTCCAGATTCCAGGCATTCCAACTCTCCCGTTACTACAGGCGCTATAACTATCCGCGGCTCCCTTCCTTCACTATCTGCCGGAGATCCCGCACCTCCACAATCGTGAAACTACCATACACACACCCTGAGACCACGGAAAATTTCAGTACCAGGCAAATGTGGTGGCTTGACCCAGGGAAAGAAGTTTTGAATGTCCTCTTCAATCGCATTCTCGCCCCAGTATGTCGAGAATCTCGATATGAACCAGGCAAGTCTAGTTCTTTCAATCACCATGCGCGCGCACTTGCGAACCCATGTCTCTTTTCACCAGGTAAACTACGGCATTGGCCAAGGCGCGTCCTCTGTCCTCTCCATACTGCGTGTGCGCCGTTTGTTGACCATCTAATGGCGCGCATTCAGGCCAACTCACACTCCGCAATCTCCGTCTCAAAAAGGGCGCACTCGATAAATTCCGCCTTCCGTGGATGTACTAGAAGGTACACTCTCGCCCGCTCGCCAGCGCTCATGCTCTTACCCTCCTGCAGGTCATCTCGGCAAATTCACGCTCTCGCTTCATTGGATGAATCTCGGCAACCAGCCCGTGGAAGTAATGGTCGAGGATGTCTACTTGCTCGTCGTGCCATCCCCGCAATCAAACGACGACCCCGAAGAAGAAGAGAGACGCGCTCAGGCCGCCAAAGCAGAAGCGTGTCGAGAACGCTGAACTGTTACACATGCGCGGACAAGCCGAGTCATCATCAGGCACGCCAGCGCATCTGCCACTTTTCTGACCCGACTCATCAGCGCGCAGACGACACCCAACAATCCCAGGGTTTATTACAATCGCTCACCGCCAAAATTATCAACAATCTGCAAGTGACGGTCAAAAATATTCATATCCGTTATGAAGACAAGTTGAGCGTTCCCGGAGTAAGTTTCACAGTATTCCCCGCTAGTTGTGGCTCTAAATTGTGGCCAGCATCCTTTTGCTGCCGGCGTCACCTTGGCCGGTTTCACCGCCGTGTCCGTAAATGATAAATGGCAAGCCGCCTTTATTGAATCTACTGCTGGAGCGATCCACAAGGTATATAAATTCCCTCGTCAAAGGACCAGTATTCTGATCCACGTCTCAGTTGGCAAACCTTCAATCCCTGGCGGTTTATTTCGATACAGACTCGCCAAGTATGGCTGGCCTATCTCCCGCTGACGCCATTAAACAGTTCTCTTCGCTGGTGCGAATGGCGTTTCTCTCTCTTTATTTTAGAGACTCAATATCTTTGCTTAGATTTCAACCAATACGCGAGACACGAACCATCAGTTCATCCTGAAGCCCGTCTCGGGCGAAGGTCGAGTGCGTGGCAAGATTTCTATCATTTCAAGTAGCTCACAAAACCACAGATTATCATGAATCACAAATTCAACAGCGAGACGCCGCAGTTCGATGTACAATTGCGGTTCGACGAAATCGGTGTCGCACTGGACGATAAACAGTATCGCGACATTATTTCACTGGTCGACATGTATCATGTGTACATGCGCCAACATCAGGTACACAATTTGCGAGCTGAGTCGGGCTCCCCATTGATTTATTATTTTTATAGTATCGCAAGTTCCGCCCCAGCGACGCGGAATTCGCGCAAAACCCCGCCAAGTATCGGCTGCGATACGCGGGCACGGCCATACTCGAAGGAGTGCGCGATCGGCGCCGCAAGTGGACCTTGGGCATATTTTGCCGAGCGTCGGGACGACAGAAATCAATATGTCGATCTGTTCCAGAAAAAATCACTCAACACGTTGGTGGGCGCGGTGAGTTGCTTCAGCTCTAACCTTATTCTCAGTTACTCAATGGGCTGTAGGATTTGAAAAGCTTTGAAGCCCTAGAGAAGAAGCTTTCATACTGAGGACATCCGATTCTACAGGTCCATCGCGCGGTCGCGGCTTCGCAAGGATATGGCGCTTGCGTAAAAGGCTTGAGCAAGATAAATCCAAGGCGCAGCCTGCCAAACAGGGATGGGGGACCTGGCTGTGGGGATCTACGCCGAATACAAGCCAGGAAGATCCCGCATTTGGGGGCCCCATGACGGAAGAGCAACGAAAGCAGCTGTACGATGTCCTTGACTATGACGAGAAATCGGCAGTGGCCGAGTCACTTTCATGCTCCCCGGGAGACGATGAAGGCGCGCATCGCCGCGAAGCTTAACAAGGGTTCATTTGCGCTCAAGTCACATCCCCATGGCCAGCCAACAAAGGACGTTATCTCCATAGTCTTTGACGCTTTCCAGGCCGATGTGATTCAGCGACCAGATAACCTCGACGCCTCGGTATCACTCGGAGGGTTCGGGGTGTTCGATGGGACGACGAAGAACTCGCTGTATCCGCAGATCGTCCAGGTCAAGGACCTTGGCGCGCAGCCTGGCGATCCTCATATTCAGATCGAGGGCAGTGGCCAAGCCGACGCAGGAGCCGTTCTTATTTGTGAAATTTGAACACAAGCCCCTCGATGAGCGGGCAGACAATGCGCTCACTGTGCGCATGCGGCACATGTCCATCATATATCACAAGGGCTACGTCGAGGCCGTCTATAAATTCTTCAAGCCCGCCAGCCAGCTGGAATCCGTCGAGGCGTTGTTGGTATGTGAACGTGGTCCCAGTGTCGTTCGCCTGCTAATTTTGACGTAGAATGTGGCCAGCGAAACGCTTGAGGGCTTCCGCAAGGAAACGCGTGCAGGGTTGGAGTTTGCGTTGCAAACTCACAAAACGATAGATATACAGATGGATATGAACGCCCCTGTTATCATTGTTCCTGAGGAGTGAGTTCAAATTCTCGTCCGCGGACAACCTTACTTACTTTATTTCAGTGTCACCACTCACAATTGCAAGCATCTCATCATCGACGCGGGTCATATCGCCATCGAGAGCGACTTGGCGGACAAGGCCTCCTATCCAGGCAATTCATCAGAAGCGCAATAAGCAATACAGCGAAGATGATTACAAGGAGCTAGAGTCGTTGATGTACGACAAGTTATCGCTCAGACTTGAAGCTGCCCAGGTGAAATAGCGCCCGTTACCCGACTGATGTCCCACGCTGAATTCCCTCCCAGTTCGTCCTCGGGAACGATCTGCAGTCCTGCCAGGATGCATTGACCTCTGACGCGAAGGACTCGCTTCATCTGTTGGAACGTATCAACCTCGACCTCCAGGTCCAAAATTCCATCGTACCGACCGCCTTCAACCTCGCAAAATTCAAAGTCTCCGGTCACTTGCCCAGTCTTCAAGTCAACCTCTCGGACACGAAGTACAAGGCCCTCATGCGCCTGATCGATGTATGCATACCCAAGTTCGGGGAAGAAAGCACCCCCGCAATCACGCCGCCGCCAATGGTTAAGACTGCGTCTAGTGCATTTCAACTGCCTGCCCTTTTCTCGCAGTCCGAAACCGAGTACAATGTGGCGGATGAGGAAGACGAGGCGCAGGATGCAGACGACGAGAACGGAGAAGACACATTTTTTGAGGCGAATGATGCGTTCCCACAAGTATGTGATCCGGTGATGGACTTCTTCTTCATTTTGATTGACATCGATCTAGCGGCCCGAATTGCATCAACACATTTTCGAGCTCAATTTCCAGGTCGACACTCTGCGCGCTTCCCTGGCAAAGACTGGAAGCGATGGCATCGAGAAGCCGCTCGGGGATGTTGAACTGCGGCGCTTTGCGTTGCTCTTCGCTCTGGCGAAGTTCGATATGAAGGTCGATGTGAACCTCCGGTAGGATTTTGGTTTTTTCCACCTACTCTTGCTGAATCTTTCGTGAAGATCTGTGTCGATGAGGGTCGTTCAACCGAACGCTGACCCTATCAAATTTGTCTCCTCGCCCGAGTCGGATTTGTCCGAGGACAAAGACCTTCTGAGCCTAACGTACAAAAGAGTTCAGAAGGAGTCTCCCGAGTTCCTCACCATCTACGAGGGGATTGATCAGAGTGTGGACATCCAAATATCCACGTTTATCTTCCGTGCTGCGCCGGAACCGGTTCTGTCATTGTACGACTTCATCATGACCACCTTTGTGCCGCAATCGAGCCCTGCCCCTCCGATGATCGAGAGCCCGGAGCAGTCGCCTGCCGCTTCGGAACCTGAGCTCGCCGCTCAGGATGCCTCCGGTGGGAAAATTCGCGTCCTCGTCAAGCTGGCCAGTGTTCAAGGTAGGACCTTCGTTGATTCGACACGTTCCAAACGCTAATATTATATTTCAAGTCATCCTCATGAACGGGTCTTTGACTCTTGCGACCCTTTCGTTGTCTACCGCTGACGTCGCCGTGCTTGTTCTTCCTAAAACTCTGCAAGTCACAGGCCGGCTGGGCAGTCTTGCGCTCAGCAATGACTCGCCGGCGCATCCCGTTCGCGAGGAATTCAGCCAGATCCTCTCCATTGAGGGCCAGAACTTTGCCAATTTCCGTTATCAGACTTACGACCCCGACGAGGACACATACACGGGCGTCAAATCGTCTGTCTACCTCAACGCCGCCTCTGTCAAATTCCAGTTCTTGGAGGGGCCACTGCACGATATATTCCTCTTTTTGCTCAAGTTAGCGAAGCTCAAAGGGCTCTATGATGCTGCGACGCAGGTCGCTGTTCAGAGAGCGTCGGAAATAGAGCGCATGCAGTTCGATATCTCGGTCAAGTCCCCCATCATTGTCTTCCCTTCGGATCCCAACCGATCCCGAGACGTGCTCGTCCTGCGGCTTGGTGAAATCACCGCCAAAAACTCCTACGAAGATGTTGCCAACAAGATCACGGCCAGTCTTACGGGTATTCAATTGGTTTCCAACCTTTATGCCGATAGCGACTTGTCGACGCTCAAGATCGTCGACGACATAGATGTTAACACAGACGTCCTCCAAACGAGCAGCATCGACCGCACTAAGGACAGCGATTATCCCGATACCCAGGTACGGACGACTTGTTTTACATTGCTTTAAAACTAACGATGCATCCAGATATCGGTCAAAATCTCCGATGTCAGGCTGCATTTGACGCAGGTTCAATATGTGCTCCTCATGCAGTTGTCGCAATCTATTCCTAGAGTCTTCTCTGGAGGACCGGATGCTCCGGCTTCGGTCCAACCACCGCCATCGACCAAGTCGGTTCCACGGTCTGATGCTTCTCAGCCGCGCATCGACCTCCAACCGGAACTCAAGATGGCGAACTCCGCCGACGGAAAGCGCCCTTGGACAACGATGGATTTAGTCGTCGTCGTAAATGCCGTCAAACTTCACTTGTACGACGCTCTCGCCACCGGCACCTCGAACTTGAAGGAGCATGGAATAGCGAGATTTGCCTTGAACAACAATACGCTCAGGTTCAAAATGCTTTCCGACGGCGCCGGCGAAGCTCAGGTCGTGCTCAAGTCTTTCACGGTGGGGAACACAAGACCAGGAGGATCAAAGTTCCGCGAGATCATTCCTGCTGCTCAGCACGATCGAAATCAGTTCATGGTCCTTTACACCATGACTGGCGGCGCAAATCCTACTGCTCTTGCCGTCCTCACCGTTGACTCACCTCAAGTCATCTTCGCAGTTGACCCAGTCTTTGCATTATTGCGCTTTTTCACCAGCGCGTTCACCGGGACTCCACAGTCGAACGAAGACAATGCCCCGGAAGTGCAAACTGCCGAACCCCAGAGTCAAACGTCAATCGATTTCCGTGTCGATCTTCATGATGTTTCCGTTAGCGTCTTGGAAAACGACGCCGACGCCGAATCACCCGCCATGAAGCTAACAATCAACCAGGTCCTTGTATCACAACAGGTAAATGAGCATACCGCTGTGCACACTTCTTTTATTGACGCAAGCAGGGAATATTGGCGCTCACCGTGAACCGGCTTGGGATGTCCTTGATACGAATGGGCAAACCTTCAGAGAGTGTTCGGTTCCTGGACGATGTCGACTTGACCTTCTCTTTGGATAGTCGCTCCTCTTCTGGACAGCAGATGACGAGTATGGAGATCTCAGCGAAACCCATTGTCTTCCGCGCATCGTATCGCGACATCAACATGATTATGACCATTGTAAACAAGGCTATAGAACTCTCCGGCGAATCTCAGGAACAGGGCTCCGCTGACGATGGAAATGTCAAGCCGCAATCAATGCGACCATCGCAGACCCAGATCACCAAAATCGGCTCCTCCAAGCCACCGGTCGGGAAAGCTCGGGTACTCATGTCGAAGGAATTGGTTGGTCATCACGCTGCTTTCAGGGCTGCTACTCATCATCGCTCCAGCTTAAAGGGTCATTCGATGGCTTCCGTCTCGTCCTCATCGGTGATATGCACGAGCAGCCTATGCTTCATCTGAAAGTGAAGCCTTTCATTATCGGGGCGAAGGATTGGTCAGGAGAGGTACTTCCCCCCTATCTTGCATGTGCGCGATATTCATGCCCAATAGCTGCAAGCCACCACAACAATGGCTACTCAAATCAGCTACTGGAATCTGGCGAATTCTCATTGGGAACCGCGTAAGTTTTGTGTAGAACCGACAACTAAACCTTACGCTTTTCTCAAGTCATTGACCCCTGGACGTTCACAACCTCGGTAATTGACGGCTTTGGTATCTTATCAATAATTTTTGAAAATCGTACAGGTGTCAAGAACTCCATCTGGTGGGACAAGCTTGACCTTGTCTTCAAGAGAACGACTCGATCTCAACCTCACCACAACCTTTGCGGAGTTGGCCACCACAACGCTGAACATGTGGGCGAAGCAGGGAGAATATGTCCTTCAAAAGGCCCGCGGAAGTTATGCACCATACCGCATCAGGCAACCGCACCGGTTCCGCCGTCTTCGTATGGCCCGATATCGACGGCAGCACAAGTGCAAAGGACGTAGCTGCTGTTAAAATCCCGAACGACGAGACGGTCGATTGGCGCTTTGATGACTGGAAAACTATGCGAGAGGTGATGTCGTTGCTGTCCTGGTCTTTCTTTCGGATATTGAACTGTCTTTAGCACGTTCCTTCCTCTGGTCAGCACAGTGTGGGACTTCAATTTGACGGCAAACAGTGGGAGCAGTTGCGCAGCATTCCTGTCGACCGGGAAGGCGAGTTCGTTTTCACCCTTCGGCCACGCACGGAAAAGTACCCCTACCGCTTGCTCGTCGAAGTCAAGGTGGTCGATACCGTCAAACTCGTGACGCTCCGGTCCACGTATCAAATCGAGAACCTCACTTTGTACCCGATCGAACTCACAGTGGTGGACGACGGTGGTCATCCCATCCAGTCTTTGGAGAAGGTGGCCCCAGGCGAACATTACTCGCTTCCGATAGAGGCTGTCACTTCGAATAAAATTCGGGTCCAACCAGATCGTACGTCCATCGAGTTGAACGCATTCTTAGCTCACGACTTGTACAGAGGGCTTCGGTTACAAATGGTGTCCTCCAATCCGTTGGGAAGATCTGATCGCGAAAAGGAGCTTCGCAATCAAGTGCCCTCATACCGATCCAAGGGAGGCTGCATTCCGCTTCCAGGCCTGGGTTCAAACCGATGCAGAAGACGCAAACTCACGGTTCGCTGATCGTTTCCCTTTAAGGATAGGGGCTACCGGCTTACTGATTTTCACAGAAAATATCCGAAAATCAATCTCAAACTCCGCGCTCCCGTTGAACTTGAGAACTTGCTCCCATACAACTTGGAGTATCGTATTTATGATAAGGATACTGATCAAAACTGGAGGAGCTACCTCAGAAAGGGCGGCGTTATGCCCGTGCACTCGGTCGAGCTCACGCATCTAGTTTTACTCAACGTCGAAGTGCAAGATACAGGTAAACAACTATATTTTCTTCGATGCCCCCAGTTATTAAGCGCAAGATATAGTCTTCAAGCCCAGCGATTTTGCTATCATAAATACAAACCAGCACTCAGATTTCGACAGTCGAGAGCAGACTCTCCCTTCGTGACCCGAATGACAGAAAGTTAGGACCTCAAGCTCAACTACGTGTTCGTATATCGAAAATACTCCCCTACTTGGCTTACACCTTCCAGGCGATACCCAGATTCTGGCGGGGCATTCAAAGTGCAGATCTACAGCCCTTATCTAATCGTGAACAAGATGGGCTTGCCATTTGGTGTCAGATCTCGGTCAGGTCGAACGGGCTCGCCTCAGGATGTTGCCGGAGATACTCGTCCACGTATGTATTTCCTCTTCGTGCTACTTTTCTTTCACTGAGAGGTCCATAGATGTGCAAGCACAGCCACAGCCGTTCAGTGTGTATCCCTATTTATCCTTCTTTGCTTTCATCCTCAAATTGTAACAGTGCTTTCGCACCCAAATGAAAATGGTCACGAGTTCATTTTCAAGGTCTCGGAGTCTACTTGGTCGAAGGTATTAACAAGTGTTCAAACAATATTTTGGCTCATCACGATTTTTTTCAGGTTTTCAGTTTCGAGGCTCCTTCCGCGGAGACAGAACTAGTGGTCGCTTCGCAGAAGCAGAAGGCAGACGAGATTCACAGTCGGTGTTTCATGGAGCGAAGGGCTTGGAAAGTATAAACTCACCAAGGTCATCACGCTCGCCCCTCGATTCTTGATCAAGAAACAATCTGTCTGAAGCCCTTTCGTTCCGGGAACATGGTGTGGCTCCCCGAGAACGCTCTATCATCAAGCCCGGAGAACGCTGTCCCCTCCATTTCATGCGCGCTGGGCAAGAGAGACTGCTGACAGTCGCATTTTCTGGCCTCAACGCACAATGGTTTGTAGCGTCGCGTGAATCCAGCCGTTGCTAATTTCTTCTTAGGTCCCCGCCCATCAAAATCGAAGATATCGGTTCTGTACATCTTCGTCTGCGGTATCCTGGGCGAGAGCAGGAACCTGTCCAGCTAATCCGCGGCGATGTCAAGATCGACGGCTCCACCATTTTCATATCATTTTCTCGCGCAACAGAGGCCTGGCCGTTCATGATCGAAAACGACAGTGATTATACCGTCGCCATTTGCCAGAAGGTGAGGGTGTTCGATGTTTTATTTCAGTCGACTCATTCCGGCTAGGATTCCGGCATGGAGGAAGAGGGTGCCCCCAGCAAGCCTAATACTTCGTACACGGTCAACTCACGGACAAGTCTACCTTATGCATGGGATTATCCAGCTGCAAGGGACAAGAAAATATTGTTGTCGATTAACGGCTTTGTGCGCCTCATCGATGTGATGGAGATAGGAGATTTAGTTCCTTTCAAGTTCAACGTGAGCTGACCCCAGTTGTTGCTTACATCACCTTACCGAGCAATACAGGATAACCAGCGTAACCGAGTGGTGTCATTGGATGTCCGCGCCGACGGCCATAAACAGGTCCTTCGCATCACGAATTACAATCCGGAACTCAGTCTGTACAAGCCGAAGAGGGCGAATTCGGTGCCCCTTTCCAGACAAGATACTATATCCAGCAGTACCGAGGCCTTCGATGCGATTACGGAAGAGGTTCACCCGACACTCGCGTTCACCGTGGATTTCGCTGGCATTGGTATATCTCTCGTGAACAAGAAAATGGTCGAAGTGATCTACATGTCGATGCTCGCGCTCAAGTTCGAGTACACCAACAGCGCAGTTGCCCAGGCTGTAAATCTATCCTGCGGTACCTTGCAGATTGACAATCAGCTCCACGATGCCCTGTATCCCGTCATTCTTCAACCTACCCCTATTCCCAAAGGATCCAATGGGACGACCGCCCTTCCCACCGTGCAGGCGTCAGTCATCTGGCTCAAAGATCAAGGTAAACAGAATCACCGGCGCACACGACAGCTCGCTCATCTTTAAACCTTTAGAGCACGGAGTGTTATTCGTCAAATATTGTTCAGTACTGCTTCAAGCGTTGACCATCGAAGCCGACGAGGATTTGTTGTTCTCAATATACGACCTCACTCAAATCAAAGGTGCCTCTTGGGAAGAAGGCGTTGCAGAGTAAGAATACCAATGACTGAATAACTTTGTGATGCTCAATGGCCTCGCACAGTGTGTTGATTCAGAACGAGGGAGAGATCGAGGAACCGAAAGACACGGCCGTCGGCGAAGATTTATATTTCGAGGTCCTCGAGCTGCAACCTATCAAGCTTTCATTGTCGTTCATGCGCACTGAACGGGTCAGCGCTGAAGAAAAGTAAGTGCTGATCAATGCGTCTCTAGTCTGTCGCTCATTTTTCGTTGATCAGACTCAGCATTCGGAACCCGCTGGCTGTCGTCATCAATGCCATCACAATGGCGGTGGGCAACATCAACGACGCTCCTCTGGAAATGAATGCGTTAGCCATCAAAGACATGCGTCTTACCATGCCCGAGCTCCAGAACCGAATCGCGTACCACTACCGACAGGATGTCCTGCGCCAACTCTACCGCATACTGGGTTCCGCTGATTTCATTGGCAATCCCGTGGGCTTGTTCACGAATGTCAGTTCCGGTGTCGCGGATATCTTTTATGAGCCATTCAACGGCGTGGTCATGCACGGCAACAAAGAATTAGGTATTGGGATAGCCAAGGTATGTCACTATCTGTACAAATTCCACGGTCGACCCTCAACAATCGCTAGGGAGCCGCCAGTTTCGTCAAGAAAACTGTTTTTGGTCTGAGTGATAGCATGACGAAATTCACGAGCAGCGTTGGAAAAGGTTGGTACCTTCTTTAAAAAAACCTAAACCATACTACTCGTTTACGCTCCGTCCACGAGGGCTTTCCGCCGCCACTTTCGATTCGGAATACCAAACGCGAAGAAGACTGGCACAGCGCCGGAACAAGCCACGACATGCCATGTAAGCCCGTCCATCTTGTGCAACCATTTGGGTCTTGAATGTAACTGCTCTTCAGATACGGTGTTACCGCGGGCGGTGAAGCATTCGCTAGCAGTGTCGCCAGTGCGATGGAAGGCGTTTTGGCAAGTGTTATTTGTATTGTCCTCGCTTGGCCTTAATCGTCCTCTAGATGAAACCCATTGAAGGGGCCGAGTCCGAAGGCGCCTTTGGTTTCTTCAAAGGGGTTGGCAAGGGACTTGTTGGGTATGTCTTCTCCCAATCCTTCCCGCCTCTAGATCTTTCTCATCCTCAGCAGTGCGGTGACCAAGCCGGTCGTTGGTGTATTTGATCTTGCATCAAATGTCTCGGAGGGTAATCTTCTTTTTTTTGCGAACGTTGAACCTGTCTAACGGCTCTACACCCAGGCATTCGTAATACCACGACCGTTTTCGATGGGCCTGCGCGCGACCGTGTTCGACTTGTGGGTCAAGTCATCGCCGTTTGTCTATCAAATTCTAATCTTTGAGCAGCCTCGCCATGTTTCTGCGGATGGGGTGCTGAGAGTGAGTGAATTTTTGGACGTTGGATCAAGAGCTAACTGTCTGACAGCCTTACGATGCACGAGCGGCCACTGGCCAATACTGGTTGCGCGATCTCGACAACGGCACATATCGACAAGAAGCTTACGTGGCTCATATCAGTAAGCAATATTCAGAGCGCGTCGATTTTCAATGTTAACGTGTTTTTCTCAAGATGCCCCTGGCGGCGATAATGTCGTCCTACTCACGTCTTCTCGGGTGCTCTCCTTCTGGTCCAAAAAGCTGAAGCTCGATTGGGAACTCCCCTTCTCGCAGGTTCAGGGTGTGACCGTCGAGGACACTGGCATACGATTTGCGCACAAGGCAGGCAGGGAGCACGACAAGTTTGTATTCATCCAGGACAAGTCGTCGCAGTCTTGGTTTTTCTCCCAGGTTGCGACTGTGGTCAAGTCATTCAACGCTAAGAAGAGGCAGGATGTATAGTAGAACAGGACACTTGTAGCGTAGGAATGTACATGTATTTATTTTATTGCAATCACTCTCAAACACGATTCGCGGTTCGGGAAATTTCTCGAATCCCACTCGAAAAGCGTTGAATTGTACGAGTAATAGAAACAATACGAACAAAGAGATCCGGCCAAGTAATGCAAGTAATACATGTGTAGATATGAGGTTGAGCGCGAAAATGAATGACGGTAGTTGGGCTGAGGGTAGATGCTGGTATAAGATATTTTACGAATAGGAATAAATGAGTAAATGAGTGGCTGGTAGATGGACTGTATCCACACGCAAAGAAAAAAAGAGAAAGAACCTCCTCTACTGTTTTGCCGTCAACAATTTATCGTCGGTGAACGTCGGACCAGTCGGCGTCCCTGCGGCGGGCGTGATGGTCATGGTACTAAACACTCGATCCCGAGGCGCGGTCTGTGTGAACACACCGAAATCCTCTGAAGGGAGGGGGCTGAGCATTGGCTCGTCTTCTTCGGCAGGTGTCCTCCTGACTGTATGCGCTCTGGAAATCAGAGTCCGAGTCATCCGTGGTCCCGACCGGCGAACGGCCACGTGAGCGAGAAGCGCGAGACATTGACCGAGAATCTGGAACGACCAGGGAGATGCGGATGGAGTCGGCGTCAACGCCGGTCCAGTTGGTGCGTTTGTGGACAGAGCGGTGGCCGCAACTGATGCCTTGGTGACAGCAGTTGCTGCGGACGGCGGGCTGGAGGTGGCTGGCACAGTCGTCGACGGCTTGACGGCGGCCACCGGTGTGGGTGGCTTGGTCGTTGGCTCAGGTGTGCTCTGGTCGTCGCGGGGAGGATCTGACAATGAAGTCCGCGGCGTCTGAACGTCGGACTCTGCCGCTTTAATTAGCACCGTTCGTGGATACGTTGGCGTTTCGTCCTGAAGGGACGTTGTGTTTGTCTGCGACGACTGAGCTGGTCCCACTGCGAGCGCGTGCTTTTGATGGCGGCGGGCGATTTGTCGACCGGGCCGGACGGGTCGGGCGCACCTGATCCGCGCACCGACGCGTGGGCTGAAGTTGTCTCGGATGCCACATCGTCCTCGCTGTCCTGGCCAACGACCTGCTTCTTTTTCGTCGTCGTTCGTCGGTCCGCCGCCAGTGCGTTCTCCAGCTATAAGAACCGTAAGAATGGTGAGAAAATAACCAGAAAGGGTAAATGAACGTACCTTTTGCTGGATCTGCAACACCTTTTGAGCGATCCTGTCGCTCTTTTGACTGATGCCCTCGTCGACGGCATTCATTCCGTCCTGCGGCATGTCCGTCTCAGACGCCGAGAACCGCTTCTTGCGGTTGGGCGACGCAGGTAGGTCCTCCTCCTCGCCTTCGGGTATCGTATCCGTCTCACGGTCCAGCTTCTTGACGTGCTCCATGTCAAGGTCCGCTGCTTCATACGACTCCGCTAGGGTCGACTCTGTGCCAAACGACCGGAGTGGCCGCTTCGTCGCGTCGCTGGTGCGCCGTGAGCGCGAAGTGGCGCGGCTGCCGGGTCGCTGAGCTAAGACGCGAGTTCGGGCGCGAACTGTCGTTGCCCTCATAGTCCGACTCGATGTCGACCGCCATCGACGCGAGCGCGCGCTCGATCTGCGCCTCGACCTCGGCGACCATCTCCGCGCGCTCCTGCTCCATCCTCTCCATCGTCTCTCGCATCCGCTCCAGCTCGATCCCTCGCCTCCGTGTGGGCAGATTCGGTGTCCTTGAGTTCTGTTGGCAAAAAATAAGTCATAGACCCCCGGCGAAGGAAGTCAGTCCACTCACGGTTCTGCAGACGCGACTTCTCCGCGGCGGTGAGCGTGACGAGCCCGGATAACCGCTTCGTCTCCCGCTGCTCCTTATTGATCTTGGTCCGCAGCTGCGTCGCCTCCGCACTCAACTTCTCCGCATACTGCTCAAACGTAACGAACTTGTCCCTCCACAGATCGGACTCAGGTCATCAAAAAGTTGAGCCGACGCGACAGACGCCCGATCTTCGTCTCCAAATCGTCCCTCGCATCCACAAACGCCGTCGCGCGCTTGCGAATCGAGTACTGGATGAGCTGTTCCGCGGCAGTGAGCTGAGGCGCACGCTTCGGCGTGCCAAACGAGCTAATGCGCTTGAGAATGACGGCTTCTTAGCCTTGTCCTGTAGTACTTGGTCGAAAGCCTGGATGATGCGCGTCGAGTGCCACCACTCGGGCGGCTTGATTTGCTCCGCTACCGCCGCGGACGACGCGCCGCGCTTCGCCTGAATTTTGCATACCGGCCGGAAACGCCCGGCGGGGAATGCCTCCTTGAACTCGCTGTAAAAAGAAAGTGACGTACATCAGAATCAGAACCTGGCGATAACAAACATAAAAGGAAGCCCGAACCTGGGAACGGATGTGATCAGGGTGATAATGCGAGTCAAACGCGGCGAGGAGTTTCTGCCGATACTTTTCGCGTTGCTGCTTCACAGAGACCGCACCCGGAGGCGGCGATGGACAGCTCCTATGGAATGGATGTTAGCGCACCGTTCCCACCAAAGATTAAATCTATCCTGACAAGTAGTTAATGTCCCTGAAAGAACAGTCAGCTGAGGTCGTTAATGTGAGAAGGGGACGTACAGATCGCAGACGCAGACTTCAGGTGCTGGGCGGACAGCTATAGCCGGGCTTCGGTAGAAAGGACCCATAATCCACGGGCCAGGGTCTTCGACATAGATCTTGGCATCCCGAGAATGAACAGCGGGTTGTGCCAGACCATTCCAGCCCCGGAGCTCGACGAGGTATTTGATCGTCGAAACCGCAATCCCCAACATGGCGGGATGCCGAGAGAAAAAAATGACACGTCCCGTCGGTGCAAGCGCGATCTGGGGATATTGAGCGACAAGGACACTGTAGACGTGAAACAACAGACCTCACAAATGGTCAGGATGTTGTCAATGTTGAGGCACTTGAAGAGCGGCCACATCGTAAAGTTGATGTCAACGAGCCCACGTCCAAAGTCGAGGCCGCCCGGGAAGCGGGCGATAACCTCGAGCTCGCCGCCATCGTTTTGAGGGCTAGCGTCGAGCTTGATAAGATCACCCGCACGGGGAGCAGGGTGAGCGAGGATCTTGGATATTTGGAGCGTATGCGACTGCACGTCTTTAGAAAAACGCGCCCAGGAAAGTGTGAGATAGTCGCGCATGAGGTCGTAGACGGGATGACGCGAGACGAGGGCTAGCAATACAATTAAATTGACGCGTATGAGAATTGAAATGAACTCACTGAGTGCATAAGGGAGCCAGAAGACAGGTGTCACCGGGGAGGAAGAGGGTACTCTCACCGGGACCATGACCCACAGCGCTCGAAACCTCGAATTCGCTCTCACTCGCGCCACCGCCGTCTGTCTCTCCGTCGGTTTCTGCGTCGGTCCACGGGCCCCGAGCACCTTTCTTGGCGTGCCGCCGGGCAAGGACAGTTGGGTCGTTGGGGTCAGCGGCATCTGCACGGAGACTCTTGATGCGGGACGCGACAACGGATTGGGCAGACTCTTTGCGGGAACGACCGGCTTCAAGGGTGCGGCGAATGGCGTTGCTGCGTTCTGCGTCGGCGTGCGACCAAACGGTGAGACAAACGCCGTGATACGCGACGGTGCTCGGGGCGGCCTCGGTTTGGCCCCGAGGAGCTGTTGGTTGACCATGGCCTAAGACACTGGGGGGTCCGAGATAGGCGGACGAGGGCCGAACGAAGGGGTCGTCAGTGTACGGATACGCATAGGACGGGGCGGCCGATGAGCGGTTGTCGGCCGACAGCACCGACGCGCGCAAAAGGTCGCCTGAAGGAGTGGGCGCGAGGGGCGTGTTGGGCGCGGGGAGGGTGAATTGGAAGGTATGGATAGTGGATGCCGGCTGCAATGTCGACGCGATGACCTCGACTTCGCGCGTAAACGAAAGCTAGCCGGGAATAAATATTTGGGTGGCGCAGTGGGTTGAACACGAACCTTGAGGGCCTTTGAGAGCATCTTGCCGACCTCTTGCTTGGAGAGGGCGCCCGCGCCTTCATTATCTCCTCCTTTCCGCGCTTTTTCTTCTTGGTCCCTCCTCCAGCTGCCAAGAAATCAGCTTTCAAATTACTCCTGGAAAATGCCAGGACCCACCGCCAGGAGACACTGTGCTTCCCAGAACCTCCGGTCTCCAAAACCTGCTCACGGCACCATCCTGGGCGAGTTTGGTCAGCGGCTGAGGCGAAAGACGGACGGTTTGAGCCCACCGAGTGATGTAAACCCAGCACCGAGTCGGGGTCGGCCAGCGTCCAAGTGTGGGGGCTTTTTGGCAGACCTGACACCACATAGAGCGAGGTAAGGGGGGACGTGGGGGTGAAACCAGTGTCCTTGGGAGCGGGGCGAGCACTGCGGGTGGAGACGATGGAATTGCGGGCACTGGCGGGAATGGGCTCCATGGACGAGCGGTGTTGGATGCCGAGTATGCGCGAGGCCTTGTCCGGAGGGGGAAGGCGGATGTCGACGTAGTCGAGTTCGTCTGCAAGGGATAGACTGGGGCGCTGCTTGATCGTGTCTGTAGAGTTGCGACGCTCTTCAGGGGTCACGATTCCAGGGGTGACAGTCTTCGGGTCAAATCTAGAAATGAAGCTCGACTTTGTCTTCGCCTCCAGCGACGCGTCCG
Source organism: Mycena metata (assembly GCA_029378385.1). Classification (NCBI taxonomy): domain Eukaryota; kingdom Fungi; phylum Basidiomycota; class Agaricomycetes; order Agaricales; family Mycenaceae; genus Mycena; species Mycena metata. The sequence goes on along the minus strand of JARKIB010000001.1, from coordinate 1,628,598 downwards.
AGAACCGCGAGCGCAGCCCATGGCCTGTCCGACTCATATTGTACAGGGCAAAGGAATGTGGGCTGCTGAAACGCAGAAAAACCACAAGCGTCGTTTGCTCTCGCCTATTTATCCTCTCGCTTAGCGTTCACACACTTAACCCGGCCCCCGCCTAAAACCCCGTCCCGAATTCCTGCAGCTCACTACGCCTTCTTGCGAGCGCAGAGCGCAGACCACAACTGAAATTGAACATTCTAGTAATTCCGCGCCGACTGTAATTCCGAAATGAAATATAATTGATTACGAACGACGAGGGACAGCAACAGACAGCGACCCCATATCAATGGGGCTTCCCCAAGTAGACTAGAGGGTTGAGCGGGGCTTGGAGGGGATGTCTGTGGCTGTCTCAGTTTTTCGCAAACCTACCTCGGCGACGCGTCCAAGTTTGGTAAGGTGCCAACAAGCGCAGATCATTCTCGCGTGGCTCGCCTATCAAAAACAAAATAAGCCCGCCGCAAACAACTTCAATTCGGAGCGTTCAGACGTCAACTTGCTCTCCTGTCTTAATCTCCTGTACTCTAGAATGCTCCAGGCTTCGTCTGCCCCCTTTGTGGCGTTGTTTTCAAGACCCTTACAGACCCTTACTTCCAATTCTGCGCCACGAATCACCCATCAAATTTATTGATCGCGCTTAAACGGAATCTGTCAACGCGGGCGGCCATAATCTTCTTATCATGTCTTCAAGTCCACATTTGGCTCAAGTTCGCCGCCAACCAGGAACAAGTCTTCTGAAAACACGCAACACAGTCCATTCTAACTTGTTTTTGTTTCTATCCAACATATTGTCCTTCGAAACTTCAACGACATGTACACGCTCAGAACCAGAGGATCCGTGCACGTCTGCGACCAGCGTTCGCATTCGCCGCGTTGAAGACCGTGCCGTTCGTCGCAGCAGGCGCGTTGGCCGCCGCCGCAGAGGTCACCATCTTAACTGGCGCGCTCGGGGCCGCTGCAATTGGCGCCCCCATGTTCACTCCGGCAGGGGTCGGAACCGACGCAGGAGCGGTGGTAGGCGGGCGTGCAATGGTCGCGGGTGGCGCAGCAACCGTCGGTGGGTTCACAACGGCCGTGGTCGCGGGCGGCGGCGGGGGTGCAGCGGCAGCCATCACGACATCAACGCCTATTCATCCCGTCAGCGTACAACTCAACCACACACAGAACGGACGCACAGTAATAGTAGTTCTGGCTAAAGTCGGGCGTCGCCCAGAACAACTGCACAACACAGTCGCCGGCCTGCTGGCACTTGTTCCCAATGGTCGCCGCGTTGGGCAGGGTGTATTGTAGGTTCGTTTGCGATGCCGGCGCGGGCCCAGTAGTGGGGCAGAAGTCGTCAAACGTCGCCAAGAAGCCTCCCAAAATGGCACCAGAGTTTCCGCCAACCGTGGTATCGACGAGCGACACGTTCGCCGGCCCACCGTGCGGGACCGTGCAGTCGATGTTCATCGCCATCGCCTGCGACGGCTTAACCGTCTGCACGTTGCTCGCGGGCTGGTCCGAGAATGGCTGTGTGGAGTTTGATCAGGCGTTTGCTGTGATTGCTCAGTGACGATGCAACGCACCATTCCGCGGCAGAGCGTCAGGTCGCAGCCCGCATTGACGGGTTCCTGCTCCTCGATGTGGCCCGTCGGGTCACCCTTTACAGAGTTGAACGACGACTGGCCACACGTTTGGAGGAAATTGTTCCCCGGCTGCGAATTTCATTAGCTTCTTCTTCAGCTGTCTTGAGGAGTTTTGTACGCACCTGGCGGATGGGAGGGCTTGAAACCCGCGCATGCCCAAGCACAGCCGGAACGCGCGCGAGACAGAGCAGCGCAAAAGTGGCAGCGATGAAAACCATGGTTAATGAGCAGCAAAGAAAGTAGTGAAGCCGGATAAGATGGCGAGGCTAGCTCGAGGAAAGGAACAAAAAAAGAGGGCGGAAGGGGTCGTGAAAGCAGAAAGAAGCAGTGGCGGGTCCAGTCCACGAATCCGCAAAATGACCTCAGCCGGCGCCTTTTCACGGAAGGAAAATTGGCTTGGCAACTGGGGCAGTTCATCAGGGATTGCTGTTTAGGGACTCCGGCATCGCCGTCCATGGGCTTGGCACGCCTGCATGGGAGGGGCGGGGACTTTTGAGAAAAGAGGAGGACGGACGCGACGCGATTGTTGCGCTTTATATGGGCGGATTTGATCTCGACGACCGTCCACGGGGGCGCGAAACGTACCAATGTGTCGGGATCTATTTATAACCTCCCAGAGCGGTCAGGACCTAAGTCCAGAAGTTGCCCAGAGCTGAGCCAAATTTGCGTGAATGTCTGTTTATATTCTATGCGATAGATAATTAGGTTGTACGCCAGAATATAGTGGATGCAACATGGTAGAATAGGTATGTCCGGCGCCTCACCGCCTGATGAGTGTGCTCAGCCAGCGCCAACGCGCCTTGGCCTGTGTCCGCGTCCCCTCTTCCCCCCCCTCCTCCGAATCACGTGGAAGGGCGTCTGAGAGCAGCTCCGCCTGCTCCAGCGCCAACGCCCGCGTCCGAACATCACCCTCGCTCACCGTCCGCCGCCGCCGCTCCCGGTCCCTGTCCCTGTCCGTTCCCCGCCGCCGCACCTGATCCACGATTTCGCCAAAGCCAAAGGAACGGTGCCCACTGACTACCCGCCCCTCCCTCGGCGCGATGCCAAATCCGGGGCTTACGGGTGAAAGTCCAATCTGGAAACCTGCACCAAGCGCGGTGACGGGATTTGGCGGCGGCGGAGGGCTGTAGGCTGAGGACGTCTGGGAACGCATATGCTGCGACCGCCGATGCGACGAGAGACTCGGACGGGTTGGCCGGAGGGTTGGTGCAGACATCACGGAAGGGAGAGGCTGAGACATGGTTGAGTGTGGACTATGCAACGCCGGTTCCGGGAAGGGCGAGAGGTTATGGACGTTCGACTCCGAGGTGCTTCTTGTGAACAATGGTGTAGGCCTGCTCTCTTGCTCGCGCCCTCGAGAGTTTTCCGCGACGATATCCACATATTGTGGCTCCGACTCAATGTCGGAAACAGCGCCCTCAACTGACTCATCGTCGCTCCAAGCATCCCCGTCACTGCCGCCGCTACCGTTGGACTGGATACTGACAACCCAAACCCCACCCAGGAGGACAAAGATCCCCAGTACAACCAACCCCAGATGCAAGGGCGGGATCAGGGAGAATTGGTCAAAGTAGACGAGCCCATTGACAATCGACGAGAGATTATAGAAACAGAATGCCGCTGAAACAGAGATACATGAGAAACTCATGACTTCAAACGGTGCAGGACTTACATGGACAGACCAAGGTCGGATCTGCTAGAATCAGCGCCTTATGCAGATACCAAAGCTGCAGTAACGCAAATATCACCAAGCCCAGCACGAGCACCCAGGCCTCCCATCTCCAGAATTGATTCTGGCCGCCCAAAGTAAGCAATAGGAGCTCGACGCCGCTCTTTGCGAACAGAAGGCACATCCCCGATATGATCCCAGAGAAGGACGCATACGAGATGGCGAGAATGAGACGGGCGCGATTGATGGCGCGCATTTCAGGGGTGTCCGCGTGGCGCGGTGAGCGGGAAGATGAGCGGGAGGATGCCACAGAGGTGGATGAAGGATTGGACTTGCGGTCTAACAGCGGCGTCCGCTCAGTGGTAATCGCGTCGGTGATAGTGTTGGTCACTCCAGTTGTCAGTGTCGATGGATTTTCTGGGGGGTGAAGCGGGATGGCGGAAGGCGATGGCGAGTTGGCGCGAACATTGTTTCGTGCCAACCGACGGGAGAAAGAGTATTCGGACACATGCGTCTAAATTGGGTTCAGGAGTTAACGCGGCAGTCGAGGTGTGTGTACACACGATTATGAGCGACACCACGACAGCAACTTGGATGAGGGTCAGGAATTACGTTCTCAATATCAGGAGGATGAGAACACGCACCTCCCAAGAGAGAGAAGTAGACGACGAATGTCGGCCTCCGAAAGAGCTCTAGTAAATCTTCGACCGAACGGGTTGGCTCGGGCACGATGCCGAATATCGCTATAAGAATAGCGCCGCCAGCGATGAAGAGCGTTCCGAGGACCATCCAAGGCGACAAGACATCGCCGAGCAGGAGCCGGGCGAAGAATGCATTCCAAAGGAGAGACACTGCTCCGAGCGGGGCGAGAATAACGACAGGGAGCGAAGCAATTTGGACTAGGGATCCTACTATATTAGATGAGATGAAGATTGCAAAGCCTAGGAGCCATAATCTGGGTGAGTGTGAGTGCACGAGACGAGTGTGAGCAGGATGATGATTACGGTCGGCGGTGCTCCACACGCTGCTCGTGCTCAGGAAGAGACCCATTTAGGACGTGACTTTTCCGCTGGATGGTGAGACCGAGACTCTGTATGAAGGATGCGAGCAGGCCGACGGAGATTCCAAGGACAATATGCGAGCCACCCGCGGTGACGTCCATGTTGCACGGGGCAATTCGGCCTGGGCGCGAGGGGGGAAAGAGCAGGAAGGAAGGTGTAGGGATAGAATGTAGATAGGAATGGCTTCGTGCCGCCCACTCTGCAGACGAGTGTGGCAACTTGAGGCGATGATCGATGTAGGACAACGCGTAGAATTGATGGGCGGATTGGTAAGCGCCCCAGCTTTGTCGCGTTTTGGGCAGTCTCTGCGCAGTTTACAACACCCGTCTTTTCGTCTTTGGACTTGCCGCAAACTGACTGTATCCGCTTCGCAGATATTGAGAAACAAGCCCTAACTTTAGACTCAGCGCCCCTCATCCAAGAGCCTTGATGCGGAAGCTACCGACCGAGCGAATATTCCTCCATTGCTTCTTTCAACCAAACTGGCGAATCTCTGTCGTAGATGCAACATAGCGCACGCCAACCTCTGGCCTCTCATTACCTGCTTCAAATTTACGGACTGCAGCAGCACCAGGTCCCGTAGTTTGCTCCTGTTACGATGGAATCCAAGCTCTTGTGCTCTAAAGCAAACTTTGCAGCCCTGGCTGCTCACTGTACGTGCTGGGACTGTGGGACAGCGCCTTCCTTCAACTGTGGCTCTTCGCTTCCTCGGCGCAGTGCTTTTACTTTGACCCGAGACTTGGGAGGCCTCACCAAATCATGCCTTTCGACCTCAGGTATGCACCTCTACCAAAGGTCGCGTACTCGGTATCCTCAACGACCATCCACAAATGATTTTACCCTGATCACCGTAGAGTCCACTTGTTCGCAGACCTTGCTTGGTTGATTCGTCTATGTGTTTCTCGTTTCTCGCTCCTGGTTTCTTGGTTGACCTCCCCAGTCCCCAGTCTTGTCGGTGTTGTCAGGCATACTCTTCCTCTTCGTGCTTCAGGTTGGAATACCGAAAGCGGCTGAGGTTTGTTTCTCGTATAACAGTTACATCCTGGATCATCCTGCACGCTGTAACGGTACACTACAATAATGGACAACTTTTTTTTCGGAGCCTATGTCTGGAAAAAAATAGAAATGAAAGCGAAACGGGCATATATGTTTTGGAGCCTTCATGTTGACGGCTCGGAACCCGTTGGCTCAGTGGCTATCGCGCCGCTGAACAGACCACCCGAAATGCGACGTGGTTGAACTGCCTGCAGTCGTAAGCAAGTCTGTACTTGAGGTAAAACCCCGCAACTATTTTCGCGTTTCTTTTGTTGGGCGTGATACAATATTCACAACTTAAAGTCTTATCTTGCCCTCCAATACTTGAACTCCAATCGCATCAAACTAAATTCGACATCAACTTGAAACCACAAACCTGAAGTGTGAAAAATTTCGAAGACTCGGAGGAGCACCAAACAATATTGGGATTTACATTTATTATATACACTTTAGTCCATCTCTTCAATTTCAATGTCGTGCCCCTCGTCCTCGTCGACGTCCATGTCAGGATTTACACTTATTAGTCCATCTCTTCAATTTCAATATCGTCGTCCCCCTCATACTCGTCGACGTCCATGTCAGCAACTCCTTCGTGGTTCGGGACAATGACGAGCCTATTTCCGGGCCCGTCAAAGTGAACGCGCACGACCTCCGACTCCCGAACGCGGTCCGACAAGAGCATAACCGAGAGCGGGTGCAGCAGCTCGGTCTGGATGGCGCGGTTCAGCGGCCGCGCACCATACTGCGGGGACCATCCCACGGACACGAGATACGTTTTAGCGTCCGGTGATACGTCGAGAGTAATCTTCCTGTCCGCAAGGCGTTCCTCGACTTCCTTCAACCGAATGTCGACGATCTTGAGCACATTCTTCCGCGAAAGTGTGTGCTAACATAAATGTGAGTAATTGTCGCAAAGTGGTAGAATGGGACTCACGAAAATGACTACACTGTCAATTCTGTTGATGAATTCAGGCGGGAAGTGGTGCTGGATGGCGCCTGTGACGAGGGCCTTCGTCTCGGGCGTTACTGGACCTTCTCCCATCTCATTGAGGTATGTAGCACCGAGATTTGAAGTCATGATGATGACGGTGTTTCGGAAGTCGACGACGCGGCCTTGTCCATCGGTGAGACGGCCATCGTCGAGGACCTGCAGGAACAATGTCACGAATTCTGCAATATTTGTGTCAGCAAGTGAGTTTTCGTCGTCAGAAATAATATTCACCTCGGCAAGCTTTCTCAATCTCAGTCAATTAGCACGATGATATACGGTTTGCGCCTGACACGTTCGGTGAGTTGACCGCCTGCGTCGTGTCCAACGTATCCCGGGGGTGACCCGATGAGGCGCGATATGCTGTGCTTTTCCGAGTATTCCGAGCCGTCGACGCGAATCATGGCATCAGGAGAATCAAAAAGAAGGGTTGCCAGCTAAACTCCACTTCAAATTCCAAAACATTGTTAAAACATTGATCACGTACCGTTTTCGCGAGAAGGGTCTTTCCCGTTCCAGACGGACCGGCAAGCAAGAAGCTCGCGATGGGTCGTTGAGGGTTCGTGAGGCCAGATCGAGAAAGTCGAATCGCGTTGGCGACGGCTTTGACAGCCTCTGCCTGGCCGACGACGCTGCTGGCCAAGATCTTCTCCATCTTGAGTAACTTCTCCTTCTCGGACGACATGAGACGGGTGACAGGAATCGACGTCCAACGCGCAACGATTTCCGCGATCTGCTCGGAAGTAACGGTATCATTTGGGTCGTCGCCAGCCGCATCCTCTGCTGCCTTCTTGGCCTCCAGTTGCTTGAGGCGGTTGGCCGAGATCTGGAAGCGCGTAATATTTAATGTCACTGGCATGTCTGCACATCGTGTCTGGGAATTCTAGGTCAGCGTCCGTGCAGATCAAGTCTCGTATGGGAACATACCTCCGCTCAGCGTCCTCAACTTTCGACTTGAGTTCTTCCATCTTGCGCCGGACCGAATGTATTTCATCTCCCCGCCGCTTCTCGTTCTCGAAAGCTGCCTTCAAAGGCTGCAACTCTTCCTCCACATCTGCAATAGCTTTGCGAGCAAGCTGAAGTCGCTCTTTACTTGCTGCATCCTTCTCTCGTTCCAGCGCGTGAATCCTCAACCTCGAGCTCGAGCTTCCGTCGTTGGAGCTTGTCGATATTTTCAGGTTCTGTTTCTCGGGTCACACGGACGCTAGTGAGGGCCAAATCAGCGAGGTTAATTAAGGGGAAACAAAACACTCACGAGGCGCAAGCTTCATCGACCAAGTCAATGGCAGCGTCCGGGAGACGTCTGGACGTAAGGTAACGGTGGGCCAATGTTGCCGCGGAAATTAAGGCGCCGTCATGTATCCGGACACCATGGTGGACCTCGTAACGATCTCGTATCCCTCTCAAAATACTGATTGTTTCGGAGACCGATGGCTCATTGACAATGACCTGGGCGAACCGACGCTCCAGCGCGGCATCGGTCTCAATATACTTTCGGTATTCTGCGAGGGTGGTTGCTCCGATACTATACACGATTTTAGTTTATTTTTGATGCCGAGTTAGATCCTAACCACGTACCATCGTAGCTTCCCACGGGCCAGAAGCGGTTTGAAGAGGTTGGCGGCGTCCATGCCCCCACCTTCGGAGCCCCGTCCAGCCATGATGAGATGCAGCTCGTCGATAAACAGGATGACTCCAGGCCCGCCATCCTCAGCCGCCTTTTCGACTTCGTTGAGAACCGACTTTATCCGCTCCTCGTACTCCCCTTGGAGAGATCAGTATTTAGAAACACATCAAAAGATATCACGCCAACCTTTGTATTTAGCACCTAGGGATCGTCGTTAGCGACGTATTTAGCTAAAAGGATTCAGAAGTAACCTACCCGCCATCAACGCTCCCATGTCCAGACTATAGAGTCTGGCGATCAGACTTGCAGGGACATCGCGATTGACGATTCTTTGCGCTAGGCCTTCAGCAATACTAGTTTTGCCGACGCCTGGTTCACCGATCAGAACAGGGTTATTCTTTGTTCTTTTTGCAACTAGAAGTCAGAGGACGGCAGAAGATAGTTACAAGCGGAAAACGCACCTCCTGCACAAAATCCGAATGGCTCGGCGAATTTCATTGTCGCGTCCAATCACTGAAACGAATTAGTTGTATGCGCGAGGCAGCGGGAAAAATAAACTACTCACCTGGGTCAATCTTGCCCTCCTCAGCAAGCGAGGTCAGATCCACGGCGTATTTTTGCAACGCGTCAAAACCCTGTTCGGCCGTCTTCGACTCGACCCGTCTGTTTCCGCGGAGCTGCTCGATGGCGGTTTTGAGGGTTGCCTCGGTCAGACTAGCCTCCTTGAGGATAACGGCGATGCTGGAGTCCTTTAGGAGCGCGAGAAGCAGATGATCTTGGGCGATATACGAATCGTGCATCTGCTTTTGCAACGCCTGAGCCTCGCGCAAGACTTTGAGGGCTTGCGAGCTAAAGGTTATATCATCGGGCGCTGGACTCTGAGTGGGCAGGCGGACGATGGCCTTTTGCACGGCGCGCTTTACGATTGCCTAAAGGGAAGATGAAATGAGAACAACTGATAAAGCAAACTGCAGATAGCATACCGGATCGCCTCCTGCGCGTGAAATGACCGACGAGAAGAGGGAAGTGCCGTGTCCACCCGAGGCACTGAGACCGCCTGGCATCGGATCGCCTTCGTTCAAAAGAACGGATGCGAGATGAACTGGGGCGACTTGGGCATTGGCGTAATCTTTTGCAGATTGAATCGACGAAGTGATAGTTTCTTGAGCTTTGTCGGTAAAGTCAAAGTTTGAAGCCATGTTGAGTTAGTGTGACGACGCCCGAAGTGAGGTCTGTTTATATGTCGAGGAGTCGGAGGCCTGGCCACTTCGTCCGTGTTCCAGAACAGTCGTGGAGAGACATGCCGACTACGTCACAGCCAACGTGACCGCGCATCCGGGCCGGCGTGTGCCGAGGTGGCGGTACACCCACTCTCGCTCAGATTTCCATGCTGGGCCTAAAACGCGCCATTGTCAGCGTCGCGCGTCGCGCACCCGCTCGCTCGCTGTCATCTGCCACCCCCGCCGTACCCGCAGCGACGCCCGAGACATCCCCCGCGACCCTCCAGGCCCCCAACGCCCCGTCGACATGGTCGACCAACCAGCAACCTCGTCCCGGACCCGAGAGCAGCCCTCGCTTTGAGCAGACCGTCATGGAGCTCCAACCGAACCCACTCAGCGCAATGGCCCTTGTAAACGACGTCCCAGTCAATATGATCAACGGTCGTAGAGCAGTCTGTGACGGCGGTGCGCATTTCTCAGGCAAACTCGCCGGTTACTTAATCTTGGTTCAGGCGGAGGTCCTCTGGGTCACCCAAAGATATACATCAACCTGGTTTGCATTAATCTCCATCTCCCACAGTGCTAACAGCTAATTATCCGCCCCAGGATCTGCCAGGTCCTCGCCCGTGCGGGTATGCATCCATCTTTCTTGTTCCACAGCTCACTAACTTCCATTTCGCCCCCTCTGCAGTTACTGGTACGCATCGCGAACCCTCGTTTTTCCGCGCCAAGCTCACAGCCATTGTTCTAGTGGTCTCCGTTTTGAGCAAGTGCACCACCATCATTAGACCAATTATCGCACATGTACATCGAATTCCCAATTATATTTGGTTTCTTGCCCATCGCTGAGCGTAAAAATACAAAGTTATAGTTGTCTACTACTACTATGCGCTAACTCTGGCTGGCTTGCAACTAGTGAAACAACAGGTTAAGGTAGGAAGAACGAGAAACCCAGATTAGAAAATAGTTTAATCGCAAGGGCAGCCAGTGTGTCTGTGTCGAATTAATGCGGGTAGGTGCTCGGACCGTTCAAGCAACGATATGCGATGAGTAGGAGAGATGGATGCAAGGAACGAAATGAGCGTGTGACCGATGTGCAGTTGACAGTGAAAGCAAAATGCAACGAGGAAGAGAGAGAGAAACGAATGTGTGATGCCCGGCGTCTAGGATCCAAAAAAAACAATCAACCAGCCTCGGGCGGTCGCAAGTGTACAGGCGGCGCCGCGCCGTACTCGCCTCCAGCCACAGCATCCAGCTGGGAAAATGGCGGAAGCAGGGACGACGAGTCGCCAGGAGGAGGTTGTCCAGGTAGCGGAGGCTGGAACACTGTTAGAAACATTCAACAGTCAGATGGAAAACTGTAAACGCACCACTTTAAATATAGGATTTATGGCGGACTTGGGCGCCACGCCTGGACTCGGAGGATGCCCGTAAGGGCTGTGTGATCGTCCGTGCGCTTGCCCACCAAACTCGAATGTATTTGCGTTCAGCGGCGATGAGCGTGGATGCAGGGAGTGTTGGGAATACGGAGAGCGTCCGTCTGGTTGGGGATGATGCAGCCAGGGAGACGCGGCAGGGGAGAGGGCGGGAGAGAGTGAAGGGGAAAGGGAGGGGGAGAGGGACAGCGCCTGCATCGGTGGCGGCGAGATACTGCCCGTGAGGTGGCCATTTGGCGGCTCGAGGGACCTGAAATCCTGCGCCAGCTGCTGACCCTCTACCGAAAACGAGTTTGAGGATCGGGCAGATGGGGAAAAGTCCGCATAGTCGTCAAACGAGGTCTGCAAAGACGACGAGGATGACATTCGGCTCATACCCAGCAAACTCGGCCGATTTCGTATTCGAGACGGCCCAGGGTCGCTAGTCGACGTAGCGAACGATATCGTAGACATGCGTCCGTTACTGTGTAGGTCCGAGGATGACATGGAGTGATCATCGTCAAACTCCCGGCGTCTGGCCTTGGCCATCCGTTCGGATTCTCGCCGCCAATCAGACCCAGAGGAGGTCTCTGGCTGGTGAGATTGGTGGGACGGCGGTGCAAATCGACCAGCAGCGGCATTGACTGTCGAAGAGACCGTCTCTGCCACTGCGTGATTATGTCGCACGGAACCTGCTGAAGTAGCCTGGTCCCACTCTAACCGCTGCTGCGTACCACCGTCCCACTCAAAGTTGACTCGCGCAGCGTCTTGGGTCAGCTGGTTACGCTTCTGCATGACGGCGCGGGCTTGATCACGCTGCATCTTCATCGCGAGCGCACGCCTCTGTTTCTCAGCCTCACGCTGGATTCGCTCCGCCTCCTTCTTGTTCTTCTTGGCATCGACGGGGCGGGGCGCCTCGCGAACCGGAGAGGGCTCGCGTAGAGACCGGCTATCAGTGCTAGAGGACTGCGAGCGTTTAAGAGAAGGTGTTGATGTCGAAGCAACGGCAATCTCCTCGAGCGGAGGAAGCCCGTTCTGATGCGACTTGTCGCCACCAAACATGCCTCCCAGACCCCAGCCACTGCGTTTCTTGACAAAGCCAAGAGATCCGAGTTTACCCAGCTTGTTCGTCTGCGACTGAACGACATCATGCACGTGGACGCCGTTCGGAGCGTCGTGCATCGGCTCAGCGATGTGAGGGCGCGCAGGGAACTCTTGGATAGCCGGGGAGCTTTGAACGTCCATCGGGCCGTCAGCATAGTCGTCAGCTTCAGCCTCAGCCTCAGCCTCGTCCATGTCGTAGTCCCCGTTGGCATGAACTCCATCTCCCTCCCAAGAAGAAGCAAGAGTCCGTCGCTCTTCTTGAATGAAACCGGAAGTGTGCGGGGAGGGTTGTTGGTAGATCCGGACCTCGTGCGCAGTAGTCGGATGCCTTGGTTGACGGAGAAGACGAATATGTAGAGGCGGAGGCAGGGTTGAAGAATATCCGATGGCCGTTGGTGATTGGGTCGAGATTGGAAGATTGAGAAGAGGCCGGCGAGGTCGCAGTACTACGCAGAGGTGACGGTGCGCTCGCGGCTGCACGGAGACCCTGGAGGCAAAGGAATGTTGTTCCGGGGTGTAGTTTCGCGCAGATAAGGATGATCGAGGCATTGGCGACTGGTTAATCTGGCCCCAGGTTCGTATTTGAGGAGATCTCGTATACAGTGCACGAGAGAGGCGGGAACGGCGGGAAAATGCGACTCTATTGGAAATAGCGCATAGATGTTTTTGGGTTGAGTCTGACAAGCGTTGAGTTACGGCTTGGTACTCGGGTGTCAATGAAACGCACCTTGCGGAAAGCAAAACCGTTGGAACCCGCCATTTGAATCCCTCGTGGCCACGGACCACCTCCTACAGGGTTGTTATGTGCGTCAAACCCATAAACATCACTTGGGTCGCCGAGAATATCGCAAATTCTAGCCAGCTGATCCATAGTGTCCATCCCCGGGAACAGAGGCCGCAGATTTATCAACTCGGCCATGATAGTGCCCAACGCCCACATATCAACCGGAGTAGAATAGTTGTTGCTCATCAACAACACCTCTGGTGCACGATACCATCGAGTTGAGACATACTCGGTGTACGGCGGGAGACTCTTGATCTCGCGTGCGAGACCAAAGTCGGCGAGTTTGATGATTGCCACGACGTCCTTTTCAGGAGGCGCGTTGGGCGGAGCGGTGGGTGAAACAGAAGCATAGTCGTGGAGACCGGTTGTTGTAACAAGAACGTTTTCGGGTTTCATATCGCGATGAAAGTAGCCCGAACTATGAATGTGCTCGAGGCCCGAGACCATCTGGCGAAAGATGGAGGAAGTGAGACCACCGGCAAAAGGACGACCCTTGCGGGCCTTGACGAGATGATAGAGATTGCCCTCCATGGGCTCGAAGACGAAGTAGAGTTCCTTGGAGTCGGGCTGAAGGAAAAAATCGTACAAAGGAATGATGTTGGGGTGAAACGGAATAGCGCGCAGCGACTGGGTGTCGCGCGGGTCAGCATTCGGGGACGCGAACAAGGAGGGACAACGGGACTCACCTGGAGCTCGTTGAGACGGGCACACTCTTCCCAGCCGCCCTCCCACTTTTTGCGCATCCGCTTGACTGCTACCAGACGCTTGCCGGCCCACTCTGGCTTTGCACCGGCGCCACATTGCATGGGGGACAAGGGGGTATTGGGGGGTAGGGTCCCATGCCAATCGCAGAGCCAGACGGTGCCGAAGGAGCCGTCGCCGAGGCTCTTGAGTTCGGTGTAGGAGCGCGTCGAGCCTAGAGGGGTGAAAACGGGATCAAAAGTGCGAGACAGGACGACATACGGGTCTGTGCAGAGCCGACCACGAGGTGGTTGTTGTGGATATGGACGGCGGGAACGCCGACGATGATTGTAGGCTTGCGGGGGGCCGGAGGGGGCAGCGGCTGTCTGCGGGAGGAGACATTCGAGGGATACGGGTTGTGGACGGGGCCAGGTACTGGATGGGGGGCCTGGTGGTGGGTGTGCAGCATGGCGTTGGCGCTGGGGTCATCGCTCCGGGACTCAACGCATGGAGGAAGGTGTAGAGGGCAGCAGCTCGGTCAAGAAGAAATCGAAGCAGCAGAACGCGGCAGTCACCGGTCCGCCATCAGATCAAGCAATGTAGCCCATATGTACTCGGACTGCTCCCATGTCTCCGTTTCCACCGCAGTGCCGTTCTTTCGCTCCATGGGCCAATACGAAATACATTCCCTGATTACAACCAAGATACACATTATTCTTACTTTACGTACGCCCCCCGTTCAGAATCGACAGCAGCGCTGGATTCGCAGGAAATCCCGCTGTCATTGCCGGCGCAGACATCGGTGCCGCCGCCCCTATGAACTGGCCCCGCAACTGTGGAGGCGGACCCGCCCGTGGGTACGCTCCAACGAAAGGGGCCGGCGGGAAGTACGCTCGCTGCGTCGGGGGTGGACCCGGGTAAGCAGGCGCAGGCGTCCCTCGGTTCATGATCGCGAGCAGCTGACCTTGCGACATGCTCATGCTCGACGGCCCCGGCGTGTGCATTTGGTGCATGCCCCCGCCGTGCATCGGCCCGCCCATCGGCACCCGGTGGAATGCCTGACTCGTCCATGGCCGCACTTGGAACGGGTCCTGCCCGGGGTGAATCCCGTTGAACCCATTTGCCGGTGGCGCTTGTTGTTGTTGTTGATGGTGGAGGTGGTGTTGTTGCTGGCTCGACGAATACAGAACCTGCATCGGATCGTAGGGTGGGGGGAACAGAGGCGGGAGGTAAAGGATAGTGGGGCACAGATGTGCTGTTCATCCCTGGCCGAGTATTCGCCATAGCCGGGGGCGGCGCCCGGTGTGACAGCATACGAGCCGACTCGTCTGCGACAGACTCCAATAGTGCGAGCTGTTTCAGTCGCTTAGCAGAGCCGGGAACTTCACTTGATCGCGACAGATACGGGGAAACGTCTGCCGTACTCGAAGTTCGTCGCGAGCCTAAGGCTCGCAAAGAGGCGACAGAATGCGTCGACGAGGTGGCTGAAGCGGGCGCATCGGAACCGGCAGACGACCGCTGTTCTGCACCGGCGCCGTTTGTGCGGGGACTTAGAATAAGCGGCGAAGGGGACTGGAATGACGTCCGGGGCTGTAGAGATTGTGGTTGTGATTTGTTTTCGGTAATGACTGGAGGAAGAACTTCGTCTTCAGACTCTTCTGGGAGCGGTTGGTCCGGGACGGCGGCCGGCGTGGATGATGACCAGTCCGAATTGGCGGGGATCGCAAGGGCTTGCTGTGATCCGGACGAAGAAGGAACTGGCGTCGAAGGCTCTGGGACCGGATCGCTGGTGTTGATGGAAAGTGGTGGCTCCGCTTCTTTGCCGCTCGCTGCTGCTGCTGCAGACAAGCTTAACGACGAAAGCAGCTTCGCAAAATGAGGATCCAGCGACTCGGAGTCTATGGCCGATTGCGCGAAGCCATCATGTACGACATGCGTAGGCGCAGCGTTAGAATATAGCGGGGATGGGGTGTGCGGGTCCCCGTTATCGACAGAGGAGGATTGAGAGCTCGACTCTTGTGTCGCGTCATGGTACGGAACATGAGGAGGCAGATCTTTGCGCCCATGATTAGCGCCGTTCTGGATCGGTTTCTTGAGTTTAGGCCCTTTGCGGGGTTGAGCGCGGGGTTTCCGTTCATTGATGAAGGCTTTCAGAGCGCTGTTGAACGTGAATATAAAGCACGAGACGAAACACCGCCCAAACATACCCTATAAACGGCGAAATCAAATAAAACTTCCCAGGTGCAGCCTTGTTGCGCTTCCAGGTGGGTAGGTCTGTCAGCTTAAACCATTCGATTTTCTGAATGCCGCAAGGTTCATTAGATTCCGGGAGCACACATTCAACGAGACGGCGGTCTCTTACGCTGATTTCCTTTCGTGTTTTCGTCTTGAACGGGTAGTCTTCTGAAACGCCTGGAACTATGTACAGAGAAATCTTCTGCTCCTTGATAGACATTTCTATCACATCGTCCTTGTTAAGCTGGCTCGCCAAGTTGTACCCCGTCTCTTCGAGCACCTAAAGCGTTCCAATGAGGTCATGGTCGGAAACAAAAGAACAACCACGCACCTCTCGAATTGCACAACAGTGGGCGGGCTCATCCTCGTTTATCTTGCCCTTGGGGAAGCCCCAGCCAGAGGACGACTTCCACCCTTTGACAAGCACGCACTAAATGCAATTTAACACAATAACATCACACGGACAGCAACGAGCGCGCACCTTTTCCCAGGTATCATTCAACATGATTGCGCCGCAAACCGGCACCCGGGTCTTGTACTGCATAAAGGTGTTGAACGCCTGCTCGTGGTCGTGGCTCCATTGGTGGAGCAGCGGACATGCGTGGAATAACATCGCGGAAAATTTCTTGAGAGGAAGGGAGGGGAACTTGGGGTTTTCTTCGCGGATAAAGTCTTCGTAAAACCAATGTCTACGTCGAGTGTCAGTGGCTGCGCTCGAAACCGAGAGTGCACGTACGCTTGCTCCACTTGGAAGCATATGCGCTCCAGTGAGGCTAGCTCTTCGTCGGGGAGGTTAAGAATGAAGCGACTATTGCAAAACAAAACCTGGGTAAGCCACCGCGAGCCAACGATCGGGATAGAGCGTACCTGGAGAGATCCTCTAATACTTCTTCGTGAGTCGCATGTTTGTATGAAAAACGGTCTTGTGGTTCTGGCTGAGCAGCAGCCGATGATATTTCTGGTGAGGAGGAGGAAGAGCTCATGGTTGAGGGTGAAAGGGTGGGATTGCCGGGAGTGGCAGAGTAGGTTCAGTTCTCAAGTCAAGCGTTGAAATTGAAACAACACCAAATAGTATAATACGGCATTATTCGGGCCGAGTCATGCACCTTGTGCTCTCCGTCACTCCCGCTTTGTCCTCCTCTGATTCGCACACTACGCAAAACAGCTTCGAGGAATAGTGCGTCTTGTCATGTACAGGATCGTAGATGTAAATAGATTCTATATATAAAAATCATCCCCGATAAATCATCATCTAAATCCCATCCTCCTCGCGTATTCGCGCTCCTCCTCAGCAGTCAACCGATCCGTCCCCGTCCAGTTCGCAGAGCTCGTCCTCGCCCTGAACCGCCCAGTTCTGTTCCGGAACACCTCGTCCATCCTCAGCGGCCGTATAGCGCCGAAGATGTCGTCCGGGTTGATCGTGCTCTGCATCTGGAGAGCCTGTCTTAAATCGGGAGACTGTGCCCATGAAGGAGGGTCAAATGTGCGCGGGCGGTCCTCGTCGTCCGAATCCGAATACTCGCTGTTAATGTCCGGCAACTCGATGCTCTCACTCGGGATAGTAGGTGGTGCCAGGTTCGCCGCCTGCAACTGGGCCTTCGCCCGTGCTGCCATCTGCGTTTGCAGGAGCTGGGTAGGGTGTGAAACGTCGTCATCGGGTATCGTGTTCTTCGTGACGAGTTTGCCTTTGCCCGCAAAGGTTGTGGACTTGGCAAGAGAATTTTCAGCAGGAGCTTTACTGGTCGAGGCCGCCGTATTGTATGTCGTCGATGACGCAAGAGCAGGCTGCGGCTTGAGGAATTTCGAGGGAAGTTTTGAGCTTGTCGACGCATTGAGCGCAGGCTGTTTCAGCATCGGCTTCTTCAGCTCGGGCTTCTTCTCAACCTCTGCAATTATCTTGCGCTTCTTTCCGTTCTCTTCCTCCTGCAAAAGAGCAATGAGAAAAGTGAAAATACTATTGTCGCACGACGATACCTTTTTGCTCACAACGCTCTTCAACAGTGGCCGCTTATCGGTATGTTCTTCGCGTTCCTTCTTGCGACGCTCGCTCTCCTCCTTGAGCTTCTTCTCTTCCTCCTGCGCTTTGGCTCTCTCTTCGTCAGCCTTGCGTTGCAGTGCGGCCTGTCGGCGATTCTCCATTTCTTTAAGCCGATTCGCTTTCTTCTCCTTCTCCTCTTGTTGCTTTATGACCAAGTTAGAACGAGTCGAACGCATATGGGACTATCATACCTTCTTAGCAGCGACTGCGGCCAATTGTAGGCTTTTTACTTCAGGCTTGCCTTTTTTGCTGGTGCCCAATACGCTGTTCACCAGCTTCGACGCATGGTTGAAGAACCCGCCTTGCGACTGCGAGGATTGCGAGGAAGCGAATGACGTCGTCGACATCTGGCTCTGGCTGCGTGGCTAGAATAAAAACGTCGGAATGGAGCTAAAATACGAATAACAGTATTAACTTACCTCGACAAGACTGACTGTGGACTTCTTGGGATCAAGCTCCATTTCGCCCAGTACGCTCTGGTCAAAAGCAGCTTCGTGTTCGTCGCCATAGTCATCCTCGTCTACGTCCATATTGAACGAGCCTGGGATGGGCTGGCGTAGGAACCCTTGGTCGTCGTTATGACTAACGTCCAAGTTATCCTGGATGACAGGGCCGGTGTCGCCCCTCTGACTTTGAGTAGGCAAGGTACTCCAAGTGAGACTATCCTCCCGAGCGTTGGCGCCAATCCATGGCGCTCCTGCACCAAGACTGTCGTCCTCATCCAGCTCTGTCATGGGTTCACACAGCGACTGAGAACCAAACCCAGAGGTGTATTCGGTATCTTGGGTCGAGGGCATCCACGCAGGCACGCTGTCCTGGCTGTCGAATAGCGCATCCGACTGTACGCTCTCAAGCGTAGACTGGGCAGATAAGGGGACGGTGGCAGATTGTTTCGGCGAGGACACTCGAGGAGCGAGACCAAGCGCCATAGACGCCGGCTTGGAAAACGCGGTGGTCACAGGCAACTTAAACGTCGAAGCTTGAGCTGTCGGAGTAGGAGCGAGGGGTGGGGCCGGAGGTACGAATACAGGCGGCGGTTTATTGAAGACTGGAGGCGGCGCTACGTGGAAAACGGCAGGGAAAGAAGAGTCCGGAGGGATGGTTGTCTTACTCTTTTCGTCCACAGGTTTAGCAGCCGCGGTGGGAGCTGGAGTAATAGATGGACCGGTTCCTACGTCGTCGATTTCTCTGCTCTTGTTTTGCGTCTCTGAAGAGGTAACCAGCTCGGAGAGACTTAACCGATGGTGAGATGAATGGAAAACGGGGGAAGGCTGCGCCTTCGCAGGGGTAGGGATAGTTGGAGGCGGCGCGGCTGCTGGGGCACCCAAAGCCATTGTCGCCTCCTCTTCCTTGTGATGTCGTTCCGCAATTCGGGCCTCGGCCGCTGCTCTTGCTTCTGCAAGGGCGTTGGCAGCAGCGGGTCCTCCCAGAGACTTGCCAAGGCTTTTCCCAAACCGGGAGCCCAAACCATCAACGGTCTTCTTGAGTTGAACGAGCAGGCCTTGCTCCTCTTGAGGTTTCGAGGGCGCGTCCTCCACTTCTTCTTCAGGCGGCGGCTTTACGCCATCCGAGGTTTTTGGCTTTGAAAGAGCGACATCACCCTCAGTCGTCTTTGCAACCTTGGGCTTGCGCTCTTCCTCCTCTAAACCCGTCGCACCGACCAACGCGAACATATCCCCGCTCTTTCTTTTGCTACCACTTGGCCCAGGAAACGGGAGGGATGGGGCGGGAGCATTCGGTTTTTTCACCGTAATCTCCAGCGCCTTGACCTCCCGTGCGCGCATCAGCCACGATGTCCGCTTACCCCCGAGGGCAGCTCCAGGTGTAGCCACTCCGATGGGTCCATGCGCCGCGGATGAATCGGGCGGGGCCCGAATAGACTTGCGGAACGGCAAGGGAGCGGGGAGAGACGGGAAGGAGGAAAGGCTGGGTTTATGAGCAAGGCCTTTGGGGGATGTCGGAGGGGCTGCGACAGCGACATCCATCATTTCGACATTGCTCGCCTCTTCAGTCACCGGAGGGAGGGATGGAAGCGGCTCGGTCATGTCATAGTGGGTTTCGCGCGGCTGCCAAGGTGGTATCTCTGGTAGCGGTGCGGTGTAGTCCCCTGCTGGGCGGGTGTGGTAAGGTTGGGGGGGAACGTCAGGAGTAGCCGGAGACGGGGATGGGCGGGGGGATACTGCGGGAGATGGGACGGGATTTGAGGTCCCCGTGGGTGGAGCTGGGGAGATAGGAACACTTTGCAAAGTATCGGCGGGTGATGGAGACGCGACCCGAGGGATTTCGTCTATGAGGCGGCCTTCCTGGGCGGTTTCCTGCGGGACCGTGGGTAGCTGAGCGGCGAGTCCGCCTTGTAGAGAAGCGCGACTTCGCTCGGATTCATCGTCCTCTGCAATGACTGACAAGTCGTTCTGCTCGGCAGCCACTGGGTCAAGGAACTGGCTTTCGGCAACTAATTCCTGCACCTCCAGTGGCTCGGCAGAGTCGTTGGATACAATAACCGCGGGAGGGGATGAAGGAGGAACGAGCACGGGGTCGACCTCGGCGGCCTTGGGCAGGTTGCTATCCAATTCCTTGGAAGACGGCGGAGCGTCGTGTACATTGGCTTCAAAGACGTCGGCTTCCTGCTGGGGGAGAGGTTTCGCAGCGACGCGGGCCGGGCTTTCCTTTGGTGGCGGAGACTTCTCCTTCGCCTGCAACAACGCACGATGGAAACTGTTGACGGGAACGACGTTTTCCTTCGATTGCATTGAAGGTCCATCCTGAATTGTATGAGCACGGGAATGGAGGAGCAGCGGAATGTGGCACCTCTAAAGACACGTTAACGACACTCTTCAACGCGGATGGCGTTCCCAGTGGGCGTTTGTTGGTCGCCTTTTTGCGACCGGGTAGTCTTGACGAGTTCAATGAGGGGACTGTAGGAAATTTCAGTGTCCTGAGTGCAAAACTGAGAGCAGTGGGCGTACTCTCGGCGGGGACCAGCAAGAATGTTGTCGAGATAGTCGGTCAGAAAGAGGAAGCCGTGGGTTTGTATTTGGTCGTGGAAGAGCTGCCGCCCAGGGTCGTTCACCATTGTGAACCTGGTGGAGTTGCACCATTCCAGGAGGCCGGGCTGGTCCATCGGTACAGGCGATGGTTCAACTTCGAGACGCGTTGGTACTTGTTTGTACGCTGATGCTCACGTGGTCGTCGTCGGCCGAACATTGCTCTGCGTCATTACAACGCGTCTTACGCGTTTGCCGCTCTCCACCAACGACCATGGCTGCCCCGCCCCTTCCTGCCCGCCGAGCTCAAACGAACGACGATGTTCCGTTGGCCACATCCGTTCTCGACGATCCAGACGCTAGCGAGAGGGACATGTCGGAGCAACAGCTTCGGGAATTGTACGATGCTGAAGAAATTGACCGTTTTCTGAGCCTTTTCTCTGCCGTTGAGTCCCTTTTCCCTCCATATTCTTCTTTATGCTCAGTCCGACCTATCCTAGTACGTCACCGAAGTTCAATTGCGCGACGATAATACTGTTCGTCACGCTCGCATGGACTCCGTCGTTGATGTGACCAACATGGGAGCCTCAACGTCAACTCTGCCCCAATCCGACAATCCGGATCCCATTGCCCTCGATGAGACGGCTGTTTCTCGCCCATCCAGCCCAATCTCTCTGGCGCCCCCTCCGATACCAAGCAGTATATCTGAAACTATTGCATTTGTAAGTGGACCAATCGTTTCTTTGCATTAGTCTCACTGCCAATGATCAGCGATACCTAATACCCATTCTACCTCCTTCGTCCCCGCCCCTTCCGTTATTCACACTCGGCCGCCTGAGGCTCACGACCCAACGGTTATACCTGGCGATTCGACCTACCTACGGCCCATTTTTTACAACCTTGGTTGATTTAGCTACTTGGAAAGATAAACGAACGAGCATGGGCTATTGCATAGTCCGTCTTTCCAATCCTTGATTGACCAGTCACTGAAATCCTGATAAGCTATTTTGGATCCTATGGTATCAAAACCTGCTATTGCCGTGCCTCTTTCTACGGATCCTCTTTGCTTTCGCGCGCCGAAGGATATTATCCTATCCGACGCTAGAACAACTACGAGCACATCGACGGGAAATTGACCGTGCCAATGAATTTGGCGAGGAAATTTCAACCAGATTTTCGGCGTCTTCTGCTTTAGGGGTGAAGGAATTGTGGAGAATCTTCAAGGTGTTTAACAAACCGAAAAAAGCAAAGGTCAAGAAGGTGGCAAAGGATAAAAAACGAAACCCTGCGCCGCCTCAAGAGCCGTTGTTGGACAGCGACTTGGGCTCTGAACCGGAGATGAGCACGGTCTTGGACTCGGAGGAGACCAAGGATATTTCGGCTGAGAGCGACTTTAAAAGGGCGATTGTGCAAACTTTCGCTGAAGTAGCGGATCTGCATGAAAGAGTCAAAAAGTATGCTAGTCGCAAATATTCGCGTTCGTATCCTCACGCGATTTTAGTATATTTATCTGGCGTCGACCAGCGTCTTCCAGAATATATGGGATGGTGATTTTCACTTTGCATCGATCTCGACCGGGTAACTGATCATGCCCAAAGGTCCTACTTTTCTTGTTTGTAGTTACCCTGCTCCTGCCCGCCAAATATCTTGCCAAGTTGACATATTTCACGGGCGGTTTTCTTTTTTGGCATGTTACGCCAGTAATTGCGGCCCTTCCCCCCAGTGACCGCGCTCGGTAAGAAACAGCCCCCAAGCATGAAATAGCAATGCTGACATATTGTTTAGTTTGCCTCCCGCGTTTTCAGATGTTCCCACTGACGCGGAATATGCAATGGAACTTATATCGCAACGTGTCGCTGCGGGCCTCGACGTACGACCCCCTCGTCCGGCAAGAGCGAAGCCACGCGATAAAAAAGAGCTGAATTCGAATGCCACGGAAGTCAAGCAAGCACAGACTAAAGACCAGGATGTCGACTGGAAAAAATGGGGTGAACGCGCTGCTGTCGGGATGAGTTGGGCAGAAGACGGAAAACGTATATTCACGGCTGGTCAGGTACGTGTCGTGCCGTCGCGCGAAACAATCTCACTGGCCTTGCATAGTGGCCCCAAAGCGCGAATCGGGCCGCGGCTGCATCGTCTCCATCCGTTGAAACCCACAGTGCGTCTGATCTTTCGCAGAGGAAACCTTTTCTAATCGCCTTTGAAGCTTTCCCCGCGCAACATACATCAGCGCCTGGCCTCATTACACTGACGACGGATACGTTTTACTTTACTCCACTCATGGCCTCGACTGCCAAGGTCGAAATTCCTCTGGGTAGCCTCCGAGGAGTGAAAAAGAAAAGTGCTTTATTCATCGCGTTAACTATCACCTGGATAAACAGCGGACGGCGTTCGCAAAGAAGAAAAGTTTCGATGGGTGGGTGGTCGCGACGAGTTGTTTGCACGTTTAATTAGCACTGCGGATGGAAAACGGTGGATTGCTTAATGTATTTTTATCTATCCCAATATGTGTATGAACTTGCCGTTTACGATTTTCGGGAAAAGCCGGTGTTGATTCAAACTCCGAAGCGAAGAAGGAACCGTGGTTAACGCTCTCCTTCCTTCCCTTAATGTGCATTATATTGCTCTAATAACTGTAACCTCATATTGCAACAAGTAGTCTCTGTACCTTGCCTCTGTTCAGTGAGTGCTCTCGTTTCCACTCTTTCGCGGTTGCCGACAACTTCCAGCGTGTATTTCCTGTGCTTTGAATTTGCTTTAATATGTTCTTTTCTCCTGAGCTCCTCGCGAAACGCGACAGCGGCTTCGGCCTCCTCTGGTAAATCCTCCTGCGACTGGGATTTGCTCAAGCTGATCTTTGGGTAGGCTCGCTGCGACGTTAGGCGCCAAATCGACCTTCAAGAAACTTCCCAGGCGATCCGTACTTACGGCCGACATATCTGAGTTATGCGACCTCATAGCTACTCCGGCCGAGCCTTTGGCGCTAAGGCAAGGTCTGCCTCTCCTTCCGCAATACGCGTTTAACGTATTAAATTTCAGACTCTCGAGCAATCTTCTGATTGGGGTGGCGCGGGTTTACAAGGGTGCATATTATCCTTCTTCCCTAACTATCTATCCAACCGTTCTATGCTAGTCAAGCAAGACATTTTCATGACCGACGCGTCGAATTGCGTCGCCTCCCTTAAGAAGGTCGTGCAAGAAATGCAGTCCATCGCCGCAACAGGAGCGCAACTGCAGATGGCTCAACCTACCGCCAAGTTCGTTATTAAAAATGCTCTGTATCAGGAGATAACTTGACGCACTAGGCCCTCCGCTTTGAACTTGGCTAAAGATCCTGGGGCTGCCTATCTGATAGATTTCGATGCTCTTGTCGCAGTCAGTATTCGTGTCCTCTTCCCGCCCTCGACGCATTTATTTTCTTCCAGGATTGGGACGAATACCTCAACATTAGAGGTTAGGTCGTTGTAACGGATCTCGGGTCGCCGTTGACCTTTTCCAGATCCAACTGCACCTGAAGAGGCTGAAAGTGATGACGATGAATTCAACCCAAAATCCAAGTCGAAGAAGGCAAACCGCAAAAACAAAGATAAAGCTTCCCAACCTGCTGAAAATCCTAGGGCGGACATGTACACCCTCAAAGAGCATCATGACCACCTTGCTTCCGAACTCTTTCGATGTCTCGTTCAATGGAAATGACCCGTCTTCCTCTCAGGCTGGTGGAGGCTTCGCATTGGATGATATCTTTTTGGCCGCTTCGGATGTGTTGGATCTCGGTGACGGTTTAGGTGACGATTTGGCCAAGGAGTTGGGCGAAGGTTGGGGAATCTTTCCAAACGATGCGAAGTAAGCCCTTCCATCTCCCCGACTTTCTTTTCTTCGGCTCAACGTTATTGCACAGCGACATGCAGCTCGAGAACCCAGCACAGAATGAAGCGGCAGATATTCCGATGGACCTTGATTTTGGCCTTGATCCTCCATTTGACGCGGGCCCAGAAGAGATGCCGCCCAGCAGGAATGAGTCGGTAGTTCCCAGTACCCCGAGAAAGAGAAAGGCGAGTCTCTCGCCGTCGCTTTATGATTCAAGTGTTTATTCAATCAACAAAAGGCGGACTCTGGATGGGGCAAAGGTTAGCTTCGTGGTAGCTATCGCAGTTTGGGGATGGATACTGACTGACATGGTGAAGAAAATATACCTCCTTCCACTTTACGTAGAGCAAACAGCATTCCCGCCTCCGCTCTGAGCCCTGCTACATCTTTTTCCCGCCTCCTTTTATCTCAAGATCTTGAGCCAGAAGTCCCCCTCCTCGACGTTACCGCTGATGGCCAAAACCAAGCAAATCCCGGACCAAAGAAATTTAAGAAAACCCGATTGCTTCTCGACGCGCGGACTGAACTGACTGACGATGAATTAAAGGTTTGGTACATCATCCACCGCTCTTGTAGACCACTCAAAGTTCCCTAGGCGGCTCGCGCCCAGTACTTGAAGGGCCAGGCTGTATTGAGACGTGGCCTTGACCAGAAGAAAGCAGAAAAGGATGGCGGAAAGATTATCGCAGACATGGTGTGGGGCGTGCCTCGAGGAGGTAAGCGATTATTGTGTCACTGCGTCAGCCGCTCTTCTGACTCGTTGTAGTTGAAGCTGATTCCTTGGTGGAATTTTGGCAAGAGAACTTCAAAGTTCAAGTTGAGGCTCGAACCGGAGCTCTTGTGATTCATCCAGTCGGTGCGATACTTCTTCTTAATTATTGTCTCCCCATGCGAATCGCCACCAGAGGAACCTCCCGCTAAACGCCGCAAGATACGAGATTTGCCAAATGTCGAAGATGTCGCACAAGATTTTGGGAATGACATGAGGGATGAACTCTTTGACAACGATCTGAACAACGATTTTAATATGCAAGATGCCGACCTGGGTCTCGAATTGGGAGGTGAGTCGAGCAGGGATGGTGGGATAACGACTCTCAACGAAGAGCAGGTGGTTATGCCGACCGCCAACAGGGTTCAATACATGGTCGCTCCTCAGAGGTAGTCCCCTTGACGTCCACAACAATGTTGCCCTATTGACGAAGCGAACAGGAACCTGGTCAAGGACGAAATGCTTCTCGTCCACCATCAGTGCTTGGAAGCAATTTCGATATCGCTCCACCTCTCCCTACTTCAGGATCTCAGAGAAGCTCGCTCTTTCCTTGGGACAATGCCGGTGGGGGCTCGTCGAGTGGACCCGAGGTTGGTCCAATGGGCAGTGACCGCATCAGTGTGGACCGGGCGGACGTTAGAATGAGAGGAAGCTCCTTGAGTCGCAGAGAGAGCTCGCTTGTTCCGAGCCAAAACGGCAGTGCATTGGATGGTCTGGAATTCTCGCCCGGATTCGCGAAAAGCTCCCAAGCTCTCGGAGAGGACTATGCATTTGACGGTATGTGTTTGGGCCTCTGCGTCGAACACAGCCTGATGATGGGGGAAATACAGTGGATAATCAGGGGAACCAATCTCAGGGTGCCTTGGAATCGCAGCGCTCGGACATGAACTTGATTACCCTTGAAAGAAACTCGTTCAATTTCCTCGAGTAAGCTAACAGATTGGGACACTCACTGGTTCTCTCATATCCCCTTAGATATGTTCGAATGCAGCTCCAGGGTCTTCCTGGCTCTGCGTCGGATCTCAGTTTCGACGCCATCGTCCCGATGGCTACGAGTACGCGCCATGTCGCCGCCGCTGCCTTTTATCACTGCTTAGGTCAGATATAACCGTATCCGTGGCGGTAGGGACTGATATTTTTCCTAGTTCTCGCGACGAAGGATTTGTTGCATTTGAGGGACCAAGAGGAACCGTATGGGCCGTTCTACATTTCGATAAACTGAGAGTCTACATTCGATAAACTGAGAGAGAAGTGGCGTCGGCGATGGAGCCGAAGGACCGTGATGTGTTGTATTTAACTAAATGCCATGATCTCTGCTCGAACCACAAAGGCCGCAGGCTAGACATCTCAAACTGTTGTCCTTTACTCGCTTTCGGCTCCTTAATCGCTCGTGCCGTTTGCGCACTTTGTATCCAGTCCTGCATCGCTCGAATCAAGCCTACATGTCTTCACCTGCTGTTTTGGCTGCTCAAGCTGCTCTCGCGAGCATCGATCTGTCAAATTATGACCCCGAGCAGTCCAGACTCATGGATGAAAAATGTATCCTGGTCGACGAACAGGATAATGCCATCGGCGCAATGGACAAGAAGACTTGTGTGTATCGACCGCCATCGCAATCTTACAGTTCTAACCTTTGGCCAAGGCCATTTAATGGAAAACATCAACAAGGGATTACTGCACCGCGCGTTTTCCGCGTTCGTCTTCCGTCCGTCCGATGGTAAATTGCTCTTGCAGCAGCGTGCGTCGGAAAAGATCACCTTTCCCGATATGTGGACGAATACGTGCTGCTCGCATCCTCTCGACGACTTTGAGCAAGAGAAGGTGGAAAAAGATCAGCTCGGGGTGAGAGTTGCCGCGTCCCGGAAGCTTGAACACGAGCTGGGGATTCCCCAAAGCCAAACTCCCGTCGACGAATTCCAATATCTTACCCGCATCCACTACCTGGCACCCTCAAATGGAATGTGGGGAGAGCATGAAGGTATGTCTTTATCAAGCTCTCATTACACACTCCTGACCGACATCCAATAGTCGACTACATTCTCTTCCTAACTGCCGACGTTACCGTAACTCCGAACCTCAACGAAATTCGGGATCACAAGTACGTCGACAAGGCGGAGCTGCAGGCCATGTTCGAAGACCCTGGTATCTACGATCCCGCGTTCTTATGCATGCCATTCTGACAAAGCTTCCAGGGAATTCGTTCACTCCTTGGTTCAAGTTGATCGCCCGAGATTTCCTGTTTGGCTGGTGGGATGAACTCTTTTCGCGCAAAAACCCGCAAGGTTTCGTTGTCGCCAAAAGTCTTGCCGGCATAGTAGACGGGTCGAAAGTCGTAAAGATGTAACATAGATTTAACCCAGTGACTACAATTGACCCGAAACGTTCTTTCTATTGGAGCAATTTACCCGGGTCGCCCTTGAAAACGAGAAGTTCCCGTCGGGACCCCATCTTGAGAGGACCGCCTCGAGCCATTGGGACGGTCGCGTTTAAATCGAAACCCATCTCCAACAAGCCTCTCAGTAGTTGCATCAGAAAGTGGGACGGTTTTACTGCGCATCTATTTAGCGCTATTTCTCACAGACAATGACTCGACTTACCTGTCGCACTATCCACGATAAGTAAGCCGCCATCTTCTTGGCTCACCTCGAGTTGATTCGGTAAAAATGCTCGAAGCTTCGGCCCGAAGTTGGCCGCAATATGAGGGGGAGGATTTATCAACGTCCTATCGGAAGTCTATTATTGCCACAACAGCCAAAAAAATTGAGAGCTACACGAACATGCGTCGTCCACCTCGAGAGAGGTATCCCAGAAAATATGTTGACACTGGATCGGAAGTGGTGCTTTGGAACACCATTCGAGGTTGCTGCATGGACCGATCAGTCGGACTAGTTGAGTAAATCTAGTCTCAACATACTGCGCTGGTGCATCTGGTCGATGTCATGAACGAAAAACCCTGTTAGTCCTTTTGTATCAGCGAGTATGATGGACAAGACGAAGAAATCACATTCGTTGAGAATAAGGTGAAGAGGGCAGTGATCAATTTCCAGGCCCTGTAGAAGGAAAGGCACGTCGAACGATATCTAGCAGCGTCGGCAGAACACATACATCGTCACATCTGGTCCGTTCATGTTCCAAGGAGCATTGCGAAACCGGATTATCCAGTCTTCGCCGCGAAACTGGGATTCGGCGCCATGAGGCCACAAAGGAAATATGTCCTCGATAATGTCTTTTCTTGCTCCTTCCAGAACGTTTTCCAACAGCAATTCACTATCACCTTTAAATGTAACAAACATGTGATCTAAACGGGATTGAGGTCGTGGACAGAATGAGAAATTGAGACGAACAGCTCGTGGTTGCTGTCGGTGCTGTTGCCATAGACGGCACAGACTTGTCGGGCTTGACCCTAGAAGTTGTGCGCCGCCTCGACGGTAAATTTTCAACCGCAGGCACAGTTGCTGCTGGGACGAGAGGGGCCCCAGTCGACCCTGTTTTTTTGAGTGCAGACTTCAAGGGCAAGGGAGCAGTCACTGCTCGATGACTACGTTTGGGACGAGTTTTCGTCTGTAACTGCTGCGATTGTGTCGGAGGTGTCTCAAGCATGGCAGTTGGTGGTATAAACGGTTGGGTCACCGCTGGCGCATATGGAGTGGTAGGCGCGCCGTAGGGATTTGTAGCCGGTGCATAGATAGGTGCATAAGCACTAGGACCAGGTTGACCCATCCTAGGCTGCTGGGAATATATTTGCGGCGGCTGCTGGACATAGTTATAGAACGGGGCGTAAGACATCGCGGCGCGTTAAAGGCAGAAGACGAGGTGGGAGATTGAGTGGCACACACGGGCTTTTGAACTCGTGAACATGAGGCTGTCACCGGATTGGGTGGAAGGAAAAATTGGCTGTGGAAAGGTTGTATCCGAGTCTGGTCCACTGTAGAGAAATTCCAATGCCTCGTCGAAGTACGGCGAGCGATCGCGTTGGATGGGGTGTTCAACGTCTTGTCGATCGTTCAACGTTCCACGGCCGACCATGTCCGAGAAAGTCTGGTCCGATCAGACAGGCGCGCCGACTCTTTCGTTTTAACCGCGATGGCCTCCACCTTTTTTACCTGGCTGCGGTCTCCCGCTTCTCGAGAGTACTTCTTCAGTATGCTGCCTTTTCCCTTTAATGCCAGTAACTGCTCACAAATCCATCAGGTACACATTTTTGGGGTCCTGTTAGTATATTTCAGTCCGTTATCACAAAAGTTTATAACTTTCCGTGCACGTTCAGGTCGCCAATTGGGGGCTTCCCCTCGCGGCCCTCGCTGACCTGCGTAAGGATGAAGAATATATCTCCGGCACAATGACAACTGCTCTCATGTGCTACTCGTACGTCGAATGACTCCACCGCATTTTACACTAATAATTTGTTTACGCTCGGCGCGTGTAGCCTGGTTTTCATGCGTTTCGGTGAGCTATCTCTCTATGTTACTTTCCTTCGTTCCCATTCGAATGTTTCTATAGCATGGCGTGTCCAACCACGCAATTACCTCTTGTTCGCGTGCCACTTTACAAACGCATCGGCCCAGTCCCTTCAAGAGGCGCGTTGGCTAAATTACTGGCACTATGGCGGCAGGGAGAAAAAACTCGGCGTAACTCTCGAAGACGTTGCAGACAAGGCAACTGGCAAAGTCACTGAAGCCGGTGAAGGCAGCGCAGGAACTTAAAAAATAGGGAGTTTCGTCGACTGCCCGACGTGGGCATCTAATAATGTACATACAAGATCTCTTATAGATCACCAGAAACCATCGTCTGCGTCTCCGCCTTTCTTCTTCTTGCCTTTACTTTGTGCCAGCGCCTGGCTCTCATACATTTCTGCAACCTAACAAAACACACGTCAAATAAGGCGGGTATTGGCGCAGTCCTTCTAACCTGCTCTGGTCCCGTTGCATCGTCCGCAGACTTGTCGTCTCGTATCCTCACAAACCGGGGGAACCGAAGTGATATTCCGCGGTCCTCAACCTTGGAACCAATGTCAATGAAGGTCAAACGTGATAAGGCACACGCACCAGACCCTGCGCCGCGGTATACACTGGGCTCAAGCTCAAATCGGCCGTCAAGACCTCCCAGACGATTTGAGGTTCAAACCAGACATCCGGCTTTGCGCCTCCGACTTTGATATCCCCCCGAACCTTGGTGAGCTCCAAGGGCTTAAGGACGTCGTAGTGAGACTGCAGGACCTCCTCGCTGAACCCTGTACCGATTTTGCAAATCGTCTGGAACTCTTCCGAGTCGCTGTCGTAGCAAGCAAGGAGAAATGCGCCGTAGACGTTGGTCCGTTTGCCCTTGCCATAGTATCCGCCGACGACCACAAGATCCAGTGAGTCACCCACGCCGGCCAAGTAGTCTTTTTTCAGCTGTCGACATGTCAGAGGCGTCTGAGAGATAAAACAATTGCCCTCACTTTGAGCCAGTTGATACTGCGACGGCTGGGTTCGTAAAAGCTGGCATCAGTCTCGAGCATCTTCACCATGAGACCTTCGCATCCATCCTTCACACTTTGTTCCAGGAAGGTCTGGATTTCATCCACGGTTTCGCTATCCGAGGATTTCGCAAAGTCGAATTCGCCGGGGACGATCTTGAAGTGCTTTCGTAAAAGTTCACGACGTTCATGCAGCGATTTCTTAAGCAGGGGCTGAGCGGGAAAGGGTGAGTGCGTGAAGTTAGCTCAGAGAAAGGGATTTGCCTCGCCGTTGAGGTACAAAAGGTCGAAGGCGAATAGACAAACGCGGACTTGGATATCTTCCACTTTAACGTCCTTTCGCTTCCGTCGACTCAACTCCTGGAAAGGCATGAGCTTTCCAGTCGTCCGGTCGATGGCGACAGCCTCGGCATCTAGCACGAATGACTGGGTAGAATCCTTGATACACTACGAAAAAATTGAATAAATGTTTCGAGCACAATGAAACATGGCCCATACATTCGGAAGCTGTTCAACAAGATCGGGGTACTTCTTGCTCATATCCTCAGAATTCCGACTGAACACGCCGACAGTACCGTCGGGTAACCTGTGTACCTGCACACCAAGTCAGACTTTGTCATACCTCCACTGCGTAGACAAGACTAACCTGCGCACGTTCGCCGTCGTACTTGTACTCGCAAGTGAACCGCTTGTTCTCAAATCTGTCGAGCACCTCGCCAATGGCCTTGGTGGGCTTTGCGAGCATAGGCTTGAGCGGGACTCCGGGAGTTAATTTACAGTGATCATGCAAGTTTTCAATGCCGTGTTTCAGCAAGGCCGGGACAACTTCGTCGTAGCTTGGCAGTTCACTTGCAATGATCTCAGCGCACTTTATCCGAGCTGAACGAGAAGGGCTCACCTGTAAACCGATTTAATCATACTGGCGCCCGCTTCCAACCGAGCTGTTAATTTTTCCTTGCTCCATTTCTTGTTGGCTAGAAACCTGCGATGAAGTTGACACTAAAAAGGAGACAGTGGTGCGTACCTTTGTCTTTCTCGGCGAGGACAGCGGCATGGGCCAGAGCAACAACAACTGAACGTTCTGCGTTTCCAATACGCAGCTTACCCTCCAAACTTCGCACAATGTACTTGGCCTCAAAGTCCTGGCAGGCGGCAAGGAGTTTTGTGATGATCGAAACCTTCTTGGCTTGCGACTGGAAATTGCCAGTCAGCGGAAATCAAGAGCAGGGAGAAGTTCTCTTACAGAATGACCGGACGTGAGCGCAATCTCACGGAGATTAGAAAATACGAAGGAAAGAGTCAGGGGTTTGGGCTTGAAGAGAGTCTTCTGACTGTTTTTGGAATTCTGGAACCACCGATTAGTCGGCGCTGCAACGGAAAATGAACGCAGACCATCGCGACCAGCCCGAGATCGCCCTCCTTCTTAAGATCGGCTTTGACTACGGCGATACTCCGTCCAGTCGATTCGCCGATAGCTTTGATGAGCAGACTCTCTCCAATGCCGAGCTCAACGCCGATGTAATCCGGGCTGAGCTGTAGCCAGGTTAATAAGCAGCAATACACTAGAGTTGTGACCTACTCTGTTAATACAGAGATACACGGCCTGCAAGAGCGACTTGGAGTCCCCGTCTGCACTCCGCTGGATGACAAGATACAAGAAAGATGTGAGGAGTGCTGTCTTTTCAAGCCGTTTCGTGGTGGCTTCAATCAGTGCAAACGTCTTGGTGAGGGCAGCGTAGGGAACGCTGAATTTTCGTGTTAAACGGTGGGATTGAGATATGGGCGGTCGACACGCACGGATCTCCCGTCTTCCAACCACCTTTGATGTCGACGTCCTCTCGCCGTGAAAGCGCTGCGTCCGCACTGTGAAACACGTCAGTTGACGCGATAATTTTGGTCAAATGGCGTACATTTTCGATGCCACGCCCGTGTCGTCGTCCGAGTCGATGTCGTCGTCCAGCTCGTCCTCGCCTTCATCGGCGCTAGCTGCCAGACCGTCCGCATCGTCGTCCTCCGCTTTCTCTTTCTTGGTCACGCTTGCTTTGGCCTTTTGTTTACCGTTCGCCTTGAGCACCTCCGCGTCCTCGTCGTTCACGATTTTCTCCTTTTTCACGACTTCCTTCGCCTTTTGTTTACCTTTGGCCCTGGGGGACGGTTTTGACAGGGGACGATGGCTTGGAAGCGGATGATAGGTTTCGCAGACGCTACAGGCGCGTTACAAATACGCGTCTTGGCAAGACTACAACGACTCACCAACGGGCTCGTCATCCTCGGCATCGGAATCGACGATTCTCCGCCGTTTCACTCGTGGGCCACCACTCTCTGGATGAACCAAGTCAGTCGCGTCGCGAATAGGATCCAAAACGCGTACCTGCAGCTGGTTCTTTGCGCTTGGAACTTTCCGCGGCTGCAGCTACGGGCGCGTCAATTTGGGCCTCATTCACGCGATTCGAGTACTCACACTTCGGGGGAGCCTCAGAGTCCACGTCCATCGCCGTCTCGTCGGGTTTCGGCGCGTCGGGCGGCGTGTTCTTCGGCTGTTTCTTGGGTCCCCACATCTCGGTGAGGTTGGATTGCTGAGGCGGGGCGGGCTTAACGGACTTGGGCATTTCGAAGAATTTACCTGACAAGGCAATAAGTTATGGTGGATGTAAAGACGTGAGTAGCCAAGAAGAACCTAACGTTTGCTGACGGCCCATAGAAAAGAGGCGCACGGGTGGTCGAGCGCGTCGGACAAGACCAAACATGGAGCACAGCCACCGAAACGGAAATTCAGTTCAAGTCATCGACCTTTAGGCAACTTGAAGAACTTCAACACTAAAAGCCATTTATGCTGCAGTTTTTGGCACCGCGAGCGGAGGAGTTAATGTATGCGCAAGAAACAGCACCCTTCATTGAGTTCTGCGTTGAATCCCAAAAAATCGGGAACATGGAAAGAGCTCCCGAAAATTCGATTTTTTCGCCCAAATTCCATGGTCCAACAGCCTACGCTAGACCTTATAAATTCGCATTGAACGCTGGACTTGAACCGTGCGAACTCGAATGATTGAGATCACGTCACGTGGACCTACCTAGTTTGCGACACTCGTAAATTTCGACGCACAGCCACATCCACCAAGAACCGCGCCAACACCCCGCCTCAAGACCCGCGACCATGGCTGAACAAGTCAGTCCGTTGCGCTGCCCGTACCTCGCCCAGCTGAACTCTTGTCTCCCAGATCGAAAAGGCGTACCAGAAGCAGCCCATCTTCCAGAATGCCAAAGCCCGCGGTGCGTCAAATCTTTTGTGCGCCTTTGCGGCGTGCTTATATTTCGTGTAGGCGGCAAGAAGATCTCCACCAAGGAGAAGCGCTGGTACAAGGACGTCGGTCTCGGATTCAAGACCCCCGCAGAGGCCATTAACGGCTCATACGTTGGTGTGTGCCGACTTGTGCTGCCGCAAAATCATCTCTGAACACGCGCGACAGACAAAAAATGCCCGTTCACCGGGGACATCTCGATCCGTGGCCGTATTTTGACCGGCAAGGTCGTCTCCACCAAGATGACCCGTACGATCATCATCCGGAGGGACTACCTCCACTACATCCCAAAATACAGTGCGCAGCCCCAGCGTTATGCTGCTCGGACATTTAATTACTCACTCCTGTGTGCTGCAGACCGTTACGAAAAACGGCACAAGAATCTTGCGGCGCACGTCTCGCCCGCGTTCCGTGTAGAGATTGGGGACACCGTCACGGTTGGTGAGTACTTTGACGATGGTTGTATACGCGTCCTTGTCCTTACAGTGCTGCAGGTCAATGTAGACCACTGTCCAAGACCGTGCGGTTCAATGTTCTGCGGGTGTCGAAGAGCAAGGCCGCGACCAAGTCTTTCGGCAAGTTTTAGTTTGCGCTACATACCGTCCATGCAATACTATGACCATGCGCTGCTATGATTATCGCTACCTATGTGTGAATCTGTGTGAATACCACCGTGAATTGTGAATAAGTATCGCGATGTTGGACCCCTGAATTCAACAAGACGCAACATCGTGACCGAGAATCCCACACCGTCTTCGTCTTAGCGCTGACGGCCAATTGCTCAAACTGGCTCCGACGCTCCTCTCAGTGTTCACCTCGCGTCTTGGCAAAGCGCGTCCCGCTTCTCCCAATCCCCCTGCAATGGGCCAGCAGCCCTCCAAGAAGGCAAAGAAGGGCGCAAAGGATGCTGTTGCCCCGTCAGTTGCTGACTCGGACACTTCACCTGACGATACCACAGAGAGCACACCCCAGGCTAGTCTCTCGCGTGCAACCGGTACCGCACCGGCCAACGGCGCCGAGCCTCCAAATGGTGCCAACGGCGCCCCATCCATCTCCGTGTCAGACCCAGAAGGCGCGCCGGTACCCCCCGCGGCGGCCTCTGCAGGTACACCCGGCTCCCCGGTGCAGCCAAAGGCAGCCAATCTCAGCGATCAATCGCCCTCTGGCTCCGCCTCGTCTCCTCAGGCATCACCAAAGCCATCTCCGGCTCCTCTCGACATCCCTATCACTCAAACTATCCTTTCCAACTCCACTCTCTTTAGCCCCGGGTCCGCAGTCACCACCGTCCCCCAGCCAGACGCGGCTGCCAATGGAAAGGACAAGATGAAGCAGTTTGACGTCGACGACATGATCTCACGGCTCCTCGAGGTCGGGTACACTGGCAAAGTCAGCAAATCGCTGTGCCTAAAGAACGCAGAGATTACCGCTATTTGTCTCGCCGCCCGCGAGGTTTTTCTCAACCAGCCTACGCTTGTGGAGCTCTCTCCCCCTGTCAAGATTGTGGGCGACGTCCACGGGCAGTACTCCGACCTCATTCGACTGTTTGAGATGTGCGGCTTCCCCCCGGCTGCCAACTACCTTTTCCTCGGCGACTACGTCGACCGAGGCAAACAGAGTCTCGAAACGATTCTCTTGTTACTCTGCTTCAAAATCAAGTATCCAGAGAACTTTTTCTTGTTGAGAGGCAATCACGAATGTGCCAACGTCACACGAGGCGAGTCCGCCACATTTGTCGTTCCCCGACCTCTAAATGCTAACGCCGCCTACAGTCTACGGATTCTATGACGAGTGCAAGCGAAGGTGTAATATCAAGACATGGAAAACCTTCATTGATGTCTTCAACTGCCTCCCCATCGCCGCCATCGTCGCGTCCAAGATATTTTGTGTCCATGGTGGCCTGTCGCCGTCGCTCCATTCCATGGACGACATCAAACGCATACAGCGACCGACAGACGTCCCAGATTATGGGCTGTTGAACGATCTACTTTGGTCTGATCCATCCGACACAGCATTAGACTGGGAGGATAATGAGCGGGGTGTAAGTTATTGCTTCGGGAAGGGCATCATCAACGACTTTTTGGTACGGTATGACATAGACCTGATATGTCGGGCACATATGGTCGTGGAAGATGGTTACGAGTTTTGGAATGATAAGACTTTGGTCACTGTGTTCAGTGCACCGAACTATTGTGGAGGTGAACTCTATCTCTCTCGTTGCAGTTGCCGTCGCTGACTAGATTCTAGAGTTCGACAACTACGGCGCATGCATGAGGTTATTATGCACCAGACGGCTGCTACACGTTTCTGACTGGTTCTTTACAGCGTTTCGGAGGACCTATTATGCGCCTTTGAGCTGCTTAAGCCGTTGGATAGTGCTGCGTTACGCAAGGAGATGTCGAAAGTAAAACGGAAGAGGTGCGCTTGCTATCCTTTCATTCACCGCGACCGCCGACTCATCCTCGCAAACAGTTTGATGGTCCCCGCCTGAACGACCGTACCCCGCCCACGACCCCCGACTTATCATATACGAATATAATATCCGCGCTCACGACTTTATGGTCGGGCTTCGTCGTTGGGGCCCTTCCTGGCTTGGGACTGAGTGTTGAGTTGGCGACGGGGTCTGTCTGATGTGCGGCGACGAGGGCTCAGTGGCAGGGCAGGTCCGTTTTCTCCTGCGGCCGCGGGCGCCGTTGCCCGTGGCGCTTTCCCTCCTTCTTATCTGTGTGTTTCCACTCCTTTTCGAGCCACAGACTCTGTACAATGTTTTTTATCGGGTACTTTGCTGCAACCTCTTGCTATCTCAAGTCGGCACCAACCACGTTCGACCGTGCTCATGTGGGTGAGCTAGGTGAGGGCATCAATCACACAACGGCGGCAGAAGGTACGTTCACGCGTTTCATGACCACGCCAAGGAATAGCGGGTCTATCTGCACGCTGTAGGATTCCGAAATGAGCGGGCATGCCGTAGAAATCCAAGTCTCGAGACTACATGACGATGCGTCGGCCTCATCTCCCTCGAGGCTTCGGACACCATGATGCCGAAAGTCCGCGGCCAAAGGTATTTGTGGAATTTCTGGCTATCACCCGGAATGAAGAAAATTGGGACCACTCTCCAGCCAAACGCACACGTCTCGGTTTTGGTTGGGCAAATCCGGGTGGAAATAAGCATAAGATGAACGCTACACAACTCTGTACACATACACTGTCGATTCCCAAATTTCACTTCAACGCCGCCAGTCGAGCCGAGTCGGTAACAAACCCATAGGAATTTCCGGCGTTGTGCACCACGTTCTCCAGGCCACCCGTTGGAGAGGAGGTCGCTGTGCCGTCCTCGACAAGCAGGCAGTCGTACCCTCTGTAATACGCGTCGATGAGCGTCCCGGCGACGCACTGTGGTTTTTACAAAAAGAAATCAAGGTTATAATTCAAAAATGAAGAAAGGATGCGAACCTGATCAGCGTTGACGCCCGCGAACAAGAGCGTCGTCATTCCGTTCTCTTGGAGGAATAAATCCAACGCGCTTTGATATCCCCACAGACCGCTCATCCTACAAGCAAATAAATAAGCAATCGCTCTTGTTTTTCAAAAAAAGAGGCGCGTCTACCGGTTCTTATGGATCCAAAAATCCGTTCCCGCTTGCTTACCCTTTAACCATTCCGCTTGCAGTGGTCCGTACAGTTCTGAATTCTTCGCGTCGCGCATGAGTAGCCTGCCAAATCCCCCTGGGAGCTCCGAGCCGAATCCGCCCCGGCCGTTCTTCGTGAATCCACGAACGAGGGACGGAGGGATGGTCTTCAGTTCGTGGTCTGTTAGGCCCCAATTTCTGTGCCCGCCGCAAATTATTTCTGGTAAGCTCGAATTCGGGTCGCACACACTCACACCCAGAGAATCTTGATCCCCGCGTCCCGAAGCGCAGGGACAGCTTGCAGGAGCGGATCGACGCATTTCAAGCCGGTTGGGTGGTCTCGTAGCTCTGGGTGCAGGAAGAAACTTTATGGCAACTTGGTGGTCAGAAATAAATAAGATAACGGCGGGAATTCCCACTTTTGCATATCGATGATGACCATAGCCGTCGCGTCGCGCTTCACGCGAACCGTGCGGTCGCCGTTCACCGGGATGTCCAGGAGCGCGGAAGTCGGGGGTGGGGGTTTCGCGGCGGCGTTTTCAGAGATATGGCTCGTGCGCGAGACGTCGACGAGCCCGGAGGGCCACTCGGTCCAGAATCCCTGCGGCGTCGCGTCGGTTCCGTATTCAGTCGGCACTGGGACGCGTGGGCGGGAGGTCATTCCTAAGATTGGTGTATCGTGCACTGGGGGCATATGAGGTGCGGTGCGATTCACGAGAGAAAGTCCACCGACCTATATATCAAACACTAAGAGGAGCGGGCCCCCGTCCCGTTCTTATCTGAACGCGAGCTGAAGAAGCTCTCTGTTATTTCCATCTTTAGCAGCTGCTACTCACCGGAATAAACGGGCCGAGTCAAGATGCATTATGAGCGACGAACGGTGCGGATATCTAAGTATTGTGGATGCTGATTATAGTACAAGATGTGCCTCTATCATAGTCCATCGTGTTTTTGCGTGCGGTAAATACAGAAAATTGTCCAGTCGAAATAAAATACACGAATGTTGCAAGCCTCAGGAT
This sequence comes from Mycena metata, assembly GCA_029378385.1. Taxonomy (NCBI): domain Eukaryota; kingdom Fungi; phylum Basidiomycota; class Agaricomycetes; order Agaricales; family Mycenaceae; genus Mycena; species Mycena metata. Next base: position 1,590,062 of record JARKIB010000001.1, on the reverse strand, counting down.
TCAGCAGAGACTTGACTTAGTCCGTCAGGAAAGTTCCGAACCTGCAACAGAGAAAATCAGAAAGCATAAGGTGCTTTGTTTCAAACTACGCACCCCAAGGACCGGCCTTGAATAATCTTCCGAGTCCTTGATATCGCTATTGCGAAGCGCGGGATTTAATCGTTCGTCGGTGCTCTCAGTAGAATAAACGGAAGACGCGGTGCTATGTCGTCGATTTTCAGGACGGGGGTTCGCGTGCTCCCCGCCCGATATTTGTGAGCGCTGATCTGCCACTCGTTTTGGGTTCCTGGGCGGCGGTGAAGGCGGCTCCAGACTGGGACGCGGCGGAGCCGAAGGGTCCGACGAAGCAGGGTCGGCTCGGTCAAAGGCCAGCAAGGGTTCGGTGCTTCCGAAGCTTTGAGATGCAGAGTGATGATGAACGGTGTGCCCACTTGCGTCTCGATAGGGCTCGACAAACGCAGAGGGTGGAGGGCTCGAAGTCCGCGCGGGAATGTAACCTTCAGTGGGCCCAGCAACAACGTAGTCGTGGTAAGGGTTGAACGGTTCATCGTGGCCCGGCGTGTCTAGATAGCCTGAACTTCGTCCGGCACTAGGTACAGAGCTCCGTGTCCCGACTGCAGCCGCTGGTAGCATCTCCATTTCCGGAGTCGCAAATCCCCTCGACCCACGGGAGTCGTTTCCGCGAAGTTCATCGTCGTCGAGTGGGGCGCGGTGGAAACCCGCTGCCGCCAGTGTGGCTGAAACCGCGGTGTCATGTTCTATGCGACGATTGCGACGTCGACGTCGAAGGCCAAACAGAACCCAGAGGACTATGGCGGCGGCAGCCAAGCCTACTAGCACGAATACACCCGCGACAGCACCGGTATTTTTGAAGAAACTAATGTGAAGGTTAGGCTTGACGAACGTTGCCGAGAATATAAACTCACGCTGAACCACCAGAGCTGTGGCCGTCTGGGGACAGAGTTGGGTTCAGCTTGATCTCTGTCGTGGTAACGGGCACGCCATTGCTTGTGAGTGTAACGACTGTGGTAATTGTTACTGGCGTGGAAGTCGTAGTGTGACCGGCGCTGTCTGTTGTTATCACAAAAACGGTGCTGGGGAGAATTTCCCTGAGGCACAGGGTCAGAGGGCGGGAAGTGTGGGAAGAAGAAGAAAATCCACAGTGAATTGGAGGTTGACGCGCGGTGTGTTGATGACGTCGGGTTTGGAGAGGATGTGCTCGGGTTCGAGGTAGGCGGCGGCGAAGCGGAAGTGGTTGTTGTCGTCGTGCTAGAAGTCGTGGTGGTCGTTGAGCTTGTCGTGGTAGTAGTTGTGGTTGAAGAGGAGGAGGAAGAGGAGGAAGAAGAGGAAGAAGAAGAGGGTGGTGGTGGTGTGCTCGTACTGGCACTAGACGGGGCGGACGGCGAAATCGAGGCCGATGTGGACACGGAGGACGGTGCCGACGATGAAGAGGCGGAGGACATTGAAGGGGCGGCCACCGAGAGCGCGGCGGAAGTGGAGAGGCTCTCTGTTGTTGAAGAACTGATGGAGCTGATGAGCCGCGGCTATATTGGGAACACACGGGGACAAGCTCACGGCGTGGGAGTCGAGGCAGAGTCGGTATTTGATAGGGAGGATGGCAGTGAGGCAGAGGCGGCGCCGGAGGCAGAGGAGGTCGACACAGAGGAATTAGAGGCAGACATGAGGGAAAAAAGAGAGATATATGGTCAGTTGCAGCATAAAGTAACTGAAGGACATGAGCAATCTGCGGGTGCGTGGCAGTGCGGGGATGAAAGAGGGAGCAAGACAATACCTGAGGGCATGTTCAACGCATGGCCGGCGCAGGCAGTGAGGGTTTGCGCAAAGGGACGAAGTAAACCCACTCGACCGTAATGATGATTTTGACAAACGCCCCGTGTTTGGATGTGTTACCACTTTAGCCTTTAACCGCGACGATGATCCTCCCCAAGGACCACCCTGAAGAACGACGAGGAAGAGCACTTGATGGACGCCGCTCCCTCTTCTTCCGCAGCCCCGCCCCCTTTCCAGGACGACCCTCCACAGGGCATCCTTATCGACTTTTCCGACCCATCGGCACCTGGTCCTATTTCAGGTGTGAGTATTTCTTTTGCCGTCGCGTCATACTGACTGTTCCAGGTGGAGAACTGCCACCCCCTGCATTTACTGCCTACGAAGCAGAGTGCTTCAGCAGCTGCAGGCGACATTGTGTCTCATGACCACCACTTGAACAGCGATGGAGAGGCGCTCTTTCGCTTTCTTTTGTCCCAGGCGACCACCAGCCCCGAATTCCGTCTCCACTGTCGCGGCGACCACACCGAGACCCGCTATCGCCAGGTATCTCACAACTCAGAAGGCCGCCGTCGCACGCGCACAGAAAGCTACACTGAAACCGTCGTCGACTTCGACTTCTATATCGACGCGAGCCACTTCTCAGGTCCCGTCCATTGGTCCGTCGATGACTCGGAGCCTGCCTACCGCGGCGCGATGGTTCGCGAGGTTGACACCCCCGAAGGCAAGCGGAAGGCGACACGCGCCGAGATCAAGCAATTCAAGGGCTGGGTCAAGGACCGCACCGCCCGGGGTCTGCCGCCTTGGATCACAAGCATCGAGGCTTGGTCCGACGGCATTTCTCCCAACGCTACTGTCCTCAAATCCTCCCGAACGCTGAGACAATGGGCCGACGAATATTGGTAGACTCTCCGGTGTGCTACCCTTTTAACGCGTCTCATTCCATGCGAAACAGTGCAAGCCCAAAACATTTAAAGGAATTTACCTATGAAAAAGGTAAACCATCTTCCATTCCATTCAAAGCACAATTGACGCGTCTTCCTAGTCCCGTACGGCTGGAATATACGGCAACTCGAAAACGCCGTCCGCGCGGCCATCGTCGCCGCGCCCTACCAAGGAAACGTCACCGTTGAATTCGCCACGTCCGCCTCAAAAATCTACATCCGACCGTTTAGTGCTTTACCCCAAAAATAAAGCGCTGCTGACACCGGAATAGGGATAACCGCCTCTCGAGGATGCTATCCAACAAGTGGCTCAAATTCCTCTCCATAATCCTCCTCATCTTTCCCTTTATCTGGCTCTTCAAGCGCTTCCACTCGCGTGGCGGCGGCTCGTGGGCTGTCTGCGGCGGCGCTTATGCTCTTAAGAGCTGGGTTCCCGTTGAGGAACCCATACAGCAGGATGTGTCCACCGCCAAGGGCGCTCCACCGTCCTTTGATGCCCCGGATCGGGGGGCCCTCGTTGCCCAAACTCCCGCTGGGACTAGCCGGCTTACTGGCGTGAGGGAAGGAGGTATGCTTGCCTTTATTTTAGTTTGTTCACGGTCTGACATGGCCGCATTGCAGAATGGTTCAGAAAATGGCACCCCACCATCGTGCGCGCCGTAACTAACCGTTTCCAGTCCCAACAGCCACTCTTTGTTACCGCTGAGGAGGGAGTCGGCGAGGCGTATGGCCTCGATGGTTATTAGATTCAAACACTCATTATAGTTATTCATACATCCTGTACCAGCTGCATTTGCAACCACATAATTTATTAGTGAAAATTATGAGCGACAAAAGAAAAAGAACAAGAAAGTGAATAATGACAGTTCAATAAGTACACTACTTTCTCGAACGCATTCCTGTCGGTCTGTTTGTCGTGCCTTTACGCGACAAAGTGATGATAAGGTATATGACCAGGCCGCAGTACGGCGCGACCCGGGGTTGAGCAGTATGTATGGTGGGTGAATGTCCCTATGCAGCTGGCGCCGTCGATAACTCTAAGGGGTCCGTTTTCCTCTCCGCCTCCCTCCCCTCTTCCGTCCTCGTCTGCTCAGAATCCACAACCACCCTCACCCCGGCCGTCGAACCCACCCCAGGACCGAGTCCTGCTCGGTGCAGATCATGCTCCAGTATATCCTCCGCGCCGCTCAGCTCCTCGCCCTCAAGGAGTGCAAGGGCCGTCTCAAAGTACCACATATTCTTCTTGACAAAGTGCACCACGACCGTCCCGCCCACGCGCCGCCCCTGGTACTGCGTTTTTCGCCCCTCCCTCCGCGCCCACGCGTATTCAGGCGTCTTGGGGCTCCCTTCACAAACACGCTGTTAGTACAAAGTGGTTCAAATACACCGAGTCACGCACCCTCCCGCAACGTCGACATCTCGCTCCCCTCTACGAGCGCCTCGACACTCTGCAGGATCGTGAGGTCCGGAATGGGCGGCACGTATCGCACGCCAAACGTCGACACGCTCGAGTATGCCCAATCCGACGGCGCGGGCGTGCCCCCGACGGCGAGGCTGGTGTTCAGCGCATCCTGCAGCGCCTGTTTGGGGTAGGGCACGAGACTGTTCTTGACGCGCGTCACCTCGGACGGGAACAGGAAGCCGTGCGTGTACCTGCGCGTGCGTTAGTTAGATACACGCGTAAATGAAACCACAACGTACACAGTCCTCGACCTGGGATGGTTGTATATCCAACACCGCTCGCTCGTCCAACGCACCTCCTCCGCGCGCGGATGGAGCTTCATCCACTTTGCCGTTTGCTTGTCCTCCGCGCCCTTGGTCAGCGCCTTGACCGCCGTGTCCTTGGCCACCCAGTCAACGAGACTCCAGCTTAACGCGTAGAGCTCGCCCGCCATGAACCGATGCAGCCGATTGGTCACAAGGTAACCCCAGTATATCAGCGGGTCGTCCAGACGTAATGCGGCACCAGGGGAGTAAGGCACGATCGTCGTGGTCGTGTGTGCCTCCTCCTCCTCGTCGCTCGACGTCGAGTCTCGCGTGAGGGAGGGCGAAGCATACGGCCCCGAGCCGGACCCAGGCGGCGGCGGCGGCTTCTCGGGCTTGACGGCGAGCTCGACCCGCAGGCGCGCCTCGAGCTCAGCGAGCATGACGAAAGAGTCATCGTCCACCTTGACGACATAGTCCGGGCGGACCCACGGCCGCGGCGTCTTGCTGGACGCTTGATCTCGCCTCGCTTGGATGGGATCGTGCGGGGCAAGTGCAGGTGGCGGGAAGCTGCGGTTCGAGTACGAGAAGACGTGGGGTTTGGCGCCTGTTTCGGGATAGACGGGTGGGACCCATGCGTTGAGGGACGCCCAGGAGAAGAATGTGTGCGTCTTGCCGCCGTTCATGTTCTCCGGGATCGGGAGGATGATGATGTCGTTGTATGCTGCGTAAAGGCCGTAAGTGCGACGGAAATGGAAATTAGATTAGAGCACATACTTTCCATCTCGAGTCGGATACGACGCTCCCAGTCCTTCCTCGGCTCGCCCATTACAAACCGGACAATGGTCCTAGAGGTACCTAGACCGCCGTCGCCGTCGCCTGCACCGTCCCGACTTCGCACATGGCTGGCCCAAGTGGTGCGCACGAGCGACCGCCGCTCGTAACCCGAATCGACGGAGAAGACGCCGATTAGCAGACCAGCGGGGGGCAGGGTGTCGATTTCGGGGGGCGGGAAGGGGGTGGTGGCGGAGCAGTAGGCGCGCCAAGGGAGCGGGTCCTTGTCCGGGTTGAGGATGTACATTAGTAGAAGCGTGACGAATATAGTGAAGACGGAGAGCAAAATGAGGGTCAGAATCTGGGCGACGGCTGTGTTAGACGACTAGTAGGGACGCAAAGGGCAGACGCACGATGGTGATGGGTTGGCGCGGGAAGAAGGGATGGCGAACGAGCCACCTGGACCACTTTTTAACGGAGGTCACGATACGTCCATGGCGGCGGCGACGTCTGCGGGAGATGGTCCACCATTTGCGGCTGTCGTCGAGCCACCACGAGCGGCGATTCGCGCGGAGTAAGGGAGAAGTGGTCTCGCTGTCGGTGTCGGAGGTGGACGAGGACGCGGTTGAATGGCGGAACTGGGGCACGGGAGACGACGAGCGCGAGGGGAGGGGGGTATTGGCGGCGGACGAGCTGAGAGAAGTCCTGCCGGACTGGGTGGACGAGGGAAAGAGAAAGCTGGAGCGGGGGTTCGGGGAGGGGGGCAGCGGGGGGTTGACTGCGACTGTCCGATGGGGTCGTGGCTTGAATGTGCCGGCGGAGTCGTCTGTGGACTCGTCCGACTCGTATTCCTCGATGCGCGGCGGGGGCAGCGGAGCCATGGGCAATGGCGTGAGTCCCCAAGATTGTGCCAAAGATGAACAAATTCAAGCGAGTTCTATTCTAGTTTACACAAACGTCTTCTTCCAGCTCGCCCGCTCGCTCATCGCGTCCCAGAATCCCCCCAGCTTGCTCACCGCCGCCGTCTCCTGTCGCCGCACATCCACAACCTGAAAGTCCTTTGGCAGCCCAATTCCAACAAACCCCTCCAACTTGCCAACCGCCGTGCTCCCGTCGTCCCCAGGGGCTGCCCCTGCAAGCAGTACCACACTCCGCACCCACGCCGCCAGCGAAATATCCACCAACGATAACTGGTCCCCCAGCGCATACGGCCCAATCAGCTCCTTGTTCACCTTCACAAGCGCGTCCTTGACTGCGTTCCATGCACCCGTGGCCTTGGCAAAGAACTCGGCCCGTTTCGCCTTCTCATCCGAGTCAAGCGCAGATTCCTCCTTGTCCGCAGCACCCAGCACCGCCAGCAACACCGCCATCTCGGCCTCCTTATCCCGCCAAAACTTTTTCACCTTTTCTGAAGCCTGGATTTTCCCCGCTTCTGCTTCGGAAATGCATTCCTTTAACGCCTTTTGTCGCCCTACGAGCTGCGGAAGAATCTTGCTCGCAAGCGTCTTGAGGGAAGCGCTGTCCCGCGCATTGATCAGTGTCAGTGCGTCCGGGGACACCGCCTCTGCGTGCAGGATGTCGAGCAGCGCGTTACTCGTGGTGCTGAAAGCGACGGTCGCCGGGGCGAGCGACGGGGCGGGCGCTGTTGACGTCGTCCGCGTGCGTGACAGCGGCGACCGCGATTGGTCGAGTAAATTGACAATTGCCTGGATGCGATCCTGCGTCAAACGCGCACATGGAAATTGTATTGGCTGTGATCTGCACGTACCCTCGGATCTGTGACTGCCTTGTATCTGCTCTCCACATCATCCGAGAGCGAATCCTTGAACGGAACGACGAGTGTTGGGACCGTTCCCTTGAGGTTGAGGCGTAAGAAGGAGACGGAGAAGTTTTCGCCCTTGGCTGCACGGTTGTGAGTCTAAACAATGGAAATAGCAGTAGAAATACCTAAATCCACGAGCTTGAGATCGACTTCATCTTCTGCGTATCCTTTCTCCTCTCTGCGTTGCGTCAATAGGATAATACGGTTCCCGGGGAGGAACACACAATGCGAGGAGGACTGCGGACGACCAGACGGAGTGTGGGGAGTGGTAGAGCACGGCCTTTGGGACTGTGGTAGAAGCCATCGATGAAGAAGAGAGATGACGACGATTATGTTTGGAGCTGTTGAATGGAGCAACTTGTCTTGAACCATAAATCCTAACTTTGACCCGCATAAATCCACCCTACGCTTGCAATTCGACTCGGCTGGATACGCGCTGCCTCGCCAACGACGCGTCGAAATTGACTGGCTTAATATTCTCCAGCGAAAAACCTGTGTCTATTAATTAGGGCACATTCCTCCCCATCTCCCAACTGACCCAAACCAACAGCCATACCATTCAGCAAGGTATTTAGCGCGTCGGGAACGCGTCGCATGGCGCAGCGGTCACGCTTCGAGTTCTTTGATGCCCGCATGATGGTAAAAATGTCTGTTTCGCTCTCCCCAGGACTTGCAACAGCCCTCGCGGTCCTCTCAGCTCTTTACTTTCTGCTTTCCCGGTTCCAGGCGGTCAAAGATGTCTGCAGGACTTGCAACAACCCTCGCGGTCCTCTCAGCCCTTTACTTTCTGCTCTACCGACTCCAAGCGGTCAAAAATCACCCAAATGAGCCCCCCATCGTACCTTCGTGGATTCCGTTCATCGGCCCACTATTCGGGATGGTTCGGGAGGGTGGCCGCCATGTGAAGAGTATTGGGTGCATAAGAGTTCAATGTGTGTAATCCGAGGCTAATATTTCTGTAGTTTGCGCAACCGCGACAAACCCATCTTCACACTCCCCGTGCCCCGATCCCGCATTTATGTGGTGACGGACCCCGCGCTCGCAGCCGCCGTTCAGCGCGCGTCCAAAGTCCTTTCTTTTACACCCCTGGTCCCTGATCTCACAAGGAGGGTTATCGGACTCTCGGCCGACACAGTCGAGGTCCTGCGCCAAAACATCGACCCCGAGCCCGGCGAGCCGCGCGGTTTCCTCGCAGACATGCACGACATGCTGTATGCCTACCTCGGGCCCGGCGAACCACTCAACGCGCTTAGCCTCGGCGCCGCGCGCGAGCTGGGGCGGCAAATTACTGCTCATGCCGCGCAGCTGAAGGCACCGGAGACGGTCAACCTACTTGCCTGGGTTCAGCATTTCGTTACCATCGGCACAGCGCAGTATTTGTACGGCCCAGAAAACCCGCTCGCAAGGCACCCTGCACTGGAGCAGGGATTTTGGGACTTTGACCATGGCCTAGGGCGATTGTTGTTGGGCATTGCGCCGGCACTGACCGCTCGCGCGCCGTATCGTGCGCGTGAGGCCCTCGCTGTCGCGTTCGAGGAGTACCTCTCCGCCGGACACCACGAGACCGGCGCGTCGACCATCGTCCAGCGGCGCGTAGAGATTGCGCACCAGCACGGTCTCAGCAACGTCGCCACCGCGCGATCTGAGCTGTCGTTCCTGTTTGCGGGCATCGTCAACACCGCGACCACGACCTTCTGGGCGGTCCTTCAGGTGTTTGCGCGCCCGGAGCTACTTGCGGCCGTGCGCGCGGAACTGCCTGCCGCTGTGGTGGAGGACCCCGCCACCGGAGAGCGACGGCTGAGTATGGATCTGCTGAAGGGCGCGTGCCCGACGCTGCACGCTGTGTTTCGCGAGTGCCTACGCGTGGGCTCGGATAACTACTCGACGCGCCTGGTCAAGAGCGACATGATGCTCGCGGGGCAGTGGCACCTCAAAGCGGGCAGCGTCGTGCAGATCGCAGGCGGAGTCATCCATGCGGACGAGGGCATCTGGGGTGCGCACGCGGATGTGTTTGACCCGACGCGTTTCCTCAAGGACGGCGAGAGCAACAAGGCGAGTGAGGGCAAGGTGCACCCCGCCGCCTTCCGCGCGTTTGGCGGCGGCAAAACGCTCTGCCCTGGTCGCCACTTTGCGACGCACGAGATTCTCGCGTTTGTTGCGATGATTGTGCTTACCTTTGACCTTGAGACGGCTGACGGTGCGGGAGCGACGCGGATATCAGTTCCGCTGAAGGAGGACAGGGTGCTGCCGGTACATGTCCTGGAGCCTCGCACAGACGTGTACGTGAGGGTAAAAGTGAGAGACGGGCGGCGCATTGTAGTGGTTTGACGAAAAGCTGTATTTCATATGTCAACAATCGAATGTCGCGTCGAGAACCAACAGCGTAGCTGCCATGCCGCCCCAATTTCATAGTTTCACGCGACGCGTCCAAGGGATGCAATCAAGCGCCGATTGTCACAGTGACTCGGGTGACGCTGCCGTAGAAGTCGATAGAAATTCGGAGAAAGACCGTTTCCTTTGTTCACATACACCTTACTGCTCCCCGCGACGCGACAATAACCTCCGCCCATGGCCACCACCCTCAGGTATTTTCGGACCATTTGTGCTCGCAGTGTGGCCAACTTTTGCGCAGACATGAATTTTATGAGACCGACGAGAAGCTCACGCTCTCCATCTTCGACCGCGGGGCCGATCCCGGCGCGGTGAATATCAAGTTTGAGCCCAGGAAGGTGCGTTCAATTAGTACGCCGAGGCGAGGCTGGGGTTGAGTCGATCATGTTTTGTAGCTCACTTACACCAACGGCGACAAAAGCCTGGTCCTGGAGCCGTTAAAAGGCCAGATAACGACGGACGCATGCGAGTTTACGGTGGGGAAGGTCAAGGTGGAGATCCGCCTCGTCAAGACCGTGCCCGGAAGATGGGGCGGGCTGATTGGGGACAGCCCGGATCGTGAGTGGCCACAACGCCTTTCGACGCGTCGGGTGACATTTTCTCAGCACTGGCCAACTCCGCCGCCTCTTCCTCTGTCACGACCACCTCTGTCAAGCCCCAGAAGAACTGGGAGGGCATCACGACCAATATTCTTACCGCGGAGAAGGAGAAGACGACGGAAGAGGACCCCAACGTCGGCGGGGACAGCACGCTCAACGGGTTCTTCCAGAAGATATTCGGGGACGCGGACGAAGACACGAAGCGAGCGATGATGAAAAGCTACCAGGAGAGCGGCGGAACCACCCTGAGCACCAACTGGGACGAGGTGAAGCGCGGCACGGTGGAGGTCAAGCCTCCCGCTGGCTCCGAGTGGAAGAAATGGAACTGAGGGTTTTCTGAACGTATCTTGGCTTGCTCTCGCTATCATCTTGCATTTTTCTCTGTACTTGCTACTTACTATCAATGTCTCGTCTTACCATCATCGTCGCTGCGACCAAATCCAATGGCATCGGCCAAAATGGACAACTTCCCTGGCGTCTGGCCAAAGAGATGGCATACTTTGCGCGCGTAACATCCAACGCGCCAGCAGGCAGCTCGAACGCGGTTATTATGGGGAGAAACACTTGGGAGAGTATCCCGACAAAATTCAGACCGCTCCGCAATCGCGTCAACATCGTGGTCACTCGGAACACCAGTTACGACGTGTAGGTTCGCCATCCCGTGACGGCGACGAGTACTCAGATCCGCCCAGTGGCTCGGCGCGCATCGAGGGCAGCTTGGAGGCGGCAATTACGCGTATGAAGGCAGAATCGCAGCTATCGCGCGGATTCATTATCGGCGGCGTGTCTCTGTACGCGGAAAGCCTCAATTTGCCCCCGTCTTCGCCGGTTGGATTCGTAGACCGCATCTTGCTCACGCGCATCTTATCTCCTGCGTTTGATGAATGCGATGTGTTCGTGCCCGACTTTTTATCCGGTACGAGCGGATGGAAAATAGCCTCGCACGACGCGCTGCAGGAATGGGTCGGGTTTGAGGTTGCCGAGGGGGTGCAGGAGGAGAACGGGGTCAGCTACGAGTTTCAAATGTGGGTTCGTGCGTAGGACTAGCAGTTGTATTATTGTAATATCGGCCTGTCCTTTAGCCTTGCCGCTACGGCTCTCTCAGACACAATCGCGCTAGAGATAACATAAATACGCACCTGTTTATGCTTTGGGTTTTTAGAGCAGATAACATACAGTCTTCCCTTTCGTCTGACCATAGCGCATCCCGCGCACATTGTTTTAATCGAGGCGCGCACTTTCATGCCTCTTGCGAGGTCGGGGGTTCGAAGGGGCGCATGTAGTGGATGTTGTATGGCGCGTGGAGGAGAGAAGAGGCGAACGCGCGACAGCAAAGGCCGGCTGGAGGCCAGCAGAGCTCGCAGCATAAATGTTGTTTGGTCCAAGCCAATATTTGATTCAGTGATGATGGCTGTGTCCACGCTACTGCCCTCCGTTCACGAGGCTAAGGCCGTATATACTGCCTTACCCTCGCGAGGCTATATAAGCTTCTGTTGCATGGGCCGACCGCCATGGCCCGTAATACCCCCAGAGTCTGGTCCTTCGCCATCTTCGCCTGCACGCTGATTGCATTCGTCGTAGAAACTGAATTGACGCAGGTCTGCAGCGCAGTGTTCGTAGAATCGCACACTCACAACCTTATGTGCAGTTCCTACAAACCAAATTGAAATATAGACAACCTTTCTTCATATTGTACGTCGTCTCACTGAGCTTGCAGCGTGGTCTGATCGTATTTCAGTTACCTCGTCCACTCCTCATTTGCTGTCATGTTCCCGTTTCATCTACTGTACCTGACGGTAAATAAATACTTGGTGGCTCCAGTTAGTGTCAATTAATTCACGCTGGAAAAAAAAAAGGCGACCACGAAGTACACCACAACTGCCTTGTGTAACGGGCTCGCACTCGCCCTCACCAACCATCTCGCCCCGCATCATCAATCTCGCTCTTCCCCGGCCCAATTTCCAAAATTCAAGTTTTTAGGACTCGTTCTTGCTTTGACAATCGGGATCACATATCCTGCTCTGCTGTGGTTCTGTGCAATCACATTGGCTTCGTGGGTTCATCCATTTATTCCTCAAACAATGACCGACTCCTACCAGTTCGAGCGACGTGACTGGTGAGTTGGAGGCTGTAGAAGCACAACGAGGCTGAGCAGTTGAAATCAAGCTATATGGAACACAAACGCGTTCTTCGCGTATTTAATGACCTTCAAATTCAAATGGGAGCCGCGGAGACTCTTCGCCGTTTCACTTGCAACAGTCGGTGTACTGATTGTGGTGTACGGCGGAACCACGGCCGCTGACAGGCACGCGAAAGTTTCCGTCGAGAAGCGCGCCTCCCCCAAACCAGGTACGAGTCTTTTATTTGCGTTGAAAGGAACGAGCATGTCCCTGTAACTCACACCCAATCAGTCGTTGGGGACCTGTTGACTCTCGTCGCTTCGCTCGGCTACGCGCTCTACCAAGTACTGTACGTCGGCGGTCGATTCGTCTTGATATTCGCTCAAAGACTTGATAGGTACAAGAAGTACGCTGCCCTGCCGTCCGACCCAGAGCTCGTCGCGGAAGCCGAATACGAGCACCTCGCAACCGACGAGGACTCTCCGGATGTCCAATACGACGCGCCGAATGTCACGCTCGACAACGAAAATACAGTCTACCCTCCTCCCTTTGGCCTTCACCCAAATCTGTTAACCTCGGCGATCGGTCTCTGCACCCTAAGCGTGTTGTGGATATTCCTCCCCGTCCTTCATTACACGGGGATCGAGCTGTTCCTGCTTCCTGACAGCTTCTTGACAACTTTCACCATCGTCGGTATCGCCCTCAGCGGTGTCGTGTTCAACGCGGGATTCATGGTATGTGTCTCCCTTCTGCTGCGGCCCTCCTGACGTTCGCTTAGATACTTTTGGGCGTCTGGGGGCCCTTGGTCACCTCAGTAGGCAATTTATCTACGATAGTCCTCGTTTTCATCTCGGAGATCCTCTTTGGTGCTGGTCTTGAAGCGGTAACTGCGGGCGGCGTTGTAGGATGCAGTGTCATTGTAGCGGCATTTGGAGTGTTAGCGTACGATATGCTAGACAAGAGACGCCAGATTCCTAGACCAATAAATTAACGGGCGTCTTGTTCAAGTGCTGAGCTGGCCGGTCCACTGGACGAATTATCGTGAAACGCGTGAATCATAATTGAATGTGTACAAAGTAATTGATACATGACAGAAAAAATCGAGATACTTGGTGGTCTCATCTTCGCTCACTGGTTATTGTCTCGGGACCTAGGTCGAACCTGGCGAAAAATTAGTTTCGGCCAATCCTGGAGAAAATTTAACTCACATCCAACAGTGTTCGTCTGCCCATAATTTCATTCAGCTGCGGACTACCTGGCTGAACTGGCGCTCGGTCGCTGTCGAGGGAAGTGAAACCAAAAGGCCCTCCGAATTCAGAGACTGGACTGTGGGATGAAACCGACGACGGGGGTGTTATGAGTGGACCCTTCGATGGTTCTCTAAGATGCGAACGACGCGGTCTGGGGGGCGCTACCGACGCGTCACTGCTGTATCGTCGCTGAGGAGGTGGTGCTTCCTCGACTAGGCGATCATCATTTGCTGGGGGCAGGGACGGAGGGTACACAGACGGGCTCGATTGCGCCAGTGACGGCTTGGAGCGATTGACATCCGTCGATATAGCTAGGCCAATGTTTTGGTGGGGAAGGTTCGCTCCGTCATAATACGCCTGGAGCTGCTCGAAGTGCTGGGGCTCGGCATATTGCCCGTGTTGTTCCTCCGCTTGTTCTCGTTGAGGAACATTGTACAGTCCCAACCCGCTCTCAGACATCTCCTGGCGATGCTCGGTATCCCACTCGGGAGGGACAACACGGATCGGAGGATTGGGAGCGCTGCGAGGGCTCTGGAATGGGTCGTCCATGACGCTACGGGGGCGGTTGATACTGATGAGCCAGCGTCGATGGCGCTCTCGTTTGCGGCGTCTTCGGCGACACATGATGAAGATACCGAACGCAGCAATCGCGGTCAAAATTCCCCCAACCACCAAAAATACCCCCGCAACGGCCCCCGCGTTGCTGAAAAACCTGTGGGAGGGTAAGGAGGGGGGAAAACACAAAAGGAAGAAAACTAACGAAGCGTGCCCGCCACTGATGGCCTGACTGAACCCTGTGGGATTCGCAACAACATGCGTGAATGTGACGAACGAGCCGTTGGGCTCCCTGGACGACGAAAGGATGGTCACAAGAGGAGGCGCAGTGAATGTTATTTTCCCGTTGGATTCCAGGACCGAGATGAAGCTCGGTTTGGCGAGTGTAGAGGGAGGATCAGTGATCGTGCTCGTGATAGTCCCCGTGAACGATACTTGCTGGTGGATCGGGCTCGTAGGAGGAGGAGAAGCCGGGGATGATGCAGGATCGGCAGACGACGAGTGGCCGATGGGGCTGGCGGGAGATGCGTCCGTGGATCGTCCGCTGGTTTTTACAGCAGCACTCGATTTGGAACTGGAACTCGACGTGACCAACGCATGCGAAGGGCTCGCAGAGGAGGACGAGTTCAGAGCATCATCTGGAGCAGATTTGGCGGAAGATGAAGACATTGTAGTCGTGGTGGGGACGCTGTCCGGTGCTGTCGGAGCCTTCACAGGTGGTAGCGGTGTGCTAAGGGCGCTATCTGGCGTTGTGGTAGTCTTCACAGGTGGTATGGGAGTACTAGAAGCGCTATCCGTAGTCGTGGTGGGGACGCTGTCCGGTGCTGTCGGAGCCTTCACAGGTGGTAGCGGTGTGCTAAGGGCGCTATCTGGCGTTGTGGTAGTCTTCACAGGTGGTATGGGAGTACTAGAAGCGCTATCCGGTGCTGTGGGAGTCTTCAGAGGTGGTGGGCCCAATACCGTGACGGACATAAACCGACTCGAAGAGTCTGCGCTGGATGAACTGGATGCCGCAGTCTGCACAAATTCACATGTATTCGTAGGCGAGCAGGGAGAATGGCGTACTGAATTCTGGGCGGAGACGGAGAACAAGGCCGAAGAATTAGACGATGTCTGCAACGGTGCGGGTTCCATTAGTCGAGGGCCAGAATAAAGCAGAGTGAGTTGTCTGACCGTTATCGTAGCAGGACCAAAGGAGGACACGTCTGAGCCTGGGGTGACACGGGGAAACAGGGTCAGTTTCCGATGTAAAGCCGCACTTCGTGCGGAGATTATGAGGAAACCCACCTGAAGACACAACACCGTTCATCGACGACGGCGGCTAACCATGAGCAGATCCTTCTGAGACTCCGTGAGTGAGAACGAGGATGGATGAGCTGGGGGGCCAGATTGCAAGTGTTGCCTATCAATATAGGATTGAGGCATGGGAATCAGAACGTTTGGGGACGAATCGGCATGTTTTCCTTGGTCAGTTGATGGAGGCACATCGCTCGCAGCTCTCAGCAGGTGAGGGAAGCCTCAGGGGAAAGGGGAAAGGTAACCGAAGCAGCCTAACCTCGTCGTTATCGGAACGGCATCGGCTGCAACGTGACCGTGTTCCGAAGATCAGATGTTCTCCAGCATACGGTCGAAATCAAGTCCAAATGCTTCGAATCGGAATATGACTGTTGGAGGTTACCGTTCAAGGAAATTTCGACTGGGTGAATGGACGTAACGCGCTGCACTTGACTGCCATGGATGTGTGGTAGAGAACATGTAGGATACGGAATCCGTGGATGGTACAAATTATCCGTGATTAATGAGAAAGTTGTAAGGAATATGAAGCAAAGAGAGGTAGTAGCACGATACTGGAAAAGCGAACGTGAGATTCAGCACATGCGTCCGGTGGAGTGGGAAGACGCACAAGGTATAACAAATGTATGGGTATCGGGATGTGAAAGCCCTAAATATTACTGGACGTGACTCGATGAGGACGAATAGGAGGGCTTGGAGAGGCTCACAGTATGGAATCCCAAAAAAAATGAATGCTAACAGCATCTGCTTGTTCCAGGTATCCAACTCTTCGCCTTTAGTTTAATCGTCCCCGTTGCCTTCCTGCGACCCGTACTGAGGCTGCCAAAGCTGAGTCGACTCGAGCTATTTACTCTCCTCAGAGCTCTATCACCGTAGCTGACACCACTGCCGGCTTTCTCTGGGTCGAGAGCTCCTGATTCGATCGACAGCAAGATAGAGCGCGCCGCCAATAAGAACGGTGCTTCAACGTTATCACCAGTTAACGAGGACGCTTCAAGAAAATGCACGTCTGCAGCGGGTTATACGGCGTTAATTCGGAAATGGAGGGAAAACTTGCCGTTCTCAGCGGCCCAACGGCTAGCTTCGGCCCACTCTACTTCTCGTTCGTCGTCTTTATCGGCCTTGTTACCCACGAGGACCGCAACTAAATGCGGACTTGCCAAAGCTCTCGCGTCGGTAAGCCACCGGGAAAGATTCGTAAAAGAATCCCGACTATACGCCGCGTCAAAATTGGGTGACCATATATATAGAGGCGTACTTGGTTATATCGTACACAAGGAGTGCACCGGCTGCACCGCGGTAATAGCTGCGTGTAACAGATCTATTTGAGGGTATAAGGTGACGCGCCAGGCATTCGCTGCAAGCATACCTAAAACGCTCCTGACCCGCCGTGTCCCATAGCTAGCGAATTAAAAAATTTGAGGCAACAGGTGAGGCGACCCGCTAATCACCTGGAGTTTTATCCTCTTCTCCCCCAATCTAACCGTACGACTGGAGAACTCGACACCAATCGTGTGTTGTGAATGGTCTTTGACTGAATGGGGGCTTAACAACAGTATAGCATTCACCGGAGATTGACCGACATGAATTGTGGGTGAAATGATGGAGCAGACACGATTTCCCCGACCCAGCCTCGCCTGAGTAAAATGAGAAATGCACCAGATAGTGGAGTGGGCGTCAGGTACCAATGACAATGAATTTCATGAGAAAGTCTGACGAAGAGTGAGCCAGGACTGACCAAAGGGCCCTTGAACGCACCATATGTTTCTAGTAGCTCGGTGGCTTCCGCCTCATACTCGTCAGTCGGCATACTGGAGGACGGAGAGAGTCGACTGTCAGTGTCGATGCACACCGATCAATTACCTAATCCGCTGATTCGGAACAATCGATCCGACTTCCGATTTCTTACATTCATCGCGCTCGGACGCGTGTTGGATGTACGCGAATTCATTTCAATTCCTATTTATTGTACAACTCAAATCGCAGCCATGGTCTCTTACACCACTCAAGTCGCAGCGATGGCCTGTAAGATTACAATTTTAGCATACATGCCCTCAAACAAGGGAATAGTTCTCACCTCGATCTCAACGTCGACTCCATTGGGCAACTTGGCTGCCTGGATGCACGTCCGAGAAGGCTTAGGGTTTGGAAGTAGCTAGATACACCAGTCAGTGCTGCCAGACGTGTAAAGGGACCGCGTACCTTTTCATAAACCTCGTTCATGGCAGAAAAGTTGTCCATGTTGTCCAGGTACACGTTCACCTAACGCGTCTGAAACTCAGATCGGCGCGATCGAGTATTCACCTTACCTTGACCACCTTCTCCCACGACGACCCGGCAGCGGTCAGGACTTTTCCGAGGTTCGAGATGCACTGAGCCTGTCAAAGGAACATTAGGTCGATCGCGCACGATTGAAAGGGACATGCAGTGTGCTCTTTAATTCCGCCCTCGACAACTTTACCAGTACTGTCGGTCGGAGTTTGACCGCTGAGGAAAATAAGCCCAGGGACCTTTGTCGCGTGAGACAGAATGTGAGCGAAAGACGAAAGCTCAGCTGTGATCCGGTAAACAGACAGCTGTAATACGACCAGAGGGACATACTGGAGTTGATTTTTTCGATCGACATGGTTCAGTTGAAAGACCAAGAAAGAATGTTTAGATGCTTGGACACTTTAGTGGAGACCAGGTCAGACCAGGTCTTATCGAAGGACTGTTTCGACCGGATCATCAGCGTCTGGCGGCCCGGCGTGCTTCTTTGTGAGAATGATTACGTGTAGTCTTGAGTTTCTTTCTTAGATGCCGTGCTGCGTGCCGCCAAGTTGCGCTGATTTCCTGGCACTCCGGTGCAGTTTGGGTATGCGATTCCTGCATTTGAGGTGCGGCGGATAAGTAGCTCTAATTTACAACCGGGCTTCTAGAAGAGCCCCGATTCCTCAAAGGAATTTTCAAGCCGGCAAAAGTTGCCGTGGAAGTTCGGCGCATCGGCACCCCTCCGAATGTCCGAGAGTTGTAGCTACAAGCTTGTTCCTCATGTATCAAATGGGCATTCCTCTGCACTGAACACATTATCCTGGTGCCCTGTTCACTCCGAGATGGGGCCCAGGCCGAGCCATCAACGGTCGGAGATGAATCCGACCAGTAAAGCCATGAACCAGGTTAAAATGTCCAGGGAGCGGTTGTGGATTGTGCTGGGCTGAAAAGTTTCTCTGAAGCTGGGCTCCCTGACAACGATATTTGCAGGGGTCTTGAGAAGCCGGGTCTCCCATTAAGTAGATCAGATACACAGCTTCGGCTTGTTGGAATCGGGAGCGAGAAAGCAATCTTTTTGAACCCGGGACGAATCAGGGCATTGAAAGGAGGAGGTAAGTACCGCGGGCACCGGGCCGTCGGCTACCGGGCTATCGCAGTTGATAGGGTAGATCGATCTCAAAACGGGAGCAAAATCGCAAACGATGAATAGGTTCGCAAGTAGGTAAGTAGTGCGATGGACTTTCTTCTCAAGACCCAATTATTATTTTTTCCCTCAACCCCTATCGCAAAAGAACTGGCGGCGTTACCGCTTTGGGACTCTGACGGGCCGGGGCATCTTCATGCCTTGATCACGGTTGAATCACCGGTTGCAATCTAGAACGCTACTAAGTACTTCAAGTGCGAATGTTACCTCCCTCCTTCGTGCTCGCAAATACCGGCCCAGGAAAGTCCAGCTGCTGCTGAGGTCAAGCTGAGGATTTCTATGGAGAAAGCCATCGCTTGATGAGCCGTAATTTTGATCACGCTCCACCCGGCTTGCATTCTTTGAAGCCTCTCTGCTCGGATTCCCCCGGTCCGTCTTATCACTCTTCTATTCCACTCTGGGCCGTATAAATAAGGTGTTCTCTTGTTGGTTTCTTCACCGCATCCTCTTTGCCAAATCGTGACATGGACGGAAGCGACCGCAAAGACTCGGAGGCCATTGAGCGCAAGATCTCACCCACCGATGAGGACCGGAACTCGGACATACTCGAATTCAGCCGGGGTGAAGAGCGAGGACTTCTTCGCAAATTCGATTTCTTCATTCTACCGCCCTTGGCATTCATGTGAGACAACCCTACCCAGTCCTACACCGTTGCTGAGACTGAAGGTAGGTACCTTTGCAATGCATTGGACAAAGGTAAGAGCAAAGAAGCGTTGAAGGTGAATTGACGCGACACTCTCTTAGGCAACGTAGGAAACGCGAAAACGGCTGGATGGGATGTAGTACGTCCTTCACTGCTCGCGACTTTGACATCTCACCTAAACTTGAACAGGATATAGGATTGGTGGGCAACCAGGTTCATAAAATCTCCATCTCGTTGTTCGCTTGCCTGACGTTCAAACAGTACTACTTACTCGTCATGATTTTCTATGTGCGTAGTATCCGTATGCTTCGTTTTCAGTATGACGAACTCGAAACAGGTGCCGTTCTGTCTGTAAGCACACGCGCATGGTTTGTATTTTTCCTCGTCTCACCTTCCAGTTAACTTAGGTTCGGAACACCAATTAGTCTTTTCGTCAAACGGTTTTCAGCGGCACGCGTTCTCCCGCTCATGATGATAGGTTTTGTGAGTTGACGCTCCAATCCCACCCTTCGTGCCTTGACTCAATTTTCCCCCAGGGTTCGATGTAAGTGACAAGATGGCTCCAATGGGTGCTTATGCACATCCTCCCTAGGGCCCTTCTTGCGGGAGCGGCGAAGAATTTTTCCCGTATGGTCCTCCTAGGCTTTTTTGTAAACGCCATGTTGATCGAAATGCACAGAGATTTTCGCCATACGCTTCTTTCTCGGAATCTTTGAAAGCCCAATGCTCCCAGCGGTGGTAAGGATTTCCCTTCTCAGTATTTGAAATTCCTCATTCAAACCAACAGGTTTATTACCTCTCCACCTTTTACAAGAGGAACGAATTGGCGTCCCGGGTTGGTCTATTCTACGCTGCCGCGTCTATTGCGGGTGCATTCTCGGGATTAATCGCATATGGTTGGTCTCTTACGTGAACGATGTCTATTCTGCAGCCTAAGATCGCCAGGGGTTTTCCATATTAAACATTCCAAGTATTTTGACTGGCAGGTTGGCTTGGACCATTCGACCTCTCCTCCTCTCCTCATGGTCTTTAGTTCCTCTTCTGGATTGAAGGCGGCGGAACGATCATCTTCGCCACCTTCGCCTGGTTCTGGTTGCCTCGTACCCCGGGCACGTGGAAGTTTTTATCGGATCGCCAGAAAGATATAGCTCGCAGCCGAATCCTCGCCGATTCGTCCGTGGTGATTGACGAAAAAGTAGACATCAAGGATGCCTTCCGTCCCTTCAAGAGCGTACTCTATTGGGTCTGGATTCTCATCAGTGAATTATCAACGCCCATTCCCTTCTTATTCTAATGAATATACAGGTCTATCCCTTGGTTCGTGTCCGCAACGAGTACTCTTCAGCTCCGTATTTATCTTTTGGCGCAAGGGGTGCCATTGGCATCGGTCAACAACTTTCTACCGCAGATCATTGCCAGTCTTCATTACAGCACTGTGAAAACAAATCTTTTTACGGTCGCGCCGAACATTGTGGGCACTGTCGCACTCCTGCTGCTGACGTTCTCCTCGGATTACTTCAGAGAGAGATCAATCCGTGAGCCTTTCGCTATTCTACAAGTCATACGCTCATCTTTCTGCTAGATATGTCGGTTCACCTCTCGATATATGCTTGTCTTCTCCTAACCAAAACACGCAGCTGTATCCCACTCGCCACGGCTATCGTTGGGTTCTTGATCCTTCGTTTCATCGATACGCTGGAGCACCTCCACTGTCGCCTACTTTGCGTGCTTCCTCTTGACTATGGGGGTGCGTTGCCCCCGGAACATTTTTTACCAGCAGCTGAACTCTCTTTATAGGCTTTTGCTCCGTCTGTATTGGTGGCCACTTGGTATTCGTTGGTGAATTCTGCGTGGTTGTTTGAACAGGTGCTGATAATCCCTGTCAAGAAACAATACTAACCAAGAAAGTCGTCGCGCCGTTGTCGCGGCAGTCATGGGTATGTCACAATCTTCCTGTATCTCGTTCCAAAAGCCTAATTTCACCCTCAGTTGCCTTTGCGAATAGCGCCGGTTCGATCCTACTTGTATCGTTGGATTTTTCCCGCTGACTATGGGAGACTAGGTTTAATCAGTACCAACGTCTTTCGTGCTCAGGATGAGGTACTTGCCCTGTTCAATCTATCATATAATCGTTCATCTTGACTCTCCAGCCAAAATACGTACCCGCGTTGGCCACCTCAGGTTGGTCGGAGGCTGAACTCGACGAGTGTCACGTACTGATAATTTCGTTAGCGGCATTCGGTGCTCTTTGCCTTATCCTAGTGGCTGGAACTGGGATCTGGATGCGCTGGGAGAACGCAAAGAGGAACCGGGCCCAAGGCGTGAACCTCCAAGCCCAAGATGTCGATACCTCGACTCTCTCCGACGGACCAGCGAACCCGAACTTCCGGTATATGTACTGAACTCGGGCACAAGTTCATTGTTATTCTTACGATTTAAGAGTGTATGCTACGATTTTACGAGTGTATACATGCTGGACAGTTGTTAGGCGCTTGCTTACCCGACTGCAATGAAAGAATTGGCCGATTGAAACTATTTTATCACACAGTTAGCCTCCCAACGGCGACAAGAGTCTGAAATGCTACCTCCAATGCTGTCTCTCAAGGGGTTTTGATGAATAGAGATCGCATGTTATTCGGTAAAAAATCTAACACAAAAAAATGGTTATTTTGTCAGGAGGGAAACCTGCCTACGTCTGTCAATTCTGAGCCGAGACAGGCAACACCTGGACATGACATAGTCTTTAGAATACCAAAAATCGAGGAGAAGAAAACTAGCGCAATCAAACAACTACCAATTCCAAATTCGGGTTTCTTTTTCTGTTCATGAATCGATATTTAGTAGAGGAGAATAGTATCCCGCGGCTACTGGTGAGCCTGCATGATAGCGTCGGAGATGAAGGCCGCCGAAACTTGGTTTCCGCCAAACCAGCGACCGTTGAGGCCTTGGATCGCCTTCTTGGCGGATTCGATGGTATCAAATTTGACGTAGATTTCACCCTGGAATCAATTTGATGTTAACGAGCACGGAGGACTGAAGGCAAGAGGGCGTACCTGAGTTTCTTTCTCAACCTTGATGGCGTCGACTTTTCCGTACTTTTCTTGACATTCGCCTTTAACATCATCAGCAAGGTCCTTGTCCCAGTCAACTTCGGTCTCTCTACAATGAAAGTTAGGACAGCTGGGAATTTGGTAATTGCAAACGCACTCTTCAGGATTGAACATGTTTTTGAGTAGAACCGAACGGGACTCCATAGACTTGGGGATATTTGGTCGCGATCTATATGGGACCTGTTAGTAAGTTGCCAAGGCATTATTAAGGACAAGAGAACGTACATAGGCTCCGGCTGATGAGCTGGCTCAATTCTAGCAAGTTTCTGCATTAGCGCCTGACGGGATGCGGCATTCAAGTTACCGCCTAATGGAAAATCAGTTGGCGTAAGGCGAAAGATAGGATCTAGTTACCGCCTGAGTCATCGAGAGTTTCGGACTGGACATAGCGGGCGGTCCCTTTCTCGTGAACAGTGTTAACGCGAAGCTGCGAGGAAAACGCGGGGGTAACTATGCGATCGGAAGGATGACGTGCACACATACAGTACGACCAGCAAGCTCAAAGCCCTCCATTTGCTCCAATGCCATTTTGGCGTCTTCACCGCGTTTGTACTGAACGAATGCATAACCTTTGCTTCGTCCAGTCGTCGGGTCTTTGTGCAGATCGACAAATTCTAGGTCGCCAAAGGGTTCAAAGACCTGCTTGATATCGGATTCCGTGAGATTGAAATGCAAGGAGCCAACGTAAAGCCTGGAGCTATATCAGACATGTCCCCCAGGAAAGCGAAGGGTGCTTACTGCATGGCACCGCCGTGAGGAGCGGTAACACCAGGAGGAAGATTGAGGTTTCTGCAAAAAAAAAAATCAGTCTATGGTAGGACAACGATAAAAAACCATACCCGTCACCGGGGTGGAGTTTATTCCTTTCCGATTCAGTTAGTTGGATGTGGATAGGACGACCCATCACATTGGTCCCTGTCAGATCAATAGCTTTTTCAACCAAATCGACGGAGCGGAATTCGACGTAAGCGATGCTAAAGGAGAAGGTGAATAAGCGCAGCGACCAAAAAGAATCGAGGTGCTCACCCCTTTGAACGACGCGACATCCGGTCAGTCACAATTCTGGAATCCATAACCGTCCCTTCCCCGAGTTTTTCTTCGAAGAAGTATCCTAGATCGCGAGCGGTGAGACGGGCAGCAAGCTGTGACACAAACACGGAGCGAGCTTCAGAGTCGTCCTCTTTGGGCTCGTCGGGGTTGTAGTCCTCCTGTGGGGGTGGCTCATAAGTTGGGGACGGGCGTCTGCGAAAAAGTTAAAATTCGTGTGTGGGAAGAAAAAAAAGTATCGCACTTGATTGGAGGAGGAAGAGGGCTACTCATACGGCGGCCACCTCTGTCATCTCGCCTTCCGTTGCGGGAGTCTGGGGAACGATCTTTACGACGAGGACTATCCCTGGGAAGCGGAGGCAAAGCGCCTGGGGGTGGCGGTGGGTCTTCAGACTTCTTTCTCTTTGAATCCCGACCATCCATGTCATCGTCATCTCTCTTGCGACGGCGATCCGAGTCTCTGTCCCTCTCGCGATCGCGGTCCCGGTCTCGGTGTCGGTCACCGCCGTCTCGCCTGTCGCCACGATGGCGGGGCTCAGGGTCGCGACGCCTATCCCGGTCGCGGTCTCTGTGCCGGTCGTGCGACCTGTCACGATCCCGGTACGCCCTATCGCTGCCTCGGTCACGGCTGCGACTACTGGCGTCTCCTATCGTCGTCCTTTCGGCGATCTCGTTTTTCCCTCGAGGGTGATCTGTGGGATCTACGTGTACGAAGAGTATCAGTCGAGTGGTTGCGGGACCTGGCAGAGGTAAGCTGGTCCATTTAAACAATAAAGAAGGACATACGACTTGTGGTTGGGGGACTTGTCGACGTCCATGGTCGAAGGTGTGATTCAGAATGATGTTGTTTGAGAGTTTGAATCAAAGGCGGGTGCCAAGCATGGCCAAACCTCTTCCAAAGTTCTCGCGAGTCGCATTCCAGTCCTCTGGCCGTGTCGGAATTCCGAATGAGACTATAAGCGTGGGGTCTTCTCACCTCTATAAGTACAGATCGGCCTCAATCCAAAGGACGACCTTGTTTACTGGGTTTCGGCATTTAACAACTTTACCTCATGAAGAAGACGGCGGCCTCTGAATTTTGGCCTCCCTACGCACTGGCAGGACCCGTAATCACTGTAACTCGATTGGATCTCATTCCGCAAGACATTGCAAAGACGGCCCGGCCCCCCGGACCGAGATCTTGCTTCCTTCCTCGACAATGGCTCTCGTCTCCAACAAGATAGTCTGCATTACGGGGGCCTCTCGGGGAATTGGGCGCGGCTGGTATGCTCATTTCTAGTTGCTGACCTCCCGCCTCCTAATATTTTTGAGAAAGCGCATTGGAATTCGCCAAACACGGCGCCTCCGGCCTGGTTCTGCACTATTACGGGGACGAGGAGACTGAGCGGGAGATCCGGACACTGAAAGAGGAGATCGAAAATCCCGCAACGTATCCCCAGAACCCCAAAGTGGTAATAGTCCCGGGGGACATTGCCGATCCGGGGACGTCCAGCAAGGTGGATCGTAAGCAGGCACCGACTGGATTGTTTCTGACATTGCGCGGCATAGATCGTCGAAATCGCGGTGCAGACGTTCCAACGGATCGACGTTCTAGTCTCCAATGCCGGGATATGCCCCTTTGCCGAATTCCTCAGCATGCCTCACGCTACATGGGAAAGGACGCGCCAAGTGAACCTGGATGGATCATTTTTCGTGGTACAAGGTCAGAATATCGCCGCGTGAACTCAGCTCTCTACTAATATCTCAGATAGCCGTTGCAAATCAAATGAAGAACCAAACCCCGCAAGGCGGCTCTATCGTCGGGATTTCCTCCATCTCAGCTCTGGTCGGGGGAGAGATGCAATGCCACTACACCCCCACAAAGGCCGGAATTCTTTCACTAATGCAAAGCTGCGCGGTGGCGCTTGGCAAATACAACATACGCGCCAACGCGATCCTCCCTGGTACCATCGCGACCGATATAAACAAGGAAGACCTGTCGGACGTGTCTAAGCGCCAGAATATGGAGAAGAGAACTGTGCTGGGCCGTCTCGGAGGTACGGTACTTCACTCATATATAATTGGATGCTGAAACATTCACCAGAACCCTCCGATATTGCGGGGCCTGTCGTGTTCATGGCAAGCGATCTAGGCGAAATACGTTACGGGCGCGTCTCTCCTCGTCGACGGCGGTCTCTTCGTCAATCTGCAGTAAAGAATACACCGAACTGTGTACTTGTAGCGCTAAGTTTATCATTTAAATCATGTCTTGGTTTCAGCCTCCAAAACCTTCCCTCCGACGACTGCCGGTTCTGCGGCAATGACGGCGCACATCCAACGCGCCCATTCAGTTCCAGGATTACGCCATGCGTGCATTGTGCCCTTCTGGATAACGGTGTCCCCGGGATTTTTCAGATGGGTCTCCGAGCCGTCGTCCGTTATCATTACGAGTTCGCCCGAGACTGCCAGGCTGTGAGGATAAGACTCAGGATAAACTCGAAAATACTTGCGCAGTATATTGTAATCTAGAGACGATGTACGATGCTGTTTATGTGCTTAGAATTAGGCAAATGCCCTTGAAACCAGTAGTACCATCGGAGTTTCTGCGCCAGGAGCAAGGTCCGTGCATCGCAAGTTGGTTCCGTTGGGCTGCACGATGCCATCGACCACCCGGTTCGCGCCGTCCTCGCTTTTTATTCTCGCGTCAGGATGAGGAAGGATATCAGAGGGAGAACAACAACCTCGAGTTGTTATCGTTCGTTGGTAGTCCGTCGGACGTCACCCAAACCGCCGCAGCCTTAGCTCCAGCCATGCCGGGAATGTCCTTCCTCGCTCGTCAGTGCAATGAATTTCAACCGACTCAGCGGCGACTCATACTTCGAACCGGATCGCAGATTGACTTTGAATGGTCCCTAAGCCCTGAGCATCGTGAGTCGTCACGATTCGGCGCACTTCGGGGAGCGGCTTGGGACTAAAGGACATGGCGGAGGGAAGCAAGAGGTGAACGATCACATGGTCGTCCGATCACATTCGCAAGATCATAGCATTTAGAATACACCCGAAAGCTACAAAGAGACGGTAATACACTCAGGGCGCAGTGTCTGAC
The DNA here is from genome assembly GCA_029378385.1 of Mycena metata. Taxonomy (NCBI): domain Eukaryota; kingdom Fungi; phylum Basidiomycota; class Agaricomycetes; order Agaricales; family Mycenaceae; genus Mycena; species Mycena metata. The sequence continues at coordinate 1,563,483 of JARKIB010000001.1, read as the reverse complement.
GCTCGGTTAGAATATACGAAACGAAAAAGAAAGTGAACAACACACAATAATAATATTCGTCGATCAACGGAACCCAGTCTTTCACGAGCGCTCCGAATAGGCTCAATAGCGGAGTGTGCGATGTCATGTCCGCGAACGACTCCAGTTTGGGTCTGCGGAGGTTTGGTATGAAAACGGGAAAATACGCTTGGAGATAAATGGCATACCGAGTGTATGATTCCCAAATGGAGCCGCGCAAGAGATACCAGATCATGTCTCGGTCTCTTCGAGCATATTCGGCGCGCTCAAGAGCAGCGGAAGGCGGCGGCGAGCGACGCAGGTTGCGGGAGGCGAACTCCAGAATTAAAGCACCGACCAATGGCCGGTTGGACTTTCTGTTGTCGGAGACCAACAGGGAAACTGGGGAAAACGTTATTTCACATGTTAATGGAATGAAAAGCCGGCTTGCCGTAAACTAGAGGACGGAGAATGTACAAAAACTCTGCAAGCCAGTCTCTGTGAGAGGATAAGGTCTTGAGGAGAGAATGTGAGGGCTTTACGGACGAAGCCGTTAATGCCTTTGAAAGAAGATAATCTTCGGCTGAATTTTCAGCTGGGTGGGGAGGGGAGGCGAGCAGTGGGTGAGGAGGGAGCGGTACGCGGTTGTTTTGGAGATGTGAGGGGGTGGCGGGAGGGGAGGAGGATGCAGACGAGGGGGCAACGATCGGGGATGGCGTTTCCGAGTCCAAGGTCAGGGTCGATGGATCGAAGTCGCGTTCGGGAATGGGAGGGTTGAGTAGAGGCCGCCGCGTAATACGCAGAAGGATAATGCGCAGGACGGCTCTGAGAGTGGAGTCGCGTTGGTCGGCGGAGGATAGGGCGGCAGAAGACACGCACTTTATGATCTCGAGCAGAACCACACTGCGCCACCTGGTGCGGGGAGAGACCTTGCGGCGGAGGGTCATTTCCAGTACGAGCTCGGTGAACCGGATGAGCTCGAGGGATCTTGCTGCCCACTTGTAGCGGTTGTTCTTGTCGGACCACGCGCGGGTGAAGCGAGTGTGCAGCGAGGACGGAATGAGCGGACGGTATTTTGGGTCGCGCTGGACGACCTTTGCGAGCAAAGTGTCGTGGTACATGCTGACGAGGTTGAGGGACGCCGCGACTGGACAGAAGAATGTGAGGGAGAATAGACGCCTGGTAGAAGGAACTGACGCGCTTCGGAGGCCAACTCTGCGTCCTTGAAGCGGCCCGGGAGAAACCAGGTGAGGGAGCGCAGAGAGGACTCGAGGGTGGACATGGCCCCCATGTTCGAGAGCAGCCAGGACTCGTAGGCGGGAATGCTGCGCGCCTTGGACGCCATGGCGGAAGGAAAAGCAATCGATTGCCGAGTTGTTCGCACGTGCCCCACGCCCAGCTTGGACCGAGCAGCGTCGGGCTCCCCATGGCCTCCTCCGTCCGCTCCCTGGTAGAGCTCTTCGACGCCCCCCCGCCATCCCCCGCCCGTTTCCTCCCTCGTCCAGGCCCCAGTTCCGCGCCCCCTCCTCCTTCTCAGCTCACGACCTCTGAAACGCTAATTGACGACCTTTCACGACACCCAGACTCTGACTCTGACTCTGACGACTCTCTCCACAAGTCCCTTCCACCTCCAGACAGCCCCACATTATACCCACCACTTCGCAGAACGCGTCCACACACTCCTGTCCCCGGAACAGTGGTCTTTGCTCGAAATGCCCCGCCTATATCCCTCCCTCGACTCGATGCGCATCTCTCAAAGCTCAGACCTCCACGGTTCGCCGAGACGCAGTCTAAGGATCCTCCTGCCATGTTTCCTCCCATGGAACAACTGGCCCAGTCAGGAAGCACGATCGAAGATTTGGAGGCCAACTTTAAGCCTGCGCCATGGTACCGGAATCGCAATACTCTCCTGGGTTCCGCCGTCAGCCTCGTTCTCGGTACCACCGTACGCCCGTAGCCATTACCGTCCTCAATCTCGTGTGTAACATTCAACGTTAGGGCTCAAGTGCCGTCGCCACGTTCTATAGTCTCCAAGGGTTAAACAACACCGTTCAAGTGTTTGCTCTCATTCTGACCACAATAGGTAACGAGCACAACTCTCAATCCCGTCTTGATACTCATTCCTCTGCCAGTACCTGTGGGATCTGATTTGTCCGACAAATGGCGGAACTTGTTTCTCGGAACAATGTTTGCAGTTTCTCTTCCTTTCTGCGCAGGGTGTTTGACTTGTTCATAGACCCAACATCCTGGCTCTCAACTTTGTGTCGACTGTGAACCAGTCGCTAGTGTTTCTACTACTTTTCCTGACACTTGCGATGGTTTTGCTGTTCCTCTTTCACCGCGCATCCGCCAACTACGACCGTTATCGCGTCGTCGAGGGACTCCAGCAGACCGATCCACCCCAGAGTCGAGCAGGACTTGTCGCTACAACGTTCCTTCTCACCCGTCATATATCTTCCGCTCAGCACGATGGCTGTCCATGTCGTCGTCTGGTCTTCCGATCTCTGGGTGGTACCCAATCCTTATACAAACGCGACCACCTTCCCACCTGTGGTTCCTCCGCTGGGACCATCGAGCGAATATAGGGACCCGCTAGATTTCTGCTGGACGACATCAATGCACCGCAACGAGATCAACTACGCACCGGCGCTCGTAATATTGTCTGTTTTTGTCCTTGGATCTGTATGTTGGATGGATAACCTCCAGGCCGAATGACTGACCGCATCACAGCTGACCATCTGGTTTCCCCTGACGCTGCGTCAAATCATCAAGCGCTCTGTACCAGACGTTAACCCATACTCTGAACTTGGGCGTCTCCGGAACAGCCAGGAATTGGATAGCGAATACCACCGACTGCTGTCTCGCGATCGAAACCCTTTTGCCTTCCTCTACAGCGGTCGGTGTCCTTACAAATATCTCTTTTACTATTCCAATTCTTTTTTCGCTAGGTTTCCGCCGCAACTGGGGCACTTACGAGGCGATCTACCTCTTCGCCAAACTGAGTGCCCTGTTAACAGTAGCGGTCATTGACTCCGACAACTGCTTCTTTCGCTCGCTTTCACGAACGGCTGTGCCCATCGTTCGACAGGTCTTTCTCCTCCTGTTGACTCTGGGATTCTTCATCGCCCAGTGTATACTCGGACCCTTCCTCGACCCCACTAATAACGCCAGCGAATGGGTCTCGCGACTTAATTATGTGACGACGGCTGCTTTGGCTTTGGTTGTCGCTTTTGATGTACCTGGGAAGGATATCCTCCAGACATATGTGCTTTACGTGTTCGTCTTTCCCCGCTTCCTAGTCGTATTGGAGGCTTACCCGGAATATAGTATCTATATCGTAACTTATGGATTCAGCTTTTGTGATTTCTTCTCATACCATTCAATCCTTCGCGACTGACGCATTGCAAATTACAGATTTTACCATAATCAACACGACCATAATGCAGCAAGCTGTTAAGCGTATGTCTACCTAGCGTGCAACCTCTTGAGCTAACTCTTTCTGGATCAGGTCTCACACGGCGCATTGATTTCAGTGGGTTCGGTTTTTTCTCCTTGGCTCATCTACTGATTATTCTTAGGCATTGACATTTTCTCCCCTCGGTTTGTGCCTTCGTTTTATAGAGTTGGTCAACGCTAATCAAGCAATAGACTCGACATTTCTGCGACTTCTGTACATACAAAGCGGCGAATTTGGCAGGAATCGATCACGACACTCTTTCTTACGAGTCCGGAATGCCGGATTCCCGCTGAGCAACCCATGGTTTTCGCCCAAGCCCGAGATTCTGAATATCCGCCCTATCTCCTGGCATTCACTGGGACTCCGGCTGAGCGGCATATCGAGAATATCAGGGTGATTCCTTCTAGCCAAGATTCTTCATATGTGTCTCATGCTTTCACAGATTCTCCGGGAGATTGGTTCTCTGAATTACCGCAAAGCCGTAGCGCTGATCACAGGCCCCGACTACGAGTGGTTCAAGTACCTCGAAGGAGAGATTCAGCAGCACTTTATCGGCCCAGATTGTTACTGGAAGAGTCACGACTCACCCAAGGGGGTGACTAGCGCTTTTGGCAACGCCTGGTGGATCCCATTCCCGCCTACCCTTGTTAGTTGCTTGCGTTAGCGTATATATCGCCTCACACCATCTCTTCAACAGGTCATTCGCTACGATGATGGGCCTCTAACTGTTCTTCAAGAGGTGGTCGATCTAGAGGCTTACATCAAGCAGAACTCATCTCACAGAGTTCAACGAAAGCGCGAGATCCGGATGGCCCTCCGCGCGCTGGAAGGCCAGATAGTTGTGTGGCCGTATGTTCATATTACGGTTGGTTTCCTTTTCCCTCTTGATATCCCTACTTATCCGCTGTTCAGCCAATTGGATCGCACTCGGCGTGGTTCCGCAGCAACCGATACACAGCGGATAGCTCCGTGGCGTTCCATTCGTGTGTTCTGCGCATCCGACGGCACGGCCACCTGGAGTGGGAAGGCCTGCCGCTCGGGAGCGGCTTTGAGATCGAGCTGCATTATGCGAAGAAAGTGCAAGTTGACGGCGATGTCATTGGGTTAAACGATGATTACGAGCTAACCCCTGATCTTGCGCGGTTCCTCTCTTTAAACCAAGACCTCATACCGCGGCGACTGCAGCGTATTGATGAGGCCCTCCACGGCTATCGCCGTCACCACAGGAAGGAGTCTCGCTGGAAATCGCATGTCCTGACGCATCGCTTCCTTACGCATGTTTACGACCATCCTCGGGAATCTTCAGGGCTTGCGGAGAGCTCGATTCAATTCGAACGAGACCAGCGGGTCAGAGAGTTGATGGTTGGCAACGAGGCTGTCTTCCAAACTTCGTACGAGCGACTGGAAGCGGTCTCAGCTTCGCCAACGGCTACTTGGTGGTACCTCTTTTGGGTCAGTTGTTGTTACTTTTTGTTTGCTTTGTCTGACCGTTCAAAAGGATGACTTATGGAGGCGCAACCACGACACAATACGAGGCCTTACACTCCACGCCTCCGATTTCAACCCCCACTATCCGACATCTATCGCCTATCGACCACTTCCCCGCGCGGCGCTGGAAGCGTTCCTCACCCAGCGCGGCCTCCTTTCCAAGCAGGATTTTTTCCACTCTGGCTTCCTGAACACGGTATACCTGCGGCTGAACGACACTGTATTCCATGGATCTAGCCAGGTTAGTGGGGAGTTTGCGTATTTTGGTATGCATTGTTCAATATCTATAGGCCCTCATCTTCCACCTTGGGGACCACGACTCAGAGCTAGACATGGAAGGGGTAGACGTGGAGACACTGGGGCAGCCCTCCACGCTAGATACTGGTGTTGGGACGGACGCCGACGCTTCGTCGATACGCCCGCGACCTGCGTACCGCTGGGAGGGTAAGTTTTCTATTTTCCAGTTTCGCAGTATCCGTGACCTGAATGTTCGTGCTAGGGCTCCTCCGAGATCCGTACCGTAGCGGTAAGCAACATCGGCGGTTGCTTGCGAAGCTCGGAGCGTGGTTGGGTGTTACGCCTTTGTGGAGATCGGGGACACCGTCGCACGGGATTTCCGTTGATGTGAGGTTAGAAGGTGGTCGTTATGTCGTTATAGAACCGGACCGTGCATGGACATCCAAATCGTAGTCTAGTTCAATACCTTCCCCTGCCCAGAACAGAAATTACTGCTTTGTTTGGAGTTGTTTCGCTGCACCATCTCTCGTTTTCGATATGCCTCGACGACCTCGGTCTACATCTCGCGCTGCGCCGAAAAACAAAATAGTAAATGCGGCAGCACGCGCCTCTGATGATATCAAGACCTTTCCGAAAACTTCCAAACCAAAAACTCCCGTGTCAAGTTCAGAAGCAGACGAGTCGGAACAAGAAGACGGGGACCCAGAGGAGGGATCTGACGAGGAAGCTGAAAGCAGTGAAGAGGCGGCTGCCCTTGAAGATGACGAGGATGTCGATGCTCCTAGGATATCTCAATGGGTAGACGATGACGACCTGGATCCCAATGTGTACCAGAGTGACGAAGAGACTCCAGAGGACAGGAATGCTGCTGGTCCCTCGCAATTGGTGAGTAACCAATCTGCACGCTCATTCGATTTCTCGGCTCATTTTCTTTGAACCAGAAATCGCTTGAACAGGGTAAGTCGCGCGTTGTACTCTTAGATGTATTGAACATCACACTGTTCAGACTTGTCGGATTTACCCCTCGGCGCACTACTTCGAGCGCAACGTGCTCTCACGCAGGCGGACGTCAGCGACTCCGAGTCGGAAGATTCGGAAGACGAGAAACCAGAGGCAGTATCGTTGAAAGGGAAAGAGAAAGAAAAGCCAGAATGGAGTATACAACCTCGTCACGACATTGCTAAGCGGGCTCATAAACATGCGTTCGTACTGTGGTTTGAGACAGGCATAGTTCTAAGCTCATTATCGTTCAGGCCAGTCGAGGTCACCTCTAAACGACCCGTTACCCGGAGACGCACAGTGGTAGAAGTGAAAACGATCGTGCGTTTGTTCTTTCTTTCCCATCTTGCTGGCTCACCTGTCTCGCAGCAACCACGCGACCCTCGGTTTCTCCCTCTTGCGGGCGAATTTTCGCCGCAAAAGTTTCAAGAGCAATACGGCTTTCTCGCAGACGCACACAAGACGGAGCTTCGGACATTACGGGAGAACTTGAAAGCTGCACGAAAACTTTTGGTGTCTTCTCCTCGAGATCTGCGTGCTGATCGAGAAGCCGAAGTCAGTCGACTAGAGATGGCGGTCAAGCGGGCGGAAAGTATGGTGAATAAAGATCGTAGAGCGAAGGTGGATCAGGAAGCTTTGACAAAATTAAATGAAGCCGAGCGGGCAAAGCGGAAGGAAGGCAAGGGAGAGTGGTGGATGAAAGAAGGTTTGCTTTCCCTTTCAGCGGCCATGGTCCAAGTTCATGATTTTTTTCTCCAGCGGACAAGAAGCAATTCCTCGTCCGAGCCAGATACGACGCACTCGCGGCGGAAGGAGGGAAACGGGCGGTTAAAAAGGCGATTGAAAAAAAGCAAAAGAAAATCGGGCAGAAGGAGAAAAAGTCGCGACCGTTTGCAAAGGGTAGTGGCTTGAAGCGTAAGCCGCCTGGTGACAACGATGGCGGTCCGCCGCAGAAAAGACATAAGTCATAGTCTTGTTTGCGTATATTAGCCAAAAGCCTTTGCATCTCCCTCATGTAGACAAGTTGCCGTGAGCCAGCGTGAACACGCTCAATGGTCGACTCTACGAGTACATGGGACGAGTCGGACATCTTTCGAGGCGATCCTCCCCCTCCCCCACCTCGCTCTCCTACTCCGAGCCATAAATCAACGACCTCAAGTTCTTCTGGGTCCTATTTCGGTGGACGCCTTGGAGCTCTTGCTGCTGTGGTCGAACTTGCTATCAGTAGATGGGCAGGAAATGAAGCATCCAGCTCTTCTTCAAGTTCCAGTTCAAGCTCCGACTCCGCTCCTCATTCCCGCGCTGCTCGCCGATCCCACCGTCAGCACGATGATATTGCTACCCGTATCAGCCGGATGCAGGCTCGCGAAGAGTCCAGACAGGTCCCAAGACAGTTCGCGCTGTATCTTCCTGCATCTCTCACTGCTCCCCCTGAAAACACGGATGCACGTAGTTCGCGCATCACGCAGACAACCTCTCTACCTTCGATTTTAGCGAAACTAGAGAACGCTCTGAAGAGATCTACCAAAGCTATGAGGCAACAGGAGCGAGAGCGCCTACCGCGGCCAGAGTTGGATCCACCGAGACCCCGACATCTTCATTTCATGCTCCCCGATGACGTCAAGGCTCCTAGTCGAGCGGCATCCTTCACAGACCTCGCTTCACGCGCAGGGAAAGGGAAACATAGAGAGGGACAACCTGTGCACACCTCGGCGGATAAACCGGCTTCTATGCCCAAAGCTTGGTTTTTGGACGTCTCGTCGCCCACGTATGCACATTGTATTAAATGTTGGACTTTATGGTTAATCAAATTCTTTACTCAGATGGGACGATATGCGCGCGATTGGAAAGGTCCGTTGATCCACAATGAGCTTGAACGGTCTTATATATGCGACCTTAAGCTCCTTCATCTTCATCCTTTAACACTCGAAGATATTTTGATGCAGGACCCTCGTGAAAAGCTGGAACGGTTTCCGAAACTAGGCTACTATTTTATCTCTTTTCGAGCGATCGAATCTTGGGATAACCGTGAAAAGTATTGGGATCGAGATGGCGACGAGCGTGACCAAGGATTGGTGGGAGAGGCCAATGTCTATCTCGTCGTCTTCAACGAAGGAATTTGCAGTTTTCATTTCACGGACATTGCAGGTGGGTAACTGGTTAATGTGCTTCATACCCACATGGAACTTATTCCGTTCAGACCATACGGATCGAGTTAGAAACCGTATCATGTTACTAGAAGAAAAGGTGGTGTCTTCAGGTAAGGCGATCGAGCCACAATGTTTGGCATCGCCCTTATCTCCGCGCAGGCTGGATCGCACATGGGATTTTAGACTCCATCGTGGACTCGTTCTTCCCGTTTCTGCATGGTTGGTTCTTGTTAGAGACCTCTCCCAATTGATATTCATTCTACTGCCTAGGACTCGAGCGAGAGGTCATGGCTATTGAAGACATTGTCTTCTCCGGCGCAAGCAGCATCCCCGTTGATTCTGTCCACGCCGACTTTACGGACGAAAGTGGATCCGAGTCTAAGGACTTTGAGAAGGCAAGCTCTCAGAGTTGGACAGCTCAACTGAGCGAGAAGAATGTCACCCGTCTGGATCAAACCAGAACACACTTCTCATTGTCGTGGCCCCCAATCCTCGACAAGTGGAAGGTCGACATCATGAAACGGTGGCAAACGGTCTCGCCAGCCACAACGAGTCGAAGTCCCACTGCTTCCACATTACACCGTATGGCTCGAGCACGGCGGCTCATGACGTCCTTATCCAGATTGTTGGCCACTAAAAGTGAAGTAAGTGAAGTCGGTTTCCTCCTATCCCGCTCTTTTTGACCGTTTTGCAAGGTAGTGACACAATTGCGCAAGCGCCTATTAACAACCAGTAATGATACCGGCGATGCGGAACGTGCCGAAGTTGCGATCCATTTGGGTGATGTCCAAGGTCTGAACGATGCTCTCGTCGAAGATTTGGAGCTGAATTGCAACTAGATCATATTCTAACCCTAGAAAATTCCTTGAGCCATTACGAGCGAATGCTCAGTCAATCTCATCCGCTCTATATCTCTCATATCCGTTCAACGGTTGCGATCAGTAAAGGAGGAAGCGATAAAGCACTCATGTTCCTTTCCGCTGTCAGTATCGGTGTCTTGTGCATTCAGACCTTAATCGGTATGTTAGCGATGTTGTGCAGGGATTCGATGCTGACGTGGATAAGGTCTATTTTCCATCAACGCTAATATTCCGCACAACGACATAGATGGAAACGAGTTTGTGAGCTAGTTCCTACGCTAACGACATTTTGTCCTGACTAACACCCTTCAGAAAGTTTTTGGCGTTGTAATTTCACTGGCGATTGTGATACTGGTTTCTTACTTATACTTGGTTCTCCATTGGTGGAGGAGCGCAAAGAGGAGAAGATCGACTATGACCCTTTGATCCATATTTCTGCAATCTGCATCTCATATATTCGTCATTATCCTATAATTTATACAAAGCATTAATTCGCGCGGTCGCCCTTGAAATTAAAGGTCAAGTTTGTCGTGTATCGAGGATTTAATCTCGCGAGCAAGCTTCCCAAGCCAATTCTTCTGCCGCACACGACTCCCTGCTTCGGTCGTCAGCCCAGAATCTTTCTCCGTGACGTGGTCCATCGTTGCACTCAGAGGCAAACTGGGGTCATGGTCGCCGGAGGTCAAGGTCGGCCAATGACGACGAAGGGCATCCTCCAGCGGCAGGAGAGGAGCGACTAGTTGTGGGTGTTGAGAAAGATCAATCGACAAGGACTCGGCATGGGAACGTTGTTGGAGGACAGAGCAATGAATCGTTTCGTGAGTCACATTATTGGTTGCCGTGGGCAAGGTACGCTGTATCTTGTGCGCTAGCGCATAGATGCCAGTCGCCGGACTGAAAGCTTCAGGGTCAGTTCAACGACGTTGGCGTCAAATTCAGCCACAAACTCGTGCGGTGGCTGGGCGCCCCAAGGAAAGTTAGGTTTGGGAAGTGACTCCAAGTACGTGTAGTCCAGAGAAAGATGGTCTTCCAAGTTTGACTGAATGAACTGCGTGAGCAATGTTGTGGATTACAAGGCATGAGTCCCTCACGGCCATCCAAAAACTACAGTTAATGTCAATATGGCTCTCTGGATCACGAGAAAACGCACAGTGTAAGATCGGCAAGATCGTGAGCCTTGTAACCTCCACCTACGTCGTAATCAACCACCGCGAAAGTAGATATCATGTCCAACTAACCAACGTCGGCATGGCATCCTGAGGAATCTGAGTGCACGATTCTTTTGTATTGTAAATTCTAGAACGAACCTGTGAACCAGCATTGGCGCAATACTTGTCCTTTACGCAGGCCACCTGGACTTTGCTCGAACTTGCAGCAGTTCTTGGCGGGTATTAGAGTGTATACCGACGAATATCAACAACTTACAAAGTCGGCTCTGGGTTCGTTCAGAGCAAGAGCCTGATAGGCACGCTGGATGTGCTCTCTGGATGTTTCGCATTTAGCTTGAACATGATCGAATCTCGAATAACTTACCCTAGAAGCGTATCGTTGAAACCGAAGAGATTTCTGACGTGAGGGGAGCGATGTGTGAGTTCCTCCGGTAACCCTAGACTGCCGACGGTCTCGAAAACGCCGACAAACCTGTCTGTGTAAGCGAAGTGAAGAGGTTCGAACCAAATCTCACTTGATGGAAAAGGTGTGGTCATCCGAATCGGCCCGTCTCTTCCCTGGAGAATCATGATGGGTCCAGGGTGCGAGTTCTGCGTTCAAACGCTGGATATCTACGAGGCTGGCCTTGAGAGGTATCCAAGCAATATGTGATCATGGTAGGTACCCGCTTCGTCCTTGCTTTTACCAAGGCGCTGATAGGCCATGAAAATGCCCGCGAAGTGGTCCATGTCGGCACGGTCAAGGACGCCGATTTTGCCCTATGTGTTCAGTGTCGGGAGGTAATCACAGAGAAAAATGCACTCCGCACAATAAACAGTGCGGTCATCCGGGCTGTATACGCGCCGCGTGAGAACCCGAAGAGGAAGATCTTGGAGGTACAGAATAGGTTTTAGCCCTTGTGCCAGATCGAATGGACCTAGCCCTACCTCGTCTCCGGGGAAATAGTTATGTGCAATGAAGCCATATGCCTATATTGCAAGTCAGATGAGAACTCAAATATCTAGAGACCCTTATACCTCTTCGACCTTGTCGGCTTTCGAGGATCGTGAGCGCCAGTGAGTTGCGGATAGAAAGGGGGAACAAACCCAAAGTGCTTCCCGTGGTACCTATCGTCCGGTGAATATCTTGGAGTGGACGGAGGAAGGAGTTAACATACCTACGATGTACTCGGAATAAAAACTCTTCTCTGAACCGATTCCGGACTGATAGAAGACCTGAAATCTGCATAAATTGACGTGTTTCGCAATCCTCAGAGGAAGAAAATACGATCTGAGGAATGGGAGGATGGGAGCGGCTGTCTTCGTGATTTATGGTCCTTGCGAGGCGCTTCAAGGCGGTGAGTACTCAACAACAAGAAGAAATCAGGACCAAGATCAGTGGATCCTTACGAGAATATTCGTGTAACTCTGCCGATTCTCGGTTGAGACGCCTGCACGGAGTATGATTAGCTTGAACGCTAGGTATTGGAAGGCATTAGTCACCATCCTGCCATGTTCTGGTATAAATAATGGTCAGTCAATGCGGAAGAGAAAGGTCGGTTCGCTCGGGCTGGCAACCCTCTGCCTCGCGATTGCGGGTCAGTGCGGGCTGCTGCATGCCCGGTTAATGGGACGGCAGGTCGGGGAGCCCGAGGAAAAGCTGATTGAACATGAAAGCGCACGGACCCATCGCAACATACGATGATCCTCTTCTTGACCCGGTTCACCGGCAGAGGAGCATCTGAATACTGGGTGGAAGCTGAATAGTGCGGCTGAGTGGACATGGTTAAGCAGTAATGTGCGGGTGATATCGAAGAGGCAGACTGCACAACGCTGTTATAACTGTTATAAATGTGCCTTGGCACACAGCCTCAAATGACATCGAGCAGGTCATCGAAATTATCCAGAGCTCTATTATTACTTGGCATTTTATGCACGCGCTAATTACATGTAAGCTTGTCCGTGAACTGCAATAATGGTTTGGAGCCGGCCGCGTCTATTTTCCAAACCGCATCTCCGCTCCGGCAAATTCATCCAACGCCGTCCGAAAATCTACTTCCGTCAAGAATTGAGGTGCGCTTTCCGCTGTTTTACTTCTAAGGCCTAGCCATCCGAGGAGTGGCCGTTGTCTATGGGAGTGGCTGCAAGTGATCAGAAAAAATGCATACCAGTTGAAAACCGTCGGGCTTACTATATTTCTGTCAGTCGGATCTGCCAGGGGGGGAAGCCGTGCAGTTCCAGGGGGACGGCGTAGTTGAACGGCCGGAGATGATGCACAATAAGAAAATCCGGGGCCGGGAGGCAGTTTGGGCCTGCGGCACAGTCAGCGCGCGCCGAAAATTGTGAGAGGAGTTTTTGGCTAGCCTTCTAGGATGCTATTCAGTTTTCCAACGGATAACTCGGACTCTTTTTCGGTCTCGAGTGCGTGAACTCGCCTGCGAGCCAGTAGAGTAGCCGCAGCAGCGATAGCAGGTTTCGAGGATCGACGGGATGCGATACACAGGGTCAACGGCGGCTGGGAAGCAGCTGATTTTTCGCCTGCAGGAGATTAACTGGCGCCGGTAGGTGCAGAATGGGACCACTCACGTTCCGCATGCCGTTTTTTAAGGCCATACCTGCTAGTCTTTTTGTGTATTGTTTCCGGGAGGTGAATGGTTATCACAGGTGTTTCTCTCTGAAACCCGTCCTCCGGTGACAACGGACGCGAGTCGGAGTAGTCGGAAGACGGAGGAGTGAGAGGATATTGCACATCAGACTCGGAGGATTCATAGCCATTCAGCTCGTAGGAGATAGATGCGCGCTGCGATATTTGGTCAGCCCGGTTCATAAGTACACCTAGTTTGTGCCGATTTGCTTCAATAACAGAAAATGGACGCGACGTGTCCAACATACCATCGTTGTCGTAGAGAGTCAGCTGCTGAATTCCTGCGGAACGACACCAGCCGATAGTGCGGTTGACAGTTTCCAGCAAACATTCAAGGGTGGCCGCAGGCTCATGGATTGAATCCGGCACGAGAAGGACGGCGAGATGGTTTGGAATCCGCCTACGTGTAACTTCCAGAGGGAGCGGAGTGGACGAGCGTAGACGACGCCAGGATGCGAGCCAGAGCGCAACTAGGAAGTGGAAGGAGTGTATAACGCGCAATAAGACATATTCCAAAATTGCCATCGGCGCAATAAAGCTAGTTCAAGTTGTCTTTATGTAACACCTCCGTAAAAATAGAATGTTTCCGCGGCAAGTGAAGCGGCGATTCGGGGCGAGCACAGCCACACATATTCGAAAATGACCGCAATGTATCGCTAGCCACATACCCTACTGCCTCAGCGTGGAGTATTACTTCGTTGATTAATGTGAACATTATTTCACGCTGCCTATTGCATGGAAATTCCCTGCTAGTAAGCTCCAAAACACTGGCTGTAAGATAATTAGAATACATAGTCCTTGTACAAGATACGGGTTACAAAATGCCATCCCTGTCGACGTCCTGGAGCGCTCGTTTGATCTTGAGCAACATCCCCGTCTTCCAGTTGTCCAGCTTTGTCACTTGGTCAAACTCCACCACTGCTCCAGTGAATGCCTCCTGGTCGCCCGCTTCCACAGCCTCAATCAAGGCCTGGATGAACTTGGCTTCGCGGGTGCTCGCATACGAGGTGTCCTGGTTGGAGTACTTGGCGAGGTTTCGCTTTGCAGAGACGGTGTCCTAATTTCTCTTAGTATGTTCAAGTGCCAAGTTTATAACCAATCGCACATTTTGCATGGCCAAAGAACACAAGCCTGATCTCAGCCAGTACTCTTTGACGCTGTACTTGGTCAATGCGGAGCCCAAAGAGTGGTTCGCGACCTGCTCGTAGCGCGAGATGGCTTGCGGGTATTCTTCCAGGTCGGCATGAAGATCGGCGGCATCCTTGTAGCAGGCATTGGCGGTTCTGTGGATGAAAATTAGAATGTGTGCAGATAAAGAGGGATCGAGGGAATTACGCAGCGGCGTCTTCTTGAGCATACCAATCACCTGCTCGCTCATAGCTCTCGCATGCTTTGCGAAGATCGTTGTTCTCCTGCAGATGTATCTGCCCAATCTCCTTCTCTCGGTCTGCGGCCTGCCGGAAGCGACCGGCCTGGGTGAGGTGGACGATGGTCTGTGTCAAGGCCTGCACAGCAACTTGAAGACGTTGAGATCGATTGGAGTTGGGCCGCAGCACGACTCACGTTGGGGGAAGCCTCTCTTGTAGGCCTTGGCGGCATTCCACCAGGCATTCGCAGCCTCGTTCTGCTCCTTGGCGTTCTCGCGACATTCAGCTTCGCGTGCAAATGCGTCGCCCGCCTCCTTGAACGCCTTTTCGAGCTTGAACGAATTGGCGGCTTGCTGGTAGAGGTCGCCGGCCTCCTCGAACTTGGACGTTGCGGATGAAAACCAACCGGAGGACGAGGCGGCCTTTTTATCGGCCTTGTCTAGCAGGGCCTGAGCGGGGGATTTGGTCATGGTGGTCGAAGGATACGTGCACTGTGCAGCACAGGTTCGACAGCTAATTACGTCACTTAATAATTCTGAGTTGCTCTCTGCCCACCACCACGATGGCTCTTCCTGTCGAATCCATCCGCGCCCTTGCCGATCTCCATCCCAAACCCGCCCACGTCCGCTTCCAGTATGGCACCGCCGGCTTTCGCACCATGTACGCGTCGTGATTGCACTTCAGCCGACGTCGTTCTTACTCGTTCACAGTGCGAGCGTCCTTGATTCCGTGCTCTTCAGAGTGGCTGTCCTCGCTGCGCTCAGGAGCAAGAAGCTCGATGGAAAGACCATCGGCGTCATGGTCACCGCTTCCCACAATCCTGAAGAGGTGCCGCTCACTGTGTTATTCGCCGCGGCTTCCATTCTCACTTATTTTCCAGGACAACGGCGTCAAGCTCGTCGACCCCCGTGGAGAGATGCTTGATACCTCCTGGGAGATACACGCTACAGCGCTATCCAACGCCCAAACCACCGACGATTTCATTAGCGAACTCGAACGCATCGTCCAAACGCTGAACATTGATTTGTCCAAACCCGCGCGCGTTGTTTACGCTCGCGACACCCGTCCGTCGGGCGCCTCGCTCGTAGCGTCCCTTGAAGATGGTATCAAGGCAATCGGAGCCGAAGGGCGAAACGCCGGCGTTACGACAACCCCAATACTGCATTACCTCGTCCGCGCGATCAATACCAAGGGGACGAAAGAAAGCTACGGAGAGGATTCCGAGGAAGGCTATTTCCTCAAACTCACCAACGCGTACAAGAAACTTGTCGTCTGTGTCATGCCTCGGCTTGTAGTCCACTGCTTATTCCTTTCTAGTCGACGCGTGAGACTCCCGAGCCCTTGACCATTGATTGCGCAAATGGTGTCGGCGCGCCTATCGCTGCGAGATTGGCCGAATACCTCGGAGGCACTTTACCTTTAGTTCTGGAAAACGCATCCATCACGACGCCCGGCGCCCTGAATAACGCCTGCGGAGCAGATTATGTCAAGACTAGCCAGAAATTACCCCCGTCGTTGGCTGGCCGCCTCCAACCGGGCCAGCGGGGATGCAGTCTGGACGGCGATGCTGACCGGCTGATGTATTTCTATCTCGACGAGCGCAGTCAATTTCACATGCTGGATGGCGATAAAATTGCGGCCTTGGTTGCCGCTTTCATAGTCGAGCTTGTGAAAACTTCAGGACTCGACGGCCAAATGAAAGTTGGCGTGGTTCAGACTGCATATGCCAATGGAGCTTCGACGAAATATCTGAGCGAGGTTGGTACGCCCCCATCCCATTTACAGAGTACTGAACATGGGCGCTAGCGTCTTCCGGTCAGATGTGTGCAGACGGGTGTCAAACATCTTCACCATGCTGCCGAACATTACAATATAGGTGTTTATTTCGAGGCAAATGGGCACGGAACTGTTCTGTTTTCACCACCTACGCAAGATCTGCTCCAAACATACCAGCCTTCCACTCCCGCTCAGTCCACTGCCCTAGAGCACCTCCGAAATTTGAACCAACTGATCAATCAAACTGTCGGTGACGCGCTGTCTGACATGCTGCTTGTGGAGGTCGTTCTCGCACACAAGGCCTACAGCGGTACCGAATGGGACTCCCTGTATGTTGACCTCCCCAATAGGCTTGTGAAAGTTGTTGTGGCGGACAGGAATCAGTTTAAAACTGAAGATGCCGAGCGTCAGCTAGTCAGTCCTGTTGGACTCCAGCAGAAGATCAACGAATTCGTCCGGCGGTACGACGGTGGGCGCTCCTTTGTACGGCCCAGTGGTACCGAGGACGTGGTCCGGGTGTACGCCGAGGCCAGCATCAAGGCCCAGGCTGACGGTACGCTCTACTTTTTTTAGTTGCGACACCTGTTACTCACTCGTCCACCAGAGTTGGCGTTCCGCGTCGCTGGTCTCGTGTACGATGAATGCGGTGGAAACCCGGCGACGCGGCCGAAGGAGTTCATGTAGCAACGGAAAGAAATAAAGGAAAGAAGTCGTTAGGAATGGACCTGTATATGTAGAAATCTACTAGAAATAACGCGGATTGTGCAAGATGGCGAATTTTACGTCACGGGCTGTGAATTGCTCTGCGTTGTCAAACGAGTCACCGTCTTTTGCTTTCAACCTCTTCGTCTCGGATTCTTCCACTTGCTCGAATGTGTCGTTTCGTCATTTACAAAGGTCGACCATGCCCTCATGATCCATCAAACCGCCTAATTATTTAACAGGCACCTCCCCGGTCCAACTTTCTCATCTTCTAACCAGACCATGCCATAGCATTATCAACCAAGGTATTCAATAGCCACTCTTGTGCACTATCGTTTACCTTGGCTGGCTCAGCATTTGACTCCCGTCTACGTCTCGACCGCCGCAGGCCCATGAATGGAGACGGTTTTGGCGTTGGTGGGCGCGGTTTAGACGGCCTTTTGGTCCTTGCTGACCGACATTAGGTTGGTATGATTCTGTTTATGACGAAGAACTCGGTGTCCAGCCTTGCATCTTCACAAGTGTGACTCCTGTACGTCAAAGCGGTCGGAATGCTGTTTAGCCCTTACAATTGCGGTAGGCATGGAACAACATTAACTTGACGCGTCTGGCGGAGAAAATCAAGTCGCCATTGGTGTTGTGTGTTGTCTTTCCTCCACATGATTCCCGGGAATTTCTAACGAACGCGTAGTGGTCATGTACGGGCCACGACCGCTGGTTCTCTTAGTTTGGACAATTGCCATCCGTTTGTGCACGGGAAATTAATGGTAACCTTGTTGTGGCCAGTTCGTTCTCCTTCTAATGAGGTTGAATCACAGTTCATGCACAACGGGTGCATTGCGCAGTGGGACCTCATCAAGAGAATGTTGCAGAAGGACTTGCCGGACGTTGCCTTCAATATGGTTCAGGGAAACACAGGTCACATTAAATCAGCTGGCAGGCTTTTCCCCACTCACCGTACCTACTCCAGATTCCGAATGGGCATTTGCGCTCTTCCTGTCCAAGGTTCGTTCTGCGTATCTCTTCTTCTCTCTTTTGTAACCTCGAAATGCAGCTTCCTGATCCCAACGCGAAAACATTTACGCCCGATGTTTTACGCAAAGCCATGCTCGATACAATCGCCTCATTGAACGGATTCGCTGAAGCTGCTGGGGTGACCGAGGTGAATGCAATCCCACAATTGAGTGAATGTATATTCACGCATTTATAGCCGAGTCTTATGAATTTCTGTTTAACGGATGGCGACACCGTGCGTTCCGACGCTGCACGTGCCCTTGTCCTGGTAGCACTGACCCCAGCCTTCTTCAGGTAATAGCGACAAGGTACATCTCATCCGACAGAGATGAGGCGGCCTCTCTGGTATGTATGAACAGTGATACCCATGCCTTATTAATCCTGGTGAAGTGGTTTTCTTCGGGTACGACATTCAGCGAAGACGCCGAAGGTGGCCACTATAGGATGTCCAAAGCCGACAAGCGAGAGAATATCCTCATGATCGCAAGTGAGCCACTCACGTTCGAAGCCGGCAAGTACTACATCCACCCTGTTCTTTTATGTATGCTGAGGAATATTCCCTTGTTTAGCCGACTGGATGGAAATCAAGACCAACACCGTAAACCTTCTTTGTCCTTCCGTTGTCGATGCTAATACCACTGGATCTTTTAGTTGGTGGTCATTACCCCGCGCTTCAACCTCTTACAGATCCCCATTATTGACAAATTCTCTGCCCCTGGTGCCGTCAGAGGTATTGACTTTGCGCAGGAGAAGGGCCTCTTGAATCCGCGCAAAGCGCTCTCCAGCCCAAATATTCCTGTTAGTCCTCCTACTCCTGTAAACGCGCTTAGGCTTTAGAATGTATTATTTTTGTGGTACCTATTTAATTTATGCCTGGCGCGAGAACGCGACGCGCTGGGACGTGTGGTCACGTGTACGTGATCCGTTTACGTTATCGCGACACCGACTCCGAGTCGCACACCGGTGACCTCAGTCGACAGACAGCGACACTCGCAACCTCGTTCTACACGACAGCCTGAGCTTGTTGCCATCCAGAGCCTGCAAACTCTGCTCTTCTCATTCCACTTGAATCCACCCCTCGTTGATGCAAATCGAAAGATGACTTTCGTGCTCTATGTGTCTTCCCATTTCGCGAGGTTAGCCTGCCGGGAAAATCAATGAATTGGGATAACTCACCTATGTGCAGGCTCTCAACTGCTCTGCAGATCCTAATTTTTTTGCCACTCACGTTGGCTACATTGTCACAACGCGCTTTTTTGCTGCTCTCCCTTCTCCTTTCAGTCCACTCGCTCATCCATGGTACACTTATAAGTACGCATTCATGAATGCAAACTCCTCCCCTCGTTGAAATATTTTTGTCAGTGTTTTGGCCAGGCTCAAAGGCCCTGTCTTTTCTCCAAGGTATGTTCCCTAGCGCGGTCCAAGTTATTTGAGTCTGACTATTCGTGACAAGTTCCCATGCATTCTTTTCTGCTGCTAGGTGCGGCCATTTTTCTCAGTGCATTCGCCCAGTAATAAATCGTTCCCAGTTTGTTTCAACATATTCTCCTCGCCTGTAAATCCTTGGCTGCTCACGGCCGCCGATGCGTGGGGCAAGATGTTGGCCTTCTCCGGCCCTCTTTTCATTTTACTGGAAGGAGTTTCGAGCCTGCTTGTTGTGCAGAGAGCTGGACAGATCGGAAAAGAACTCGTTGCAGAAGGCGAATCCTATCAACTTGGTCTCCTGGTTGGTACGGCTGTCGCCTATGTTTCTTCCGCTTGGTGGATTGTCGTTTCATATCCTGCGGCGGCATCATCGCCACTGGCGTCCACCCTCCTAGGCGCGGCGCTGTGCGCTTTCTTTTTCCTTTCGTGCATTGGCTTTGTGCTACGCAGGTATGTTTCCTCGCCTTTCAAATATGGTTCACTTAAGAGCCTCCGCGGATTCAGGACAAATGTAGTTGAATCATCGGGGATGGCACTTTTCATTGCTTACAATCTCTGGTTATGCGGCATGGGATCATCCGACGATGAGAAATCAGTTTTCGATTCTGCATTATCCTAGTGGGTCGTCCGTTCGTTTGTTAAATTCCTTCTAAACGGTCTTTCCAGTGCACCTCTTCTGCCCAACCTTATGCCACATTTTGTTGCCCTCCTCAACTTTATTCGGCATACTTTACCGAAACCAGTGCTGTTCGCCCTGTCTTATCGTCTTATGATCCTACAATTGGCCTCCCGCATTCTACCTACAATCGGCGCCGACAGTTTCGACGATACCTATGGTGTGGACGATACGTGGGAGGATAGACCGGTAAGTTTGCATACTCTTCACAGGAACCGGTTTTGATTTTATGGTTCAGACTTCGGCCCTGACCAGGCTGTTGCTCACCTATAGGCAGTCGATTTTCGTGACTGTATATTCGCACTTGCTTCGTGAGTTCTCCGCTTTCCATTTACCGCACTTCTTATTCAATCATTTTCAGTTCTAGACCCTTCATCGCAAGTGTGGTCAAGATGGATGTTGATCTTCTTCACCTTGCTTATCTGGTCGGTGGAATTATTGGTCAGCTCAGGAGAAGACGATGTTGGAAAGCGGTTGGATTAATTCATGATGCCTAATGGTTCGCTTTCCACTCCGCTGTCTCGTCGCTCTCGCCCTCATAAAATTCTCTCTTCCATATCTGCACGCTTCCTTTCACCTCCTCCAACAGTCGTTCGCAGGCAATAAATGCCTCTTTACGATGTGGAGCCGATACTGCTATAACTATTGACGGTTCGCCGACCGGAACGACCCCGAGACGATGGTGTACTGCACAACGCATGGTTGGCGAGCCTGCCCCGGAGTCTTGGGGGAACATCGAAGCCTGCACGTCGCGTACGATCTGGGCGAGGGTCTTTATGGCTAACATCGAGTACGCTGCGTTGAAAAATGAGATTTACGACCGTTTCTCGATACAATAAACGACCTTGGTATTCTAGTCGTGTTACGACCTTGTCTGTGCTGAGAGTTAGTGCGTAAAGAGAGCGGTAAGGAGAAACCCACCCTGAAATGAGTTTCGAGTTGTCCCGATAAACACGGCTGTTGCGCCCGCCCCATCATGCCCTACCGATGCAATGATTTGCTGAACATCGAGAGTGAACGACAGAGCGCAAAAGCCCAACCCATTCTCAAGCTCGAGGCTGGTTGCAACCGAGGCGGAATTGGCTGAGGCCATACTGCCGTAATCTTTGATGTGTCGGACCGTTCGAGCCGACTTGAGTGTCGAGCTTCCGCCATCATGTTTTCGAGAACTTTAACTCGACGCGCCATTGGCAGTGTACTTTCCACGCGTTCCGTCTCGCGGCTGAGTGCAGCACTTGGGAGGGGTGCACCCATCGATATCCACCCAGAGGTATACTTATGCGCTAGAATTTATCGACCGCAGACTGAAAGTTTGCTGTCCAGGTCAAGGACGCTTTAGCCACAAAAAAACCTGTTGTTGCTCTCGAAACTGCCCTCACAACTCACGGTCTACCTCCACCAATTAACCTTCAAGTAACGAAGGACCTCGAAGCCGTTGTCAGATCCACTGGTTGTATTCCGGCCACAATTGGCGTTGTCGGCGGGCGCGTCAAAATCGGTTTAGAGGAGTCGGACCTCAACCGTTTGGCTGATGTCAATCGCACTCCTCGTTCTGTTAAAATTTCCCGACGTGATATTGCTCCAGCTCTGGCTCTGAAAGCTGACGGAGGCGCGTCCATTGCCCTCTCTTGAATTGGATTTTTTTTTAAAGAAAAATCCCAGGAACAACTATTAGCGCCACTCTAATCTTTGCAGCATTGGCCGGAATCAAGGTGATACGTATTGGTTTCATTTCAATTTGTCGATTCTGATACTGTTCATGCAGGTTTTTGCGACAGGCGGGTCTGTGCCCGTTTCCACCTTTTTGTCCTTTCAGCAATCTCAGTAATTATAGTTTGGGAGGCGTCCATCGCGGAGGAGAGACCTGTAACGCCCCTTATAATTTCAACTTGGAAACTAGCTAACTTGTTCAGCTATGGACATTTCAGCCGACCTGATGGAACTTACCCGATGTCCTGTGGGTCTGGTCTCGGCTGGCGCCAAATCTATCCTCGACATTGGAAGGTGCGATTATCCAAACCATTTCGTCGCCTGTAGCTTACAATTCTCGTGAGAACTCTGGAATACCTAGTGGGTTGTCTTTTGTCCTGCGTCCATCACACCACTCACCACTCATCTTCCCAGGAAACTTTAGGTGTGCCGGTCATACCGTACAGCAATACCAAAGAATTTCCTGCCTTTTTCTCTCCCCGAAGCGGATATGAGGTACAAATCTAGACTAATTTTTCGACGTCGATTTACCAAAGACATTGAGACTCCATGGAATGTTAACGACCCCGTCACAGCGGCAAAGATGTTATGTGTGTTTGCAATCTTCGCTGGTGCACCGATCTGACTTTATTCCGTTCTTAGTTAGCCAATGGCAGTTGGGCTTCGAGGGCGGAGCATTAATTGCTGCTCCCATTCCGGACGAATATGCGGAGAAGGGAGAGGCCATTCAACGGGCAGTAAGCCAAGCCGTCCGTGAATCCGAAGAAAATGGCATGAGCAAGCGTGGTAAAGATGTAACGCCATGGTTGTTGTCCCGAGTCGCCGAATTGACAAAGTCCGACTCAATCGAGTCAAACATTGCTTTGCTCGAGAATTGCGCCCTCATAGGTTTGCAACGCCTCGTGACCTCTTAACCCTTCCTTACACCTTGGCAGGTGGGCAGATAGCAGCGCAATATCAGATTCTGGCCGATCAAGTAAGAGACTAAAATGTGTGTAGTTGGATGGGTGCAAATATTATTCGTTCAGACATCGAATCGTGCTACCAAGACGTACGCAAGCGTCGGTACTTCACCTCCGGCCGAGGAGATTAATGCCTCGATTCCGCCCCCCGAGTCTGCCAAGGTCCTCGTCGTTGGGAGTGCAGCTCTAGACATAACCGCGCGGGCAGAGGACATGGTTAATGCTGTCGGCTTGCATTCAACTAGTTCTGGCACCGTCACTCTAGGTCTGGGCGGCGTTGCGCGAAATATCGCGGAGGCGTGTCACAGGATGGGGGAACCCGCTCTTTTGGTG
This sequence comes from Mycena metata, assembly GCA_029378385.1. Taxonomy (NCBI): domain Eukaryota; kingdom Fungi; phylum Basidiomycota; class Agaricomycetes; order Agaricales; family Mycenaceae; genus Mycena; species Mycena metata. Next base: position 1,540,538 of record JARKIB010000001.1, on the reverse strand, counting down.
GCTCCGGTGGGCGAAGACACCTGGGGCCGACTCTTAATTGACGAAACTAAAGCGATTGGAATGAGAACTGACGGTTTCATACAGCGTAGTACGGAGCGAACCGCCGTCTGCAATTTGTTCCTGGATGGCGGTGGAAGCCTCATCGGCGGAGTAGCCGACATGGACATCGCTACCAAACTGCCCGTTGAGTCAGTCCTCGAGCGGATTTCTGGAAACAACCCGGAGCTGGTAGCCTTTGATGGAAACTTATCAGAGGAAACCATTCAAACAATTGTTGAGTATTGCGCTCAACGGAATATCGCAAGTGCGTTACTTTTATATTTCAGCGGCACGCGGCTGAATCTGCATCCCAGCTCTATTGTAAGCACGAAAAAATCTCCCTGCAATCGTCTTACATTCACCGATAGTGAACCCACTTCGATCGTCAAGTCAGAAAGGATTCTACCTGCCATTGAACAGGCTCTGAAAAAGAGTTCTGACCCCGCAGTCACCTTCTTCACTCCCAATCTGCTCGAATTGAAACACGTGTATTCCAAGGCTAGTACGGATTGGGGACTTACCTCCTCCCCGTTCTGGTGGTCGGTCATTGATCGCCTTGCTCTTGGGAACGGCTTCCGGACGGACATGGCTCAACTTGCTAGAAAGGGGGCCATGGGAGACGATGCGTTGCACCAGAAGAATGGCAGCACTCTCGCCTTCCTCGTCGATGAAGGCATCGTGCAAATGGCCACGGCACTAACACCCTTCTTCCGACACATGTTCATTAAATGCGGAGAACAAGGCGTCGTCAGTGTTATCAGGCTTTCCGGCAAGGACGCACAAACCTCGGGCTGGATTCACGAAAGAAGTAACCCCTCCCGCCGATATGTTGTTGCGCAGGCGGATTCAGGAAACGAGATTTTGATTTTCCAACATACTCCGGCCCAGCCAACCGCAGTCCTGAATTCCACAGGCGCTGGCGATTCGTTCGTCGGTGCAATTTTGGCTTCTTTGCAGGTTCATCCACACCCGCTGAGCAACCCCATGGCGCTGAACATGCTCGTCACTACATGTCAAAAAGCCGCATCCTTAACACTCCAAACCCACGCTGCGGTATCACCGTTGTTAAATACACTAGTAAAATAATGGTATAATATTATAATGGCTCTGTTGGAATTGGTCCAACGCGGACGTCCTCTCTGGCGCGACGGAGAGACTCCTTCTCCGTCTTTTGCGCCGTCTTCATTGCTACTTTGACCTTCTTCTCATAGCGTGACTGCGCCCCATGCTTCAGTCGTGTAATGATATTTGCGGCCTCTCCTTTTGTCAATGTCGTAATCCGCGCAGCCTTGCTTTCGGCTTCCGAATCCGAGTCAAATTTTCTTTTACCCCAGCGCTTTTCCACAAAGAGTTTCTGCTGATCTGAAGCTGGAGCCATTCTCCATCGCGCAGATCTAAGAAGGCTAGGACGATATAAGAAGGGAATGGTCACAGTTGAATGAAACGGCACGAACCCCAATGCCATCTGTCCAAACACGACTTTTGCCTTGACGTAGGTGTCGCTCCCCCGGATAGCGTCGCTGAGATCCGTGGCCGTTAGTATTTGGCGACTACGCAAGAACGGGCCAATTTTGAGGGCAGCGGCCGTGGCACCGTCGATAGCAGGATTATAATAAGCCCGGAAGTGCTTCTCGTCTCCGTCTAGTGGATTCATCAGGAGAATTCATGGGCAGGAAAGAAATGATTTACCTTCAACAGGTTCAATGCGAACATGACCCTTCCCCAGACATTCTAGGACATAAACATCACCTCCGCAGCCCACCCAAGCGTGTTTACTAATTTTTGCAATCTGAGGCGCCCCAGAGCCCTGGCTCAGAAGCGAAAAAGGATCGTCGTAATCTTTGTATGTCACCGATCGAGGCTCTGGAATGATGTCGCGGCTGTCGAGGGCCATTGCTTCTGCGGCACGCTTTTCGAGGGACTCGGTTGTCTCGTCTGTTGGTGTGTTGGTGGTCGCTACAACATGGAATGTGTGTGCTCACCGTCGATAGAAACAGTGTCGGGATCGAGCCCAAATAGAGTTGGCACAGAAACGATCCCCGAAACCCGACTCGTACTATCCACGAAATCGATGATCCGACAGTCTTCTTTACCGGTGTTGGGCGAGAGTCTCATTCCGCGCCCGATCTACGACGGACGGGTTGGAGGTTGCATTCGCAGCGTTGAATGGGCTCACCATTTGAGCGAACACATTGCGAGAGCGAGTCGGTCGGACGACAACTACGCAATCGATGTTAGGTATATCGGCGCCCTCCGTTAAGATAGCTGAGTCCACGTAAGTTCTGGAGCAAAAAAGGGGGAAAGCTGATGTTTACCGCAATTGATTAGGACGGGGTATTGTCCCGCCTTGAAGGAGGTGATCAGAGCCTTGCGCTCAGCCATCTGTGCCAAAGGACTGGATGAGCGAGGTGATGAATGTCGACTGAAGGGTGTACCGGCGTGCCCGAAAACAGATATCGAGCATCAGTCCCAAAAGCACGAAACGTCTGAGTCAGGGCCTCAACATGAGCCACATTAACACAGAAGATCAGCGTGGATTTGCGTGTGGGCCCTAAACATCGTCAATCAGAGTAAGGGCGACAGGAGCGGAGACGAATACCCGCTTTATCTAACCAAGTTTTGACCACCATATTATTGACGGTCTCCGTATTCACCACTTGAGCGAGACTTGTGGGATTGAAATCGCCCGTGCGCGAGTTCACCGTCACGTTTTTCAAGTTGATACTCGCATGCACAGTGGTAAATCGCACGTCGCAGAGCCTGTAGCAAGTCAACCAAGTGCATCCGTTTCTGTTCCATCTACTTTACCACTGCTCTTTGATCATTTCGAGAAAGTCCCTGTGATACACGATGCGGTCAAACACCGAACCAAGCGCTAGCCCGTCGTGGCGACTAAAGGTCGCAGAAAACCCAATGATAGGTATTTTATGGGGCAGCACAGGAGGCTTGAAATCGGGGTCGGGGTGTTTAATATCAGGATCAAAGTTTGCCAAAAGTCGTCGATACCTGCGCCACATGGACATAAGTGGAAGAGACATGAAAAGTCGAGAGCGTACGATGGCGCGGCCGCATGATGCGCTTCGTCTATCACAATTGCTTTCAAGGACGACGGGTCGAACTTTTTGACGCGTCCAGCTTGACTGAGAGTTTGGTACGTCGCAACAGTGCTAGAACGAATTCAACGACAGGATTAACCGTGTTGAGGGATACGGACACATCGGCCAAACCTGACGCTTTGTGTTTGGTACCTTGCTCAATTTCGACCGTCCAGTTTGGGAAAAGGCGACCAACTTGCTCGGCCGATTGCCGTGCCAGTTCGATGCTGTTGACGATGATAAGACTCTTGGACGCGCCGAGATTCGAGGGGGGTGGATTGATACGAGAAAGCAGAGAAATGAAAACAGTCGTCTTTCCGGAGCCTGTGGGCAAAGATACACCTATACGCGAAGCACCACTCTCGAGAGCCTCGGTGCACGCCAGCAAGCACTGCTCCTGATATGGGCGAAGCACAACATCTGGTAGACTAGAGAAGCGACGGGCAACAAGTCGTAGACGCGCCAGAGGCCTCCCACATTGCATCAAGGTAGATGAAAAGAAAACACGAGCAGTCACGCGTTACGGTCTAAGGCCATAAATAAAATGAAAAAGTAAATGTATTCTAAGGACAAAGGCGCGGCAGACATCATCCCATCCATTAATCGAAGGGTATTTAACCAGATCCTGAAGAGAGCATGGTGAGATAGAAAGGAGAGACAAGCAACGAACATTACTCACCACCCGAGTACACCTTGCCGAACATTAACTGTCAAGGTGTTAGTACAGAAACAAGACGAGAACTGTTCAACGCACCTCTTGGAGCTTGTCGTAGAGCGACAACACACCAGCACCGGCCACACCACGGAGAATGTTGGCACCGGCACCCTTGAAAAGGGACTTGGTACCTTCCTTGGCGATAATCTGAACGAGTTGAGTGAGAGGCGAAAACTAGAGGATGGGAAGCATTACTTGAGATCCAGCATCGAACATGGACTTGTAGTTAACACCCGAGCCAGACGTCATCATCATGCGACGACTGCAGCGCAGTTAGCTTCGCGGGAGGGTGGAGAAAAGTCATCGTACCGGATAGTGTCCAGAGGGTAAGAAGCGAGACCAGAGCCAGTGGTGACAGCCCAACCAAGAGCGAACGAGGCCAGGAAGGAACCCTCAAGAGGACCGACAAGGACAACGGGCTCTGTGGGTCGACGTCAGAGTTGAGAGTGGGCAAAGAAAAAAAAGACTGACTAAGCGAGTCGTAGCCACCAAAGTAAAGACCACGGTAGACGACGATTCCAACGACAGAGGGGACGAATCCACGGTAGAGGCCGGCAATACCATCAGACGCGAGGGTCTTTCTGTAGACGTCGATGAGACCGTTGAACTGACGAGCTCCTCCTCCCTTTGAGGACTTGGCGTCGTTGGCAAGACGGGTACGGGCGTAGTCGAGCGAGTAGACGAAAAGCAGGGAGGTGGCACCGGCACCGGCACCGGATGCGATGTTGCCGGCGAACCACTTCCAGTAACCCTCGCTCTTTTTGAATCCGAACAGGGACTTGAAGTAATCCTCTGCATACAATGTTAGCAAACGATGAAACGACACTAGAAACGATAAACCCACTGAAGGCGAAGTTCAAGGCCTGCGTAGGGAAGTAACGAATGACGTTGGCGGTGTTGCCTCTCCACAGCGAAACAAGACCCTCTTCTCTGTACGTGCGGGAGAAGGCGTCCCCAATGCCCTTGTACGGGGTGGCCAGACGCCCCTGCTTGATCTGGTCGTGACGTGTCAGCGCTGGCCTTGCGATAAAGGGAAAAGAGATAGACCATCTCATCCTGATTCTGGACCAGGAGCTTGATGCGCTCGATGGGGGCAGCACTCGTTTTGGCAACGGCAGCCTATTTAAAAAAAGTTATACAGGCACGACGACGAAAAAAAAAGTGCTCACACTAAAATGAAACGTGTGTCAGGAGCAGAGGACGCCAGTGAAGGGAACAGAAAAGAAGGGAAAGAGTGAAGCACAGAGTCGAAGAAAAAAGGGAGACGAGAGAAAAACGACGAAGAACGACGAAAAAAACTTGCCTAACACCCCCGAGACCGAAGTCCACTGCGCGCTGTGAGCAAGGTACGAGGATGGGCAGGACAGGTTACTGACACATGAACTCCTTCGGAGACTTGGTTTTTTTGGCGTCGGCCATTTTTTAGATGAGTGGAGGGAGGAAGAGAAAGACAACAGGCAACAAATACTGATCCGAAGTGATCCTTTACAGCACGCCATATCTCTGATCCGATCGTCGCACAGCTTTGAGAAAATCAGAGATAACGACCTCAGTACTCCGACTTCAGGCCGCAGCGAGTCGTCTTAACTTGCAGTACATGAGTGTTACCGGTCGCAATGTAAAGTTGAAGCGAACATATTCATTAAGACTCCTTCGGTGAAATTGATTGTCTCCCAATCCAACGGAAAGCACAGCAAACGAATACTACGATCTACGATAGCATTGGTATCTGGAAACCATCCTTTCAACATTTCGGGCACCTCGCAACACAATTCATTCTCAAAGATACATGTCCAGTCAATCTACTACAATAAACCAGTCAGTGAAGGGGACGAACTCATGGCAAAGGGGACGTACCTGACAGCGTAAAGCCCATGCGGGGAGGACCGCACATCTACCGGCCCTTGACGTTCTGCGCGCTGTAAGGAAGAACAATGCCTGCAAAATCCGTCAGTTAAAAGATACATGGAGTGCCAAATTCCTATTCACCATTGGGCGCGGTCGAAGCCTGCTCAACGGGGACGTCGCGGCGGCCCTTGACGTTCTCGGCGGAGTAGGGGAGAACTTGGCCGTTGGGCGCGGTGGCGGCATCCTGCTCTGCAACGTCACGGCCTTTGACGTTCTGCGCGCTGTAGGGGAGCACAATGCCATTGGGCGCGGTCGAGGCTTGCTCGACAGGGACGTCGCGGCGGCCTTTCACGTTTTCTGCAGAGTACGGGAGAACTTGGCCGTTGGGTGCTGTAGCAGCATCTTGCTCTGCGACATCACGGCCCTTGACGTTCTCGGCGCTGTACGGAAGAACCTGACCGTTGGGCGCGGTCGCGGCATCCTGCTCTGCGACATCACGGCCCTTGACGTTCTCAGCGCTGTACGGAAGGACTTGGCCGTTGGGCGCGGTAGCAGCATCCTGCTCGGCGACATCGCGACCTTTGACGTTCTGGGCGCTGTAGGGAAGGACAATGCCTACAAAATCCGTCAGTTGAAGTACGTGGAATGATAAATGTATATTTACCAGTTGGGCGCAGTCGAAGCCTGCTCAACGGGGACGTCGCGGCGGCCCTTGACGTTCTCGGCGCTGTACGGAAGAACCTGACCGTTGGGCGCGGTCGCGGCATCCTGCTCTGCGACATCACGACCCTTGACGTTCTCTGCGGAGTACGGAAGAACTTGGCCGTTGGGTGCTGTAGCAGCATCTTGCTCTGCGACATCACGGCCTTTGACGTTCTCGGCGCTGTACGGAAGAACCTGACCGTTGGGCGCGGTCGCGGCATCCTGCTCTGCAACATCACGGCCCTTGACATTCTCTGCGGAGTACGGAAGAACTTGGCCGTTGGGCGCTGTAGCAGCATCCTGCTCTGCAACATCACGGCCTTTGACGTTCTGGGCGCTGTACGGAAGAATGACGCCTGCAGAACAACACGTTAATTGACCAGTACCCGCAAAGCAAATCCGCCTCTATTTACCGTTTGGTGCGGTCGATGCTTGCTCAACCGGAACGTCACGCTTCACATATGCGGGAATAGTGTCGAAAGGCTGGGGGGCACGTTGCGCCAAGTAACGCTGTGAGAACGAGAAGTGAGAACGATGGATGCGAACGCATACAGAAACAGGCATACCGCCATAGGCACTGGGCTTGCAGCAGCCTGACCTGCCAGGAAGATGGCCATGGAGACAAGGACGTATAATTGAGAAAGCATGATAAACGAAGGGATATGTGTATTGAAGTGCGGAGAGAAAAGCTAAGGAAGGGCGTCCTGCGGCCGAAAAGAGGTGAGAAGGAGAGGGAGATGGAAGGAGGAAGGGAAGCTAGTCCGTTGGCCATTACATAGGCGCAAATACCGTCAAATCACAGTGATGGCGTCGCCATTGGCATCGATCTGTCCTTCACCTCGGTCCTCTCGGATCCATCCTCCATGGACTCGCGCTTCGCCAGACTCAGGTCTGACCCTCGTTTCCGTCGTCCCCGCAAAGAAAAGTCCAAAGTCGTGGTAGACGATCGTTTCAAGGCCGTTTTCACTCCTCAAGTTAAAAAAGGTTCCGGTCTATTTCCAGCACAGCTAGCCATCTCTGAAACCATCATGCAGGTCGTGTCGACAAGTATGGGCGTCCAGTGTCTGGGGTTCACGACCACGAAAATCTGCGGCGTTTCTATCGGCTAGAAGCGGAGGATGATGATGACACTGCCCAACCTCCGCCCGACTACGCGCGTGGTCAAGCCCTACTCGAGTCCTCTGACGAAGAGGACGCGTCTGACGACGACAGCACCACCGGCCACGATTCTGACCGTCCTATCAATCTCGCTGATACACATCCTGGCGCTGACATTGACTTGGACGAAGACAACTTTGCGGACCTCGACGCTCAGGCTGCCGAGTACTCAAAGTCGCACGCAGACGGAGACAGTGCGGAGGGTTCCCAAACCAACCGTCTAGCAGCAGTAAATCTTGACTGGGACCATGTCCGTGCCGCACATCTGTTCAAAATATGTGCATCTCTCGTCTCTCCCTCGGCTGCTCCGGCCTCGGTAAAATCCACTTCGGACCACGCGCAGAAAGGGCTTCCCAGTCATCCTGTGCGTGGGAAGGTACTGAGTGTCCGAATCTATCCCAGCGAATTTGGGAAAGAGCGGTTGGCACGCGAGGAAAAAGAAGGACCACCGGCCGAGATATTTAAAAAGCCGTCGTCGCTGGAGGAAGACGAGATTAACGAGAAAAATATCTATGAAGTCGGCGACGAAAATGATTACGATGAGGACGCTCTTCGGAGGTACCAGCTCGAACGACTAAGGTATGGCATTTGCTACTTCCCAATTCGACTGTTAAATCGTCCAAGATATTATTATGCCATCGTGACCTGCGACTCTACGGAGGCTGCCGCCCATATCTATTCCGAGCTCGAAGGCACAGAGCTGGAACGATCGGCAAATATTTTCGATCTTAGTTTCGTTCCAAATGATATGACTTTCGACCAGGAGTGCAGGTTCGTTTTCGTAGTTGCTCTGCACTGAAATGATTCTCATGCTCCTCTTCATCAGGGACGAGGCGACTGAAGATTCGAGCACAAGCAACAAGGGTGTCGAGTTCGTCACAGACGTAAGTTATTCTATCTTATTCTGCGGCGTTGCCAGAAATCTAACGCGAGCAGGCTCTGCGCCATTCAAAAGTCAAACTCACATGGGATGAGGACGACCCAGAACGGAACCGGGTTACCCGTCGTACCCTTACCCGCAAGGAAATCGAAGAAGCCGACTTTAGGGCTTACTTGGCCTCTTCGTCTGAGGATGAGTCGGACGATGAAAATCGCAACGCCGCCAAGGGCAAGAGTGCCTCCCGCGACAAACTTCGCTCCCTGCTACTCACGGGAGGCGACGAACTCCCCGAAGGCTGGGATCGTGAGCAAGACGAGGGCGATGGCGACGTCGACATGGAGATCACATTTACGCCTGGGTTGACGGAGACCAAGGAATTGGGCGAGACTACACTAGACAAGTACCAGCGGAAGATGAGGGAGAAACGGAAGAAGAAGAAAACGGAAAATAAACCGGCGGACGAGGGGGACGAAGTAGACGAATTCTTCGACGACGGAAAAGTCCCAGCCCCCAAAGCGGCCCGCGGCTCGACCCCTGCGACTAAACCAACACGATCCCTTTCTACAGCGGAAGAATTGTCCCTGCTCGTTTCTTCGGACAAGCCGACGACAGAGCCTCGACATTTCGACATGAAGGCCATCCTGAAGGCAGAGAAGCAGGCGAAACGCAAAGGGAAGAAGAGAAAGACAGTGGCTGAGGACGAGATGCAGGAAGACTTTGCCATCAATGTCAACGACTCGCGGTTCAACGTTTTGCACGAAGACCACTCGTTCGCCATTGACCCGAGTAATCCACAGTATGTTCATGTCGTCCTGATGTTACTGAGTTGCTGACGTCCATTTTCAGGTTCAAGAAAACCAAAGGCATGAATGCGCTGTTGGAGGAGAGATCCAAGCGTCAAAAACACAAGCGCGAGAGCGTCGAGATTGGTGGGAAGCAGCCGGATGAGGGCGGCAGGTCGCTCCAGAATTTGGTGGAGAGCGTGAAAAGGAAGAGCGCAACCAGGGTTGAGCACACTGGTAAACGTCGCCGCATTGACTAGAATCCTAATTTCGCAGTCGACGATCGTTTGGGGCGAGTTGCTTCCCTCGCGGAGAATGAATCGTTTGTCGTGATAACTTACAGCTATATTCACACTACATTTGCCCGTCAATATGAAGGGGATCGATGTGTTACGAGAATTTAGCGTTCGAGAAATCCATTTCTGGGTGCGCATCTTGAAACTTTTTGAGCGCCTGAGGAGGTATGATTTAACTTCGCCAATTCGCAGGTGACGAAGCTTCACCTCTTGTTTCTTCAACTCGTCCGAAGTGGGCTTTCCCATTTGCTGCACAGGGATCAGAGAAACAAAGACCAGCTTGTACAGCCACTTACTTTTTGTTGATTATCGAACTTATTGCCGTGATTAGATGCGGTAGCGATCGATTAGATTATGCGTACCATCATTTTCTCAACCATCCCTCTGGAATATACATTAGTTCGAGGGACCTCGAAGGAGAGCATATTCTGACCTTGTCTCCCCATCGAGATCGCTCAGCTTGCTGTTTCCGGGTTCTATTTTTCGGGTGTCGAGCTTGGGATGATGGGTGAGAACGTTCTCCCACCATTGCTGCTGGTTGATTTTCTCGAGGTGGATGAGAACAGACTCGTTGTCCTCTAACAGTACCGCGTGAGCAGTGTGCGAAGGAGCATGATTTGCGATACAAACCGAGAGTCCAAGTACTGTCTTCCACCTTGATTTCCTTACACAATTCGCCCTCAAGAATTTTGTCTTGACCCTTGAGCCCGACACTCAGTTTCTTTTTCTGCATCACAACGACGAGGTCCTTTCCGCGGGTCCCTTTAGGGACAGGAACAACGACGTCGACTTCCCCCAGCTCTTGGGTCCATTGATAGGGAAGGGCTGCAGACATGAGACGCGATGCACCAACGACCAGATCAATCGATCATACCAGCCTGCTCTGTAATCTCCCTCGCTCTGTCTTGCTTGTCTCTAAGCTCGCGTTCCTCCTTGGAAAGTGAGTCGTAGTCGTCGGACATGGCTTTCGAGAGATTCGATTACCCGGGGGTCACAGGCGGGTCACAGATCACGGGCCAAACAAATAGCAATTCACGCTTCGCTTCGCACTACCTGATTTCGGCGACTCGCTCTGCGCCTGGGCCCGCTCGCACTTTTAATGGCTAGTTCTAGCACGAGCGACGTCTGGAGTGAATTCGATGTTGGTTCTCCTTTTGCCACCCTGCACGCGCTTACCCAGTCGCAAGACGATACGGCATAATATAAGGCACAACACCGTCGACAAACTGAAGCAGATTTTATCGGGGCTCAACACCGAGTGTGGAACCAACTTTTCGAAGTCCGGCGTATGTCTCGCTTTCGTCCCTCTGCATCTTTATTTGCTGTAACTTGGACTCGTAGAAGAAACAAGAAATTATAGACCGCATTTGTGGATTGTTAGACTCCTGGCGAACAAATAACATGACCGACCGGTGGATCAAAGCAAAAGCGGTAGTAACACAAGTACGCTTGTCTGGAAGGTGAGCAACTCAGCAAATACTCGCGGGATGGCTCTAACTAATGTAATTTTGCCCTTCGCAGCTACATCACTACCAATTCCACGCCCCTTGTCCCAGTAGCCGCGCCTCATATCCCGTCCTATTCTGCCGCCAGTAGTCTGGGAACTACCTCTTCATTCAACTCTGCTGGAGCAAGCACGAGTTCTGTTGGACGTTACGATCCCTATGCTCCTCCACGGAAGGCTACTGCGACGGTACCTAGCACGTCGAGTGGCAGCACAAGAGCAGGTAGAGCGACACTCCAAAACTTGTATGCGCCAGATCTGATCATGAACCCGACCTAGCCGTGCGTTTCAAGGATTCGCCTTTCTTCCGCGTTCATCAGACCGTTTCGACCGTTCAAGAATGTCCTGGTTTGTGCTGATGTTTTCCAACACACTTATTTTTGACCGCTTCTTGTTTAGAATCCTCCAGCGCGACTGATCGCCGCCAACAACAACTCACATTCAACCTCACCAATGACCATATTGCAAAGCTCAAGTCGGATAGGTCTACACCAGTTCATATCTTTGGGATCGTGTTCTAACGCGCCGTTTAGTACCAAGTATCAGCTTCGACTGTTTTGCACGTCCTCCGTATTCTATACGCCTACCCTGAGCTCTTTCCGGCCGAACGCTGGGCCTTGCCTCATTGAATTCCCTCCAACCTGCGAGGTTCGAGTTAACAACGTCCAACTCAGCGCCAACCTCAAAGGACTGAAGAAAAAACCGGGGACCGCTCCACCTCCCGATCTGGGTAAATACATACGACTCACTACGGCCAGCAACAAGGTCGAGATGATCTATGTAAACAGTCAGCAGCCTGTTCAGCCCAAGGTGCGAATCAGTGGTGCTGGATCGAGGCTACCCTCAAACACTCGACTAGAAATTCTATCTGTTGGTGCAGCTCGTTGAGACCGTCAACGTGGACACTTTAGTCCGAGAGCTGAAGCAGACGGGGTATAAGAGTAGCAATGATATACGAAAAGAGAGTCAGTGCAATTGTCATTCACCCACCGACTGACCTGAATCCCATTCGTAGTGATTACGAGCATGAGCGTTGACGAAGATATCGTCGCCGGACCTCAAAAGATGTCACTGAAATGTCCTGTATGTGCACACTCCATTTTGGAGCGCCCAAGCTCATGCAACTCTCTCTTTAAGCTGAGCTACATGCGTGTCAACACCCCTTGCCGCTCTCGCAAATGTACACATTCTCAATGTTTCGATGCGACGTCTTGGTTTTCGGTCATGGAGCAGACTACAACGTGGCTTTGTCCCGTGTGTGAGCGAACTTTGGATTGCAAAGACCTCATTGTCGACGGGTTCGTTTCAGGCGGTTCTTGCCTCTCTCGACATTAACCCCATATATTCTATAGATACTTCGACGAGATCTTGAAGCAAAGTCCGGAGAGTGTCGAGGACGTGGTTGTGGAAGCCGATGGCGAGTGGCACACCTCGGACAACAAATACGGATCGACAAAATGGAAGGCTTCGCATGCGCCTGCCGTGATTCCCAAGGTCCCGACAAGCCCCCGAAAGTCTGTTCCTGCCAAAAGCCCTTCCCACACTCCCTCCCAGACCGTCAACGGGGACCCAAACGGCAAACGCAAAGCCACTGAAATCGTAGTGTTGGATTCAGACGATGAAGACGAAGGGCGGGTAAAGCGTGAATTATCCCCCTCCTTCGCGAGCTCGTCCTCGGTCAATCGATCGTTTGGCAGTACCCATAACGAGACGGCCACGAACTCCCAGAACGACGACGTGATTGACCTGACTTTGGACTCGGACGACGAGCCTGAGCCCCCCTCTCGTCCCACAGCCAAACGGACGGCCTCAGAGGCAGGCATCGCGTCTCCCACCGAGCAGATCTGGAAGAAAGGTCGACTAGATGGAGATCGTAACATCGCCGCAACGGCAAGCCGAGCGCCGACCACGACCACGGTGGCAAACGCTGTGGATTACACCCGGCCCTCCGTGCAACCTCCTGTTACCCTGCCGCCGGCTCGCCTCCCCATTCCCGCCTATCCTCCTGTAGGCTACTCTGGCCCTGTATTGCCGCCGGTGTACAATAACTTCAACCGCGGAAACGCCACCGGTAACGTGCAGCCACCGCCGCCACCTCCGAATCAGTTTGTGAATCGATGGGCAGTGTAGATAGCAACATGTTCACTTGCATACATAGTGGTCTGGTCTAATAGGTGTCTAATAGTATTTTCTTTCTTTTAATAACTCGCGATGTTTTGGTAGATTTGTGTACCCTTCCGAATCGGGCAAGAACACTTCACGTCAAACCGCCATGTCTGAGGATGGCCCTGCAACTCAGCTGAAGCAGATCATCGTAAACGCTTTCAAAAGAAAACCGGAGCCGTCCGCATCGACTTCGTCCAGCTACCAGCAAAAGAGCTCCCTCCAGAATGCCTTCCGTCTCGGGTTTCAGTCGGCCGTGGCTGGGGCAGTCGCCGCGTCGCTTCGAAATGCTCTTCGAGGAAGAAACGCGGGTTTCATTGGACCTATTGGGCTCTTCGGTGCGCTCCCCAACTATTCGTTGCTTTTCAGAAAATAACCACCCGCAAAGCTGCTGTCGGGGCAACGTTTGGGGCGACTGAATCAATCGTAGCCAACATGCGTCGGGCTGACGATGAAGTAAACGCCGCCTCTGGTGAACTTGAATCTCTTTGGTCTCTTGGTCGCGCTCATAGTTCTGTTCTAGGTGCCTGCGCTGCTGGTTTCCTACTTGGTATCAGCGGTAGGCCTCGCAACTTTTATCTTCAATCTAAGATTCTCGCATTGACTATCGACACTCTAGCGGGATCCCTCCCTGTGGCTATCGGCACCTGCACCGCCATGTCTGGGGCCGCGTATATGTGGAAATACACCGATGGCAAGCTCCCACCACGGACTGCGAGGACACCACAGACCGAAAAGGAAAAGTCTTTCTTCAAACCAACTGCTGTCGTAGAAGCTATAAAGCGTGAATGATAATAAATAATGGTATTGCGCAAGATCCTGTGTATCTGTCCAAGAAACTACTCGACGGAGGTCTCCAAAGCGTCCTCTGCTTCAGCGAGCTCCCTATACAGTTCATTTATTCTTTGGTGGTGCTTGTTGTAAAAGTCGTCCCAGGACGCCTCGGTCTTGCAAGCCGTCTGGATGCGATGAGCACAACGAACAGGGGAGACAACGGATGGTTCACCTTCTCTGTGAGTTTCTGCCAGATACGCACCCGCGCATCTGGATCATCCTCTTCATCCGCTAATTGATCCCCACCATCCTGAGCGAAGAAATGGGCAACAGTTTCGATATCCCGCTCCACATACTTCACATCCGAACTCGTACTCGGCCTCGCTCGCTTCGCAGGCGGTTCTATGTTAGATTGCGATTGTTGAGACTCGTGTTGCTCCTTGCGATGCGCGATGAGGGCCCTCTTCCTAATGTTCCCTATTTCATCATTCAGAGTCCTCGAGATACGGTTGTGCCACGCCGCGGAAGAGTGGTGCGGCAACTACAGCAGAACGTTCAGCAGCTACATTGTGTAAAAAAAAGGAAATTTTACTTTTGAATGAAGTTTGGCGCCAAGGGCCGTAAAAGACATTGTCTTATCCCTGGCGAACAAGATCGCTGCATACTCCAGTGCATATTTATCCTCAACCGCAGGATAGTGGTATTTGTCTCCACTCATCAGCACTCGAGTGTGTGCCGGCGGTGGAGAGGGCGAACGAGTATGAGGACGAGAAACACCAGGGCTACCTATCTCCTCCTTGACAACTTTCTTCTTTGCCTTGTGCGAAATCGGCTTCTGTTTCCCTTTCGTGTCTTTGTTTATTGGGGAACGTTGGACAGACTTTTGGATTTCGCGGGCGAGTTTTGGCGGTATTTCAAACTCATACTCGGAAGTATCCAACAGCATGTTCTGCTCGACCGAGTCAAGCACGAACGCAGGCTTAACAGCAGTGCCGTCCGCAGAGATGACAGTCTTGAGAAGGGTTTCGAAGTCTTTGGAGCGAAAGGAAAGGATGACAAAGTTTGCAGTGAGCGTGGTGCATATCTGCCCGCCATTTCTCTGGTTTACTCTTAGCTTGAGCCGACATTAGACAACATTGCATTACGCACCTTGATGCGGTTTAGAATATCTGCACGACGATTGACGTCTATAGCTACATAGAATGTCAACGCTTCTCCAGATTCGGAGGTAAAGATCTTCGCAGAACTCGTCATTCTGGACGATCCCGACGACTCGCGAGGTGCATAAAGAATCGCTTTGCCCTTGCCCTTCAGATCCACAGAGGGTTTGCGGCTAAGAGACGGGGGCAACGGGTCGGGTATTGACGGTGAAGGTGAGTGATTGTATGCTTGGGGTAGTATGCCAGGAGGCTGGGGATAAGTTGGCGGATTCAGCGTGGGATTCATCATGGCGGTGAGACCCGAGCGCTGGAGCATATCCAGAATAACCATATTCAAGATGGCTGGGTCGACGGCCGTCTGAGAGTGAGGAAATTGCTGGGGTACGCCCGGCAGATTTTGCGGCATTTGATTTTGGAACATGAACTGCTGCTGCGTCGGTGGATAAAACGTCGGAATCCCGCCAGGTTGCAGAGGAATTTGCCCCATCTGATTCTGGTGAATAGGTGGAATCGGTTGTTGACTCGGGTGTTGAATAGACGGAGGTGGAACGTTATTCGAGAACGAGTGTCCATTCATTCCGGATGGTTGTGGAGAGTAAGGATGAGACGACTGAGGATGAGTCGGCCAAGGAGGAGAGGTTCGCGGGGTTGGAAGAGGACTATGGAGCTATCAGTCCCATTGCATCGAATTGATGCTACGTTGAACTTACTTGGGGTCAAAATCTTGGAGTGCTACAGAAGAATTCTCGGCTGCTAAACAGCCACCCCATTGGTCCTGGAATCAAATTGAGGTCTTGTATCTTGTAGAGGCACGAACCCAAGCTTACCGATTCTTTCAGGAGTCTCCCGGCAGATAACGATTTAGAAACCCATGTAGCCTCGGATTCGCATCAATGAAGGCCCGGTTGAGAGCGATGCTGACTTTTACCTCAAGGACCTTTTTCTCTGCACTCCAATCGCGGAAAAAGTGCTGGCCTGGATAAGACCGGGGATGAGTACATCATGTTCTGCTCGGTTCCTGTCTGAACGTGCCTGTGTCGATGTCGGATTGCACTAATATAAAGTCGGAATCCTGGGTCACTGGTTAGCCCAGATATAGTTTGTTTCTCGCGCAAGAAGCGATACCTTTGGATCAGACGCAATGGCTGCACCGGCGCTCTGTCAGCCGCATAGCTTCAGAAATAGAGGTTGAATGGAGATCAGGGGGAACGGACCTTGAGAGTTCGAATAAGTTTCGGGCGTGCGACCACACTCCCAGGGTCAACATAGACTTTTAGGGGTATTCCGCCCTCGACGAAAAGCTGCGGATACGAAGCAGTATCGGTGCTGTGGAAGCCGGCATCCATCGTGGCAAGCGCCCGCGTATCTTGCAACAATGCAAAGGAAGACGCCCAACCAAATAATGATACACAATGTTTATGCAGACTCTTTATTTAACAATTTTCAACAGGCCAAAAGCGTGGCTGAACGACGCGCACTGCACAGGCAATGGCCTTCTCAACTTATTCCGAGGCTGGGGTGTGCCAGCCGCAGTAATGAATGCAGGATTCTCGACAAAATGGCTCGTGGAGTGATACAACGGGCTTGCTTGAATTCGGGTTCGGAGGACGGCATACTGCATATTATCATAGAGCCTAAGTACGACGACAACACGAGCACCGAAACGAAAGCACCGCTTAACGGTAACTTTGATCAAGGGCGGTCAGTAAACGCGAAACAACGAGACAGGAGAATGAACACACCTCTTTTGCCTGCGCGCACGGGCACCTCCACCACCGAATTTCTTGGGCTCCATCCGTCTAGGATCGGCGATCAAGAGGGTTCTATCGTAGTCGACGAGTAATTTCTTGAGGCTCATGGCGTGTGCGGCGTCGATGTATTTGGCGTGGTATGCGACGAGGGCCTTGGCGATGGCCTGACGAATCGCGTACACCTGGGACGTGTGTCCTCCACCCTTGACACGGACACGGATGTCGACGCCGGCAAATTCGTCCTCGCCGACGACGAGAATCGGCTCGTAGACTTTGAGACGGAGGATCTCGGGCTGGACGAGGTTTATGGGGGAGCCGTTAACGCGGATGAGACCACGACCCTCGCGGGCGTGTGCGACGGCGGTTGCGGTCTGCGCAAGATGTAAGACGCGGATAAAATTTAGTTTTTCAACGCCGTTCTTGCCTTCTTTTTGCCGAAAGTCTGGACGGCCTTTACTGAAGAGGCCATTTTGAGGAGGAAGCCTGGGGTGATACTGATGAGAAGGGAGAACCGGCGACGACGAGCTTGAGCGCACCTGAAGTCTTGATGAAAAAGGAGCGAGCGTTGTGGTTCTGGCTAGTTTTCGCAGGCTCACGTGTACCGGCCCGGAAACGGCACGCCGATCAGGACGGGCCGAGTTGAACAAGCCGAAACTTGTCTTGCCCTCGATGCTCAGACGGGCGGCAGCGGCAGCAAGAAGCAGACGACCGCCCCGACGCGCCACGGCGGAGCCTTCGCGCATCCCAGCACCACAGTTACCCACTGTCACCGGTACATCGCGTCGTGTCTCTTAACCACACAATAATTTATCGTACTTTGCAGCGACGCCTGTGGCCAAACCAATCTACCTCACCCTCACCCCTCCTCTAAAATCCTCAAGCACAGACCCGTCGCACACCTCCAATCTCGTCCTCCTCGACCCAACCGTCTTTGACCATCCTATCCGCCGAGACATCTTGCATCTTTGCGTCACACACTACCGCGACGCCCTGCGGCAGGGCTCCGCCAATACAAAGACCCGTGGCGAGCGCAGTGGTACCGGCAGGAAGCCGTTCAGACAAAAGGGCGGCGGTGTGGCCCGAGCGGGAGATCTCCGCAGTCCAATCCAGCACGGTGGTGGTGTCGCCTTCGGTCCTAAACCGCGCGACTTTTCCACGAAACTGCCCCGGAAGGTCATCCAGATGGGCATGCGTGTGGCTCTAAGTCTCAAGGTGCGGGAGCGGCTGCTCGGCGTCATGGCGTCCATGGACTGGCCGAACGGCAAGACGAAGCATCTGTCCCAAAAGATCGACGCGTTGGGTTTACGCCGCACTCTCTTCGTGACGGGCGAGTCGCCGCCGGTGGGCCTGGAGAGGGCAATGCGGAACATCCCGCTAACAAAACTCACCACCCTCGACCAACTCACTATTTATGACGTCCTTAAATGGCAGAGGGTGGTCCTCGATGTCAAGGCGATCGATGTTATCGAGCAGACACTGGGCAAAGATGTGCCAATCGCTCCAGTAGCATTGAAAACATAATGTATTTTATATGTCTCTAATTTCAGTACCATCCCACGACGTCGTCCAAACCGTCGTCCCCAGAATAATCCTCCATCTGGTCCTCGAGATCGTATTCAAAGTCGTAGTTATCGTCGTCGTAGTCCCCGAAGAGATCTACTTGATCAGAAAAATCGGAAGAATCTTCTTCTTCGTCAAGCCACGCCGGATACACCCCCGCAAAATCCTTTGCGCTGATGAGGCCCAAAGGCTCATCTGACAAGAATTGCACCTCGTGATGCTGGCGAACGGCAGAAACATCGTCTTTGAACGCCTCTGGGATCTTGAGGATGAGACGCGGGCGCGTCGACAAATTTTCCAACCACGAGCAGTTTTCGTGACGATTTTCTTCGTCCGACGATTTCCACGCCACGGTCTGCAAATGAGGCCATGGCAGTACGCCTTTCTCGTCCGGCTCCAAGAGGTGCTTCACGCCGAGAACATCATTCAGCTGCAGGTGGGTTATTGTAGCAGCGAGTGAGTGGTAAAGCGTCGCATCCGAGGCCTGAAGACTCATGTCGCGTAAACAAAGTGTACGCAGCGCAGGATATGATTTTCCGGAGAGCTCCCCGTAATCGGTCCTGAGGCCAGACACCTCGAGGTACTCGAGGTTTGGCATGGCGAGGAAAGCGAGAGGGGGCTGAGTGCTGGTCAGCTTTGTGGAGGGACCAAACATTTACAGGGTACTTACACGCTCCGGAGTGAACATAAGCTCGGTATTTGCGAAGCTCACCGCGAAAAATTTTAGAGCCGATGCCTCGATGGCACTTCGCGGTATCGCGACGGCCTCTGGATCCTCGATGTCGAAACGGTCGAGCAACTGATTCAGGATGAGCGTCGTCAGGTTCGGTAAACCTGCAAAATTTTATTGGCAGCCCGGGGAAGGATGTTCGTCGAACCTTGAATGAGAGCGCGAAACTCTTCATAGTTACAAAGTAACCGGAATATATTTAACCTTGTGAGATTTGGGAACGGGGAGAGGCATTCGACACAGCCATGCATCGTGAGCGTACGCAACGCGTCCGCAGCGCCGGAAAGAAGGCGGGGCCCGTGCTCGTCGCAGTCAAATCGCCCGCGGGCAATCAATTGGACCTCCTTCAGCTGCGGTGTCTGGATCTCGACGATTTCCTTCAAAAAGTCTGCAACCTGAGTCCAGTGTGGGGCTTGGATGGTCAATTTGCGCCAACGCGCGACCGCATAGGTCTGGACGAGGTGCACAAAGTGATCTATGTAGTCGAAATAGATGTAGACATCCAGGAGACAATCTTGGGAACGCTCGAGGAAGAGGTTCACGGTGTTCATGTCGCGGGAGGAGAGGATACGGATACGGGACCAGAGAATAGGTGTGGTGAGGACGAGGTGTCGCAGAGATTTGCATATGCTGAGGACGACGGAGGTCAACTAGTAGCCCGATTATGAGCAAGGGTGCAGACCAAGACAAACGTAGGACAGCGGGCTCTTGTGGTTCATCGCCAGAATCCTCAATGAGAGTGACGAAAATTTGGGTGATCAGTTCACTGGGAATGGTGGTCAGGGTCAGGGCCATGGCGTTGTAGTCTCACTCCACGAAGATTTGGTCGTTGGAGGTGAGAGTCAAAGGAAGTCGATTTACGGCATAATCAGTATGCGGTCACGTGACCTTTGTTGACGTGACTGACGTGACAGCGTTACTCATCCTTGCCTTCTCTCCAAGCTACACCATGTCGCAATCCTCCCAGCAAGACCCCGAAGACGACGTCGTGCCTTCGGGCCCGATGCTCATTGGCAAGCTCCAGGAGGCGGGCATAAACCCCAACGACATCAAGAAGCTCATGGAGGCCGGTCTCAACACCATCGAGTCCGTGTGCATGACGCCGCGCAAGCACCTCATCGCGATAAAGGGAATCTCTGAGCAAAAGGCCGACAAGATCATTTCAGAAGGTATTAAGCTTTTTTCGCGGCCTTCGTACCCCCACTCACATCGTCCTCAGCTTCCAAGATCATGCCCATGGGTTTCCAGACCGCGACCGAGGTACACGCCCATCGCTCAGAGCTCGTCCACATTACCACCGGCTCCAAGCAGCTCGACGCGCTCCTCGGAGGTGCGTTTTTCTTTTTCTTACAAGCGCGTCGGGTCTTTGCTGACTCAGTTGCAGGCGGAATTGAGACGGGCGCAATCACCGAGATGTTTGGCGAGTTCCGCACGGGCAAGTCGCAGCTCTGCCACACGCTCGCCGTCACCTGCCAGCTTCCCCTCAGCATGGGCGGCGGCGAGGGCAAGTGCCTCTACATTGATACCGAGGGCACGTTCCGTCCCGTCCGTCTCCTTGCCGTGGCCGAGCGCTACGGTCTCAACGGTGAAGAGGTCCTCGACAACATCGCGTACGCCCGTGCATACAACGCCGACCACCAGAACACGCTCCTCACCGCCGCGAGCGCGCTCATGGCCGAATCCAGGCGCGTCCTTGATTTTCTCGGTGGACATCTACGCGTGTTTACGATGCTTTGACCCTTAGATTCTGTCTCCTGATCGTCGACTCGTGCACCGCGCTCTACCGAACCGATTTCAGCGGACGAGGCGAGCTGTCCAACCGCCAGAACCACCTCGGCAAGTTCCTGCACACGCTGCAGCGTCTGGCAGACGAGGTACATGCGCGCGTCGCTGAAACTTTACTCGTGCCCTGTACCATTATCTGACGCGCCGTCCAGTTCGGCATCGCCGTCGTTGTGACGAACCAGGTCATGTCCAGTCCCGACTCTGCTCCCGGAGCCCACGCCAACGAGAAGAAGCCGATTGGAGGCAACATCATGGCGCATGCGTCCACTACTCGGTATGCGCGCCACCCCAATCTTGTTCGCCTCTTGACGCGTTTTTCCCCCCTTTCTTCAGTTTGCAGCTCAAGAAGGGGCGCGGCAACAACCGTATCTGCAAAATTTACGATTCGCCATGTCTCCCGGAAATGGAAACGACCTTTGCGATTCTCAACAGCGGAATCGGCGACCCTGAGGAGGAGACTTAAATCACGCATGATCTCGTTGTTGTTCCACCGTAGAATTGTACACTATCGACTTGCTAATCGGAGCGCAATGTAATATTATACAACACATGCTGTTTCTAGGAATGAATCCAGTTGAATGGTAGTCAGGATGCCCAGTTGAGTGGACATCAACAGCATCTAAAAAAACCGTCCATTTTCGGTATTTTG
This sequence comes from Mycena metata, assembly GCA_029378385.1. NCBI lineage: Eukaryota > Fungi > Basidiomycota > Agaricomycetes > Agaricales > Mycenaceae > Mycena > Mycena metata. The sequence continues at coordinate 1,518,947 of JARKIB010000001.1, read as the reverse complement.
TTACAGTCGGACTCGCCTCAGGCCAGGAAGCGGGTGAGGATGTTGGCGCTGGTTGCACTGATGAGCTCCCTGAGCTTGGTAACCTCCTCGATGCTGACGTCCGAAATGTCCGCCATGAGATACGCGACTTCGCCTTTCGAGTCCGAGTACTGCTTCTCGACATTGTACGGCGAGAGCGCTTCGTTGACCGCCTTGAGCACACCAGGCTGGTTTTTGTGCACATGGCAGACGCGGATGTGGTCGCTCTGATCTTGGGTCATCGCGCGCAGGTCCACCTCGGGGAAATTTACGGCGCCGACTGTCGAGCCGTAGTCGAGGTAGCGCGTCAGCGACTGTGCGACCTCTTCTCCGATCAACCGCTGCGCCTCCTCCGTCGAACCACCGATATGCGGGGTGAGGATCACGTTTGGGATGGCGCGGAGGGTGCTGGACCACTCGTTGAGCTGGTCGTCGAACGGCGCGCCGTTGGAGCCGGGCTCTGCGGGGAAGACGTCGATGGCCGCACCGGCGAGGTGCTTTGACTTGAGGGAGTCAATAAGCGCGGGGATGTCGACGACGCGGCCGCGCGAGTTATTGATGAGGTACGAGCCCTTCTTCATGAGCGTGAGCTGCGCGGTGGAGATCATGTTGATCGTTTCCGGGAGCTCGGGGACATGGAGGGTAACAAAGTCTGCTTCTGCGAGGAGTACGTCGAGCGACTCGACCTGGCGCGCCGAGCCCAAGGCCATGATGTTGAGGACGTCGTAGAAGACGACACGAATACCAAAAGCCTCAGCCAGGACGGAGAGCTGGGAGCCAATGTGGCCGTAGCCTACAATGCCGAGGGTCTTTCCGCGGACCTCCCAGCAGTTCTTGGACTGCTTATTCCAGATGCCATTGCGGAGCTCGTGGGCACGGTCGAAGAGTTGGCGGGAGAGTGCGACGAGCTCGCCCATGACAAGCTCTGCGACAGAGCGCGAGTTGGAGAAGGGCGAGTTGAAGACGGGGATGCCCGCCTGGGCGGCGGCGGGGAGGTCGACCTGGTTGGTACCGATGCAGAAGCAGCCAATGACCAGTAGCTAGGCGACATGAGCGCGAGGCGCGGCGCTCCAGCAAGGAACTGACCTTGGTTGCAGCTTTTATAACGCGGGCGGTGATTTTGGTCTTGCTGCGAATACCAATTGCATGGTACGCAGGAAGAGCTTGGATGAGCTCATCCTCGGACATGGCCTTTGCGTGGTGGTCGACATGGAAGCCCTGTGCGCGGAACGCGGCGACAGCGTCTTGGCTGATGTTTTCGAGGAGCAGGAGACGGAGGTGGACGTTTTCGACGGGGTGAAGGACCTTTACCTTCATCTGGGGCGAGGAGAAGGGCGACGACGGGGACATCGACGGGCCGACGACATGGTTGTTGGGGTTCTGGGGAATGGCAATGGGCTGGGACATGATGGTTTGCTCGGGAAAGCAGGATGCCTCATTATGGCGTGCGCCAACTGGCTTTATTTACGAGGCGTTAAGGTGACTCACAACCGCGGAATGCGGATACTTATGTGAAATGAACATTGGAGAATATCAGCCACGTCAAGATGTGGGACGCGACGCGTCGAACGCGAAAAAAATCGACCTCGTTGAACTGCATACAGGCTGAGCTACGGCTATGATTTCCTGCAGGCCAGTATAGGTTCTTAGACAAGCTCTACTCAATTATCGACGTAGAAAACGAGGTTCATCGTTCCCTCGGCCCGAACCTCCGAGCAAATTCCTAGGTTCATTGCGGTTGTCTGCAACCGCGACGTTAATTTGGTGGCTCAATTGCGTCGGCGATGAAGAGGACCAACATCGCCCGAAATCGCGGCCAAATCGCACCCAGAACAAAATAATTATTTCAACGTTTGTGCATGAGTCAGAACTGAAAAAACCTCTCATGCTCTACCTCCTCGACTACGGCGCTGGCAATGTCACCAGTCTCGCAAATTCACTGCGCCAGCTGGGCCACGATTTCCGCTGGATAGAAACACCCACCGACTTTGAGCAGGCTACAGTCAGTGTTCACCCCCTCCAACTCGCGCGGAATGTCACCTCTCGATAGAGCCTCATCTTCCCTGGCGTCGGCGCGTTTGAATCCGCGATTCAGCATCTGACGCGCCGCGGTCTGCTCGAGCCTTTACGCGAATACATTACCTCTGGGCGCCCCTATCTCGGGATCTGCATCGGTATGCAGGTCCTCTTTCAATCCTCCGAAGAGTCTCCTTCTGCGGGCCTTGGCATAGTCCCCTGCCCTATCGAGCGCTTCTCAAACGACGACAAGTCCGTCCCCCACATCGGCTGGAACTCGGCAGATCTCCTCGACGCGTCGGCGGAGGACCCCGCGTACTACTACTTTGTTCACTCCTACTGCGCGAAATACAACCCCGAAAAGTACCCTGAAGCGGCCGAGTGGGCCTACGGAACGACCCAGTACGGCCAAGAGCTCTTTGTGTCTTCAGTGCGCAAGGGCAACATCTTTGCCACACAATTTCACCCCGAAAAATCCGGTGCCGCGGGTCTTAAACTGCTTGATACCTGGCTTCGCGCTCCCGGTGCCGCTCACGCGCTTGCCGCGCCCCGCGTCGCGCGCGCATTAAAGCCCAAACACGGCTTGACCAAACGCGTTATCGCGTGTATGGACGTGCGCGCCAACGATGCGGGCGACCTCGTCGTGACCAAGGGCGACCAGTACGACGTCCGTGAAAAGAACCCGTCCACCACCGTCACAGCAGGAGGCGCCGTGCGTAACCTCGGCAAGCCCGTCGCGCTCGCCGCGCGCTACTACGATGCCGGCGCAGACGAGCTCTGTCTGCTCAACATCACGTCCTTCCGCCACTCGCCCCTCCAGGACCAGCCGATGCTCGCCGTCGTACGCGCGGCGGCTGAGCGCCTCTTCGTCCCTCTCACCATCGGCGGCGGGATCAAGGACTCCGTCGACCCCGACGGAACCGCACGCTCCGCCCTCGAGGTCGCATCAGCGTACTTCCGCGCCGGCGCAGACAAGGTGAGCATCGGTTCCGAGGCGCTGTACGCCGTCGAGCGTCTGCGCGCGAGCGGCGGTGTGCCGGACGGGACGAGCGCGATCGAGACCATCGCGCATGCGTACGGGCGGCAGGCGGTCGTCGTGTCGATTGACCCCCGCCGCGTCTACGTCGACGCGGACTATGCAGGCCGCCACGCAGCGGAAGTGGTACGCGGGGCGGACGGCAAGGCGTGGTGGTATCAGTGCGCAGTGTCCGGCGGACGCGAGGACCGCGACTTGTCGGTCGTCGAGCTCGCACAAGGCGCAGACACCCTCGGCGCAGGCGAACTCTTGCTCAACAGCATCGACCGCGACGGAACCGGGCTCGGATTCGATCTCGATCTGCTTGCGCTCGTGAAACGCAGTGTGCGGATTCCCGTCGTCGCAAGCAGCGGCGCAGGCAAGGCGGCGCACTTTGTCGAGGTATTTGCGCAGACGGACGTCGAGGCGGCGCTCGCTGCGGGCATATTTCACAGGGAACAGGTGGGCATCGGCGAGGTCAAGGAGGCGTTACGTGCGGCAGATATCAATGTCCGACAGTAGAGGCATTCATGTCACTAAACTACACTTTGATGTAAGGTAAAGGTATTCTCCATCCGAGACGGGGTAAATGGGAGTAGATACAAAAGGTGGGCATCAGTGAAAGGGGGAATATGGTCCACAATATACAAGCGAGTCTACACCCAATGTGGAAGGCGTAATCGAGGGCATTAGAAGGGAACGAAAAGAAAATGGCATATAAATGATACAAGTAGCGCGTCACCTTGTCCCGCGGACGACCCGCCCCACTTTCTTCATGAGACTGGTCTTTCTGCCGAGTCCACCGCCGCCATTCTCCGACTCGCCGAAATAGTCGTTGGCGCCGTTGGCATGCTCCGGCGGACTGTTGGGGGCACTACCTGGAGCAGGGGGGAGTTCCTTCGAGGCAGGCTTGGGTTCGATAAAGACGTACGATTCAGAATTCTCCGAGGTTGGGGACATGTTGGGCGGGCCGCCGCGACCGTTGGCGTTGTTGCCGAACCGGCCGAGGAACGAGTTCTGGGAGCGGTGTGTGGGCCGCTCGCCGTCGGTGGCGGGCTCGCTGTCGTCGTTGACGGGGACGTTGGGGGCATCGCGCATCTTACGAATGCGGTGCATGAGGGATTTGTTGCGCTTGGGGAAGCTGCTCGGGGAGCCGGGACTGTCTGGAACGATGGGAGCGTCTGCAGGGTTCTCGGGGACGAAGATGGGCATCGGGGGCGGGAGCTGGGAGCGACGTGCGTGGGCACGGGGACGGGAGGGCTCTGCGGGCTTGCGGGACGACTCTTTGCCGTTGTAGATGGAGCTGGCGGGAGTGTTTCCGTTGGTGCCGCCGCCGCCGCCGGCAAAGAACTCCTCGTACGGCTCTGGCTCGTGGATGCCCCAGGCCTCGGCAATGGCGTCGACCTTCTTCTTGGGGGCGTCGTACTCTGAGCCGGCGAATGCCGAGTAGGCGTTGGGGGACGTGGGGTAGGGGCTGTCGTTCTTGGGAGCGGGAGCGGCGTCTTCGAGACGCCCGCCCCAGGCCATCATGGGTGCGCGGCTCTTCTGACGGTTGCGGGAGGGGGCGCATGCATCAAAGGGGCCGTCGTGGTGGAACACTGTGGCGCGATGATGAATGATCAGATGGCATTTGTGGGGAGCGGGACAACGCACTGGGGCCGACGCCGGTGTAGTCGAGCCTATCGATGACATCTGCGTGCTTGGAGCCCTTCTTGTTGGGTTTTTTGGACTTGTCGACGGGGACCGAGTCCTGGGAGACGGAGCGGGGGCCGAGTTGTGGAGCATGGCGGGGGGAGTTGGCCTGTGCGTTTCTGGGAGAATATAAGACTGGGAGAGGGGGAAAAGAGACAAGGGACGGACGTCTGGCTGCGGGCGACGCGGTTTGGAGAGCCGCGGACGGTGACAGTCTCGCGGACCTCTTCGACGATGTCTCTGGGCTTTGGGGGGGCGCGCTTCTTGGGGGGCGGCGGGGGGGCACGGGCGGACGTGGGAGACGCCTTGTCGTCCCCAAAGGGATTCTCTGTGCGCGCGTCGACAACGACAGACATGGAGGCAGGATTGGAGATGGATCCAAACAACCGCAACCCAAATCTTCCGTCATCATCCGGCCCGGGTGCCTGATCCGCACCGGCAAAGCACTTTCCATATACACCTCGACTGCGTCTAGTTCACGATATTTTCGTCCACATTGTATATCTGTAACATCTTAGGCAAAGTTTTGTTTGGAATCTATGTTATGACTTGAGGCTCAGAGTACCAGAGTCAAGCGGGTTTCGGCCAACGACCTCGGTTTAAGCTGAAATCTGCAACCACAACGCTGCAAAAAATGGCGATCTTGCTAGTTGCACGTTTTCGTTGCTTTTTTGCAACTACAAGTTTAGTTGCACATTTCTCGGTAACCCATCCGGCCCGGGTACCCTGATCCGCAGGTATGGGCTTTCCGATATTTTCCCGCTTTCAGTCTCTGTACACCTCGACGTCGCCCCAGGCCCCAGGCGCGTCTATTAGTTCACGAGATATTCACGTCCACATTATATGCTCTTGTAACACAATTGGTCCTGAGCAAAGTTTAGTTTTGAATCTACACTGGCCTCTGTGCACACCACTCTATATTCAGGTTTAGCAGTCCAGGCTCAGAGCAGTCTCCTTCGTTGCCAGCAGTGGACGCTGCAACGTTGCCGTTGATCTGTCGCTGCCGCTTAGGTGGAATTCCCGCAGCGAACAGCCGATCACAGCTTGATGACCGCTACCACCTGGACGCGCGACGCCGTCGCAGCAGAAATCCTTGCTGGCGCTCATCTCCTCGTCTACCACGACCTCCTCCTCCGCATCCCCCCAAAATGGCTGCAAAATCACCCAGGGGGCGCCCTGTCCATCCTCCACTTTGTCGGCAGAGATGCAACGGACGAAATAGACTCGTACCACCCCGACCATGTCCTTGACCTCGTTCGCCGTTACAAGATCGGCACCGTGGAGCTCCCATGGCGGCCCCTCGTGCCCCCCGTCATGTCTGGCTGGGTCAGAACCAGCAGCAACGCCTGGTCCAACGAAGCTCAGGCCGTCCGCAGCGGCGGCACCCAGATTCTGCTCGTTCCCAAGCGCCCAGATGCCCCCGACGCACCCACCCGGGAAACCCTCGAGCCGCCCCCGTCAACCCTGTCCCTGGAGGACCAGGCTCGCCATTCTGCCGCGTACAAGGTCCTCCATAAACGCGTACGCGATGCCGGCCTCTACGACACGCGCTACATCACCGGGTACGGCCCTGACGTCCTCCGCTATGCGCTCTTGGCGTCCATCTCTGTGTTTGCGTACTGGCACCGCTGGTTCATCACCAGCGCCGTCTTCCTCGGACTCTTCTGGCAGCAACTGACATTTACTGCGCACGACCTGGGCCATGTCGGTGTCACACACGACTGGGTCATCGACCGCATCCTCGGAATCATCATCGCGGACTGGATTGGCGGCCTGAGCATCGGGTGGTGGGTCAGCAACCACAATGTTCATCACCTTGTGCCCAACCACCCCACTCACGACCCCGACATCGAGCACCTCCCCTTCATTGCCATCTCCCCCGTCTTCTTCGACTCCATCTGGTCGTCCTACTACAAGCGCACCCTGCACTTTGACCGCTTCGCCAAGTTCTTCGTGCAGGTCCAGCACCGCCTCTTCTACGTCGTCCTCGCCCTCGCGCGCCTCAACCTCTACGCCAACTCGTACCCCTTCCTCCTGCGCCAAGCCTTTGACACCAAACGCGCGCGCGGGGGCCGCTGGGCGTGGGCGCTCGAAGTCGCGGGAATCGTGTTCTTCTGGACCTGGTTCGGCCGCGTCGTCATCAACTGCGGCTCGTGGAAGACAGGCCTAGCGTATTTCATCGTCAGCCACATCGCCGCCTCACCCGTTCACGTCCAGGTGTGTTTAGTTCCAATCTCTTTTTGCGGGCACACATTTTACTGAACCGCACCTAGATCGTGCTCTCGCACTTTTCCATGTCCACGGAAGACCTGGGCCCGACGGAATCGTTCGCGGATCGCCAGATGCGCACGACGACGGACGTGATCTGCGACGAGTCGGTCGGCTGGATCCACGGGGGGCTGCAGCTCCAGGTCACGCACCACCTCTTCCCCCGCCTCCCGCGCCACAACCTCAAAGCCGCGAGCCTGCTCGTCAAGGAGTTCGCGCGCGAGCAGGGGCTGGTGTACGCTGAATTTGGGTGGATCAGCGGGAATCAGGACGTGCTGGGAGTGCTCAAGGGCGTGGCCGATCAGGTGAAGATTATTGGCAAGGTAGCGGAGGCGGAGGCCAGGGAGGCGGTAGACAGGAAGCTTGGGTTGAACTCGGAGAAAAAGGCCTAGTCTTGCGCTTAGATTTTAGAGCGCATAGACGATGCCACTCGGTCACGATGGTGATTTTTAGGGTGCTGGTTCTTGTCTCGCCGCATGAGTACACTCGACTCTGAATTTGAGTAAAATCCAGACGGTTCACGGTAGATTTGCTCGAGGTTGATCCCATGACATGTAGCGCGCTCATAATATTGTCTGCATAGTAGGGTACGGCATGGGAGGCAATACACTCGCGTGATATTTTGGGCATGGACGAGTAGAAGAAAATAACGAACAGGTGAAGCTCCCTCCAGCTTACTGAGATACGAATTAGAACGAGAGAATTGTTGGAAAATGCGGGCCAGACACACCTTCTTCTTGTTCGCCTCCTCCTCATCTTTCTGCAGGGAGAATAAGACGGGAATAGGAGCAGGCAGGAGAGACGAACCTTGGCCTGGCGCGCTTTGCGAACGCCCTCGTGCCTCTGGTTGGAGCGGGCGTCACGGAGAGTGCGGTATGCCTTGAACTCGCGTTCCTCGGCAGTGATTTTACGGGGAGCTTCTGCCGGGTATGCGTCGGGGAGGGGAACGGCGGCACGGGTGGTGGCGGCATTGAGGTCGTCGCCCTAAAAAAAGGGATAAGCACTATATTACGGTCCCATGGGCGAAAAACGCACGGTCGAGTCGCCCTTTTTGGGCTTGCCAGCCTTGCGGGGGAAGACAATCAACTTGGACTTGTACGCCAGCAACCGCTCCACGTTGATTTTTTTGCCCTCCTCGCTCAGATTCCGCCGTCTGTGGTCAACGACGATGCCGACACCCCGCGCCTCCTTGCGTCCGACGCCAGCCTCCTTGAGCTCAGCAAGAGTGAAGCCACGGCCCTCGCGGACTTTACGGTTGTAGCGGACGGTCTGCGCGCGCACAGCAGGGGCGGAGGGGCTCGATGGGGCGCACGCCGAGGGTTGCAGCCTTGGTCTTGCGGGCGGTGCGGCGGCGGAGCTTGCGTCCTGGCTGGTCGAACCAGGTGCGGACGCGTCGCTGCCAATCCTTTCGGAAGTGATTGGCGTGGAGGACTGTTTTTGCGTTGAAAAATGAGGAAATTGGGGCACCCAGGGCTCAGCTGGACTCACCGTTGTTGTGCGCAAAACCCATTGCTGAGGAGGATCAGCACCGACACTAGCAGAAATAATTGGTCGACGCACCGAGATCTTGAGGGGGGTCGAGGTCAGTCTTGAAAGTTTGATGTCGATGATGAGAGAAACTGTACAAGAGCACGTGTCGGTAAGGTCGCGATCACGTGCCTATCAAATTGACGCGTTCTCCTCAAATTTACGTCTGTCGTTTCCGGGTTATTTTTATTCTCTCTCACGCGCACGCTAGCAATCAAACTTGACGAATTCAAGCGATCTTTTGCGATCCAAACGCGCGAAGGATCTCCCCAAACGATTGCAACGCGGGGAATTACAATTTTACAACTCAACGACCGGGCGGAGTTCAATGCCTAGGCTCACCTAATCCCTTGAATTGTTAGATGGGTCCCCGTCCACGTCCTCGAAAAACACATATGGGAGTAAACAAACGCACTCTCTTTCATAATCCGTTACAGGGTTTGGTCGAACTTCATTATCTCTACCGCCACCAACGCCACTGACATCCCACTTGCAAGTCAACGGAAACAACGACCGACAGTTTTCCGACACGGAAAATCGGAAACAAATGCTTTTGGCAGGAAGCAGTACGTAACCGTTGATTTAGACTTCCCCAGGGACGCGATGCATGGGGGCAACCTGACAATCCAGACGCGTTCCTCGTCGGCCGGTTGTGGGGCAACGCATATTCCTGGCGCCACATTTTTCCGCGGCACCTACGGCTCCCCCGATCCAACCGCGTCTTTATGGCGTCCTATTTGCATCGTGCCCACTCGAAAGCGCGTTAAACACGGCTTTCCTCTCGTTACTTTCTCTCGCTTATCACAATGTTCTCTCCAGGCTCCAGCAGACGCTTCCGAGCAGAAGCCCTTCTGTATCCTTCGCTCCCATGCCGCATTGGGGCTCACATCCGCATTCATTTATACTTTAAATGTGCGCTCGCTGCAATTATAAAAGGCCTTGATCTCTGGGTCTCGCTGCAACATGTCTTCTCTCAAGTTAAGCCCCCCTTATCGCGTAGAGCACGTTGGCTCCCTCATCCGGCCCAAGGAGCTGTATGATTTGCACGTCTTGCGCGAACAAGGGCAAGGTCGCACGCGAGGATCTCAAGGCTGCAAAGGACGCTGCGCTCAAGCATGTCATCACGCTTCAACGCGACCTTGGCCTCGGGACTATCACCGACGGCGAAGTCCACAGGTGTGCCGCGCAATTTCTCGTTTCTCGCTGTGTACCAAAACGCAAGGCAGGGAGGTGTTCTTCGAGGGCGTGTTCGAAAATTTGGAGGGAATGACTGAACTCCCGAACCGTGAGTCGGCTTCTCTCGTCGTCTTGCGTATATCCTCACTGGTTCCGTAAAGGGCCCATCGCCGAATTCAAAGTACGACGACTGACCGTTCTTATCCCTGGATCCTGCGCTCATGTCCGACTCGGCAGATGTATATCCCCCATGTCAAGCTCATGTCGCAGATGATGAACATGACGACTATGCCGTCTTTCTATTGCTCAGTACGCGAAGCAGCAGGCCCATTCAGGCGATAACCAACTCATTTCATTCAGGGAAAGATCAAGCGCACCGCGCCCTTTTACGTTGAGCAGTTCAAGGCCCTCAAGAACGCTGTGGCCCCAGAGGTAATAGCTGAGATCTCGCTGCTTCTTGAGATTTGAACGCACTCCAGGAGGTCAGCCGACTCAAAGTAAATATGTGTCCGCCGACTTGGATTCATCAACGACATGGGTCAGACATGACTTACGACCCCGCTGTATACAAGTCCGACGGTAGGCTTGGAGACCGTTACGCGTAATATCTGACTCTGACGCGTCGTAGATGAATATTTCGATGATTTGGGCATCGCATGTAAGTCGCCGCCAAGATGCCTGATAAACCAGCTAACATTGGCAACAGATCGTGCGGAGATCAAAGAGCTCTATGAACTAGGATGTCGTGAGTTTATCGGGTTCCATTTGATGTGTAGCCAGCAGTAACAATCTTGGCAGGCAATATCCAGCTCGATGATCCCACTTTCTGTTATTTCTGCAGCGCCGGTAAGCAGTCACTAAAAGTGATCGCAAAATAATCAACTCACGAGAGAAAAGACATGATCAAAGAGATGGAGGCGGAGGGCGTAGACCATGAAGCGCTGTTATCCACCTATATTCGTGCAATCAATTTATGCACGATCGACCGTCCCGCTGATTTGAATATTGGCATGCATATGTGCAGAGGCAATATGGTACGTGCGGTACTCGCAGCTACGCACCAGATGTTCATTTTTTTCAGAGCGGAATTCATTTCTCCGAAGTAAACACAGCATCTTGAGCGGTGACTGGTATCCTAATATTCAATCAAGGGAGGTTACGACCGCATTGCTGCCAAGTTATTCACCTCTGTGGACGTGGATACTTTTTATGTTGGGTTTCTCTTTTTCCTGCCAACTTGACCGGTCTAATTGTGCGTGCAGATGGAATATGACAATGAGCGCTCAGGAGATTTCTCTCCGCTCAAGTACCTCCCGGAAAACCGGGTCGCTGTCCTGGGAATCGTAACAACGAAGAGCCCAGCAGTATGTTCGATTTTCTTCAGCTTGTGATGGTTTACCGACCCCGCGCCCAGTTGGAGGATCCTCAAGCACTCAAGGCCCGCGTTCACGAAGCTGCAGAAGTAATTGCAGCTGGATTTCCTCCGCGATCAAAGGAGGCTGCCTTGAATCAGTTAGTCGTTCATTTGGACTTGGTTGTCTTTAAAGTTGCTGATTCCCTTTCGCGATTAGGCTCTGCATTAGGTGAGTTGTTTACGTCGGATTTTCCCGTGGACGCCTTTAATTGTCGTGCCCGAAGTCCACAATGCGGATTCGCGTCAGTCTGGCAAGGGAATCCTGTCACAGAAGAGGTGAGTTTCGTGAACACATTCCAGACGTCCCACTAATTGGCGGCAGGACGAGAAGCGGAAGCTCCAACTCTTGCTGGATGTTGCGAAGGAAATTTGGCAGTAGGCTAGTGGCCCGTTATGATTTTATGTGACTCGTAAACCGTGCAGTGAATGGCTACGGCGTTCTTCACCGCAAACGCGGGAGCTTCATGGTTACTGTTTGAATTATGTTGCACCGCAAATGCGGGATGTTTAACCCTCCTATCGGCAATCAGTTTCTCTGCAATCAATTTGATGTTCCTGACAACTCTCTTCGACCCTGCATGACCCTCTCCCTCTTCGCTCTTTTATTTCTCTGGTCCGCACTACCGTGGCTGGTTTCTGGGAATTTCACCTTCACACACAATGCCCTGACAGAGTGCGATAATGTTCAGATCTCCTGGACAGGTCCGTGTGCACGCTCCACTTTCTGTAGCTCCAGTTAAACACCTACTCCAGGCGGTTCAGGAGTAGGTTATTACCTCTCCTTGATACCAGTAAGTCCTTCCGGCGCGCACCACTCTTCGCACACATCAATATCTCCCAGGATTTCGATTTCCCGCGAAATATTTCGATCCAGTCGACAGATGTCAACGGGACGTTCTCAACACCAGTGCCTTTCAACGTGTCGACCAAGCTAGTGCTATCCCTTTCGGATTCAACAGGCTTCGCTTCTGGCGGCACGACCACAATACAACAGGTTTCAATTCCCTAGTAACCCGACGGAATTTGCTCACAAACGAACCCAAGGTTGGCCAGTCCCTTGGTGGTGTATGCAATACAACAACCCCCGACCATTTCGTGTATGGGACACCCAATTCTCTGAACCAATGCCAGTGAGATAGGTTCCTCGCCCTTCCTTTGCCGTTCATTTATCTTCTAGGCCGTATTTATTCAACGAGTACTCGACTGGGGTTCAACCTCTAACTATCTTTGGCGTCATCCCTGGAGGCGACTCTTTCGTGCTGAATCCCCCGCTCAATTCCAACTCATTTACTTGGGTCGTCGACGTCTACAATGGAACCCAAATCATATTCCTCATGGTTAGAATTCCCTCTTTGCGATTTATCTTTACCCCAACCATCAAATACATAGGTCGACGCCAACCTCCGCCAGGGTGGGAGTTTCCTCGACACTGTAACTTTAACAGGAGACACGTCGTGCATAAATGCCTCGTCGCCTTCCTCGACTATCGACGCTTCGGCTTCGGCTTCGGCTTCGGCGACTTCTACCGGTTCCGCTGTCCCCACGACGCCAGCGTCGTCCAAGACCGGGGCAATTGCAGGCTCTGTCCTCGGCGCGCTCATCTTCCTCGCAGTTTTGATCACTTTGGGGCTGTTCTTCCTGCGTCAGCGGCAAGAAAAAAAGAACGCAATGGCGCCTGGTGGCTCCGAGTTCCGTCGGACTTCGCGTCCCATGCAGTCCGAGCTGGATTTAACCGGACCCTTCATGTCTGCCTCCACAACACCCAATAATTCTACACACAACCTCCCTTCATCGCCTCCGGCGCACTACCAGCCATACGGTATGGCGTCGCGACTGCCGGAGAGCGCGAATCCGTTCAATCACGCTCCATCCACGGCCCCATCCTCCATCCATAGCCCAGATGTTGATCCATTCATGGATCGCGCCCCCGGACCGTCTGGGTCTAGGACGCCCGGCCAACGAAAATCGGCCATGTCCGGACTCACTGGCTACACACCCTCTCGCTACGTTCTCCACACCGACGCTGAGGATGAAGATCTTGCACCGAACGAAGACGGTGTGGTGGAGCTACCTCCTCAGTACTCGGCGTCGCGGCCGCCTGCTAAAGGCATACCCCGGACCAATTCTACCACCTCGTCCTGAGAGTATCTCGGATCTGTACTACCACTGTTATTTATTCCGCGTACTGTTGGCGAGGACATTCACACTGACGTTCTTGTTTATGTATACCGTTAATACTTATCGAGTAGCGCAATTAGATTGAGACTGTTGCTGATTTCGCGCCCATATGTGAGGTCATTATCATGAATTGAGGGAAAGCGTAACAAGGTGGAGGACAGGTCTAGAATACATATGTTTGCGTCCATATTTGAAAGCGACAGTCTAGCAGTTACAATAGAGGGAACAGTTTCCCGAAACAGACTAGAATCCAGGGGGACCTGGCTCCATGGCGGCTCCATTTCCAATCGTTTGTTTCGAAAACGCGTCGATCATCGCGTCCTGGTCTTTCCTCCTTCGATGACGGCGCCGTCTGTCGTCTTTGATAACACGCTCGATTCGACGACGGGCCTTGGTGTGCAGTCGTGGATCTGCGAGGGCCTGCTTACATTTATAGCATGCAAGCTCGATGCTAGCGAGAAGACGAATGGTTTCCGAGTTGTTAAGGGCCTTGGAAGAATGAGAATAGCGCGTATTGTGAACAGGTGAAAGCTCACGTTCAAAGACCAGGAAACGACGCGTGAACCTTCAACACATCCAATGACGACAAAATTGCCTCTTTTTTCGGCCTGCAGGTCGGATCCCTTGTCGGACGATCCCAAATAAACCGCCTGGTAGCAAGTGGATGAAGGACGGACACTCACCTCGCTGAATACAGCCATAACTTTTCCGGTAGAAACAGCCCTAACCACTGTGGACGACGTCAGAAGCGTGCCAGTCGCGGAGCAAAGGTACAGACCAACGCGGGACGAATGTCCACTAATATCTTGAGATACCACACCCCGTCCCATGTATACCCACGAATCTCTGTCAGGCCGGCGAATGTGAACCTTTACTTGGATGTCTCTGAAATTGTCACGAGCTGCAGGGGGCGCTGGAGACGTCGCTAAGGCGGAGAACTACATGAGCGTCGTCAAACCGAATCGGAGAGAGGCTACATACACTGGGTGTTGGAGATGTCGGAGTGCACGATGGGCATGGAGGTAGATGCGACTGGGAGTGCTTGCGCGATGCCACTACCCATGGCATCATCTATTTCCATTTCAGACTGCGAGCAGGCGGAAATAAGGAATGAGCATTAGATAGGAAGGGAAAAGTAGAGTCTTACCATGTTGAAGACAAGGAGGACTTGGAATCTCAGGAGTTTGGCGGTGGGTGCGGGGGACGGACGAAGTACGCGACTCGGAAGCTCACGTGCCAACTTGCCGAACGCGGCGATATCCAATTCAGACGCCCAAACTGAAAGGACGCGAATTCGTCGTATTGAACAGGACTACATATACCCACAAAAATGATGGACGCGCCTACCGATTCACTTTCGGCTGAGCATAAAATAATTTATCCGAAGTTGACTCGACGCAAGTTAATTTCTGGAGAAAGTTTTGAGTCATCACACGACTCGTCGAATTGGATGAACGCGTCAAGCAGGGATATGGTACGAAAGCAAATACAAGTGAAATACAAGTAGGTTGAAAGAATGCGCATCATCGCTGCTCCGGAGAAAGGTAGTTGCCGCCTACTAAACAGAGGTTGCGGGGAGTAAACTGTACATTCGTTATTGGTGTCCGTTTTGTAGGAAATGTTGCGAGGAGATCGGTCCTAGGAGACGTTGCAAGCAGATTAGTTCGCAGAAGACAGAGTTTCGGAGGAAAACTCGTACGTTTCCATGCTTTCTTCATCCCCGTAGTTGAGCGGCGCTGCAGCTTCGCCGGTGGCCAAACCCATCGGCGTGTACGACGCGTTTCCATTCTCACGAGGCTTCCGGCGGGTCCCACCAGCGCCCTTGACATCCCAACAACGCACAGTCCAATCTGCACCACCACTAACCAGCAACGAAGATTCTGCACTGAATGCCAACGAATATATGGACGCCGTATGACCGGTCATCTTTTTTATCCGCTTTCCAGAACCCAGGTCCCACAGATTGATGGCGAGGTCCTCGCCTGAAAGCCGTTCAAGAGTCTGCATCACTTGGAATAAATCAGCACGTACCCGCGCTGGCTAAATAACGGACCGTCGGGACTGAGGGCCAAAGATGAGACCGCGCCCTGATGTCCCGATGAAAACTCGGACACATGAACCGCGTTGGACATCCCACAACCGTGCAGTCCAGTCACTGGAGCCTGTTGCGAGATACAAGGAGTTTGGATGAAATTGGACACACTACTGAAAATTGAGAAAATACCAAATGTCGAAGAATGAATGGGCTTACATCGACATCGCTCAAATGCCCGGCGTAGACGCGCAAGCATGAAATCCTATCGGTTGACCAGAGTCTTGCGGTCCGGTCACGACTACCAGTAGCGAAATAGATGCCGAGAGGACTCCATTTTACATCCCAAATCGGGTTCTCATGGCCACGAAAGGCGACGAGGTTGGTCAAGGTATCCATCGACCACAAGCGCGTCGTAGCGTCGGCCGAGGCGGAAAGGAGATATTTTGGCGGAGCGGCAGACCCGCTTACTGGATCGAAAGCAACAGAGTATACGGGTCCGCTATGACCGATGAGTTTCCGAGTCGTACTACCACCCTTTTCTTTGATTTTTCGGAGAGATCCAGCTGAATGTGTTAGCACATTCATCAGCGGAAGAAACTATAAGCTTACCATCGCGTATTGACCCGGAGGTGAAATCGCTTCTGAAACCCCGTAGTTTTTGGCCGTTGAGACTCCATAACCGGACGTAGCTTTCAGAAAATCCGGCCGCCATCAAGGAGGTATCGGGGGAGAATGTGCAGCACGGAGCGCTGGAGGAGTAGGGTAAGATCAGGGCGAATAAGCAGACCCAGAATACATACCCTTCCGGGACGTCATGCAAAGTATATGCACAAATGCTGGGTAACGCGCGCGCCCGAACGGTAGCACCCTGAGCGGAGTTCAAGTCGGCGGTGGCGAGGAGACTAGGCTCTAATCGAATGCGTTTTCTGGCATCCCGAACAGTGGGCCGCCTCGCGTTCGACGTCCATGGTACGGAATGTGGGCGGATGAGGAAGGAGATCGGCTTCGGCTGGGGACACTACTCCGGGTATTGCCTGTCTTTGCATATCATACTGCTCCCGGTCCAAGACTGCCTGTTCTCGCAGTACACGCTGAGTTTCAGCCCGAAGTTCATCGGAAATCGGGGCAGGACCAAGTTTGAGATCTCCTCTCATGATATTGAATGCTTGTGGATTGGTGAGATTGGCCGTGCCCCCATTTGAGCGCGGAATAAGGGAGGAAAGAAGCCCAGTCGACTCTTCCCAAGAATTCGGGGAAATGGAGGTTGTGTTGGACGACGTGACTGCGATGGCTGGTGAGTATGAGCGGAATATAAATCGATTTGGAACCTGCCATCGAATCGAAGGTGGTTATTGACCACTCGCATGACCGACACCCGGCCGCGCTTTCCCATTTCTCCCGTGAATCCGTCTCCAGCACCGAATGCCTCGCCACCCACACCTTCGGTTAGCCAACCGACGAGAAGTCCAAAGCCAGAGCGGCTCATGCGCACGACATACTTCTCGTCTCTAAATCGTTGTGCGATTTCATCGTTTTGAACATGTGCAGGGAGGAGAAGGGTAGAGAATGTGATGGAGCGTTGGGGCATGGGATGCGGCGAGAGACGGGGCGAAAGAGGAATAGAATTTTATGGCTAGCGCGGTGATCCTCAGCAAGCGAGCGCGCTACCCGGTCAAGCAGTTCACGCACCAGCTTCTTTCAGACCGCGTTGAATGAGATCTAGATAGAAATGGCAGAATATCGGAAACAATATTGGCCGAAATTCAGGCTGGACGGGTTACGTTCAGGAAGACGCGCCGTACACATTTTCTGTGCAACGTACGCGATACATGTCGAGCGATCCGTCAACCCATGCCTCTAGTTCGCGGAAGCCTTCCTGCTTGTCCGTAGGATCAAGGGAGAGAATGTCCTCTGCGCCGACAGAACCAATGCTGGCCAGAAGATTCTGTATGTTGCTGGGATTACCCATGGCCGTTAATTCTTGCAATACATTCGCAGATTCTTTGAACACATTTTCGCCGGGGCGTGAGGGTTTCTGTGCAAACACTGCTAATGCTTTGACGAGGTCCTCGGGTGGAATTGTTTCGGGCTGCTTCCCCTTCTCCGACTCTTTGCCCTCTATGTCTTCAAGCAAGCCCTTTTCAGCGGCTGAATAGCCACGAGAGCGGTAGTATTGGAGCATCATCTGTTCCTCTGGCGTCGCATTCTGAACAGGATCGCCGCCGGGAGGCGACTGAGATGAGCCAGACATGCGGGCTGGGAGCGAATATCGCGCGGTCTCGTGACAAGTTGCGAACCAAACACAGACACCCTGGACTTACCACAAACGAGCTCAACCAGGACTTGCTTCTTTCCTTCGACAGCATCCTCCAGTCGCTTTCCCCCCGCTCTGATCAACGCCAATGGCACCAACCAAACAATCTCAACGCCAGGCCATCACCCTCAAAGGCTCGACGGCGCTGGTCACAGAATTCTTCAAATACGCGGTCAATACGTGCGTGCTGGTGGCATCCTGTGTGCGCGTCCCAACGTTACTTAGGATATTGTTTCAACGCGAAGTGTACCCGTCCGATGACTTTCATATGGTGAAGAAATACGGCCAAGTGGTTTTGGTCACGCAAGATCTCGCTGTCGAGAACTATCTTGAGAAGTATGTACATTGCACTCTTGGCGCCGCCTCGCCATGGTCACCGTGATATTGACTGCTGCATAGGATTCTCAAGCAGGTACAGAGTGAGTGGCATGCCAATGTGGTGCATCCCGTCGTCGCTGACGGCGGTGTCAAGAGTGGCTTTTGACTGGCTCGGTGACGCAACTGGTGCTGGTGATCCTTGCGAAGGACACGCGCACCGCGCTCGAGCGATGGGTGTTTGACATCAAGCTCGTCGATCCCCCGCCCGAGGGGAGCGAGTCGTGCGTGCGAATGTCCCGCTTAAGGCGCATCTAATTAATTAACCCACAGGACTGGCAAGGCGGAAGCCGAGATACAATCAGAAATCCGAGCGATACTGAAGCAGATTGTATCAATGGTTACATTTCTGCCCGTGATGCAAGAGGAAAAGGTGTTTAACATCTTGGCGTACACTGCGGAGTCGGCGGACGTGCCCGCGGGGGAGTGGATGGACACGGACCCGCTGGCGATCGAGGCGGGCAAGAGCCAGCAGGTGAAGATGCGGAGTTTCAGCACGGACGTGCATAGAATCGAGGCGATGGTGGCCTACAGATACGAGGAGTAGATAGGGCTTAAATTGTTTCACGGTGATTGATGGACGGGGAGAGCGGCGTTGACGATGGCGTCGACGTCGAGCAACAGAATGATACCGATGTAGCCGATCCAGGGGACTGGGACCCCAGGGTAGGATCGCCATGGATACTTTCTATAAGCAGCGGCGGCCAAGTCGCATCGCATCTTTGGATCATCCCCTCCCTTCATTTACACACGTCAGGCGACGTTTCTTTCTTTCTTACGCCCATCTCCCCCCTCCTTTGTCTGGCCGGGCCACACATTTCTATCTTTTCAAGAGCAGCAGCAGCATACAATGGGCGAGAGTTGGTTCCAGAGAGAGTTCCTGGCGCCGCGAAGGCTCGCCTTCAACGTCATTTTCTACGGCCTTCATTTCTTCCTCTTTGGCTTTGGGTGGCACAGTCAGCAATCCAACCAGAAACTTGCAGCCCTTAACGGGCTCAAGTTCTCCGTATGGACCTCCCGTGGTGCCGGTTTGGTGCTTGCATTCGACGGGGCCCTCATCCTAGTACCCATGTTGCGCAATATCATCAAAGTCGTCCGCCCCAAGGTCACCTGGCTGTTCCCCGCCGATGAGAACATCTGGTTCCACAGACAAGTCGCCTACTCCATGGCGTTCTGGGCTATGGTTCACACCACCGCCCACTATGTCAACTTCATCAACGTCGAGCGCACCCGTAAGTGTCTGTCGAGAAATCTATTCCCCGCGAAACTGATGTTCGTCGTGTGCAGAGGTCCGCAAGCAACTTGCCCTTCAGATTCACTACACGCAGCCCGGAGGCATCACCGGCCACTTCATGCTCCTCATCATGCTCCTCATGTACAGCACCGCTGCCCAGAAGGTCCGCACCCAGTGCTTCGAGGCGTTCTGGTACACCCATCACCTCGCATTCTTCTTCATGCTTGGTCTCTACACCCACGCAACTGGATGCTTCGTCCGCGACTCCACCGACCCCGACTACATCCCGACATTCCCCTTCTACTCCACCGAACATTGTCTCGGATACCTTAGCTGGCGGTTCACCATCTGGCCCGGTATCCTCTACTTCGGAGAGCGCGCTTACAGAGAGTATCGCGCCCGCCGGTCCACCAAGCTGTCCAAGGTCCTCGTCCACCCCAGTGGTAAGTGCGCCTTGGCGGCGTTTCAGCGTTCCCAGTTCACTGATCCTGATCTTTGATCCGTAGGTGCTATGGAGCTGCGTATTATCAAGCCGAGCTTCAAGTACACCGCAGGACAGTGGCTCTTCATTCAGGTTCCCGAGATCTCCACGTTCCAATGGCACCCTGTGCGTGTTACACCTCCTTACTCTACCATTCCGTTTCTTATCGGGCCCCTAGTTCACTATCACGTCTGCGCCCAAGGATCCCTATGTTTCGATTCACATCAGACAAGTTGGTGACTTTACCCGTGCTCTTGGCGACCGTCTCGGTGTCGGCCCATCTGTTGTCGCTGCCATGACCTCGGCGGCAATGAAGGGCTCTGAGAAGAACGAGAAAACCGGATCGACCCGTGGTGACTTTGTTGAGCTCGATGCGGGCAGCGGGCTTTCCCTCCCGGCTGTCCGTATCGACGGTCCTTTCGGTGCCCCCGCAGAGGATGTCTTTGAAGTCGAGGTTGCTATCTTGGTTGGAGCCGGTATCGGTGTTACTCCTTTCGCGTCCATCCTCAAGGACATATGGTACCGCCAAAGGCAGGGCAACTGCGGAACGCTCCGTCGCGTCGAATTCTTCTGGATTTGCCGTGACGCTCCGTCGTTCGGTTGGTTCCAGAGTCTGCTGTCGGAAATTGAGGCTGCCCAGGCTGACCGTGCGTATCCCTTTGCGTATCTCATTCCCGCTTGTACTGACTTGGAGATCAGCCAACTTCCTGCGCATCAATGTCTACCTCACGCAGAAGATCAACGAGGACATGCTTTGGAATATCGCCGTCAATGATGCTGGTGCAGAGTACGACCCTCTTACTCTCCTCCGTACCCGCACCATGTTCGGTCGCCCCGACTGGATGACCATCTACGGCCAAATGAGGCAAGCGATCGAAACCGGGCAGTACATCCCTGGCAGCACATCCCAGCTCAAAACAAAAGTCGGGGTATGTGTCACTCTTCTGAGCATATTCCTTGCGCTGACCTCGTTTCCAGACGTACTTCTGCGGAGCCGGTGCCATCGCGAAGGCTCTCAAGGAAGCCTGCGTTCACCACACTTGCTCGACGGTCGAGTTTACCTTTGCAAAGGTCGGTATCTTTTCGTACTCGTTCACATCTCACGGCTCACCCTTTTTATCAGGAACATTTCTGAGCATGCATTCGTTCGACATGGAGGCGCTTTTCTCATACCCATATTTTATTGTACCGCTACTGCACACTCTCACGATGTTGATTCCTATTTTCCAAATCAATTGCGAATGGCATTGTGTTTTTGAACAATTCTGCGAGTCATGATCCCAGTTTCAAATTTCTCATCATTCAAATGAACGACCTTGAATTAGTATACATAGTGACCTCTTGAGCCCTCTGTCCCCACACTTTCGTCGTTTTGGCTCTCCGAATACGAGTTTCGGCAGCCATTCGAATGCTCTTCGTCCTCCGCTGTCTCTCAGAAGAACTGGCCGCGACGGGCTTGTCCAAATCCACCTGCGGGAAAAAGTCCTCTAGCCTGGAATACACGTCGTGTACACCAGGTCTCGGCGCCCAGGTGGACTCTCGTTGAGATTCAATGATGCTTCGCCGTTTAGCGAACTTGTTTGATTTACTCGACGAAGAGGACTTCGAGTTGGCCAAATCCACTGGCGGTTTCTTCCACATGGACCCGGTATTGCTGTCGCTATCGCTATCAGAATAAGACTCCGCCCTGCTAGACGTCGACTGCCTCGAGGAGGCAGTCGCAAGGCGGCTAGCGAGTTGTTGTGCGGAAGCAGACGCAGACGGCAGCCGCCGTTCCTCTGATTTAAAGTCGGCCACGGAGGCGCGTGATTGCAACTCCTTCCGCCGTCTCTCGGACAGCTGTGGGGGCGAGGAACGGAGCGTGTCGCCAGATGGAAGCGGAGGGGGGTGGTACACAAAGCTTTCTCGTGGCTCGTGATCATCCGGGTCCGGATTGGCGATGTAGAATGACTTTCGGGAGCGTAGGGACCCTGAGGCTCTTGTACTCTCGGAAGTGGCTGAAGTCCCCGGAGATACCGAACTGCGCGAAGAGGCTCGGGCAGGAGAGGGGGTGATATAGACGATGGGGGGCGGCTCGTTCGATGACGCCCGAGATGTGTGACGCCTGCGCGAACCTGGGCGCAAGGTCGAATTGTCGTCGTTTGGCGGTAGGCGCAAATGGTCACTCGGCCGGGCAGTAACCATCGAACCATTCGGTCTGGTTGGCATTGGCGGAATCTCCTCGGTAGCTGAACGTCTATGATGTGACGCGGGTACAGAGGAGTTTCTATGTCGGTGACTGCCTTGGTCTCGCTTACGACCGTTAGCTCGGCGAGCAGTCGATCTTTCTATCTCCGATACTTGGAAGACCCAACCAGGAGTGGGTTGCAGGTACGGATGGTTCCGTAAAATCACTGCAGTGGGCCGGGCTTGTGGGTTGCTAGGAATAAATTAGAAAATTGAAACGATAAGAGAAGGCGACAAACATGGTAAAGCACTCATTTCGGAAGTCCAAAGCCAATTCGGAAAGATCTGCAAGAATCTCAGGTGGAACCGGTGGGGGTGTGCCATTATAGAGCTGTCGAGGTCTAGTTGAGCCGTGTAAGGCGCGTGAACAACGAGAGCATCTAACCTTTAACATTACGGGTAAAAACTCTTCTCCAGCCCACGGTCGTTGGCCCGTCCACATCTCTACCACCACGCATCCCAGTGACCATACGTCGACCTTGGAATCATATCCCCGTTTATTGTTTGAGTCGAGTATTTCCGGAGCCCTGTAAATATTATCAATATAATGTCCGTGACTGGAAAAAAAAACTTGCATCCAGTATGCTGTGCCTCTCATATTCGTGAAAGCTTGACCCTGAACGTCCTCCCGTTTCGAGATTCCAAAGTCGGAGATTTTACAGACTCCCGACATTTCGACAAGGATATTGTCGCCTTTGAGATCGCGATGGAGTATACCAGTGGAGTGAAGATACTCAAGCCCAGCTAGGATTTGGGCCGCAAAATACTTGGTGACTTCTTGCGTGAACCTTCCGTGTTTGGCTATCATCGAACCAATAGTACCACCAGGGATATATTCCAAGAAACTGAGAACTGGTCAGAAGGCGCTAACGCTAGAGGCAAAGCTGTACATATTCAAGGTCTCCTGGGTTTGCTCGAATCCCAAGTATTGAACAATATTCGGATGTTCGAGATCCTCGGGAAAGCAATGGGTATGAGGATTCGGGAGTATTGGACGGAAAGTAATATGCACCTTGAGAGTGTCGCTCTCGAATTTCAAGGCCTCAACCATTTCCAGTTGATGTGAACTGGCGCGGTCACTGGCGGTCCGTGGCCTCTCGACCCGCTTCACAGCTATAAGCTGGCCATTGGTTGCATTCATGGCCTAAAGACACGGTCAGTCAGTCACATCCGACCGTCGCAAAGAGGGTCAATCAAGCGCACCAAGAAAACTTTCGCGTAGCTACCTTTCCCAATCAACTCCCCCAGAACGTATTGGAAAGCTATATAAAGGAAGTAGTTGAGAGCCAGCAGAGTCGAAATAATGCGTCCTACTCGGCGCTGGAACCTCGACGGCATCTTCACTGGCAACAGAGCGAGAGGAACGGGATTTGGAATAAACATCCGTGGAGAGGTAACTAGAGTCAGAGGTTGATCTCCACGTTCGAGATTTGGTATGGGTTGTGGTCATGAGGATAGGACAGAGTATTCAAGTCACAGTCTATGTGCAATCGGTTCCTCTTCGAGTTCAAGTGTGGAGGGAAGACATGAGACGAAAGCAGGACAGAGACAGGTCGTGGTCGCAAAGAGAGGACATCAAAGTCCACGACGATTCATTCGGAGATCAAGGCAGTAACGGCCGCGATTCGAAGCGCAGGAATAACTGGCCCGGCGAAGCGGTTCCGGCCAAGCATCGACACACAAGAAACAAGTGTCAATAACGCGTCTCCTTTCCTTTCCAAACCTTCTATCGCGATGGAACGGGCGAGACAAGTGCTGAAGGATGTTTTTGGCTTTCCGTCTTTCCGGTTGTCCCAGGAAGCGGTGTGTAGTGTGGAACTGATTTTTTGACGCGTCTCAATCTGCATTAGGTCGTGTCCCGTTTGATTGAACATAACGACAACGCGCTTGTGGTTTACCCTACTGGAGGTTAGTCGCTCACAGACAGACGCTTCAACCAATGACGCCCTTGCAGGTGGAAAGTCACTCTGCTAGTATTTGCTCATTCTTTCTCGTTGCTTTTGGCATACGCTCATAGCCTCACAGTCAAGTTCCAGCTCTCTGCCTGGACAGCGGCATCACACTGGTCATCTCTCCACTCATCTCCCTCATGAAGGATCAGGTAAGGTCCCTTATATCCTGCCTGGGCCCCACTTACAAGTACCAGGTGGATGTTCTCGTCAAGCGCAATGTCAAGGCTGCCAGCCTAGATAGTACTCTTACCGCTGATACCGCTTCATGGGTCAAGTCCGAAGTCCTGTCAGGTACGCAGTCGTGTGTTAAGTGCTATCCTTACTTTCACTGAATTATCTGTAGGGTCGATAAAAATTCTTTATGTTGCACCCGAGCGACTAAACAACGAGGGATTTGTGCAGATGATGAGTCAAGTGAAGATTGCCCTCTTGGCAGTATGTATTTCTCCACCGCCACGATAGCAATGAACGCTCTAATCCCTTCGCAGGTAGACGAGGCACACTGCATTTCACAAGTAAACTCTCCTCCCGCAATTAATGTTTTCCCTGACCAGAAAATAGTGGGGAGCCAGCTTTCGGCCAGAGTACCTCAAAATAGCTCGTTTCTGTGAGGAGCAAGACGTCGAACGTGTTTTGTGTTTGACCGCGACAGCCACGCCCTCGGTGCGTTCTTGTGTTCTCGACTTGGCCTGATAATGAACCGATTGCGCAGGTGGTGGAAGACATCTGCCGGGCCTTTTTGATTAAAAAGGAAGGAGTGTTTCGTACCCCTGTCTTTCGCCCCAAGTGCGAGAACCATCCTTCGTCCTCGACACATCTTTCTGACCTTTTCGGTAGCCTCTCATTGCGCGTTGAAGTCGCAGAAACTCTGAACAAAAAACTTGATATTCTTGTGCCCCTTCTGAAGACTAGGACCGGGCCGTCCATCGTCTATGTTACACTCCAAAAACATGCAGAGGATGTTGCAAGTGCATTGGTGTCTCGTGGACTGCGCGACGTATTGGTGTATCATGCAGGGCTCCCAGCGCCTCAACGCCAAGAAGTACAAGTCAGTACCTTCTTCCTTTAGCTATGCCGTTGGCGTTTCATCACCATTTCTGCGTAGGAAAAATTCATGGGTTCTGTTGACCACATCGTCGTCTGCACTATTGCCTTCGGGATGGGTATCGATCGACACAATATTAGACAGGTAAACTATTTTTCTTCGATTTTGCGCCCATATTTTCAGACGTACACCAGGTTATCCATTTGTTTCTACCGAAGACTCTCGAAAACTACAGTCAGGAGGTCGGCAGGGCCGGGAGAGACGGCCAGAGATCGAATTGTGTTATGTTCCTATCTGCCGCTGACATTCCGAGTAAAGCTCTATCTGGCTCTGGTGAGATATTCAAGCTGAATTACATCTAGTTCTGGAAGGGTTCTGTCGAGGCGATACATGCGCCAAACGGGACTTGCAGCTCTGGTTGCAGGGAGTGGCCTTGAAAGAGCCCGCCAGCGACTCGACTCTCGACTTCAATTTGTACGAGCAGAGCAAAACGTAAGCACATGCCAGTCTTTTCCGCCCAGCTTATGCTTATTTCCTGATGCAGCTACGACATTCGTGTATGTACATCTCCAACTCTCATTCGAACCTGAAACTGAACTTCCTGCAGTCTAACGTACTGAACCTCTGTTACGCTCAGCTGGAACTCGATTATGGGTTTCTTCGCGCTGTTACACCTTTCTATTCAGTATATGAGATCACGCCACTTGGTCCCGCTCAGCGGGCCAGCATCCTCAATGACAAGAGCAAAGAAGCTGCCACGATACGGAGGTTTTGGCGGGACAAAGGGTCCAAGTTTGAAGTAAGGCCATTTTCATGTCCTTGAGCGCGATTTAATCCACCCGTAGGTTAATGTCGTGGACGCTGCTGCTCACGCTGGCGCTGATCGAAGCGAGTTGGCTAGGAAAATCAATAGCTGGGAGTTTTCTGGTATGTTTGCGCCTTCGCCCGCTCCTCCTGGGATTAAACTCGCGGTCTTTCTAGGTTTCGTTCAGACAAAAGCTTCGCAAGTCAGAGCGGCAAGTTATACCTCCTTATTTTACTTCGATTCTTTCTCAACTGTTCCAAGAGATATGCAGTGATGAAAAATCCTCTGCCGAAAACGGCTGAGGGGATAGAAGAAATTGCTGAGAAGTTGTTTGCGGGAATGCGAAAAAGAGAAGAAGATGGTCCGTTTGCTCAACTTTCCCGTGACGTTGGTTGACCCGTTGTAGGTGTCGCCAAGCTGAAACAAGTGCTCGACCTCGTCACAGATGATGAATGTAATTATCTTATTCATCGTGGTCCACAGTTCAAAACGTTGCTGACTTGCAATAGGCATCCCGCGTAATTTATCACAATATTTCGGAAGCGAAGACACGGTGCCCGAAGACGGTTGTGGTTTCTGCACCTTCTGTACTACGGGCCAGGGAGTAACGTTTTCTCCGCATCCGGTCGTGAGCGTGGACAAGAAACAGATCGCAGCCATTCTTCAGGCATGCCATGAGCGAGATGACCCTCGTCTGTTGGCCCGTATGGCTTTTGGAATGTCAGTTTTACCCCCCCGACCGTGAACAAACCTAACTCAAAGTTCAAGAACTTCTCCCCGGCTTACTGCCCTGAAATGCTCAACTAACCATCCTCTCTTCGGAAGCATGGTTAATGCGGACTTCAACTTATTGGTACTTTTCATGAATAATGAACGTGGCGAAGCGCTGACTAGGACCAAGGTAAATGCTTTCGACGCCGAATGCGCAAAAGCAGGGTACCAAGGCACAACCCCGCCGCCGGGGGCTACCAGTGCCAAGCGAACATATTCGCAAACCAAGACTTCGAATACGGGCAGAGGAAGGGGCAATAAACGAGGTCGCTTTTGAGTCGTTGCGGGTCTAATCAATTATACGATCGGTTATAATTTTCAAGAAGATTCACCCACATAATCTCGTTCCCGTAGTTGTCGTTATAGTCATGTAAACTCAATCTATTTTGCCGATTTTCTCAGTGGCTGTGCGTAATTTCTCACGTGGACTTTCGCGCGTTCAAAACGGTTCATCAACTTCACGCGGACGGGCCTGAGCTTGGTCCGCTCTTTTTGGCTGCTCGGGAACTACCATCCAGGTCGACTACCAGCAACGCGACGCCACTCCGCGCGCCCACCACTTCTCTGTCCGTCAGATACACGTGAACATGGCCACTGCACGCCAGATACCTGTTCCGGTCGATTTGTCTGCCCTCCAGAACGCGAGCAATGTTCTCAACCACCAGTTCACAAAGGACTCCCAAATCATTCCGGACCTTGGAGAGACCCTTACTGCTCGTACGCCATACTTTGTCCTCCAAAACTAGCTCTAAGCTCGGAAATCTAGCGGGCGGACAGGCCTCCGCGTCTTATAGCGTGTTTCCGGATGATATACGGGTCCCTTTCCAGAAACGCAAGCTCATTGGCATTCCGGAGGCCTTATTTCAATTCTACAACAGTGCGTTTTCTGTGTATGGCTCATGTTCAGAAAGCAAACCTCGGGCACAGGCACCAACGTGAATTCGCACATGGGACTCATGCCAGAGATAGAGCGCGCTTGGATATCCATCGACCATAAGCTCTTCTTGTGGGACTATATTGAAGGGTACGCATGGTCGAAATTACTGTCTCTGTTGAATCGGCCCTGAGTTTTATCAGTCAAGAAATTAGTTCATTCGTTGACCAGCCAGACGTGATAACGAACGTGGCCGTCGTGAAACCCAAGCATGGACTATTCATCGACGAAATAAGCTCACTGCTTGTCATTTGCACGCCGGTTTCTGTCCTGCTCATAGCCCTTTCTTCGTCTCCAGTTCCAGGCGCGAAGCGAAAGGAAATCAAGCTATACGCTACCGACTTTGCAGTCGCTACCGATATTGAAATGACTTCGGTCGTTGGAACGGCGGAGGGTCGAATATTTATGGCCGGTTCTCAAGACGGAAATTTGTACGAGCTCCACTACCAAGAAAATGAATCCTGGTTTGGGAAACGAGTTCAGCTCATTAACCACTCTGTCGGCGGTGTCCAGAGTCTCCTTCCTCGATTCGCCTCGTCGAATATGGACGGTAAGTTCTATTGTCTGCCCTATAGATAGGTCCCCAATATTCTTTCTAGAACGGATATTGTCGGTCGTTTCCGATTTGTCAAGGAATTGCATCTACACCCTCAACACCAAAAATAGCATTTCCATCTACCGTCCCGACGGTGACAAGTCGCTGCAACACGTTCAGACAATTACGAACCTCTATAAGGCGGCTCAGGACAAAGCTCCTGGATCCCCTGCTCTCACCCCAAAATCCTTCCAACTTGTGGCCCTCCACGTTGTTGATCAATCCGAGTCCCGAACAGGAATTCAGCTTCTTGCTATCACAAGCAACGGAGTTCGCTTGTATTTCTCCCCCTCGATGGGCTATAGCTACCCCTATGGTGGCGCCAGCAGTCAAGCTTCTGGCTCGCGGACACTTCAGCTCATGCATGTGCGATTGCCCCCACCGAATTTACTTCACCCGGATGAACAAGCTAATCCGTATCGGCCCCCTGTGGCATCATATGGCGCCTCCCATGCTCCTCCCCCGCCTTCCCGACCTTATATCGTCTCTGCCCTAGAAAGCACTTGCTATGTCGATGGTCTTACCATTGCGGCACAGCCTGGTGATACCGACGGCACCGACTACATCCTCTGCCTGTCTCCAGACCTCACCCGCATCGGAACTCTCGGTCAACTAAATCTCCCGCCGATTCCCCCAATCCAGCAGGCGCCACAATACAACAACGCGCCCATCGCCAATCGCCCACCGCTGACCGAGTACGCTACGTTACTCGCTATTCCCGGGAGGACATGGGCTATGGCTCCAGTACCACTTGCAGGGAGTGCGTCTGGTTCATCTGGGGCACCCGCTCCCGCTATCACCAATGAACTAGCTACGCAATTCAGCGCCAACCCGCGTCAGTTTATGATCTTGACCAACGTTGGTTTGACTTTCTTGGTCAAGAGACGGGCTTTGGATTACTTGAAGGCGGTGATCGAGGAACTGCAGTCAGAAGGAAACGTCCAGCCGATCATTGAATTCAGGGATAGGTGACCAGTTTCGACAATCAGGTTGACCGTATCTAATTTATCTGTGGGCAGTTTTGGGAGGGATCAGACATGCGCGATGCTTTTGGGCCTCGCTAGCGGCAATACTTTCTTGGATTCAACGGATGATTCGGCGTCTGGAACAATTAGTATGATCAGTCCTGACATGGCGGCTGTTGCGAAACAGGCATTTTACGATTTCGGTGAGCGGCCAATGTGGACCGAGAGAGTGACGTACGGAACCAGTAGGCTCTTTATTCCGCGAATCACTCCGGTAAAGCTGAATATATTCGCAGCGGACAGTCAAGGGACCGCTATTTTCAGCGGTCGAAGGGAGGGACTCGCCCTCTACTTGGCTCGGTTGGTACGGCCCCTGTGGAAATCCAAGTTGACCGTAACTGGGTTTGTCTCCACCCATGTTCTTCAGTGGAATTCTGACACAAGTCGACAGGCCCTCGGGACTACAGCAGTCTGCGATCCCTGATAAAACTTTGGTTGTCGTCCAAAAAAATGTTTACGCCCTCAAGGACTTCTTGGACAAGAATCCTCATCTATTCCACTCTTCTCCCGGCGACACCGGCAACACTCGGGGTGCCGTCAGCGAGCAAGAAGCTTGGAAGGTGGGCTTTTCTCTTTGGCGGGTTTGCTTTGATTTACGCTCGATTAGGCAGAACAAACCTCGGTCTCGGAGCTTTTATCGCTGTCAACGAGAATAATCGAAGCCCTGTCGTTTGTTCTTCTGTTGAACGACTACAAGCTTGGTGAACTCGTAGCAAAGTAGGTTCCATCCACCGCATCACCTTTCTTGAACTAATCTTCCGAGTCGAGATGCGACGTCGAGACGCAGAGGATGATCATTTCCCTCACATACCAGGATTTGATCACGACACAAAACGGAATGACGATCTCCCGGGCATTGGTGAATGTGGTGATTGACCAACAAATCGGACAGCAAATTAGCGTGAGGAAACTTTGCCGCATGCTCTTCCTCCATTGACCATTGCCAACTTAGGTCGACACCATTAGCGAGGTTTTGCAGCACAGATGCGGATCCTTCTGCAGCACAGATGACGTAATGTTATACAAGGCACGTCAGCTGAATTTGAAGAGAGGCAGAGGAAACCAACTTGTTTTTAGGCCAAGGAGAATATTCGCAAGGCAGTTGAAACCAGAAGCCCAACCGAACGGCAAAACTGGCTTGCAGAGTCTTTGCGGTCAGTGGGACATTATCTTTCCCCTTGCGAACCTAAGGCCGTTTTTTCCCTTAGATTGTTCATCAAGGGAGCTCGAATCCTGGAATTTGACAAACTCCGAGAGATCTGCGGCGACTACCAGCAACTTAACTACGCGAAAGGTAATCCAATTGCACCCACCTCGAATAACCTACTAAGCTTTTCCAGGTGCCGTCGAACTCCCGTTAACATGTGCGAGCATAGTAGACGCGGACAACATCGGACTCCAATGCTGGGCGTCCGGCCAACCGCCCAACGAACTCTACGACTATCGGTCGCGCTGTTATGCCCTCGTGTTGGACTCGTTAACGGTTTTCGAGGAAAAGAGCTCAACTGTTGGAGGTAGCGGGTCCAACGAAGATCCCGAGGTGGTGCGAAGCCACGCCTATGAACTGTCTTTCGCGAGCGAGGACGAAATGTTCCATTCAACACTATATGATTGGTTAATTGATCGTCAATTAGCGGACGATCTGCTCGAGGTGCGCACCGACATGTATGAATTTTATTCCTCTTTCTTATGTGTTCCATGAAGATGCGACCTGCCTTCCTCGAAGCTCACCTCCGGCGTGAACCCATCACGGTGCAAAAATACCAGCTGTTATGGCAGTTTTATGTGAAAAACGGCCAGCCTCTGCGGGCCGCTGAAGTGCTCGCTACTCTGGCAGAATCTACTCAGTACGAACCACGCTCTTTCTGCTGCCCTGCGACTAACCCGTCGCCTAGATTTGAGCTTCCCCTCGAATCTAGACTGGAGTATCTGACGTTGGCGGTCGGAAACGCCAAGGCTCACCCAATTTCCATCGGCGGGAAACACGAAACTGCCATTGCGTTCCTGACGGATCTAGAGGAGAAGTTAGAAGTTGCGCAGGTGCAATTGGAGATCTTCAACACGTTGGTGCCTCATATCGGTGACGCGCCGGAGGTTGGCGAAAGGATAACGGCGCTTTCGCTGCGCCTGTTCACCATGTCTGAGGTACGATGGTCGATAGGTCTCTTTTTCTGCGAGGCTGATTTGTGTCAACCCAGCTCTATCAAGAGTACGCGCAGGCGTTCGACCTCCCTACGATGAAACTGTTATGCCTGCATGTTTCTGAACACCGGGACGATACTATTGTTCGGCCAATATGGAATAAAATATTCCAAGATAGTTCGTTTGTTTTCCTTGCGGGATCTTTCCTAGCTTACTGAGAGTATATAGTCGTCGAAGAGACGGATGATCCGCTAGTCACAGCGGACCAGATCATGGCCAAAGTGGTGCCCTTGGGTCAGCGATTTTATCCCTCAGAGAGTGCATTCCCGTTGCGTAAGGCTTCTTTCTTTTGTTTTTGCCTGATCACTGATTCTATCCACCAGGTTATGTTGCGACTCTCCTCGTGAGATTCTCGTTGTCCCACAAGGGCACACTGGCGTCGGGATGGGCTCCCAGAATATTGGTACAGTGCGGCGTACCATTCCCAGAAGTGTGGGATGTGCTGCATGAGATGTATGAATCTCATGTACGTGGTCCTGCGATTATGTGTGCCACACAACTCAAGCTGTTTGTTACAGGTTCCACCCTTCAACGACCAAAAGAACGTGCAGGCCGTATCCTCAGACATTGCAGTCCTTCTAGGGCGACTGGATTGAGGATGCCAAACGACCGCAATCGTCCACTGGCCGACGAGTCGACGAGTTTCCGGTGGGGCGTATACATCTTGCGGTGGAACAGTACCTCGTGGAATTAGATCCTTCTCGAACGGAGACGAAGGACAAGTTTGAGGATATCAGACGGCAACTGCGGCGGAATTGGTAGTAGGAATGTTTTTTATTAATTTACAGATCATGTATGATACACCGATACACCGATTCAGCCAAAGAGCGCGTGAGACCGCCTAGTTTACCTCCAAAATCGCATCTTCTGCTCGATGCAGTATGCGCTTCGTCATGGACTGCGTGAAATAGTAGACGTTGACCAGGGCTCTGTGCAATATGTCAACAAGTTCACTTGAATATAGGCCGAATAAACGGACCTTGCTGCACCTATGAGAACTAGACCAATAATTATCAAGCTGATGATATCACGCGACGACTCTTTTCTTCGGCTGCTAGAGCGGTAGCGGGCAAGGTATTGTACGGGACTGATGAATGGTAGCGAGAGGAGCATTTGCACGAGGGAGCCAGCACCAATCATGGGGAGGCCGAGTAAGAAGCGGCGAATGAAGGACTGGAGGAAACCGGGTTCCGAACGAGGTGCGGACTCGGACTGGGCGTCGCCCCGCCCAAAGATTGGGCCGTCTTTGCCGTCTTGATCCTGGAGGACACGGAGGGCAGCGCGGATGAGGTCCCGCGCAACATCGACGGGAGAAGACCAGAAACTGGAGTAGTAGCCGGTACGATAATAGAAAGTGTCGGAGGGTTCTTCGAACCACGACATGAAGTAGGTGGTGACGAAGGACGAGAGCAGAACAAGGAGCGTGAAGAGGATGGCGGAGATGGCGCCGACGACAACTTTGAGGCATAAGGCTTCGATAATAGACGCGGAGAGAGTGCAATATACCTGGGTTGGTCGCAATACCCACTATTTGAGTCCGGGCGAAGCGGTATTGGTACTTGCACTGGGGGCAAGAGAAGAATGCGCTTCGAGAAGTAGAGGTGTTCCTCCAGCGCTGGAGACACTTGACATGGACATAGGACATGGACCCTGTTGCCTAAGTTATAGCAGTGGACAAGCGAGAGAGACACGACTCTAGCCTTTGCAGAGACACGGTTTAATCTGTACAAGTGTGAGAGGGGGATGGAATGGTCAGAGGTGGCGTACGAGTCTGCCCATCTCTGGGTCGTCTTCTGCGAGGCAGATTCGACAGGTTTTCTCGCCCTCTTCAGCCATCGTGGTACGGGGAGAACGTGTAGGTGTGTTGCTGAGTAATCTCGATGACCATATAGACCCCGGCCCGCCCGTCCGACGCGCGCTCATGCCGAACGGTCTTGAGGGCCTGAGGGAGGATTTGCATGCAGTCGGGGTGGTAGCGGGTCTTGCGTCTGGCCTCACAAAGGTCCTCCACGCGCCTAATTAATCGATGGACCATAACCCGCCCACAGGTTGCCGTCGGCCATGGCTTCGACACGGTCAACTTCGACGCGTCTCGTAGTCTCTCTTGACAGACAACGACACTCGTAACCTCGTTCTATAGTCTGTTAGTTACCGCGGTCTGATTACCGTTAGGTCGGCCTATCAAAAATTGATGGTGATGCTTGCGCAAACAAATCCCACTGAGACGACGCGACTTTGACGCATCAGAACCATCTGAAAATCGAGTGAATTACTTCAGTGTAGTATAATAGCCTCCTTCGGGCTGTCCCCCTTTTTTCGCCCCACTCCGTCTCCATTTGCACCATCTTTCCGAATTAGGCACATTCTGGGCCATTTTGTATTGATCAAGCTTCTACGCCCGGGTGAACCTCCAAAGGTATGTCAACAAACTTATCTCAACCCATTCACACTTACTCCAAGTTTTTGTGGCTTAGGAAGTCCTGCGTCGCGTCAACTCTTGCACCAGCTTTCCACGTGATGTCCTAAAACAGATGCTTATATAATAAGGCGACCTAACGGTAATCAAGGCGCGGTAACTAATAGACTACG
The DNA here is from genome assembly GCA_029378385.1 of Mycena metata. Taxonomy (NCBI): domain Eukaryota; kingdom Fungi; phylum Basidiomycota; class Agaricomycetes; order Agaricales; family Mycenaceae; genus Mycena; species Mycena metata. The sequence continues at coordinate 1,485,060 of JARKIB010000001.1, read as the reverse complement.
CGTCTCGCAGGCTAACTTGGATTGTTGAAGCGAACATCTCTAGGTCAAAACAAGGGTTCAACTCGGCCCTACAAACGAAAGCGCTCTCCATGTTCTGGTCGCTACTATCAAGCGAGAAGGAGTCGCTGGTCTGTACAAGGGAGCCTCGCCTCCAGCCGTTGGATGGGCCGCAATAGACTCTGTCAGCCGTTCGTCTTGACGATGGTAATTTCGTTTACCCCTTCCTCAAGGTGCTACTGGGCTCGCTACATACATACCGCCTCTTTCTTCTGCACAACGGCATGGCTGAGCAGACCGCAACGGGCCCCCGACTAACCCTCCTTGCGCATGGTCTTTCCGGCCTCCTCGCAGGCCTGACCAGGTATTTGGACTCGAAACAACAGTTCCTCTAACGATACCTTTTCAAGTGCTCCACTGGCCACACCAATCGAGCTGCTCAAGGGTATGGACGCAGTAACCTCCCATTTTGATTTCAAACGCATCTCTCAGTTAGACTCCAGCTGCAGATGCAGAAATCTGTTTCGGATCGCCGGTTCAAGGGCCCTATTGATTGCGCGCGGCAATTGGTACGCTCGCAGGGGTTCCTTGGTTTGTGGAGTGAGTTTGCGACGCGTTCAACGTTCAAGGCTGATTCCGTTCAGCTGGTTTATCCGGAGGGCTGCTCTATCGAAGCCAGTTCTTTGTGATGTTCCTAAGCTTCGAGGTTTGGGCACCTCAATCACACCACAATCATCACTGATACCAGCGCTAGGTCTGCATGCGTGGACTCGCTAAACTCAACGGGACCTTTCTCGCGGTAGAGTATCCTCATCCTTCCCGCCTCGTGCCCGCTGACCCTTTCGACAAAGCCCAGCGTCGGTATCGCAAACCTGATATCGGGAGGAGCAGCCTCCGTTTGTTTCTGGACCAGCGCCCTCCCGCTTGACCGAATCAAGAAGTAACCAGTCATGCTTTGCCTGTTTCACTGCTAAGAGTTGATTGTTTTAGCCAGATGATGTCTCATCCCTATCCACTGCCTTACCCAGAAACCCCTTCTGGCGCCCGCTTATCTATCCTCTCTGTCGCCCGCGAAATCCGCGCCAACGAGGGACTAAGGGGTTTCTATCGTGGTCTGGCACCGTGCCTTATTCGCGCGTTCCCCGCCAATGCTTGCGCATTTTTCGTGTACGAGGGAATTCTCAGAGCCGTTAGGTGCAGACCAAGTGCGTCCCAGTTCGAAAAAATGCGAACAGGTTTTGACGGCCGAAACAGACCCGATAACGTCAATCAATGGCCAAAAACGGCAAAATATTTACCATTATATGGTTGCGTGAAAAGTTGACTCGCAAAAGCAGTGTATACATTATCGACCCAGCTCAATTGTATCATATAGACATTACACACCAGTAGAGTATATTGATTGAATCCACCGCTCACGAGTAACATCTAGAGAACGTGCTGGGAGGAAGAGAACAAGGCCAAGCGGATCGCAGGATGGCTGTCTCCCACTCGTTTGCATGCGATCGGTACAAGTCCATCTGCGGGTCAATCAGCGCTCTGCGGTACCATTATTCAAAGAAGACAACGAACAGCAGCGCGGGCATTTTCGGTCTGTCGCGTTGGTTCAGTTGTCTGTAATACCACGACGCGAAGAACAACTGACAGGATCGATGAGGCCTTCCTGACAGCGTCGACGCATAAGCTGCCAGCACAAGGTCTGTAGTCCGATTATGACGTGCGGGTTCTTCAGCGCGTTTCTGAATGGCTAACCCCAGTGTCAATAATGACATGGCGTTTTCCGGACCGAATGCACTCACTTGGTATAACGCAACGTCGCGGGTGGACACTGCGGGGTGCGGGATTCCCAACACTTGGACCACGTCAAAATTGTGAAGGTAGACAGGGAAGACCGCGAGACCAACCAGAGAGGTCGTTCCAGATACCGTGTCCGACGATAATTTTGCCTCTGATCATGTTCGCGACGAATTGCTGCACCTGATTGAATGGAGCCGCGTCCTCTGCGTGTAGAGTGAGTGTGAGGATTTTAAGACGCGCGTGGATGTCGACGTACTCGAAAAGAGCTGCCAGTCTTTGATGCCGGTCGTGGCTTCATGGCGTGGTGAGACGCGTCGAAAAAGGTGCGCAGGAAGGAACACTCACCGACTCGGTAGTCAGTAATTTGCATGGTTGGGCGCACGAAGGTGTCGAGCAGCGGCTCGCCCTATACGCGGTCAATCTTTGCGCGCGAATAACGGCGAGAGGGAGACCCACCTGAAAGTTGACCACTAGGGAAAGCCTCGCGATTGAGACGCGTCGAAAGAAGTGTACACGATACAGCACGTACCGACAATCCGCCTGGAAGATGGTGAGTTCGAGCGGCAACGGATGGAGAAAATCACGTACGCGAGCATTGAGGTGGTACCTAGTGAGTTGGGTTGTAATGAGATTGAGAGGAACAGGAAAGATGAGTGCGCAATTTTCACCTCCAGGACCGACGCCTACGCAGACAGTGGACAGGGAGATGAGCTGAAGGACGCGAGATTAGCGAGCGATGGCTTGGTTGGTGGGTAGAATCACCTGGTCTGGGGAAGGATAGCGAGACATTGAGAAAAAGTGAGGAGGGAAAAGGCGGGTAAAATCACCGCGTCAAGCCAGAAGCTTTTTAACACACACCTCCCAGATCGAGTCCGGTTAATTCTTTGATAGGAAAAGTCGCGGACAGTCGAATTTGGCGGGGATATTTGCCGTTAGTCGGCTGCGAGGCGGAGGAAGCTTGTCATCGAATTAACAAATACATGTTTGGACTGACCTTCGTTCGATCAGCGTGGCTAACGCTGGGGTAGTCTCCTCTGAACGCGCTGTGCTCTCGGGAGCAAATCCGGGCTGATCGCGCTAAATGGAAGTGGCTAGTTGGAATGTTGAAATAGTTTGAGACGCGGTCCATGCCCCAATATTTCCTGGCGAGATTCAGCGTCCAAAGATCAGCAGCCGAGATAGCGGCAAAGCGCCGTCTCGGGAGAGTAGATCGAGCGCGACGAGGTGGGCTGGATCACGATAGAAGCGGGCTCCGTGCATGGACAGGTACATATTAGACAGCCGACTGAGTTTTGGCAGCGCCGAGTGGAAATTCTCTCGGGTTGATCACAAGCAGGCTCGTCGCCAGGGTTCTCGCATTTTCTGGTGGGGATTTCGGCGAGCGACGAGGAGTTAAACGCGCTGCTGTTCGGAGCCCGGGCGATGGAGGACTGGAAAGTTTGGTGGTTCCGGCCCTGGTGGTTCCGGCCCTGGTTGTCACACGGTTGAAATGCTCGCTTCTGCAGTAGCTTCGTGATGGTGGTATTGTTTGTAATTTTGTGAAGAAAATCAGCAATACTACGTCTCCCGAAGCCGGTACCGTCGAGCACGCCTGTCCGAGATGCCCACCCGCAATTCAAGTGCTATATACTGGGATCAGATAACTTTATCGCCGTCTTTTTCCTGCAGCTGCAGTTTGACCTTCAGGGCTCGCATCGACAACCATTTCCACAACCTTTGCTCGTAACCGTGTTGAGGGTACATCCCCCGGAAAGGCATTTGCTCTGACGGCACCAGCCGTCGCTCCTCCGAGGTTCGCGCCTCGCGCACCAGCGCCCGAGATCGCCGCTCAGCGTCAAAAACCTTGTCGATAATTTCGAGTCGCCGCTCCTGGATCGCGTACGATGCGACCCGGCGTCGCACGCGCCGATCTTCAACCTCCGGACCCCATCGCGTTTTGAATGTGTTCAAGGTCTGCCACGCTACCGTTCCGCGTCGCTTTGCCTGTCGGAGAGTGCCCAGTAACAGGTAGAGCGTTCTCGGAGTGGGGTGGAACATCGGATGGATTGCCAATAGCGAGTTCAATTTTCTCCGAGCCGAATGAAAGTCGACTAGCCCTCTCTTTCGGCATTCAAACGCGACGATGGAGTCAATTACGGCGACGCATTGCTCCGCCCACTGGACGCTGATGTCCCGCGGGATGCCGTTCAAGTACCGGGCTGTAAGAGCAAAAGCGGCCTGTGGCCTGTTGAGGGCCAGCATCGCGCCCGCGAGAACTCGGACTGCTCTGGCAGAGCGCTGGTCTTCATCTGGCAGAAAAGGCGGCATATCTTGCATCAGGAGTTGAAAGCGCCGCTGCGGTAAACGAACACGCGTCGTTGGCGCCATCCTGTCGTGACTGGGCCGCACAGTCGTCACCCCCTGCAAAAGCTCCAACCACAAGAGCAAAGGGATGGGTTTCGCGTGCGTCGTTGTGACCTGGTGCCATGCATGCTCCCAAAAGCCCGTCCGCACAAACCACCGCGTCTTCAGCTTCTGGGTCGCCAAATTGCCACGAATTTGTTCGGTGGACATGGCATTGAAAAGGAACTGGACGGTTCCATAAGCGGTGTGTCGAATTGCGAGCGAAATGAGGAGGTTATATGATTGGACCGAACGGAGGCCATCATGTATTCTGTGGTAATCCAGCAGAATTGGGAGAGATGCGGGCGGTGGTGACGAAAGGAATAAAAGATTTTGGTATAAGGAATTTGGACTGGTTGCCCGCTTCACAGTGGAGGCATCTTGGACGCGGCCTTTGCGGCGGGAGAGCGGAGGTGAGCCCCGATTCTCCGAGGGCGTTGGATCGGGAGGACGCGACGTATTCTGTATCTTTTGCGGGCGTCGGGGCGTCGGACTGCGTGGCATACTATTAAAATCTGTGAAAAGGACCGGGACCGGAATACGACGCACACTCTGGAAGATAATCTTCGAAACGACGAAGAGCTATCGCGAACCAGAGGCACGGTTAACCAATGGACACGGAGGCATCCTGGACGCGTGAATTTTAAGGGCGGAACGGCGGGGATGGCTACCGCAGGAAAGAAGCGACGGCGCATCCATCCTTGGTGCATGCATGGGAATAAAGCTGAGGAAACGCGACCGCCACAACGCCCAACCTCGACGAACTGAAGTTTCTGGAAAAGCCGTTGCCAAATCAGACCAAATAGTAGCGCCCAAAATCGCATCTCGAGGCTCGCATTATTCGACAGACATTTCCGATTCAATTGCAGGATATACAGGCAGTGGGGTGAATAGCACAAACTAAAAAATGGCCTCTCTCGTTAATGGGGAATGATTAATGGACTCTAAAGTTCCTCCATGGGTTGCCGTCCTACGAGCCATCCAACTTTCGAAATCCACAGATCCCTCACCGACCGCATCAGATCTGCTCCTTCCCCCGGGGTATTTGCGAAGGTTTCCAGACCACGCTCCCACGTCCGCACAACGTCGCCCGCAAACATTCCGCCTTGTTGGTTCACCGACACATCCAGCTTGTGGACCCATGCCTTCCACTCCTCGGAGAGGCGGGGGAGGAGCAGTGGCGCGAGTGAAAGCTGGGTCAGCGGAGGCTGGGAGACCAGATGCTCCGTGAGCGCCGCCAGAAACAGATACGTCTCCGAGGGGTGGATTTGCTCTCGGTGGATGGATTGAAGTGTCGTAGAATGTGATTGTGTCGCCGTCGATGACGATGCGGACTGAGCGGCGTATGAAAAGTAGGGCATGTACGACATGCATGCGGCCACGAATTCGGTGATGTGGGGTCGCAGTCGGGAGGTGATATAGGACTCGCGCATTGCTCCGTTATTCTGAGAAAACCCAGATTGAGCCTGAGCACCGAAAACTGACCGAGTGTTGCCAAATCCAAAGCCTGCTGGTGAAACGGGCTGGGAACCCGATGCGTTGGAATATGGATAAGCTTCGCGCAGCTTCCGAGCCGACTGCGCCAATGCATGGATGGCGGTATCCAAGGTTGGGCGGGGAATCAAAGGAAGAATGACTGATTTGAGCGACGGCTGAGCGGAAAGAAGGGATGTGAGGAGGGGCAACAGCGATTGAGAAGGTAGACTGGCTGGAAGTGTGGTATTGTAAGGCACGGATTGGCATACGCAAGCAAATGACTTACCAAGAAGAACGCCGACGTCGACGTCGTTGTCCTCGGTGCCACTCGGTGCTTTGTTCTCCTTTGCGTTCTTCTCGTCCTTGGGGCCCAACTCGGTGGACGGAGAGACCCGGGCCCGCTTTGGTGCAGCACGTTTAGGACGCTCGGGGGTGGGGCTCCTGTCCATGGAGTGGTCGCGGGAGAGAGTCTGCTCATCGTCCTCGTGGCGCCTCTTCTGGACTCGTATGGGGGACGGCTGGCTGAACGAGGACGAGAGCTGGTGGTGGAAGGCGGATGTGGACTGCCATGCAGGCGCCGCCACGACGGAGCCACCGAGCCCGAATCCAAAGCCGAACTGGGGGGGAGTGTGGTTGACGGGGCGGGGAGGGAACTGGAGGACGTTGGTGGTCATGGCGCAAGGAGAGGGACTGAGACAAAGGTGCCTCCCGCCTTCACGTGAGCCATCACCGTGTTGTCACGTATTTGCGCTTGATGGATTTGTCATATAAAAGATGCGATCACCTTGCAACTTTTCTGCATTCAACCCTCAAGGTGTGTATCCCTTCCTCCTCCATCTCTGACGAGACAAACGAATCGCTACTTCGAGGCCACGCGCCGATGAACGTCATTCATATACCCAAATTTCTGAACTCTTCTCGTCGTTTTCTTGTCGACTGTTGCTCATTCCTCTTCCTCCAGTCTACCTCCCGAAACAACACCTCCAAGTGAGTATCGCGTTCATTCATTCTCAACATGATGTCACAATAGAAGTCAAGCCCTGACGTTGCGCAACAACGATGTTGATTAATTTTTCATGCTAATTCTGATATTTTTTTCCTGTCTCGCCGTATCCAAAACCCTGTACTGACTACTTTCTTCTAGTCTGTGAGCATCCGTTCTTATTCGACTCGACGTGATTAGTTCAATGTAATTCCGATTGTGTTGGCTTTGCCCTTCATGACGACCAATACATCTTTACAATGTCTTCAACCAAATGATCTTTCTCCTGTTCCCGTCTCCTCTTCAAACACTGATTCTCATTTCCCAGGTGTATCAATCGTGTCTACGTTACTCTCCATTGTACTCCATTACCGTTCAATCCGATTTCCAGAACATGTTCGCGATCCACATTAGTCCTGCGACCACACCGAGCTTGCTTTTCAACCCGAACCGCGAATGTCCCGCTCGCTTGTCCCCAACCTCGTCCTGCGCTGGCTGGTTCAAAGATTGGAGAGGAACACTTACGGGTAGAGGTAGTGTCGGCGACGTCGCCGCACACAACCTCTGCGTAAGGTCGGCGCTCGCCTCTGCAACCAGATGCGAGATGAATACGAACGCCGTCCACGTTATGATAAAGTTGAAGGGTCTCCAATTGACACCCGGGATGACGACCAGAACGCCTTTCGAGTCGGCAGCGAGGAAGAAGTGGGATTGGATGATGAATGTCTCCAGTGAACACGTTCCAATAAAAGCGAACGCGCGCGACGAACTTGCGCGTAGCGTCGAGTTGGCATTCCGTAGGACGACGAATGCCAGGACAGGCAACCACGATATCCATGGATGCCAGGTGTTGTACGTGAATTTGGATTCTTGTGAGAGCTCGAATGAGAAAAACCAAATGAATACGCTCGTCGAAACACCAATGGCCAATTTCTGGGACAATGCCCAGTAACGGTGTTCCATGAGTCGGTGTTTGCGGACCTTGATGACCCCGAGAGCAGTTAACTGCCCGACATAAACGATGTATAGGTCAAGGTTGACCCGAAAGGCCCACTCTCGAGCGGACCAGTTGATTCTGAAGACTTGGCGCAGAACCGAGAATAGGGTTTCTAGTATCCACGAATGCTTCATGAAAGCCCCGACGATGATGGCCGACGAGAATATCTTGCAGACCAGAATGGCACTGCGGTCGTTGAATCGTGAACCGATGGCCATCGTCAAATATACGACGCAGAACCAAAGGGAGACCAAGGGTGCGAAGTAATAAAAGAGGTAATCTGTCGCCATTGTGTACGCGAGTAAGAGGGTAAAAAGGTTCAGTCGTATCAAGACCTACATCGTCAGCATGCTTCGACTAAATTGCGCTGCAACACAACTTACTTGGGCAACGCGCGTGAAGCCATGATCGGCCTTGAGTAGATAGAATGTGGTATGTCCGTCTAATGACGAGGAACTCAGTTACAAGTCCTACGGGGCAGAGGAAACTTACAGCCGGTCATGAAGAGGTACCCTGCAACAAGCACCCTGACAGGATTGTATATCCCGGCAACCTGCGATGCTCCCATATAATGGTAAATGAGGATTACGACTGGATAGAAGTTGTTAACGAGTGAGTACTGCATCAGGATCGACACAAACCTTGCATCCATCCCTTCCATTCGTCCGTTTGTTCACGGTTTAAGAATCCAAGATCCTTTTCTCCCCGCTTCACGGTCCCCAGACCGACAACGAGGGCGGCGAGACAAAGGCCCGCAAATGCTTCGGGTGTGTAATTCTTGTGCTCCTTCAACCACAATCCCGTTCGGTCGGCGGCATATATCAACGCAATTGAAACGCCGATCGCAAGAGCAGATCGTTGTTCTCTCTGCAACGTCCACTGGCCTAAGGAAAGTTAAGACGAGGCATGGTTCGCGAAAGTATTGCTTTCCTTGACGTCGTACACAGATAGTATATATCACCCAAAGCATCACAGCGACCAGAATCAGAAGCTGGACAATACTCGGCGCAGGATACTTCCGGCAACAGGTTTTGTTCATGGGAGGTGTCTTTGGTAAATGGTCGTTACATCGGAAATTGAGCAGAATGTTGGCCTGAGTGCGAACAACCGAGTCGGAAAAATGCAGTCCATCCTCCGTTTGAGATGGATCGAGCATCTGGTTGAAAACCGGAGGTAAAGAAACCGGCAGAGGTCTCGAAGGTGTCTGGAAGAGGCTCAGGTATTTTCCGGTGAGCGGTTTAATACGATGCAACAGGTCCGAATTCATTGCGTCCACATCCGAGTGATGCATCGACCTCGCGCGCTCGACGGAGAGCTTAGAGGAGATTATGCCTTCGACGGGGAGGATTACGACCTCGTCTGCGACCGAGTTACCTTCAATAAGCGCGTCCAGGATCGTTTCGATTCTCGATTCATACGCGGCCAATCCGCCTGAGCCGTCCGCATATCGGAGATACCAGAGTCCAGCACCGATGACGAGGAGCGCGGGCCTAGAACCGTCCCCAACGCCTCTCGAGGCAGCGAGTCTCTGGATATGCGAACTGTTCAAGAATGGGTCCCAGTAAAACAGTAAACGAATTTGAGAGGCGGTGAGAAGTGATTGATCCTGGTGTTTATTTTCAGCTCCCACCGGGAGATTTAGCGCAGGGTCAAGCAGTTTGCCGAACTGGAAATTCGATCAGAGGCGAGCGAAAAATGTCAATGGGAAGGACTCGCTTGGAAAAACAAGCCGCGGGTTGTCGAGTCGCCAATGAAAATCAACTCGCGCGACTCTAGACAAGTGAATCCATCCTGAGGAGTATAATTATGCAGCATGCATCCTATGGGTTTTCGTGAGCGGTAACCTTCTTGATTCGGTCGAGTTCACCATTCGGCTGCCAAACAGTCCGAGAGCGATCTAACCAGGCTCCTTGGTGCAGGAGGGCAGCACAATGAAGCGGGTCGAAACGATCTGTCCCAAACCTGGTCAATTACCGCCAATTGTGCGTGTGAAGACGACGAACCCAAGAGCGCGTATCGAGTGAGAACTCCAAGAAGAGAGATCACAAGAGAAAAGAAGCCGGCGGCCCACCGCCAATGCAGATACATCCCCGAGTCGCCAACGCAGAGAAATTACGTGAAGAAGTCGAACTGCGGACTATTCATGAAGTTCTAAAGCTTAATTACGCGTCTATAAATACAGGCAAGAATTGTCCAGGATGTGTCCTTGTCCATGCTAATTAAATATGTGCCAAGTTCCAGTGTGCATCAGGCCGAGGTCGTGGTGGTTAAGCCTGAAGGTTGAATGTTCAACGCCAATAACCAAAGGGGGTGGACACTAACCAGTTCCCTTGCAGTAGTCGTTTGAGCTGGTGGGGAAACACGACAGATATCGGCATCCCTCGCAAGCTACAGAACCGGTTGAGCTATCAAGCGGCCGAAAGAGGAGGTTTTATCCTACCTGCATAGGGATCCGACGTGTAAAAATTTCTTGTTAGAGTAACGAACAAAACGACGGCTATGGGGATGGCGAGGACGCGGGCACTGGTCATAATTATGCGGTGTCTCTTGGTGACGCTGATGACTGGATAGAATATCGTTCCGACGAACAGAGACATCACGAAACCACCAAGATGCGCTGTGAGGACGGTAAGATTCCGACATCTCTCCCGCACAGGGACCACACTTACCAAAATTATCTACGAATGGAATATATCCTGGCAGCCCGTTAGGACGAGGGCATGGGCCAGAATAAAGAGCACGAACCGACAGCAACACCAATAACAAGCTCAATTGCCATGAAAGCAAGCTGTTGAACGATGAGAACGGCTCGAGATCTTTGCTAGAAGCAAAGTTGATACCTTTCGACCGGGACGATAGTGATATTTCCAGTGCGCGAACAAGTCCACCCACGTAACTGCAATCGTGCCAAAAATTGATCCAGACGCGCCGACAGAGGGCCGCCCGACCATCGCGAAATTAGCACCCAACACATTACTGCGGCGACGATGAGCGTTCCTTTAACCGATGTAGCTAGCGAGCCAACTCACCCGAAGATACCCGCTGCGAAGTAGGTAATAAAAAAACCTGTTGAAAAATCAGAGTTGGATTGACTTCGAGTTTTGAATTGGTGTACCCCCAGAGCCCATCTCGCGCTCGACCTGGAGATGGATTAGACCGCGGTCGCAGGTATGGGACCAAACATTTACATACCTGAGCCGAGACCGTCAACTGGGCCAAGAGGTTCAGAAAAAGATGAACGAGTCCCGCGTGCAAAAATATCGGTGTGATGAATCTGCGTGCATCGTTAATAAAACCGCCGACGAGGGAAAGGATTCAACGAACCGGAACCACTGATTCGGATCCTTGTTGTGGAATCCACCGAATCCACAAATATCTTCAATGCTGCAGATTTCGGTTGCCGGATTCGCGGTGTTATTTAGACCTACACGAGCCACAGTCGGACGCGGGACCTGAATCGAAAGAGACAAAACATACAGCCAATCTGTGTCGTGGGTGGCAACGCGGTGACGAGCTTCATACATGGAGGGAAGCGAGCGCCGACATTTATCAGTGTAGTGCTCGAAGGGCCCAGCATGTAGTTTACGACGGGTTTAAAGGAGATAGGGGTGCCTTGTGCTTTGTCGTTCGCCACGAGCTCGTAGATAAATACGGCCACCATAACAGCAGTTAAAATCCATACTGCGGGTTCGAGTTCATTGCCTAGATTCGATTCAAGTCAAGGTGATAAACGCACCAACAAAGGGATATTTCTGCCTGCCGACTCCCCGCTTCTTCATGTCTATTCGCTGCTGCAGCGTGCTCTTTCCCTCCTGCACGCCCAGGAATTGAGCCAAGGGCGACGCCTTCTCTGCGACTGGCTTTGCTTGCCCCTCATTATACGGATCTGCGTAATCTGCACAACACCGAGTCAGTGCTTCCTGCCTACCTTTTGACACGCGCACACGACGCACCTAGGTCTTGGTAGGTGCGCCCGCCCACAGCTGCAGCATTGTGCACGAGCGACTCACTCGAATCGTCGTGCAAGTCGCCAGGAGGCTGGGAGTAACCACTCGGTTCGTGCATGGGGTATCCTGGCTCCTGGTCGGTGTACATGCTCCCAGGGCTAACATCATCATAGGCCTTGGATTTTTCAGGGATGGACGCCGGGTTGAAACCTTCGTCCTCTGGTATATGATCGTTACCCGTGTAAAGATGCGGAGTACTCGTGTGCGCGTCAAAGTCAGCAGTCTTTGCAGGGGAGTAGGCGTAATAAGGTACAGCCATGTTGTGGTCGTGGTCGAGAGAAAAGAATATTAATTTGACGGTCTCCGACGCCGTGCTGAAAGCTGTCCAACGCCGCAGTTAAGCAGCACAGCTTTACGTCACACACAAGAGCAAAAACGGAATGCAAAGCGTCTATGAATGCAAAAAAAAAACGACAAATAATGCAGATGTGGTTGGGATGCGTTACTCTACAGGGGTTATCTCTTCTGCCTCCGGCCCTTGACTCGGCCGTCGATTGCTCCTCCCGGACGGTTTCCGCGTCAACGGAGTTATATGTGTGTCCACGCTCAGCTCCGCGGGCACCACCTCCCCGTTCTCCATCTCCTCCTCCTCCTCGTTCGGGTTCGGTAATCGCCCCCACCGCGCCGCGGACCGCACCCCATCCACCCACTGCAGCGTTCCCACCCCCACCTCGCGCAACGTCCGATCCCGCGATCTCCACGGCATCGCCCCCCGGCTCCCCTCGCTCGCGCGACTCGAGCTCCGCGAGTCCGGCAGCGGGGTCGAAGGCACATGCGCGTGCCTGTCGTCGGGGAAGACGAGCTTCCCGGGCAGCGCAGAAAGCATCCGCGGATCGGACTGGGAAAGCGAGCGGGAGCATGTGTCGCGAATCGAGCAGCTCTCCGAGCACTTGCGGGGGCTTGACGGGCTCCCAGGATGATTTCTCCTGCGTCTTCTCGAAGAGCAGGTCGATTCCGTGCTGGCCAGCGGAGCCCTCCGAGGAGGCGATGGACGGGGTGGTCATGCCCGAGCCAGAGATACTTCGCGACTCTGTTGCGAACGAGGAGACACTGTCGTGGTCCGTGTCGCGCTGCACGATCTATGGGGTGAGTTGAGAGGAAGCGAGGAAACAGGGAGGCAAAAAAGTACAAACCTCCTTCCGCAGAGCCTCGACACCGAGCTTGACTCGGTGTCTTTCCCAGTCTTTCTGGAGCTGCGTGAGGTATTGGACGCACTCGTCCGTCATACGGCCCTCGTTGACCTCGTACTTGTACTCTCGTACAGCACGACGCATCTGGAAGACGTTCGATAAACAAAATAACTTCAAAATGCCCGAACTGACCTGCAAAGGATTGATATTACTCATCGTTTGGATGGTCGCGACGAGGTTGGCGAAATCGGTGATCGAGGAAAGGCACTATGGCCAGGTTAGAAGTAACAAACAGATTTTAGGCGACATAACGAACCTGCAGCCAATTCAAAATATCCCGCACCGGGTTGAAATGCGACTGCACACCACGAGGAAGGCCCATCTGACCGACCCACTCCTCCAATGTGCCGAGATTCATGCTAATCTGGAGCGCCCTCGTCCTGCCAGTGCAGGAAAATTTACACACCGCAACGACCAATTGAGGAACACGTACCGACAAAGATACTTCTTGCGCGTCAGAATCCGGTTAAACATCTCGCACGACGTCCAGTACAACACCTGCGACCACAACTGGGTCGTAAGCGCTGGATTCACGTCAGAGAGGGTGAGCAGCGTATGTAGCGCGGTAAGAAACGTCGTGATATCCGCCGGGGACGTCGGGGGCGGCCCGTCTGAAAACATTGACTGCAGGGGCGTCGCGGCAGACCCCGCTCGTGCCCGCGAGATCAGGGACGAGAACCCCCGCGAGGTGGATGCGGATATACTCCCAGTGGGCGAAGCCGGGCGGTTGGGACTGGGTGGTGTTGGCGGGACACCTGTCCGTACCGTCGGCGGGGGAAATGCGCTGGGGGGTGGCTTCTTCTTGAAGGAGCGCAGAAAGGACCACTCGGACTCGAACTGGACGGAATCAAACTCTGAGGCGAGTGGTGAGTAGTCAAGCAGCGCGGCGTCGAGGAGCTGGTCTATTCGGCGCTCAGCGAAACGTATAATAAATACTAGTAGGAGGTGAGCGTCGAGTTTGCACTACCAGCACAAAAACGCGTACCGAACACGGAATTTATGACTTCTTCTATGAGCTCAAACGAGCCCAGCATTTCACACGCCTCATTTATTGAGTTGTCGCAGCTGTCGATTATTTGTTTGTTTCGTTGACGACACGCTAATATAGGACAGGGACACGTACCGCAGGAGATGCAGCCAGATTGTCGTATTCCGCAGCCAGAAAACGAGGACAGTCACGTCGTCTGCCCGTTCCTACACGCATATGCGCATTAGGAAAATTAAGGCACGCGACAGAGGTGCACCCACAAAAAACGCTTCCTCTATGGCATCCGTTGCACCGATGATGAGGTCCTCTAGCCAGGTGTGGTCGCATGTTAAGCACGCGAATCGCGCGAGCATGTATAGGGTATTTGCGGGTTGTGAGTCTCGGAACGAGGGCTGGAAGTTAGTAATAAGGGACTCGAAGATTTGGGGGAGGGATGGCGGGGAGAACACAAGCATCGAAGAGTAATCTGGCGGCGGAGTCTTGCAGCGCACATGAGCGGAGGTAGTAGGACAATCGTCAAGCTCACATAAACCTCATCATCCGCTTCCTCGTCGCCCGACTCTGAATCCGACGAGAAATCAAAATCCGGCTCGTCGTTTCCCCACCATTGGGAGTTGACGCCGAGGGTGCGGCCGATAGAGTCGCGAATGGCGCGTTGCTTCTCGCGCCGCCGCCGCCGCTCGTCCAGTACCCTGCGCCGCTGCTCCATCTTGCCGCCGGTCCACCCTTCGCCGCGCATAGCCTCTTCCAGCAACAAGGCTACATCGTCGCGGCCGGGGATGATCGAGTGCGCGGTGACGATATCGAGCGGGGTGAGGTTGCGGCGCGTCACGGCAAAGGGGGAGCACCCATGGGTCATTAGATGGGAGATCAAAGTCGGGGGCGAGAGCAGCGCGGCGTGGTGCAGGGGTGTCCATCCCGCTGCCGGGACACGCCGCGAATAAGCAGACTGGAACGCTAATCGGACGGGGCACACGCACCTTTGTCTGCCGAGACATCAGCACCCTGTGCGATGAGGAGACGGACACACTCTTCGCGCTCGACGTCGCGGTCGGACTCTGCGCCGAAGCCGTGGATTGCGAGACTGACGAGACCGAGGCCATCCTCGTCGCGGACTGCGAGATCGACGTAGGTCTGTGCCTGCTTGTCGACGAGGAGGTACTGGAGGACGGTGAGGTCTGCAAAGACGCAGGCGCGGGTGAGGGAGTGGGCGACGAGCTCTGCGCGCTGGGGCGGGGCGAGGCCGGAGTGGGGGGAGAGGAGCTCTGCGATATAAGTGATTGTGGGGTACAGCGGGTGGGTGTCCGGCTCGGGAGAGAGGTCGATTGGACTCTGCAGCGACGACGACGCCATCCCCGGCGGCCTCAGCGATTAACCAGCGATTAAGGTGGCGCAGAAGGCTTCAACTTTGTAGTCTAAGGTAATACCAGAACAAGTCCGTGCATCACACCGCCAAACAACGCCTCTTATGCCTCCACTAAAGCGTCAAAAACTCGATGAGCCGCCGCTGGACGACCCCGAGCCCGAGCAGGCCCCTGCGTCCGACGAAGATGATAGCGACGCCTCGGGCGGCTTCTCCGCAAGCGACTCGGACGACGAGCACATTGAGGGCATGAAGCCACAAAAATCTCGCCAAACCAAGAAGCGTAAAATACGAGCATCGGGGACGACGACGTTTGGTGCGACACTGCAGTCCCTGCTCAGCACCGAGGCGCCGTCCGCACTGCCGCTGTCCCTCAAGCCGTCGTTGGGGCGGAAGCGGAACGACGAGAAGCTCGAGCTGCGGGCGAAGAAGGTGCTGCAGGTCGAGCGGAAGGAGAAGGAGGACAAGGGTCGGATAGTGGACGTTATTGGCGGGTGGGGCGGCGAGAGTGAGCGCGCGCTACGGAAGGTCGCGCAGCGCGGTGGTGCGTCTACTGCTAGTTGGCGGAAAGAAATGGCTAACGCGCTTAGTGGTGAAGCTGTTCAATGTGATCCAGCAGTCGCAGGCATCCGCGTCGGTTGCGGCCGAAGAGACCAAGGCGGCTAGGGGGAGCGGAAAGCCTACGCTGCCCGCGCCTGTCATTGCCGACGCGAAGAGCAAGAAGGGGGCCAAGAAGAAGGACAATGTGCTGGGGCGCGCGAAGGAGGGTCAGTCGCGTCGGTTCCCTGCCTTGCTGCCGCTTACTCGCCTTCTAGCCGCCGTCGAGAAGGACGACTTTTTCGATATGATTCGCTCGGGCGGGATCGTGTCCAAGGCGTAGTGTATTGTACTTGCAATAATATTCGCGTTCACTTCAAAAAGTTTGGCCACCACTCGCCGCGGCCAAAGCACGTGCTGCTGCTTGTACATGTTTACTCTGCTTGCCGTCGGACTTTTAAATCTTTTTCTCTTGCGATGGTTCGTCCATTCTTCCTTCTTCCACCATGTCCCTTCACTTTCCCATTTGCCATGACATGACACGTCTACGCTAGGCCACACCAGCCCCCCGCACACAACAGAAGATCTCGATACGCGCAGAGGAGTGGGACCGCCGGCTGCATGAGGTCCAGGTCACCAAACAGTGAGTTCCCTCGCCTTTTGTAGTGTAGCCACCACACGATGAACAAAAAATGGGAATCTCTCTGAACATTCATGAGGAGTCAACTTTTTGCATGTATTATCTGACCCCCCTTCTTTTCCCACTGTTGTAACGGCCTGTGTGCTAACGGACACGACAGCGACCTCAACCGCCTGATCATGGACTACCTGGTCATCGAGGGCTACAAGTCCGCCGCGGAGGAATTCTGCGTCGAGGCCAACCTGACGGGGCAGGTGGACGTCGACTTTGAGTCGATCGAGAGTCGGATGGACATACGGGACGCGCTGCAGCGGGGCGACGTCGAGGATGCGATTGCGCGGGTCAACGACCTGAATCCCGAGGTACGCGCGCCGTTTCCTTGTCGTGTCTTTTCGCGGGGCGTCGCAGGATTAAACCGTTTCATGCACCACTCTCAGACCCTCGGGTCGGTGATGAGATTCGTAAACACCAAAACTTCAGTCTTCAATATGATTCGACGCTCCTTTCTTATTCTACGACCTACGCTGACCACGTACATAGATCCTCGACACCAACCCCGCGCTGTACTTTCACCTGCAGCAACAGAAGCTCATCGAGTTCATCCGACACGGGCAGATCGCCGAGGCGCTGCAGTTTGCGCAGGACGAGCTCGCGCCCCGCGGGGAAGAGTCGCCCGAGTTCCTCTCGGAGCTTGAGCGCACGATGGCGCTACTAGCGTTTGACGCCGCCCCCGGGGCGCCGAGTGGGATCGCGGAGCTGCTGTCGCCGGCGCAGCGGATGAAGACGGCGGGGGAGGTGAATGCTGCGATACTGGAGAGTTTGAGCCAGGGCAAGGAGGTGAAGCTCGTGGGCCTGCTCAAGCTGATGAGCTGGGGGGAGACGATGTTGGAGGAGCGGGCAGAGTTCCCGCGGGTTGCGGCGAACTTGTAGGATTCTAGTGTATTATGGTCCTCGTGCATATTGTAAACTACCAATAAACCAAGCGGATTTCCGGCCCATGACTGCCTCGTGAAAAATGGGCTTTGAGTTATGACTTTGTGTTACTCAAATAACATTACCTGAATTTGTTCATGTTTTTGTTGCTGGGTTCCGCTCTGCAATGTCGGTGTCGGAGCGCAAGCGCAAGGTGCAGCTGTACGTCGCGAACCCGGACTCGGACTCGTCCGACGACAGCACCCCGCGCTACCAGTACCAGCCCTACCGATACAACCCGCCCCCCCTCCCCCCCAGCCCCGCTCCCTTGTCCACCCGCGTCCCCCGCTACCACCCGTCCCACCCCCCGTCCCTCTCGTCCCCGTCCTCCACATCGTCCCCCACAACCCAGACAGAGTCCACCCCGCCCCCCTCCACCCCCGGCCTCCACGACGACCACGACGAGCCCCGCCAGAAACCCCGTCCCCCACCCCGCCGCACCCTCACCCCAATCGACCCCCCCGTCGCAGACCGCGTCCTCATCCTCGTCACCGCAGACTCGGAGCGCTACGTCAACGTCGATATCAGCGGCGCAACAAACCCCGCTTTCATCCGCGAATGCGTCTTTACAAAGCTCAACATCTTTGACGAGGAGGACCAGGCCCACTTCTCCATCTACCGCACAGAGATCGGCAGCTTTGCCATCGGCGATGCCCTCTCCGATGACCGCCTCTTTGACCTCTGCCGCGATGTCGGCGACGACAAGGGCTCCCTCAAGCTCCTCGTCTCCCACTCGTCTGCCCACGTCCACGAGCCCCCGCGTCTGTCCTCGTCCCTGTCCCCCACCAGCACCATCCTCCCCCCCTTCATCCCCTTCCCCGTCCCGTCCTACGGCCCCCTCCGCCCCCGCTCCCGCTCCCGCCACGACTCCGTCTCGTCCGCCAGCGAAAACCTGCCCCCCGAGACCACCGACTACGACGCAGACCAGGAGCGCGACCGCGATCGCGATCGGGACCGGGGCCGCCACCGCGCCCACGACCGTGCAACCCTGCGCCCAGGCGAGTACCCGAGCAGCTTAGCCGTCCCCCACGACACCCGCCACCCGTCCCCACTGCCCTCGCGCTCCAGCTCGCCCCTGCCCCCCAGCCGCGCACCTCCACCGCCGCCGCTGTTCGACACTTACGGCAACCTCGTGCCTCCGCCACCGCCGCCGCCCCCACTGTCCCCCAACCGCGCAACCTTCAATCCCAACGGCGTCGACGACAACCTGACCCCGCCCGGCACCCAGGTCAACCCCCGGGCCACGTCCGAGACGGAGCGCGAGGTGCCCCGCGAGGACCCGCGCCAGTTGCGGAATCGCCCCCACACCCGCACCCGCGTCGACACCTCGTCGCGCCGCCACCGCTCAAAGGCCCCCGCCCAGAGCGACGTCGAGGAGAGCCCCAGCCAGGAGTGGGTCATGATCAATGGCCACGACTCTGACCACCCCCTCACCCCCAGCGACTCGCGGGGTGACGCCCGCAGCTCGCCGTCGTCGGCCGCCCGTGCCGCCGTCCGCCAGCAGCTCTCCCCGCGCCACACCAAGCCCGCGTCCCCGTTCAGTCGCGGGCTCTCCATCCCTGCCGCTCCACGCGGTGCCCCGCCGCCCGTCCCCGCCATGTCCCCCGACGCGCGCCCTCCTCCGCCCGTCCCGCGAGCCGGTCAGACCCTCCCGTACAAGCCAAAGGCCGTGCCCACGTCCTCCATGCCCACGTCCTCAGCGACCTGGAGCCGCATCATCAAGACCGCAAAGAGCATGGACAACTTGCGTCCGCCCCACCCCACGACCCTCACGCCGGGTGGGGGCCGCAACTCGCGCGGCGTGCCCCCGCTGCCCACCACCCGGAGAGAGGGCACCCCGACGTCTGCGACTCCAAAGTACGGCCAGGTGCGGCCCCTGCCGATCCAGGGCGGCGCCGGGTCATCCCACACCGTCATCCACGAGCAGTCGTACCGCGGCAGCTCGACGCTCATGTCCCCGAGCAACGACCCGTATCCGCGCCCGCAGTCGGCGTTTGGCGACAGCGTCACTTCCCCGCAGCAACGGTACCAGCAGCAGTTCCCGACGGCGTCGAGCTATGGCTCCAGCCTCGACTACCGCTCGCCCCGCGCACCGTCGCCGCCGCATCCCTTCCCCACCTCGCTGCCGTACCGGGCCAACCGCGTGTCCGAAGTGCAGCAGAGCCCCGCCAGCCCCCGGAGCCCGCGCTTTATCCCGCGCGACCGGCGGCCAGGCTCGTCGTCGAGCTCCATGGGCGACCCGCCCGAGACCACGCCCGCGGACGCCAACATGTCCGAAGACAGCCGCTGGGCCGCCAAGCTCATGGACTCGGCGACGCTCATGCCCGAGTCCCTGACCTTTATGCCAGGCGACACGGGCTCGATGATCAGCACCATGTCGTACGACAGCGAGGTCGGCGGCTCGGGCACGTGGATGGTCCCGCCCACCGCGCCCTCGGAGCGACCAAAGTCGATCCTGCGCGGGCCGCCGCTGTCGGTGGAGACGAGCACGCTCAAGCCGCAGCAGCACCCGAGCTTTGCGGTGGGTTCGACGTCGCAGCGGCCGCGCTCGCCGTCGCCGGCTGGTGCGCCGCCCGCGCCGCCGCCGAAATCGCGCGCGGCGGTGCGGGGGAGCACGTTCACTGCGCGGGAGGAGAATACGTGGGCGCCGCGGCCGCCGCCCGAGGACGTGTACGAGCGGCTAGAGGATTTCTTCCCCGAGCACGACCTTGACAAGCCTGTTATTGAGGCGATTTCGGGTGGGACGTCGCCGACGGGGACGAACGAGGTGGTGGCGCCGCCGATGCCGGCGACGCCGTCCCGCGTGCGGGGGCGCAAGTCGATTCGATTGGTGGCGCAGGAGCGGAAGAAGTATATCGACCGGACGTCGCGTGGCGGGGACGCGTTTGCAGCGATTCAGCGCAAGCGGAGTACGAAGCTGTGGGGAAGCCGTGTCGAGGAGGTCGATACGTCGAATTTGCCAGAGTCGCCGTCGACGAGCGAAGGGCCGAGTGCGTGGTTTTTTTTACCCTCACTTTGTTTTCTAAATTGACACGGACTGCAGCGACGTTCA
The DNA here is from genome assembly GCA_029378385.1 of Mycena metata. Taxonomy (NCBI): domain Eukaryota; kingdom Fungi; phylum Basidiomycota; class Agaricomycetes; order Agaricales; family Mycenaceae; genus Mycena; species Mycena metata. Next base: position 1,464,680 of record JARKIB010000001.1, on the reverse strand, counting down.
AGTGGGTACGCGGGGAGCTCATTGGACGGGGGACGTATGGGCGGGTGTACCTCGCGCTCAACGCGACGACGGGTGAGATGATCGCCGTCAAGCAAGTGGAGATTCCGCGCACGGCGAGCGACAAGAACGACTCGCGGCAGGTTACTGTCGTGCAGGCGCTCAAGCTCGAGAGCGAGACGCTCAAGGTGCTGGACCATCCTAATATCGTGCAGTACCTCGGATTTGAGGAGACGCCGGCGAACCTTAGCATGTACGTTGCGTTTTCTTTTCGGTGTTCGTAGACTGATCTTATTCCTAGCTTCCTCGAGTACGTGCCGGGAGGGAGTATCGGGTCGTGTCTGCTTCGTCACGGCAAGTTCGACGAAGAGGTCACAAAGTCGTTCACGTCGCAGATCCTCGCGGGGCTGGAATACCTGCACCTCAAGGGGATCCTGCACCGCGACCTCAAGTCGGACAATATCCTCGTCGAGACGACGGGGGTATGCAAGATCTCGGACTTTGGGATCTCGAAGCGGACGGACGACCAGAACGACGCGCATACGGCGATGCAGGGGACGGTGTTTTGGATGGCGCCCGAGGTGATCAATACGCAGAAGAAGGGGTATAGCTTCAAGATTGATATCTGGAGTATTGGCTGCGTGGTGCTCGAGATGTGGGCGGGGACAAGGCCGTGGCTTGGGGACGAGGTCGTTGCGGTCATGTTCAAGGTGCGTTGAGCTTTCCCGCGGTTAACAGCCTTTAACGCGTAAGACAGCTCTTCCAATCGAAGCTCCCGCCGCCTGTGCCCGAGGGGCTGGTGTTGACGCCGCTGGCGGACGATTTCAGGAGAAAATGTTTTGCGATGTGCGTTTTCCTTCCGTCTCTGTTCCTCCAAATACTTACCTGCCGTTCACAGAAACCCGGAGGAACGTCCCACGGCGGCGGAGCTGCGGAAGCACCCATACCTGACATTAAGTCCGGGCTGGGTGTTTGACGGTTTTGCGTCCAAGTCCAATAACTAGTTCACCCACCTACTCTTAGTCTAAGCACCTACTACTTTACTTACTAACCCCCGTCCCGCCCTACCCAACTTCATACCACCCCTCCCACCGCCCCTGTCCCCGTCTGTCAACCATCATGTTTACCCATCCCCTGCAGCATTCATTCATCCATCTAGCACCCTGTTGTTTGTTTTTTCACGTTCCGCGTTTTCTTTCACGCCGCTTCAACTTCAATCCCTTTGTGTTTGCCCCTCCCTTCTTATATGCGTGTGGATGTTGTCATTGCGTATAAGTAGCCATTACATACGGTAAATCCCTCCTGTAGCAAATTTAATTTCTGGTTGGTTGAGAAACGTCAAGCGTGAAAAGGAAAGGTTTTGGTGACGTTGGATAATGGATTGCTGTTTCAGGAAATTTGCTGATTTGGCTTCGTTCCAAAAGCGATTGACGTCATCCGTAAAGTTTCAGCAGCAACGATGTCTGAACACGAACAAGAACAAAGCCCAGAGGACGAACGGCGCGATCAGGCGGCGCGGCGGATACAGGGCGCGTGGAGGGAGCGACGCAGGCGGGAGGCCAAGGATTACCTGACCACCTCGGTGCGGTTGAACGACGCCAAGGTCCATGCGTCTCTTACCGTTGGTGTTTCCCTCATACTTCGTGCGGGCTGTTTATGAACGATGCGTGTAGGCTGCGCGGGAGGCGGCGGACGCGGGAAAGAATACGCCGCAAGCCAGGTTCGCAGCGTTTCCATTCGTTGGTTTCGGCGCTGGATGAATATGAATGAACACCAGATGGCGGCGCGGGATTAACTTTGCGGTGAGCCTGCAAGACGGGAACACCATGCTCCGTGCGGGAGGAGTGCAGGACCGCGCGCCGGCCAAGTTTCTCGAGACGCAGCATTGGTTGGAGCTCGTTGATGGGTGAGTTCAAGGCAAGCCAGTTGTGGTAATTGTGTTTGGCTGACGCGACGCGGGTAGGAAGCACCGGTATGGGTCTAACCGTTGAGTTCATTCCCCGTTTTTTTGGTGTGCGGGACGCTTATGCATCACCGTAGTGAAGGCGAGTCGTGGAGTCGCGTCGGTCGCAATTGTTATAACGCGTATGTTTAGTGGTACCACAGAAGATGGCAGCGGGAAGACACGACGGAGAATTTCTTCCGATGGTGGGTTGAGGTGACCTGCGGAGTGACGCCTCATTCATTGAAATTACAGGCTCGACAAGGGAGGCGGCAAGTCGTTGTCGCTTGAAGAATGCCCGCGAGAGCAACTGGAGAAGGAGGTCAGTCGGTCGTATTTTTGAATTCACGCAGATGCTCAATTTCCTACCCTTGCAGCGAATCACGTACGTCCGGTTTTTCTTACAGCTTGCAAGTGTGACGACAATGTATCCCGTTCAGTTACCTTTCCACGGAACAAAGTGTGTCGGTTGCCGCTTCAGTGGATTCGAGCTCATTAACGCTTACTCAGGACTGAATTACCTCGTGGAAATCGACGAGGAGGGCCGACTGCGCTGGGCACGAAACCATGAACCCGTCGATACCACCGCCGGCCGCTGGAAGGACTCGGAAGACGGCGGGGGGATTATCGCCGACGTGGTTACTATCCGGCGGGCTTTGCTTCGTGGGGAGAGTCTCCAGTCGACGACCAGCCGCGACTCGGCTGAGCTGGATAATGCTGCGACGCATTACACTGGGGAGCAGAAGGGCAACAAGGTCGCGCGCGAATTCCGGAAACGGTTTACGCTGCATGGCGTTGTGGACCGTTTGCTGAGGAAGACGGTGCGCCGGAATACCTGGATTTATGTCTCGGTAAATTTGGCGGTCTTATTTTTGTTTTACGCGGCTCATTTTGTTGATCTCCCAGGACAAGAATTGTTCGTCGTTTAGTTCTACTTACTCGACGCAACGCAGCTAACGTGCGAATCCAGTTAATATGTTCGTCGGCATCAAGGTCACTGGGACATTCCAGCACTCATCTCTGCTTGCTGGCGGAGTCGTTACCAGTGCTGGTCTGATATCGGTGAAAGATGGTATAATACATACGCTTTCGCCTCTTTCGGGTCACTATCGAACTCAAATCGAGCATTTCCGTCAATTCATCGACGTGCTCAACGAACGCGGGGTCGACATGAGCAAGGCGAAGATCAGCAAAGCTGAAATCGCATTATGGGGGTCAGGAAACTTGAACATAATGCTCTGGGTTGGGTACTCACGAAACTTTTAGTATCGGGCATATCAAGCGAGTGCAGAAATCGAAGCAACGCATGATTGAGAACGGGAAGCAGGGAATAAGCGACACGTTGCATAAAGTTGGCGAAAAGGTTGGAGATGTTACGGGCATCTCGTGGAAACGGGAAGTGTTGGAGGGTCGTCGGAAGGAGACATCTGACCCAGCTGCTAAGGGCACAGAAGGACCTTGAATCTTATACCAGCCAACTTAATACCAGATATCTTGCATTAATCTTGTATCACCACATTGTATTGTATCCATAACGTGGACTGCTACAGACGATTCTTCATTTTGGCACAAGTTGCGGCGAGAACATCATTCTCGACCTTCTTCTGAGGCCAATTCTGACCGAGGGTCAAAATCAGGCCCTCTGTCTCATTTGGCTTCGGAATAACGTGAAAGTGGACGTGCGGGACGTGCTAGTAGCTGTGAATCCCGATTCTCGGGCGCTGCGCGTGGACCTACTTGAAATGCCAGTTTTCCGTTGTTCTGTCGAGATATTAGAGTTGGATCGGTCGACGGTTTGGCAAACCTACTTGGACGATGTTGTACTGTTCTACCCCAGTCGCTTTGGCTATTTTCTTGAGAACCGGGCCTATGTCGCGCAGGTATTCGTCCGGAAGATCACCAAGGGTTTCAGCGTGGTCTTGCATTCAAATCAGCGCGTGTATTATTTTCAGGCAGGTCTACATACACTTTGGGATCACTTGCGTATGCCCTTCGGCAGTAGGCAATATGTCCAGAAACGCCAGGCTAGGAGAGATGTTGGGTCTTGCTCATGAAGGCGTTCGCCGTAGCCTACCTGTGTTCGGTTTCATATACTTTATGGCAGGGAATTGTCCCTTGAGAACACGGACTTGAACTGGCCCTACAAGTATTCTGCTATTTGCCTACCTTTTATGATTCCGCAGAACAAACAGCTACGAGCAATGTAAATTCCAGTCAACTCGACACAGATTGCTATCGTCTTACGAGGCATCTTCGTTGGTGGCCATGGCGGAAGGAGGAAAGAGGTGTTTGTTGGTGTTGAGATCGATGGCGCCCACAGCTCCGAATATTTAAAATACATTACAATTTGTCCGTTTCACGCCGAGATCGTACAATATCGATTACGCCGAAGACTACGCCTTCGCCCAACGGCTTTCAAACTCAGAAACACCCACGGGAAGGGCAGTCTAGGGCAGGATTAGAGTTCTGCGATCGAAAAGATGAATGTTGGGTACCACTGACCTTCTCATCGTAATCGGTCCACTCCCCGTCCTCCAAGTCGACCTCGGAGAACACACTGCCCTTCATTCCTTTGCATTTCCATATGCCCTGTTCAATGATTAATACGAAACAACAATAATCTCATTCAGACTCACTCTCGGATCGAAGTCGATGAACTCGAGACCTGGAGCTGGATGAGGCGTCGGCATAGAGATATTCGAATAGACCTCACCCCGACATTCAATTACGAGAAGTGGGCCGAATTGGCCATTCTCGGCGGTGTAAGGTCGGACGGGGTAGCCCTTTTCAAATGTGGCCGAACTTTCCCGTTTGCCTGAAGTGGCGCATTCTCGGCAAAAGAAGTTTCATGGGCATGGAATTATTTGCGCACACTGCCCACATCGCCAGACGAAGTTTGCAGTGTTGCCTTTACTCCCAGGGAGATCGAATGTTTCCTTCGCATTCTTAGCGGAAATCCGTGATACGGTAGGCAAATGAATACTTGGCGGTTGAGAGAGACAGGCTTCGGGTGGGTTTCATGGCAGCTGTTGCATTGTACCTTGAAGAAAAAGTCGAAATCGTCAGGGGGTTGGAGGTCGGTGACGTTCTCCAGCTCCGCTTGACGGCGATGTTAGAATTCTGGACCCCCAGCTGGCCATTTCTACCTTTTATTGACAGCAGTAAACGGACCATTTTGCTGGTCCTCGTAGACGGAGTTCAAGAGTGCGCACCGTGACAGTGTCACGTCATAAAAACTTTCTACGCGCTACCACTTGGCAGAATGTTGCGGAGGATAACGACTGCTCCTGCGCGGACTGCCCTACGCCGGCCCACACTATCTTCCTCTCGGGCTCTTGCGACGGAAGCTCCGACGGCGCCTGGTGAATCTTCGGCGGAGGGCAAATCCGGTCCTTCTGTAACGGCGGACGCGTCTGCGGGAGGCGGGAGCTCGGGGGAACCTATTTCGCTTGGGATTGGAACCTCAAAAGATGATTTCGCATATTATGAGGACCTTCTTGAGGCTGAATACGCCGACGATGACACTCCGGCTTTGGGTCATCTCATACTCCGGGAGCAGCGACAAGTTCTGTATTATCTTCGCTTAATAGAGCACGAAATGCCGAAGCTCGTCGGTATGCTTTCTTCTCGTGCCCTCATTTCTCCCATTCACCGTTAAACAGCGTACCGGAAACCGTTTATATCGCCTACCGACAAGCCCTTGGTCGTTCGCTCAATAAATTATGCTGGAGAGGAGCACCCGGCGACCGTCAAGCGCGCCATCGTCGTGGCAGTCGACGATTTACCGTTAAAAGACAAAGACGCCATTCATCGAATAAAGGTCCTTGCCGGCCCGAGATGGACGCCAAACCCGCCGACTGATGGTGGAATTAACGGCCTCGACGAATGGAAGAACGGTTACATCAAGATCGCATGCGATGACTTTCCCAAACCTGCCATGAATCTGAAATGGGCCAGCGACACCATGGACCGACTCGTGGCCCATGCGAACGTGAGGAAAAGTCCTTTTCCCGTCCATCGGCTCACACTGTTCCAGAATCCCAACCACAACTTGAAGGATGTGCCGGTTGACCTGCGACACGTCTACGCGAAAGCACGTAAAGCCAAGAAGGGTGAACACACCCGAAGTCGCGTCCTTGCACGCCCTTCGATCCTCGATTTTCCGTTGGAGTGGATACCTGAACGTCGGCGGAAATATGCGTTGTCTGCATAATTTGTACAGACTTGAATTCATTATTCCGCCTCGATTTCGAGCCAGGTCATCTGATCGGTTTCTCGGTCCGACTTGGCTGTTCTCCCTGTTCCCCTTCGCGGCGGAAGAAGTTATGACTACGCCTGGCCACCGCCGGCGGCCACCGGCAATCTTCTGCCGTGAAGGCATACAACTCCTCCTTTCCTCACACTCATGCGTGTCTCGGTAGCACAGACTTGCGCGCAGTCCTACTCTCTCGACAACACGTTGATAAAACTAGAACAATTGACGCGTCTCGCTCGGGAAAGAGATGGCTCCCAACTTGTTGTCTTTCCAGAGGCGTTGTAAGTGCAAGCAGATGACTTTTCCTCCAGCTAACCATCGGCAAGCATTGGTGGATATCCCAAATTCTCCACCTTTGGTGCAGTTGTTGGCGAACGATACCCTGAAGGTCGGGATGAGTATCTGCGTTATCACAGTGCGGCAATCGAGATCCCGTCTGCTGCTACCGCTCGCATTGAGGCTATAGCGAAGGATACTGGAGTTTTTCTGGTTGTCGGCGTCATTGAGCGCGACGGAGGCACATTGTTTTGCACGGCTTTGTTTGTCGATCCTGTAGACGGCGTTCTAGGTAAGAAGAAGAAGACGCGGTCGTCACGGCCCACTGATAGCTTAAAAGGAAAACATAGAAAGTTACTTCCTACTGCGGCCGAGGTGAGTCAACACTACAATCTCTGAATGTTCATTGAAATTGTTATCCGTCGTAGCGTCTTATCTGGGGCCAGGGTGATGGTTCGACTCTCCCTGTATTTGAGCGCACCTTTTCGCAGCCCGAGGCCCCGGATGCCAAATCTACGGCGAAAATATCGGCCGCTATTTGCTGGTAATCTAGCTCATCTTTGTGCTTCATCGAGCTTAACTTGAGACAGGGAAAATTACATGCCGCTCTGTAGGTGGTGCTAAATGCTGCCTACATACCGCGAGCTTAAAGCTGTTAGTACGAAACCATTACTATGCTCAGGGGACCCAGTTGGTACGAAATTTTATCATTATCTTCAAAGCCGTTAGCACGAAAGCTTTATTAGTATTGCGCGCCGACTGTGGATTCCCGACCCCAATGGCTAAACTCGATGATTCATATCGCTCTCGAGGGGTTCGTTCAGCTTCAGTTCTCCTACCCCTCTGACCATTGCATCCCAGGCGCGTGTTTGTCCTTTCTGCTTGCCAATACGCCAAAGAGTCGGACTTCCCCGACGACCACGCCGTGTCCAACGCATCTGAGCGCAACCCTGGCAATGTTATGATTGCGGGAGGTAGTGTGATCATCAGCCCACTGGGCAAGATACTTGCGGGCCCCCTGCGGGACAAAGAAGACGTGCTTACGGCGGAGATCGACTTGGGAGACTGTGTGCGGGGGAAATTCGACCTCGACGTCGTCGGTGCGCACTGTTTACTGCCCGATTTCATTCGTGGCTGATTGCTTGGCAGGAAACTATGCCAGGCCGGACAGTGCGGGATTTTACTATCGTATTTGGTGAAGCTAATGGTCTGCGCAGTTTTCAAGGTGCAGACAAACCTGGGGTGAAATAGTTCAAAATAGTACATGGTTCATGAATTGAAGGTTGTTGCTGGTTGTAAGGAAACATGAGGGCCGCGGAGCAGGAATCGGAAATGAACGAGTTGCGCGTCAGGCGCATTCCGGAGTTTGACGGCTGCCGTGCGCGGCACGTGTCAATATTGTGTGCAAACAACGGACCAAACATTGGCCACTCTTTCCTCTCAGCCGTCGTCGAGGTCTGGTTTCTGCCTCTCCCTGCTCCCTCCGTCCCTCATCTCTGCACAGATGTCCGACTCGTACTCCCGCAACGGGGACATCACCCCGAATGGCACGGCCAACGCCTCCAACCCGTCCCTCGTCCCAAATAACGGGGTCCCCTCTGTCATTCGTAAAAAATTGATGGGCTACGTCGGTTTCGCCAACTTGCCAAACCAGGTCCACAGGAAGAGCGTCAGGAAGGGTTTCCAGTTCACCGCCATGGTCGTTGGTCCGTTGTCCTCATCGCGCCATTTTAACTTTACCTTCTTATCTCCTTTTTTCCTCCTCCAGGCGAGTCGGGCTTGGGCAAATCCACCCTCATTAACACCCTCTTCAATACCACCCTCTACCCTCCGAAGGAGCCCTTACCTCCTGCAGCAGAGCGGCCAAAAACCGTCGCTATTGAGAGCATTGGCGCGGGTGAGTTTCGTGTCGTATCTCGGTCGTCTTTCTCCTCACTATCTCCCACGTGTAGATATTGAGGAGAATGGTGTCCGCCTACACCTCACCGTCGTGGATACCCCCGGGTTTGGAGACTTTGTCAACAACGACGACAGGTACTTTTGCGTTCACTTGGGACTCGACTTGGTCTGACACCCTTTTCAGCTGGAAGCCCATCGTCGAGAACATTGAATCTCGATTCGACTCGTACTTGGAACAAGAGAACCGCGTCAACCGTTTGAAAGTCGTCGACAACCGCGTCCACGCGTGTCTCTATTTTATTCAACCGACTGGGCACTCGTACGCCGCGTGTTTTCTCTTTCCGCTTGCCCCTGCTGAAGCGTATACCCGTAGCTTAAAAGAGATTGACATCGAATTCATGCGCAGACTTCACACCAAAGTCAACCTGATCCCTGTCATTGCAAAGGCCGACACAATGACTGAGGAGGAAGTTGCCGATTTCAAAGAACGGGTGGGCTCGTCCGAATACTCTCGTGCCTCCTCACTCACGATACGTCTAGATTCTGTCGGATATTGCCCACCACAACATCCACATCTTCCAGGCCCCGACGTACGACAACGAGGACGAGGAGACCATCGCCGAGGCGGAGGAAATTGCCAGCAAGATCCCCTTTGCCGTTGTTGGATCCGACAAAGTTGTGGTCACTCCCGACGGCCGAGAGGTCCGCGGGCGCGCATACCCCTGGGGTGTTGTCGAGGTGGATAACGAGGAGCACTGCGATTTCGTCAAACTGCGGCAAATGCTCGTCCGGACATATATGGAGGAGCTCCGGGAGCACACGAACGACATTCTCTATGAAAATTGGCGAACGGAGAAGCTCGTGAGCATGGGCGTGGCGCAGGACTCTACGGTCTTCAAAGAGATCAAGTGCGTGTTTGTCCTGGTGCGGTTTTCCTGCGCTGATGTTGCCCTAGCCCTGCGGCGAGAATGCAAGAGGAGCGCGTCTTGCACGAAGCCAAGTTGGCGAAGATGGAGGCCGAGATGAAGATGGTGTTCCAACAAAAGGTGCAAGAAAAGGAGGCCAAGCTCAAGCAGTCCGAGGAGGAGCTGTACGCGCGGCACAAGGAAATGAAGGATGCCTTGGAGAAGCAGCGCGCCGATCTCGAGGAGAAGAAGAAGAAAATCGAGAGCGGCCGGCCGATCACGCCCGACAAGGCCACCGTGCGCAACCTTTACTTCTTGTCCCGTCCCCGTTGCTCATTGCTCCACAGACTGGCAGACGGAAGGGATTCCTCCGCACTTAAACACCCTCCCTCTAATTGTGGGAACATGTGGCTGCATCGCTGCTGTATACCGTGCATTTTTATTATTTGACATTTTCTCGCCATCTCCTGCGCCTGTACATACCGCCGTACTCACTCTTTATCTTGATTCCCTACGAATGCCTACGTTCTTTTTACGGATCTATTGTCGTCGTCTGCACCTAGTTCCTTCGGAGAAATTCATCTCGGATTATACCATATTTTTGACAAAGGCCTTGAGTAACATGTCCAAATAAGCATTTCCATCTTTACTTTCATGGCCGATATCCAAGCCGTGATAGCTGCTCTCGACGTCTTCAGTCGCGCCCCAGACAAGTCATCGCTCGAACGCGCAAACGCGTGGCTTCAGGAATTCCAGCACTCTGTAAATGTCTTTTCGCCTGTGGCCACTCCAACAACACCTCTGACTGTACTCCAACGTCCTGCCTAGCCTGACGCGTGGGCAACTTGCAATGTCCTTCTACTCACCCCGGACGCCCCCGCACCTGCCAAGCTCTTTGCTGCCCAGACGTTCCGGGCCAAAGTCAGTGGTTTTCGAGCGTCAAGTGAAAGACTTGTTGATCGCCTCGATAGGTTACATATGATCTGAACCAAGTGGATCCTGCAAATTTGCCCAGCTTCCGCGACACTCTCGTCGCGGCGTTGGAACGACACCATGCTGGACCTCGGGCGATCATTATTCAGTTGTGTTTAGCAATTGCCGGCCTCGCTTTGCAATTTCCTGCTTGGACCAATGCCGTTCAGTCCATGATCGATTTGTTCGGAAGAAATCCTGCAACGGTGCCGACTCTGTTACAGTTCCTCACCATTCTCCCTGAGGAGCTCACTAACAACCATAAAATTCCGATTACTGTGAGGCATAATTCCGCGCCTTTGGATTTGCCACTCACTCCGTTTCAGGATGACGAATATACGGAGCGGGCGGCGTCCCTTCTTACCGCAAACTCGAAACAGGTGCTGGAGTTGTTATCTTTGTATATCCAAGCGAGTGGTATGTGTTTATACTCTGCAACTGTGTGTCGAATTCAGCGTGTAAATCAGGAGTTACGCATGCCGTTCAGGCGCAGGTGTTCGACTGTTTACGGAGCTGGCTTATTTCAGGCGAGGTTCGCGTCACCGATTTGGCGAAGACGCCCTTGTTCGCCTGTGCTTTCGAGGCTTTGGCTTCGGATGGCTTGTTCGACTCAGCCGTCGATGTCATCTGCGAGCTCATTCACGAAACACAAGAAATAGATGACAATATGTTCGCCATAGAACTTGTCGTACCGCGTCTCATTGCTGTGAAGCCGCAATTGGTGAATCAGCGGGACGATGCCGACAAGATCCGAGGATATGCTCGAATCTTCAGCGAGGCAGGGGAAACTTATCGTATCCTCTTGCTGCAGCATCCTGAAACCTTCTTCCCTATCGTCGAGGCCATCGGGGAATGCTCTGCATACCCAGATCTGGATATCGTTCCTATCACGTTCCCCTTCTGGATGCGTCTTGCCCAAACCATCGGCAAAAAACCATCCATCTCACCTCTTTTCCTGGACGCGTATCGAGCTCTCATGCGTGTGATTATCACCCACCTGCATTTTCCCCCGGATTCCACCACCGTGTCTGGACAGGAAGCCGAGGATTTCCGGTCGTTCAGACATGTCATGGGCGACACCCTCAAAGACTGCTGTCTTGTTCTCCGAACCGACACTTGTCTGCTCACGACGTACCAAATGATCACCACCGCTCTTTCTCGTAGCCCGGAGGCCATATCTTGGCAGGAAATCGAGGCCCCTTTGTTTGCCATGCGATCCATGGGCGCGGAAGTCGACCCGTTGGATAGTGATGCAGTCCCCAAAATCATGGACCTCATCCCTTCCCTTCCCAATCACCCTCGCGTTCGTTACGCCGCCCTTCTCATTATTTCCCGTTACACGGAATGGGTGAACGTCCATCCGGAGTACATCACCGCCCAACTCCAATATGTTTCGGCGGGTTTCGAGGCGGGGGATTCCCAAGTATGTGGCGCTGCGGGGCAGGCTTTGAAATATCTGTGTCAAGACTGCAAGCAGGTAGATCTGGATGTGCAAGCGGTCGATATGAAACTGACACTACGCATAGCACTTGGTGGATTTTTTACCGCAACTCCACACGTTCCTGAGCTCTACCGGAGTGAAGCTTATCCAGGACGATAGGCAGCAGGTATACGAGGCAATCGCTTATGTTATATCCGCCATGCCTATGGTGCAAGCTGCTGAATCTCTGCGGACATTCTCAGTAGACATCCTCGCCCAAGTACATGCGGTGACGATCAAGCCCACGCCCGCAACCAAGCAAGAGCTCCAGGAGGCTGCCAGTGCGTCTGGTTAATTCCAGAACAACGTCGACTTACAAATTCCTTTCTTTAGACGGCTTGGAAAACTTGGAGGTTATGCTCCACGTTATTCAGGGCTTTGGCGAAGAACTCCCTCCGGCCTGCCAAACAAGCTGCGAAGAAGCGTGGACAGTTCTCAATGCTTTCCTGGCCAAGTACGGGGCGGACTACGATATCGCCGAGCGAACAACTCGGGTCATTAGGCACGGTATCACGCTTTTTGGTGATTCTGCCCTCCCTCTGGTCCCATCTGTCGTTGCCCGAATGTCGTTTGCGTTTGAGGCCACGGCTTACCCCAGCTACCTGTGGATCGCCGGCAAAATTATCCACAGGTACGGCAGCGAAGAAAATCTGGATCTCAGAGGTTCCTTCCAGGAAGTGTACGAAAGATCCACGAACAGTATAGTGTCGTTGCTGCAATCTAAGTCTCCGAGTGATATTCCGGATGGTCAGTTATTGATACATGGATTCTCCTCAATCGCTGACATCCTTTCTCGATAGTCTTGGAGGACCACCTTCGGATGCTAGCGTGCATGGTGCCTGCTGCTCCCGATATATTTTTCCAGTCATCGGCATTCCCCCTTGCCTTCCGAACCTCTATGGCGGCTCTGACACTCGTCCACACTGATATTATTTTTGCATCCCTAGATCTGTTTTCCCTCATTTTGACGCACGACTGTCTCAATCCCAACCCCCCGGTCCTACCGCCCCCCAAATTCCCAATTTATGCGTCCGCGATTCAGTCGGTCGTAGAGAAGGATGGGTTCCAGTTCCTCAATTACCTGCTGGGCGGTCTTGTCGGAGATTTCCCAGAAGATTCGATATCCACCGTCGTATCGATATTCCGGGCAATCTCCTTGCTGTGGGGCGCGCAGCTCCTCTCGTGGCTTCCCGCTGTTCTCCAGCAGCTCCCCATGTCGGCCGCCCCCCAACAGGCCCAGTCCCAGTTCCTTTCGGACGTCTCAAGGTTTGTTGTCCACGGCTTTAGTTGTTGGTCAGCTTTTCAGGCGTTTTCAGGGCTATAAACGAAAAACAATACGACAAAGTCAAATACGCGATCCTCTCTCTGAATCGAGCTTCCAGAAAGGCGCGCGAGAGGCGTAGGGCTGGTGGGTTGGATCGGTAGAGGTTGTAAAATTAAATACTCGTAGACACCTATTAAATTGTAAGGTAAGAATTCAACATCAATTTTGATGCGAACGGCCGTTCGAAACAAACAACCTGCTGGCCGCTAAATTACTTTTCGACAATCATGTTTCTCCGTGCTGGGCATTCTCTGTGCAGTGGTGCGCGCTCTCCTCCTCCCAAATTACTACTTTTCAGACCCCCCGTATCTCAGCCGGACGCCGGACGTTCTCTCAGTCTGCCACACGCCAAAGTTATGCAGATACCATCCAGAATCTTTTAATCCACAAGGACACGAAGGTTCTTTGCCAGGGCTTTACCGGAAAGACGGTGAGATCCTCTCAGCAACCTGTCTCGACCAATGTTTAAGAGAATGGCGCCAGGGAACGTTCCATGTAAAGGAAGCTTTGGCGTACGGGACCAACATGGTTGGCGGCGTATCACCCAAGAAGGCTGGCCAGACCCACTTGGGCCTACCCGTCTTTGGTAGCGTTAGAGATGTGTGTTGGCTTGCTGTTTTTCTTCGTGCTACTTGTGGCTGACACGCCCTAGGCAGTACGCGAAACTCAACCCGACGCTACTGTACTCTACGTGCCACCACCCACCGCGGCGGATGCTATCATTGAGGCCATAGAGAACGAAATCAAGCTCATTGTCTGCATTACCGAAGGAATTCCCCAGTCCGACGAAATCCGTGTTCGTTTATTATTCCTCGGCTCAATCCCTTTCCTCATAATAATATCCTCGTAGGTCATGAATGCCTTGATGAGCCAATCCCGTTCTCGTCTCGTTGGCCCGAATTGCCCTGGCGGTAGGTTTCCTTGTTTTGCGCCGGACACCACACTGAGCTGCCTTCCAGTGATCAACCCGCTAGGCTGCAAAATGGGAATCCAGCCCGGTCACATTCACAAGCCCGGAAAAATCGGTACTTCGCTCGCTTGTGCCTCTGACGCGTATTGAACGATTGTTCAGGTATCGTGTCCCGGTCCGGAACATTAACATACGAGGCTGTTGCGCAGACCACCGACGTCGGCCTCGGCCAGTCTCTTTGTGTTGGCATTGGCGGCGATCCCTTCCCTGGCACCCAACATGTCGACGTGATCAAGGTCTTCCTCGACGACCCCAACACTGAGGGTAATACTCTGTCCTTTGCATCGTTCGTATGTTAACAATGCTTGTTAGGCATCGTGATCATTGGAGAAATTGGAGGTTCTATGGAGGAAGAGGCCGCCGAATACCTCGAGAAATACAATAAGACCCGCAGCCACCCTAAACCCGTCGTCGGATTTATCGCCGGTCGCACGGCACCCCCTGGGCGGCGCATGGGCCATGCTGGTGCCATCATCTCTGGAGGCAAAGGTGCTGCCTCCGACAAAGTTGACGCGCTGCAGCGGGCAGGCGTTATCGTTACCGACAGCCCGGCCAAGATTGGCGTAGAGATGCTGAAGGCTATGAAGGCGGCAGGGTTGGCGTAGATTATAGACTACAATATCAGTATAAGTTATTCCTCGGTCTTTAATTTGTCCAGTGTTTTCATTTTTGGCTGAACTGGCGATCGGCTTACTAAGAATGGCTTTCGACGCGGCCGCTGCGTATCTTTCCAACGCGTCCGTAGTTAATGTCTCGTCTGCCTTGAAACTTGAGGTCCTTCCTGCCTCAGATCCAACCGCGCTCCCTCGGTCCTGACCACGTTGCAGTTGTACGGACTCTTCAAATATGTCAATGTTTCCTCGGTACCAACCACTCCGCGTCCCTCCATCTTCGACTTCACCGGTCGAGCAAAATGGGACGCCTGGGCTGCTGCTGGTAACACCTATTCAAGCAAAGCAGACGCGGAAAGCAGATATCTAGAGATCGCACGAAGTCTGGGTTGGAAAGAAGGGGCCGTTGCAGAAACCGCCCCGTCTGAAGACGAGAACATCTGGGACTCTGACGACGACACGACCAAGCCAAGTAAGGGCAGCGGCGAACCTGCAGGTCTTGGTAATTCGGTCAGTTCAATGGCGCGACCAGAAGCCGAGAGGGATGCTAGTCTACATGGACTCGCAGTTTCGAACCAGCTGCAAGAACTGGTTTCTCTCGTCCAGGATGAACCAAGCGTAGACATCAATGCGCGGGACGATTTTGTGCGACCTCGTTCTTTTGCTTTTCGCGGGATATCTGAACAAATCGCAGGGTTACACACCCCTGCACCTAGCAGCCGATCGTGGCCACTTGCCCATCGTAGAATTCTTGTTGCAGAAGGGCGCTGACCGGACACTCAAGGTCTCATACTTTTCGCTGCGGTCGACAAATCGGCTTACATTCATCTAGGATGAAGACGACCTGACAGCCGTCGAACTAGCGCAAGCTGCCGGGCACGAGAGGATCGTTCACATATTATCTTCGCCTAGTTGAGGCTCGTTGAGCCCTTTGGAATAATGTAATGCTCTAGATGTACAAATGTGTTATAACGACGCGTTTCTCCGTCTGCGCGCTGTAGTAGAACAGATGAGCACGAGAACGGTGCGTTAAGGCGCGCCCGCAAAACCAAGTTGTGGAAGGACGTATTCGGGGAATGCGCAGAACCTCTGTCACGGTTCTCCCGTAGCGGCGATTCTTTCGCGGATTTTGCTCAAGTCGGGCAATAGTTCTGGTTCGGGCTGCGCCAGTGGTCGCACCGAGTTGGCATGATAAACAGAGCCGGGTTTTAGGATATTGCCCTGGAGTTGCACCGAGATGAGACGCAAACTAGGCAGTGCGATGAGACTCACGAGTTCCAGCAGCTTCACGACTGATTTGCTAGGAACGGCGCCGACATGGAGCCAGTACCGTATGCGGTCTACGCTCCATTCGATAGTTTTATGGTCTTGGCCGGGGGGGACATTGGGATTGTACAGTCCCAGAACTTCAGCAGGTTTGCCGTTGCGCCGGGAGCGCTGGTTGACAGCCACGAGATGGAATACACGGTAATGGGCCCGCCCGTGCATTGCGAGGCGAAGTCGCATAGGCATTGCGGCGTCAAAAAGTTGGGAAGAGAAAGCGTTTTGGTCACGTGCACACCGCGAAGAGCCAGAAAATTAAACGCGTCTTTTTCTCTCGATTTCACAATGCAAGGCTGAAACGTTTAGGACGCGACGAAGGTATCGGCAGTCGCAGTTGAGTTAACGTTGAGCGCTCAAACATTTTCATAGCATGTTCACGTCAGTGCTACATACTGCAGTACGCCGGTCCATATAAACTCAGCTCAGCTGGCATTAATGGCCCTTCAAACGGACCAGAGTGCCAAAAGGGAGAAAAACACGCGTTGCTCAGCGTAATGGTCATGTCTCGTCCGGTCCTGCACTCCCGGGAATCAACTGAACAAGGAACGAAAGGTCAAGAGGGTATAATGATAAAGCTGGGAGGGACCTGCCATGCATATATTATTCCCATTCAGAAGAGTTTGGGCCAAGCTGGTCTTCTTCTTGCCTTGAGGTGTTGTTTCACTGGGTAACAGTTCGTCGATTGGAAAGTTGAACTGTGGAAGACCGCGTACTACTCCGTGACGTCCTCGAGAACCATGTCTGCGGGGGATTTAGCTGTAATTCTGTGAATACAATGCGATGTGGCACTCACTAACAAAGTCGTCAAATCCCAATAGTGTCCCTGTGAATTCGCGGTCATTCTTCATGATGACCCAGATGCGTGAACCAATGCATCTGTCGATTAGTTCTGACGCCTATTACAATAAGCAATTGCGACACGGAATCTGGCTACCTAGCGGCAATATTTGGGAGGCCATGAACGCGAAGTGTATGGAGGTTGCAAGAGGTGCTTGATCTCTGGATCGTGGAATTCGATTAGGTAACGTGATGTGATCAAACGGTGATGGCCGGCAGCCCTTGAATATTTCTTGCGAGTAGGGTTCTCACAATTTTGAGCGCCGCAGTATACCGTGCAGTCCCATAGACGACTTATCCTCCCTACGATGTATGCTCTAACTTCTGTGCAGATGTTCGGTGGGCTCAGGTGGTGCCGTGTTGATGCCGCTGACTCAGAATTGCCTTTTTTGGGGGGAGGGAGGGTCGTGGGAATTATTCCATGATCCAGAGATCGAGCACCTCTTGGGAGGTTGTGGCCTAAAGGCGATGTGACATTTGTCACAATGTAACTTCGCTTTCTATCAAACTTCGGCAGGCAGAAAACAGTTGAAATACTATGTAAGTACTGGGAGAGATTGAAAATACACATTGTAAGTAAAGGACGGTCGAAACGGGGGGTAACGAGGGCATCAACATCCTAGCCAACCGCGATCACCGTCCATCAATTGCCAAAGGTGAACCCGCCCTCAGGCGCGCTCACATCTGAATGAAACTACAAACAGTCGTGAATATCGGTGTCGAAACATCTCAGAGAAAAAAACTCACTGCGAAGGCGCCAGTGGAATCGACGGCAGGCGCGCTGATAGCGGCATCGAGGTCGTCCTCGTCTGGGAAGTACTTGTCCATGATATTGAACGCCTTCTTGTAGATATCAAGATTCTCGTGTTGCTGAAGGTTGTGGATGGTGATCATTCCTCCCGCCTCCTCGACGAACACGGCATATTGGTTTACCCCGGCGGGACCCGCAGCAACTTTGTCTGCCTCCCCGATCTTCAAAATGTTATCCAACCCGTCCAACGCCACTTGAATAATTTTGTTGTCCATCATCGTGAGCAGATCGCAAAGGGGCTTAATGCAGCCCTGGGATACAAGGTATCGAATTTGGGGAGGATCCTGAAGTCCGCCGGAAGTCGCGTTTGAAATAGCCCAGCATGCCTCCTTCTTGGTTTTGAAGTCGGCATTCTGCAGGATATTGATAAGGGGCGGAATAATATTGGCGTCGATGATGGCTTGGATCTGAGGAGGAGAGCCAGCCGTGATATTGGAGATGGTCCAGCAAGCCTCCTTGCGGATCCCGTCCTTCGGAGACGAGAGGAGCGTAAGAAGCGCGGGAAGGGCGCCAGATGCGATGACGACTTGGGTCTGAAGATCATCGCCGGTGACGATGTTACCGACAGACCGAAGTGCCGGAGTTTGGACGGACGTGGACGAATGCAAGAGGAGATCCACGAGTCTCCGGCAAACCCCAGATTCAATTACCGCCTGGATTTTGTCGTTGGAACCGTCAGATAGGTAAGAAATCGCCCAACAGGCGTCGATGAGGATCTCGTCGTCGAGTGAATAGATCAGTTTTGTGAGAACGGTCAGTGCTGGGGATATCTGGAACCGCGTTTAGACAGGATTTCATTGAGAGAGTGTAAAACGGACCAAGTCCCATTCAGGCTGAGGCGACTTGCCCCGACAAAAGTTGCTCAGAGTCCATGTAGCGTTCCTGAGCATACTGAGCTTGTGTTGTTCGCTAAGTAGAGTCAACAGGGGACGCAATGCTCCCTGTCGAAGCACGTAGTCTCTGCATTGAGGACTATCACCGGCGATGTTTCCAAGCGCCCACACAGCTTGCTCACGGACGTCGAGGGTCGGCGAGGAGAGAAGGTTGATAAACTCCGGGACAGCCTGCGCGTTAATGACGACTTGAGTATGTTCCGCAGTGCCAGAGGCAATGTTAGTGAGGGCCCATGCGGCTTCGAACTGAAAACAGGGTTAGTGCCGCGACAAATAGAGATCGAGGTTCAAATGTCTACCTGAAGCATCGCGGGGCCTTTTTGGAGGAACTCGACGAAACGAGGGACGACACCGCATTCAATAACGCGCTCGATGGGCGGATTCTTCTCCTTTGAGAGGAGTTTGCGGAACTTGGTGGTCGCGTCCAACTGACGCTCTGCATCGTCAGAGAACACGCCAGCCATCATATCGTCGGCGAGCTGAATGCCGTGAAATGAACGCGTGCATTGGATCTCATGCCACCGAAACATACCGGCGAATCCCAAGCGCCACTCCCGACCTCTTCATCGGAGTCGGCGCTGCTTGAAGGAAGGAAGTTTCGTCTCTTCGAGATGTTCTCCTCTCGTTTCTGGCGCCTGATTTCGACCTGCTGTTCTTCGCGGCGGCGCCTCAAGTCATCTTGCTTGAGAGCACCCTTGCTCTTGTAAGCTGAGCGAAAGATTAGAGATGGAAGGAGAAAAGAAACAACAGAGCTACCATCGCGGCGAGCCTTGGTGGTACGAGAGTCGTCCATTAAAGAGGCTGGAACGAGCAGTGGCAGAGAGAGCTTTCGAGAGTGTCACATGGTGTGACTCACCGCGATCGACCGGTCCCTCAAGGCACTACTGGCAAATTCGAGCTTTTTTCTCAATATTGTTATATCCGTGCTCCTAACCTCCGTACAATGTCGCCACACAATTTGTCTATGTATAATACTTTACCTAAGTTTACTGTACGAGAGTCTCCCTGCCGTTGTTTACTGTCCGAAACTGAACCCGCCTTGAGGAGCATCCACGTTTGACTGGAACTGGGAAACGAATCGCGTCAATACCGGTCGGTATATTGGGGAGTTCAAGGCTTACCGCGAATGAACCGGTCGAATCCACAGCCGGCGCGTTAATCGCGGCGTCGAGGTCTTCCTCGTCAGGGAAATACTTGTCCATGATATTGAAGGCTTTCTTGTAGATATCCAAATTCTCGTGCTGCTGAAGATTGTGGATGGTGATCATGCCACCAGCCTCTTCGATGAACACCGCGTATTGATTCACCGCCGAGGGGCCAGCGGCGACTTTATCCGCTTCCCCGATCTTCAGGATATTGTCCAACCCGTCCAACGCGACTTGGATGACCTTGTTATCCATCATCGTGAGTAGATCGCAAAGGGGTTTGATGCAGCCCTGCGCAACGAGATAGCGGATCTGAGCAGGCTCCTGCAATCCGCCGGAGGTCGCGTTTGAGATGGCCCAGCAAGCCTCTTTCTTGGTCTTGAAATCCGCGTGTTGGAGGACGTTAATGAGAGGGGGGATAACGTTGGCGTCGATGACGGCCTGGATTTGGTGGGGGGAACCCGCTGTGATATTGGAGATAGTCCAGCATGCCTCCTTCCGTATGCCGTCCTTGGGAGAGGAGAGGAGGGAGAGGAGGGCGGGAAGGACGCCGGATGCAATCAAAACCTGAGTCTGCAAGTCGTCGCCGGTCACGATGTTACCGACCGAGCGCAGAGCAGGGGTCTGAACGGAGGTCGAGTGGTGCATCAGAAGATCCACCAGCCGCCGGCATACACCAGACTCGATGACGGCCTGGATCTTGTCATTGGTACCGTCAGAGAGGTACGAGATTGCCCAACAGGCATCGATGAGGATTTCGTCGTCGAGGGAGTATATTAATTTGGTAAGAACCGTAAGCGCGGGAGAAATCTGAAAGGGAGGGTTGAGACAAATGGAGCTCGGCTCGACGTGAGAGGAAAGCCTACCAAGTCCCACTGGGGCTGAGGAGCGCGACCCCGACAGAAATTGCTCAATGTCCATGTCGCGTTTCTGAGGAGACTGAGCTTGTGTTGCTCGCTCAGCAAAGTTAGCAGAGGGCGCAATGCTCCCTGTTGGAGAACATAATCCCGGCAGTTGGGGCTATCACCCGCGATATTCCCAAGGGCCCATACAGCCTGCTCTCGGACGTCGAGCGTTGGTGAAGACAAAAGATTGATGAATTCAGGAACGGCTTGGGCATGAATGACAACCTGGGTGTGCTCCGCTGTCCCAGAGGCAATATTAGTGAGAGCCCACGCCGCTTCAAACTAAGAAAATGTTATGAATCGAAACAGTAAAAACCGTAACGGTCGCGTACTTGAAGCATAGAGTGGCCTTTTTGCAGAAACTCTACAAAACGTGGGACGACGCCGCATTCAATGACGCGCTCGATGGGCGGGTTCTTTTCTTTCGAAAGGAGTTTACGAAATTTAGCGGTCGCATCGAGTTGGCGATCCGGATCGTCCGAGAACACGCCATCTATCATCTCCTGGGCGAGCTGGTGAAGATGGGGTGAGATGTACCGATGAAAGAAAGATGCAAAGAAACCTACCGGAGGATCCCAGGTGCCACCGCCAACCTCTTCATCGGAGTCGGGTCCAGCGGAGGGCAAAAAGTTGCGGCGCTTGGATATATTCTCGTCGCGCTTCTGCCGCCTGATTTCAACTTGTTGTTCATTCCGGCGATTCCGACGGTCTTCCTCTTTGAAGGCGCCCTTGTTTTTGTACGCTGGGGTGAATGGGTGAGGGAGACTTGATCGGAAGCACTGTAGAGGTCTTACCATCCCTGCGAGCCTTCATCGTGCGAGATTCACTCTCGGCCATCTTTGTCGTGTGGTGCGGGGTGGAAGGCTGAAGGACAAGGTGGTAGGAAAGAGCAAGACAAGCAAAGACGCGTGTTGTGACGGTCACGCGACTCCAGAGAAGAACAAAACCACCACCATCCGATTCCGGGTATATACCATCCAATTCCACGGCTGATTTTCTATCCTCCTGTTCTTAGTCTGATGTGCACCATATCGAATCGTTTCCGATGTACCCCAGGGACCAAAATATCTTGTTCATGTTACCTTTCTCAGTGCCGTTTCCGCCGACGTACACACCGGACCATTTGTTTTATTCTCCCGGCCTCTCACATAAAGACCTGCACCTCCTGACCTCTTCTGGTGTCGCCCTCATGTTTTCAAGCGCCTTATTTACTGCCTTTGGTCTACTCGCCCTTGGTATCGCCTTTAAACGCAGACGAATGCGAGCTAGACTACCGCCCGGTCCTCCTGGTCTGTTCTTACTGGGAAATCTTCGAGACATGCCGCACGACAAACCACACTGGTTGACCTACGAGGCTTGGGCCGAAAAGTTTGGCGATATAGTTTATGTGGAGGTACTGGGAAGGTCTATGGTATATTTCTCGCTTGAACTGGGCCTGAAGTACTTCTCATTCGGGTGTTCGCAGGTAATACTGAACTCCCTAGCAGCAGTTACGGAACTCTTGGAAAAACGATCTGCAAGCTACTCGGATCGACCTCGTAAGTGCGCTGTAATTCGCATATTCCGCTATCCTTCACGCATCTTTTCAAGCCATGCCCATGGCCAATGACTTGATGGGCTGGCATTGGGACAGTGAGGATCTTTGGCATGTTTTAAATGACTCGCTTTTATTCAGCCTTCAGTGGTCCACATGCGCTATTCCAACTGGTGGAGGTCTGCTTTTTATTCATAGCTCGTAACGAATCGGCTCAAAGGCGGAATCCAGAATCCACAGGTAGGTGAACATCAGTTCTGTATCATAC
The DNA here is from genome assembly GCA_029378385.1 of Mycena metata. Classification (NCBI taxonomy): domain Eukaryota; kingdom Fungi; phylum Basidiomycota; class Agaricomycetes; order Agaricales; family Mycenaceae; genus Mycena; species Mycena metata. The sequence goes on along the minus strand of JARKIB010000001.1, from coordinate 1,442,333 downwards.
GGCCTCAGTAACGTCTGGAAGAAAAACATTCCACCAATCCTTCCAGTCACGCGCTGTGCCGGCATACTATCCTATTCAAATGAAGGCAACGCGTACACTACTTCAACAACTGTCAATAAATCCCACTGGTTTTGTGGACCACATTCGCCAGTAGGGATATTTCGTCTTCAATCACCTCTGTTAATGAAATATCTATCTGGTAGCCATGCAGGGAATGTAATTTTGAACGTGGTATACGGTTATGAATTGCAGTCGGAAAACGATCCCTACGTTCACTTGGCTCATGAAGCTATGAAAGGTTTAAACCAGGCGGTTCATCCGGGTACGCTTCCTCGTTACTCCCTTGCTACCAAAAACTTACATTCTCAGGTTCTTTCTTTGTCGACTTTCTTCCTGCCCTTCGATATCTGCCCTGTCAGTCATTTATTGTTTATCGTTAACTGCATTTGAATGTTCCGAAGCCTGGTTTCCCGGTGCAGGATTTAAACGAAAAGCCAAAATCTGGGCAAAATCATCCCTGGCACTGCGAGATATTCCTTTCGAAAACTTGAAGACTTCGATCGTTAGGCGGTTCCCTTGTACTCTGCGACGTTTCTTGATTTCGTTCTAGGCCGCTGGGACCGCGATCCCGTCATTTGTTGCAGATAACCTGGAAAAGTTGAGGAAGCAGACTCCGCCAGCCGACGAAGAGATTATAAAAAATTGTGCTGGTATTGCCTACCTCGGTACGTGTACCGACTCGAGATTTATACCCCAACTTATGCTCAGCAATCTAGCTGGCTCCGACACCGTATGTTCGCCTCTAATTTCCTCCGGCTCGACTGAATTAGTTCCTTCCAGACGGTCTCGTTGATCTTGGTATGGGTTCTCGGTCTGTCGATATCTGTCTCTCCAAAAACTGGCTTTGACGGCTCGAGCCAGCCATGACGTTGAATCCCGAGGTTCAGGCGAGGGCAAGAGCAGAAGTAGACGCGGTAATAGGCGACAGACTTCCCGACTTCAGTGATCGTGAGCGATCATCGTTTCCCTACATACAAGCTATGTTGCAAGAGACCATGCGGTGGGCACCGGTGACTCCGTTAGGTATGCTGTGCTCTTTGCTGCGTTATCCGACAGTGATCTTGCCCTCACCGCAGCCATTCCGCATATGAATATGGTGGACGATGAGTACAATGGATACCACATTCCTGCCGGTGAGTGTCAATTTTCGTTGTATCAACTCAAATTTACCTTGTTCTGGAGGTACCACTGTGATCGGCAATATACAGTACTGGAGCTTATATTTGTCGTTCATAGAGCATTCACTAAGATTCTTTGCAGCGCAATTCTCCACGATGCGACCATGTTCCCAGAGCCCCATGAATTCAAACCCGAGCGTTTCCTTTCCCAGGACGGGGAAAAATCTCCACTTCGCCCAGAGGCCGTTGCTTTTGGCTTTGGTCGCCGGTATGGATCCCGCTACAAGACGTTATTTTATGTTAATACCTCATCAGTATATGCCCAGGTCGAGACCTGGCTCTTAATTCCGCTTGGATTGTAATCGTATCCATCCTGAAAACCTACATCATCGACAAAGCCGTCGATTCAAATGGAAATTACATCGTCCCCAAGGTGGAATTTTCACCGGGTACTGTTTCGTGGGTTCAGTCCATCACCTTGCTGTATAACAATGACAATGTCTAGGCACCCTGCGCCTTTCGAGTGCTCTTTCATCCCCCGATCTCCGGAAGCCCTCGCGTTAATCCAGAACAGGACAAACGACATTTCATGATTGCGTGTAACTAATAATCTCACTATGAAATACAGCACATGTTCTCCTTCCTTCCCTATTCCAATACCCTCTTAGGGGTCCCTTTGAGGAAAGCATCGATATTCTCCACGGTTTGCTCCCAGAACGCCTTTGCAACCTTGGTTCAGGCTTGGCTGATCTCGGGTGGGAGCACATACCTTATAACTTGAATCATTCGCATACCCATTGTGGGGCGACAGCGTAACATTCTCCAAATCCCTCAGTGGATGGTCCAAAGGCAACTTGACCATAGTTAGAATCCTAACATGGATGGAGGGAATACGTTCTGACCGGCTCCTTGTCGTATACATCGAGACCTCCACCAGCAATCGCTCTAGCTTTCAAGGTCGCAATGAGTGCGTCCTCATCAATCAGCGGTCCGCGCGAGGTATTTATGATATATGCAGTGGGCTTCATGAGCGCCAAATCCGAGGCGGTTATGATGTGGCGAGTGCTTTCGGAGAGAACGATATGCAGCGAAATAATATCACTCTGTTGAAGAAGCTTGGCCTTGGTCTCAGCGAATTCGACGCCGGCCTCTGCAGCTCGCTCAGCCGTAAGATGGGGAGACCATCCGATTACTCTCATATTGAAGGCTTTCGCGATCTATGAATATTTAGTTACTATCTTGGGTCGCTAAGATGGTGATCGATTGAACGAACTGCTGCAGTCTGTGTTCCCAGTCTGCCGAGACCGATAAGGCCCAAGGTTTTGCCCGACAGCCCAGCAGGTACCAGAGTTTGCCATTGAGGGTTCTTTGCCTTGATATTTGCGTCTTCCTGCACGATGTGCCGCGCCGTGGCCAAAATCATCTACGAGGAAACATCAAACCTTGGCGGAATTTTTGATCAAGATTTCCTTACGGTCCATATGTGTTCCAAAGTGGATGAAGAGGATGATGCAGTGCCCGATACGGTAATGCCTTTCTTCTTTGCGTGCTGCGTGTCGATCGCGAAATTCCTCATCCCAGTCGTTGCGATTAGTCTGCGGTTCATCAGGATTCGCCAAGTTGAATAGAGGTCAGCATACTGAAGCTTGGGCAGCCGATCCATCAAAGACGCAGAAAACTTCGTTCTCTCCCGCATCGCACAGATTATTTCATAGTTTTCCAGTCGCTGGACGAGGAGATCTTCATCTGCGATCGTATCCGAGAATACGTCAATCGAGATTCTGGGTGCGATTGAGGACCAGTCAGCGAATTTCAACGCTGCATGCTGATAATCGTCCAGAATTGCAACACGGAGGACAGACATCAAGCGACCAGCCATCCAACAAGTTCAGGTTCAAAGGGTATCGGCTTACATAACAGCATCGCATGAGAAAAAGAGATTCAATTCGCGACTACATTAAGGAATCCCAGTATTATTTTATGAATCGTTATCGAACGGGTACTGCAGAACGGTTAGCCGGATACACTGGTTTATGAATGGTCACTGACCTCGAACGCGTCTGGAGGGCCGACTTCTGGACTTGCTTCGTCCAATGCGATATGTGGTCCCGTGGGAAGCGCGGGTGCCGCATTGGCAGAGACGGGTTCAGGTGCTGCCGCCGGTGCGGGTGGCTCAAAGTCGATGAACTCCGCTTCCTCATCGGGCTGCAAATCCGACAAGATCAAGATGCACCCTCCACCGGCATACTTTTCCGACACCAAACCGACAGGCGCAGGTGACGCTTTAGCACTGGCGACGGCTTTCCCACCACGCGGAGGAGCGGGTTTCGCGGACACCGCTCGTACAGGTTGGAACCGCCCTTCAGGGGGGAAAGAAATGTAAGCAAGTTGGGCCGGAGTGACGCGGGAAAGGTTGGGCAACATCTCGAAGGACGGTTCCGCCTTCTTGGCCGGCTTCGTAGGTTTGCCGTCTTCAGCCAGTCCGGAGATGGAACCGTTGATGGGCGAAATGTCCCCAGCATCCTTGCCAGGAGACAGCGGCTCGTCGTCGACCTTCATCTCGACATCGCCCTCTGCTTCCTTCTTCTCTTCAGGTTTATCATCCTGGAAAAAGACGCGTCAGCCACCTGCAATAACGTGCGAGAGTATCAACCAACCGTATCCATCGCGTTATCGTCTGAAGCGGCCTTCTTCTTCTCCCGGGCCTTGACCTTCGCTGTCGTTGAGAGGACAGCGGTGGCAACTTTGTGAACGGCCTCTTTCTTGGGCGGCTTCGTCGAAGCCGGATAGGCGAATAGGCTGGGACGTGCGTTGGATACATATTCGAATTTGGGTGCCTGCGCCGCTGTGAGTCACTTTTTAGCGACAGCTATGTTGGATTTGTTTACCTTGAGGTTAGCATTCAAGCCAATAATGCCCGTGGGATCGAATGCTAAACATGCGCAATGCGCTAGCGGATACCAATACCAAAATTGACAGAACATAACCATCCCGACGATTGCATTAGTATTCCTGCTGCCTGCTCGGCTTTGAAGACTGATGGTAACGTTCCGTCCACCAGCATCGATGAAGCCCTGGCCGAGAGCAGCGCCGAAACGGGCCATTGGGTCCTCGTGTTTGTCGGAGACCACTTTGTGATATAGCGCACGAGTGGAGGCTAGTGAAGGGGAAGACGCCTCGGATTGCTGGACGAGAATCATGCCCAAGGCAATGAACGCCCCCTGGCGAACGAAATCGACGCTGTCCTTGGTCATCGGCTCCAATATCTCAACAGCGTCCTGATAACGGGATGAGAAAGACACAAAATTCGGTGGAATGAGATAATCACCTGCAACCCCGTTCCTGCGCAGGCGATGCCGAGGGCAAGAGTGGCACCACACCGAACATGGGGGTTGTAGCTTTCGCTCAGCAGCTGGACGATTCTTGGAACTTGAGCGGGGTTCTTGAAGAGAAGGAACGCCAGGGCAGTGACGGCTGCACGTCGAACATCGTCGGAGGTATCAGAAACAGCGATGTGTAAAAGCTGCCTCACGGCGTCGTTGTTGGATGTGCCTGCGTAGGCAAGAGCGAGGGTGTAAACGCCGCCATACCGCAGAATGGGGTCCTGAACAAACTGTTAATCAACGCCTCTATTAAAGCACCAAAACCCTACCTTTTCCGCGAGGAGCAGCTTGATCGTCTCATCCGCCTCCTCTTGCCGACCGTAGAAGATGAACGCTACGCCAACGGCGAGTCCACGAATGATTTTCTCGTGTTGTGTTTCCCGAGCATACACGAGCATTTCCCGAACCGGGTCGGCCGCCGCGGTGCCCAGCATGATCAAGCCCATGGAATAGCCGCAGGCTTCTCCGGCGACGGCAGAATCCATGAAGAGGGTGTTCTTCAAATCATCGAAGGCGTCTACGCTCTTGGATCCCATGGCAGCGACACCGAGGCCCAGAGCCGCGCCATGCTGGACGACTTCACCCTGTGCCGCCTTCAAGGTATCGCGCAGGTATCCGGTTACCGATCCTCCGCAACCGGCGTTGATGAGACCAAGGGCATAGAGAGCGCCTCCCTCAGAGTATGCCGCGCCTGGGATATTGCTCTCGCCACCACTTTGAGGAAGGTACGGGCCGACAATCGTCATTCCCTGCTCAAAGTAGCCTTTGTGGATGACACCGAGGCCCGCAGTGGCCGAAAACTTTGACCAGTTGGACGCCAAACCAAGCCAGTCCAAGTTTTCGTGCAGGAAGATGTCAGATGTGGTCCCGGAATGCATGAAGGCATTTTGCAGGGTGAGGGCGGTGTGGTATATGGAGGAGCGAGGTTCAAGCACATCCTGATTTTATTTATTTAGGTTTGGGCGACACATGCCGAATTCAAAACGAACCTTGGTGTTCCGAAGAATGAGGAGGTCGACTTGATTGTTTCGCTTGAGGAATTGCAAGTACAGCTTCACCGACTCCTGGCCCGTCAGAATGCTTCTCAGCTTGTCATAGATTTCCTTCGTGTCCTGGTAAGAGTGTAAGGAATCCGGCTCAAAATTTTGACGCGGCGTGAACTTACAGAATCACCCTCCGGAAGCTCGGTGCGAACACTCTCCAAAAAGTCTTGGGATCCGCCCTCCACGAGGTCGAACGCGAATTGGTACGCAAGGAGTTTCTCCTTCGGGATCAAGGAGGTTAAGAATGGCACAGTAAGCGAAGGGCTGCTCAAGGTGACGAGCAGACGCGTGAGAGAGTGCACATGGGGTGAGCTGTCGCCCGCCACGGGCTGCGGGAAAAGCGGGAACAAGAACGAAAGGACCTGGTCGCGGTAAGAGAGGGAGAATCCGGTGTCGAGCACGCCCTCCATGGCATACGAGAGAAGTGAAGTGTCTTTAGTTTGGGAGTATATCCTGGCAATTACGTCCAGGCGCCGAGATTCCAGAGCAATCCCGATGGCCTAAACATGTCAGAAGTGGGCACACGCATATCTCAAGTGGCGACGCGCGTACCTGTCTGTACTCTCGCTCATCAATGCAACGCGCAAAAATATTCTCGATGACCGTTTGTAATCGAGGGTCAACCTTGTCGGCTTTGCTGGTCTGCTCCTCCGAGCGCACTTCGATATACCGGTCAATAGCTTTGGCTGAAAAACCAAGTCAGCGCAAAGTATCATCAAGAGTTTGAGAGGGCGCACAAAGAACTGTCTCTACATATTCCTCGGACCCATAGGCACGAGCTTCAGCCTCGAACGCGGGTCCTGCGCCTAAAGCAAAGGACAGGGCCTCGTCATACTCCCCGAGGAAGTAGTAGACTTTGCTGGCGAGCAGAGCTGCCGAATCGCGTGCCTGTTTGGGCAGGTCATCGTTCTCGTGTAGAGACTCGCTAGAGGAGAAGGATTGAGGTCCAAAAATTTAGAATAAGAAGGCGACGAACATGAGAGCTATGTGTTCAGAAATTTCTGCCCAGAACTGTGGGACGAGGGGGTTGAGGGCGTCGAGGGCATGTTGTTTGAAGACATGGTCTGGTTCTGAGAGAAGGGCGAGGACACCGGCAGCGGACGACTGCGAGCGGCGAACCATGGTAGAGAATAAAGTTGGTTAAGCTTACGCGTACGCGTCCGGAAGCTTTCGCCAACCAAACAACAACCAAAGGCAACAACCCGATCATGTCTCTCCTTGCACGTCGTGCACTTCTCCGTTCATACAGGCCTGCCGTCCGCGCCTACACAGACTCTGCCACCGCAGTCGAGCAGGCAAAGGCAAAATGGCTGGCCAACCAGCAGGCTATCGAGCACCATGCTCTCCGTACGCCTCTATTTCGTCCCCGATTCGATCCGCTCAACTGAACACTCAGAAACCACTGATTTCTGGCGCAAAATGAGGTAGGTTCTTTGAAACGGGACCCGCGTGTAAGACTCATTGTGCGCAGCTACTACGTCTGCATCCCTGCCCGTTCGTGCCCCGCTACGTCGTTTGGCTTGATCTCACATTCACTCAGTTGCCGTTTTCGGAACGTACGTTTACAACGTCGAAATCGAGCACGGAGCCCACAACGAGCACTTGATGTCTGAGAACGACGGAAAGCTCCCGCAACCCCCTCGCTACGAGTACTTGAACCGGAGGCAAAAGCCCTACCCATGGGGAATGAACTCGCTGTTCTTCAACCCCAAGGTCAGGCGATATCTTCGCGATCCAGACCCGTTTCATAACCATGTTCCAGACCCAGCGCGACATGACCGTCCAGGACGAATAGATCGTTTGGTACTGTGTCGGAAACATACAACAATCGTTTGCGTTCAAATCAATGAATGTTATACATCTGAAAGCTCGCTACCCTACTGCAGGTGTTTGATCTGACGTTCTTTGCGGAACAGCGCTTGAGCCAGAACGACCAGCTGCTCAACCAACGCCTTCTTTGACTCGGTGCTGTGTATCTCCTTGCCCGACCTTTGGCGCAGTTCGACGACGAAACCCTCGATGTTGTCCCCCTGCTGTTCGATTGGCTTGTCGTATCCGGACACGGGCTGACGGCGAACAAGCGCCTGGAACGACACCCCATTCAGCTCCGCAAGCTCCTCGTCAGCGTCGTCGAGCTGCTTCATGTACGCCTTGTGCATCGCGCACAACTCCACCGAGCGCATGTGCAAAATCTCCGGCGTCGGACGCCCAAGAACGAGCTGCCAGTGTTGTCAGAACTTGGCGCGAACTGGTGTCCATCGCGCTGCTTACCTCGCGTCGCATCGTTTGTTTCTGGGTGATCGACTCCTCAGCAAACTCGTCCTCGCTGCTGAAGGCCGAGTCATTGGAGGCAATGTCGGCGGGATGGGGTATGTCGATGTCGGACATATGGTCAGTGGTGACGGAGGACATCGAGGTGTCTCCCTCAAACTCCACTTCAGAGTCGCTCTCGTCGCTGGACATGGCTTCGTCGCTGTCCTCGCCTGGTTTGGCCATATATGCCGCCAAAATTTCGGGATCCCAGTTCGCAGCGAGTGGGTTGTGTTGTTGGGCACTCATGGTGTGCGAGGTGGATGGCAAGACGAAGGAGTTGGGCCTCTTTGCCCTCCCCTCAAGGCCTTTATACCATTCTCTTTGTTGACTGGGCCTACTCACTGACATACATGCTTAAATAACTTACCACTTTAACAGTTTCAAAATCCATCAGAAAAATCAGAAAGAGGATCAGAACTTCCATGAAATGATGGCGTTCCACCAATGGCGTGAAAGTAGGGTGCTGAACTTGGCCTGGGCGAGGGCGAAGAAACCCCAAATCTTACTCTGGATCTCGGTTTCTCCCGTTCTGCTCCTCGTCGGTGACACCGACCTCATGGACGCGCACAGCCTCATGATCAGCCCACCAATGAGAACAATCCAGGGTGCAAAAACGACGGTACAGATGACGAGATCAAGGTTTAAAAGAAAGAGGGTACCTGCTCGAAAACCATTCATGACCAGGTACACGGCATGAATGCCGTTAATCCCTTATCGTCCAGTCGGAGGAGAGGAGGTACACCGCCGTTCTCGCGGTTGTTGAACGTCGTACCCGCCGCGCTCGTTCTGGGTGCTTACGTAAGTCGAAGGTTCCGCTCTTGCCTTTCACTCTGACTTGGGTTCAGTCAATGCTCCAAAACGCGCAAGGAAGTGGTCCATGGATCGAACGTCGAGCGAGGGACCGTGATCTGACTGAGTGGACGCGTCGATGTATCCGCCGTTCTCGCTGTTGTTGAACGTCGTACCCGTGGCGCTCGTTTTCGGTGCTTACGTAAGTTGAAGGTTCCGCTCTTGCCTTTCACTCTGACTTTGGTTCACTCCAAAATGCGCAAGGAAGCCGTCCATGAATCGGACGTCGAGCGAGGGACTATGATCTGACTGAATGGACACGTCGATGTGTGAAGACTCAACTTGCATGCAAGGCAGTTGGAAGTCGAAGTTGAATTGTGTTGTCCAAAGAGCCTCAGAGGCTCGAAGATTCCAATTGTAAAATTGTAACGCAATAGATTGAAAATCGAATTACAGTAAAATGTTCAATGGGTATCGTATCGAAAGTAGTCCATTGGCAAATAGTTCGCCGTTAAATCAAACAGTCATGAAAGCTCCGACACATGCACCAGTGAGGACCGTTAATAGGCCAACGAATAATGTCGGCGCCATTGTGGGGAGTGCGGCATTGTTTTGTACAGCGGCGGCGTTGGTGGCGACAGTGTACTCTGAACCAGCAAACGAGGTAACTTTGCCAGCTCCCGAGGCTGCCAGTGTGATGGCCTCGCCGCCTGCTGAGGTGACGATCGTGAAGGCTGTACCGCCTACTGCTGGAAAAAGAGAAAGTTTGTAAGCGCCATGCGTGCTTTTACAAGACGAAGAAAACCTACAGGTCACCGTCTCGAACACTCCTTTGGCGCCCGACGCAACCTGAGTTGCGACGGAAGCCCCTCCCGCCGTAGCATCAGAGAAAACGGATCCTGCCCCACCAGTAGCATCGGTGAAAACGGATCCTGCCCCCCCAGTAGCGTCGGTGAAAATGGAGGCAGCACCAGTTGCTACCGCGGTCGCTGCCCCACCAACGTCGGAGGTAATCGTATCAATGAGGCCCGCTGGAAGATGAGATGAGCTAGAGATTGGGAGGAGAGCTGAAGGCATGCATACGTTGCGGCGCTGCGTTGACAGCGACGAGAGAGAGGACGAGAACGACGGATTTCGTGAAGAACATGAAGGAAATGGAAATGTGAGGAGAAAGTTGATGAGACGACTTCTCCGCTTAGGGGCCTTTATAGGAATTTTTGTGGAGCCGGCAAGGAGCCGGAGGTAAAACGCATCATGGAATCAAATGACGGTGGAGCCTAGGGCCGAGTGGGTCCAGTGGAGTTTGTGTGAACAGGTTCTAGGCGATACCGAGCTGTGTTTCTGCTGCGTCAAGTCTAACGTACCGCAGCAATTTGCTGCGGTACTTTACTTGCTTACTTCGACTTGCAATCGGCTAAACACAGCCAGTCCGGAGTAATACGTCCCGGTTCCTCTTGATCCCCAGCAGGGAAAAGAAATTGTTGGTTTCTTGAAGGTAGTTGGTACCCAAGTTGAGCTTACAGCTCTTGTTGACTGTCGTGGCGGGAGGAAAGAGATATAGACTCAGTGAGACCTCGGATCGGCCCGTCACTCGCCGCAATCGAACACCGCCACCCATGCAATTATGCCCCGCGCAATCATCTCGCCGTCAGTACTCGCGTCCGACTTTGGGCAGCTCAGTGCAGAATGTACGCGCATGATCAAGGGCGGCGCAGAATGGCTGCACATGGACGTTATGGACGGCCATTTTGTCCCCAACATCACCATGGGCAAGTCCGCCCGTCTTGGTCCTCTTCCCCGTCTCACATCTCCCAGGCGCCCCTATCCTCGCCTGCGTCTCAAAGGGTGTCCCCGGCATATTCATGGACTGCCACATGATGGTCGCCCAGCCCGAAAAGGTGCTCCCATCCCGCTCGCTTCTCCGACCCCGCTCATCGGCTAAAGTGGGTTAACGACATCGCCGACGCGGGTGGCGCGCTCTACTGCTTCCATCTCGAGGCTACAAGTAGTGCTCTCCCGCACCTCCATGGGGCTCCAACTGACTGAACGTCGCTTCCAGCGGACCCCTTGTCTGTCATCAAGCTAATTCGGGCGCGCAACATGAAGGTTGGCGTTGCCATATCCCCCGACACCCCGTCCACCGCGATCACAGACGAGGTCGCAAACGCGGCCGATATGCTGCTCGTCATGACAGTCTATCCTGGTGCGGCCCACCCCAAACCGTTGCTCCGTGGATGTTTATTTTCTCCCAGGCCGTGGTGGGCAAAAGTTCCTCGACCGATGTGTTCCCAAGGTGGCCGACCTCCGCGCGCGTTTCCCCGACAAGGATATCGAGGTCGACGGCGGCGTTGGACCCAACACTATCGACGCGTGCGCTCACGCGGGTAAGTTTCGGGATACTCTTCACTTCCATCTGAATTGACCTCTCGGCAAACAGGCAGCAACGTCATTGTCGCCGGGACGGCCATCTTCAACGCAACCAACCCCGAGGACGTCATCGCAACACTCAAGGCGACCGTCAATTCCGCGCAAGCAAAGATTTGTAAAGAGCAGTAGAATGCAATTTTGTAAATTATAAGTGCGGTGTCTATGTACAATGCGTGTGTGCGTTCTATTAACTAGGTATACCATACAAGAGTCTATGGTCCCTGTGGCCAATTTTACCACTCCAACCACTCTCCATACATGTTCGGCCTGGAATCGCGTCAGCCTCGCGTGAGAGTGTAGTAAAAAGTTGATGCACACCTCTCCCCTCGGACGTAGGACTCCATAGTCCGTTTCAACACGGTCGACCAATCGAGGTCGCGTTGGTCGTCCTCGATCAAGTCCTCGCCTTCCTCCGTCTCCGGTTTCTCTTCCACAGAAACTGCAGATTGAGTAGCCGCTCGCGCACTAGCCCGTGCTGCACGCTCGCCTGCGATAAACCGTGACCCCAAGTCTGGCCAATTCCGAGGCGGATCGAATGGCTTCCACCTGGACGTATTTGAGCCCCCAAGTCCAAAGAAATTGTAAAGGACTCACCAATAATTGTGAAAGTGATACGAATACGCGCCCTTGAAGAAGCCGTCGAACCCGAGAGCGTGGGGTGCTGCGCTGATCCCGAGCGGCGTGTCGAAAAAGTCGGCAAAACTGAACACAAATGAGTATGGGAAATTGTCGTTTGACGAACTCGCACGTACTCGGTAAAGTACGGCTGGGGAGGCCGGTCTCGTTGGTAGTATTCGGTATTCAGCCACGCTGAATCGAATAGGGCATCCGGCAGGCGAAGCAGAAGACCCTCCAAGTAGGCCTCTTTCAAATAGCGAGACACGGTCATTGGGTGAAAGTCTAAATTTGGGGTTAGGGTTACTGTTCTGCAAGGAGATAAAAGTATACCCAGGTCGTTTTTCAGCGCGGTGCGGAACAAAAAGGTCCCCAGGGCCGACTCCTTGTTCAGATGCAGAACGGCGGTGTTGTACTTTTCTAGCCGCGACCATCGGTACGCAAACGCGCCTTTCCAGCCCAACATCTCTTCCCAATCTCGCAGCATAATCGTATCGGCGTCCAGATAGATGCCGCCGAACCTCCGAGGTGGTCAGCCGGTGAATATGTCGTGCGCAGGGATAACTCACCTGTGGCAAAGAATGAACCGCGCCATGTCCGATAATATAACGGACAGGCGATCATAGGACGTAGATGATTTGGACCCGGTTCGATTCAGAATGTCATCCTCGTCGGCCTTGGCTTTTTCCGTCTCGTTTCCGCTCCCAGATGAAGACGTCGCGTCCTCCTTCTTCGGCGGCACGCTGATAACATGCCCACCCGAGTTGAACAGCGATTCCCGCGTTCTCCACTCCTTGGCCAACTCCGGGACGCCGTCCAACTGTTCAGTAGTGTTCCAAAGTTTGAACATAATAACATCCTTGAATCGAGGATGGAGGAACGGCGCAGCCCATGGATTTGACTTCAGCTGGGCAAACATGTCGTGCAGCGCCGATGGGTTCGGCACTGCAGCAGCCGGGCCGGGGTTAATCCACAGCCAGAATTGAGGCCGACAGCCCGCGGTGTCGGCTGGGTAATCGTGGAGGTGCAAACCTGTGTTTTGCGTAAAGAGGAAGCTCAAGAGCGCGAGATACGGCTTGTCCGTGAAGGGCCCCGTCCAGAACATATGAAATATCCTTGGGCTCTCCGGGTCGCAAGGATTTGAAAGAGAAGCATACGGGCGGTAGTCGGGGGGCGATGGTAGTGCTATTGGTGGCACTTCCCAGTCTACCCCCCTCTTTTTGGTCAGTCCGCTATCCGGATCTGTTGTAGCGACGCTCGTAACGATCGCCGGGGCTTCGCCAGCAACCTCTGGCGGTATCGTTTCATTTCCGGCATCTAGCTGTTCGAGATAGATGTATTTCATGTCGTCCATTTTCCCCCGTCGAAGCCGTTTCCCGTTATCGAGGCCACCGCCAAGACGTAAGAATTCCAGGCAATCCCTGACGTACTTGAGGAGAATGAGCCTCTGGTTCTGAATGAATGGACGATAATTACTTTTTTCTCGGAAAAATCGCAGTGCTCCATAACTGCGTACATTCAGCCATCGCGCGACACAAAGGCAGCAAATGGGTATTTACCTATATCAAGGTCGGCAATACTTCCTGGCACAGGTCTCGGGGGATAGGCCACGTCCGGAGGATGGCTCTGGATGTCTAAATAGACACGCCTAGGCCCGATCCCATGTGTGTGGACAGTACTGGGACCAGAAGGAGCTCGAAATCTAGGAGGGAGGGAAGCCCGTCTTGGAGGAAGAGATGGATTGTCTAGGACGGACTTAAGCCCTAGCTGTTCAGGAACTACAAGGAGTTTAGTACAATTGGCCAATATGTACCAATTAGGCTACGCACGGCGCCGACGACTGGGATAATGCCCACTCGCAATTTCCCATGTCCAGATTCGCTGAAGGTCTTCCCGTCGATAGACTAACGTTGGAGGGTCGCCAGTGAACGCGGGCCAAGTCTTCTCCTCGGTGCCAAACCGCTTCGCCAGTGCAAAAGTGGTGAACGCCTTGAACGAGCAGAGTATTAGACTGGCGAATAGTAGTCCAAAAGAAACCAATGAACACCATAGCGGCAAATATAAGGACCATGAGTAGGTAGCCTCTCTTGCGTCCAAAATATTGGTGCATCCGTCGCGGGTTGAGCATCCATATCCGCAGTCGACGCGTCCGAAGCCCTGGAATAGCCAATGGGACTGAGATGAACCAGGGAGAGATACGACCATGAAACTTCTCCTCGACGACGGCGGAGGAAGACGCATAATGCGGAAGACTGCGCAAGCTCCCACTGCGTAAACGGGCCTTGTTGGAAGACATGGCGAGGAAGCAGGAACACAGGTGGTCAGTTACCACGTTCGCTGCTAGCTCGAACCAGCGAAGCTCGCGACAGTCGAAAGCTCACTCGGAAAAGTATCTACATCAAAAAACGTGGCAAGTCTATATATGATCGGTTTACAGTTTGGTACAAGACGTGATTTATATATTTTCTCTCTAGTTCGAGCTCAGCGGCTGCATCTCCAAGTCAGCCTCGGCGTCAGGGACGGTAAGTATGCGCATCGTGTTGGTGTGGCCGAGGCCGCCCTTCCAGCCTTGAACAGCAATTATGGTCGTGCCCGGCGCAATGATTTTCATCTTGAGCGCATTGCGCAGACCAAACCGGATGCGATTGTCAACCTGAGGGCAAGTTTTAGCTCGGGCGCGGTGTAGTGAACCCAAGGCGCTCACATCCGTTTGCCACTGGTGGTCCTGCACACCCCTTGGCTCAGGGTACCAGAACGGATAGCAGCCACGGTGGAGATGGATCTGCCGAGCGGTTTGCTCGTTGCGGGTGACTGGTGAAGGAATTAGTTCAATTCGCGACGCGGAGCGTAGAAGACAGACCGGTAATGATGGGAATCTTGGGGCGGTACTTGGAGATGAGGCGCGCAGTGTTGCCGCTCGTAGAGAGGACGAGGATCGCGCTAGCGTTCTGCTCGGAAGCAGCAGCCACCGCAGCGATCGCGACTGTCTCGGCGGTTTCTGTCGGGCGGGGCTGGATGGCGATAAGCTCCGCGTACAGGGGAGGGTAGCAGATAGCAGACTCTGCAAGCAAGCAGGTCTCCGCCATCATGAGGACTACATGAAACGATTAGACGCAGAAGATTGCACATTGGAGGGTGGACCGACCAGATTGAATGGGATAGGATCCCTTGGCCGTTTCTCCAGACAACATGACGCAGTCCGCGCCGTCCAGGACGGCATTGGCGACGTCGCTAACCTCGGCACGCGTAGGCCTGGGGTTGTACTGAGGAAGAAAAAGTCAGACCATAAATACTAGTCAAATCATAAATAAATACCGTCATGGACTGTAAAAATATATAGATCAGTACTGGAACTAAAACCATAAACAATATCATTCACCTCGAGCATCTGGGTCGCGACAATGACGGGCTTCCCGACGATGTTGCACTTTGCAATCATCATTTTTTGTGCGAGGAACACCTGGCTGGCGGGGATCTCAATTCCAAGATCACCACGCGCGACCATAACACCGTCTGTTTCGCGCAGGATTTCGTCAAAGTTCGCGACACCCTGTTCGTTCTCGATCTTGACGATGATTTTGATATTGGCGCCGTCGGGGCCAAGGACCTCACGGATGACCTTGACGTCCTCGGCGCTACGGATAAACGACGCGAAAATCATGTCGACGCCGTTCTTGACACCGAACTGCAGGTCCTTCTTGTCCTTCTCGGAAAGAGGGGGCAGGTCGACGGCGGTTTTGGGAAGATTGACTCCCTTGCGCGAGGAGATGTTACCGTTGTTCAAGGTGCGGACGTGGACGTCGGTACCGTTGATGGAAAGGACGAGGAGAGACAAGATACCTGAACCGAGGTTAGATTCAAAATTAGCAGGACCAGACAACATTTTTCCGAACCGTCGTCGACGTAGATGAGCTTGCCGGGCGCGGTAACCTTGGGCAGATTTTGCTGAAAGGATGTTAAATTGCGATCCACAGATAAGAAAGTCAACATACGTAGTCAACCCACATGACCTTGTCATCGCAGCACTCGCTGTACTTTGGGTCCGTCGAGACGATAAATTCGTGGCCAGCAGAGATGCTGAACTGATTACAACGTTAGAGTTATGGTCTCTGGAACAACAGAAATCCAGACATACATCCATGCCATCTCTTGTCAGTCCAGTGCGGATCTCGGGGCCTTTCTGAAAAGCAAAACAGTGCTCAGTTTAGAACGAAGAAAGCTACGCCAAACGCCGCACAGTATCCAATGCAATGGCAACGGGACGACCAGTCGGGTCATCTAAAACAAAGGCAGTTTGTTTTTGCCAGCAAATAGATGAGATTAGCGCGCGCACCCGCGATCATCTTCCTGGTGTTGTCAATAACGCTCTGGTGGTACTCGTACGAGCCATGGGAAAAGTTCATGCGGACTGTGGAGGTCCCGATGAGGTTTTCTACGCTTTTAGCCTAAAAAAATGAAGACATACCAACATTGACGCCGGCGCGACGAAGTTCACCAAGTTTCTCGACGGTGTTTACCTTGGGACCTATACAGACCATGTAAATTATCTATCACATCGATGGGAGGCCCTAGCGCACCGATTGTCGCGATGATAGCGGTCTAGCGGGGATTAGTGGGGGATGGATAATTTGTTGGGGACAAAGATACGAAATTTTTACCTTGCGCAGAAACTTGGTGTCTTCACTGGCGACGGGAGCATTCACGGTGCTCAGAGTTGAGGACCACTCCAGCTGTGATCTAATACCATCGGAAGGGAACATCTTCAAAGATAAGTGAGAGTGGTGGAGGTAGAGGGTGGAGGTAAGAGGCACGTTCGCGTCAACGGAAGCGGCTTTTTATTTGATCTTCTTTTGATCTTACGAATCGGCGGTAGAGCGAAAATAATAAAGACGAATAGTCGATACAAAAAGGAAATAAGACAGTTATATGGACCATTCACAGCAAATCGACATAGTACTACAGAAAGCCTTCGAACCAAAGAAAATTTACATCACCCTTAGTGTCCAGCCGTGGAGGCCACCGTCGGCAGTGGCTGCAGCTTGCGCAGCGGCGAGCCAACCAGCGTCTACATTCCCTGCAGCGTTCGGTGGGTTCCCTCCCATATCGAGGGCTTGGAACACATTCTCGCAAGCAATCGTTCGGCCAGAGTGGTAACCCACGCCGTCCGAGGGCCGAATAAATAGCAGTGGTAGACTGCGACCAGCGATGGAAGGAGAGGGATGTGTGCCGTTTTGCTGTGCGTTGTCTGAGGGACCCGCAGGTCGACTGTTACTAGGACCGTCCTCTGGACCGGTCGGCAACGCATCCTCTTCAAGCGCCTTGATAACATCGGCCAACGGAGGCATCTCCACGATTACAATTGCGTGCAAAGGGCCCGGGGTGAAGCGAGGCGTGGCAGGTGAAGGTGGAGTGTTTGGTGCAGGGGCAGGGTCCGCCACATCCATCCCATTGCCAGGATTTCGGTTAATGAATGGGGCAACAGACGTCAAGGGACCAGGCGGCGATGCCTGATATACGCGATGTCGCAGTGGGCCTAAATTTCCGAGATAAACATCGAGAGGTGTGTGCGCTCCGCTGGCGGGATCCGTAAAGAAGAAATTGGCTACGGTTAGCTCAATGGTATTGTTGGTCTGGCGATAAACGGGAGCAGTGAAGAGGGTCGGGAAGGGCGTGATAGGCATATCAGGAATATTGTTGTTCTGGCCGAATGCGTCGAAGAAGGTATACTGAAATTTCGCTGCGGACCGAGATTAGTCGTAGGCTCATGGGTCAAACAAGGGGAGCTTACAGATTCCGACGATCGTCCAGCAGAGATAATCGTCAACGTCGTCTGTGACGATGCGAATGCCATCTTTCATTTCATCCCGCACGCGCGGAGACTGGAATAACAGAGGGTGGCTACCAGCCTGGGCGGAAGAACCGGGCGCAGGAGGCGCGACCACGCCTTGGGCTCCGGGTATTGGGCCAGCAGCCGACAGGTAATGTCGGGTACCATCCGCATTCACGCGTTGGAGAGCGATCTTTTGCATTTGACTGACCGGTCCACCGTCGTCTGGAGATACCCTGCCCTTATCCACTTTACGAATAATGAGCGGGGAAGTGGATATGCCAGAGTGGGTATCTGAGAGAATGATTGAGCAGCCATACGTGACTGGTTGTGGTCCACCTAGAAGATATTAGGTCACGAAAGAGGGTTACAATGGAGGTAATGTACCGATAGACGGAGGATCTGTCGGGCGGGGAACGACATTGACGTTGAACGCCGACCATGCAACGTTGCTAGCGCAAAGTTGTGCATGGTCAATCGTCATATATTTCGTGCGCACCGTCTGCGAATTGATGCGATTGAAGAGGGAGACGGGTCCGCCGGCTAAGATGCAGGACGAGATATTGCGGGTCTTTGCCGTCTTTTTCGACGGCTTGGAGATGATGGTGACGGGAGCCGAATCGAAGGTGGCCCAGACGCGACCGGGAGGAGGATCCGCGCCCTCTGAGGCGGGGACGGACGGCTCTGCGATTTCCAATGACAGCTGAAAGCTTTTCGCCTTTGCTGTTCCCGTGACATGCAGAAACTTGAAGCTGGAGGTCATGTTGTTGTCCAACGGGGCCTTCTGCTGGAAGGAGCGCTCGCCGATCTCTGATACGACGGTCATGGAGAGCTCCTGGCGGCGCATCTGCCATACTGGGCCGTCGATATGGACGAGGGGGGGCGGACACAGAAAACGCTTTTCACTTCCATAGGACTTTTGGGCGACAGCAGCATGGAGACAGACGACGGTGGTCATAGGCATGACGCGGCTTGGGTCCTGGGAGACATGGTCGCGCACGATGCGGCGGATTTTAGAATGCGGATCGTCGGCGTCGTCGGTGTCCAATTTGCGTTTCCCAGCAGACGGCTACACATAACGCGTTTGAATGGGTACTTGGGGACTATAGATACAAGTACCTGCGGAGGATGCGCGCCATTCTCGTGCGGGGTTGGTCCTAGCCAGGTTTGAGGTGTCTGGGCGGGCGGAGGGGCCAATATTGACTGGAGGGAGCCACTGGGGGCGGACGGGGCGATATCGGAGGGGGGGTTCTGGTGGATGGTGGGGGGACTGGGACCAGGGGACAGCTGCGTCTGTTGAACCTAGGAACGTTGATTGGAATTAGGAAGACAAGGTGAGAGAAACAAGTGTACCAGGGGTCGGGGGGATTCGGAGGCGGAGGGGGGATTTTCAGAGGCCATGGACGCCAGCTGTATCCGTGGGGTAGCAAAGCTGCAACTTGCTCTCCAGGATAAAGCAACCACAGAATCCGCCGTGGGAGTCCTGCTGAGAGAATACGCTTGATGTGTGACCGCTTTTTGTAAGAAATATCAACGTGATGTGATTCCTTACGTCCGGCGTCTCGGCATCCGGCACGGAAAAAAAGTGGACACTCGTTGTCGCGTCGTACGCTCGTGAACAAAACTATTCGAAAATCAATCCTACTGTATTATAATGCTAGTCCGTGTGCGTGAAAGAATGACTGTGTCCAAGAATGTGTGTGTCGTGCAATGCTCGTCGGCCCCCCTCAACTCGGCGGCTCTCCCCGGCTTTTGCGCCCTCCAGGAAAGGGCACGGGGGCGTTGTCTCGGAATCCCCTCGAGTCGCGCTTCGATCCCGATCCGCCTGTTTTCGGACCCTCCACCTCGGCCTGCTGGTACTTCACCCAGTCCTCCACCTTCATCGTCGATAGCCGCTTCGACGTGGACCCACCGAGCTTGTCAGCACTCAGCGACCGTGAGTGGCGCCCAGCAGCAGCGGGGTCGTTCAGTGTCAGCGACCGCCGCCCGCCCCGCTCGGCGTCGTCTTCGGAGCGCTTGCGCCGCTCGAGAAGCGCCGCCTTCTCCGCCTGCCTTCGCGTCACAGCCTCCTTCTCCAGAGCCTTGGCCTTCTCCCAGCGCTGCTTCGCAACCTCAAGATCAGCATCCTCTCTCGCCGCGGTCGTAAGAGGCGCCTGCAAATCCCGCATCTTCTCGCGATGTCGGTCGTTCAGCTCCTCGAACGTACGCGTGCGCGTCGCCGCCGGACGCTGCGGTGTAGGCGCCACAATGGGCTTGCGAGGGGGCAGGATGTTCACCGGCGCCGCCGCATTCACCATGTTCCCACCAGACGAACTCCGATGGCGATGGTGAGGCATTATCTTGGCGAGAGGCACATCTTCCGAGGAGTCCGTCGTCGCCTCGCCTGCTCCAAGCGCGCTCTCGCGTCGCTTGCGTTGGTTCAGAGCATCGGCCACTGCTGGGGAGATCGCTATTCTGGACCCGACGCCGGTGGGGCTGATCGGAGGTGTCACACCAGCGGGCGGTTGCAAAAGTTTACGGTCCTGAACGTACAGATCCCAATCGTCGTCCCGGAGAGGAACGCTCGTGGGACGGCCGATGGTCTCGCCGAGACGCGAGTGTGTCAGAGTCGACATTTCCATCGAGTGAACTCGTGCTCGAGGGTCATGTTCTCGAGGGGGACGCGTATGAGCGGGGGCAGGGAGAAGGGCGCTACCAGCGTCGATACTGAGAGTGCGCCTGGAAGTCACTGAGGGCCGCCGGGACTCGGCAGAAGAGGATGGCGCCGGAGTTTCAGACTTGAGGGCATCAATTGACCTGCGAATGGTTTGGATCTCGGCCACGAGTTCTTCCTTGCGCTTTAGCTCCTCAAGATCTGCGCCAGATGCCTTGCGAGGTGATTCGTCCTTCGCGATAAAGCTGTCCGGGACATCGTCCTTGATCCCAAGACCGAGATCGAGTGCCGGCAAAACACCGGGGGTCTGCAAATTTCGGGTGGCGCGCGTAAGTTCATCATCGGGCGTGGGAGCAAACAGGAAGTCTGAGCCCGCTGACTGGTGGCGAGGTCGACCTTCGTTGACAAGAGTGAATGTCGAAGA
This sequence comes from Mycena metata, assembly GCA_029378385.1. Taxonomy (NCBI): domain Eukaryota; kingdom Fungi; phylum Basidiomycota; class Agaricomycetes; order Agaricales; family Mycenaceae; genus Mycena; species Mycena metata. The sequence continues at coordinate 1,421,681 of JARKIB010000001.1, read as the reverse complement.
ACGATGCTCTCCAGCGACGGGGGAATTGGAACCATCGTGATCCTTCATTAACGGCATGCTGGAGTAGCCACTCTCCTGCCGCCCGTGCTTGTTCAAGGTCGGGTGCTCCTTTTCCCAATCATCTCTTTCCCGTAGAACGGTAGCAAACCTTCCAGCAGCTTGAATCTCGGCTTCTTCATCCCGCTTTTTTTGTTCCTCGGCGATTTCCTGTAGCTTCCGTTGGAGCACCGTGAGAACTCGAAGTTGAACTGCGATGCCCATGAGAGTTATAGCTCCAATGAGTCCGAGCTCAATTTGCATCGTTTGGGAGACTGGGAACTCGATGCCGTTGTTCGCGAATTTGGGGAAGAGCGAACGGAAGCCAAGGTTCCAGATGTAAAACTGAAAGAAAGAAAAAAGGTTAAAAAACAACAAAAGCGTGCCGGAATTGGCTACTCGCCTCCTTGAGCCCAGCGGTCGTGAAGCAGTCCACGCCCAACATGAACGCCGAGGAACCGACGATTGCTGTCGAAATAAGCAATATGTGGTAATGTATCTGCAAAGCGTGAGTTTAAAGGCTAGACTGCAGGCGACGCCTTTGTACCTTTGGGATCGTGCACAGAACGAAGCCAACGGCTCCGCAGCCTGGAAACAATCTTAGAGGGGCGTGGAGCAATGAAGTGGAGGCGCACCTATGTAGAAAATCCACCTGAAGCCAACGGTTTTAATGATGCCACCGTTGTGAAAGCATTGAATCCATAATGCTAGAGCAAAGCCGCCCCACCCGCCTATGACTGAGCAGACATGAGCACACTGACCATGCGTAAATAAGGGTGTGAACGCACAGTACCGGGAGGCCTTCCAGAAAAATATGGAGATACCTCCGCCGGCGATACCTGCGACCGCTGACGCGAGCACGAACATTCCTCGGAGGACCTTGCTTGGCGGGTTCACCGCGGTAAGAATGCCGAACTGTGAGGGATGAGACGAAATATTCAGCGAGGCCCAGTTTACTTACCTTGAGGATGAGGACGAAACACACGAGAGAAAGCGTGTAAAATCCGATTAAAAAGAAAGAGCTCCATCTATAGCAATGTTATTATTGTGCGTCGCGTACGAGCAGCGGAACATGCCTGTTTTTGTGGCCAAAAAACGCGGAGGGTACGCCGGTAATGATGAGAACGGCGCCGAGCACGCCGAATGCGGGATCGAGTTTGGTAGCAAGCACATTGTTCGGGACGGCTGACGCCGAGGCAGAGGCAGAGGCAGAGGCAGAAGAGGTGGCAGACGACGAGGCCGTGCGGCTAGGCGAGATAGGAATGCTGATGTTGAATGTGGTGGGGAGGACCTCGGAGACAGTAACAGACCCAGAACGGACAGCGGAGGTGAAGGAGCTGGTGACGAGGGAGACGGTTTCGCTCTGGGCAGACGCGACGGCGGCCAAGGCGAGGACGCCGGCGAGGGCTGCTAGACGAGGCGACCACATTGCGGGACTGTGCGAGTGGGGTTATATTTTGTGAACCCGAGTTATATATCACAGGACCTATGACGCCGGGGTGGGAACGAGTCTAGCGAGACCCCGCCCAGCAAACGGGCAAGCAGACAAGGGAGCAGGCCGTGATACGTACAGTACAAGATACGCTGCGCAGGCTATTACACACTTCCGCTTCGATCGTCTTTTCTAAACCAGTTTCACGGATGCAAAAATACAACTTTCTCATTTCATCCGTCTATTATTTCCTGCAAAACCGGCTCCTCCTTGATCGTCTGCAGTAGCTCACGGGCCGCTTCCTCTTCCCGAGGCGCCACCAGTAACACAACCTTGCCCCGCCGCCGCTTGGCTGAGCTTTCTAGTCGTCCAACTCGTCCCGCGATATGTACATACGTGCTAGGCCCTCCATCTGGAATTCCGAACACAAACACATGCGATAGCTCGCGTACATCGAGTCCGCGCGTGTTTGCCCAAGTTGAGACGATAAGTGTAGGGCCACTAGGTCGGCCATCACGAGCCTTTACCCAGTCCAACCCATGTGCGTGAACGCCGACCTCTCGGAGCTCGAGGATGGCGCGCTGAACCGGCGCGGTCGACGGTACCACCAGGAGTGCAATGGACGGCACCTCTGCCGCCAGGATCATGGCGATGGTCTCCAGCGCGAGTGGATTGAATGGTGATGGAGTCTGCGCATATTCTGTACAATAATCAGAAACGCCAGCGCGGTCTTGAGCTTTCGACCACTCACTTTGTGCAAGAGCAGGATCTAACACGGATTCCGGGACCGGATCGTCGGTTCCCTCATCCGCGGGACGGAAATCATTCTCCGAGGATTGACGCGCGCCTGTGATATTGCGCACGAGATCCTCAGAGACTACAAGTACCGAGTGCGATACAACGGAAGATGTGCGTTGGCGCGATGATGTCGTTCCCGAGATACGAACCCAGTCGTCGCGGCCAATCCAACCACTTTCATCCGAAACGTAGTCCACGAGATGTTCAGGCAACGTAGCGCTGGAGAGGATCAGTTGTGGGCTTCGATTTCGTGGGTCCACATATTCGTCGTCTTCGCTCTGCGCGTTGTTGCCGTAGACGACGTTCAGAAATTCCCGAGTTTCGCCAGGATGTTGTTTTTTCTTCTTGTTCAGCCGGGGACTATTGCGGGCACGACGGGACGCGTCTACAGTCGAAATGAGATAATCTGCCTCGTCCACAACAATTGCCGACAGAGTATCCAACCGCAATATGTCGGGTTGTTTGCCCCACGCATCCATTAAAGCCTGCGGCGTTGCAAAAAGTAGATGCGGCGGGGACTTGCTGAGTGAAGGAAGATAAAGCTCTGGGCTGTCGCGGGTCAAGACTTGTGCAATCGAGTCGATAGAAGACCCCGCAAACAGGCGCTCCACCCAGTGGTGGAATTGATAGGCCAAATCTCGGTGGGGGACGATGAAAATGGAAGTTATCGCGTTTTGTTTCATTCTTGTGCGGTTCAAAAGAGCCAAAACCAAACCAAAGGACCTAAACTGCCTTGAGCATATCACTCTGTTTGAAACTGGTGGTTATGGAGTAATTACTTGCCAGATCCAGTTGAGTCGTGGAGGAATATGTCCCGACCGTCCACGACCGCCGGTATGAGCAACTGCTGCGTCCTCGTAGGCGCTTTGATACTCTGCTAGCTGGTTAGGCGGTTAGCTGTTATGGTAAGGGACGTACTGGAAACGCCTGCAGAGCGGACACGATGGGAGGGTGTAAACCGAGATCCTCAAAGGATTTTGTCGGGGCCGGAGCTTTGGCATTTTTCAAGTTGTCTTCCCAAGCATGCCGTGCCTCAAAACTTGTTCGCCACTAGTTTAGAGAGGTGAGGACAGGGAGAAAATGTCCTACCTGTGCGAAAATGTGGCTTTGGTCGAAGAAAACTGCCTGCATCGAATTCTCCAACATTTTTGAAGAGAACCCATACGCGGGAGAAGCCGTTGATTGAGAAGCCGATCAAGAGGTACAACACTAATGGAAATACGGTGTATATCTATACAGAGGACAACTTGCGAGGTAAGAGTTATAGCTGTCTACAACTACAATAGACTAATACAGAGGGTAGTGTAGCATCTATGCAACCAGTGCTTCTAGCATATTTCCCGGACTGACTCGGACCCGGTCACTCGTCGTTTGCGACAGGTTGATACGAAGGACCTGTACTTTCACGCTGGAAAAGACGGAGCCAGCTGCGACCTCCCCGGGTCTGCGAGGGGAAGGAGTTTGTGCGGTGGTTGCTAGGTAGGCGTCTGGCCATCAGAGAAGCTCTCTCTGAAGCCAAGGATTCATTATCCATCATTGCACCTCGCTCATCTGTGAAGAGTTTGAAAGATTGGCCTTGAAGCAACGAACGTGCTCACCTTCACCAAACACGGCGTCCATCTCTTCGAGGGGCACGCCTTTAGTCTCGGGATAAACTACAAAGGCTCAGCGCCGGACAAGAATCAAATCGCAAGGGCTTACGAAAGTATACTAAAAAAACATCAGCACTCCCGCAAAGATTCGGGGGAAAAGGACTCACCGACCACGAAGCTGCAAATACAGAAAAACCCGTGCATGGGATATAACCGCCATGTCATGAGCTCTTGAAATATTGGAGTCGTGGCTCCAACCCAAAAGTTGAATGCCCTGCACGACGTTTAATAATTGAGCCTATCTGGGTTAAGCCACTCGCCAGTTGGTTGCTGTGCAAAATATTATTAGTGTAGGAGAACAGCAACGCAGGTGTAAAGCATACCTGTAGATAACGAGACACCCTTGGCACGAATAGTAAGGGGCATAATCTGAAGAACGTTCAGCGGGAATCGCGGATACGGGGGGCTTGACGAACCTCAGGGGGATAGAGCCATGGCAGGGGGCCCCAACTATGGGCCGATATGAGCAATTGACATTTGCAGGAGCGGGTAGTAACTCGCCTGTAACCGAATGCGGCATTGAAGATTATCACACAGACTACGACTGCCTTGGCAGTTTGTGGGACGTCGATATACAACCAGTAGCCCGTTGCGAAGAGAGCAGTCGCCATCTTTTCCAACGGTCAGTCGCACGAAACATCCCAAGAAAACCGGCCTACGATGACAGCCCCAGAGAGAAGGATCGCTCGCCTACCCCAGCGATCGACGAGATACCACCTGTTCTGGAAGTCAGCGGGACAAACCGAAGAAGAAGACGAAGCCCGAACGGAGGAAGAGTGCTCAGGATGTAGATAATGGAATTAATGCCGGTCATAAGGATTGCGTCACGTCCACGCCAACCCGCCTCTGAAAGGAAATATGTGAGGAGTCTGTGAGGTAAGAAAAACGGTGTCCCGTTGTACCTTCGAAAACCATGGCTGATGGGCGTCGTGAACATCGAGCTCTCTAAGACGAAAGAGATGCTTACGGGCGTAGTAGGATATCACTAGTAAAATAGAGAGACGTCAAACTAGTTTCCACCTATCAAGTGGTCGTACCATTTATTCCGTTCTGTAGAGATATCGATCAATAAGCGCTTGCAAATCTCAAGGCTGGACGTACGAGTTGGGCGAAGGCCTGGGACGACATCGCAAGGAGTACACGCCGCTTATACCTTCTCCACATCATAGCATACGTGCGAGCTTCGCCCGAATCACGCTAAAAGACGTTCGAAAGCGCACAGACTAATTGTGGCTCCTGCTTACCTCCTCCTGCACCTTTTCCTTGATTTCCTCGAATTCTGCTATCGCCACCGAATTTCCCGGATCCCCGCCGTGCAGGTCTGCGATCACACGCATTCCCTCTGCGTCCTTGTCTGTATCGATGAGCCACCTGCAACGACATGGGTTGGTGAATATGGACACAGAATTTGAGAAGAGATACCGAGGACTCTCAGGCATGACCAAGGAACCTGCCGCGAGAATAGCACCAATAACGCATTGGATGAAGAGGGGGATGCGCCAAGAAAGGTCGGAATCAATAAAGGAACAGAAGTAGTCTGTCCACTTCGAATGCACGTAAGGCAACGGTCGAAGACAATTAAAGGAACACCTACGACGGACGAGGAGTATCCCACTATGTTCCCAGTGAACTCCATGCACGCGAGAGCACCCCGCTATGACATGCGGTTTGATTACAGCGGAATGTGTTGAAATAAATGCATACATGGTTTGGAGGTGAAATTTCGCTCTGGTATATGGGGACAATCGTGCTGAGCAAACCGACTCCGCAACTAGAGACGTGTGAATAGTTCTCTTCACTTTCGGCCTGCGAGACAAGACTACGCACCCACTAATGACGCGTCCAACGATCATTGACCAGAAACCCAAGGTAAATGTTTGGACGGCGCCTCCGATAGTGAAGATAACGGCCCCAAGAAAGAGAGTCCCCTTGCGTCCAATCATGTCTCCTACTCTTCCGGCTGCGATAGAAGTGAAGAAAGCCCCGATTTCTAAAACCGCGACCATCATCCCAATCTCGCCTGGGGTAGGTTCGTTGAAGTATTTCACAAAGTGCGGACCGGTTATGACACCGCTCATTACACTGCACTGGGTTGGGATGCAGACGGGACATTGAAGGAATTGCGACATTACCCTTGGTCGTATCCAAACTAGGAACAGCGTAATTAAAGATAGCTCGCGTACAGTGAAGTTCACGCACCAGGAAGACACCAAGACTTGCAAAAATAGATATTGCGTACAATAATGGTTGGCCAACTAGCCTGCGGGATGGCCGGTCGACCATGGCGCTCGGTCTGACCTGCGAAAGACGAACGAACGGGTAACGTCGAGGTGGTGGAGTAGGAAGAGAAACGAATTGGGTCGCGGATCACCGGCACGTTTTCGTGCGTTGCTTTCGACCACATCAATGCCGCGTTCAAACGCGGACTCTTTGGACGACGTCTCGTCGCAGGCGTCCTACGATTCGGACGAGGACTTCCGTTTAGCGCAGCAAGAGTGGGAGGAGAGCCTGCACCAACTCCAGCAACTTGTCTCGCTCGTCCTCCTTCCGTTTTTCGGTAAATGGCTCGGAAGGCGATGGAGTCAGTGGGGTCAGTTCCGCCGTTCGCTGCTTGCATCCCCAAATCTCAGGCCATATCAGCGTACTCTAGATATTTGAGCGTTGGTCTCACTAAATCGTTCCTCTGGCGATGAGTTGTGTGGATATTAATATGGTACTTTTATTACACTGCTGCTACTGGATATGTTGCCTGATCTTGTGAGCCAGACGCAGCACGCTCCGGTTCGGCTGGAACTCGATAGCGGCCATGTCCTGTACAATCTCGTGTGCAATCCGCCACTCCCCACGCTCAATCAACCCGGCCAGCAGAATATACCACGTATCGTCCTTGCGTGGTACATTGGCGCGAATCATCTGCCTGTAGTATCCGAGGGCCTCCTCTACTCCTATTGGTGCTTCCGATGTTAAGCACGCTTTGAGAAGGATGTTATACCCCGCCTCTTTAAGTTGGATGCCGTTGTTCTTCATCCGTGTCAAGATGTCCTGCTTGTACAGTTTAATCTGGTCGGCGGTCAACCATGAGCCACGATAGAGGCCACCGAGGACAGAGGTGTAAGTTATGGCATTCGGCGACACGTTCGGGTCCTTTTCCATTTCGTCCAACAGCGACATGGCTGCCTGGAGGTGCGGAACCGTCTGTTCCCGCATCTGGAAAGTGATAATGTCGCTGTATGTCGCGACACTGGGGTTGACCCCCTGTTTCCGCATGATGCCCATGACCATCTCGGGTGCATCACCTCGTCCGACCTTCAGCAAGGCCGAAAGAATCGTCGAGAAAGTGAACACATCGCCAGCAATGCCGGCTGCCGACATTTGGGTGATGGTCGCAGCCATGGCTTTGAAATCGCTTTGGTGGGCATGATATCCCACTACCGTGTTGTAAGAAATAAGATCGGGCTTTGGGCCCTTCTTCTGCATTTTCTGGAGGATCATAAATGCAACTTGCGCGTTTTCTCGGCCAAGACGGAAGAGAGCGGAAAGTGCGGCGTTGTGGACCGCGAGCGACTGCTCGGCTGGGATGTGCGACTCGTCCTTTTCGAATGTCCTGAACCATTGGATTGCTTCATGCGTCCTTTTCGCCGCAAACAGGGACGCTATTAACAAGCTGTAAGTGTACCCATCTGGTTTTACACCTTGCGCTGTCATTGTCCCCCAAGCTCCCAGGAGTTCGTCGGTCCCCGCGCGGTCCTTGTACACCTTGATCACCATGTTCCATATCACGATTCCCGGTCGAATCCCAAGCTGTGTCATGTCTTTCCACAGCTTCGCAGCGAGGTTGTTCCGGTCCCACCGCAGGAATGCGGCGAGAAACGTTCCCCAACCGAGTTCCGACATGGCAATCGGCTTAGTGGGCGTTATCAACTCGGGGTCGGCCACAATCCAGGCATCGGAACCGGACATAGCTTCGAGGATCGAGTTGTAGTGTTTTTCGATGGTGGAAGCTTGGCTGGAGGGAAGGTTATCGACGTATTTGGAAAAGAATCGTGGTCGGCCAACTATTTTCGCAAGGTCAAGCCGCTGAAGATAGATCTCCACCTTGGCCTGTAAGGCGGGATCATAGGAAATAATCTTCAGAAAGTCGGGGGAAAGCTGATGGGGAAATGGGAAATCCAGGGCAATGGCTGTTTTTAAAACGCCCTGGAAAGAGTCTTCCATCGCGTATGCCGCCACGACGGCGAGCAGCATACTTTCTGGCGGCTTAGGCTTGGCTTTAGTGGCGTGATCCGGGTCTGAGAGAGGAACACTCTGGGTCCCTGGGAGCCGCTGAAACTTTTCGTGAAGCTCCAAAACGGCCTTAGAGTCGCCTCTCCGGAGGTAAGCGAGAACACAGGCATTTAATGCCGCGGTTGAATGAGACAAGGCTGCGAACGCAACATCCTCCACAAACGACCTGCGATCCGAGTCCCATGCGTCGTCAATAGAACTCGGAATGGACGCTGTGGCCAGCCGGCAAATGTCCTGGACAATTCGTGTCGACAAAGTGTGGAGGTGATTTGTTCGACGGAGCTCTGCCCAAGACTGGTGGATGAGAGCGATATCCTTGTGTTTTAAGCCATGTGTGATGTTAAAGATGCTTGTATTGACGGCTTTGAGCTGGGGTTCATCCAAATCAATGGTTGAAGGGTTATGGCGCTCCCTTATGGTTTTGTGAAGCTGATGGAAAAGGGTGGGGTCGATGGTGCCATCGGGTTCTGGGAGTGACTGGTGTTTGGGCACTCTTGGGGGGAAAGAGGCGGCGCGAACGAATTGTGCAGGAGCGCGAACGGCAAACCGAAGCATGAATTCGAATTTGGTTGTGTTGACGCGTATATCGGACCGGACATCATCCACAACTTTGCGCTTGAACTGAAACTACAACATGGGACACGGAAACTCAGGTATTTCGTCGACTAGCTCCTTCCCACCTCTCCTAACCTGCAGCAAGACAAACTCTATATCACGCACGCCGAGCACGCTGGTCAATTTGGTTCCCATTCTGCTAGTACGGGCTTCAAGCAGTCAGTTCTACCCACATTTACCCTTCAATCACTGAATTTTTCAAAGGAAGGCTGAGGCACCGCACCCTGGCACGGTAATACCTCTCGTAGACTGACGCTTCAGCAACTTTCAACTCATTTGTAGGTAACTCCGTTCGACTGCTGCGCGCTCTCCTTCCAGCCTTTCACCCATCCCGTTTGTGCCCGTAACGCGGATGGAACTGGGCACGTATTCTACAGATCTCCCCTCACCCCGTTCCTAATTCTCAACCGCAGGCATGTTTTCGACCTGATTAATATTATCCCTTGGCTCAAGTATGTGCTCTCCGCCTCTCGACAAGTCAACGCGAGCTCATGAACGCTTCCAGGCAGCATAACAATGAGCATCCCATAACCAAAGCCCCTCTAAACCCTACAGACCTCCTTACCTTGCACTATTCACGAAAAGAGGCGTCCGGAGAGCTCCATGACCCGATCAGCTTTAAACTCTTCAGCCAGCATTCGCACATTGTCGCGATTGCAACCACCGGCAACGTGTTTCTGGCTGAAAGTATCAAGGGTGGAAGAGATCTCATCAGTGACGTTCCGTTCAAAAAGTACGCGGATTAAATGTCGTTCTTGACCTTCAGTGCTCATAGTTCTCCAGACAGGACGTCATTACGCTTCAAAACCCACACGGGCTTCCTTCAGCTTCAGTCCCAAATGCCTCTGCGGTTGCCGCACCAGTACCTACGCCCAAACCCAAGCCTGCGGCTTCCGTGTCCACCGTTCCAGTGAAGCCAAAGGCTGCTGTTCCTTGTAAGCAGTTACTTCTCTTTCGTGAGTCCCACACTCATTATCATCTAGGGAACGTGTCCCCGTACTCCAGTGGTCTTCCTGGAGCTTCCTTGACCTCGACCTCTGTCGATCCTCAAACATCGTCGTCTAAATTAGTGTGGGATGAGGTTCGGCTTCTGCACTCTCCTCGTCATCCTCTTCCTGACGATTCATTAGGAGGAACTCATGTTCGAAGATATCTCAAATCCCTTGAAGGGCAAAGGGAAGGAGAAAGACGTTGGCAAACGCCGGGCGTATGTTCGAGTCGTAACGAATCTCGGCGGTAGCAGTTTGAATTTAGAACTCTTCTGTGAAAAGGTCAGGAAAATCGTCATGATTCTAAACCGCTCACCCATACTCGATGCGGACAGGCCCCGAAAACTTGTTACAACTTTTTGATGCTCGCTAAAACGGGCAAGTATGATAATTGTCTATTCCATCGATTAGTCCCTGGGTTTATGGTCGGTGTTGTGACTCGACGCTCGGTCCCCTCTCATTTTCACGTCTAGATCCAAACTGGTGACCCTACTGGTACCGGCGCCGGGGGAGCTTCCTACTGGGAAACACCATTCCGGGATGAACATGATTTAAAGGGGGCTGCCCGGCACGACAGCCGTGGTACGCTTGCCATGGCCAACAAAGGCCCCGGAACGAATGGGTTCGACGCCTCCTTTTTTTCCAACGTTCATATATCTGACCGCCATGTCCGCGAAGTTCACAGTGGTATTTAACCTTCAAGGCAACACCCAACTTGGATAAAAAGCACACGGTGTTTGGCAAGTTGGTTGGGGGAGAAGACGTCTTGGACGCTCTCGAAAAACTACCGCTCAAGGATGGCACCGAGCGCCCAGCCAAACCTGTTCGGATAACGGAGATCGTAATGTATGTTTTTCGTAGTATTCCGCGTTCGCAGCTCAACCTTACTTTCATAGATACCAGGATCCCTTCGAGGAATACAAAACTCGACTAGCGAAAAAACTTGCCAGAAGGCTGGAGGCAGGCCAGAGCAGTGCCGAAGACAAGACCCAGAAGAAGGAAGGAGACGACGTCAATTGGTTTGGAGTCAAAGTTGGAACGAGTGATTCGGCAGTGGGCGTGGCTACTGGCGGAGGAGTTGGAAAGTACCTCAAAAGGACACAGGACACCGTCGTAGATCATGGGGGAAACGACAGCAAGAAAAAGCGGAAAGTCGGGTTCGGTTCGTTCGACAATTGGTAGATTCCAAATAAATATATGTACTACGCCGCCACTGGCACTCTTGCTTCGTCACGCGTCGGTGCCTGGGGTTCGCGTACTGGTTGTTCCGGTTCGTGGGTCGGGACTGACGGTAATGCCATCGTTTCGCGTAACTGGAAGACACAAGATTGAGCATAGTAAAAGTTGTGGGACCTCGAGTCGTACCGCTTCTGCCTCTAACTGACTCAATTCATCCTGGACTGCATCCTCCTCGTCTGCCGTTAGATTATTCGCTAGTATTTCCCCGATTTCCTGTTGGATGTTTAGCAGAATTCGGGTATAACAAAGAGAGCTTACCCGTTGATATTCTCTGGCTTCCTGAGTCTCGTCCATTAGTTTCTCGACGCTCTCAATGTTCATTTCCTTGTGTATCTCCTTCAAAACCTCATTCCCTTGCTTCAATCCGTGCAGCACTGAGACTTCGACCAACGAGAATTCTATTGTAGAGACCTAGTTACGCTCGATAAGGGAGGGCAATAAGGACGGGAGAGACATACAAGCTCCTCCAACGTCTCAAGTTGACCGTCGGTCTTTAACAGCAGACTCTGCTGATACTTGCGTCTTCGCAGCGCAATAACAGCACGATCCTTCTGGCCGGTTGCGAGGTGAGCTCTTGCGATGGCATGTTCCCGCTCCAAAATTACTTGAATCTGGCGGAGTGGTCAGTGCGCAGTCTGGGCTTGTTGGCCGAGCGTGCCTTCTTCTGATATTGTTTCAGCTTATCCCGCTGCAATTTAAGACTATATGAAAAGAAGAGTCAGGCGCCTGGTATTGCGCACGCCAGGACACAGACTCTAGGATTGCGCGGTCTTGGGCAGTAATCTTGGGTGTGGAATTGCTTGCACCCATCGACTGGCATGGGTGTCGCGAAAGGAAGGCAGTGACGACATCAAATCAATATTGATCTTAGCCGCGACCTCTTGCTGTCGCGTTCCGTTCTCATGTTATAACTCAATGCTCCGCCGCACAACCTCTCGCCTGTCCTTGACCACGTCCGCAAAAATCCGCACCCTCAACAGAGCCTATCACGATTATGTTCGCGGGTTCAGCCCAGGTAAGCACATTGAGCCAGAAGGAACAAAACGGTTTCAATATTCCGGATCGGCAGGCAGCGGCGTCGTTCGCGTGCCTCTTGCGTCTCCGAAAGTATCGTCCATTCGCTCTCGTCTTGACATCTCTTTTGACGTTTCATAAGGTTATCGGTGTGATCAACTCGCGTGGAAACCGCAGGTACGACTCTCTGCAAGCAATTTGAACTGGCAGTAATATTTCCAAGCCACCAAGAGGATTTTTACTCGTTTGCAACCCTCTCATTGGATCCAGAAGAGCTGCAGTTGAGTGTGAAAAAAGCCCATGGGGAAGAATGGGACCCGTTGAGTGTCGGGGATGTCCTGGCGCGACAAGTCGTGTTTGTGGGCATTTATGACGGGTCAGTTGAACCCCGCTGCAAGTCTCAGTTTGGTTTACTGAATGTTCAGACATGGTGGTTCCGCGGTATCGCAGTACCTTCGTCAGGAACTGCATGGCTTGGTCGAGTCAGTACACAAGGAATCATTACCAGAGCTGTACGCCTGGATCCAGGAGCTCGGAGGTTACTTCAAGCGATTCAAAGGCGGCGCCCTAGCGCCTTGGATTCAAAACCCGGACTCGGCGCCCCTCGACCTCGAAGCTCGCATGACCCAAGCTTTTTTCGAAGTCGGTTCCATCGCGCCCGACTACTATGATGTGCTCACATCTCCCAGGTGGATCGAAATCTCTCCGCAGATACCGGAGCCCAGAGTTGCGGAGCCACTGCTTCTGTCGCCATCCTCCATTCCCTAGATTCACCAGCAACTCCATTCTTTTCATCTAATAAAGTGGCGTTAACGTATGTGACCCATCCTTTCCTAAACCAAAGTCTGACGGGGTTCTACTAGTGTTGCGCATTGTGGGTAGGAAGTGTTCACATTCGACCTAATTGCCACTTGAATAATTCTAGCGATACGCGGGTCTTGCTCTGCGCGACGGACGGAAAAGTCCATCCTATGACTGAGAACCACCATGCGGATGCTCGAGTCGAAGTCATTCGATTGCGACGGATGATGGGTAGCTCGCTGATCACCGACTCATTCGGCGAATCTCGGTGAGTACTCTTCCTCTGCCAAGTCTCTGGTCTTGACATAGCATAGATGGATGGGCGCTTTAGCGAACACTAGATGGTAAACTAGCCCACCTTCACCTTTCTTTAAGCGACTTAGACGACGTACAGTCTTGGCGATCTGCGTTACAAGAAATTTGGAGTCACTCCCGAACCAGAAGTTCGCACGAAACTCTTGGAAGGTTCGTGGGCGGTTGAGATTTTGTGGCTATAGTACTCCAACCTTTATCAGGTTCAGAATGGGCTTATCTTGTCCTAGTTTCCGACGGTATTTCCTCGATGCTGTCTGACAGTGAAGTCGTGGATCTTGCTCGAGATGCCCCGGATCCCAAGACAGCTGCAGAGCGCATCCTTTCGTTCGCAGAGGAGCTCGGTGGAGAGGATAACGCTACGGTTATTGTTGTCCCTCTCGCTGGATGGGGCAAGGTAAGTTTTGGTGCTACAGGAAACTAAATACTGAAGGGGTGTGCAGATTCGGGGCCCCGACTCCACCCGAGAACTGAGAGATTATAGGCGAATGCAGGCTGGTTCGCCGCTCGTCTCTTCTATTTTTTTCCGAGTTTACTTACGACCTTCTTTTCCTAGTCGGCAGCGAACGCCAACGACGGATGTAATTTTGATGGCTCTGGGGAATGCCTGTGAGTCCTCAAGTTTTTCTTCCTTCCAAACTTTTGATTTTGTCATTCAAGATACAATGCATTGTAGATAGATTATTAGATTTGGGGCGAGGCGCGTTCGTCTGCGCGCAACTCAGAGCCGGCCGCCCAGGCGAGTCGGTTATCTTCTGAATCACTTACCCTCGCCATCGGTGTCGGACTTGCGGAAGAGCCTCGGCAATGAGATCGCGGGTTGGACCGGCAGTGCTTTACGCGCTAGAAGAATCCCAACTTGAGCCCGAACATTCCGTGCTAAAATTCAGTTGTTTGACGAGCGTCGCGCCCCATTTCTGGACTTGGATTGGCTTACGAAGTCGAGAACATGAAGAAAGAACGTCTTTCCGCTCGTCATGCGCCCGCATTACTGCGCAGCAATATAAAACAGAAACTACGATCGTACATGTCCAGGAACCCGGAAGTGGAACTCACATCCTGACCGCAATTTTTAGTGGGATCCTTTAGAAAAAAGGGGGGTGTAGTAGCCATGGGTGCTGGTAGCCATAGTTGCGCAAGGATTGAGAGCCGTATGGGTAGTAAAAAATAGTATGGCAGGACAAGATGCGGACCGAGCATCCGCTCTGTTTCAGATGACGTGAGCCTTCATCAAACATGAACTTTTGCCACACCACGCGCAAACCACGCGACCATCCTCTCTTTGTCGTGGGCGGTAACGGGGGTTTCGTCCATTCAGGGTCCATCAACAATTGCTGCCCTGGTCAACCTCCAGTCAAGTTTCAAATCAAGATCGTTCGTCGTCGATTACAAGTTGTGAACGTTACACATTTTCCAAATCGAAGGACTGCCTCTGCCTCTGCTCCCATGGAATCCTGCGGACAGTGGGCCAGTGCTCGTCTGTCTCCTTCTCCGCGGACGATGTAGATGCCACTTGAGACGGTGGTCAGCAGCCGACAAGAAAAGCAGGAAGCAGTGGGGGCGGGGACGCACCTCCTGGGTCTGTTTCCCCGTCAGATAGGGAGTCATTCGTGGCGGCAGAGGACGCCGAAGAGGAACGCGCGAGGTACGAAGCCACAGTGGAAGGAAGTAAGGCAGCTAGCGTCCTAACCTCCTGCCCCACTGGACACGTTCAGAGCATAGACTGAAGTTGCAAAGACGACTCACTTCTTAGTCCGGCCACCCAAAGGATATCGGTCAGTGATGAAGATTCGAGGACCAACTGGAGTGGGTCGCAAGGTTCGCTAAGAGTGAGCACAGATTGAGCGTAATGAGGGAAATTCGTACTGTGAAATTGGGACAACTCGTGAACGATGCAGATCCACAGCTTCGTCTCTTGCATATCGCCGTCCATGGAGGGGGTCGGAAAAGTCATGGCCACAGTATTCAAGACAGCTGTCCATTTGTCCGAATGGGATGCATTGAGGGGGAAAGACACGGTGCCAGTGCGCCCAAGGCGATCCGTCAAGCGACGTTCGTATTGGATGAGCGTGGGGACTCGGTCCATACATTGGCCCAGTTGTTCCAAGTAAATGCGGGATGGCGTTGAACCGACGTCAGGAAAAAGAAGATTGGGCCGGATTGTTTGGTGGAACTCAACCCAAAGCTTCCAGAGGGTCGAGTCGCACTCGAAAGAACAGGCGTCGTCGAGAAGGGTAGGTTGGAATGGACCGTAAGGAAGAGTTCTGTCTGCCATCCATTCTGTGCCATGTTGCGGCAGAGGGTTAGGTCGAAATGAGATCCGCATGGCAAAGAGTGAAAGCGGGCCTTGATTAATCTGCCGGCTTTGCCTGCTAAAATAGGGGCTTATGCGGTCCGATCCGGGAAAAAAAGAACGACAAAGTTTCACAAAAAGAACGCGATGCTCAAGTCAGACGCGGCCGGAACTCTACAGTAGTGTGAGTTCATTCTCCAGAACTTTTGATTTTGACATACAAGATACAGTGCATTGTATAGACAGATATAACTTTATTAGATTTGGGGCGAGGCATGCCCGTCTGCGCGCAAATCAGAGCCGGCCGCCCAGACAAACTGCCCAGACGAGTCGGTTAGCTTCTGAATCACTTGCCCTCGCCCGAACATTCCGCGTTGGAATCCAGTTGCTAGACGAGCGTCGTGCCCCATTTCTGGACCTGGATTAGCTCACCGAGTTGGGAACACGAAGAAGGATTGCTTACCTCTCAGCTTGTCAATGGTGGCTTGGGGTATGCCTTCCTCGATATAAACTTCGCTGTTTATATCACCAGCGTTTCCGCTGTTCTTGCTTTCCGCATCGGGCAGACCCGCAGAGATGCAGAAACGCGGAGAGTCGAGGGCTGCCTGCGGGGTATAGCCTCGAAGCATGCCCTGCAGAACTTGAATATGACCTTGAGGCTGCATATATCCGCCTGAGCTTAGTTAGCGCCTAGTCGGTCAAATCACTCGCATCACCGTACCCATTACACCATAGCTCAAGAAGAGCTCGTCTCCCCGAGTGGCCATGGCGGGAATGATGGTGTGGTAAGGACGTTTACCGCCCTTGAGTGCGTTCGGATGATCCTCCTTCAGCAGAAAACCGCTACCTCTGTTTTGAAGCGTGAAGCCACATCCTTTGGGAACAGCTTCTTGTGGGTGAGCCTTTGATTCCTTTGAAAGATGACAATATTCCGACCTCCGGTACCAAAACCTAAAAGGTCGTCGGTGAGCTCCGGAAAGAAGAGACGAAAAATGAAACCGACCAGCATAGTTGCTTTGAATAAAGCTGCAAGCGTTTCCCCATTGATCGGCCACTACACCGCAGTTAACATCGAGAGCTTCCGAATGACAGAAGGCTGACCGGTAAAGTACACAGTGTCTGACGAATTTGCGGGATTTCCCTGATGACAATTAATGGAAGGTCTTTGGCAAAGAAAAACTGAGCACAAACATGGACAACCTCAGGGTTCGTCTTCAGTGGGTTGATAAGTTTCGCCCGAGAAGCCAGGTACTCCTAAAATGCACCGTGAAGAAAATGGCTGAGAGACGTTCGTAAAGATCCAACCTTGCTGAGCAGTTTTTCGACTGGTACATGTTCGACGTCTGGATCCGCGACATACCACTGAGCATCTGGAGCAAACTTAACGAGGAAGCGCTGGCAACACGAGATAGATTTTACCAGCAAAGGCGAGCCTGAGAACTTCCACGGTTAGAAAGGGAGTGAGTGGTTTGTGACTGGAAACAAACCGAAGCGCTTCTATCATAACGTGAAGATATTCAGGAGAATTATGGTCCATGTCAAGGAGCAAATTGCCCTGTTCTTGGAAATTCTCAAGTATTCCGAGGGCAATAAGGGCGGTCAATCCTTTGAACGATAAGCCGCGTCAAGTAAGAATCAGGCAGGTCTCACCTTGCCCGTTAGGCGGGCACTTTTAGGCCGTAAGGGACAAAGAATACAAGGAATATCAAATCCTACCTCGTACAGCGTAACCTCGTTAGCATAAGTATATTTAATAGGTTCAACGAAGGACGTCGTGTGTTTGGCGAGGTCTTCCATGTCCATGACACCGCCCTGGCTTTGAATGAGGTCCACGATGGCCTGAGCAACTCGGCCTTTATAATAGCCGTCCTTCCCATGCGTTGCAACTTCCTTGAAGGTCCGAGCCAGATTCGGAAATTTCATGATCTGTCCTTTGGAAGCCGTTGATGAATCCGCACAGGCCTCTGCCAATGTGGCACACCTTGCAGAGGTGCTTTACCATTCAGAAGCATCTCGTCGCCATTGGGGGAAGCGTTTTTGATCAGATTCTTGAATCCGAAAACTAAGATGAGATGGCGCTGGAGTCAGAGTCGAAACAGGCGCTTACCTCAGAGCGTTGCCACGCCAGACTGTGGATCTCTGAAACTGGAACGCTGGAAAAAATGACGAATAGATTATTTCGGAAGAGGAACATCCTACCCTTCTTCCGCCAGTCTGATCGCTGGCGCCAGAACCTCCGCGACAGTGACGTTTCCGCTACCGAATCGTTCAACGGTATCAACCCAAGCAGCAGCTGCGCCTGTATTTTCGCGTCATTTTCGAACTGAGTGCGACAATGAAGCGGGACGAGCCCACCTGGTACAGTGACGGAATTGATATCCGTGAGGGGGATGGAGGATCCAGTCACTCCGCGTTCACGCAGATATTCCAAGGTTAATTTTTGAGGAGAATGGCCCGATCTAGATCGCAAATAAGCAAAGGTGGGGTGTGCGAGATTACATCAACGCCGACCCGTTCAATGCTTTGACAGTCTTCGTTTTGGCATCGTAAAAGAGACAAAACGCGTCTCTGAATGCTCTTTAGCAGCCGGAAAAGTAACAAGGACGAAGGAATACCCTCCGATACCGCAACAGCTAGGTTCTGTTACGTTCAGAGCAACCGATGTTCTGTTAGTGTGTTGAGATAAGATCCCGAGTAGATATTTCTACGACCTACGCGACTGCCGCGTCGGCTTTCCGCAGAGCATTAACGTTGAAACGGGACTCCGAATTCAAGACCAACCTGCATTTCCTCCTTTTCTCAGAATCTCAAGGCCGGCTTCCACAGCAAGAGGTTGGGATGCAGCTACTATTCCTTTAGTGCTGTATACGACGGAACGACGGCTTGGAAAGCGCGTCAAGACGGGTTCGGGCGTGGCAATCTTGTCCCAGTCAATCTTGATTTTCGACATGGTTGAGAGACGTCGTTTGAAGCGAGTCGCAGCAATAAGGACGTGCGAGTCTCCGTGTGTCGGAATCGATACCGGTCTTATCTTTCCGAGAATCATCGTGGGCGTTGTGGGAGGCCGTGGCCCGATAAGCGTCTATGTAAGCGAACACGGGACCGCGCCTGCCGACAAGCCGGAGCTCCGTTCCCTCCATGTCGTTGCAGGTCAAGTTGCAAACTGCTTCGTCTGAATACCAAAAGCTTCAAGCAGACTTGTCCAATGCAGTCGAGGCCAGGCAAAGATTGGACGCCCAATTGTCTGAAAATGAGCTTGTGAAGAAGGTAGGCTGATCTCTGTGTCGCCGCACTTTGATTCACCAAGTTGCAGGAGTTTGCCCAGCTTGCTCCCGACAACATAGTTTACAAGCAGATCGGCCCTGTTCTTGTGAAGCAGGATCAAGCAGAGGCGAAAAGTAACGTCGAAACACGACTTGAATTCATACGAGGCGAAATGTAAGTTAACAAGTTCAACCGCGAGCATAAACGACAACGTCTGTGGATTCTGGAATAGAAAAAGAGTCGAGACTCAGTTGCAGGATATTCAATCAAAGTCGGAAAGTAAGAAGAACGAGGCGCGTCCCATTGTTTCATCGTCCCATTCCCCTCTAACACCTATTCAACATCCACAGCTCGTAGAAATCCAGGCAGCTCTACAGCAAGCAGCACAGCAGACTCTACCACCAGGAGCTCCGCTGCCTTCCCTAGGAACCTAGATCCCGGCACTCGATAGTCAGGCGAACAAAGTGGATGTAGGGTTATTGTTGTGGCTCGGGCGAGTGTTGTGGCTCTGGCGCCTTTGGCGGCTCCTGTGCACGTAACGCGCGCTCTGTCTCTGGGCTGCGCAATACCGCCTCCAGCTTGAACCTTTTTAATTTCGAGACAGGCGGGCAATTGCGGATGACGACCAAGTCGTCTTTACGTAGTTCTGTACACAGTTGGCGAATATGTAGAGGAATGTAAAACAGATAACGCACGGTTCGCTTCATCATGAGTGAGGTATTTTTTAGTGCGCTCCATGCGCTAGGATCCGAGTCTGAGGATATGTGCGGACAACGAATTTTTGTGTGGACGCCACCTTTCCAGTCAGTTTGTGCACAGCCCATCGGGATACAACCACGGTGGCTGTCTTGTTCATCACCCCCACCTTCGTCACAATGCCTCGCAGCGCCAACGGCGGCATGGTAGAAATTTACTGAAGTGCAAGTTTGTGTGACATGCCGTAAATTGGCCGCGGGCCGCGAGCCCGGTCGGCCGGTTTGCGGCGACCCCTATCTCGCCACAAGGTGTGTGGTATTCTCGTCGTCGCCGCATATCCAAGTCAATCTCGGCCACGTAAATCTCTCCCAGTCATGAATCTCCGCACCAACCAAACAAACACGTCCGCCGTCTTCATCAACCTCGTCCGCGAGTGTTCCAGAGTCAGAGTACTAGTCTAGAAAATTTTAGATCAAGTAGTTAATTAAACTTCAAGCATTTGCGCTCGCATCTAGAGATACATATATCTTGTGAAGTTTGGAGAAAGCAAGATTGCCTTCCCGAGCTCATATATTATATGGTGCCTTTATCATCTCCCTTCACCGCCGCAGGAGACCTTGGCTTGGATGGTGCATATCTCGATTTCGCACGGATAGTGGGTCCAAACCTAGAGCGGGAGTTGTAGACCATATGGCAGTGCGTAGAACTGAACCAAATACCTCTTGAGAACGAAAGGGATGGGAATCATAACAAGCGCAACAAAGCCGAGCAGCGATGAAGCCCATCGAGGGCCGAGGGCCGTGTACATTTGCGTCGCAAAAAGCTACCCAGGTTGAGAAAAGGGGTGTGCGGGAGGTAGGATCATACCGGGAACACAGCTCCGAAAATGCTACGGACAACGGTGGTGGCGGCCAAGGCAGATGCCGCAACGAAGAGGTAGGTGTCTTATAGAGAAGTCAGCCCAGTTCAACTATTAATATGCCTTCTCGTTCACCTATAATGTAGTTGCTAGCACCAGACTGAGTCGCGGATCAGAAATTGCTGAGAGAAACTCTGGCTCACAAGAGTGGTAACTTGAAGGAAATTCAGTCCGGATTTAAAACAAGGGAATCTTCTGCACGCACAAATATCCAACTGATCCCAAAGCCCGAGAAGAATCCGGACATTAATGGAGCCCAAAGGGTGATGGAAGGATAGGACGTCCACCCGAACCAAAAAAAGGCAACTGCATAAACAGGTGCCCCAAATAATGCCTGTTGATTGAACAATTGAGTGATGATAGCTTTAGGTTGGAGGACTGGCTTGCCATCTCTAGTCTGAACTCTGGGGGGACTGCGTCAGGTGCAAGTCTCGCAACTTCGCGTTCATATCGAGGGTTGAATACCTGCCAAACGTAGATTAGTAAAGGCCAAGTCGGGAAGTCGAGGGCGGAATACCAGGACTGCAAGCGTGACCGCAGTCGTAGCCCCAACCATTATGGGCAAAAACATGAGGCCGGAGGTACCAGCGTTGAGATGATGCCCCTCCGTAAACACGATGGGATAGGCCTGGGGTTATATTAACGAAGGATGATGTAAAAGGATTGTATTGTACCTCGAACAAAAGATATAAACAGCTAGACGGTGGATTGAGATGGACAAGCGGACGAAGATGGGTTTCTGGAGCGCACCCGTAAACGAAACTCATATAAAGTGTAATCGCGAGCAGCATGGGCTCTCGGAAGAGTATCTTAAAGGGTCGTGCAAGGACATTTTCAACTCGCTCCAAGATCGAGACCTTCTTCGTCTCCATTGGAGCATAGAAACGAGGATCTCCCGTCTCTTTTCTCTTCTCATGGGCCGACTTGGCCAACAGTACTGGACTGAAACGGCGTGTTAGAGGGATAGTTCCACGCCGACGAGGACGTACGCGTAAGTTTCAGGCAGAGTGAAAGCAATCAAGATTGTGCAGACACCAGCCTGGGGGATGATTTTCAGCATAAGCAGCGAAATAGAGAGAGAGAGAGTTTCGCACAAATATCGCCAGTACCCAGAAAACCCATCGGAAGTTCGTACCCATGCCAATGAACCCTAGTTGACTTCAGTTTCAGTCACTGAGGGTCCAATTGTAGGTTCGCGCTTACCGGCGATCGTAGGTCCAATAGTCTGACACAGGATGAGAGAGAGCGACGCGGGGAAGAGAGGACAAACTTACCGGCCCAGCGAACGGGCCCAGCGTGAATAACGCCTGCCTCCTGGCATCAGATACATATGGCGCAGGAAAAGAATAACAAACCATGGCTTTGCCTGTCGCGAAAGGATTCAAAACACTTCAATACTCAAATTAAGATGAACCGACCTCTTGTGCCGGCGTCCCAGATATCCGATATGACGCCGCTGTGATAATTAGCAAACAGAAGCCAAGAACATGAAAAAGAGTTACCCCGTGTTCGTGAGAGGGGCGGAGGCAAACACGCCTCCGAGAAAACGGAACACGAGTAAGGAAGCGCCATTTTTTGCAACAGCTGCTGCGACTTGGAAGATCTGGGATAAAATCATTCGATTTCATCGGTCGACGGCGGTGCAGGGACTGACCGTATAAATTATAAAAGGGTAGAGAAGTGTTGGCCGCCGTCCATACTGCTCTGATAAGGGACCCCAAAGGAGCGGACCTTCATTGTGAGAGCTGAGAACATTGTATTTCTACAGCGACCGAAGAGTACACACCCACACAATATCCTGCCTGCCGAATATTTGAGTACGTTGATAGGTGTGAAAGTTGGGGGTGAGGACGAACCACAAACAGTGATATGGCCAAGGTTCCAACTTCTTGCGAGAGATTGTACTCGTTCATCAACTGAACAGCGATTCCGGAGGCTAAATGCGACGAAGGAATTAGAGTTGCGGATATTAGCCGCTTCCCACATACGCGCAGCGCTCGCGAAAGTCCTGCAATTGAATTTGAGCAGCCTAAATCTGTACGAGAAGAGGGTCTGCCGTACGCATTGAGAACCAACAACCCGGACAGTGCAGTTATATACCTGTTGGGTGGTTCGTTGACGAAATGATAATGAACGAGTCCACAAACCATCGTCTGCCTCGAGACCAGTTCTGGGACCGTTAGGCTACCGAAGCGACCACCCCAGCCTGAACAGCGTACCATTGGATTACTGGAATCCCCGTCTTGGAATGAATCGACGAGGTATGGGTCTCGATCCTCCTCGGAATTTCGGATGGTTGAGGAACGTTGACTGACATCGTTAGACATTTTGCGAACTACGCAGGAGGCCAAGATGGGGACATTGTGACCTTGATAAGCTTTTATCGTCCGTTTTGGAACGGCAAATGACAAATGACGTATTGGGTCATAAGTATCGTCTCAACTTTTTCCTCAAGCGGGTGGAAAACAGGTAACAGACGTTGACATTGGAGATCTGAGCTGGATGTAACGAATCCGAGTTTGTCCTTGTACACTGGGCAGCAGGAAGGGTAGGCAGACTAGAGCTTTACTGTTGAAGGTTAAACCGTTCAGGGGGATCGGCAAAATGCATATGCAAGTGATCGCGACACCTCGCGACACGCGACGCGTTTTTTGGTTGAATGAATCTCGTGGAAGGAGGGGTCGGCGCGGTCTGTGGATGCTTTGGATACTTTGGGCTTTGCTGGCCTTTGGGCTGGAGAACAGAACTGGAACCAGCACCGGGCAAGTGTCGGGATTTGCGCTGCTCTGATGTCAACGTCTGATGTAGTCCGAGTCGGGCGATCAAACCTCGGATAAGTAGTTCCCATCAGTTCTCACGCACGCGACTCAAACGCGCTGTCTCTCGGATGGATTTCACTGAATTGTACAAGCACAACCACATCGCATTCAGTCCAGGGTCGCATCTCATCTTAACTGCCGTCCAAGACCGCCTTGTGCTCCGACGCGCCGACACGTTCGCTCTCATCCAGACGTGGCTCTTAGACGCGTCGCCTACCCCAACACACGCGCTCACATCGGCGAAAGCAAAGGGAGCCTTGCCCGACAACTCCATCTCTCACATCGGCTGGTCATGCGACTCCGAGTACGTTCTCGCAGCCTCCCCGAAGCGAGGGGTAGTTCACGTATACAAAGTCCAAGACGACAAGTGGACTGCTCGCATTGAAAGTGGCACAGAGGGTAGAGCTCACTATCCTTGTCCATTTGATGAAATGATTCAAGCACTGTTCCTAGGGCTGGTCAAGGCAGAATGGGCGCCAGACGGCCGAAGTATACTGTGTTTCTCTCAGTGGGGAGTGAGTCGAGGACTTGCGCTCTGCATCAAGCTGTTGATCTCTGAAGTGCAGCTCAGGGTGACAGTCTGGTCATTAGTTACAGGGACTGCGACCTACATTCAATTTCCCTTGCATCCAGACACGGGTGCGCGAACTCACTTTCCACATTGTATGCACGAACGAATAGAAAACCAGGCTACGCCTTTCGTTCTGATGGGCGTTACTTTGTTCTGGCCGAACGACACAAGTCAAAAGACACCGCAGGGGTATACGATACCTCCGATTCTTATAAACTGGTCCGGGTAGGGTTAAATCTGGTTGTTGTAAACAACTGCTGACTAGCGCCTAGCATTTCCCGTTACCCACCTCTTCGCTAGCTTCATTGGCCCTTTCTCCCACCGGAAATCATCTCGCTGTCTGGGAAGGTCCGATTGAGGTTCACACTTTTTCGTTGGACGTGTCTCGGAACTGATTCTATGCCAGTACAAGTTGTACATTCTATCTCTGGTGGGCGACGTCTTGGGGTCATTTTGTCCCGATCCAGACCCTGGCTATGGTATACGGAGAGTCGCTTGGCATCCAAGCGGTATGTTTCTGGCCGTTGGGGGATGGGACGATAAGGCAAGTGGGATTATCCGCTTTACGCAGCACGACTGATGTCTCTCGTAGATCAACATTCTTGATCTCACTTGGTCTCTTGCTGCTACCCTGGAGCTCTCATCGCGCATTCCCGCCGGAGTGGTAGGTTCCAACTTTTGTCTCCGACTCGCTGGGCAGCTCATCGAGAACAGACCATATGGCGAGAGCCGTCGAAATGGCAAGAAGCAACCGAAGGCCGAGGATTTCTGTCATGTACGTCCTTGACGGTGAACCAAACTTTATTTTTGACAGATTCGGTAGATGAGCGACTGCAGGGTCCGCATTCAATCCCTCTACAGCGGGTGGACCACACAAAACCGAGCCCAAAGAGCGGTGCGATGCAGCTAGAATGGAACAAGAACGGGTCCCTGCTGCTCGTCCGTTTCGAAAACTCCCCAACTGCTGTGCACATATTCGATTTCCCGTTGCCCGAGCAGAAATCCTTACCTCGGCTGCGCACGGTCCTTCTACATAGCCAGCCAGTGCTCCACGCACGATGGAATCCTGCGCGCAAGGGAAGCATGACACTTTGCTGTGGGGTACAAAGCGTGTATACGTGGAGTGACGAGTGGTTGGGTGAAAACGGCGAGGAGGAGATGGCAGAATGCATCGGGGTTCCAGCGAGTGAGTGCAGCACGAGAACTGCAGACGTTGACTGACATTGGGCAGAGAATTTTGAGACGCGGGATTTGAAGTGGACGCCGGACGGGAAGGGAATTGTGCTGCTCGACAAGGACGTCTTTTGCTGCGCGTTCGAAGTGGTGGAAGAGGTGTAATCTCCCGGCGCGGTTGTTGTACTATCTAATCTGTAATGTGTACGCTTGCTTATTTGCTTTGTGATCGATCTCTCGGGGACACGGCCGGCACAACGCGTATTCAGGTTTCGCTCTTCCCTCAATGCTCATTCGGTCGTTTCGAGCAGCCCGCGCCCTTCGTCTTCCTGTCCGCCACAGTCTTGCATACGCTACCAAGCCTCGTCCCACCCCTCCCAAGGACAAGCGCGCTGAAGAGCCGCCGTCAGCTCCAAAGAACGCTCAGGATCCTGCGCCGGCCAAGGAGGACCAGCCGCCTGCTCCGGACAATGAAGCGTCGGACCTGCCAAAGGACCTAGAAGGGTTCTTCAAGCAGCAGCAGCAGCGGCCGTATACGAACAAATCCGAGTCGTCTGAACCCAATCCGCACAACAACAAATCCTCACCTCCCCCACCACCTCCTCCGAATAATAACAACTTTAATTTCAGTAACTCCCATTTTGCTTGGCTGGCAACGGCCTCCCTCGCCTACTTCCTCTACTCCAGCTCCAGTGCCTCCTCCTCCCGCGAGATCACATGGCAGGAGTTCCGAACGGCTTTCCTGGAGAAGGGCCTGGTCGACAAGCTGATCGTGGCGAACGGGCACAAGGTGCGGGTCAAACTGCATTCCAATGCTACCGGGACCATGTACCCGTCATCCGCCTTTGGTGCCGGCGAGTACCACTTTTCCATCGGGAGCGTGGAGGCGTTTGAGCGCAAGCTCGACGATGCCCAGGCGGAGATGAGCATCCCTAGCCACGAGCGCATTCCCGTTGCGTACCACGACGAGTTGTCTGCCATCCAGACCATCCTCGACTTTGCTCCCTCCATCCTGACCATCGGTTTCCTCGTCTGGTTATCCCGACGAGGGAGCGCGAGCTCTGGAGGCGGGATTTTCAGCATCGGGAAGAGCCGCGCCAAGCTGTACAACAAGGACACCGACGTCACGGTCAAGTTCAAGGATGTCGCTGGGATGGACGAGGCGAAGGAGGAGATTATGGAGTTTGTCAAATTCCTAAAGGAACCGGCAAAGTACGAGAAGTTGGGTGCCAAGATCCCACGAGGGGCCATCTTGTCCGGTCCCCCAGGGACCGGAAAGACGCTGCTCGCAAAGGCGACCGCTGGAGAGGCCTCCGTGCCCTTCCTCTCCGTCTCTGGCTCCGAGTTCGTCGAGATGTTCGTCGGAGTCGGTTCCTCACGAGTCCGCGACCTCTTCGCCGACGCGAAGAAGCATGCCCCGTGCATCATCTTCGTCGACGAAATCGACGCCATCGGCAAGTCGCGCGCCAAGGGCGGCAACTTTGGGGGCAACGACGAGCGGGAATCGACGCTTAACCAGCTTCTCGTGGAGATGGATGGCTTCGGGACGAAGGAGCACGTCGTGGTGTTGGCGGGGACGAATCGGCCGGACGTTCTCGATGCCGCGCTCATGCGACCGGGACGCTTTGACCGACACATCCAGATCGACCGCCCGGATGTCTCCGGGCGCAAGGGCATCTACCTCGTCCACCTCAAGCCCCTCCGACTCCACGAAGACCTCAAGGACGTGGACTCGTTAGCGCAGAAGCTCGCCGTGCTGACGCCAGGTTTCTCTGGTGCTGACATTGCCAATGTCTGTAACGAGGCGGCGTTGCATGCGGCGCGGAGGGCGGCCGAGTATGTCACATCGGTGGACTTTGATACCTCGATCGAGCGGGTTATCGTCGGGCTGGAGCGTAAGAGTCGGGTTCTGAGCCCGGAGGAGAAGAAGACGGTCGCATATCATGAGGCGGGGCATGCCGTCTGCGGGTGGTTCCTCGAGCACGCAGACCCGCTGCTCAAGGTCAGTATCATCCCGCGGGGTACCGGTGCCCTCGGTTACGCACAGGTTAGTCCTTTCCCTTTTCCACCTATTTATTCGTCCATAACTTTCACGCAGTACCTTCCCCCCGATCGGTACCTCATGTCCACCCCGCAAATGACCGACCGGATATGTATGACCCTCGGCGGACGCGTCTCGGAAGAGATATTCTTCGGCTCGGAGAACATAACGTCCGGCGCGCAGGACGACCTGCAGAAGATCACGCGGATGGCGTTCGAGGCGTGCGCAAACTACGGGATGAACGAGGTTATTGGGCCGGTGAGCTATGGTGGGGAGCGGGGCGCAAAGGAGAACTGGACGAAGCCGTTCAGCGAGAAGACGGCGGAGATGGTGGATGGAGAAGTACGCAAGATGATCACGTATGTTCAGTTTTCCCCCCCGGACAACCCGCTGATTTTCCCTGGGTAGTATTGCGTATGAGCGCACACGGAACCTCCTCACGGAGCACAAGCAAGATGTGATCAAAGTCGCCGAGCTGCTGCTGGAGAAGGAGAACATCACACGGTTCGTTCAGACTCCATTTCCTCTACTCCAGAATCTGACTTGACTGCAGCGAGGACATGATCCGCCTCCTCGGTAAACGACCATTCGTCGGTCGCTCAGACGACATGGACAAGTGGCTTGACGCGAACCGGGGCTCAGAAAAGTCTGCACCCCCGCCCCTCGAAAACCTGCCGCCGCCTTCCGTCGAAGAGCCTATTCCTGCCGTGGCGTCGGTGCGAGTACGGACAGACGAGATGCCCCTCTGAAAACTAACTGCCACATTCGTTATGCGGTCTTCGGAAAATTTTGTAGCTGTAGATAATATTAAACCTCCCCATTGAATCTCGCAAGTTGAAGGCTGTTTAGTGTTGCTTAATTTGGAGGCTGCAAGGAAACACGCCATGTCGCGCGCCATCACCATCGAGTATACTGTGAAGCCTCCGCCGTCGTCTGGGCAGGCTTATGAGCTCCCCACGTCCAAGAAACACACGTTTGAGATTCGCGCAGAGGGAGGGCAGGCAGAGCACTACAAATCGTTGCGGGAGGGCATCGCCCAAGCGCGGAATGAGGTCGGGCAAGAGCTGACTGCATGGCGCGACGCGGTCGGGAAAGCCGAGTTGACCAAAGAGACGAAGAAGCCTACCAATGACGATGACGACGAGGAAGAGGAGGAAGATGGGGACGACGCGTGAAAGAAAACTATCGGGTTCACATCTAATTACTGCGCTTCGCCTTGCCCCGTGGCCGCTCGCGTACCACCATTTTGTTACTGTTCTTGGGACCCTTTGGCCCGGGCTTCCTCGTCCGCGTACCGCGCGCGCCCCAGCCCCAAATAGATACGGGATGTTTGTCGGATTTTGATTTACCACGCCCACCACCGTGAGGGTGGTCGTTGCTGCAAAGTGTGTTAGCGATTGAATTAAAGCAGTGAAAGTAGACCTACGCGTTCATGGCGACACCACGCACGCTCGGCCTTCTGCCGAGCCAACGGGCGCGCCCCGCTTTCCCCAAACTCCGGTTCTTCCACAGCGGGTTGCTCACGCGGCCGACGGTCGCGCAGCAGTCCTGCAGGACCTTGCGGACCTCGCCGCTCTGCAGGCGCACATGGGTGTACTTGCTCGCCTCGTGGCCGACGACCTGAGCGGCCGAGCCTGCGGAGCGGACGAGGATGCCGGGGCCGGTGGGGAGGAGGGCGATGTTGTGGATGACGGTGCCGATGGGGATGAGGCGCAGGCGGAGGACGTTGCCCGGTTTGAGGGTGAGTGCGCGGAGGAGACCGAGCGCGAGCGACTGGGAGGAGGATTGCTCAAGCTGTTGGAGCATGTCTTCGTCGGAGGAGCCCGGGACAACGACAGACGCGCTTTCCATCGCGCCGGGCGCACCGTTGAGCTTTTCAACGTCGAGGCCGGGGACAAGACCCTCGGGAATGCCCTGGCGGAAGCTCTGGACCTCGCCGCCGGCGCGAAGGCCTTCTGGAGCGACGATATAGCTCCATTTCTTGACGCCCTGAGCGTTGGGGTCGCGGTTTTTCAGGAGGGCAATGTGTGCGGAGCGGCCGGGGTCATACTCGATGCGGACGACGTCGTGAACGCCGGGCTCGTTGCGCTTAAAGTCAAGGGTGCGTATGCGCTGCTTGTGGCCGCCGCCGCGATGGCGGACGGTGATGCGTCCGTGCGAGTTGCGGCCACCGGACTTGCGCTTGGGGATGGTGAGCTGCAGCACGGGGCGGCCTTCCCAGATGTGCGGGTTGAGTGGGCGGCGGAGATGGCGCAGACCCGGCGAGACAGGCTTGTATGTCTTGAACACGGCTTGACGGAGTTTTCGAAAGGCAGTTTGCGAGGTCAAAAAAAGGGCGTACCGTTTTCTCGAGACATTACCTCGTCCAGTTCCCGCTTTTTGGCGAGTTTGCGCAGCGCATACTTGCTCGTCGTCGCATACGCGCGCACAGAGGGTCCCGCGGTCGGGCCCAGCAAACCGCGTCGCAGAGCAGCAAGCATGAAACACCGTTACGTTACAATTGTAACCTCATCCAAGTGCGCGTCGAAATATTTCTGTCCCTAGTACTACCTGCAGCCCCCTCAACGCCTCGCCCAACCACCGCCGCACGTCCTCCGTCTCGTTTCCCGCAACTCGCACCACCGCCCCGCCGTCCCCCAACGCGCTCAGCGACCACAGCAGCCCCGCCGGCCCACCCGCCTTGAACACCGATATTCGCCCATACTCCTCTGTGAGCGCACGAATGACCCCCTGCACCTGCGGCCCGTACAGCAACAGCGTCGCATAGCACGCATACGGAGCCAATTTGCTCGCCAGTGTGTCGCCGTCCTCCAATAGCATCACGTCCTTTGCGACCCGCCGTCCCCCCACCAACACCTCATTCACGCTGTAGTAGCGCGCAAACACCCACTCCTCGCCGCGTGACTTGCGCCCCGATGTCACCCAGTCGAGCAGCACGAGCGACGCGTCGGCCGCGAGGTGGAACGTCTGCAGCTGGTTGTACGATGCTGCGCGGAAGCACGTTACGGGGTCGGGCAGGAGGAACAGCGCCCCGCCCGACGCGACGCTAAACTCCATCCTCTGTGTGGTCACTTGCAGCGCATCGGTGCTCGCGGCGCGCTGCCCCGGCCGGAATTTGAAGACCTTGGTAGATCCCTAGTAGTGCTGGCCTTATTCACGCGTTCAATGTATATGTTATATCGGGTAGGACGTGCCTGCGAGAGCAACACGAGGTTCGCGCGCGGGCCAACGTCGACGGAGAGCGAGACAGAGTCTCCGCTGACGAGGCCGCCGCCGTACGTTATCATGTACACCACCGCCAGCCCGGCGCGCTCATTCCGGGGCGATAAGAGCTTGAGCGGGTACGTCGACGAGAGCTCGGAGAATATCGCGTCGGATCCGTGCAGTGCGAGGCATATCCGCCCGCAGCCAGCAGTCGCGCTCGTCATGAGGATAAGAAGAGAGGGGATCCACTGAGTTTGCCATAATTCATAATTCCTAAGAAGCTACATATCGAGGCTACAGTACGAACGTAGCGGGAAAAAATGGGACCGAGGACGAGTCGGTCGGTGTAACAAAAGACTACAATAAAAGCCAGGTGTACGTATGTACAGAAAATCCAATGTGCATGAGAGGCGAGGAACGAAAAGTCGTGAATGTAAACACACTAGGAATAACGTCGAGTGGCAAGTTCTCGTATCTCAAAGAGATGCGAGTGGTCCGGTTCGGCAAAGGGGTCCTGCCTCGTGGAGAGGTTCCACCCCTTCATCTCCACACGATGCCGTTCCTCCGCTGCCCGACAGCTCTCGAGGAACGTCTCGTCCACGTCGTACACCATCGACGCCCGCGACCCGCGCTCGCTGTCCGACTCTGACATCGCGCGCACATACGAGTCGCTCCGCGCCGGACTCGGCGTCGCCGACGCCATCGCCGTCGTCGCGCTCGAATTCGACGACGCAAGCTGCACACTCGCGCGGATCGTCCCGCCTTTGCTCTCCCACCCCTCGTCGTCGTCCTCGTCGTCCGCGAGGTTCGCAAACACATCGGGCTCGTCCTCGTCCGGCGGTAACGTCGATATCCAGCACATGCGTGCTGGGTCGAAAATCATGTTGCCTACTATCCGAGCGCCGTTTGCGAACGAGCCCACAGGCGATCCTATCGATGAGCCTGTGAGGTGCGTGATGAGAGCGGGGCGGGTCGAGGTGCCGACTGCGGCGTCAAAGTCGCGCAGGACATGCTCGTTCCCTTCCCACCGCAGTGTCTGAGGATTCCACCTCATGTCTCCGACGACTAGACGAGAGTCAGTTTTCCGACACAAGGCGCACAGGGCACGAAACGCACCTCGTGGAGCGCCGGAACCACCCAAATTGCGAATAAGTGTAGGTTTCTTCTTCCCACTAGGGGATGAGTTGGCCTTTTTCTTCTTCGGAGGATCTGCGTGCGACTTGGGCGAAAGGTCGGGTTTCATAGCATGTTTTGTAGAGTTGGTAGAGGGACCCAGAGGCGAGTGGGCGTCTAAGTAATAGTTAGGATATGGTCCGACAGGAGATGCAATCGTGAACATACCGAGACTCCCTCCTTCTGAGCCATCTCGCCGTTTCCGCCTTATTGTGCCCTTCTCCGACTTTGGTGGGTAGCTCCCGCCTGGAACACGGTTCCCGTAACCTTTCGGCTGGACACGATATCGGCTCTCTTTATCGCGATCCGTGGGAAGATCATCAAAGCCATCCAACTCTGTTCCGTCGCCAAATAAGCGTTGTCGCTTTGGTCGCCGCAGGACTCGGGGTGCAGCGGGCCGAGGTGGTGCGGCCGCCACGGGCTGAGTATGTGGCCGAGCAGATTGCGGTCGGGGAGGGATGGGGGACATGGAGCGGGAGAGGAGGGGAGACTGCGATCCAGAGGCCGACTGTGGGGCGTGGAAGACAGCGGAAAGAGCGGGACGGGATTTCGACCGCGAGGCTGTGGGCATAGTGAGGCGGAGGGCGGCGGGGTTGGTAGATGGGGTAGATGGGCGTGTCGGCGGTACTTTGAATTCCCGGTTCTTGAATGACTTCGCGCGGGACGCAGCCGTTGGCTCCTCGTATCCAGCCTTGGACGTCCCGGCCGAGACCGAACCAGAGCCTGACGCTTGGTTACTGCTGGTCTCTAGGAGGGACGACAAGGATGCTTTGCGAGTGAGCTTTCGGGTGGTGGACGGGGGTGTGGGGGGCTTCAAGCCAGAATGTGATTTTTGTCCACGCAAATTGCCGGGTTTGGGGGAAAGGAAGGATGAGGGGGCTGGTGGAGGTGCACTAGTTTGTGTGCGAGTGGGCGGGCGGAAGACGACGGGGGACTTGGCTCTCTCGGTTTTTAGCCGAGACAAGGGCCGCAAAGACGAGGACAGCCGCTGTGTGGGCATGCTGTTGGACCGGATGTTGAATATGCGCTGCGACTGCAGTTGCTGGTGGGTGAGGAGGCGGCTCGGACTGAGCTCAAAGTCATCATCGATGATGAGACCGGTCTCAAAGTCGTCTTCTGGGTTTGGCTGAGACACCTGAGGATGATGGTCGGTCACCTGCGCCTTTTTCTTCATCTCCAAAAGTTTCGTCAAGTGCCGTGCGCCCTTGCCAGACTCGAATATGCCGAGGGGGATGACGAGCCCCTCGAGCTCGTCGTCGTCGTCATCGTCGTCCTCATCTTCGGTCTGTGGGAGCGAGACGGAAGAAGTAGAGTTTGAGGACGGAGACGCATCCGCGAAGCCGAGCGAGGAATACGCATCGGACGACTGGGAGGACGAGGTTTGGTCCTTGTCGCCCCACTCGAGGGAGGTTTTCGAGACCCGGTGGTTAAGCGACAAAGGAGCGAGCGAAAGCTGGGTGAGATCGGAGGGGAGGGAAAAGGCGTCCTCAAAGTCCTCGTCGATGGGGCTGTGGGGGGTCTTGAGGGGTGCGGTCTTGTGCAAGACGGCGACCTTGATTGTGGAGACGCCCTCGTCGTCGTCATCATCGATTTCGGGGAGAGTGTGGGAGGGACGGATGATGAACATCTGGGACGAGGCGGGGGCAGAAGCGATGGAGGCGGAGTGAGGGGGCTTGGGCAAGTCCATGTCGAGGTCCCAATCCTCGTTGTCGTCGTCGTCCCTGTCGGTCGCAGCATGGATTGCCTGTCCATCTGGGAGATCAAAGTCTGCGTCGGACCACTCCTCGCGGCCGCCGTGCTGGAGCGACGGGGCGGGGACGGTGGTCATTGCAGGGTAATTAGGCTGGATTGTTGAGTAGGAGGCTGAGAAATGCGGCGTCGGCGGAGCAACGCGGCGCCGGTGCTGTGGATGCGCGGAGTTGGAGGGAAAGGAGAGAGTAAAGCAAGGGTAATGGTAAGGGGTGCAGTGAGCTAGGCCGGTAGCTTCGAGGCGGCTACGGCCTCAAGCAAAGACTATCGAAAGCCTTTTGGGTGTGAGGGAAGAAAGCGAGGAGGTTGGACAACAACCGTCAACAACTAGGTAAACAATATGCCTCGTGTACAATTAAAATGGTAGCCGTTGTCTGTAATCCTTCGCTGCCTATAATCCCTCGTCCCCATTGTGGTCCGAGTCGCTGCCCTCGCTCCCTCCCTTGTCCTCCCAGCCCTCCACAAACTCTTCCAGGCCTCGTCGGAGCCGGAGCTCTCGTTCCGCCATCGTATCCGCGAATGCATTTAGCTCTTGAGCACTGAACACACCCCGCAGAGGCCCAAACGCGAGCAGGTACAGCTCTGCTCGTACCCCAATCAGTCGTCTGGCGTTGTTTTGCTGCTGCGGCGTACCTTTTACCAGGGGGCAATCACCAATCGCCCGGAATAGCAGTTTCTTCGCACGGTTCAGTTGATGCACTCGTATCTCGAACTCTATAAATATGCGCCATAGTAGTGCGCTCCCTCTCATCCTGTCAATTCTAGTCAGTACCGTAGAACGATCATGCATAAGGATACACACCGCTCGCTGTCCACCGCAGCCGCCAACCCGGTCCGCGTCCGTTCAATTTCGGCCTCCCACCGACTCATGTCCCACCCAGCAACCCACACCTCCTCCACCCGTCGCAAAATACCCTTCTCTATCCCACCACCTTCCCCGAGCATCGCTCGCACCTTGCCCTTCAAACCTAGCCTTTTTGACCAAACTTGGACCAAGCCGATATTCTGTGCTCCGCGCGGACGAACGAAGACCAGAGGCGAACGAACCCAAATAACGGATCTCTCAGTGGACAGATAAAGTCAATATAAGACGCGATACAAGACACATCTCGCACGGCGCCGATTGTGTGTTCACAGCCGAAATCGGCACGTCCAAGATACGCTTGAAAAAGTGTGAGCCATGACTTCACTGGATGAATAAATGCGTAAGGAACGTGATTCGAGACGGATGGAGGTTGAATTTCTGCGAAGAAGTCAATATAGACTTATCAACGTGGTCGTCGAATATTACTCGGAAATGATTGTGGTCATATACCTCAGATGTACCACCTGAGTGTATAGAATCGTGTATTTGTATCCTTTGAATTATTTGCACAACACCGGGGTGAGGGGAATGAGTGTAAACGAACGAAATAGCTGGGTGGCCGCCGACTAGCCCGTTTATTGCCCCCTTTGGGATCCCGCCGAAAAGAAAATTCGGTGGGCCGTGGAATGGCCATATAAATTCGCAGAAAATGTCTGGGCTCACTCTTAGGATGCATACCTCTGGCTTAGGACCCATACACTTATATC
Organism: Mycena metata; assembly: GCA_029378385.1. NCBI lineage: Eukaryota > Fungi > Basidiomycota > Agaricomycetes > Agaricales > Mycenaceae > Mycena > Mycena metata. The sequence continues at coordinate 1,387,035 of JARKIB010000001.1, read as the reverse complement.
CAACGGACTCCATGAGCGGACTTGAGGTCAAACATGCTAAGGTGGCCGAGTACCCAGTCTCAGACAATAAGGCTTGAGAAAGGGCGTTAAGGACATTGAGCATGGACCATGGAAGAACCTGAGTTCGTCGAGGTTGGGAGCCCCACGCGCTTATGTCACAAATTCAAACTTTAAGGATCGATTGGAGAAACAAAGGTGACTAGCAGAGTTAACACAATCAAATTTTGTATAGACACTAATACATGAGCGGGGCTGGAAACCACTGGGATGAATCATCACTTGGCGAGAGCCATTCTGACAACAGTCTTAGTCTAAGCATTAGGTGTTCAAGGCGGGTTCGAATACTTTTACAGATTTTCTTCCTACCTGTTCCAAAGTGATATCTTGACTCTTCACAGAACTTGCGGGTTGACCACCGGACCAAAACGATTTCTTGATCTTCGGTCCAGATATCTAAATCCCTCTGTAAACACGATATGTATGCAAAATAAAAAGAACATACTCCGCTAGTCACCGTCTTCAGCTCCGCGAGTTTCTTGCCCCTCTGAGCCCATAAACCAATCTGCTTTTGAAACTCCGAAGAGTCTTCGTAGTAGTCGCCGACACTGAGTGTTTCAACCTGGACCTTGGATTTGGAGAATTGAGCATGCAAACGCTGCGCAGCGGCATCAACATCAGAGCCCATAGCGAGGATGTTTTGTTTATGAGTGATAGCGAGGCTTTGCTTGTCGACCGATTCTTTGAGCGAGCCTTCAATCAAGTTGGCGAGATGATTGACATCGCCCAGAGGCAGAAGATCGCCACTACCCGTGATAAATACAAAACAAAGGGAGTTAGTCAATTCACTCACCCAGTCTTGCGGGCGATGCCAGTGTAAAACTGGGTTGTTTTCTGGAGTATATTGATAAATCTTTCAAACTGAGAATGCGTGATATATCGAGACTTACGCGATATGAATCCATGGCGGGTTCGCAGGCGATAACGTACTGGGTTCACGGGTTAGCCAGTTTTGGAGACAAGCGGGATCATGAAAATCAACCAGAATTATACCACGATCGCAGAAGAGATCAGTAATTGCACAAGGGTCGTTTTCTGTCGCATTGATCAAGCAGGTTTTCGAATGATGGAAAACACGAGCATACGCAAGGGGCACCCGTCCGGGAAGCCATCATTGTCTTCGCCAATGCCGTGTGGGGGGGCATCCGTTGTGAGTATAACCACCTTGGTGGTATCATCGTTCCAATCGGCAGCAAGGGCGTCAGCCAAGGCATCGGACTGTGCTTCGGGTGCATCACCACCACCGAGGGCCCTCTGCCCTGCCAGGTATGTGGATATCTTGCTCAAATCTTCCGTAAAGCCCATGCTCGCGGTGAGTAAACTATTTTCTTGGGGAGGGTGATCCCTGAAGATGATCACATTGGCGCGTAGCTTGTTTTCGGCGACCTTGCTGTCCTTGACGAGGGTGAGGAGGATGTCGCGGACCTCATCTCGCGCCTTGTCAATGTAGGGCTGCTGGCTTCCGGTAACGTCTTGAAGGAAGATGACATCCCTATTGAGCCAATTAGTGCAAACCTTTCTCAAGAAGGGAAGGGATTACAGTGCTGCAGTTGGCACGGGTTTATCCGGGACCTCCTCGAATACAAAGCATTGGTTGGGCCCATCAGACTGTTTAATGTCTTAATAACCCGCAAGGTCGATACGAGCGTGACTTACAATATTGTTTTTCGCATAGTAGAAATTAACCTGACACTAATGTTACATCTGAGCATCAAAGGAGAGTAAAGAACTTACGGCGCGTGGGCCAGTTGCAGGGTAGTAGCTGCTATCGGCATTCGAGTCGAAATAAAAGGACCGCTCGTCTCCATCCAAAGTGATCCTAACAGTTGTCAGCGGTGTTTTCGGGGGGAAATGTGAATAATGTACTTTGAATAGCTTTGGCCTCCCTCGTGGTATTCTCTGATAACCCAGTTGAAAGAGCTGCGGTTGGCTGTCGGCGACGGATATCCGTAGCCCCAATAAGTCTCGTTGGTCTTGACGTATTGAAGGCCGGCATTGTTCAAGACAGTGGTGATAGTGTAGACACCACTTTTGCCTGCGACTGCGGCCAGTTTCCACTGTGAGTGTTTCGAAATGGTGAGCTCAAGGAACCTCAATAACGTGGTGTTCAATGAATACCTTCTGCGCATCACTCGAGGGGTTGAGAGGATTCAGCTGAAGCCACTGCGTCGCAGATGGAATACATTCGACGTATTTGTCCTGGTTGAGGACTTTGATACGATAGTTTCCGTTGCCAGAAGGTGTGGGCAAGTAACTCATGGTAGAATTTGATCGCGATGTTACTGTCCTCATTGCGATTTATCCTTTCTTTCCATCACCAAGCATCCTGTTGTCGATTATCGGTAAGAATCTGTCACTGAAAAGAGTTCACTTTCGAATTTGGCTCGGCTCCCGGGCCTGTTGTCGATTCTAGATAGAATGATGATAAAATAAGGAGCGTGAATTCTAGGCGGTTAGTCTTCAAGGCTCAAGCAAGACGACTGTCACCGAATTTGAATTTGGTTCGGCTCCTGGGCCGCTTCTTGGGCTGTTGTCGATTCTCGATGGAATGATGATAAGGAGCGTGAATTCTAGGCGGTTAGTCTTCAAGGCTCAAGCAAGACGTCTGTCACCGAATTTGAATTTGGTTCGGCCCCCGGGCCGCTTCTTGGGCTGTTGTTGATTAGAGTAGGTGATTCTGGCCGATTCTGACACCGATTCCCAAGTCGATTCTGAGTTGATTCTGGATATCAGAATCGGCCCATAATCGACTCAATTCTGACCGCCCCGATTTTGACAGCGATTCTCGGGATTAAGTCAAGGAGAGAGGATCAAGATGGAAGTCAGACTCGTAATCGAGTCGAAACGATTCTGGCCGATCCAAGAGGTCTCAGATCGTTGGATCGGGCACACTCATCAATTGCCGTAAGGGACCCTCCCTCCCCCCAAATGCGGAAAGCACATCATTTTGCCTAAGTCGCGCGCACAGCGACCTTTACACCCGAAAGGACCTCTAGAACTCATTCCAGAGCATGTGGTATATTGTTTCAACGCCCCACGGCCTTTTCAGCGAAGAATTTGCGACAAGAGGAGTGGTTTGGGGATTTCTGTCTTATTCATCATGATTTGTCAAATTGTCTGTCCAAGTCCAGAGTGCAACGAAATTCATTGCTATGTGGCTACATATCCTCCTATATGTTTCCTGGGTCGACTCTAGTGATATCCTGGCATTCACTGACTTGAACCCGCCTTTTTGCACGCCAGAATTCCACGGGCCGAGAAAACGTGACCCATTACGAAAGTTCATCAATGTGCCCGATCCAACGATCTGAGACCTCTTGGGCCGATCACGATTATTCGACGATTCTGGTGATTCTCCCACGGTTAAAGAATTCGAGAATCGACCCAGAATCGACGCGAGAATCGGTGTCAGAATCGGCGAGAATCACCTATTCTGACCGCCACTATTCTCGATGGAATGATGATAAGGAGCGTGAATTCTAGGCGGTTAGTCTTCAAGCAAGACATCTGTCACCGAATACAGTTCACCTTTGAATTTGGTTCGGCTCCCGGGCCTGTTGTCGATAATCGATGGAATGAGCGTGAATTCTAGCCGTCTGTTACCGAATAGAGTTCACTTTTGAATTTGGCTCGGCTCCGCTTCTTAGGGAAGGCCACTTCGCCGAGGGTATTTGGTTTTATAATAACTGCGAAGACCGCCTCTGAAGAACTTACAGCCCAATTTTCGACAGTAACCACAAACAAAATGCTTACCGCTCCTCTTGTTGACGATGTCTATGGCCACGTTGGACGCAACCTGATGGAAGACCACCTCAGGGAGCGCGTGAAAGCTGTCGCAGTCGATGATTCTCCCGCATCTTTCGAACCAACTACAACCTACCCTGTGGGTATCCTTGGAGCGGGTGAGTCCATAATGCATTTAACCCATAGCACACAGTTGACTTTTAATCGTAGGTGCGGGAGGGCTTTATGCTGCCATGATCCTTGAGGATCTTGGCATACCCTACAAAATCGTCGAAGCTCAAGGAGATGTTGGTGGCCGTCTCTACACCCATCACTTTGAGCGTGACATAGGGACTCCCTTCAACTACTTCGACATTGGGGCCATGCGCTTTCCCAAGACAGATTCCATGAATCGGGTGTTCAACCTTTTTGACGATCCCAACCTTAACACCCCGGACATCGCCCTTGGGAGCAGAATCAAACGGTTCCACTTCGTTGGGGCCGGCAATAATAACACCCTTCTCTCCTATAATGGCATCACCATCCGCCAGAACAATCAACCTCCCCTTACGGACGATGTTTTTCGGGCCAGAGAAGTGGTCAAAGACACCGATGCCGCTCGCTATATCGCCGCTGGTACAACAGCTATAGTCAATGACGTTATCAGGCCCTACGGCAAAGCACTCCTCAATGATCTCAAGGACGGGACGCAGGATGGCTGGGAGCTCATGAAGTCTGTTGAGGATCACTCAACACGGTCTTACATGGCCTTCCAGTATCGCCCCAGTTCATCCATCGACCTGCCCGCCACCACCCTCCCGAACGATATCATCAACTGGTGTGAAACCTTTGATAAGTCCACGGGCTGGTATGACCGCTCCTTCTCCGAAACCGTTTTGGAGGCAATAGCTTTCGGTTGGAACCCTGACCCCTCCGTCCCACCCCCAAACTGGTTCCTTGTTGAGTGAGTAAGACCTCATTGACCTCATACTCCGTCTTACCGTCCTTTACAGGGGTGGCTCCAATAAGATAGCCCAAGCCATGGCTGCGTATATCAAGAAGCAGAAGCCTGACGCCATTGACTTCAATTCCCGTATCAGCTACATTGGAATGGGCAAGGACGGCTCTAACAACATCATGGAGGTTAAAGTTGACCAGAGAACTACGTCTTACAAGTTCTCTCATGTCATCTCGACGCTCCCTCTCACCGTTCTCCGTACTATCAACATCAAAAATGCTGGTCTCTCGCTCATGCAGTCTAACGCTCTCCGCGAGCTCAACTATGGCCCATCAGTCAAAATCGGGATGCTGTTCCGCACCGCGTGGTGGACATCGGGGAAGGACAAGGACGGGAACGTCCTTAACATCGTCGGTGGTCAAACCTACACTGACCGACCCCTCCGCACCGTCGTTTACCCATCCTACGGAGACGTTATGGCTGGCAAAACGAGTGCTCTGATCGCCAGCTATTGTTGGACAGACGATGCGACGAGGCTTTCGGCGCTTATAGGTAATGATAACAAGTTACTCCAAGAGTTCGTTCTCACCGAGCTCGCCGACATTCACAACGTTGATCTGGACTATCTCCGGAATCAACTTGTCGAGATGAAGCCGTGGAGTTGGTCCAACGCTCCATACGCAATGGGTACGCGCAGTTTCCTTCATTTTTCGCATCCTCTAATTATTTTTGTCCATTAGGTGCTTTCGCTTTCTTCGGGCCTGGCAAGTTCAAGAATTTGTATACCGCTCTTACCACTCCCGCCGGAGGCAATGCTTTCCATTTCGCGGGAGAGGCCATCAGTGTTCGACATGCTTGGGTTGAGGGCGCTCTTGATAGTGCATGGCGTGCGGTCGCGGAGCTCTTGGTCTGCTCCGGTGCTGATATAGCTACCCTTCAAAAGTTCACAGATAATTGGGGTGTCAACCTCGAATGGGTTAAATCTTCCGCACTTACTAGGACGGCACCAACCAAATCTTTCCCCGCAACCGGCCTGCCAATTCTTGTAAACCCTCGAGACACCCTTTTCTCAATTGGGTCGAGTCTCCTCGTGCACCACCTAGCTGCTGCGGAAGCTGCCACGGCAGCTTAAAGTTGTTTTCTGCCCTTGTTGTATCACTACCTCTTATACTACCTACCTTTTTTGTGGAAATGAAACACGTCCTTACCAGAATGGTGGGAGTGAGACTACCTACATTAAGCGAGTCCCACAGAATTTAAGCGAGTCGCACTTATTGATCGAGTACCATCGCTCACTGCGTTCAGAGGGGGCCGGCCGTCTGCAGACCGCTTAGAGGTACTGAAAAACCTGAACATCTCAGGGATTCTGGACCCCTTTTAGTACCTTGAAGCACAAGTTTACTCATCGACACGAATTTCTGGGTTAGGTGCTCTTTTTGGTGATTTCTCAAAAGAGCGAAATTAGGGTTTCATGGTTCCCTTTTTCTGGCCCTTTTGCACTCCCTTTTTCACTCCCTCTTTTGAATTCTTAACCACTTAATATTCATTCCAGTTGGGTTAGAAGGAAGGAAGGAAGTGTATTAACCGTGGTGGTCCCTAAAAGGAACGTACAGGTGCTGTACCGACATACATGTGCTGCTCCAACTTCATGTATGCTACAGCCAACTACTATTCAAAATGTTGTGATTGGGATACGTAAAGTATCCGTCGCGCGAACTCCAATAGTAGATGGGAAGAAACAGTAAGAGACCAAACCAAACCTCTACCTCTCGAAACCCGTGGGGATGTACCACTTGAAACTGTCGTAAAGGTTGAGGACCTCGCAAACAAACTTGGCGACCCGTTTAACCGCTTGTCTTGAAGACCCCATGCGCCCGAGGAAGTCGTCGCGTGAGAGGATCATGTACGCCGCTTCCAGCGCCATGTCCACTCGAACAACTCGACCAGAAAGGCTTCCCTCAGCGCTGCGAGCGGTCCATGACCGTCACATACAAAGAGGGTATGCACCTCGTTCTCCACCTCCCGGCAGCAAAATCTGCACAGCCGCTCTGCTTCTGGAATAGCCAGCGGATACTGCGCGGGGTACCGCAGCCGTTCCGAGCTCAGGTTGTGGTCGGAGAGAAGGAGACGTGTCAGCGCCTTGCGATGTGCCGGAATTGGCACCATGGTGAGATAGTGGCGACGGCGGCGAGTAACCATAGTCGATTTGTCGTCCAGCAATTCAAGACGATTTCGAAGGAGATGGGTTTTCTTGAGGTGGTCAATATCGAATTGTAAGTCAGCATCAACGACCTCTACGATACGTTTGGCGATGGCGTCGACGGATTCCACCGAGAGGAAATCTGCCGCCGTCACTCGGATGGGCGTCGGGAGAGATCGCAGCAAGATTGCGATATCCCCCGCCCAGGACGAATGCCCCACCTCGAGGAGGTCCAGGGAATCGAGAAGCGCGGTCCGCACTCTTCGTTCGCGTCCGAGATCCGCCAAGTAACGCAGTCGCGAGAGACCTTGAAGAAGATGCCGGATTCGAATTGGCATCAGGCCGGTTTCGGTGAAAAGGATAGCTAGCATCGAGCGGGAGTTGATTCCACGCAAGAAGACGACGGAGGAATAAATGTCGCGCCTCGAGGTATTCCTCGATAAGGTGCGGATCCACGTCGATGGAGATCTCAGCCGCCGAGATAAGATAACAGTCAACGCGCGCCATGTATAGTTGGAGACCCTCCTTCACCGGTAGGGACCCGATGCGATGTTTCATGGCGAAGATTGCGTTGCTAGCGTTCCTAGCTTTAGCAGCTTTAATGGCATAGTGGCGAGAGAAGACATTTGGGGTGGTGGAAGTGAGCCAGATGCCCACGTATTTGAATTCACTGACGAGCTCGACGCACAAGTTCCCGAGGCGCAAGAGGGGGATGACGGGAAGTAAAGGACCGAATATCATCCATTTCGACTTTTTTTTTGCGCTGATGAAGACCCGTTTGTTCTTGCACCATACAAAGAATTTGGACACCTTCTCTTGGAAAGCAGGGAAGGACGTCGACATGACGACATTGTCGTCGGCTTGCTCCGCTTGGGAAAAGGTCATTCCGTGCAGTCGAATGTCGTCGGCGTGGTCCTCCAGCCGGAAGTTGCCAAAGAAGATATTCCAGAGGCAGGGCGAGGCAGAGTCCCCAGTCAGAAGACCGATCAGCGACCGAAAGGAAATACAAGTTTCGTCCTGTAGCATACACCATCCGTGCGTACACTATGCGCATCCAGTCGAAGAAGGGGCTACATGTCCACCCACAGCCGAGCAGTATCGGTGTAAGGGAACGCGTTGGTCATGTCCCCAAAGAAAACATAGAGCGGCTTGCCTTCGGCGCGTGCTGGATGGCGCACAGCAGAATGAAGCAGTTGTCATCGGTCCGGTGACCCGACTGAAAGCCGCCAATGACGGCCGTCAAATAGGTGCTTAGAAATCCTCGGACCCAAAAGATCTTGAATCGGATGACTCTTTTTGCCACTGTAAACCGCCCGCGAATGCCGCACTGCTGCCCTGGAACTTGGAAAACCTCATGTTCGTTGACTAGGTCCCCTGGGATTACACAGAATTCCACCAAGCGCTGGAATTAACCCCGAAATCGCCGGATACAATTCAAGCTAGGTCGAGGCGTACAGAGGGTAAACCCGCCCTGCCCGGTGCGTCTCCTGCGTTGTAATACCTCCACCACGTGTTCATGTTGCTTCCAGCCGCCTTTTTACCCGTCCCGTCCCGTCGCCCACATTTCGGGAAGATATATCCCGATTTTCCCCCACGATGCCCTTTCGAGATCCTATGCCAATGCACTGCGTGATGCCGCAGTACAGCCCTGCCCCCGCACCCGTTCTTCTGCGTCGTGTACGCCGCCACCCGCTGCGACACGGTGCCTGCGGGATTGGGACGGCATACAGCGCATGCAGCGGTTACAGCGCGCGATCGCCCGTAGCGTGTGCGGCAGCGCCCAGTGCACCCTGTGGAGTCCGGGCAGATTACTGCACCATCCCCGCTGTCCGCCGCGGGTCGAAGGCGGACGGGAACCGAAACGCCGGCGACACCATTTTTCGGATTAAAACGTGTTCTGTGCACTAGGGTTTGTGCAATCCATTTACTTACTTCGGGGACCATTCCACCTGTCAATCCTACGCTCTTTCACCCTGAATCTCACATTGGATGATCTGATTGACGGGTAGTGAATTTCTGAATAGCGCTACCAGCCTGGTTCACTTTCACGGATTTTCTTCTTCACGTCGGTTGCGGTCAGTTGATTCTCGGGATTCCCATCGGCATGGTGCACTGCCCAGCATCGCAAGCCGACTTTCGGCTTCAAAACAGTTAGTTCCCGCTGCGGCGCCGGCAATATTTTACCCAATATTGCTATGTCTACACCCTAACGCCAAATAAATTCCTCGAGTTCCCAGTTTTTGCTGCTATCGGGACCCTCAGTCGCAATAAGCTCATCCCCATTGCGAGCACACTTTTCGGCTCAAGGGCAGCCTAAGACGACACGAACCCGCTCAGGGATCGACGAGCTCAACACATGATTATTGCAATCTTGCCCAAGGGCGTCAAAAGAGTCATACCGCTGCCTTCGCGCTCCCCAAAACAGCCCTTCAATCCCGTGTTAAAGGTGTACCTTCCGTATTTTTTGTTCGCCAAATTGAACCTTTCTTGAGGCCCAAAAATATGCCGATTTGAACCTTCTCGCTGCCAGCCCCCAGAAGCGCAAGAACAAGGGTTCGAAGCCTCATGCCGCGCACCAAGGCCGTGGCGCAAGGTAGGTGCAAGGAACCAAACGGCCCAAGAGTTCGTTCTTGGCACAAATTAGTCAATCCTGTGTTTAGGTTAATCGATTTAGACAAGGAGGGCCATGCCAGAACATATCATTTAGCGAGGACGCTCCCCCGAGGTTATCAAAATGGCGATGAAGAAGCGTATTCGTGTGCCGCCACCAAAATTCACGCGCGCGCTCGAAACGAGCCAATCCGCGTGGGTGCAAGACGTCGACAAGTTAGGCATGTTGGTACCGGGAAGGTCATTCGAACACAGATAACGATGAATCTAAAGCTGGATTCAAATTCGTGCGATCAGGTCGAATGTCAGACACTGAGTCGAGTGCCAAAGAACAAGCCGAAAGTCACGGATTGAGTCGAATGCTGCGACGGGTGGGTGCCTCGTGGTTCCCGCTTTGGTTGTATCCCGTGCCATCCAACGGTCACTTCCACACTAACCAACTCGTCTAATTTTGGTCAAGGAAAGCATTTAAGAAGGAGGTAACGTCAAAATGGTCCAACCCCATAGTATGGCTGATCTAACCAAGCACTTCCGTCGGAGGGCAGTCTTGCCTCTGCTGAAACAGGGCAAATCCGTTCCGATTTTCAAAGCAGGCGATACGCACATCCCTGACCCCAAAAATCTCCAGGGCGACATCTATCTGGGCTTTCCGAAGGTTCGTTGGCGCAAACTACGGCTGTGGGCGCGAACTCACCCCGTCGTAGTCCAATCAATCATTCCTGTTCTTTAACATCACAGATTCCTCTCAATTCAGAGGCGCACTCGCTACTTATAAGCCCACGACCGCAAAGGAGACGTCTGATCTGCTCGATGCTATCGCTAAACAACGAGACACCGGCAACTATGCCCAAATCGACCAATACTTAAACGGGATTGCATTCAGTCTCAAAGGGCTCAAGACTCTTGGTCTGGGAGCAACTGGCGACTCTAGATTTGACACCCGGCCGATGCGTCAGGACAAGGAGTATCTCGGCGACGGAGGCAAGTGGGATGATGTATTTGAATCTGAATCTGCTTCTATCCATGGTGTCATTTTGGTCTGCGGTCCTTGTAGGTGAATTATCTCTTCGCATAATTTGCCTCACGTCCGGTTTATAGCTGAGAGCGTCGTAAACGAGGGTGTCAAATACATTAGCACGACCTTCAGCGCCTCTTGTACTTTCCAAATCATGAACGGCAACGTTCGTCCTGGCGAATTCAAAGGTCACGAACATTTTGGCTGGCAGGACGGCGTTTCTCAGCCCTCCCTACGGTGTGTGGGTATCTGTCAATGATGATAGTTATTAACAGTCTGTATTGCTGGCAGGGGCATGACCCACACCTATCCCGGCCAACTCGAGGTGGATCCTGGTGTCCTTATCACTGGTTACAAAGGCGATCCCGTTTTCGATAACCCTTCAGCTCCTCAGCGACCCGCTTGGGCACGCGATGGTTCTTTCATGGTCTTCCGGAAACTTGAACAGGATGTCGAGTATTTCAACAAGTACATGGAGAAGAATTGGCAAAAATGGAGGTATTACACACCTGTGCCTGAGGAGGCCCCTCCAGAATTCAATACCGATAAGAAGGCTGCAATTGACTTCATCGGAGCTGCTTTGCTCGGTAGATGGAAATCGGTGCGCCTTCTCGTTAATATTACTGCTCTTAACATGACACCTCTCGCTTCAGGGTACGCCGATAGCCTTAGCTCACTGGAAAGATGACCCTTCCATTGGAGACAAGCCGGAGAAGACCAACAACTTCGACTATTCCGTTACTGGCGACCCCCTACCGTCCAATCGGTATTGCCCTTTTAACGCGCATGCTCGCAAAACAAACCCTCGTAACCTGGATCCTTATATTTCCCGCAAATTCCTGGAATCTTGTGCTATTGCTCGACAGGGGATCCCGTATGGGACGGAGGTGAATAAATCTTGAATCTCTCCGATGAGTTACTAATAATCTACTAAAGTACACCTCCACTCCCACGGACAAAAGAGGGTTACTTTTCGTTTGTTATCAATCGTCTCTGGACAGCGGCTTCGTCCGACAAACTGTGGGCATGTCAGCAAATGACTTTTTCCCCGTTACTGGGCTCATCCCCAACAATCATGGTCAGCCTCTCCTCCCCTTTTCGCAGAGTTGCGATTGACATCCGTCCAAACAGGTCAGGACCCCATTACTGGTGGCCCACCGACGAACGTGCCGAGTCCCCTCACGATCGACAATGTCATTCAGAATAACAAGCCTGTCATTCTTGAAGTGACGGACAAGTCAAATACAAAGTACGAAATTACAGGATTCGCGCAACAGAAGGTTGATTCGTTGGATGCCTTCGAGCCAGGGCCATACCCTATCAACTCTCGGGGTGGAGAGTATTTCTTCATGCCTTCAATCTCTGCTTTGAAGAACGACTTCACCAAACCACCACCCGCCGGAGTGTGAGTTGTGTTATCAGGAAGCTCGTAACTCGTCTAATACATTGTTATAGAGATCTCTTATTCCTTCAGGATTACACCGGTAGCATGCAGCCTTTCATCGACGCTGCGTCCTCCGCTATCGATGCCATCTACGACAACATTCTCCGGAACGGCAATTGGTCCAGAAACTCTGTCCGAGTCGGTTTGGTCGCCTTCCGCGACCATCCTCCCCAAGACAAAACGCTCCTATACAAAGTCTTCGATTTCACGAGCGATATGGGTACAGTGGGCGATAACTTCAAGAGTTTCAAAGCCGAGGGAGGTGGCGACATTCCGGAGGCTCAATGTGAAGCTATTGCGCAGACTTTGGAGGTGGCTTGGGATGACAACCACATGAAGATTGCGGTCCTGATCACTGATTCGTCGCCACATGGCATAGGAGAACCGGGGGACAAGATACCTGACGGATGCCCCAATCGTAGGTCGCATATCCTCTCTCGCACTCGTCTACTTATCCTTATCGCCATGAAAGAAAATGACCCACTTGCACTCAAGGAACTCATGATCGATCGTGGTATTGTCCTGGTCTGTTTATCCACTGTTTTCGTCGTCCCATCTAATTGCCAAATTATAGTACGTTCTGGCTTGCGAACCCAAGATGAGCAGCCTCACCAGGGTACGTATGCTCCACATGAGTGTTGAAAAATCTGATCAAACTCCCCAGCACGCGATCGACTACTGGAGCGGCGTTGCTCTGGCTACTACGTAACATCTTGAAACCGTTTTCGTTGGCTTCGATCTAATTTTTTTTTCCAGAGGGAAGCTACTACCTTTGAGCAAAGCAAATGAAATTGGCCGCTACATACAGAACCAAAATACCGAGATAGTCGCCCATGAGAACTTGGTCCGCCAATTCTCAGCTCAGGTGAAGACTAAGAGCGCCCAAGGACTTTCAACGGACTCATTGGTGTCTCAACTCCACGACGAGATGACCAGTTCGGCGATAACGCTTCCAAACTTCAAGGTTGAAGAATATTTCGTTTTCGACGAGAACGCCAAGCACAACGTCCAAGTGTGGGCCAAGGCCAAGAAGCGCTCGGATGTTAACAATGACAAGGATCTCAGGAAGGTTAATGGCGGATTCCTACTGCCAGTCGCTATTTTCTAACAGCTCACATCGTGACGATTTAGGTGACAATTGGTCGTGTCCAGCACAAGTTTAAGGGCCAAGACGCTCCTTCGCCGACTCAGTCTCTTGAGACAAGCGCCATTACAAAAGAGCAGGTGAGCTTAGCGAATGGTTCCGGATAAATGGGTGTCAATTGGATGTCAATAATTTTGTCAGGTCGACTCGCTGGTCCGCATATGCCTCCGGAGGTCGTAGGGTATGATCAATTAACGACATGGTTCGATGTACTACTTTGAGACTTTGTTGAGGCAATAAATAAATCGAAAACTTGTATCATCCCACGTTCAAGGGCACAAAACAACGAGTTTCTCAAAATAAGAAAACAATGATTGCCTCGTGTACAATTAAAATGGTAGCCGTTGTCTGTAATCCCTCGCTTCATTTTCTATCTCGTCTCCATTGTCGTCCGAGTCGCTGCCTTCGCTCCCTGCCTTGTCCTCCCAGCCCTCCACAAACTCTTCCAGGCCTCGTCGGAGCCGGAGCTCTCGTTCCGCCATCGTATCCGCGAATGCATTTAGCTCTTGAGCACTGAACACACCCCGCAGAGGCCCAAACGCGAGCAGGTACAGCTCTGCTCGTACCACAATCAGTCGTCTGGTGTTGTTTTGCTGCTGCGGCGTACCTTTTACCAGGGGGCAATCACCAATCGCCCGGAATAGCAGCTTCTTCGCACGGTTCAGTTGACCCACTCGTATCTCGAACTCTATAAATATGCGCCATAGTAGTGCGCTCCCTCTCATCCTATAAATTCTAGTCAGTACCGTAGAACAATCATGCATAAAGATGCGCACCGCTCGCTGTCCACCGCAGCCGCCAACCCGGTCCGCGTCCGTTCAATTTCGGCCTCCCACCGACTCATGTCCCACCCAGCAACCCACACCTCCTCCACCCGTCGCAGAATACCCTTCTCTATCCCACCACCTTCCCCGAGCATCGCTCGCACCTTGCCCCACACCCCTTGTCCCTTCTCCCCTTCGAGGAACAACCCGAGGACCACCGAGTTGCTAGGGTAGACCGCAATAGCCTTCTCCACCCGTTCTCGGAGCAGTGCCGGCGGTATTGGGTTCCGGAGCACCGCCCCATGACGATAGAGCATGAGCAACTCGCTCACAACGAGGCTTTCATGCGGCGCACTGCCCGCCTTCTGCGTCGTTAGTCGGGTATCGAATACCTGAAGAGCTTGTTCAGGCTCGTTCGCGGAGAGGAGCTCCATCAAAGCTCTGAGCTTCACCCACGGCTCGCGTTCTTGCCCCTCTCCGGCGGCCTCTGCGTTGTCGTTCAAGTTGCGTTTAGCGCGCAGCAGTACAATTCCGCCGGAACCTTCGACGCCAGCGGAGCGCAGAATGATCTTGAGAGCAGCATCAGTCTTGCCCGCGAGCCACTCCATCTCCGCCCAATCCCACCACAGCCGACCAATTCCTGGGCGCGCCGCGGGGGAAGGCGTTGAAAGGACTGTTTCATAGACTTTTCGCGCATCATCCAATCGGTCGCGCAATTGTTCGAGCCGCCCATGAGCCGCCCAATGATACAGGGAATCCGGAGCGTTCGACAGAAAGCCGCGTGAAAGCTTGAGAGCACTGTCAACAATACGTTCAGCCGCGCAACCTACACAGAACGCAAATTATCCTACCTTTTGACATTGCTCGCCGCAGCAAATGCGAGAGCGAACAAGTCCCACCGGATATCGTCATTCCCCAACCTCAACTGATCGAATACGTTTCCGACGAATGTCGGATCGATACCATCTACATCGCCTTTATTCCACAGAGCCCTTGTCCGTCCGTCGGAGGACGGGACCGCCAGAGGATCAATCACGCCCCAACCCCAAGACAAGATCGGGTTGCCGAGCCCGCTGGTATATTCGCGCTCTCGTCCTATAATGACACCAGCGACTGCATCGTTGACAATTCTGCTCTGAGTACCCTTTGCAGGGAATATAGCATTCAGGCAGGCCGGGCGAATGATGTATTGGTGGGACCACCTGTCGTCCAAATCCATGGAAGCCTCAGGCATCACCTCGTCGACTACAGCCTTGAAGCCAGGCAAATTGAGTCCTAATACGGTGAGCCAGGCGTAGCGGAATACATCCTTGGCGGCGGGGGAGTCAAGGTTAAGCAAGACCTCTCGAATGTCTGAGAACAATATAGTGGAGTACGGGTCCGAGTCTGCCTCGATATCAGTGGAACGCCGGGGTAGGAATAACGTTCGATCCGCAAGAGACTCTGAGAAGCCGAATTTCCGATATGGATCGAGGTCGTCGATTGGAGGCGGGTTGGGCTGAGATGTAGGCGGCGCTGAAGGACGTTTGGAAGAGAAATAAGAGTCCCAGCCTCGGGCGCCTGCTTCTCCTAATCTCGGACATTCTGTTTCCCAGAACTCTTCCAGCGAATCGAGTCGGTGTTGTAGAGGAAGTCCATACAATGCTTGAGGAATTTGGAAAGTCCTGGACCGGGTCAATGTCAGGACCATAGCGTGTACCAGAGAACGTACAATTCAGCCTGCGCCTGGAACATTGCTGTAGCTCGCTCCCCGAATCCTAGAAATAGAATAAATGAAGGTCTCAAAGCAGATGGATAAGCTAACCCGAGTGCTGAAAGGCAACAGCCAGGCGCCAGAATATCCTCACTTGTCCGACCTCATCACGCTGCAGAGCGGCGAGAGCCCGTTTTGCGTCGTCTACAACCGCGGTAATGCCCTTGGTGCTCTTCCGAATTCGCCACTCAAACCACTCCATCCATATCTCGACACCCTCCACCTTCCGCAGTGCATCCTCCCACTCGGCCCGCAACTTGCTTTCATGCCATACCTCCTCCCCGCTTTGCAGATATTTGAGCCGCAGCACACACGAGCTCCCATTCGCGGCCAGGGCGCGCGACAAAATCGAAATTGAAATCTCTGAACGCGCCCTCGTCGCGTTCTTGGATGTCGTAGGAACTGTCAACAAAGTGTGCGACAGCAACAACAACCAATTAGATATCGATCGAGGGTTCGCAGTGAGCCTCTCGTTAATCAATTTTAATGTAGCCTGGTAGGAATTCGGGGTGCTTTCTTCTTCGTCGCTAGAGTCGCCGTCATCCGATACTCCGGAGGATGAATCGGAATCGGAATTGGCGGTAGTCTTTTCGATTGCGCGGTAAGACTGCTCGCGGACGACGCGGGACGGAAGACGCAGGAAGCCGTCGTGTTCTTCGTACTTGGAAGACGACGAGGCAATCGCGTTGGCGAAGGTGCGAGTGGGATTACGGGATAGGAGGGCGCGAGAGGAAGCATCAGTCAAACTGGGCATTTGCTAGTTTCGGTTGGTAAATGCAAAAAACGCGCGACGAGGACCAGGACGGCGCACCTTGCGCTTGCCAGGAGGGCCAACCTCTATACCATGGGCTGTTCGAAAGGCGGAAAAGGATGAGGGGAGGCCGAGAATGGATCTACCACCTGAACATTGGTTGGTTGCTTGCCACCACTACAAACCACGGCGACGTACTGCGGTATTTCGGGACATCGCGTGAATGTAGACCGCCATATTGGATATTGAGTGGATCGCCTCTGCGGTCGGAGTAAAACAAACGCGAGGTCGAGTCGTTGTGCGCGTGCTCATCGTCTACACGACGGCGGTCTTTCTCTTTCTCCTTTGACTTGACATCTGCGACCTTGTCTCGTTTCCGTCGCCGTTCCTTGTCCTTGTTCTTGGCAGGAACGGGGGTTGAATTTGAAGGTAACTCGGGAAACGACGCAAATGAAGGAGGCGCAGGAGCAGACATGTTCAGACGGTCCCGGGCCGAAATGCCGATGATCGCTCGTTTTTTCGCTCCTCTTCCTGCCACTCATCTTCTTCACAATGCGTCCTTTGACCGAAGACGAATCGCGCGCCGTTTTCGAGAAACTGGCAAACTACATCGTCCGTCTCTTGTGCTCTTGCTCTCACCTTTCTCAACCGTTTTTTCTCCAGGGCAAAAATCTCATTCACCTGATTGACCGACCCGACGGTCCATACTGCTTCAGGCTCCAAAAGGACCGAGTCTACTATGTCTCAGAAGAGTCCATGCGTCTCAGCATCTCGGTAGCACGGCCAAATCTCGTCTCACTTGGCACATGCTTCGGCAAGTTCAGCAAGTCGGGCAAGTTCAAGCTGCACATAACAGCCCTGGACTACATTTCTAAATATGCGAAATATAAGGTACGGTCCGCAGCATCCTCTAATCATTCGACGGACTGACTGTCTTTCAGGTCTGGATAAAACCCAATGGCGAAATGCCTTTCCTCTACGGCAATCATGTCCTCAAAGCACATCTCGGGCGTATTACGGAGGACACACCGGAGCACCAGGGAGTAGTCGTTTACAGTATGAGCGACATGCCATTGGTACGTTACGCGTCTATGCCTGCCCTTCGCAGCTAACGGCGTCGTAGGGCTTTGGTGTAACCGCACGAGCCACGGTCGACACACGGAAACTGGATCCAACATCTATCATAATATTCCACCAGGCGTGCGTATTCATTCCTTTGGTTTCCGACAGTTGATTTATCAGGTTCACAGTGATGTCGGGGAGTATTTGCGCGATGAGGATACACTATTCTGAAGACCGCCGGCGCGCCTTCCTTTTTTACGACCTACCACACCTACATTATTTCCCCCCTCCGGATCTGAAGTGCTCGGCCGCAGGCTAGTCATTTGCTGGACGTGCCGCACTGAGTGCGTGCCAAGAGTCGTTGCTAGTTTTCGTTGCTATTCTTTTTTTCGGGGTACTAAGTTTGAAACAAGCTACATGTAATTTATTACATTCGAGGGGATTACGCCGTCGAGTATGCACCCGAGGCAAAATTGTTAATCTCTCCAGCTCTTTCGCGGGCGGGTCCGGCCTCAGCGTCGTCATACGTAATCGCGTCCCAATTTTTACCGTGAACGACAGTGTGCAGGAGATCCATGCGACTATAGTTGCCCATGGTATCGGCGACGGTCTTGACTTCGTCGATTTTAGCGAGCGAAATATCAGCATATACAATTTCTTCGACGCCGCTGTCCTTGACGTGCGCGAGGGTGGATCCATCCGGACCGTAGATCTGCAAACAAGTTAAGCAAGTATGGATGAGGGAAAGAAAATCACTCGCGGTAGAAAACCCTCCACCTGGGAACGTGAACCAGGGGAAGCCTGCAATCTTCATCTTCTCCGCCCCAGCTTCGCTCACCACCTGACAGCAGGCGAGGCCGAAGCAGCCGCCTTCCATCGCAACCATTTGGGTCATCCTGCTTGAAGCCTCACCGCTCACGATGTACGGCGAACCTCCGGTCCCAGGCGGGAACGCCGGCCACCACGCGCCGACGAAAATCTGCGGGTGCTGAGAGTAGAAATGAGTCTTGAACCATGGCTGAGGGGCGAGTTAATCGTTGTCCGGATCTCGAGCATTCAGCAAACCTGGATGTGCTCCCAGCAGTTGAGACTCCCGACGCTAATTATCGTTAAATTGAATTTCGGTTTCATGGTGGTTTTCTACTCACCGGCCGAAGGGGGTCTGAACGACGTTATAAATCGACTGAGCTAATGACTTTTTAGGGTCAGTAGGAAGGTCTAAATTTTAACCCTTACCGCTGCCATCGCCGAAGATTGTCTTTTCATAGTGAGTAGGCTGGGGAAGCGAAGTCTATTCAATGACTGTTCATTCGCCTCTTGGGCGGAGAAGATGTGACTTGCCTTGATCTTCCGGCGGTGGTTGGCGATTTTCCCGTCGGGCAAGATCGTCGCCTGTGCAATGTAGAGGGAGCCACCGTCGCGTTCAGCAAAGCCAATGACGGCGGTTACGTCGGCCTCTTTGACTGCTTGGCAGATACGGTCCATCTCGGGCGAATGGAGCGCAAGTGCGTTGGCCTGGTATTCTTTGAGTACAGTAGCGGTGACAACGAAGTTGTTCGCCTGAAAAGTTTAGTCGCGGTACGTTCTGATGAATGTTTGATGCTCACCCAGGGCGTCCATGGGTAGCCGGGAATGAAAACCTCGGGGAAGCCGATAATTTTGGCACCCTCGGCAGCAGCGTCTTGGATTATCTTGATAGTCTTGTCGACGCCACCTTGGAGGTCGAGCCATACGCTGAAATATCAAATAAATTATCAGAATTTTTGACACCGTTGGAACCTACGGCTCAGCCTGAACGGCGGCGACCTTGAAGATAGTGCGGTCAGAGTTGGAGGGGTTGAGGGTGAAAGGCATCAGAGGAGAGCAGTAAAGTTATCGACTTCTAGGGCCAGGTATTTATACGCAGTGGGGTAGAAGGAACAAATACATGGTATAGGTGGGGGCAGCAGTTCTTGCGGAACACCTGGAAGGTCTCACACGGAGTGCAAGCGTAATTTTGCAAGGCACCAAAAGAGAAGTGAGCCCGAGCCGTCCCCGTCTTCACGGCTTTCAGAGCAAACAAACGTGGAACATTCAGGGTTGTCAGCGAATTTGGCAACCCATCAGTGTCGGCTTCGGGAAGGGTCGGGGGTAGGAATAGATTGACGCTATTTTGAAGACTTGAGGGAGAACGAAATCGTGATTCGGGATACTATCTGAGCCCGGGAAACCACGGAGAGGTGAGTCGACACGGTGTACACGGGCATAGGAAACCGGAAGGGCCAGGAAGACGAAGGGGCGGCCGTAATGGCTTGAGAGGTATCGAAGCCAGTTGCTGGTCTAGACTCGCAGCCAGTCCATTTTGCTAAAAGTGGATGCCCGCGGTATGTGCGGTTTCCGGCGTTTAAGTTCTGTTCAGACGTCCAGAGCTCACCGGTACCGTTTTGATACGCAATGAGCGCCATGGGTCGCGACAAATAGTACGTTGAAGTCAAGTTTGAAGGATTGATGCGCCATCAACTCGCCCAATTAGGATTTCCATTCAGCCTCCGCGCATGCCTTCGCCCAACGACTGGACTGGCCTATCGGACAGCGAGATAACCGCCGAGAATGCCCACAAGTCCTTGGACTCCATAAAAGACGACCTTTGGGTTGCCGCAGCCTGCGCCGACAGAATTCTCGATGATGCAGCAGTTCAACGTGTCCTACTCGATATTGGACTCGAGCGGACCACTGCCGCCCTCCGACGATCCCAAGCTATCGTCGTTGCAGCAGAAGATGAAACCGACTCTGCGTCTGCCGCCCCGGAAAGCTCCTCACGACGCGACGCCCTCGTGGCACATTTTAATGAAATCCCCCCCGACGCCCGCCTCTGCGCCATTCGCGCAGTGATCCTCGACCGCCTGGACTTTCTGAACACGTTCGTGGAGATCTGCAAAGCTGCTCCAGCGGCGGCAGATGACGCAGACAACGGACCAGATGCATGGGACGACGATGATCCATGGGCGGAGTCCGCACAGACTGACGCGCGCGAAGCAGCTGAACCTCCAGTCGCGCTCTCTATGTTCCTCACAGACCCCCTCCTTCGATCCGCGTGTCTGCTAGCGTCGCGTCAGTGGTTCAGCGGCCTTGGAATCATGTTCGAACGCCATGCAGTGGACTTGTGGCCGTATCGTGCCGCTATCCTGGATAGCATTCCAGAACATGTGCATCCTTTGTCCTATCGCGACTTTCTCCCAGCGCTGGACCCCTCCACCAATTTGGAAAAGAGAACCGCGTCGAACCCATGGAGGACCGAACCCGACTGGTCCGAAACCCCAGACGTACGAGCGGCGCTCGCAGCTTCTGATCTTACTTCCGCCATATCTCCTTCTACCCGGGAGCCCCTGCCAGATTCCCGCGACGAGCCTCTGTCCGCCGATGAACTTGCCGAATGGTACAAAAATCGGATCCGTCGTATTATTTCTTCTACCGGAATGATAGACGTGGCTTTGGCCGTTGTCCAACATGCTGCTCCGCAGGGTGTGCCCGGTCTGGACGAGATGGGAGAAGAGCTCAGCCTTTTGGCGCGGCTAGTCTATGACGCGCCCCAAGGTGACGAGGAGGTGGACGACGACTGGACACTTGACCGGTGGTACAGCATGGAACCACTTGCCGTGGTCAGAGCCTATCTCGCCCACTCCACCCCAGACACTCTCGCCAAAGATATTTGGCGCCTTGTGATGCCCTACCTTTTCGTTCTGGAGTCTCGGGCAGAGCGAGCCGGCAAGCCCGACCCTACATTACGAACGCGCATTCTCTACGAGTACATCCTCAGTAGTCCGTTGGAGACCGCTGCGGTCATATTCGAGGCTTCCAAGCCGATCCTCCCCACTCCCCAGCGAATCATCCAGAACAACGAAGACATGGCTCGCCTGGCACTTGCATGCCTGTACGGAAGCAATAGCCTCGACGAGTGGACAACTATGAACCAAATCTTCGAGTGCTTACCAGCCTGGGACATCAACCGGGACGACGACGAGGAGGACGCCGCTGATACCACCATTGTTTCTCTTGGTGCCTACGTGACACCATCCACGACGCGTCCTCGTTGCACGGCATCGGACCTCTTGATATTTTTCCAGCCTTTGCCCTTAACGTCTTTGTCCCGCGCCCTCGACATTCTCGACGTCCATCTGGAATCGGGAGAAATCTTATCGCGGTGGAGTGTCCCTGCTCCTTTGCGATGGTTCTTACAGAGCAATTCCGACGTCCCTGAACAACGTTCTTGGGCCAATCGTATGGCCAGACGTGCGGGAGGAGCGGAAGACAGATTGAATTCCGCGGACGATTGGGAGTGGCTCCTCGAGGACATGCTCAAGTTGACGGGCAAGGGAGATAGTGGTCTCCGTGGTGCTTTCGGTTTGTTGACGCAAGACGAGGTTTTACGCATTTTCTTGGGCGGCCTTCTTAGCACCGGCAGTCAGTATACTTTTAGCTCTTTGTCTGCGTCGACTGATTCCTTCAGATTTCAATATTGCTCGGTCACTCATACGATCTCCCAAGAACAAACTATCGTTGAGTTCAGAAGCAATCGAAGACATATGCCTTGCATGTTCTCGGGAATTATACGACAATGCAAGTTCGGGTAACTATACTACTGGGGAGATGAAACTCGCGTACGAGTGGTACGTGCTATCTTTCTTGCCATTCCAACTGCTGAGCTGGATCCAGTCTGGACGTCCCTCCCCCCTCTGACCGTCTTGCGAGGGAGAAAGAATTTATCGAAGCAACATCACGTTTGTCTTCGTTCAACATCATGTCTGGCCATGGTATTGCGATTTCCCCGCTAGAGATTCGCTTGACCAAGGACCGCCTCTCGCTCGTATCCCGTGTTTTGTCCAGCAACAACGATGCGTACAAGCACACCGAAGTTATTCTCGACCTAGTTCACAAACTGGGGTTACGGAACAACATCGTAGCGGAAGTGAAAACCTTGGCCATGCTTGCCGATACCGCTCTGCAAGCGGAGGATTTCTTGCGTGCGTACGAGACGAGTGAGAGGATGGTCGAAACGGTCCTGGCACTGCGCTCTTCCTATGCCGACATGGAAACGCCAGAGATCCAGGAAGCGAGTGAGGTTTGCTGGGTTGCCTGCTTCCAACTAGGTCGGCAACCCGAGTTTGACGATGTCGATAAAAAGCTCTCCCTGTTGGGCCGCGCGCTCGAGTTGTGCCCACCCGACAAGCTGCATGACGTCCTGGTAGCCTGGCGTCGCCTTGAGAACGAAGACATCGAAGCACGAGAAGAAAGACTTTTGCATCGTCGCGATGGCAAGCCCCGTCCCAGCAAGCCCAACGCATATTCCACCACCTCTTTGCGTGCACGCCTTCAAGACTTCCATATGCCGTCGCCTCCGCTGCTCAACACGCCAGACGCAGCTGCCCTCGCAAGCAGGACGTTCCGCAGCGTTGCTGCCAATTTCCCGTTCCGCGGTCGGTCGCAGGGGTCGCAGGCTGAGAAAGAGAGGTCGAGCAGTGGAAGCAGGAGACGAGGAGAGGCGGCCGTAGATGAGCTTTCGACGCAGGCGACGCGTGTGTTTTCAAAGGGAATTGGGTGGTTAATAGGGGCCGATGACGAATAGGGGCATGTCATGCATTAGTGGCTGTACATGTCAAAATAAACGATCGCGTAGCTCGCTTCAGCGACTTTACTTACCTCTCATGGTCAAGTCCTTTTCCAACCCACAACGCACGTCGCCACTTTCCTGTGGTAATATAAACACTTATACGGACTCCAGATTTCACCCATGCAGCAGACGGATGGTTGTGTACCGTGTGCAATAGCCAACACGCGCATATGAATATACACGCCGCCATTCGCCACGAACGCTCTGCCCAGCATGCACGAATGGTCCAGGAATCCAACATGTGGTGGAATCCGTCGAGCGAAGACGCCGCTATTTCCTGGCTCCCCGCCAGCCACGACGCAGATGTCTGGAATGCGCCCTTAGAGGTCAATTTCGGGTCGACCTAGCTCGACGTTTCGATTAATCTTCGTCATAGGAAGATCCCCCGCTCACAAAGGAAGAGCTGCAGATGCGGGAGCACCAGTATCACGTCGAGCGCGTCGCCGACTTTGTTCCATACTGGATCAAAATGTGCAACTCTTCGTCAAATGGCGAGGAACTCCGTCTAGAGCCTTTTTTGAATACCCTCCAAGACGTATCGCATTCATGGTTGCCTCCGACCAATCCATGGGCGCAAGCGACGGGATCTGGGGGCTGGGGTGATCGAGGAGGAGACACAGGTCGTTGGGGAGTTGATCCCGCGGCCGCCAAATCCGCGTCTTCTGGTTCAGCACGCGGTTCCCGCACGCACACAGGATCCCTCACTGCGGCCAGCAGTGTCCCGGCGACCGGATATGCTTTCGTGGAGAATTTCGCGCGGCAGGAGTCAGTGACAGACGTTGAGCGTAAACGGCGTATGCACATGTTTTTTGAGGTGCGTGAACTTTAATGGTGTTGTCGCCTGCTAACGGCGGTGCGCAGATGCCTACAAATGAAAAAGTCAAAAAGATTGACGAAATCGTTCGGTATCTGCAATCAGCTTCGGTCTGAAGAGTGCGTTATTTTCTCTCCTCTACAGCATTTCAGTTAATTTCAGCCTTCAGCATTGTACAGTGATTGATATCTGATTCCTTGCCTCCATTTTTGTATTCCACATCCCATTCCTTGAACTCCCTGGATCCACTCATCGAGCCTGTATATGCTGTATTTTTGCATTGTTCATAAGTAGTTCGAGCACATAGCGCATTCTCCGCGCCAAATTTATCTCGATTTGGCAATTATCAATCTGAGCACCGCCTTGCACATGATGACGCCAAGTAAAAGCGATTGACACACTGCCCCCCACCTCTTCTCCTCTACCATCAGCCACTCACCATGGACCGCCCACTACCGTAGGTGCCATTTCCTCCCCTTTTCATTCCGCGTTTTGACGGGCAATGTAAAGTTACGGCTGGATTTCACAGGTTGGCAATAATGTCGCGACTGGACGACAGACTGACTCGTACCTCAGGTCGACCAGAACAGTGGCCATAAGTTTTATGTCGACACCAAGGCCACTCCTCCTCGGTCAATCTGGGTCCACCCCCTTGAGGGTAATTTTGGATGCGCATTATAGCTTCTCCGTTTCTGACTGCCGGTTGAGATGAACAATACCTCCGAGAACATCCGGAAGCGCGCGAGAAGGCTAGGCTTGCTGCGGATGATAAGCAACCTCAATATAGCGCCCCTCCAACTCCTCCAGTCGGATCTCCTGCTACCTCTTCCTCGCAGCGCACAGGCTACGCTGCTCCTGCAGGTTCCAAACCAGAGAAGCGGGGGCTCTTCAGCAAGCTCAAAGATGCGACGGTAGGGACCAAGGAGGAGCGAGAGCAGGAGAAGCGCCACAAAGCTGAACAGAAACGCCAAATGCTAGAGGCAAGTTCAATCTGACCATGGTATTTCCCAGTTGCTGAACGAAGCTAATTCAGTTACGAGAACGTCGTCACCAAGAGATGTTAGCACAGCAGGCGGCAATGTATCAGCAGCAGCAACAGCAGCAGGAGATGTACGCCAGGCAGAATCCACAGTATCAGCAACAGTTCGCACCTCAATACGGATATGCTCCTCAGCAAACGCAGTAAGCGAACTGGTTTGGAGTTTTTTTTTGCAATGTTAAACGCCGCACTAGGAGATCTGGCTTTGGGGGTGGAGGGATGGCAATGCCGTTGCTCGGTGGTTTAGCTGGTACGTTCGGTGAATCTTATTACTCGGCCAAAACGTTAACGTTCGTTCAGGAGGACTTTTACTTGGCGATGTTTTGGGCGGTGGCTTCGGTGAGTTCGCTTCGTTTCGGTCCTCAACCATGCTCACGACTCTCTCCAGACGGCGGGGACGGCGGGGGGTTCGACGGCGGGGGCGATGGAGGCGGAGGTGACTTCTAGACGGCGGGAGAGGAAGCGGGGCGGGCGGAGGGCGGGAAGATTAAGAGTTTTGGAGAGAGCAGTCGTTCTGCCGTTTCTTCGCAGAATTCCGTTCGACCCTTGTACAAGACAACAGTTTCTTGGTATATCTCATCCATATGTATCTTTCTATAGCTTACAGTCGTGTTTCAATTTTTAACTGTAAGCGATCTGGGCGAAGAGTCGGACCGACCAGGTTCAGAACATCTCGGGAATCTTGGTTGATCTCAAGGAATGGTACACTTCTGCGAGCCCTCAGTGAGGAGGAAGATTCAGGAGGAGGAAGAGCCAGGAGGTCGTATATTTTCTGCAGCCTGAACGACAACGAGTTGGTCGGAAGAGCTTTCTGTTTCTTTATTTTTGATCGCGCCGGCACGGCCCGAAGTGCCGAGGTGGCCCGATGTGTGATGCGCCTGCGGAGAATCGACTTCAGCTGAAGGATGGCGCCGCTCCCAACGTCTCTCAGTCCGCATATATGTATCCTGTCTTCCCCGGACCTCGCGACGCTTCTCAAGGCGTCGCTCTTGCCTCCGCTCCCCGATATCCTGCAGTCTTTTTCTCCATTACCGCAAGGTGGATTATTCGTCAAGTCTCCTTCGACGGACCTAACTTTCGCAGTCACTACACGGACAACATCCCTGACATCCGTTCCTCATACTTCGTTCGGTCTGCGATTCTCCAGTCTATCTGAGATAGAGTCGGCTTGTCGGGAAGACGAACAACAGCGCGCCGAACGTACCCTCGACTGGATTGGGGCGCGCATCGGCAATCGTTGCGCAAAATGGTTACAAGACCTAGAGAAGTTAGGAGACAAGGATTCCGGTCGGACTCCGTGGTGGGACGAACTCAAGCGGTGTGCAGAAGGCGACCACGTCCCTTCCAAGACCGAAGGCTGGAATCATCCCGTCGCGAGTACGGCACATGCACAAATCGCTTCTTCTGCTAACCCTTCGCGCTAGTCATTCTTGCAGTATCGACGACCGCACCCAATCCTTTGCAAGCAATTACTGCCCTTCATTCGCGTGCTATTGAATTTCCGTCATGGGTTGACCCAACATTCCTCCGATACACACTTATAGTTCACCCGCAGAATTCGCCATTCTCCAATGAAGAGTAGCACTATTTCCTTTGCCTTATTTCGCGTTCCTTACCTTCGGTCAGAGCAGGCGCCCTCTTTAATGCGGTCAAGAAGCAGTTTGGCCTCCATATTTATCTCCTTTCCCTCGCCCTTCCCAGTCCGCCACCGCCTCCTGTTCCAGTGCCTGCCCTCATCCCAAGGTTACCACCTCCACCGTCGTCCGATACCCCGGAGCTAAGTCCGATAGTCGCCCCTCCCCCGACCCCGGCATTTCCCACTCCAGGATTAAATACCCTTCGGATGAGTGAGACTGATATCCAACAAACCGCCAGATTCACGCGGGAATTCTTGGTGATGAGTCTGGTTCCTTGGATGGAAAAATGTGTCGTAGAGTGGAATGAAAATGTGATCTCCCTTTCCGCCGCGTTGATTTCACTTCTGACGCCCCGCAGTTCTCCTCAAACCGCCGCCTCCCCTCCCGGCTATTTTCATCTACGCGCCGACTATTTGGTTCTCCTTCGCCATCTCCCGCACCGACACACGCGTCTACCGCATCCCTCTCCCGATCAAGTACATATAATGGCGCTCCGCTGATCTCTGGTCCCTCTGCCCCTGCTCCCCCGTCTCAACAACGTCGCCTAGCGGAGTTTGCAACGATCCTGGGCGACTTCAAGTTGGCGGTGACCGTTTGGGAATCGATGCGAAAGGAGGGTAAAGGAGGCTCCGTATGCACAACTTGGTTCTTCGCAAATTCCATCTCATTGGATTGTAGGAAATGCTTCCTCTGCTGCTAGCCCCCTCACCGGCCGTTCCTTTACATGTAGCCAACGCATTAGCCACTATCAATCCTTCCTCGTCCGAACTTACTGCGCAGGCCCAACTCAGAGCACTCTCTTACGCGGTCCGGTGGGAGATCGGGATCGGTAGCTCCGATTTTCTGGGTAATGCTTTAGAGGGAGACCGTTGGCTTGTGTGGGCAGCTGGCAATGTACGTTCTTCCTATGTTCACTTTGCCACGGTTTTCAACGAACGAATAACAGTCGGAAGAGCCACCCTCAGCCCTTTTGCTTGCGCATGCTGCACTGCTAAGCGCTCGGAAATCGGCTAGGCGACGAGCCGCGCTATGGTATCTGTCTGCGGCAAATAGATTAGAAAAGTGCGGTATTGTGGGTCGCCGAATATTCTTACCGACAAGAGAATTCATTTTTTCCAACCAGAAACCGTTGACCATGTACTTCCTCCGAAAAGCACATGCTCTATACAAAATTCATCCCCAAAAAGAACTATCTCCATCCTTTTGGGACTCGGAGGGACATTCGCCGGCGGATGAAAATGGGTTTGATGGTATATTATCTGGAATCGAGCACCCGCTTGGGCGTCTGCTTTACACCACAGGCGACGTTGCTGGTGCTGTGAAGTTTTTCCTGGGTCTACTTCGCGGCTCGTCGCTACCACCTGTAACTACGAACGGCACAACTACCGGCGACGGGTTCCCTGGTACCGACAAGGTTTTCTTGGATGATTTTCGAGTCGCGTTTGGTGTAAGGATGTTTTTTTGGCCCTCTGTGAGTTTTCTGACCAACCGATTTTTATGATATAGCACTTCAAGTCGACTGCGGGAGACCAAGTGCAGCCGCTCGATCTCAAACTTCCATTCACCTTTTGCTTGCAAAACCAGACTCGTGTACGACTTCCTCGGGACAGTCAGGAAGAGGGTGGAGTAGATTGGAGCAACCGGGAGGAGGATTGGATAAAGTTTTGGAAAGGACGCGGTGGAGTTGAACCCCTCGCCAAAACTGGGAAGGTTACTGTCGATGGTATAATTTGTCTCTCCCATTGGATCAGGCATAATTTACATATTTCTCTTCCTCTAGAAACCTTCTTTGTCGATTTGGTTTTACGAAATCCCCTCGATGCAGAAGTGAATCTCTCAGATCTCACGATTGTTGTCGAGGAGTCAAAAGAGGCTTCGACTTCGAAGACGTTCCTTGAGGTGGAGATTGTAGAAGATGTTACCCTTGGGCCAAGGGAGTCAAGAACGGTACGTCTTCATACTCAAATTCGTCCATTCTTCCAAGCTCATTATTGAAAGGTCCCCATCGCTGTCAAATCGTCGCGTCCGACATCGCTGACTATCATGCACGCCTCTTATAATTTCCTCTCGCTCCTCCCAAGCACCGAGTCCCTCGCCTCTCGTGGGCGCCGGCTGCAGAACACGCCAGCCCAAAGACAGCATCCTACCTATGCTCCTGACGTGTTGCTCACCGTAGATGTAGTAGAAGCCACACATAAGCTACTGGTCAACTTCTTAGACCACCAAGAGCTTGTCCTGGGCGAAGGCGAGACCAAATCGTTGAAGCTCTCGTTCGTGAACCGTGGAACAAAGGGGATAAGCGAGGTGTGGATGGTCGCGGGTGCAGACGACGAGATATGGGTAGGCCCAGATCCCGAGTCCAAGGATGACGGTAAGCATATTCTCAGTGCATCTTCCACATGAATGAGGCTTGTTGCAGATGGTGAACGGCGAGAAACAGAGGTTACGCGCTCTCAAAACTCTCTTACTTCCCAACAACCCTTGCACTTGACCATGATCGGAGGGCAGAGCTCGTTGCAACCAGGAGACAATAGCGAGGTTCCGGTGACGATCCATGCGAATCAAGTGGGGGAGCGAGAGCTTTCCTTATTATTCGTATATCGCGAGGCAATTGTGCTTATCTTGCCCCTTGATTGCGAAGCTCACATCTCATTTCAGAGCGATACGGATTCGTTCCATTCCACCCGGGTAACACAGTACTACGATGTTCGGCCGATCCTGGACATTACAGCCAGCGCTTCGCCTTGTCGTCATCCGGAGCACCTTTTCATGGTTAACCTGGCAGTCGAGAATGTTTCCGGGTCGCAATCTATCCAGTTGGGGCGGGTTACCACACTCAGTCCTGTGTGGAGATGCGAGCCCTTGACGGAGCCAGAGTGGTGAGCCCGAAACCTCCATTCCATTTCTTTGATTCTGATGCCATACAGTGGTTCACTCGCACCACACCAATCCTCTCGTTTGTTCCTCGGTGCCAGTCGTTGGACTGATGGTACGGGTTCGACCGAGACATTAGAGTTTGTTTCTCGCAAGCTTGAGGACGTCTTGCACGGTAGAAGCGTCCACCGCTCGGATCCTCCACCATTGGATATTCTGTACAGTCATGTGGCTCAAGTGAGGATTCCACTTCAACCTTGGTTAAACTCGTCAGCTCACGCCCTCACAGTCAAAATCGAGTCGACCCACTGAAGTAGCCACTCGCCACTTCATCCACAGTGGCCGCCGGAGTCAAGTATTGCGTCATCTAGCCGCTACGCATCCTCACATCCCGGCGCATTCTTACCCGTCTATATTTCCGCTATACAATCCGAAT
The DNA here is from genome assembly GCA_029378385.1 of Mycena metata. Classification (NCBI taxonomy): domain Eukaryota; kingdom Fungi; phylum Basidiomycota; class Agaricomycetes; order Agaricales; family Mycenaceae; genus Mycena; species Mycena metata. Next base: position 1,357,107 of record JARKIB010000001.1, on the reverse strand, counting down.
TCCGTCGACATTTTAATATCCTGGGAAATCGCTACCCAGCAGCGCTATGGCCACATCCTGGTTTCTGGCATCACGCTCGGAGCAGGACATGCGGCGCTGAAGGATATAATCGACGATGCTGAAAATGCCAAAGTGAAGCGGAGTATGTACGCAGAGACGCAACGCCAAAAGATAGAAGTCCTCGACGCCATCCGGCACAGCGAGTGGAATGCTGAAATGAACCCCATTTTCGTGACGCAGGACGAAATTCCTGTGGTTCACGATTTTTCGAAGGGGTTTGTATCTGATTCTGGTCCACTCGCTCTTTCTTACTCGTTTCTTAGTCCTTGTCATATCCCCATCGCCTTCACTTTACGGAACTATTCAGCAACACATACATCTCGCTTTGTGTTACGACTGGCCTCGGAATCAGTCTCTCTACCGTAAGCATATTGTTTCGTCTGTTCTATCTCAGCTCAACGGAATACAGAGACGTTCAACCACCCGCCTATACTGGCCGACTGACGTTCCGAGGCACGTTGCAGCCGTTGAAATCGAGCAGGTTAACCCCGAAAATTTGGGTGGTATGTCCTGGCACATATGCTCTTAGTGGCTGGCGGCTGGAAACGGAGGTTCTGGAGACCACGAGTGGGGAAGACGATGTGCGGATTAGGCATCGCTACCAGGAAGAACTGTCTCTTGGATCCATAGCCGTTTCGGATACATAGTACTAACCCCCATTGCCCGTTATAATTTAGTGGAACACGCTGCCAGTCTCAATCCCTGTTCTCCTCTTTCTCCTTCTCAACCTTCTTGGCAAGCGCATTCAAACGCAGCTGCTTCACTCTCGCGTTGAAATAGGTCTGTTAAAGTAAATAAGAGTGTTGAGACAGACGAAACGGTCCTTACCCCAAGTGTAAATTGTACAGCATTGAAAAACGGTACCCATAACTAACACCGCTCAGTCTGAATTGAAGGCGACATAACACAAGCTCACCTCCACGGGTATGAATCTCTGCGCGATAGTGAGGGCAATGGGACTGGTGATCCAGGTAATTCTGATAACACTGAAGAAACCCGCTTTGACTGTGTTGACCACCTCGTCAACGGATCTTGCCCCGCTGATCACGGCGAGAGACGCGAGATACGCCGCGGTTTGAATGGGGGCAACAAGTAAATTGCTCGCGACAATTTGTGCAATCTTCGCCCCAGTTCCGGTTTTCCCTGCGAACGCTTTCTGCAAGAGTCCGACGAGGTAGTGGCTGAGCGGCGCAGACACCAAGAATCCGTAAATGGCCATCTTGACTGCGCGCATATCAATATGCGAGCGCGCAAGGAGTTGGAGCAGGAACGGCGCGTTCGGCGCGGGTTTCTTCACAGGCATATGCGCAATGTTGCTACCGAGGACCTAACGGTGATATTTGTACCCGAGCGAAGATTACTTGTTGAATGGATGCTCACTTCTTGCAGGAAGCATAGCGTCCCCGTCGTGATTGCCTGCAAAAGTTATGCGAATATACGAGTTGGGCCCTCTTTCGGGACGTGCCTTTGTCCGCAGGGGGTGGAGAGCAAGCTGTTGAAGATACGCAGCGAGCAGCGGCTTCGAAGGGGCGCTCATGGCGAAGAAAGAGTCCCGGACAAGTCTCGGATGTCGGCATATGTTTTTATCCCCGCCGCATACTCGTGTGACGCGTCATCAGACTGTTTCCTTAGACGGCGATATTGCTTCAAAAAACCACCATGGCAAGTGAAACTACAGCTGGAATATTTTACTCTACGAGGTAACAAGATTTCGGTCCAACAAAAAAAAAACATCTATTTTCTCCCTTTCACCCTGCAACCCCGATTTCAGCAAGGGTTTGAACGAAAGCAAGGCGGAACTCACCATATCTTAACGTAGTCCGTGAGGGAGACCATGCAGATTGTTTGCCAGATACCGAGCCCAATGCGTGGTGTGACGCCGCGGTATAAACCTTTTATGCCGTTTTCCTTGTAAATAAAGGCCAGTGTGTTCAAGACCGTGAGTTTCGCGGGGCGATTGACGTTGACAGCAGCGCCTTTCGCCATGGATTGCATCTGCACAAAGGTCAGCGTTAAGCGACAATACACCGCAACTTTCACTTACCTCGATTCGGACGACTTCGATGGGCTGATTCCAGGTGGCTAATGCGCCGCCAATGGAGGAGGCGAGGATCTTGTCCATGGGGGCCAGATAGTCAGTGTCGGATTTTCCCCGAATCCTCCTGATTCCAGTTTCTGCCAGGCGCGCGAAACCCATCCTAACGCGCGGTTAAACCAATATAAACCGGGGGAAATAAAAGAAGTACCGAGAACCCCAGTTCGTGCACTGGCGGACTGCTACGGCGTTTACACCCTTGTTCACACCAGCGAGCCCTTCCCGGCGATATATGTCTGCGAAAAGAGCCCATGTCGATGGCGGCTTGACTCCGGAAGCAGCCGTCTTTTGGCGCGTGATTTCAGCCGTCTTCATGCAAGTAGTGAAACCTAGCCAGACATGAGTTTTTATAAGCGAAACATTCATTATAGCGTACCCATCGTCGCATATGCCTGCGCAACACCGCCAGTCATGCCGCCCAGAAGCCCGGCGAGAGCGGGACTAACTCCCATACCAAGTGTCGCAGTTTCAACCTCTGAGGCGGTGAATACCAGGACGGCGCCCTTCGTCGTCGCCTCGATCCATGCCTATTGAAGAATTGCAGGCGATCGCCTGCCGAGTGAAACCGTGTGCGTACCCATGGTATCAGGCCCTGATAAAAGCCCGCGACTCCTCCGCGGGACCAAACCGTTTTGCATGCCTGTAGCATGGGTTGCGATCGGTTGGCAGCCATTTGCGTCTTGAGCACTTCCAAGGGTTGACCAAGGGTCGTAACCTGTCCGACATGAGTTTCTACCACGAGCGCCAGAAAAACGAGCCAACCTCCTGCGTTTCGTCAGTACACGTCCATTTGGATTAAGACTGCGGCAGACTCACGAACTAATTATGAGGAGAATGCAGCGGAGGTCATTAGCATGTTGTCTACGCGTAAAAGCACGCGAATGGGCAGGCACCATGTTCATAATGGCGCCTGCGGAGGGTCAGCAAATTTGACGAGCATAATGGACTACGAGCGACGGACCAACGGCAATGTTAGACCAGCTGACGCCTTTTTGGCCGGGTTCTTTTTGGATAGCCATGGGAGAGAAGGGAGGGGAAGGGAAATGAAAGAGAGGAAAGCGGGAAAGTGGGAAGAGACAAAGCTCGAACGATCACGGTCTAATATTTTTTGGGGAGCCGTTTACGTTTGCCCCATTGGGACTGCACTAACGCTTATCGCCGCACCAGACGAGGTAAATACATTCTCTGTGTACACGGTTATCATATCAGCCCTTCCAGTGCCCTTCCTCGTACGACTCTGTTGCGGCGCCATACGCGGAATAATCACAAGCCAAGTCCAATTCGGGAGATTGCATATGAATTGATAAGTGGGTATGAAGAGGATGCGGGTAAAGCAATAGCGGATCCGAATATGATAGTACTCAGCGAAAGCAAGGCAGTCCAGAAACAAACGAGCAGCTAATTTAGAGGATAGGGAACGAACGGAAAGGCATAGTTGTTTCGCGCTTATTAGGATGCTCCTGTGTTAGGGAATGGCATGAGCGCGTTACTCTGCAGCTGTTTCGAGTGCCTTGAGTTTCTCGGTCGCGGCCTCTAAATCTTCTTGCAGCCTTGAAGAAACAGACGACTTCAGTATTTGAAAACCACCAGCCGAAAAGATCGCATACCTCGTAATCCGCTCCGTTTGCTCATCTTGGTCAGACTCGAGATACTGTATCTCCATCGCCTTTCTAGCGACTTCGGCATTCAGACCATCCACCTTGGTCGCCGAAGCCTCAAGTTCATCGGCGAGTGCCTTGAGAGCTTTCTCGTGCTCAGCGTGCAGGTCGCCAATTTTGAGGTTGTGCGCCTCGTGCATTCGTTGCAGCTCCTCCTTGGTGATTCCTGGGGACTGAGGAGCGGCGACGGCGCCGTTGCTTTTAGGCGCGGCGCCCGAGTCGATAGTGGCTCTGAGTGTGGCGAGCTCACCCTCGAGGTCGGACAGCCTGGTAAGGAGCTCCGACTTGTTCGTTACCAATGAGGTGACTTCTTCGTCGTGGGCGGCACGGAGGTTCGTGACTTCCTCAGCACGCCGTTGAGCAGCTTCCTCGAGCTCGGTAGAGTGATTGTTCGACATTTCCTCCAGCGAAGCCTTTGTCAGGTTGAGCATCTCAGTGACCGCCTGGAGATCGTCCTTGGCGACACCAAGCTCGTTGGTCAACCGGGAGACCTCCTCGACATGCTGCGGCGAAACCTCCGGAACCGCCGAGAGGGCTGCGCGCGCCTCCTCGTGTTGGGCGGTAAGGCTCTCGACTTCGGAGCGCGCGAGTTCCACGTTGGCTTTAGCTTTGGCAAGATCTTCTTGCGTCGCCTTTAGCTCGAGATTGAGTTTGCTAATCTGTTTTTCGAGGCCGCCAACAGAGGATTCGAGTGCGGACCCGTGCTCCGCTTTGAGGTTCTCGAGGGCGGATTCATGGGCGGCACGAACTTGCTCCATCGTACTGCCTGACTCGCCACGAAGGGCCTGTAGGTCCTGCTGGTGCAAGTCGCTCGCCTCCGCCTTCGAAAAAAAAGCATGAGACGCATCGGCAAAGCATCGTGTGATTTTACCTTGGCACGCTCAAATGCCTCTTGTAGTAGTTTCTCATGTTCGGCTTTGACAGCATCTACTTTAGCATTATACTGAGCCTCTTGACCCTAAAGCAACAACGTGAGTGAGATTTTGGGGCGAACACGGGGGAAACCATACGTCAAGCTCCTCCGTAATTCTTCTGATCTCATCGGAAAGCTCAGTTTGTTTCCTCACATACGCTTCTTCAGCTTCACCGAGACGCCGTGTGTGCTCATCGGTGGCAGCCTGGTGTGTGGCGAGGGCGGCCTCCATCTCAGCCTTGAGCGCCTCCAACTGGGAAGTAGTTTCGGCGTGCGCGTCGGAGATGGTTTTGAGTTCGGTCTCGTGTGAAACCTTCGCTCCGTCGGCTTGCGAAACGTATTCGGCCTCCTTCGCGAGGGCATTGTCAATGGCCTGCTGTGTGGCGGCCACGGCTTGCGATAACTCCTGCTCCAACGCCGCGATTCTGGCCGCCGTCTTCGCACGCTCATCCTCAACGGTCTCCTGGCTCTCCTTGAGTTCGAGCACTTCCACCTCGATCTCCGAAAGCTTGGCGACGGCGTCCTCTTTCTCCGCTCTCAGCTCCGCCAACTGCGCCTCCAAACCCTCCACAAGCGCCGCTTTGCTCTCCGCAGCCTGAAGTTTAGTCTGAGCTTCTTCGAGCGTTTGAGCTTGCTGAGCTTTGAACGCTTGTAACTCTGCTTCGATCGCACTCAAGTCTGCCTGCGCCTTGAGCAAAGCCTCATGTTCCGCGGCGGCAGCAGCGGCAGCCTCAGAATCACCGGATTGAGATTGTAAAGACTCAATACTCGCTTTGGACGCGGAAAGCTCGTTCTCCAGCGATTGGATCTGAGCTTGAAGGCCTTCTATTAACTCTTTCTGAGCAGCTGTCGCTGTTTCGGCGGCTTTGAGCTATAACCGAGGTGTAAGCACACAGCGGTGAACTAGAATCTACCGCAAAACGCACATCTTCCTGGATGGATTGGAGAGCGGAGGTTCCTGCCTGGTGCTCTGAACGCAATTTCTCCAGCGCCTCGGTTGCCTCCTTAAGCTGAGACTCTGAGGCCGCCTTGGCATCCGCTAAATCCGTCGCCGTCGATCCCTTCGTCTCCGCCTCCGCGAGAGCACTGGCGAGGGAAGCTTTGAGTTCCTCTACCTGCGTCTCGAGCTGTGTCGCGGTACCAGTCTTGGATTCAAGAGATTCCGTGGTTTCTCGGAGCTAATTGGCCCTCCAGTCAGCCAACATGCAAAAAATTAAACGTAACATAAAAAATAACCTTCGCCTGCAGATCCTCGAGTGCCTTGGAAATATCCTCTTGGACTTCTTTGATCGACGTGATCGAAGCCCCAGTTCGGGGCTTCGTTCCGACAGCAGAAGTTTTCGCGGGTGGAGCCCTCGTCGTGGAAGTGGAGGGCTTCGGCGCGCCTGCCACGGGAGGCTTGGTTGTTCCAGCGACACTTTGCCGTGGGGCGGGGGCAGCGCGTTTAACACCCTCCGAAACTGACGCGCGAGGGCGAGCTGCAGCTCCTGCCGTGGGTTTAGTGCCGTTGGCAGAGGTCCCGGTCGGGGATATGACGCCGCGCGCGGTGGTGGTCGACGACGCCGTCGTAGGCTTCGAACTGGACGAGGCCGAGAGCGATGGTTTTATGGGAGGGGCAGACGTTTTCGCGGGGACGACAGATGCCCTACGCGCCGAGGCCGCAGCCGAGGTCGGAGCAGCGGGTTTAGTGGTGGATGATGACATCGCTGGCTTGGAGGGCAGGGCGGAACCGCTGGTAGACTTCTTCAGCGGCGCTGCGGCGGGTTTGCCCGTGGCCGATGCAGAAGACGGTTTAGACGACACGGACTTGCCAGCACCAAAAGTGCCGGAGCTCAGTATCTACAACAATGAGAGATGAGCCACGAAGGAAATAAGTGAAGGTCAATATTGAACTGACCTTCTTGACACCAGCCGCAGCTCCGTTGGTCTTGGTCGTGGCGGACTTGACAGCAGCCTTTGCTTTAGCTGCAGTTTTGCCTTCCGGAGCGGGATCCTGGGGTTCGGCGTTGGACTCGCTGTCCGCTGGGGCACTTGCAGCGTCGTCTTCGACTGCACTATCTGTCGGCGGATTCGTAGTCAAATCTGCTAAGGAGAGATCATCAGCTGCACCAAGGGCCTCGTTTTCGCCACGAGGCGTTGCGTCTCCGGACACAGAGGGATTGTCGTCTGGAGTCGGCCCTGGGGCGTCGACGACGGTCGTATCGGCCATGGGAAGTGATGAACGAGCGGAACGCGTTCGTTCAACTTGGTGGTAGAAAATCGGCCTGTCAAACAGCGCCACTACCGAAACGGGCGTGGCGAACAAAGCGCGTGGCGAACAAAAAGAAAAACATATCCAGGCGATTGGCAGGAATAATTTTATAAGTTCGCAGTATAAAAGCTTGGCGGTTCAGAAGAAGGTAGAGTTTGAGGATACAGAATTTATCGCGGCCCAGTCAAGGTAACCGTCACTACGGGGTGGCATTCTGATTCTACTGTACCGTAATTACTCGCTAAACAGCAGGATACCCAGATATGAACGCGGTTTCTGAGTAGGAAACCTCGGGCGCGGACGTGGAGGTTTTCTAGTTTGAGATCAAGCAATCGTAGAAATTCAACCTCCCAGCGCAGTCGTGTGGGTGCCAATACAAATCAAAACAAAGTGTCTATAACAAACGGTGGGGAGCGGTGTGCCAAACGGAGGATAATTTCACGGCGGCGTTGAAAGTAGACAAGAATGTTAGGGAAGGTGGCGACTGCCAAACAATCAAACGCCGAAAAAGGAACTGAACGCTGAACGCTAAATAAGGAAGGTTTGCCACCAAAATGTATACGGGGGCGAAAGGAAAAAAATAACTACAAAGACATGAGTTGACCTGGCTAGGTAACGGTGGCGTGCAAGTTGAGGGCGTTGAGGGCTGGTTCCTTTAGCGAGTCATGGTTGTAACCCAGATACGCGACACCTCCGGGTTCGACATTGAAATGAGTGCCTGGGGAGGGGGACGTTGAAGATGAAGGGAAAAGACAAACAAACAATACCTAAGGCGAGGGGGAAGTTGATCCAGCGAGATATGAGCACACGGCTGAAATGGCTACAAAAAATGAGTTGAGCTGACTCCTGAGATGAACGAGAGAGATTATACCCGTGAGCAACAATTATAACGTCCCTGGTATGCAATCCTTCTTCCTTGTATTGCCTATGATACTCACGGACCTGCAAAGGTTCGAAAAATGAACGACTGAAATTGTTAGGAACGTCCCACCTTGGCAATAATACCATCCACGCGAGCCTGCATTTGTTCCACACTTTCGCCATCTTCGCCAGGGCAACCCTTCGTAACCTGTCAATATCCGAATAATAACTGTTGAAGGGATTGCTCACGTCGTTCCAGATCGACCAAGTTGGGTTCTTGGCTTTGATTTCGGACGATAACAGACCCTCGTACTCCCCTAGAAATTAATTGGAGCCAAAGACAGTACATGTGCACACAAGTACTTGCCATAGTCCCACTCGCGGCATTCCTCAGTGATGGTGTGGTGTGGTGTTTCGACATGCTCTGGGTACAATCAAGAAAAGACCTCAGGCACAGTTATGCAAGTTCATACCGAACAGTAGATGGAACGTCTTATGGGCTCGCTGTCTCGGAGAGACATAGACGGTGCAGAGATTCTTGGGATCAAGCACCTCTTGGAAAGACGTTTATAAAGTGCGAGACTATGAAGGAGTGTTCGTACTTCCTTCTCCAACGAGGATCTGAGCCTTTTCCTTGATCTGAAGTTCACCTCGAGGTGTGAGGGGGATGTCGGATCGGCCAGTCTGGATGTAATGTGAGGTTTAAGTTGGAGAGCGCGTCGGGATTCATTACATGGCGGCCATTCAGCGACCACTCTGTTTCGCCGTGACGAATCACGAAGAGGCGGGGCATAGGTCTCGACATGAGGGGCAAGAAGAAAGATGTGCAGGTATCTAGCCAAAGCTGAATCCCATCATCAACCGATTATCCTCTCGCTAAATCCCATCATAGCGAGGAAGGCCGGCGGAGCGCGGCCCGGCATCCGCAACTTGCAGTGGACGCGTCGCAGCTCTGCAAAGTTCAGTGGTGGACTCTGTGCTGCTGCCATGTTCGACGAGTGCAAGTCGTATCCTGGCCGCCTCTCCTCTTTCTGACCGGCCATACATAGACGTAGAGCATGCCGCAGCACCCGCTGCTGTCCCTTTACCAGAACTCCAATACCAAGGCTTCGAGCCCGCTTCGCACGAGCCCGATGATACCCTTGCCCCCGAGGTCCCAGTGCGTCGCAGTCAATTGCTGTTTGACATACGCTTATTCAGTCTAGGACGTCGACCCCGCTGCGGCTACAGCGCCGATCTTCGACCTCTGCCGAGTTCAATATGTCTTTCCTGCGCCTCTCGTCGCGTTCGTCGTCTGCTCCGACATGCTCGCAATGGCCCTCTCCACGAACACCATCGTCCTCATCGAGCTCTCCCACTCCGAACAGGTCATCAAAATCCCAATACCCCGCAAACCAACGGAAATGACAATCCACAAAATCTTCATGGACCCGTCGGGCCGCCACATTATCATCACCTCCACGCAAGGAGAGAATTGGTACCTGTACCGCGCGTGGAAGAAGCCGCGCCAGCTCAAATCTTTCCGCATGGTCATCGAGAGCGTAGCGTGGAACAAGGCCGCACTACTGTCCTCCTCCTACGCCAAGTCGACGCGCGAAATGCTCATCGGGAGTCAGAACGGGGTCGTATACGAAGCGCTCATCGACGCCGAGGAGGACTTTTTCAAGTCTCCCGATCGGTACTTGCAAACGGTGCTTACGCTGCGCGACCGCCAACCCATAACGGGCATCAAGTTCGACTTTTTCCCGCCGTCGGACCCAGGGAGGGTGCTTGTTATTTTGACGACGGATACGCGTATTTATCAATACGCTGGTCCTCCGGATCGACGGGCAGAAGACGGTAGCAGGGTGTTCTCCGGCCTTTTTGCCAACGGCCAATCACAAATATTTGAGCTGCCCGGGGACAAGCAGTCCGAGCTGCACTACTTTACGCAAAATGCAGACCAGGCTTTGTCGTTACCGAAAAGTCTGGCATGGTTGACTTGTACGCCTTCTCTTTTCTTTTTGTGCGTTGATTGAAGTCTTTTAGCGCATGGGGTATACCATGGAACTCTCAATTTTGACTCCACCTCGGACAATTTTATTGACTCTGGGGACCTTCTACCCTATCCCACTTCCTTTGACGCTTCTGGGCCCGTAGGAACACCCTCATCCATGGCCCTAACTGAATTCCACTTTGTTCTCCTTTACGGCGACCGGGTGGTGGGCGTCTGCAACCTGGACAAGAAGCAGACTTACGAGGAGTCATTGCCGCTCGTAAGATTTTTAACGTATGATTTAGATTTAGCCGACTCGTTCGATTAGAAACAAAACGAGCAGGTCAAGGGCCTCGCTGCCGATCCCGTGCGAAGGACGTACTGGGTATACACCGACCAGTCGCTCTTTGAGCTCGTGGTCGACAACGAGGACCGCGATGTGTGGAAGATATACCTACAGAAGGGTCAGTTCGACGTTGCGTTGCGATATGCCAAGGTATTGTGTGATCATTTAACATTTTCTTGAGGTCCCTAATGTCTCGCAGACCGCAAGCCAGCGTGACCATGTGCTCTCGGCCCAGGCAAATGCCTTCTTCGCCGACGGGCGGTACTTCCAGGCGGCGCAATGCTACGCCCAGTGTTCGGTTACGTTTGAAGAGGTCGCGCTGAAGTTTCTGGACGTTGGTGAACGCGACTCGTTGCGATCCTATCTGATCTCACGTCTTGAACGAACACGAAAAGCTGTGAGTATCACTATTCCGCGGGCTACGTCTGTTTGAATAATCCGCCGCAGGATATCACGCAGCGGATGATGCTTGCGACCTGGCTCGTCGAGTTTTACCTCAGCAAATGCAACGAGCTGGACGATGTCGTTGCATCAGAGTCGGTCTCGCACGATGTCGAGAATCTGCAAGCGGAGCGGGCGATACTGGAGGACGACCTGCGGCAATTCTTTGAGACATACAAGGTGCGCGCGGAACCGGAGTATGGTCGTAAACGCAAGCTGACCAGACAACAGAGCAATTTAGAACCCGAGACGGTTTACGAACTCATCCAGGGCCATGGTCGTACGGACATGTACCTCCATTATGCGACAGTGATCGGTGACTTCCAGCGTGTCATTGAGCATTGGATCCTAGAGGAAGAGTGGACCAAGGCGATAGATGTCATAAATCGACAGGTATGCAAAGATATCAACATCTGAAGCAGAAACTAATCCATGAACAGACGGATTTAGAACTCTATTATCGATTTGGGCCGGTGCTCATGCGACAAGCACCCAAAGAAACCGTCGATGCGTGGTTGAAGCAGCCGGCACTGGACCCGCTGCGGCTCGTACCGTCGTTATTGCAGCTCCAGCAGGCGCCGCGAGACCCGCTTTCGCCAAACCAAGCGATCCGGTACCTCAACCACGTCGTCTTCGAGCAGCACAACACGCTCCCGACAATCCACAACCTGCTCATCACATTCTACGTCTCCCCCTCCGCTTCTGCGCGCAGTGCGTCCGCCCCCGAGGACGACGGGCCGCTACTGCGATTCCTGTCCACTGCGCCCGCGGACCCGCTGACAGACAAGCCGTACTACGACCTCGACTATGCGCTGCGGCTATGTAAGCAATCCGGGCGAACGCAGCCGTGCGTGCACATCTACTCGAAGATGGGGTTGTGGGAGAATAGCGTGGATCTGGCGCTCGAGAAGGGTGATTTAGAGCTTGCGAAGCTGAATGCGGATAAGCCGGAGGAGGACCAGCCGTTGCGGAAGAAGCTGTGGCTCAAGATTGCGCGGTATGTCGTGCAGGATAAAAAGGATATCAAGACGTGGGTGGTTTTATTTCATTTTGTTTTACTCGAGAGATTGAATATGTTTTCTAGCGCAATGCGATTCTTGGAAAATACTGACTTGCTCAAGATCGAGGATGTGCTGCCATTCTTCCCTGATTTCGTCGTCATCGACGACTTTAAAGAGGAAATCACTAACGCGTTGGAGGGTTACTCGAACCAAATTAGCGCGCTGAAGAGCAAAATGGACGAGGCGACGCGGACGGCAGATTCGATCAAGCAGGATATCACCGCACTGCGAAATCGCTTCGTGACAGTGGATGCGGGCGAACAGTGCTCGTTATGCTCACACCTACTGCTAACGAGGCAATTCTACGTCTTTCCCTGCAGACACACGTTCCACGCCGACTGTTTGATTGGGCTGGTGAGTGCTGCTCAATCACCCATCGCGCCGAGCTAACCACGCGCTTCTCGTGCAGGCCAAGGAATACCTGCCGCAACACGCGCTACGGCGGATCCTGGCGCTCCAGAACGAGCTCGTGAAAGGGGCGCCTCCTACCCCGCAGCTGAATGGTTCTGGGGCGCCGGCTGGTGCGGTCCAGACGCGGCAGCCGGTCTCCCAACGCACACTCCTGTCTGCCAACTTTGTGGTGAATCCACTGCAAACAGGGACGCGGGTGATCGGGCGGAATCTTTTGTCTGCGGGGGACAAGCTGCGGGACCTTATTGTGCCTGATGCGCTTGCGGCGGTGGTGTCTGCGCCGGGGTGGATGCCTGGGATGGGCGGGCGGAAGAATGGGATTATTGAAAAGGATGGAGGCAAGAAGGCGAAGACGGAGCGGTTAAGGGCCGAGTTGGAGGATGTGCTTGCGAGCAGCTGTCCGCTGTGTGAGAGTGTGCTTGCGGGGCTGGACAAGCCGTTTGTGAAGGAGGGGGAGGTGGACACTAGTTGGGCACTATAGCATCTCTAATGGTAATTCGGATTCTGCGAACACTTTTTGCTGTCAGTTCATCGACTGGGGTCAGTGCTTGACAGTCTCTAATATTACATGGATAGATACAACCACGATTAGCCCTTTACTTTTTTTGTACGGCCTGCTGCTTTGCGCCGTCGAAGAGCCTTCCGGGCACCCATCTGGTGGAGAAATGAGAAAGGCGGCCGGCGGAGAGATGCGAGATCACCTTTGCCTTGTCCTCCTCGAGGCGGCGCCGTTCTTCCGCGGCTTTTTTTCGGGCGAGGGTGATTTCTCGCCGACTAATCGAGCATGAGGCGAAGCGCACAGAAGGGTCGAATGGATGGACATGCCGGGCAGCCTCTGCTTGCTTTTCGTCTCTGAGCTCTGCTTCGACCTTCTTGATGGCCTGAGCCTTTTTCGTCTGCGCGAGTCTATCTTCCCATGATTTTGTTTTCACACCGTCCTGAAGATAGGTCCGACTGTTTGGATGAGCGAGAGCAAAGACCAGCCGGAAAGTACAGACACTGTTGCGGTCTTCTGGAGCTTCCAGGACTTGCCCGATACGCGGCCACTCGCTGTGGGTGCAAGGGCAATTGGGTCCATGAGTGCTTGAGGTAACAGCAGTTTGATTCGATCAACCGAGGAATTTGTGGGTTTGCTCTCTCCTCCACTGGCATGCGCGATGCTCCGCCACGGCAATGAGGACCACATTAGGCGCATACTCGAGCAGCGGGCAGCTCGTGCTGTGCCAATGGACCTCGACTCGCCTTCTGTATACAGCGCCCCCTTCTTCAGCCCAAGACCAACAGACAGCCCTGCCGATTCTCCCTCCTTCCGCGAAACACCCTCGCCGCAGATCCACGAGGCCCGCAATCGTCTCAATGACCTCGCAAACAGCATGCTCGACCTCGACGACGACGACGACGACCTCCAGCCCTCCGACGACGACGAAGACGCCGCAGACACCGTCGACGCAGACCATGTCGAACCAGACGACTCCCGCATGAGTCTCCTCGGCCCCAAGATGCGCTTCCATGGCCTTGCGCCATGGGAGATGGACGCAGACACACTCGAGGAGGAGGACGAGCCCGAGCCTGACCCCCGCGGCAGAGATGGTATCCGCAAGGGCCTCGGCTTTCGCTCTTCGAGTCGGGGCACAACCGCCAGCAGTCGGCCCAGCGGCGAGTCCAGTCGCTCCAAAGAGGCAAAGCCAAAACGGTCCTTTGACTCGTCCTATAGCCGCGGCGGCGCATTGCAGTCAGTGATATCTCCCCTCGCCGGGGTGTGCATCTGCTAACATCGAAAACAGGCCACCAGGATACCCCGCCCCAACCGCCCCGCTGCCTTCACCGCGCGGCCTGCGTCTCAACTTTCCCCTTCCGGCCGCCGACCCGCTCTCCTCGCCGTATGCGACCCCTCCACGCGCCCCCGCTAGCCCGCGCTCCATAACCTCCTCCCACCGCTCCAACGCGCCATCCCCCGTTTCCCGGCCTACCCACGAATACGCTCCCTTCCCCAACAAGTCCCTGACGCGTCGCGCGACCAACGACAGCGCTACCAGCCAGTCGCTCTATTCCGATGAAATGCATCCCTACGCAAACCCAGACCTCGTCGTGTCCTATGCCGACGACCAACAAACCCCGGCTCCCGCCCGCTCCACATTCAACTTTCCCGGCGTCGCCCGCAGCAACTCGACCGCCACAGTCACCGAATCCCTCACCACCGTGCCCTCCTTGTCTAGATCAGTGACCGGATCAACCTTGACTCCAGATACGTCCGCCGCGTCAATGTCTCCCTCCCAGAGCCCCCGGAGCAGAGCCTCCATGTTCCATGGCAAAGAGATTTCCTCCCCCCTACCCATAAGCGCACCCATGCCCACCAATAATATCTCCGCTCCGCTCATGGCCCCGGCTTTGCCCCCCGGCTGGGCAGAGCGCAGTGCATCCCCTACATTCGCTTTAATATCCCTGGAGCAGGCCCGTGCGCAGCGTTCACGCAGTGCAACTGCCCAAAATCTCTCCATATCCTCAACGTCCTCGACCCCCTTCCCCGAAACAGTGCCCGCTGACGACAGCCCGCCGAGCAGCATAGCTTCGCGCGCGCGGGTCCGCTCGATAAGCACCGGTGCCAGAGCGAAAAATGCTCTCCAGAGTATGGTCGGTAGCGGCGGCGGACCGCCCAAGCCCGAACGACATAACTCGGAACCGCAGGTCCCACAGCAGGGTCCGAATGGTCCTGCGGGTGGCAAGCCGCTGAAGCACAAGAAGAGCAATGGCTTCATGCGGTTATTCAATAGCGGCCGGGCGGCAGCGGAAAAGGAAGAAAAGTACTCTCCGCCTCCCGTACCGTCGTTATCGGATGGGTATGCTGCATTCAATGCTCAGCAGCAGGGCGGTTCGAAGCTGTCGAGTCATCGGATTCCCGCGCCCCAAATATCGCCGTCCATGATCCAGCCGTCGAATACACCTTGGGACGATGCCCGGGTCTCTCCAACCTCCCGCCCCATACCGCCCTCATTATCCATCAATACTGGCCCACAATCACGCCTACGCGCTGCCTCCGCCGCCGATGACTTTCAGACGCGGACTGTGCCGTCGGACTTGTCCGATCGGGACTGGCACCAAGCGGACCTGCCACAGAGCGCGCCGCCCAATGTCACGGAGTTCCCCGCGCTAAAACTACGCCCCGTCTCGACACTCTTCAGCACCCACTTTGGCGATCACATTGTTTCGGCGCGGGACATGCTGGACCCACCACAACCGGGGCTGGACGCCGACGCGGACACGCTGAGCTCGACGAGCCCGAGCACGATGGTCTCCCCCATTACACCGGCACTTCTTGGCCGCGGCAGCGGCGGGAGCAGCGACAAGACGCCAATGGCGACCATCACAGAGGACCAGTCCGCGCTCGTGCAGGCGCTGCAGGACCAGATTGTGTCCGCGAAGAAGGCGTGGCAGCGGCATATATGGGAGCTCGAGGGGCAGGTGCGCGACCTCAAGGCAGAGGTGGACGGCCTGCGCGCAGGGGATGGGGACGCGTACTGCGAGGCGTGTGGAAGGGGGAGGCCAGGGCAGCAGTTGCCACCGCGGAGTGGGAGTGCTAGTGCCACTGCGACGCACGATCACAAAGCGGGCGGCGTTGTGAACCGCCCACGCGCGCGCACGGGGACAGCTGCGCGCTTCGGGAGCGCGGTGTGAGTAACGGATCGCGCAGATGCGCGCCGTCGAATCCACTCTTTTTCCGCCCCTTGGCGGATCGATTTTCACCCTCTTTTGGTATGCGTTCAGTTTTGTACATTCGTGTAGGACCCACCCTCGCCGACTAGCTCGCTCTAATTATTCCTAACTCGTTTATGTGTTGGTGTTGTATTGTACGCATAATTCTCCCATCCATTCCTTCGATACCCCCTCATTATTTCGATTTATGTCTGGATTCCATTCGTTGTAGTACGGTGTAACACTCCCTCTCGGTTTGTACGGATATCTGGGGTATCGTAGCGTAGAAATAGATGTCCGAACGATTATTTCGATGCAGAAGCACCGTCAAAGTTTTGCGGGGTGCCGTTCGAATTCAGCGATTTCATCAGCGGACTAAAATATTAATGTTCCGACTCGTCCATGCATCGACTGGCATCACAAGCTTCGTTCAACCCTTCTCTGGTCCAACGCCCAGACTAGATACGCCCAGTGAGACATATTCCCTTCCTAGCAGGTGCGCGTCCTTGTATGTTGAATGTGAATGCGTTACGAAAACCTTCTGCCTCCTCGGATTTCTGGTTCAATGTATTGGCTTGAACCTTTCAGTTGTTGGGACCTATCCGAAACGCGATTGGTTTTTTTTAGATCGGCATCGCGTTCCCCGCAGTCTAATGTCTAATGTCTGTGTGTATATACAGCGTCCATGATTATCCAAAAGATACGTCAAGAAGGTCCAGGGCGGGGGTCAACCCAGGTCCCGTTCGGATATAGCGTTGCGGCGTTTGTAAAGTCGCCCGTGTTCGACCCCGAAGTGAGCTGTAGGTGGATCAGGGCACTGAGAATGCGGAGGGAGGGAAAAGTCGTCGCGTACCGCGAGTCTGAAGAAGTGAGGGAGGCCCGGTTCGAAAGCCGCGAGCGAAAAGTTGAGCGCGGCACCAACGTACCGCTCGACGTCGTCCACGAGGAGAGAGAAGCCGTCCCAATCGGCGGGTGGGCTGTCCCAGAACAGCACTTGGCTCGCTAGAGGTATAGTCGCATTATAGGTTGTGGAATTGGTAAGGAATGTAGGTAGGTCGGTCCCCAGTGTGGCGTCTTGTTGAAGCTGTCAGATAATAAAGGTGATGAGAGGACGGACCCGGGCGAAGAGCAAAGTATAATTACATCGGCGGCTGTTTGCAGGATGGAATCGAACCCGTAGGCGGCTGCACCGTTCAAGAACAGCCCGAGGAGATAGCCCTGGCATATTGCTGACACACGGGTTGGGAGACCGGTTCCGGGTAAGAGCACCAATGCGAGGAAGTAGTGGTGGATCCGAAGATTCAAGGTTGGGAGTTGGGACAACACGAGCACGACGAGCCCTCCAATCACATACCACCCGACGTAGTAAGGCAACCAACCTGTTTTCCGGAACACGCGAAGTTGGTTCACAGCGATTGAAGAGATGATGATAACAATGACCACCAGACTGACAATCGCGCCAGATCTCTTTGTGAGGTCGGATGCAGTGAGCCGTTCGAGAGGGAGTCTGTCCGTCGTCTGCCCAGCGAGGATACCAACCCAGTACGGGGCGAGGTACCAGAAAGTTGCCTCAATCGGCGCCTTTCTGAAAGCCGGAAGGCAGAACCGGTATGCCACCCTCCAAATATAATACGCTATAAATAGAGTGGGGAGAAAGGTGCCAAATGCAGTATCGAGGGGTGGGGGTGGACCAAGGGGCTGCGAAAATAGAACGATGTGCCAAAAGCCTATACATACCAGGCACCAAAATAGGACAATGGGTTTGGGCCGCAGGACGAGAAAGAGGGAGGCGGTAATGAGAGCGTTGAATGCGAGGGCAGGGTTGCGAATGTCTTCGCAGTGTCGGAGAGTGGTAGAGTCGCGGAATCGGTATGCCAAAGGGAAGATGGTAGGAAAGCCGATGGATGATAAACCGTGGTCGGTTGTTGGTAAAAAGTCTGTGAAGTTTCCAATTAAATCCAACGTTCCACAGCCGCCCCTGGAGTTGCTGACAAGCCCACTGTGTTGAAAGATCCATCAGCGACGCAGATTATATAGAGAAGAAACCAACGCTTGAATCGCCGCTGCGCAGATGAAAGAGTCCCCCCGGTAAGTCCGGTTTCCGTCACCGCCCCCGACTATGAGAGGCACAAACGCCGGCTTCTCGTCGCCGACGGCACGAGGGTTGGCCAGAATAACTCCCGAGCATTGTGCAGGACACCGGAAACTGGCATCTCATTAGCCGGTAAATTTAGCTATGTGAGCTGCTCACTCTAGAGAGGAATCATTGAACGGGGCGCATGACTGCCCGTCCAGCCCACAACCATTCTCGGCGAGCCAGTAAGTGGAGGTGCATCCAATGAAGGCATCTGCAGGGGTCTGGAAGAATTGCGCGCGCGCAAAGAAAGCAAACGAAACGATATAGCCTGCAACAAGAATGGCGAAGATCCAGTTGTTCGGCGCATATCGTGTTATCCGCAGAAAGGTGGACTCTATGGGTAGGACTACACGATACCCGCGCAGTTTGATATCAACGTCCAGCAGTGGGTCGGGATCTGGGATAATTATATGATTGGACAGAGGTTCCCCCAATTGCCAGTGTTTGCACACCTGGGAGGTCAACCTTTGGCCGTGGCCCTCTGAGCCATCTGACAACGCTGGAGATTCTAGGGTGTCTAGAGGATTGCCGTTCGATGCGAGTAGACCACCAGTTCCGCCTCGGTGCGGGGCTTGATAGAGCCTGAGTCTCTACCGGGGCGTATTCAATGTCAAAGTTTTGCAGCGTTGCTTTCAAGTGGGCCGAGTTGGTCGAATCCTGTCGAACAGCATGGATAGAGTGGGGGCCGTGGCTTGAGCTCGCCTCGGAGTCGCTGGCGTGCATGAGAGTAGTGGGAGAAAGCGGCAGCTACAGTCCGACTCGTCCCTTTCAGGAATTGATCGAGACAGTGATCGAGACAGTGATGCCGTGACTACTTCCTAACCCACCCTTCACCAGTCGCGTGAAGCGTGCTCCTGCTCTCACTTGCTCTCATTTCTTTCGCTACCGCCGCAAACGGAACCATTCTCTCAACTGACGCGTGGAAAGACGCGTTTCACCCCCTCATTTTGCTCGAATTCGCTTAGCAATGTCCTGGGGAGACCATGTCGATTCCGACGACGTACGCGGACAGTAGACGTCCGTCTATAGGCTCTCTTAACTCCTCCATAGATGCCCCTTATTCTGGAGGCGTCTCAGTGGAACCAACTGCCTCAGGCCGGTCCTTCCCGATCTACCGCGGTTCGCCGACCAAAGCTTCACCAAGAAACTGCCGGTCCTTCCCCGCCTACCGCCGGCGCTCCTGCGTACATTCGCCGACAAAAGCTCAACCAAGAAATTGCGAAGTGCGACGCCGAGCTGGCGCAAATTGACGAGGATATTTCCAAGCTCAAGGAGCTAGCAGCCCTGCGTAGAGAAGAAAGACAGAAGCTTTTGGACGAGCTCGATCACGCAAGCGCGCCCGTCAATGCGAAAGGCAAAGGCAAGGCCATAGGTGGCACTGATTACAGTCTTCCTGACTTCGAATGGTCGGGCGAACTCAAGTTGCAGATGAAAAGGGTTTTCGGAATCGACAATTTTCGTCTGTGCCAGCAAGGGTGCGTCTGTTTCGTCAAAAACACGCCCTAACCTTTCATCTGAATATCGGCCAGTGTTTGCAATGCTAACATGGATGGCCGTGATATTGTTTGCGTCATGCCGACTGGTAATACCGCTGGTTATATTCTTATATCCTCTTCTAAACTCCCTCCAGGTGGTGGGAAGAGCCTGACGTATCAACTTCCTGCGCTGTTGAGCCCTGGCTGTACCCTGGTAGTGTCTCCGTTGATAGCACTAATAACGGACCAAATTCTCCACCTTCGGGAAGCCGGTGGTAAGACTACCGTCGTATATTAACCAACTCCCCTAAAATCATTGCAGTCGAAGCGGTGAAACTGACCGGTGGCACTCCGAAGGCAGAAGCACGCGAGATAAATAATCGTCTCTTAGCAATGGCGGGTCGACGACGCAATCCCGGAGAGAAAGAGATCAAGCTCTGCTATGTGACGGTCAGCATACTTTTTTTCTTTTGCCGAGACACCTCCGCTCACCTTTCGCAGCCCGAGAAAATAGCAAAGAGCAAGTCGTTTCTTGCCATGCTCCAGAAGCTGGTTGACGGAGGGCAGTTGTGTAGGTTTTTTACATCCACCACCTGAATATAGCACCAACCTTGTTGTTCAGCTCGGATAGTGATTGACGAAGCGCATTGCGTCAGCCAGCTGGGGCATGACTTTAGACCTGACTATCAAAAGCTGCACATCCTCCGCCAAAACTTTCCTCGTGTACCTATCATGGCGCTTTCCGCGACCTGCCCGCCCAAGGTCCTCGAGGACCTTCTCAAGACTCTTGGAATGAAACCAGTCGTCGACGGCACCAGTGCGTCCTGCTTCCCACTAGCTTACCTTTTTTTCACGGTGATGCAGATGCCAAAACGAATGCTACGGTGTATTTCTCCGCGCCACTTTATCGCAAAAACCTGCATTACCAAATTCAGCCGAAACCTTCCTCGGCGGTCGCCGCAATTACCGCCATGAAGGATTATATCCTCGAAAAGCATCCGAACGAGACTGGCATTGTGTATTGTTTCACCAGGAAGGTACGATGTCTCGATCAATTCGCTGCCGCTGGTGCCCAACGTCATTATTAGGATGCAGAGCGCGTTGCAGAGGGTCTTCGGACGCAAAGCGACGGCAAGATCAAGACGGGAGTGTATCACGCCGAGAGAAAAGACAACGAGAAGGAGCTCTTGCATCGGCAGTGGCGGAAAGGCACGATACAGGTCGTTTGTGCCACTATCGGTAAATCTTTCCCTATCCCGGCTTCAAGAATATACTGATCCTTATTCGATTGCAGCATTTGGCCTCGGAATCGACAAGGGTGATGTCCGCTTCGTGCTTCATCATTCGGTGGGTTTTTCAATCCGTTTATTCTGCATCACTCAACGTCCTTCTAGCTCTCCGTATGTGCGCCTGACCTGGATTCTCAACGTGATCCTCAATGTTTGCCCTCTGCAGAAGTCGATAGATGGTTACTACCAAGAGTCCGGCCGTGCAGGTCGCGACGGCAAAGACTCTGATTGTGTCTTATACTACCGCCCCGCCGATTTCTCACACCTCAGCGCCATGATGTCGGGCGAACGAGAGGGGGCGGCAAAGCGTGTGTTTGCTTGTTAACTCTCAAGTACCATCTAATCGCATTCGGAATCTTCTAGTCCACGCAATGCTGGGCTTTGCACAGGACCTGGTAGAATGCCGCAAGATCGGGTTTGCCAAGTAGGGATCTTCGTGTTTTGTTTTGTTTCCACCCGGTTAACACGCGACAGGTACTTTTCGCACTCCTCCCAACTCTCAATGGCCTCTTGGGCGACGGAAGACTCGGACGCCCTCGCGCCATGCGGACATTGCGACAACTGCACGCGTACGGCAGAGAGCTTTACGCGCAAGGACGTCACGCTCGAGGCGTGGCAGGTGCTCAAGGTCGCGGACGCCGTACAGCAGACGGGTGGGCAACTCACGCTCACGATGCTCGCCGACCTGGCGCGCGGAAATGGTGGGGGCACGTACGGCGTTAGTGGTGGGCGTAAGGGCAAGGGCAAAGCGCGGGAGAAGGAAAAGGTCGATCTGGATCTGGAGCGCATTTGTGGCGGCAAGGTGGACCTGAAAAAGGATGTGAGTACTTTCTGCCCGCGTCTTGTGTAGCTGAGCGACACTTATGATAGCCAATAGGAGCTCGAGAGCTTGCTTGTGGAGCTGCTCGTACAGCGGTATATGGTTGAGAAGTACCATTCCACAGCGTATACAACGGTGGTTTATCTGATGACCGGACCCCTTGCATTGCGACTTACGCGCGTCCCTCGTGACCGCGTCAAGTCGGATCCCCACGCGCCCAAGATAGAGTGCGCCTTTCGAACCGTAACACGAAAAAAGAAGGCAAAGGCGGCAACGGGGAGTTCGAGCAAAGGCGACAAAAAGACAGGGAAACGCAAGCGAGCGTCGGCGAGTTCAGAAGAAGACGATGAAGACGATGATAATGGCGGGGATGAGATGGACGACTCAATTCAGGACGATATCGACGAAGAACAACAAGTCAACCGTTCTCGCGCGTCCTTCCCCGAAACCTTGGACGATTCAGACATCGAGTCGGAGCTTGTTGATGATTGGTCTCATTCTATGAGAGATCACCCGACCAAGAAAGTGGATGCTCCTCCACTTAAGAAACAGCGGACGGGGGGCAAGCCAAAGACAAAAGAAGGGAATGGGGACGTTATAGAAATATCGGACTCGGATTAACACACACGAATACAGAATTTATTTGTTTCAATGACACATAACGATAAAGACTTAAGATTAGGCGGGACCCACTGCACGCGAATTAAGCTAGGAAGCGCGAAACAAGAGGTAGACTCACAATAATCATACACGAGAGTACTCTCGATGTCTTCGCCCTTCGGCCCAGTGAATTTGATATTGCGGGCGTAACGTCTCTCGCCGTTGATTTCCTGAATACCCCAGGTCTGTGTCGTTCGTGAGCGACGCATAAATGACGAGTTATTCTGGCAGCGGACCTGGTTCGCGATCCAGGTCGTACCGCTCTTGGGCGTGTCGCTATAGACGTAGGACTGAATGACGCCGTGCTCGATCGTGTCCGCGGTCCAAGCCTTCTTCAAGAAATCTTCGTCGAGCTCATCAACCTTACAGCGTCTTATTGATGATTAGAAATAGAACATTTCGCGTTATTGGCGACTCTCACCTGGACTTGCCAATCACGGCACCGAAGAGATGGTCCTCGTTGGTGCGCTCCGTCCAGGACAGGATTCTCTCTTCCCTCGTTCCAGGCACGCCGCCGGTGAGAACCTTGGCGGCGGGATCAGTCGACTGGCGCTTGTTGGAAGTAGGACTGGTGTGGTACCTGGTCAATGTCGACATGCTCGACGCTTTCACTGTCTTTGTAGTGTTTAATGGTGAGGGTAACGGTGCCCATTGATATGGCGGTGCGCTTAATCCAGCTGACGCCTTGAAGCGCAAGGATTTTGTCGGTCTCGCCGCTCTTGGACTTGTTCTAGTGGGAAAGTTAGTGGGCGGACGAGCTAGGTAGAGGGTACAAACCATGACGAACTTGCCCGAGAGATCGAGGATGGTGAATTCAGCGGGGACGGACATGGTGGTTCAGAGCAGAGGGGATTCCGTTTTGGGAACGCGGCGAAAATAGCATGTGATTGTCATTTGATGGCAGCTGATTCCGGCACAGCGTAAACCGCGACGCGCCGAGGTACAACACGAGTACGAGCAAAGTACGAGCCAGTTGCGTCTGTCTACGAGAGACTATGTGCAGAGGGCAAACCAGAAATTGTGGTTTGTCGCGATCCAGAGGGCTTGCTTTTCATGCGCGAAAATCAAGCATGTTTCAAGCATGTTTCTCTTCGAAAACGGATATTACTTTCCAAATTGCGTCCTTGCCCCGCTCCCAAGCCTGAGGTCCCTTTGCCTCGTCGCCCCCAAACTCGACCATAAGGCCATCATGCGTCCATTCGCACCAGATCGCAATCGACCCCGACGAAGGCCCCGCACCTCCGCCCTTCCGCGCCGGCTCCCCAAAACACGCCACAAAATCCTTGCCCGTTGTATCCGCCTGTCCACTGAACTGCGGCGGCCGTGAGAGCGCCTTGCCATCCTTGTCCGTCGCGTCTTCAGCGACAGTCAGCACGAGTGGAATCCCGGGAAAGGTCGAGAATGCGAGCTCTGCTTTGCGCGCCGAGGTGCCCTTGGTTTTGGGGTCGGACGCAGCAGGTTTAGGTACGTTGTAAAAGTCGAGTCCTTCGAGGACAAGGTCTGCATCTCTTAGCACAGAACGCGTCAACCCCGTCGCGGGTTTGTACCCATTCTTTGGTGTGAAGAGCAAGCTGAGACCAAGCGCGTAGTAGTTGAAATAAACCGCGTCCGAGTAGGATTTGACCTCAGGCTCGGCGGCTGAGGAAAATGAGGCGATATACTGCGCCAGGGCGTCGGACGAGGGAGTGACGCCGAGCAGACCACGGACGTTGAAGACAGACATATTGGATTCACGTGTTTCATCCTGCCTTCATGGCAAACTCCGACTCAAACTCGATTGTCGCGCTCCCTTCGCGTCTCTTCTTCTCCGCCCTCTCCGCCTTCGTTGCCTTCCTGCGTCCGCTTCTGCCCCATATATTACCGCTCCTTGTCTATCTATCCTTTATCCCGCTTGTCCTCTTCTTCTCTGCGTCCGCCGGATGGATTGTCTGGCGAAATGTTGCTGTCGGATGGCAGGCGCCCTTGTATTTGCAATACGGGTACGACTCTGGCTGCTTTGTGGTCCTTACTTGAGCTATGTGCAGTGACGGCGTACCGCCATATGCCCTCGCGACTTTACCTGCACTCGTAGCCCAGCAACGCTATGACATCTCCCTGCAGCTACAGGTTCCAAACCTCGACGCCAATTACGCGCTCGGAAACTTCATGACCACCCTCACGCTCTCCACGCGTTCAAACAAGACCCTCACGTCCATTCGCAGACCAGTCAGTGCATTATTTGCCTGAGCAATGTCGTATCTCTTGATCATGATTCAAGGCCATTCTCGTCCCTCCACGCGTCGCATTCTATTCCAGCGCCCCTGCGGTGATCACCGTCGAGGTTCCACTGCTGACTGCGTATGCCGCGGGTGTTTCACACGTCGTGGCGACTGTTGAGGTTGGCCGACGAGATAATTGGAAATCATTGGGAAACGAACAGGGACGTGAACTGAGTGTTATTACCGCGTCCCTGCGCGGGGTTGTTGTGCACCATGGCATCCGGTGGGTCTCGACCGTACTCCCTATAGACTGATTGCTCAACTTGAGAGTACAGCGGCCTCGTAACGCGACTACCGCTCCTTTCCGCCCTCATCTCTTCCATCGCGTTCCTCATCGTCTCGTCTATAATAGTCGGTGTCTGCATCCTGCCTCTAGCCTTCCGCCACGCGGCAACGCAACCCAAACTCGCACAAGTGGATATCCAACCGCTTCCCGCTATATCTAACTCGAGTTCGGACGATTCAGAGAGCGTCGAGGAGAAACCTCTCGTGCAACGGCGGAGGTCACGGCCATCCAGTCGGACGGTAAATCCAAACCAGCTCTTTTCAAAAACACGTTCCTAACGACGACATGCAGGCGATCAAGACCGAGGACACATCGACGACGGTACTTCCACCGCAAACCGTTCCTCAAGGGCCCCTCCGCCGCCGCAGGTCCAAACTCGTTGACCCTGTTTCTTCAGACTCGGAATCTTAACGGTGACTTTTGGGTTTGCGCGCGAGTGTAGGAAGCCTGGACCTCGTATGTTTATTGCGCGACGACGATGACTGGCGCCGCAAGCCCGTCCCGGTGTAGAATTAGGTTGCCACTGAATACCATCTTGTAATGTCCTACTACACGACTCAGAAAACGTCTTGACAAATATTGGTTAGATTCCTTTAAGATTAAATACACGCTCTTCCACGAATAATACACCGACTCAGTCCTTGCTTTCCTCCACTGCTGCCTCAGTTGAAGCGGGTGTCTCGACCACAGTTGGCTCGGATTTAGGCTCTTCGCTCGCTGCTTTTGACTCTTCGGCAGTGGGTTTCACCTCCGCAGTTGGCTCGGATTTGGGCTCCTCAACGGCTGTTTTTGGTTCGCCAGCGGTCACCTCCGGGGCAGCCTCTTTCGGAGGTGCAACAGGTTTAGGTTCCTCACTCTTTACCACCGGAGTAGCTTCAGCTGGCTCGACCTCTGGCTCGGGGGCGGTCGGAGGATCGGCTTCAGCGGTCTTGACCTCGGGCTCGGTCTCGGGAGGAGCAACAGCAGCAGGTTTGGGCTCTTCAACGGGCTTGATCTCTGGCACAACCTCCTTGGGAGGGGGAACAGGTTTCGGCGCGGGTTCAGGAGCCTTCTCCTCCGGCGGCGGCGGCGGCGCGCTACTCAGTCCCTTGACCAGATCCCCTGCCTCGTCGCCATCGAGTCCCAGCTCCGCCACAAGATCGCGCAGTTCTGCTTCAGAAACATGCACGCCCTGCAGCCCAAAGCCTGACAGCTCCGTGCTCACGTCGAATAGGTCTGTGCGCTTGTTCACGGGCGTGGGGCCCTTCCCTTTTAAGGGCGAGGAATGCTGCTGTGCGAGGATCTTGGTTTTCAAGTGCTCGGGCGTCATCTCGAGCGGCATCATAGCGCCGGGGACCCCGATGGGCGCGGCGGGGGCGGGGGCGTCCCCCTCAATGTTAACGTCCCATGTCTCTTTTAGTCGCAGGAAAGTGTCGAGTTCGCCATATTCCACTGCTTCTTCGCTTGTTATTGCGGAGGTTGGTGAATTGCTATTTGGGACACAGGGAGGAACTCACAAATCTTGGAAGGGCTGAAGTGTAATATGTTAGGCAAAGGCATGGACAAGGTAATAGCAACGTACACCGGGGAACTGTCCGCCGACCAATATGCCTGGCAGCTGTTGTTTGTCTGGAGACTTGAGTACACCTAAGGAGTGGGCGCATAATCAAGGTATACCTAATGGTGCTTTCCGCTTCCACAATCGTTTGGCCTAGAAAGATGGTGGGCTCAACGGAGCGAATGTGCTTACTAGTAGCAGGCCATACCTTTTCATCGGAGGCGAGATCATAGGATGTGAATGGGATCTTTTTGACCTGGAGGGTCCGCAAGATGTACTCTGCAATGAATCTTAAGACTTGGTCGATCCAAGCCGAAATAATATCGAACCTTGCCGCTGCCTGAGTGCCGGCTGGGAGGCGATTGTCGTGAGGAAGAGCTAGGCAGATGCGAGTGAGATTGAAGTAGGAAACCCCAGGAAGCTAGCAAGACCTCGATTGGTGGGGAAGGCATGTGTGCTGGCCACTGCGATGCTTGGAGACGGACAAGTTGAAAGTAACCTGATTGACCCCTCCCGGGAATAAAATGAATGATCTCTGATCAATCATGGCGGCTAATTCAGGCTTCGACCCGATACTGCTGTGAAGATAGTCGTTTACGCGTCAAGAGAGTTTAACCAACGCGTACAGATTTTTGTGCCCACTGCTCAGACGCTCGACATGGCCACAGATAAACCGATCAAGGTCCTGGTTGTTTGTCTAGGAATGTCTTCTGGCAACACGCACCACGCATCCAAGCTGAACCTGAGTGGCAGGAAATATATGTCGTTCACCGATGGGCGAAGCCGTGCTCACTGCAGCTGCCAAAAAGCGCGGTCTGAACATCGTCGTAGATAGCTGTGGAACCGCGGGCTATCACGTCGGCGAGGATCCCGATGACCGGTAAGTAAGAAGGCGAATTAGAAGAAACGCAGGTTTACGCCGCCTCATAGAACGGTCAAGACATGCAAAAAGGTTTGGCTTGTCTACTCTGAATTCAATCGACAGCTGAAATATTATCGTAGCACAAAATCCCCATCTCTCATCACGCTCGGCAGTTAGCCAGGTCGCCTGGAGTTCTTTTGCCCGTTACTCGCACTGATAATCTACTACACACAGCTCTGACTTCACTGAATTCGACCACATTCTAGCCTCCGACGCGAGCAACTTGCGCGACATCAAACGTGTCATCCCCGCGAATTCGACCGCCGACATCCGCTTGTGGGGCTCGTACACAGACGGCAAAGGGATCCCAGATCCATGGTATGGAAGTGAGGTATGTATGGGTCCCGTTGCATGATTCCTACTGACCTGTGGCGTGGAAAAACAGAGCGGCTTCGAGGACACTTACCAGCAATGTACCTCTCTATCGGAAGCATTTTTAGACCAGTTGGAAGAAAAACAGTAGACGAAGTTGTACAAATGATTTGCTTGCTATGAGTAGAATTACATGAACTGCATTGTCAATAAGTTCAGTGGTGAGTAGGCATATTAACAGATGCACGGGTCCCCAAAGCGTCCTCCGCTTTCCACAGTGAGGTGATGGTCTGGAGACATTTTAGTTGAAGGATAACACGGGACAGCCTGCTCTACCTTATTTTGTGTGTAAAAGTTGATGCCACTGGAAAGTGTTGAGTCGAACACGGTCAAAAGAGAGGGAATACAACAATACCCTTTACCGTAGAAATTGATATCACCCAGGAAGGATTTCTGCGACAAAATGAGCTAGCTATTGAGTGGAGTAACGGCGTTGCTCACCTTGTTCCCGCTGAAGGAGAACATCGGCAGAGGGACCGGAATAGGAACGTTGATACCGAGCTGACCGACGTTGACTTCGGTCTGGGTGGGAACGTGAGCAAACGCGAAGAGACAGCGTAATTTCGTGTTACCTCGAATTTCCGTGCGGTAGCTCCGGACTGCGTAAAGCACGCAGCACCATTGCCATACCTGTTATTGTTGATAATTTCGACGGCGTCATCCAGGTTGTCGACCTTTAGTACTATTAAGACCGGGCCGAATATCTCTTCCCTGGCAGTAATTGTTAAGAATAGGTTGGGGAAAAAATTGAATGCCTACTGGTAGCATCTCATGCTGGTATCCGCTTCGATTATCGTCGGACCGACGAAGTTACCGTCTGGATAACCTGAAACCTCGACACCCCGACCGTCGAGATGTATGCGGCCACCCTGTTCAGTGGCCGACGCGATCAAGCCCGTCACGCGTTCTTTGGCGGCAGGAGATATGAGAGGACCCCTGGAATCAATCAGGATGAAGCTAGCGCCGAAGAAAGAAACAAATTGACAAATCCGCCCCCTGCTCGAAACCGCCGCTGACTTTGAGTTGTTTCGCGCGCTCAATGAGCTCCGGAAGCCAGGATTGTGCCTCGCCTACGAGCAAGGCAACCGAAATAGCCATGCAGCGTTGGCCCGCAGCTAAGCGAAATTGAGCGTCCTGGAGTAGAAACGAACATTATGGCTTACCACCGAAAGCTGCACCGGTGATGGAGTTGAGGACGAGATTTTTGTTTGCGTCGGGCATTATAATGGCGTGGTTCTTGGCACCGAGATTGGCCTATTATGCGAATTAGAGGATTTGCAACCGTCCTTCGACATTTTCGAACCTGTGCCCGCTTGCCATTCTTCGTAGCCCTGGAACGAATTTAGCTACTACATTGTGAGATTGAAACACAAGACCTGCCGCTCGTAAATATGCCGTCCCGCCCGGTCGCCTCCGACGAAGCTGAGGAAGAATCAGACAAAGGACCGCCGTTTGAATGGCTCCCGCACCTAACTGCCCTGACAGCAGGGTGATCGCAGATAGCATTTACTGTGGGAACTCCGCCGTGCACGACATTCAATACACCGGGAGGAAGGCCTAGAACGAATAAGACACGAAGTGGAGGCAGTTTTTTGGGGTTTACCCGCTCGCTGGCAGAGCTCGGCAATAATCATCGCTGCGCCGGGGTCGCGCTCGGAGGGCTTGAGAACGAGAGTGTTGCCTGTGACAGCTGCCATAGGAATTGCCCAGAGCGGAATCATACTTGAATGGCCATTTGTTTAGCAACTCAGCACGGAAGGGAATTTGATGTGCCTACGCGGGGAAATTGAACGGCGCAATGGAAGCGCACACGCCGAGAGGGAGTCTCCGAACCTCTGTGTCCATGTCCTTACTGACTGCGAAGGAAGTCAGTATATTTATAACATGGCCAGTTTTGGAAATGAGAACCTTCGATTTTATCGCCAAGTAAGGTAGAAGTTATACCAATAGCGGTCTCAACGACCTGCAGGCCCCGAAGAAGATCTCCATGGGCGTCTGATAGTAAAGTATAAATAAGAGGGAGGCATCAAACAAGCGCCAGTGACCTGCAACGGTTTTCCCTTGTTCCAGAACGATGCTGCTCGCAATGGCGTCCGCATTTTGGCGGAGGAGGTGCTGGAGCCTGTCGGATCAAGTAAGGTGACTACTCTACCATATGGCCAATCTGCATACTCAAGGGCAAAGCGCTGCCGTCCAAGGACACTTGTACGGCTCCAGGACTTGAATGCTTGGGAAGCGGCGTCTACGGCCTGCTCAAACTCGGTAGCGGTTGTTTGCGGGACACGGGAAAGCAGCGTTTGGGTCGACTAAACAAGAGTCTAGCGTCGCGAGAAGGGCACTGTCCAGAGCCGCATACCGGGTCAAGAACATCGATCCAGTCTGCTGTCTTGCTTTCTACGAATTCACCGCCGATGAAATTCTTGGTTGTTCCGCCAGAAACAGAGGTGCCGCGCCATTCCGAAAGGCGCTCGGCGGAGGCTCTGGCGAGGGCGCTGAGGGAATTGTGCGACGCCGAAGACGAAAATTTGCGGATGAAGACCATCTTTGTGGCAGAATTGTGTCCGGGCCGTCTTGCCGCGACGCGTGACTATCACGAAGACGTGACAGCATCGGCTGCTGCCACACCACGATCGTCTGTTTTCATGAACTCCTATCCCAGTCCCTTTCCCACTAACAGTGCAGAGGCCATGGCCGCCCTCAACGGCCTCAATGGCTTCGCGTCCTCCAGCGCCAATCCCGACCGCTTTCCCCCGCCAAACTCGGCGGGCTTCCCCGGGATGAGGCAGCCTCCCCCTCAGCCCATGCATCCCCTGGCCCAACAAAACTGGATGCAGCAGCAGCAGCACTACTCCCACCCCTCCCAGGTGCAACAGCATGCCCAGTATCCTCCTGCCTGGCAAAATCAGATGCCACCGCAAGGTTTTCACAATGGCATGGCGGGCTTGCCCCACTTCATTCCTCAGCAAGTTCTGCACGATGCTTTTGCTCTCTCCCATCCCGTGGAGCCGGTTGACGAACCGGTCCTTCTCAAGGCGTTGGTCGAGAGCCGGTCCAGAGGAGAGACATATAAGGATGCCCTCAACCGACTACACGGCGTGAGTTTGTTCTAGGCTCACCACACGTAACCTGACGCGTCCTAGATGTCCGGCCACTCCGCTAGTCTGTGGAAAGACTATTATCTGGACAACAAGGATAGACTGGATTCCGCGGTACTGTCATATGTGGTTCCACGCAAGACGGTGAAAAAGCCGTCCATCGGCGCGTTCAAGGCGGAATCTTCTCCGTATTCCTCCTCTGCGACCATTTCTTCCCCTGGCCCTTCCTCTCGCTCAAGACGACCAAGTCAGCAGCCCGCCCAATCGAGTCAGCCGCCGGGAGGTAGTCGCCGACAAACTGTTAACAGTATGACAGCCCACGTCCCGGTGTACAACGAACATCTTCCGCCACCATATACCGAACTGAAAATCCCTGAGCCTCCCTCCCGATCTCCTAGTCCTCCGACGGAAATTATTGTGGGCACCACTTCTTTTTCGATCCGTAGTTGTCTCAGACTGCTCTTTTTAGCCCCATAACCGAGGAGGAAATAAATTTACACCAGACGACAGGGCGTACTTTATTAAATTCATCTCGTGGCGACTCAAGGAAGATCCAACTTTGCTCCGACACGAGCTCTGTGAATTATTGGCGGAAAAGGCGAGCCAAATTGGACATTCTCTTTTCAACGACATGGTCTCATCATTTCATTGTAGGCACCCCACCACAATGTCACATCTTGGACGTCGTATTGGTCCAGCCACCACGACCTACCTGACAAAATCCTCGCCTCCGTGAGAGTGACGAAATCTGCTACTAACGAAAGCAGCGCCGAGGAGGAGGAAGAGGAGAAGCCGAAACCGAAACCGAAGAAAAAGAAGGCTGCCGTCCAACGCAAGTCTAAGTATCGGGAGTCTAGCTCAGAGTCTGAGCTCACAGAAGAGTCCGAAGCGGATGAGTCGGCCGGGGTCGCGGAACAAGAGCAAGACGATGCCGCAGATGATGCCATCGAGATTCCTCCAATGGATGAGAGTACGATGGGGCTCAAGGGCGGACCTTTCACCAAAAGTAGGTGCATTCTCCCGATGGCGCTCACCGCTCACTGCATGACAGGTGACCTCGGCGCCGTGGGGAGACATGTCGCGTCACTTGCCGACTGGGCTGACCTTACGATGCAAGATAGATGGTCCGAATTTGCGCGACGCGTTAGTACATGCTGCATAACCGAGGTGCAATCATACTTACCCCTCGTTGCCAGTACCCCCAGCGGGCCCTCAAGTCTTGGAAGTAAGTTTCTGTACCCCATCCCACACCATTCATGCTAACAATCATCTGCCAGTGAATATTATCGCAGAAATCAAAAGAGTGCGTATGTCCTGTGCATCCCAACCCGCGAAATTGACTTGGCACCGTTTTCTCCAGCGATCGATAAGCTTGCCAGAAAAATCCGGAAACTCAATGCAGCTGAGCGAGAGGCGCAACGAGCTGTCGTGGTGCCGCCGCCCGTCGCTGCCCCGCCGCTCCCGAAGCCAACATGGACGCAGGAGTACAATGGGCCGCCTCGAACTAAACGCAAGTTTGGTGTCGAAGAGGACGCGGAGAACGATGCGAAGCGGCTGAGGCCATGATCTTAATTGTAGCCCCTATTTTGTAATCCATTTTTGATTTCCACGTGCTCGTTGCTATCCCCGAAACGAAACGTCCCTTTAACTCTGCACCACAACTGAACCACAACCATGGATGAGGAATACGATGTAAGCTCGCCGTCCTGCACATCCCTCGTGTATCGACGTCTCTAGGTCATCGTCCTGGGCACTGGCCTCACCGAATGTATTCTCTCGGGTTTACTCTCCGTCGAGGGCAAAAAGGTCCTCCACATGGACAGGAACGACTACTATGGCGGTGACAGTGCGAGTCTCAACTTGACCCAGGTCCGTTTCTGTACTACGTGTTCTATGCGGGGTCCCGAGCCTCACACATCTGCAGTTGTATCGCAAATTCCGCCCTGATCAGGAAGTCCCGACCGAACTTGGCCGCGACCGCGACTACGCCGTCGATCTTGTTCCCAAGTTCATCATCGCCTCGGGCGAGCTCACCAAGATCCTCGTCCACACCGATGTCACCCGCTACCTCGAATTCAAGCAGATCGCCGGCAGCTTCGTTTATCGCGATGGCAGGATCTCCAAGGTCCCCAGCACTGAGATGGAGGCTGTAAAGAGCCCGCTCATGGGCCTCTTCGAGAAGAGGCGTGCCAAGAAATTCTTCGAGTTCTTGCAGGGATGGAAGGACGAGGACCCTGCAACCCACCACGGTCATTACCCACGTCGCTTATATTCTCGGCTGCGACTAAACTGCTATAGGTCTCGACCTCGACAAGGATAACATGCGGACTGTCTACGAAAAGTTCGGATTGGAGCCCGGCACCCAAGACTTCATTGGCCATGCCATGGCTCTGTATCTCGACGACGAGTAAGTTGTCGTCGAAACAAGCGCCTAGCAGCTCCATAACGTTGCCCATAGCTACATCACGAAACCCGCACGACCCACTTACGACCGCATTGTCCTCTACACCTCATCGATGGCCAGGTACGGCAAGTCGCCGTACATCTACCCCCTGTACGGTCTAGGGGAGCTCCCGCAATCGTTCGCCCGTCTTAGCGCCATCTACGGCGGCACCTACATGCTCGATAAGCAAATCGAGAAGATTGTCACCGATGCGGACGGCAAGTTCGTCGGTGTGACGAGTGGCGGCGAAACCGTAAAGGCAAAACAGGTCATCGGGGACCCTAGCTATTTCGGTGCTGGCGGCGCGGCCGATGGCGGAAAGCTCAGGGTTGTGGAGGACGGCAAAGTTGTCCGGGCTATCTGCATCCTCAAGCACCCCATCCCGAACACCGATGACAGTGACAGTCTGCAGATCATCATTCCCCAGAACCAGGTTAACCGGAGAAACGGTGAGCTCTAAAACATCCGTGAAATCATTATTTAGTCTCATCTGCATTGCAGATATCTACATTGCCATGGTTTCGTCGACCCACAACGTCTGTGCCAAGGACGTCTACGTCGCCATTGTCAGCACCATTGTCGAGACCGACAACCCTCATCTCGAGATCGTTCCCGGGTTGAACCTTCTCGGCGCGATCCACGAGCAGTCAGTATTCTTATCTTGCATCCTAGGCAAAAGTCTTGACCACTTTTTCAAGATTCGTCACTGTTACACCTATCTACGCGCCGACGTCTTCTGGTGCCGAGGACAACATCTTCGTCACTCGCTCCTACGATGCCACCTCGCATTTCGAGACCGTGGTTGAGGATGTCCAAGACGTGTGGAAGCGCGTGATTGGAAGCGACCTAGTGAGTCGACTGCGGGATAACAAATTAGAAAGTTTCTCAGCTAATACAACGTGTTCAGGTCCTCAAGAAGCGGGAAGTCGAAGTTCAGGAGTAAGCATACATATAACCTTGTTTTCAATGGCTGCGCGGAATATACTTAGCAAATTATACACTTGTACTTTTCTTTTTCAATGCGGCTTTCTCTCTATAAGCATACACGGATAATGGATACAAACATGTAAGCTAGAAAAAGGCATCCATGTCGAACTCTGGAACCTTCACGTCCTGTTTGGCGCTCTTCATTAGGTTCCCCAGCCCAGCCTTGCGTGCGATGAGGTCGCCTTCCTCGTTACCAGGCTCCTCGATGATCACAGGTGGTATCTGGGCCACTCGTACGGGCGAAGTGGAGCGACTGGAAGGAAGGGATGGAATATCCATATCAATGATAATTGACGACCGGCGGCGCATAGCGGGCCCCAAAGCGAATTTTGGTCTGCGCGAGACGGTGGGACTTGGCGGCGTCGTTTCATCAGCAGCAGACGGGAGGGACCGCTGCATGGATGGTCGATCAAATGTCCAAGACCGAACGAGATCGAGCGCCAGAACCTGGCAACCTAGACACCGAGTAATTTACTAAGTCGCTCCAGATGAAGAGCTGTGAAGCGTACCCATTCGACAAAAGACGCGGGCGATCTGAAGCACGAAGTTGAATTCTACCCGACCTGATATTTCGCTAGACCCCTTCGCTGCCTGGAGTGTCTTCGAGCGCAGTTGGGAGAACAAAAGTGCAAGGCTCGGATCATCATAGTGCGGCTCGCCGATTTCTTTGATGTCTAGGGAATCGGCGACGTCTTGCAAAGGTGTCTAGAAATTTAGCGAATGTCAGGAAAGCAAATGCATCTAATATTCCCGACGCACAAGTAGGATTCGGACAGCAAGGTCTCGGCGATGAAGTAACCAAAAGGCCCAGGAAGCCAACCATCGATTACCATCCCGAAACGCGGTGGGGATAACGGTGTTGTTCAGTATGCTGAGTAGGACAGGGCCGTCGTCACTTTGTTCGACCACCCGAGCCAGCGCTATTGCTAGCTGGAAATCACCCAGCTGCTTGAGGCAGACGTTCACCGCGTCTTGGAGAGCCCCTCCCAAGAGAAAGAAAGCCGCGGCATACTCTGGGAATT
Organism: Mycena metata; assembly: GCA_029378385.1. Lineage (NCBI taxonomy): Eukaryota > Fungi > Basidiomycota > Agaricomycetes > Agaricales > Mycenaceae > Mycena > Mycena metata. Next base: position 1,322,042 of record JARKIB010000001.1, on the reverse strand, counting down.
ATTCAGGTGTCGTTACTTGTGGGGACGCGGCCTGACCCACCAAAACGTCGTTTACTCAAGAGGGCATAGGCATTCTTGAGCGCAGCCGTCCGCCATCGGGGCTCGGAAAAGTCGTTGGATAGAAACTTGAGCATAACAGCCTGCTCTTTGTGCCAAGCCGACTGTCTCCAAAGTCCGTGTACAAGCTTGACTTTTCCGAGCGCGAAGTAATAGAGCGAACATGCTGTAGGATCTCGGTTATCGCCGGCCATATACTCGTTCCGGGCGATGACCTCTATATGCGATTTCTACAGCCCAGTTTATATCTCATAGGTCCCTCCTATAAGACGAGCACTTACCATCGCATCGATGGAATTTAGCCAGATTGAGATGCCGAGCGCTCTCGCATCCGACCAACACATCTTACCATTGCAAGCCGCGGTAGATGCCGACAGAAGCAGGTCCTGGCTCTCGCTGTGAAATGCCCAAACCATGTCCCGGTATCGCAGCCGTTCTCGGCGTCCGGTCTGCCGAGGTATTGTGTTCTGCGATTGGGGGCTACCGGGAGCCGACGCGCGGTGGTTTAAAATGTAGAACGACCGCATTGAGATAAGGTATCGCAATCCATTGGCGTCCAGTGCCCGCCGCTGTTCGTCGATCTAAAAAGGAATTGATGGTGCTGATTATTTCGACAAAACATATGAAATTACCTCTAGCGTGGTTTGGATGAGGACCAGTAGATGGGCCTGTTCATTTGGGGTGAGGTGAGGGAGCGGGTTGTGTTCTAGGGTTTCGATTAGACGGTTGACTACTCCCCGACTAAACCCTTCCTCCTCATCGCTGAACAACAAAATTAATTGCGTGGATGGTGGAAGCCGCTAGACTCACTCGTCCTTTTGCTCTGGGCCATTGAACAGCAAGGTGTAGCGCTTTTTGTGGCCAGAGCTCTATCGAAAAAAAGAAAATGAGTTTCGTGATGTCGGATCAAACCGAAATGATCTAACCGATCCGAGAGCCGAGTCCTTCCGCAAAAAGCTTTCCGAGGGCATCGACTTCCAGTCTTTCCTTGCATTTGATTCGCTGATATCGCGTGCAAGGTTCAATATGATCTCCTTGACCAACTCCACCTTTTCTACACATGCCACGTCAAGTCGGTTTTTCCGGTTGATGGATCAACGGAACTCACCCCATAACAGGCATTGCAGGAGCATCTGCGGGTGGTAGTCCTCAAGTGGCCCATTTTGTCGCGCCACGTGCTCGAATAGACTTTCTGGCGGAGACGCCTCTGCAGCTGAAGGCCTTGGTTGACCAAAAAGATACATTTGGTGCCCAGCGCCGACGAGGAGGGACCCGTTCGCGAGCCAGATTGAGTCGCTTATTTGATAAGGGATAAACCTAATATATGCTTTAAAATTTGATTGGTGAGCGGATAGAGAGGACGAACGATCCGATCTCGACTGTCCAGCATTTGGTCCACCCGGGACCCTCGTCAAAGTATGTCGATCGTTGCTGGCAGAGCAGCTCCACATGATGCAGAAAGCCTACTGCAAGGATCGACTGGGCGTCGGGAGTAGAACTCCAATCGAGGTCGTTGATTGAATCACTAAAGGCTCGATAAGAATGTGAACAGGAAACCGATTAAAGAAATTTCAGACCCAAATATTCCGCGAAATTCGAGGCCCGACGCAAATTCCGACTCTTTCGAGTCCCAAATAGTCAGCTCATCGCCTTCAGCCGTTGATACTACTGCAGTTCGACGCACATCAGTCAGCTGGTACGCGCGGGCAGCAATATGGCCTACTCAATGCAGTCTTCTTCGCTGAGCTACACCTGGCTTTGCTGATGCCCGCCCGATGGGTCTTCACAGAGCCGGTACATCGCCATTCAGGTGGCGAGCTCTCGTCCGGAACCCAGAACGCCAGTTCCCCGAGCTCCGACACACTTAGCAAGACGTCATGCGTCGTCCAGTGGCCGCGTAGACCCCAGGCCATCGGATCGACGGGTACAATCATCTTGGGCGTCCGGACGGGGAGGGTGTTGTGCGAGTAGAGCGTAAGACCCGGATTAACGTGCACCTGGACGATGGAAAAGTCGGTTGTTATTCCAACAATGCTTTCCTGACCCTCCTTCGAAGGTAGGGTAAACAAGGAGCTGATTTCCGGGAGCGGCAATGCAGTCTCTGGGGCAGAATTGAGGGTTAAAGTCCCATTCGCAGTCGAGTAAGTTGCATAACCTCGTCCTGAAATCGGGGATGGTCAACGGAAGCACTGGAAGAAGCTGAGAAAATACCTCCGTCGAGTACTACTATATGATCTGCCGTAGACCACGAACCAGATCTAATTAATCTAGAGCCATTGCCTACGACCCGCCATGCCTCTCCTCCACTTTCGCGGATAACGCCAACCCCACCACCCTCTGGTGTCCGTACAAAACGCACAATATGCGACTCTTCTGATGGTACGGCGTCGAGAGCGTGCGCTGAAAGACGGAGACCGTCTACATGTGCATCCAAAAAAAGGAGCGGAGAAAAGTCAAATGTCCGTAGTGGTGAGGACGTTACGAGGGTCACTAGACCGCGGTCTACCTTTGGGAGTAGATGCATGTACCGCGGCGGCCCAGGAAAGGTCGCAGGAAGTGTATGTTGGAGAGTGAATTGTCGTAGAAGGGTCGGAGGTCGCCGATCTATGTTCTAGTTGGGATGAGTAACGGATGTTATTGAAGTTGCATATTCTTACGGCGACGGCGGTGACGACGGCAGAACCATCTTCGAGTACACGAATAAACAAATCCCAGCCCTCGTCCTTGATTTCTTGTAATCTTCGGAAACGGGCGTGTTCTCGATTCGTCTCGTTGTTCAACGTGGCAGAGATGCAGTCACTGACTACTTCTCGGTCTAACCAAAAGACACTAGAGTCTGTAGATAATTTTGAGGAGACGATGAAGGGTATTGATGAGAAGAGATCCAGAGATGCATGGAGCTGTAGATATTGCGGAGAGTCCAAAACAGGGAGAAAGATGCGGAGTGTAGCGTCAGATGTGATGGTATACAGAATTAAATCGTCGCTTGGAGTATACGTTAGAAACCAGTCGAGGGGAAAACGCGAACCTACCGGCTGGAGGCTTGGGAATGTCGCCATGAGATGTTTGTGATTGGCCGAGGATGGGGAATTTCCTGCGTCAGACGGCCGGACGTCGTAGAGTATGTCCGCAAGGCCTTGTTGTGCTGTACTAGAATTAGCATAGCGGCCGGCGTTCGTAGAAAAATGCTGACCTTGGCCGTGGCCGCTATGTACATCAGGGACGGCGCAAAACGCGTCAAGGATGGTGTTTCAATACTAGAAACCTCACGATGAGAAGCGCGAGGTGGACCGAGCGAGGCGCGTACGAGACCATCCATTTCTGGGACCATGTAGGCAGGTCATTCTCCAGAATCAAGGTGTATACGGACAGGCTGTTTTCGCTGCCGACCGCTAGAAGTCCTGGCGGAGATGAGAACGGGTCGCGGCAGCACGAAAGAAATATATACCCGATTTACTGTCCAGTGCCGTTACCGAATGGTTCGGCGGGAGAACGAGAGAGGAATGGAGACGCCAGGCGTCTTGCTGGACACCAGAGAGAGACCAGGCAGCGATTCGAGTTTGCATTGACGCGACTATCTAGCAACAAGGCACGATATGCAACTACATTAGATAGGGCAGACCGGGACGCACGAGCTTCATGCCAGAGTCGACGGATATGCACGAGATGGAGCCGTGTGCGCCAGGGAATGCCTCCCAGAAGGCGAGGACGCGCACGAGGGCGAGAGACGCGGCATCACGGATTATAACGGCGTCGGCCGACGCGTGCAGCTAAACACGAGGGTGAGCGGGGGCGGCGACGAGAGAGGACACGGACGAGGAGGGTGGCGGTTGGAAGCAAGAGATGATGGAAGTCAGTGTGCGGGGAAGGGGGGACGTTGACCAGCGTCAACATAGAGGCCTCGAGCAAAGGTGATTGAAGGGCTCGCAGGTGATGGAAGGCTCGATTGGGCAAGGGACGTCACTGTACACGCCCCAAATCGGGCCTTGCACTTACCACCATGTTTTGGCCACTCGCTCTCGTTTCCCTTTCATTCTCACTCCCCGCATTCACCCAGCAGCTCTCCATCTCCTCCCGCACCCTCGTCGACGCTCTCTCCGCCGACCCCGACTACGAGTCCCTGCTGCGCCTCCTGCAGCGTGCCCGTCTCATCCCCACACTCAATAGACTCAATGGCAGCACATTTTTTGCCCCAACCAACGATGCCATTCACCGCCATGATCTCTGGAACGCGGTCGCTTCCGACGACACCTTTATAGTCTCTGATAATATTCAGGAACAGCTGCGGCAGCAGCTGTTCTACCACTTAATAAACTACACCCTCCCTGAAATGCCCGACGCACCCCATCCGCAGGTCCTCCAGACCCTTCACTACCCGCGCACCTCCCTCGATCCCCCGTCGCAAGATCCCCCGCCGTCGCCCCCGTGGATGCCAATTCCGGGTGGCTCCCTCGGCTCTGAACCGCAGCGGCTGCGCGTCGCGGCCCGGGATCAAGGCGCGTGGGTCGCAGTCGACGCGTTCGGCAAGGGCGGCGTGGAGATTGTCAAGGGCAAGATAGACGCCGGCAACGGCCTGCTGCTCGGCATCGACGACGTTCTCACTCCCCCCTCCAACCTAGCCCATCTCGTATCCCAGCATTCTTCGGTCTCGTACTTTCACAAGATCCTGACCCCAGAAATAAGGCACTTTCTTAACTCCACCACCGAATTGACGCTGTTCCTCCCCGTCGACAAAGCCTTCGAGTCGCTCCATGAACTCGAGCGTTTATACTTGGAGAGCGAATTTGCCACCGCCGACCTCGTGCGCATCCTCAATGGTCATGCTGTTGTCCAGGACAAAGTCAAATGGTCCGATACCTTTGACCCAAGTGGAAAGCGTGAGCGCTGTTTTTTTTTTTGGCGGTACACCTCGACCTGATTCTGTTTTCAGTGAAAACCATCGACGGCACCGTCTTGGATATTGTGGTTACGCCCGAGAAAACCTCAGTCTCAACCGCGGAGCTGTTGCACCCTGATATTTACGCTTCAAACGGGGTTCTCCACTTGGTTTCATCACTCATGGTCGATCTCGAAATTACCCCAGAAAAATATCTGCTGGCGTTAAACTGCACATCTTTCGTGTCCCTCATCCATTCAGTCAACCTAACTGGATTGGTGAACGACACCGAGGCGAAATATACGATTCTAGCACCCAGGGATGATGTTTTATCATTATTTGGGGACGGCGACCTTCCGGAGAAGGGTTCCGAGGAACTCAAGAAACTGCTAGAATATCATTTCATCCCAGGGACTTGGAGCCCAAAGAAACTGAATGATGGAATGTTGCTGGAGACTGCTCTTATCGAGGACGGTCTCGATGGCGGACGACAGGTTCTCAATACAGCGGTCAGCGGCGGAGAAAAGAAGAAAGATGACAAGTCGATTAAATTTGGGGGTGTTGGAGTGATCGGCGACCCAAGTCTGTATCTCTCATTATTGTCATTTTTCGGCTTACTGACGAGCTGTTGCAGTCGTCGTCAACAACACCCTGATCTACTTTATTTCTCGACCGCTCGTGCCTCCATCCGATGCACTCGAAACCCTTTTGCCCCTCACGGACCTATCTTTGTTCCTCGCCTCCGTGTTCTCCGCTTCCATGGCGGACAGGCTAAAAACGCCGAGAACATCCTTGCTCGTTCCTCACAACTCGGCGTTCAAAGAGCTAGGTGAACTCGTTAGCGCCCATCTTCTGGCGCCGTCTTCGAAGAAGGACTTGGCGAACGTTCTCCTCCACCACACGCTGGACACCGTAGAGTATGCACAAACGATTCAGAACGGCTCACGCACCTTTGCGACGCTTGAAGGAACCGATGTGCAGTTGGAGCATCTCAAGAATGGGAGCGTGCTTATCAGCGGCAGTGGCGGCTGGGATGGCATGAAGGCCGAGTTATTCCCACGCGATATCCTCACCCAGACTGGTGTTTTACATGAGGTTTCGGACGTACTCATCCCGCGATCGGTTCAGCTGACGATTGGAAAACTCGTCAAAGCGGCGGATGCGACCACCATGGTCACGTTGGTTACGAAAGCTGGGATGGACTGGGTTCTCAACGGCAGTGCGCCGCCACCCGACTCTATCTGGGCGGAGCAGGGCCTCAACGGTGTCGGCTGGACATTACTTTGTCCCCAGGATGATGCGTTCAAACTTTACAACCTGACCGAATTGTATGCCGACCTCGAGGGCGTGCGGGCTCTCGTTAGCCAGCACCTCATCCCGACGCCCATAAGGTCCTCCGATTCGGAAACAGCTTTGAATAACAATCGGCCTCTGCTGTTGGAAGATTCTGCGACCTACAGCACTCTTCGGTCGCCATCGTCAGCATACGGCGACGTGATCTTCCGCAGGACTGACACCGACGATTTTATCGTCGGCATTAAGGGGGCGCGGGGAACGGACGGAGACGCGGACTGGGCACGGGTTCTATCCTGGGGTCGGTCCACAACCGGCGGCGGTACGGGAGGGGTGATTGAGATCCACCGGCTGCTGGTCCCGTACAACCCATCATGGTTGGTCGAGTACGGCGGGCCTACGTTCGTCGGCGTCGGCGGGATAATTCTGATCTGTCTGTTCTTTTTCGGCGTGCGGGCTTTCTGGCGTCGGGATTTCACGCACGCGACGTATGAGCCAGTCGGTGGATTCGGGGCAGCAGATGAAGACGACTAACGCTAATAATTAATTTAGAATGTAATTTTTCTGTATCATACGCTAAGAAACACGGATCCTTAAGCCCACCCTAAAGGCCGCTACCAGCGCCATCAAAGTATTTCGAGAAATCACATGTAATCAAACGCGCTCTCTTTAACCGGCACAAGCTTCCAGTAGCTCTTTTCAAGTCCTACCACACCGGCGAATGGTGCATTCAACATCTTCCTTCCCCCCACTGGTTCTGAATTTCTAATGCAGAGTGATACGCCAGTAGAAGAGGTCAAGGCCTCTGCGACCGACTCAATCAAGTCGTTCATTGCTGGCGGTTTTGGTGGCGTCGCGGCCGTTCTCGTCGGTTGGTCGCGCTCTCGTCTCTGTAGATCCGCGCTGACCGCCCTCGAGGCCATCCATTCGACTTGACCAAGACGCGTCTTCAGACTGCGCCTGCTGGACTGTACACCGGAGCTATCGACGTGGTCAAAAAGACTGTGGCTCAGGATGGTTTAACCGGGTACGAGTGCTGGTCCCCGGCTCATTTACTGGTTGTTCAAGCCATGCAGGTTGTACCGCGGGATGCTTCCGCCATTACTAGGCGTCACTCCGATATTTGCGATATCGTTTTGGGTCCGTCCTTGAAACTCGCGTTTCTGCGCGCGCATTAACGCCGGCCTTCTCCCCAGGCCTACGATGCCTCCAAGAAACTCATTCTCTCGTCGACGCCCAATAGAAAGTCGGATGCGTTGTCCATTCCGGAACTTGCAGCCGCCGGATTCATGTCTGCTATTCCGACAACACTCGTCACGGCTCCGGTCGAAAGAGCCAAGGTTCTCTTACAGGTACGTGATCGACCCGTTTTTATGCCAGTTTGCCTAACCTTTTCTGATAGGTTCAAGGTCAAGGGGGCTCAGAACAAAAATACAAGGGTGTACTCGATGTAATGAAGCATCTGTATAGAGAAGGCGGTATCAGAAGTATCTTCAGAGGCGCTGGCGCTACCGTTCTTCGGGATGGACCGGGAAGCGCTGCGTACGTGTCGCTGGATTGGTTAATTCTCTTCAAATCTGATTACTTGAACAGGTATTTCGCCGCATACGAGGTTACGAAGAAGGCTTTGACGCCGGCCGGGTCATCGCCGTCAGAATTAAATCTCGGTGCTATTATCATGGCGGGCGGGACTGCGGGCGTCGCCATGTGGGCGGTGGCCATCCCTCCCGATGCAAGTCGCCAAGAAATTTCGGACTTTTTATCTCGCTGACTATTTCCCCTCAGGTCTTGAAGTCCCGGCTGCAATCAGCGCCTAACGGAACGTACTCTGGATTTATGGACTGTGCGCGAAAGACAATCGCGCAAGACGGTGTGCGCGCACTGTGGAAAGGCTTCGGACCAGCAATGAGTCGGGTATGTGCTTGCCGAGATCCTCTTGGCTGTCTATTCACTGTGCCATAGGCTTTCCCCGCGAATGCGGCAACTTTCGTAAGTCTTTGAAACTTTGACGTCGGCAGAAACTAATCTCCCATTTCCATTTTCAGCTTGGAGTAGAGGCATCTAGAAATCTCATGGATAAATTCTTTTGACGTACCTTAATCTGTTATAATAACGGGGGTCCTGGGATCGAGTGCACACCACCGAAGTCGGCCACAAGCCGCTTGTATTCCCGCAAATGATAGAAAGAAAGATCGCCCGCGTAAAGAAATGTTATTCCCAAAGAAAAGAAAAAGTTAAACCTGTTTGGACAAGGCGGTCAGCTGCGCGAGCTCGCTCGCGGTCGCTCCGACAGCGTTCTGGATACCGCATGAGAATCAAGGATGGAATCAAAGTTGAGCGATCTCACCGCCTGTACTTTCGTCAGTTGGTGCGCTACCGTGTCCGCCGCGTCAAGAGTGACTCCGTTGGCAGTTTGCACACGAGCGATCTGTATCGACGTTAGCAGCGACACCCAGCTATTTGATGTGATCGAACCTGGAACTGGAGGAAGAACTTGGGGCCCTTGAGTTTGGCAAGAAGAGCAGAGGTTCCTGGTTGTGACTGCATATGGTCAAGGACCTGGACGACTCGAGAAGGGGACGCTCTTACGCGAACACCGGCTTCCAATGCAAGGTAATCGTTGAGCTGATTTTGCAGCGTCGCAAGATCAGCTGTTGCCGGGTCCGCGGGGGTTTGGAAAGTGGCCCTGGCACCGTGTGAGCGGCGAGCAAACTAGGCTACTCGAGAGAATATTTACAAGGCAAATCCAAGGGGCGAGGCAGAAGACTTTTGGAAGTCAATGGTGCTATAGGCGACTCCCCCAGAGATCATGTCGGGGACTCCCGTGGCAACTTGGATCTGGAGGCAAACATTCAGTCGGAAAGACGAGGTGTTGTCGGTAGAAGTCGTTGTACCTTCGCGTTGCACGTAACAGCCTTTTCAAGAGCTGGGATGCCGGCGGAGACTTCAGCAGGGAGAGCCACGCTAACCGACTATTCTTCAGCGTTTGGAACAAAAGGAGACCCGACGACATACCTTCCGGTAACGAAACACGGGGTGGCCGCCCGCCCCCACAAAGGTGCTGAACTCGAGCATTAACAAATTATGCATCTTACGACAAGGTCCTTCTACCAACCGGAAAGAGCTGTTGCAACAAAGGAAACGAGTAAAAGAGACCTGAAGAGCATCTTGACAATAGAGCGCGAGTCAAAGACGGTGAACAGCAAGTGAAGGAGTGAAGAAGCTGAAGGAACCAGTCCGAAAGTTGGAAGGAAGAAGGTTGCCCATCTTTCGATGAAGGCCAGCTTATATATATATGCGTATTAACCGAGCGTTGTCGCGCTTGGCGGCCGGCGAGTCGATCAGTCAAGTATCGGTCATGTGGACCGCGCGTAGAGATAGGGGCAGAGGGGCACCGCCACCCTCCCACGCGACGTCGATCGGCGAACAGAAGCCGACGGAAGCAAAGTTGAACGATGGGCGCCTAATTACGCTTTGAGTCTCTTTCAAACTCTCCGTTTTTCACTCTCTACTTCACGACCTCACGACACTCACGCATAACGACCCTCTATCTATCTGCACGCGATTCTTTTGCCATGAGTTCAACGAGCAGCCCCATGCCCGCGGTGAAATCGAAGAAGAAGAAAGCAGTTGCTCCGAGTCGACCCCAGGCCTCTCGCAGTCCTTCCGCCTCCGAGTGCGTTCCTTCATTCCTGGATATCCCAACTGACCCCTGAGTCCAAGGATTGCGCGCAATCTCAAGAACTTTGAAACATGGGCCACTCACCAGAATTGCGAGCAGGTGTCGTGTTCAGATTTCCCTGCAAATATCCGGGCGGACGTGGAAAAAGTCTTTGACTTTTCGACGGCGAAGCTTCCTGCTTCCTGGGTTGATACCGTAGGTATTATCTTGTCGCGTCTATTTCAGCGCTGACTCTCAACAGCGGTCTCCAGACTTCAAGTCGCTCTCAAAAATCGCAACCCCGGAATTTATGAGTTTCCTCAAGGAAATGCACAAACAGAATCCTGGTTTGTTTGGTGAAATTCCGGACTTGGATGTTCTTGGCCTGTTCTCCAAGATGTCCATCGTTCATTCTGCCTGGAGGCGGTTGAAAGTGATGATCAAATCGAAGGAGAGATACTCGGAAGCTGATTTTGCAGCGAATGTGTTCGTCCACAACCGTCCACTCCGTTCAAGGATTAATGTCAATACAGGTACAACGTATTTCGAAGCCCGGCAATAAGAGAGAGCACGCACAAAGTTCAATGCAACATTTCTCTTCCGCAACCTCTGGTGACTACGAATCTAGGTGCAGACGCCGTGCGCATTTTGGGTACGTTCTGTATGATAATGGTGGATGCAAACTGACACGAAACCGTGACTAGGCACGAAAGCAGCATCTCCAGACTGTCTGGTGATGATCCCCTCAGCTTCAATTCAAGCCTTGTCTATTTCGTTGAATTCGCCGTTTAAAATTCTCAGTCGGCACCGCAACGTCACGAAAAGCGGGACTGCCAGCAAGGGCTCCTCCTTCCGTTTCCAAAGCACTCCATGTGTGGCACCTCCGGAAACGCCTGCTTTCCAGTTCGTGAGCAGCTTCTGGGAGGACAAGAAGCCCGTGCATCAGATGCTGGAAGACGCCTACCGTCAGAACAGGATGGCAACGACCGCGGCTGTTCGTCACCTACATTCTCTCCATGTCAAGGCTCCGGTCTTTGGCTTGGTCTGGGCGAGTGGGACTGTGAGAGCCCATGTGGATTGGTGTAGTACGCCCGACGGGAAGAATACCTTACCGGTAAGTCTGGCTTCAAATTTTGCGCTTTCGTTCCGGTGGTAACCAAGTCTGGAGGTCGTCTACTCTGCACCGTATCGTGTAATGGCGGAAGACGATGCCGAGGGCGACAACACTGGCGCCGATATTTTCCATGAATGGCAGCTGGACCGTGCTGCCGACATCGCCGAGGTAGGCTTTTGCGAAGAAAAAGGGCCAAACTCATCCATATCCAGGTCTTTTTCTTGATTGAGAATATTGACCAGTGGACGATGAACGGGTTTCGCGACCGGGCGATCGCTGGCGTACAGGATCTGTTGGATAGCGTTGTGTCCAGAGACAAGGCGTACATGCCTTGGAAGAGAGTGGGCGATCTCGCTTCGTCTGCTCCCGCCAAGGAAAACGCAACAATTACAATTTCTGCCAGTACGACAACCTCCGCACAGTCAACGCCCCCGCAAAAGCCCCGTAGTCGTAAACATCGGTAGTCGGACACCTAGATTCGAACGCTACATACAAAATACACGCGTTTAGTCTATTGCGATCAAGTTTGAACACTCGTTGCTCTTACTGCCAGCTTGAGGGAACTTTCTCCACGACACGGCCCCATCGGTCAAGGCGCCCTTCCTCCCACTTCTCGACATAGGACATCCCGGCATTAGCCCGACGAGCTTGTTCAAGCTTCAGGCGTTTCTCCGCATCGCACCAGAATAGGACCCATGAACCCATCCGCACATGACCAGAGCTGCGCTCAAAGTACCATTTGTTGACCGGATTGTTCGCGCGGCTCCGCCAGACGAGATCACGGCCCTCTCCCACACCACCTTTCCCGCCGTTGGGATTGGCCGAGAAGGGATGTCCCAAGCCATAGGACTCGTCGTGCAGGGCAACCCACAAAAAGTCGACCGTTCCGTCGCCTTGATGTTGGGGTAGGACGGCAAACTTGTCGAGGTACGAAATGGGCGCATTAGACCCTTCGCAGGGCTCGTTGGTCACAATGGCCGCGCCGACATAGTCGCCAGCGACGATGACAAAGTCGAGGGTGCGCTCCAACCGCTGGTAGAATGCCTGCTGGTTGAGAGTTCGGCCAAATGACTGCTCGAGGAGCGCATTTAATTTGGGGCGGTCAATATCATTGGAGGTACGGAGGACGCGGATTGGCAAACCGCGTCGCAAAAGGGTGGGCGTGTACGCGGTTAGCCGGCGATTACCCTGCAGGAGAGCATGTGGTAGGCTGGAGCTCAGTGCAGGTTTGTTGGTGATCAAATTGGCGATGAGAGAGCTAGGGGAGCGGTGGGAAACCATAACAGCTGATGACGTCGGGGGCATATACGTCAAACATGTTCGAGCCAAGGCGAGGTTCGATAATGCAGTGGGATTGGTACTGTGCCAAGGTTCGTGGAAAGTGTCGTGGATGTGGGAGTATTCGGACGAAAGATTGATCAGAAGATGGGGATAGCCTGAACGTGCGTACGAAGGTACGCCTCCTTCGCGGTTAATTATCATAAGTCGTAAGGGCGTGAGATCGACGTCCTCCGACGGAAGTATTTCGGGGGATGCGCTGGGGGGAGAGGTGTCGACATCGGCTACCTCGACCATTCCACGCGCTAGGGCGCCAAGAACATCGTTGGCATCGACGCGGACCGACCGGCAGAAAGAATCCAAAGCAAAAGGAGGGATGACGGGAATCTCCCCAGCACGAAGAGCGGAGCGAATGGGGACAAGATCAGTGGGGAAAGTATGAGCCTCGGGGATGGCAAAGTCCGGTTCCGCAACTTCTTCGTCGCCAGGCTTGGGACCAAGCCGGACAACAGCTCCGAGGACTGGTCGAGCGCGGGCGCCTTGCTTTTCGAGAGTGGTGACGATCCGCATGGTCTCCTCGACCAGCTCAGAGCGTTCATCTTGTTCTCCCCTGGCCAGGGTGTCATTCTCAACTACGATGACACTGACCAGCCCGAGTTTTTCGAGGTAGACCAAGCCACGGGCGATGCTGTCGAGTTGGACATCGGTGAACGGGCCCTGTATTTTGACGAGGGCAGTACGCTTTATGACGGGATCGAGGATGGAGGAGAGAACCGGACTGGGCTTGGGATGCTCGAGGGCGACTGGTATGGATTGCACCGTGGACAAGTCTTTTTTAGCCGACAGGACGCGATCGACATCGGCCGACGGAGCCGAGGCAGGTTTGGGACGTGGGCCAAACGACGCGAGGTAAGAACGCGTGTCTCGCAACGAGGGGTTGGCGCGGAGGATGGACACAATAAAGTCCTACAACACACTGTTGGAGGGCAGTGGTGGACGAGGAGCACAAACGCTCACATTATCTGACGGGGGCAGGTCCTCTGGGTCGGGGACGGCGCCTTGGCGTAGGCTTCGGATGGTCTGCGCAACACAGTGTTGAGCATCGAGTAGGACTCGGGGAAGGAAATCGTACAGCATAGAACGCCTTGAAAGTATGGCACCGGGTGGTGGCGACGGCGGCAGGGACACGGACGCGGGACGCAGGTATGCGGGGGAGCATTGCTATGAAGGACTTTGGTGGACTGGAGTCATGAGAGAAGAGGCTTAAGTATGCGTTGAAGTTTTAATCTTATTTGCCTCCCATTGGTCCGTCAATCCAGATTTGGAGTCAGACCGCTTATTGAGTGCAGCTGTTGAGGGAAACGTGAGGAAAAGGTGTATCACAGCAGGACGAGTGTCTACCTTGGCGCTGGATAGCTTAATTTGCCAACATGGTCGAATGGCTCATTTCGCGCAAAGACTATTTCCGTGGCGGAACATAAGATGAGCAGTTCGATTGGCTCGGTTCTTCCCTGGAGATCGCATCGCCGCAAAGGCGAGCCAGTCGCGCAAGTCCGCGCAATTGCAGCCAGTCGTTTACTATTGGCGTTGAATAATTCACAAAAAGGGTTGTTGGTCAGACTGACATTCGTGCGGCCCGGCAACTCCGATCTTCCATCGCGTTCTCTCTTTACACCGTTATAATGGCTCGCAGGGCTCCCACAAAGGTTGTTTCTATTTCCTCTCTATTCCTGCGCTCATCTCCCCCTAGTTCTACCAGCAGGATATCGTCCGCCGCGTTCAAACCTCCAATGCTGCTACCTCGGATGGCGAACAACCTAACGGAATCGTCATGGTCTGTACTCTCGTGCCACTTTTAGTATTGTCCAACCATTGAACCAACAACTGTGCAGCGATGCTGGCACGACGCCGAGGAGGTTGCGCCACAAACACCCTTGTTGGACCCACTCATGCGGCCCCTTCGCCAAGACGAAGTTGGTGTCTCATTCTACCGCAACGAACCCGACAGCAACACCCGCCGTGAATTCGACCGCAAGATTCTCCCCGAGTCAGAACTTATTCTCGTCGATCGCACTTTCCATCCTGGCGATTTCTGCAAGCGCAATATTGAAGACGTCCGTTCAGGAGTGGTCTTGAAGGCACGCGTCGACGGACGATGTGAGCACGTTGTTAGCGGCGAGCGCATAGAAGGCTACGTGACCCTGGCCGAACTCGCGGATCGCACCTACGCAGAGGTCGGCGATTATGTGACGTACGATGACTGGATAGGCCAGGTGCGTGCAGTTAACGAACACCGCATCGCGGTCACTCAGCCTTTCCGTAGGTAATCGAGGTATGAACCGCTTGAATCTACAGGACCTGCTGTTAACGGGCAAACATAGCTGTACGATGAAGTATCAGTGGAAATTTCCAGTGGTGAAATTGTACGTTTTTCAGAAGTCGGGAGCCGGCTTTCAGTCGGAGAGAAGGGTTCTGTGCGCGCGTTTCCCTCTGCCCATTCCCTACCTCATTCTCCAGTTCAGGATATCATTCCTCCGCCAGCTTCAACAGTCCATAATCTCTTTGGATTCCTGCTTGGAAACAACCGACCGAGTCCGGACGACACATGTGTTAAAGTAGCTCATAGCGTTTATGCAGTTACATGGCTCGCCGTCAGCCAAGCTGTAAGTTGCGTGTTGATCGAAATCTTCACCTCTCAATTGATTATCTGGTTGGCATTACAGCTCGATCCCGAGGACGCGGAAAAGCGGCGACGCCCTCAGAAATTTTGGATGGGTCCCGACACCTCAAAGCTTACTCTGATTCGAAGTTTAGCCGATTTGGAAATGCGTGTCGGGGATCGCATTGCCTTCAAAGACGAGGATAAAGTCCCTGGCACCACACACGGGTTACAGGGCGGTTTGCAAGTCGTCGTCAAGAGCTTCACCGTGACCGAAACGCTAACATGGGTCGATGTTTTATGGCAAGATGGCACAAAAGAGACCGTGCGATCCACCGAACTCATTCCGTATCTCAACCCAGACGAATATGATTGCTGGTGTGTGTCGTGTGCTCGCTTTCGACATTTCCCTTGACTCCTTCTACAGGCCCGGCGACTACGTCATTTGGAATCGGGAAGACGAAAAGCGAGCTGTTATAATACAGTCTGTTGACGCGGCCCAGCGTACTGCGTCGGTTCTGATACCCGAGACTGGCAAAATAGAGCTAGCTTCCGTCCTAGAGCTTGACCCTCACGGGACCTCCGATACCTTCGCGATGCTCGAAGCACCGTCAGACGGGCTCGGCGTCCGGCGAGGCGACTTTTTGTTCGTCCACCCGGAAGGCAAAACAAACGGCTCTCCCGTAGTCGCTAGAGTACCTCGTATCGGTGAAGTTGAGGCGTGGGTACGCGATGCGCCATTCGTAGATGGCCAACTATCTGGCTTCCGGAAGGAAATGGAGCAATTGGGACGAGATATTGCCCATCGACGTGCTTCGGAGAACATCGTCGAGGGCCCGATCCTCAGACCATCTCCGGATGACGAAACCTTGATTTGGCTGGGAGAGGTCACCGATGCGAGTATTTCCTTGATCGTTCATCCGTATTTTTCTGACCGAAAGTGCAGATAAATATCGATGGAACTATCGAGTTGACACACCCCAATGGAGCCGTGCGGTCCTATCCTCTGCAGCGATTGACGAAACTGTACGATGGTATTGATCAACTCGAGGATGATATGTGGGACGAGATGTCGGAGGGCCACATTCATGCTGAGGAGAATCCGGCTTGGACCATCAATGAGGAAGGGGGGGCATGGGAACCCGACGATGCCCATTCCGCTCACGACTGGCCTAGCTATAGCGATGAAGAAGGAGAGGGTAACGATGAGCCCGGCGCTGCGGTACCAATCGCAAACGGCGACGGGCACACTTGGGCAGAGGATGTACCTCTAGGCCCCTTACTGGATGCTGTCAACGGCCTGCTATCGTCCGACATACTGTACCCCCTCGACTCTGACACACCGCTGATGGAGGTTGGAACACCACCCGAACTTGAGCGGAGTCCTTCCCCTGATGTCCCTAGGGACGCGGACGACGCAGACGACACCCCACCGAATGACCTCGATAGCGAGGACGAACCTGACTCGCCCTGGAAGCGCTTCGAGGTTCTTGCCTCTGCTCCGGAGGATCACGCCTATTACAACTCGCCCCCTGCCCAACCCTCGAAATCGTTCCTAGGTCGTTTAACGCGAGAGTATCGCGTTCTCGCTACCAGCTTACCCGGTTCGTGGAGATCCTTTGCACTGACTGAGCCGCGCTGACGATTTTTCGTGTTAGATTCTATCCTCGTTCGCGCATATGAAGATCGGACAGGTAGATAAAAGTTCAAAGCGTTGCAAAGCGTCAGACTAAATATTTGACTAGATCTTTTGCGGTCTATGATCATTGGACCGGAAAATACGCCTTACGAAGATGCTCCATTTGTAATTGACTGGATGCTCGACTCGAACTTTCCACATAGCCCTCCTATAGCACACTTTCTGAGTTGGACAAATGGCAACGGACGCGGTAAGTTTTGATTGACTCGTATGCACCTATCCTCAGTTGATTTACCTCTCTTTCCTCTAGTCAATCCGTAAGTTTGCAGTTTGGTTAAACTCTTGTTTGTCTCATGACGCTATAGAAATCTTTATGAGGAGGGGAAGGTTTGCCTCTCCATCCTGGGAACGTGGGCCGGAGATAAGAACGAGATTTGGAACTCCGCGCGGTCCTCCTTGCTGCAGGCATTCGTTAGCATCCAGGGGCTTGTTCTTGTCAAGGAACCGTCAGTTTTTCGAGTCACGAATCTCACTCCAAGTGCTGATTACTGCTATTCAGCTGGTTTTGCGAGCCTGCATACGAGAAACTCCGGGGCACCGAGGAGGGCATCGTTAACAGGTGGGTATCTTATATTTGCAGTACCGCAGCGCAGGCGTTGACCCCGAACTTAGTCGATTGTACAACGAGAAGGCGTACGTGCTCTCGCGCGGATTCGTTCGTCGTGCTCTCGAGCTCCCACCCGGCGGTCTCGAGCCCGAGCTCGACTGGCTGTACCACCGCACTGGACGCCTCGACAAGGTTATAACCGATGCCCAGCAACTTATCGAGAAGAGCAAAGCCACCGCCGCCGCCGAGACTGCTTCCTCGGAAGAGGATCGCGAGTTGGCTGTCCCGCGACTGAGTGCTGGCGGCATAATCACTCTCGATCGGACTTTGGTCAAGTTAGTCAGTCTGCGTTCGCGGTCTTGACCCTAGTTTTCTCTCTGCATTATTCTCATGTATCGATATACCGCCTGTTGTAGTAATAATACCAAATTCAGGGATTCAGGGGATTCAGAGGAAGGAGCAAAAGAAGGTCACAGCCACTGCCGATCACAAAATTGCGCCAAGCCCGCCAAGCGCAAGAGCTTCTCAGCATCCATGATGAAGAAATTATATTGCCAGGGCGGAGGCAGGATCCTGCACTGGAGCGACTAAACGGGGGAAAAAAGTACGCTACATGACATATGTGCGGGTTAGAAGGTTCCGGACGTAAATTCATGAAATAATGGTATGCATCCTCAGCATTGCCCGAGCTCGGATGATTTGGGGAACGGCTGGCCAAAGTCGTCTCTGGAGGGAAGTGAGCGGGGGGCATGGGTAGATAATCGAGCGAACCACGAACCTCCATGTGGTGAAGTTGGGGTTCGTATATGCTGAGGAAGAAATGAGGAAACGGTATCATTATACTTCGCGTCAAGGGACTGACCGGGTAGATATCTGAGGCAAATGTCAGTGAGAACTCAAATTCGAGTGGAGACGAAACTCACTCGTTGATGTATGCTTGTGTGGGGAATGCCGCTGGGTCACATCCGATATTGATAGCGTCTTTGGGCTGGTAAACACGGATGTAGTCGACGCGCATAACCGCAGGGAATGTCAAGTGTTCGAAGTCGACCACTCCAAAGTTCTCAGACATGCCCAAATTGGCGATGATATACAGAGGTTCCTGGGGAACAGGCCGAGGCCCGATTTCGACTGCCGTATCTGCGGCCATGCCGGCCTGGTTGAGTGTCCAAGCAATCTTGTCATTGGCTATCCAAGAAATGTAGGCATTGGCGAAACCTGAGTGATATGTTAGTGTGCTTGCGGTTTGCACTATCGACGTTGAGTTGATTACCCGGCTTGTATTCAAACCCATAGATTGCAAAGCAAGTTGAATTAAGAAGTTGATAGCACTCCTGGTCTGTAAACATCATATGAACATTCAACTGACGGAAGGAAAATATATTAAACCAACCGGTGTCTGTGACGACAGACGTGGCCTGCTGGAAGGCACCACCAATGTATGTATTGAGAACCGAAATGGAAGGATCAGGGATGATCAGGTTGTCGCTCGTGTTGAACCAAATGTACTCGTTGTTAAAGGGCTGCGTAACCGGTAAGCTTTGGTCCCATCGTGGAATAAAGAGCACAGCTTACACCCCACTGCGCGGATTGAGACACTTGGCCGGCCCCGTTAGATATCTGCGCCTCGAAGATATCTGAGAATACGATTAACCAGGGTCAAACGAAGGCTGCAAAGACTAACCGATTTCAGGGGCGCTCCGTCCAACATAAGAGCCGTCCTCATGAACAGGACCGGGGTGAGGCTCCCCGTTGCAGGTGCACCTTGACAGGCGCTGACCAGGAAGGAAGGACTGCAAAGCACGATTAGTTTGAAACAGCAACAATTATCTTCAATACGCACCAACGCTCCACCCACACCAGGATCTCCTCCTACAGTCGCGGCCTCAGGAAGGGAATTGACTGTCTGGTTCGGAGCCGTCCCGACGTCGCATGAATCATATGTGTATGGCTGATTTGCAAAATGAGACGGCGAGTATTTCAAAACTTCGTGGGAGGGTACGTACCCACATGCCTTC
This sequence comes from Mycena metata, assembly GCA_029378385.1. Classification (NCBI taxonomy): domain Eukaryota; kingdom Fungi; phylum Basidiomycota; class Agaricomycetes; order Agaricales; family Mycenaceae; genus Mycena; species Mycena metata. The sequence goes on along the minus strand of JARKIB010000001.1, from coordinate 1,302,840 downwards.
GAGACTCGCACCGAAACCGGCGCGACCTAGGTTACCCCTGCAACGAGGAGAGTTCAGTTTAAGGACAATTGTGATATCGCTGGGATCTCCCACATGGTCCAAACGGCAGGCCAAAGCCCGTGGATGTTGTTTGTGCCAGGAAGCGTGACCGCAGAAACTATGAGTCCTCCCCTAGGTCGAGTCAATAAATGTATGCCTGGGGGGAAATAAACGCACGTGAAGCAAAACTGTGTAAATTAAATTTGATAAATAACGGCGCAACATATAGGTGAGCTTTGTCGTCATACCTTGTTCCTGTAGTCAACCAAAACATCAGCACCCGACAGATAAGATGACGACAGGTTCTTTCTCACCAACTTGAGATCAATCCACCCTGGTAGTTGAGACCGTGGGTTTGCTTTTGAGACAAGGTGATCTCGAGGGCTCCGTCCTTCGTGGTGACCGCCGCGGGGTCGTACCATTCCAAGTTGTTCGTCTGTGCAACGGCTTAAGCCGCAACAAAGAAAGAAAATCATCAAATAAACAGACCTGCCAGTAATGGAGATCGACAGCCTCCCTGGGCAGAGCGTCAGGATCCTCTCGCCGATACCACACATATTGACTCACCAATAAGGATCATCACCTGGCCAGAGTGTATATAAGTACCGCCGTACTTGGGAAGAGGAAGAAAACGTACCGGGATAAAAGGAGCGCCCGTCGAGTTCAAACTCGTCACTGAAGACGAGCTGGAGTTCAGTGCCCGGATTTTGGTACGAGTTCATTGTGTAAAACTCTTGCGGGGTGTGCAGGTCAATCAAACCGAAGTTACCGTTTATTTCCGGGACCTATAAAAAGACCGTCGGCGTCAAGGACATGTGCAAGACAGTTGGAGACCACACACTTGACCGGTCGAGTTGATGCCGCCGACGTTGAACCCGCCGAAGAATGAAGGTCGATGGCTAGTGAAGTGGCTGATGATCGGGTATCCGGCGCTAAGTGACGAAATGTCAGAACGTGGAGCGCCGGGGAGAGGCCAACATACAACAGGGTCATGATCCCCAGAGCCAACACGAGAAGACAGCCAAGGTTGGAGAGACCGCGCATGGTGAAGACATTTGCGTCGGAGTCGGTCTTGTGGTCTCTCTTGGGATCCGGGTTATGGAGGAAGTCGTCAGGTTCAGGGTTGGTGATATCAGCGCCCCATGCAGCGGGGTCGGGGGAGAGAGAGAATTTCTCCGATATCGAGGGAGGAGGGCCGTGACTTGAGGCGCTCGCGTTATACCGAGATTCGTTCTAAATGTTACACAAAGCTCAGAACAGGAACAAGAACAAGAGACAGCACGCTACTGACAATGGAGGCGCCGCTTCTGATACTCGGTGGCCCTTGGGCGAAATTTGGGCGCACACCACCATTGGTGGTGTTGGAACGATAGGAGTCGAAGCTGCCTGCAGACTCGATACTGCCGACGGACAAACGGTTGGAAGAAGGGGCGCTGCCTGCAGAGAGACGCTGGGAGGATGGCGGTGGTCCCTGAGGCAAGTAACGGCGCTGGGCGTTGGGTCCCAGGGGCTGGGAGGACATGGAATTTGACGAGGTAGAGTAAGGACTGGAAGTGAAAGGGTAAGCCGGCTGGGGCGGCATCGTCGGTGAGAAAGCGGTTTCCGGGTTGTCTATTTGGGGCATTGTGATTATTTTGGGCAATCTCGTATTGATCGTGGATCATTCGGCGCGTATCAAGGGCGAATCCTCACACAGAAAAATATACAGCACCCTGCGTATAATCCAGGAGCACAACAATATCACTGCAGCATTCGCAGCATCCCACCCGCCGAACCAGACGCCGTTTGTACCCGAGCCAACCCTGTCCAAGCTTCAATATCTCCATCTGACCCCGCGTGCGCTTCCAGCAAGCGCTCCACCACACCCTGGCTCGCCTCTCGCTCGCCCGCAGAACCAACCCCAATTTCCTGCACTAACCGCGTCTTCTCCGCCTCGTATCGCGTCCGTGTAGTCTTGGCAGCAGACGGAGACGGTGTCCGCTCGGCCCACCGCCCCACCGCGTCGAGGGCCGTTCTTGCCTTGATCACCTTGTCCCGCTTAGAGTAGTGTCCTCCTTTCCGTTGCGGTTGGTTACTGTCGATCAGGCCTTCTTCCACAAATATTTCGCGCGGAATATCACGCGGATTGAGCACGCCAAGCTCAGAGTTGGGAAGTAAATGGAACACCTGGGCATCCACCAGTGCCGACACAACGTAAGACGCAAACGGCTGCAACGGTGCCAAGTAAGGGGTGGTGAGCGTGCCTGGAAGTGCAATTAGCGAGGCGTATTGGTCTGTGCTAGAGTTGAGAGTACAGCGGGCATCACAGTTCATGACGACGCGCCTATCGGGATGGGGATGTGCGAAAGCCCGCGCAGGGCTGGTGCTGATCCGGTCGGTTGCGTGTTGAAAAATGTGTAGAGTCCAAACAGAACAACGGTGCGCACGAACGGCGCCTCCGTTTTCACCATCCGCTCTGCACCGTACATTAGCTGATATCTTCGACATACCTGCGAATCCCGCACCGAGAAACAATCTGACGGTTACATTCAGGAAGGTCTGGCGTGTTCTGCTGTCAAAGACTTTGAAATGCATCCACTTCCATCCCTGCGCGCTCCAGAGAGTCTTGAAGAGTTCAAAAGGCTTTGTGTTGTCTTCCTTGTACTTTTCGTGAAACGTGTGGACGAGGTTGGTGATGTCGTCGCGGAGGGCCTTGACAAAAACGGACGATGTAAAATAGGCGGGCTGGAGAACAACTGCGCCGCGATTCACAGTGGCCATCTAGTGAGGCAGCAGACGCCGCTGCAAAGCAGAGGCAAACAAGTTAGCCAAACAGCGCGTCAACACTGGATCGTAACGCATGTCGAGTTCAAATTTTCTGCGACGCCGCTCAAACATCACCTGTTACTTTTGCAACTCTTCTGTCTCCCCAAAGGTAGTCTCTTATAAACAGCCGCTACGGTATCTGAACGCGTACTTTAGGACCCCACGCATTTCCGATGCACATACTGCAACTGCCTGAACCGTTGGGTCGATGGCCAAATCGCGAGCGCCGACGAGCCCGCCATGCACGACGAAAATCTCAACTCGCGAGCATTTTCAAAGCGCGGTGCACCCAGCACAGACCGGATACCGACGATGTACGGACCTGGCAAATTCTGCCACACCTGCCAGACAAATCAGATGTTGCTCGTCAATTTATTGGCCAACTACTTGCCCCCACCCGGTGTACGCATCCCTCTACTTCATCCTCCAGAGAGAAAGCGCTGAAACTCACCTGCAGAGCCCTGAAAGCGACCACCGGATACAAACCGTCGATGAATACCGCGCTGCTTTGCATTTGCGTTACCCGCCGGTGTGCGACGCGTGCCGACCCGGTGTTGAAGAGGAGATTCGTCGGAAGGATGCCATGGCGCGCACCCAGGCACTAGGCGGATGGCTTAACCAAACCAAAGGCAAAGCGCGCCAACGGCAGGCCTCTCTAACGATTCAGGAGACGGACAAGTTGGGCATGGAAATGCTGGCCTGGCGTATACGCGGCTGTTTGTGGGCTATGACGGTCTTTACCTCCCTGCTCTGCAGTGCATCTGGTTAGTATTTTGCATTTTTCTCCTAAAAGAAACTACATACTGAACGCTCCTGTAGCCGCCTTGGGCTATCGACCCTTGCCCTCATTTTCCTTTGTACTTCCGAGCCTCCCCATTATCGCTCTTATATCCATCCTCTGGGTCGCATGGGATCCAACCTACTCATCCTTTCGCTCTGCTCGAATACAAGGTCGTGATGTACGCGTACGAGGGAAAACGAAACACATAGTATGTATTATATCCCCATTCAACTCCTGCTCTAAACACTGTGCAGACTCTCCAAATGTTTTCGTGGAGTTGCAGATTCGCAACCTCCATCATCCTCGCGACCTACTCGTTACGCCGAGTTGACCCGTTACACCTCTCCCAGTTCCCCTCCACCCGAAGCCGCTTATATTTTTTCCTCATGCTGCTCGTCGAACTCTGTGTTGAGTCGATCCCCTATCCTTATTCCAAACTCATGTTTACGTTCATTACAGGCTGGATTTCTTTCCTTCTTTATTCTCAGGCTGCAACAGCCCCCTGCAATCCGCCTTATCGACACCACGACGCACAAGACCGACTTGTCGCGCTCGCGCTCCCAGACTCCCGTCCCCTTTGCAGGCTCATCAACGCCAGAGCCCGATCTCCTGGCTGGGCTGTCCTTTTCCTCACGGCCAGTCGCCCCGCAAGCTCCTGTCTTCGGGCTCCCCTCTATGCTCTCGTCGCTCACCTCCCAAGCCGACCAGCACCCTGATGTCGATGAGATGGACGTAGACTCAAGTCCCACTGACCTGAAAGGAAAGGCGAAGGAAGCGGCCGCCAACTTGTGGTTGAAGCCACAGCGTTTCTTTGCCCCAGAGGCGCCGACCGGGCTTGAGGGCCTCTTCGAGCGCACGAAACTGGTTGACGACGTCACCATGGCCGACGCAACCCCGAGTCCCCGACCGTTCCGTGCGCCTGCCGCCGGCTCCTGGAACTGGTGGTGGATATACGCCTGCTGTCTCCTTCCCCTCGTTGGCGTCGTATACAAACTCTGGGAATTAAGCCGGAGAACCCCGCAGGCTTTTCCTCCTGCCACCAGTTTAACATTCGGGCCTCTCGACCCGCCTTTATAATATCTGTCTCTTATTGACTTATTTCTCGCGCAATGTACTATGATGGAGTTAATGATGTACAATACAACATGCTTGAGGTTAGTATTAGAAGCCGTTCGAGCCTTAACCGTAAATTTGGTCGTAGAGCGAAGTATCCTTGTGGAACTCGCAAGGCTGCCTTCCAATCGCGATGCCCTGCCCCGGGGCTACAAGCTTCCTCTTCAGCCCCCTACTCTTCCCGACGGCGTTCGGCGGCTCGTACACCCACATGCACGGCTCCTCAGTGACTCCATCGACAAAATGGTACTTTTCGCAGACGCCCTGGCCAAATGGATGAGGAAACATCTCGTCGTCCGTCGGCTCGTCGGGGTCTAGCAAGAACGGGTGCGCCAGCGCGTCCTTGGGCGTCGTGCGTCGGTATGCCTCGGGTTCCAGGAGGCCCTGGAGCAAGTTGAATGCTAGCTCGACGTCCCGCCTGTGTGCTTCGCGCGCTGCATTTTCCTTTAGTGTGGCGGCTGATTCTGAAGCGGGCGAGGAGCCTCGGGAGGGAGAAGAAGACGACGCCGGCGGGAGGGAGTCGGTGTTCGCAGGCACCTCGCGCTCAGAGTACTGCGGGGTGTTGTAAGGGTAGAAGCTTGGATCGGGCTTCGGCGGAGTGTAGAGTTCTGGGTTTTGTTTCGTGACGAAAGAGGTCCATGAAATCCCATACTCTGACACACTGGGAACGTTGGTCGAGAACATTCTGCCTGAAAAAGAAACTCAGAGGAAATTTATGCATTGAAATGAATGAACTTACTGTGAAGAGTCGCAGTCTTCTCCATTTTCTTTTTGCCCAAAATGACGGCGATTTCCATTAGAGCCTCATTGTCGTCTGTGCATTGGAACAAGGGGAATTTGCCAGTCAAAAAGAATAACAGAATCGTCCCAACCGCCCAAACGTCGATTGCTGCAGACAAGGTCAGTTGTGACCATGAACATCAAAGAAATCGACGTGCCGCCCGTTTGCTCCGAGCATTTGAACAGAACTTCGGGTGCCCTAAAGCCCCTTGTACCCGCTCGGTTGGCCTTGGAGACCGGGCTAAATTTTAAAAGTGAGTACCTCCAAGTTGAAAAAAGTCGGACCGCATACCGAGTATCGTTAGCAGGATATCCAACTCTTTCCGAGGGCCAGGTCGACTTTAGCCTCGCCTCCCTCTGCTTCGTTTTCGTATCCTCCGGATCGTAGTCATTACGCGAGGACACACGGCCGTGCGGGAATTCAGCCGTCGCCGCTGTATGGTAACACGCCCCGTGCGTTTGCACTGGTACCGAATCCAAACGCTGGAGAGAAGTCAGGAACTTGCACGCGGCAGTGCAAAAGGAAAGGACTTGCAGACGCGAGACCGAAGTCGCACAGCGTGCCCTGACCCGTACGCGGATCGAAGAGGAAATTCGCGGGTTTGACGTCGCGATGGATGATTTTGCGCGCGTGAATGTCGCGTAGAGCGCGAAACATGCAGCGGAAATATGCTTTGATGCAGGCCATGGGTAAATCGCGATAAAAGTCCTACAACGCGTTCAAACGTCCGCAGAAATCACCAAAGAGAACCACGCACTCGAAAGTCCTCATTCCGATGGTAGGGCATGATCGCGACTACCTGGTCTTCGTGTCGGAATGCAGTTATCAATTGCGAGACGTGGCGACAGCCGCGAGAGTCGGCGAGTATCGAAATCTCGTTGCGTATACGCTCGGGGTTGCTAGTCACATAAATTCGCTTGATCGCCACGAAAACCTTTGTGTTTGGCGGATGCGGCACAGACTGGTAATGCGCTGAAGAGGACGGGGGGTGACACCCGTGCCACGGGGTATTGTCCCACTTGTCGTGGTAGCCTATATCGCGAGCCTTGTAAACAGACGAGAAGGTGCCGGTACCTAGTCGGTCCACGAGTTTGTAATCAGCAGAAAGGGTGGGCATAGCGTCTTCGAGCTCGGCGATCTCTTCCTCAATCTCCTGCCGGTCCTCTGGACTCTTCTTCATGATGCTCATCTCCTCATCACTCTCGTCCCGCACATCCAAGTCCTCATCGTCTGAATGGCCATGTTCTTCCTCATTCATAAGCTCGTCGTCGCTCTCCATCGCCTGGTCCTCATCCGTCTGTGCACGCGGCATGCTGGGGATGGTATATTTGGGTATTATCGACGTGAGGTGATTGTGATAGTCCTCAACGTCTGCCACTTGGTACCCGTTGAGTGGATCGTCCGAAGACGCGGGATGACCTCGACGTGTGTTGTGGTAGGACTCGAGATACACTTTGTTGAGAGCCTCGGACGAGCCGCGAGCTTCAAGTGGATTCGAGGAGTGTTGGGAGAAGAGAAGGGGCATTGTGTCGCGTCGTGCAACTCGAGACTGAGGTCACGGCTAGAGGTCGACGCGTCAAACACGGTCACGCAGCGCTCAAGTCATCAAACATTGATGCCATCAACGACCAAGTAAAGGTGCATGATGAACTATCGTATTGAAGAGGGTATGGGGGCAGAGCCCAGCGAAAGTGGTTTAAACAAGAAATAATAAAAGGTAAAACGTCCAGCGGAACGTAACTAAATGGGTGCAATCGAGCTATCAGACTGGACAAGCCAGTCCATAACAAGACAAGAAAACCACCACCACCATCTAGGATCTAACTGCATCGCCGTTGTGAGACGCCATTTCATGGCAATCGTCCCAGAAATGAATGCGGTTAAATCTAAAACCTCACTGCATCCCCATTGTAATCGTAAGCTTCGGCCTGAGGGGCACCGTACCCAGTCTGATGGTGGAGAGGCACTCCAGTGTCATAAGCAGGTCCGCGGCCATCGTTATAGGACCGCATGCTCGGGCCACGACCAAGCGCCTCCTGCATCTGGGGCTGAGGGCTGGGGCCGCGAGCGAGATCAGCGTAGCCGCCAACGGGAGCGAGGTTCGTGGGGGCAGCGGTCAAGTCGTGATTAAGCTGGTCGCGATACACTCCTGCTCCCGCGGAGTTGCCGTGATTCTGCGAAGAGTTGAACGAAGAGGCTCGCGAGTTGGTGCGGCGGTGGGCAGGAACAATGCCAACATCGTCGTTCGTCGGCTGCCAGTCAATCGGGGCCATGCGCTCGTCAAACTTGGACGAGTGGCCAAGCTTCCACTTGCGGAAGACCGTCCAAAGGATGGCAATTCCACCGACACTGGCAGCCACGACGATGAGAACGGTAGTTACGATTACTTTAGGTTTGCTGGCTGCTCCTTGGGGTGTGGGAGGGGAGGTCGATGCGGCACCGACGACAGCCAGGGTAGCCGTGTTCGTAACGGTGGATCTGGACTTGGGAGCCGTGTCGTCATTGGCGGCGGGAGTAACAGGGGGCGGAGTAGGGGTCGAGGGTGGCACGGAGGGAGACGACGTGGTGCTGGTGGTGGAAGCAGAAGAGGCGGATTGAGCAGAACTCGACTGGCTTGCCGCGGAGGCGGATGATGCACTCTGGAAGGCAGGGTGAACAAACAGCAAGGGCCCGAAAAGGGGTTAACATACCGTGGAAGTGGCCGACGTCGACGCCGAACTGCTCTGTGAAGCGCTCGATGCTCCCGCTGCATCGCCAGAGGCGGTGGTAGAGGCAGAGGCGGCGGATGCGGAGTTGCCCGTCGCCGAGGCAGAGGTGTTGGGGTCATTAGCAAGGTTTGCAATGCCCCCGAGACCACCGAGGGCACCACCGTCGGTGCTGTCGGTCTGGGGGAACGGCGAGCGCTTCTTTACAAGACGCTTGAGGTCATTGTGAGCGCGACGGTTTGGGTTGCCAAAGTCGTTGGCGTCGACGGCGACGGTGAGAAGAAGGGAAACAAAGAGCGTGAGGGACAGGTTTTGGGAGTTAATCAACATGGTGGATGAGGCCTCTATGCGATGCTGGGAAGAGGACAAGGGCGGCGCAGCCGGGAGAGATGGGAAACAAGAAACAAAATCAAAAAATCACCCTTGACAACAAGGAATGTCACACTCACGGGCAGCGGTGTAAATGCCCAAGCAGACGCGAGAGGACAAGGGACAGAGGATGCTGTCGACGGCGGCGAGGCGAACGAGCGGCGGGTCGAGCGAGTCGAACAGGGAGCGTCAGGAGAGCGAATGGGATGATGTGTCACTCCCGTCACACGGTGCCTTCATCGCCGCATTACAACCGCCAAACAAAACTATGTGCTGAAACACTACATTAACTACGAGTGACTCGTCAAGCTCCAGTTATCCAGTGGGACCGACGGCGGCGTCACAAACTTCGTCCCGTCCTGCCACTGCGGGTTGAACAGAACTTGCAGGTTGTATTGCCCTAAGTCACCCATCAGCGATTGAACACAACACATACAGGAGACATGCCCACCTGCAGGTAAACTGATCATCAGCACCGTCACCCCGGGGTTCGGTTGATCAGGAACAGGCGGCACCACGTCCGTGTTAAACCTAACTGCGTCGGACGTAGAAAACTGGGCGCCAGCGGGCGCGTTTAGGATTGACACCTCCATTGTTTGCCCATCCAGAGCAAGACTGGCAGTTGTCCCGCTCGTCGTGACGGTCGCGTTGGTGTGCATTCTCCATTGGACTGTGCCGCCAGAGTTGATCTCGTCTTGAATGAGGACCTGTTTTCTGCTGTTCAACAACCGCACACCGCGTTTCATCGACGGACTACAGCTCCATTAGCAACGGAATTACGAGCTCCAAAGTAGATACATACGCGTTGAAGTAGGCGCTAGTCATGTCTGTCGTCCAGAACGCCGTCGAGTCCGAGGGTACATTCAGAACCGTGCTCGCGCCTTGCGTCGTGCCTGAAGAGTCGTGTTTGACGGTCGGCGCCGCAGCAACATTCTGGTTGGCCTGGTCGACCACGATCGTGTTTTGTCCCTCGGTCATCTTACGGTAGTACTTCCAACGATCGCTCGTCTGAGCTAAATGAAATGTCATTAGTCTGTTGGAGCAGCTGGACGAGCCGACCCACTGTCGTTGCTAAAGTAGTTCGGGGAAAGGTAGTCGGCAGAGCCAAGGTCACCCGCCCACCGAGTGCCAAGTGCATCGAGCACAAAGTCTCCAACCTATCGAAGTTGAGTTGCAGGAGAACAACAGATTCGGTTCGTTTCTTACGTCGAGATCGTTGTGGGTCTGATGACCCTGGTTCATACCCGCCTTCATCGCGACGTAGAGCGCATCATTATCGGTCCACGATGACCTCATGGACGCCCACTGGTCGAGACCATTGTCAAAGAAATGATCCAATGCCTTTCCATTCCAAAACGCTCCGGCGATGCTCGCGTCGTACCAGAACATGCTCCAAGGCTCGGCAGCGTCGCGTTGGTCACGTTGGAACAAGGCATAATCTGGCTGGGAGTACTGCTCAGCGTAGAAAATCATGCTATTGGCCGTGGTCGAGAACTTGTTGGGGCTAGAAGCCAACGGCGTCAGCGATGCAGCGATGAAAAGAGCTTGCAACCAACCCGTGGTCTCCGTAATTGAACAGAGAGGTCGGGCCCTTGTTTCGTTGTTAGACCCAGCGAAGCTAAAGGGCAAGCTACGTACCGTGATGTACATGTGGAAATCGCCAGTCTTCTGGAAGTTGGTATTGGTATCCAGCAACCCATAGTGCGAGCCAGTGGCCGTCAGCAAAGAAGAGGCCATTTCGGCATGTCCTGTCAAAGCGAGATGAGTCGGGGAGAACGAGTGAGAAGTAGAGACCGCACCGGTAGTGCCAAAGTACCAGTAATTCGCGGTCTAATAAAATGAGTGAAGGTGGGTAGATTCTGAAGAAAATAAGCTCACCTCCGCCCAAGTTCCGTCGTCCGAAACAGCCATGGCACAGTTGCTTTTGGCATTGTCGACGGTCAAACCAAGGAGTTGTTTGGCGGTTCCAGTGGTGTCGTCATTCAGGATAGCGAGGGACCCCATGGTCAAGCCGGAATTGCAGACACAATTCCAGTTACCGGTCGTGTTCGTTCTCCACCAACCAGTATAGATGGAGGTATTGGTGTACGCTTGAACTCCGGGCCCGAGCCCATACTCGATGAGAGTGCTAACGATTTTGCTCTTCTGGTCGGGGGTCCAGATATCGTCTGTATTGCAGGGTTAATAAACTGCAGGTCCAAGTCAAGACGGTGGCACCCACACAACCAATCGTAGGCGATACCGAACGCAGCAGAGAACCTATTACGGCTGGTTAGGTTTTGTCAAGGTTGAAAGAAACGCGCGGACTCAGCCACGTCGAGAAAGTGCGCTGAATTCCAGCGGTCGACGTCAGGCCCAAAAGGCGTACTTCCGTTTCCTGCAGCATTCTTTTTCACCGAAAAAGGTAAGTCCGTAGCAGTGTCGGCAGTCAAACGACTTGCCTGCAGTTCCGCCCATGCGCGATCAACCCACTTCGTATCCTGAAGGGCATTTTAACGTCTATCGGCGCAGTCCAAGGCATACAACATACGTTGGTCATGCGATAGACATACGAAAAGGCCTTGATTCGCATCTTGACTTCACGAGCATTGTCCAGGATACCGCTGTCACCACTGCCAAGAGGTGAGATCCACAACCAGCGACGAGGAGGGCAAATTTACTCCATGTGATAAACCACGGGCGGCAGGTCATAATATGAACTTGCGTTCATGAAAATAGTGGCGTTCCATCCTGGACATTTTGTAAGCCAACCAGCAGGGAAAGCAGGTCTAGACACTTGCCGTTCATATAAGGGTCGTTGGCAATAAGATTCGGCAGAGCCTGCCACTTGTAAGCGGGGGCGATGAGAAGGGGTCGGTCGGGCCTGTCCTCCATAAGATACAAAGCCAATCCAGTCTATCCAGGCGACCCACCGAAGTGTAAGCACGTTGGGGGCGGTTGGCGCGAATGGGTCGCTCGGCCAGGCGAGAGCTGCGTTTGAAGCGAATGTGGGGGAGCCGAACGCTGCCGTGTTCGTACTCGAGGGGTATATGGGCATCATAAACTCGCTATTCGTCGCCGTAGCGAAACGGCCAGCTGCGATTTGGTTGGAACTAGAGTCAGAAGCAGAGGAAGACGAGCTCGAGGTCGATTTCTTGCGCGTCACGACAACCGCGACGACCACAGCTGCAGCAATAATGAGGACTAGAGCTGGGATCCCAATCTTCAGAGAATTAGCAACGCGATGTTGTAAAACAGCCAATTCATACCTTGATCCATTTGCTGGTCCGTTTCTTCTGCCGTTGAGGCCAAGCTTGACCAGGCTGGATAAATGCGGAGTCACCGTTGGAATACGGGCCACCAGAGCCGTATTCCTGTTGTCCACTGTGGGAGTAATTGTATTGCGAGGCCATGCCGCAAGGAGGGCCCGGGAAGGGAGTTGGTTAAAAGAGTGGAATTGTCGCGACAGTCGCGACACAAAGTGAGAGTTGGAGTGGCGTTTGCTTGGCGTTCGTTTCGGCTATCTCTGATCTCCATGTCGGATCATCACACCTATACCATCAACCTGAAGAGGAATATAGTTTTATTGCTGTTTTTCATGGCCGGCGTGGTCGACTCCGTCGTACCTCAGTGGTGTATTTCGCATAGACGTGGTTCAATCGTGACAATAGTCCGCATAGAAATCTCGAGTCTCGTTGAACGCAACATACAAGTACAATCTTGTAAATTATCTAGCTCTCTCTCACAAAGACTGCGGCAGCACCCATGCCAGTTCCGATACACATCGAAGTTACCAAAACTTTCCCCTTTCTGCGGTGCAGCTCATTGAGCCCGGTCGCGATTTGCCGCGCGCCTGTACAGCCTAGAGGATGCCCAAAGGCTATCGCCCCTCCATTGACGTTCACCTGCGTTATTCAGATAATTAGATCCACACTACTGAAGATTCAACCCACTTTGTCTCTAAATAATCGTTCAATATCTTTCGAATGTCAGAGAGAGAAGAAACTTACATCGATAGACCCAACTTCCGAACCGTATACAAACATTGCGATGCAAACGCTTCGTTAATCTAGTCGCAAGTTCAATGATTCAACGAGGAACTCTGGTGAACGATTATACCTCGAATAGATCGACGTCGTCCTGGGTGATGCCGCATTGTTCGAGAACCGCGGGGATTGCAACGGCAGGCCCAATGCCCATGATACGAGGGGCAACACCTTTAAACGTATTAGTATGGAGCGAAAGCACGACCGTAAGCATTACCTGTAACTGAAGTGGAAACATGTTTCGCCAGGATCTTGAGACCAAGACTCTCCGCTTTCCTTCGGGTCATCAAAAGCACCGCGGCCGCACCATCTGTGATTTGGCTAGCATTCCCGCCGGTAGTTGTACCTTGACCCCATTGCGGAAACGCGGAGCGAATCTTGGAGAGTCCTTCAGCGGTCGTACCATAACGTATTCCGTCATCTTTCGTTATCGTAACCCGGGTACGCTCCCCAGTCGTAGGATTTTTGCTGAACACGGTGAAAGGAATGATTTCGCGAGTAAAGTATCCCGCTTTATCGGCTGCTTCTGCCCGCTGGAAGGAGAGAGCAGCGAATTCGTCCTGGTCTTTGCGCGAAACCTCAAAGTCTGACGCGACATTCTCGCTAGTCCAACCCATGCGTTGAGTGCAATCCCGGGATGCCGAATTGGCGGCGATGAGTTCACTTTGAGACGGGCCGCCATTGTCGGGGCTAGGGGTCAAAGTGAGAAACCTGCAGTGTGTTGGTAGGTGGATATATACTTTTCGGACATGCTCTCAACACCAAGCGCCAGTCCGACCTAAAAGCCCGGTAAAGCGGGTTAAATATCGTTAAGGGAGCCACCAACTTCAATTTGACCACTGCGAATTTGGTTGGCAATTGTTGTTACCTGGCGGGCGGAGTTAATGGAGGCACAGGAGCGGAAAGGAGGAGATTACCGCCATCAGACCTGTTGTAAAAAACTGATGAGGCCACGAATGTATTCGGGATGAGAGGGAAATACCAGAAGAGCAGAACCGATTTATGGTTTGAACTGGGACCGACTCCGGGAAGCCCGCCGCCAAGCTTGCAGAGCGGGCCTGATACGTTGCGTCGGGAGTCAAAACTGTTCCGACGCAAATGTCTCCAACGATGGCGGGGTCGATTTTGGCATGAGTAATCGTGTGCTAGGATAAACAGCGAAATTAAGTTTGAATGCCCCCCGTCCGAAGAGCGCCTACCTGGAACATTTCAAGCATCAATTCATCTGTCCTGCAATAAACATCAGAGCCAGCCGTAGGTCGAAACAAAGTAGCTTGCCGTGCATCCTTGAAACCACCACGTTTGGCCTTGGTGAGGGGCGAGCGCATTGCGAAGGTGATCACAATATCGTCCGGGCTCTTCCGCTCTAGAGCAGCGAGTCCTTTGGACGAAGAGGTAAAATGAGCGGCGAGTTGTTTGACGCGTTCCATAGCAAGTTATGTTCACTGAGAGCGAGTTGTCTTTAAATAAGAGTCGGAGCAAACGGAACTTAGGCCGTTGTAGCCGGTAGCCTAATCGGGAGATCAATATTGCCGCGGCGGGCCGGCAATTGGCCGGCAATCTCCTGATGCGGAAAGCTTTCAACTTTGTGGATCGAGTCAGTTCAGTTCATCCTCTTCCAACGTCAAGATGCCAACCGAATAGCTGACTCGCACAGCGGGTCCGCTACGATCATATAAATCTCTTCTATCCATCGGATATCATTCCCAAAACCGACCTCTGCCACTGAACAAAATGGTTGAACAAACAATTGCCAGTGCAAGCAGCTTCAGATACATAGATATCGGTGGTTCGTATGTCTCCTCCTGATCTTTCTATGCCTAACTTTTCTCCGTAGTCAATTTAACTGACCCAGTCTTCCGTGGAACTTATTATGGGAAGAAAAGGCACGAGGGTCAGCGCGTCGACGCTCGTTCGATCCTGCGGCGTTGAAAAAACTTGGTTTCAGACGATATGAATGCTGTACTGGATCGTGCGCGAAACGCTGGTTTAAAATCCATGATTATAACCGGTACAAGTCTTGCGGAATCTCGTGGGGCCTTGAGCCTGGCTAAAGACTTGGGTATGCCATTCCCGTCGAGTTATTATCTTATTCAACACCCCTAGGTTTCTTCTGCACTGTCGGGTGTCACCCCACTCGCGCCGCCGAGTTCGACAAATTCAAGGGAGGACCCGAGGCGTATCTGAAAGCATTAGATAAACTAGTCGCGAGCAATCTCCACGGAAAAGGTCGAGCGGTTGCCATTGGCGAATGTGGTTTAGGTAAACACGCGATCTCCTAGTCGCTGCTGGTCATAACATCGTTTTTAGATTATGATCGCCTTCATTTTGCCTCGCCTGAAGTCCAGCGAAAGCATTTTCGCTCCCAATTGTCACTGGCCAAGAAGTATCACCTCCCACTTTTTCTACACTCCCGCGCTGCTCATGCCGACTTTGTGAAAATACTACGCGAAGAAGGCTTCGGAGAGGGCGGCGGCACTGCAGTTGGCGGCAAAGGAGGTGTTGTTCACAGTTTTACGGGTTCTCCGACAGAGGCATCTGAGCTAGTAAGTGATTTACATCGTCCAAAAGTGTGTTTAGCCGAACGTTTCCCAGATGGACATGGGATTTTACCTCAGGTATGTTTGGAAATAGTCCCGCAGGTTCATGACTCAAGGCAACCTTGTACAGCGTAAATGGGTGTTCTTTGAAAACCGAGGAGAACCTCCAAACCGCAAAGGCCATCCGTCCTGATAGAGTATTATTAGAGACAGGTTCGTTATCTTTCTCGTCAATGTCTTTCAACTGATGTTGTATTCACCAGACGCACCATGGTGTTCGATGACTGGTGGCCATGCCTCAAAGCAGCATCTTGCATCTCTCCCCCCTTCACTACGAGAATTCTATTTTCCGCCTTCCACCAAGCCAGAAAACTGTACCGCTGGAAAGACGGTGAAAGGGAGAAACGAACCATGCGCAGTGGGAGGAGTAGCGTGGGTAATCCACAAATTACATGAAATTCCTTTAGAAACGATCACGGAAACGGCGTTCAAAAACACCGTAGATTTGTTTGGCTTAGAGATAGAAGACGAGGATCCAAGTGATAGTCTAGGGTAATACAAGCGCGTATTGAGTTACATTTCTGTATCAAGTGGATCATAATTTTTGGGTTGTCTGAAGCGCTGTAACCACGAGCGAGACTTGTCGGCTCGCGCAACTTCGCCATTTCGCAACACTCTGTATGCACGCCCTCTCCACACCACTTCGCTCCCGAATATTGCCAACAGGAATATTGGTAACGCCAATAGCTCGCGAGCGGCCCATGCAGCCGCGAACTGCCAGCGAGTGGCAGCAGGTAGTGGATGGCCCGCAAGAGAGGCATATACGTCGAGGTCCACATAGATCCAGAGTGCAAAATGTGCGCAGATTGAAATCCAGGGAGGGACACCAAAGAGGTACCTGAGACTAGTGGCGCATATGATAGAAAGCACGACAGACTCCGTGAAGGGCTCTAGTAGAGTGGCAGCTAAAACCATGTGTTTCCGGACTCGGATCCAGCGTGCGCGGCGCCAGACGTAATCCGAGAAAGTCATATTTCCGACAACATTTCTGGCGACATCGCAAGAAAGGTCGTGTCTCTCTCCCAGCTCGTGCCAGAGCGCGCCTGCAATCATATTGTCTTCAGCTAGAAAACGGCCGAATGCAGGCAAACCGCATGGTTCGGGTCGAGTCGCTGTCGGATTAGACAAATCCAGCGGTTTCAATGAACCGTTGACGCGTTCCAAGTCAGAGCGACGGTAGAGGTTGGATTTGCCCATCACACACGAGTCGACCGCCACGGTGTTAATGGCGAGATACATTTTGGCGTGATTCGTGTTCAGAAAGGCCTCCTCTAGTCTGGAGCCAATCTTGGATTCCGTGACGACGGCGAAGGGTACGTGGTGAACGAGTGCTATACGGCGTTTACCGGGCACAGGGGAAGGAGGTCCCACCAACGCATCCACGGAGCGCGCCAACGTGCCGGAATGGACGGTGACATTTGAGTCGATAACCCACAAGATGTCGTGGGCAGCTTCACGATAGGACCGAATGAGGTTGTTTACTTTGGGATTGACTCCGACCACCTCCTCCCCTGCAGCGATGTGAGCACCCTCGACGTCGCGTCAGAGACTTGCACCGACCAATAATGATTCTGCAATTGACATTGGGGTACTTTGAGATGAGCTCTCGGGCAACAGGCAGCGCCTGGTCGTTCTCGTCTGCGACGGACAGTAACAATTCGTATTTTGGGTATTCTTGAGTGAACGTGGATTCCAAATTCTCGTAAAGGTTCGTGTCGAGGCCCTTGAGGGGGCGAAGAATAGAGACACCGGGCACCGATGCAGCAGGAGCAGCTGCTAATGGCGAACGGGGGCGAAGCCTGTACCGTTTCCGACTGGAACCCAGTTAATTCGCGCCCCGAGACATGGGAAACGCGACTCACGCTTCCCTACAGCCTATGATGCCAATAACCCACAGCCCAGAGTACCATATCAAACCGGTCGAGGCCAACACGACCCGAAAGTCAACCCAAGAAGAGTCGGCAGACATTGTGAGGAAGCAAGGTTTGGTAAACAAGATTACACGATTATAAAATTACGTAAAGTACTATTACAACAAAATGTTTTTATGCTACAGAGGTTTCGTGAATTATCGTAACAAAGTTGCTCGCAGACTGGGCGCGCTCCCATTGCATTCGTCGCGCAGTTCTGAAGTTTACAATCATCAACACTTCCTCGAAAAAGGCATCAGACCATTGGTCGCAGAGCTCCGTCGCACAAGGTCGCAGACGCAGACGTTCTCCAAAGTCCGTGTGCGTAGAGACTACCTCGCCCCATCGGTTCTTTTGTCGCTCATTCGAGAACCAATTTTTTATTTGACGCAGCGATCTAGTAAGTATGTTAGAATTGGAGCGGGATTTGAAGCGGGATGCTGTTTACCGATGCAGCACTATGGCCATCAGTACCAACCTACAACATAACGGTTAGCAGTTGTAGCGTCTGTTTGTAAAAAAAACCAACCAGTGCTCAGACGGGTACATCGTGATCTGTGTGTTCAAATAAGCCGCAGAATCAGGGCGAAAGGCGTAAAGAGTCACCTCATCAAAGACTGTGCGCAGAACGAATAGTTGCTGCTCGTTCACAGGCGAATTCTCGAGCGACTTTATCTGGGTCGCGCGTTCCAGCAGCTCCTTCCGGCGTAGTTTCAACTCGGGTTTCGGTTTCAAATGTAGTCGCGAGGCTTTGTGAGACCGGGGCGCCTTTTTCCTCGGTCGGAGCTGGTGACAGCCAGGATTGGTCTTAAGAGGCGTTGAGGGCTCGGATGTGTATTCGAGAGCCGTTGAGGAGGGAGAGGTGTGGTCGGAGTCATCAGAGTCGTAGTCTGCGGGCGATGTGCGGGCAGCAGCATCGGCGAGGACGTCGAGAGGAGTTTTCATGCCGCACATAGAAGGATTATATTGCCTACGAATAATCAGTGTCGTTCCGCCGCAGTTATGTTACAACTCTAGACGTACTGCCGTGTAGCGCCTTAGGTGCGGCGTAATAGAATACAAGTCAAGTCAAGGCAAGGCGGGAAAAGAGAGTGGGCGACCGGCGCAGAAATTGAGAGAGTCAACGTTTGCAAGCATTACTTATAGGTCCAAGCTAAGAAAGACACAAAGGACTCTTTATTGTGCCATCGTGATTCGAGACGTCGCTTGAGGTATTGTTTTTTGCTGCCTTTCATCCAGGCGTGGCGTCCAGGTACAAAAGGAGAGACAACCATCACTTTTGATGCGGTATGAGAAAAGACACGAGCAGAAGAAGCCGCAAAGTACAAGGAGCTCGACTTGACAAGGTGGAGGGAAGAGGAAACCGGATCGCGGCCCGGAAATTGATCGATCGCTTGCTGCAACGACACATTTGGCAACCACTACGACCAACCCGTTCGATATCCAAGAATTGTCCAATACAATCCTTCAGTGGACGCCGAGAAGACGCAGCAAATGAGTGCGCAGCAAAAGGCTGACAGTGAGCGGCAAGAAGAGAAAATCAAGATCGTCGCCTCCGTGTTCTCCCGAAGAAATGCGCAAGGCAACCTGGAGGAGACCTACATGTCCCATATAAGGATATGGGAAGACGCAGGCCCCGAGGGGGGCGGCAAGAAACCTCGATACATACTACTTTCGCGTATGTTTCCACTACTGGATGGGCTGATTTTTGTTCACCGTCTTTAGAGGCCAGCAATGGAAATGGGTTTTTACACAAATCCAAGCTCAACACCAATGGCTCTTACTCAGTTGGGAAGACTTGGAGGTTACCTGAGCTTCGTGGATTGCAGGTCGTCGATGTACGGCTAGCCCTTGTCTTGCTCTACCATCCAATTGACAAAGTATAGACGCTCGCATTCAACATAACCCTTTCTAGGACGTACAGATGGCAAACTGAGAACGCCCCACATCAATCCGAATTTTTAGAAGCCCTCATTCGACTATTCCGCACAGTTTCCCCCGAGGCTTCTTTGCAGTTGGAAGGCGTCCCCGATGTTCAGAGTCTGTATTCATTATTTTTACGATACGATGTCGATTAAAATGCTATTCAGTCGCGCGGCCACCTATGCAGAATGGAAATCCCTCTCCCGGAAGACGGCCGCCCAACCAGCGTTCAGCCACCCCAAGTGACAATGACTACGAACAACGTGCCGCTTCTCCTCCACCTCGATCTCAATCTCGCAATGGATTGCCCGGTCGACCCGCTTCTCCCACCAATTCAACCCGTAGTTATCCCTCCAGCCGCTCTACCCCGCGCCCAGGACCCTCCTTCTCGTCCTCTCCACAGCCGCCAACTCGAACGCGGCCCGGACGACGACCGTCAAATGCCGATTCAACGGCTGGCCAGATACCTTCCATCAACCTCCCAACCGCCACCCCGCGCTCTGCCCCTATCGAGGACCGCAATCTATCATCAGATAGTCTGGCGGCAAATAGGCCCCTAAGAGAATCGCCTGTCAAATCGACTCCGTCCCCAAGAGCTCCTTCGCCTTCACGGGCTCCCTCTCCTTCTCCTTCACGGGGACCCGCTCAGGCGCCGTTGGCTAGAACTGCGAAGCGTAGTGGAACAGTCGGTGCCCCTTCTGACGGGCGTAATGCGCGTGTCTCCTTCTTTGATCCCGGAAACCAAGCCGCACTCGACCGCCTTATTACAAGTGCCTCCAACGACGTCGACGGGGAGGAAGAATCTGCCCAGGCAACGATGTCCAACGTCGAGGAAATGATAGAAGGGTACGAGTGGGCCATCGATGATGTGATTGGGCGGAAATCCGCAAGAGGAGCTGCGGATCTCATCGAGGCAAGACTACTCGATGAATTGCTAGCTCTCGACAAGGTTACTTCAATGGTTTTTGTTATTATTCAGTGGAGTAACGAGACCTACAGGCCAACATTCACTCCTTCCTCGAGTCGGACGACCTTATAGATGTTGTGTTGAAGTACATGGATGAGGCCATCATGGAATTAGACAATATGGATAGTTTGGTTTCGTCGTACAAGATTCACCTCAACGTAAGAATCTCGTCCAAGTATATTGCAATTGTTAATCGTTTCATTGCAGGCTGTCGGCGATGATATTTCATTCATCCAATCTCAGAACCGAGGTTTGCAAGTACAAACTCAGAATCAACGGGCACTTTTGGCGGAATTGGAAAATCTTCTGGTGGGCTTTTCTCTGCACGAGCTTGCGGCTCGTATTTACATGTACCGGTGGATTAGCAAACTGTCCAAGTTGATAAAGAGGCGTTGGCCACTCTCACGCAGGAATCCCTCGAAAAATCCACCGGCATACAACGGTTGGAAGAGGCTGCGACGGAGCTGTACAAAGCTCTACAAGCCGGTCAAGATACCGGTAATTCTATCAACTTCAAAACTCTGCAATGCTGTAACATATTTCAGACATGGCTGCAACAATGGAGCGGCTGCAGGAGTATCGAACCCACAATGCGCAGTTCTGCAAGCGGATATTTGACTTCCTCTCTATCATGTTCACGGCCCAGGTGCGCAAAAATTAACGCAAGGCCGTGTAACTATCATTAAAAAGATTTTCCCAGTCTCAAATGCTTCTCGGTAACACTGATGGTTTAACTAAAGGCGATAAGAAGAGCCGACCCAGTGTGATTATGCACCAAGATATTGAACAGTATCTTGGTCGCTACGCCGGGCTCATGTTGTACCTGAAAGAAATGGATGAAAAGGTGTACGGCAAGCTCTGCGCGGTGTGTCTCCTCCTTCGACCTTTACGCTCAGAAAATTGATTGCTATGTGTCAGGCATATTTCTCCGCAGCCAGCGAGCTCCACAATACTCAAATCAAAGCTCTATTATCTGTGTACATCGCCTTTGTTCGAAAACCAGCTGAAGAAGACCAGGACCAGGGTACGGGAGCTTCGAGTAATCTGTGCGACGTATATCTTATACTTCCCAGGCTTTGGCCCGACTCCGACGGTGGGAACATATAGCAAGGGTGCGACCGGCATGCGCCGTGCTGGCACCCTCATCCGATCTCCAATGGAGGCCCGCAACAAGGATAAAGATAAACCCGCCGACGGCACCATGCGAGCTTCCGAGGTTCAAAATGCCTCTTCCGTCCTGTTCCTCCCAGTCTGACTCGGTCGTGCAGGTGTTCTTGCTCATTCTCGACCAGATTGCGCCCATGATTTACCGCGAAGACGAATTCATTGCTGACTTTTTGCAAATTAACGACGCGGCACTGACTTTTGCTGATTACATGAACCTCGACAATTACTTCCGGAGACAAGCTTCCCGTAGTGTGGGGCTTAGCCAGTCGACTATGAAGCTCGTTCGTGGGGCTATGGAGCTGATCTTTGGGTTCTTGCCAGATGAGCTGAAGACGTGGTTGGACAATGCCGTTGCCAAAGACAGCATGTAGGCTGTTGTTGTTGAGTTGATCGTAGTTTTTGCTGACTCCCTTGAAGGCAGATCATTGGTCTTCTCTCATGCATCGAGCGTTTCATCGCGGAAGCTGACGAGAGAGGGAACATGTTCCTGCTCACTGCATTGGGGAAGCAACAAGTCCGTCTCAAGGGACTCTTTGACCGGCACATCGTGAGCCCCTTCAGTAATTATTTGGTCCGGTGTCTGACCTTCTTCAGAACGAGCAAATCAAAGGCGTCGAGCAGACGAAGCTGACCAGCAAGAAACGGAAGGGTGTTGCGCATTTCGTCAAACACTTCCCCATCTACATTGGCCAGGTCGAAAGCCAACTCATCGGCGCCGATGCCCTTGAGATCCGTGCGACGGTGGATGCAGCTTATGAGCGCATCGTCCAATCGATGTTTGAGTCTCTCAAGCAGATGGCCAAGCTGGACGGGGAGGGGGAGGACAAGGGTCAGCTGAACTATCATGTTATCCTCATCGGTATGTGCCTCTCCACGCTTCCTACGCTTTAGTCTTATTCCCAAACCAGAAAACATGCACCATTTCGTCGCGGAGACATCCCAGATTGAGATTGGCTCAGTCACCGTGTTCTTACGGAGGGCGGAAGGGATATACGACGAGAATCTCAGCGCTTACGTCAAAATCGTCCTCCGGCGGCCGTTCGGCAAACTTATCGTTCGTGAATGCTGCTTTTTCTTCTCGCACGACTGAGATTGTTGCAGGATTACTTTGAAGGCGTGGAGCGTCTCCTCAAGACGACCGCGCCGTCGGAAGTGTCGACAAACGCCAATTACAACAAGTCGGCCCTCAAGAAAGTCGTCAAAGAGTACAATGCCAAGGACATTCGGAAGCACGTCGACGCGCTTTTCAAACGAGTGGAGAAACACTTCACCGAAGCCTCCGAGAAGACAACGTCCGAGGAGAAGAGCGGAGGTATCGCTCCGGGAACAGTCATGGTCGGCGTGTGGAAGGCATGCGAGGAGGAGTTGTTGAGGGTGACCGAGTTGATGACCAAGAGGATCTCTCAGTGCTACGCAGACAGTGGGGTTACACTGGATTACACTGTCGCCGACGTGAAAGAAGCCTTTCGCCGGCAGCGGGTCGGTTTCTAATTTGTACACAAATAAACATAGAATGTAGTTGTACCTCTGTGTAATGAGCGCCGTGGATCGATACAAAAGCCCAAATGATAATTTAAGAGAGGAGTTGGGGTTCGGGGAAGGGGGGAGCACGATGTTCCGCAGCCGGCGTTCCGTAATAAGAGCCCGTGGCCGCGATATTGGCCGCAGGACTGGGAAGAGGACTCGGAGTAGGGGATGGGCCTGCGGGGGGAGCCGCTGCCGGTTGAAGCGCGCCCATGAGGGAGGGACCGTAGGTGCGGAACAAGCCCATAGCAGATTCCATGCTCAAGCCCCCTCCCGGCGCAGGAGGCGCTTGACCCGGTGTGGGCGGCGCCTGTTGTCCCGTGGCCGCGTTCTTGTTTATGGCGCTCCAAAGTGCCTGCCAGAGGGTAGCGAAACGAGCCTGAGCAAAGGAGAGAGTCTTGCGTTGGATGTTCATGATACCTGCCAGCTGTTCAGCAGGTGAATTGGGAATGAGTGGAGGGTAATCATGTACCAGCGTCCAATTCTACCTCATTCTTGCTGAAAAAAGGCTGCAGATACATCTGGTAAATGAATGTCGACCCCTTGCACACTGGTTATGGTGGGAAAATGAAGGCGTTTCGGCGACGGACCTGGGTCTGCGGTAATGCTAAGAATAAAATGAAGATAATTTTAATTTCGAAGTAAAAACTGTGGTATGGTCAGTCCGCCTGTAAGTTGGTTGTGGAAATGAAATGAAGATTTACGGGAACCACGAGACGAGGAATTCGAATAGGTATTCGTATGCCACCTGGATTATGGTGTTGGATGAAAGCCAAAGGATGATAAGCAAGAGCTCACGAGTACTCCGATGACCGCCCAGTATTGAGACCAGCGCTCAAGTTCTAGGAGGGATGAGGAGGGTTTACGCAAAGGAAAGACGAGTAGCAACCTGGCTCTGAGACGGGGCGATGAGACAGAGCTTTGTAGGTGCCGAATACTGGGAGGAGGAACGCAAACCACGCCGCGAGACAGTGGGTGAGGAAGGACAAGATCATATTGTGAAGAGACGTGGAGGGACGAAAGAAGGTTTGAAAGATGATCGGCCCGCACTGGATTCCGAATCGGGCGCGGGCGCAGTTGATCTGACTCTGCCACGAGAAATTCCATCGAATATTCGTCCGCAATCGGGGACGCGTAAATTTGCAAAATAATAAGACCGCCCGGGCAGATTATAGTTATTCGCGCCATCTGCGGGGGCAGCGAGCAGAAGGAGGCGACATACCATTGTGACGACTGTCAAGTGACAGGTTGAATCAAAGTTCTCAGCTCTCTTCCTCCCTCCCCTTCCTGGCCTGCGCCTTGCGGCCCATGGACCCCGCGATGAGTCTCCAGGGGCTCCACAACCACGATGATAACAAAGACGACAAACGTGACATCAAGCCGGCGGTCAAGACGCTCAACAGAGTCCCTCGTTCGTTATGACACATCCCCCGTCTCCGCACATTACTTACCTCGTCGCGTTCTCCAGGCGCCTGCGTCCGTTCTCCCCCTCGTCCACTCCGTTTCTCTGATTTTGTATCCTAGAATGCGTGCAGAAAGCAGAAGATGCGGTGCGAGGGTGCCGATAACCCCCCGTGCAGACGCTGCCGCAATACCGGCCTCGAGTGCCTTTTCGAGAAACCCTCGAGAGAAGCAACTCTCACCGGAGAGGCCGGTCTAGAGTATGCTCTTTTTGGCAACTACGCGCAATTCGACTGACCCTGCTGCAAGGCGTATTCGAAGCTTAGAGGCCCATGTCGCCGAGATTCGCCACACGCAGACCTCCATCCAGAGTTCGGTCAATGAAATTTTGAGCCATCTCCGCGGAGGAGTGGCCCATACTCGGTCTCCGTCGTATCCTCAGTCATACCATCAGTCCCCGAGCTTGCATTCGCCGCCGATTTCTACGCCTCCAACCGGTCATCAGCACGTTGGCGAAGGGCAGCCCGCAAATCCCACAGGTGCATTCCCCCATACCGCCCCAATGAATGCTCTTCCACCGCGGCAATCCCGGCCAGGCTACCCAGGACCCTCCTCCCAGACCAGCCCTGGGTCTTATTCCCACTATTCTGCCCAGGGCCATTATCCTAGTTCGACTCAACCAAGTCAAGGTCCTATGCTTCCGCCGTTCTCAAGCATTCAGACCATGGGACCACCATCGGCGCAGCAGGCCAACGTATCCTCTATACGCTACGACAATGGCCATCCTTCCAGGCCGCACAGTCAACCAAGTGCCAAGAGACATGCACCTGGATCGGCAAATGTCACCAGTGCCGACTCGTCAGATATCGACGAGGAGGAGACTGGAGAGTTGCCCGATTCGGGTCTGGTTGCTCCATTAGAAGTGCTCAGAGGTCTCGCTGATGTAGCCACTGAACGGGCTGCAAAGGTGACCATCAATTGACCACCTATTATCACCGCGCTAACCGCACCGTAGGAAAATGGGGACAGCAGTGGACCTCAAAGTCGAGGGCGGACACCATCTCCCGACCGACAAAGCCGAGCAGCGAAGCGAAGAAAGATCCGACACAGAGGCAGACCCACTTTGATTTTCCCCGACGGTAATTATTCTTTTTGCTGGGACAAGACTGTTCTTATTTTTGCCCTTGCAGTTGTAACCAAAAATATTCTATCTGAGGCCGAGGCTCGGGAGCTATTCAGAATGTACGTATATGGATCCCGTCTGCTCATGTTCTGATTCTCTGTACAGCTTCTACCACGGCTGCTCCACCTTTCTTCCCGTGTTTGATTCCAACGCTGATACCTTCGATGCATTGCATGACCGGTCCCCGTTCGCTGTCGATTGCATATGCATGGTCGCGGCGCGAGTTCGTGATGGCGGAGGTTCGATCAACATTCGGAATACCAATCCGCAACTCATTATTTTCCAGGGAAGCCGAGCGAGACGTATCTCCAGACCCTGGAGGAGGTCCAAACTATCTCGCGGGCAACTCTCTTTTCTCCCGTGAGTCGGCATGAGGCGGTTCAAGCGATGAGTAAGTAAATTGGGCCTATTCGAACCTATCTCGTGCCAAACGACTTTTAGTATTGGTTGCTGGTTGGTCCGATAACGGATGGCTCAGTGGTGGTCATGCCGTTCGTATGGCAATGGAACTTTGTACGTCCTATCAGCTATCTCACAATTTTCCCTTACGAAATTTTACCTCCCATAGCTATGCACAAGGCGTGGCCTGCGCTTTTGAAGCGAATGAATTCCAATCAGGTACCTGATTTGGCCGCAGATCGTGAATTAGTTGTCGCATCCCGGATCTGGTTCTGTCTCTACCTTTTCGAGCATCAGTAGGTCACTCGTTCCCCTCATTGAGCATCGGCTGACTCTCGAAGATTGTCGTATGGCACAGGACGTCCGGCTGTTCTCAAGGATGATGAGAGTATTAAGCATTGCCGTCTCCTTCTGCAGCATCCCCTTGCGATTGAGGACGACATGCGCTTGGTCTCTACTGTCGAGTTGATGGCTCTTCGTGAGCGGGTCCATAATGCACTCTCTCCCTTTGAGGGGCCAGTGAAGGATGAACACTTTGACGAACTTCGACGCGCGGATTTGAATTTCCGCAGTTGGTATGCAACTTGGGACCAAGCTTTCTCGCAAAAATACGAAGATGCTGGTAAGTATCTGCCATGCGTTTTAATCGATTATTCACGATAATATCCAGCGTTTTACCGGCAGTCGCTCCAAATTCAGCACTTGCATGCTGAACTTTTCCATAATGCCACGGCGCTCAGAGGAGTCAACGGACCGGAGGATGTCCAGAATATGCCACCGCAGCAAAAAGAACTCGCCCTTCGTTCGATTCAAATTGCCCGCCAGGGTTTGGACATCACGGTCAATTCACCCGCCTATAGGGAAGGCATGAAATACGGTGAGTTGATCCTGCGACTGTTGGATTGCCTCTCACGATATTTAGCGGTCAACTACACCCATGCGACCGCCACGTTTGCGGCGTCCTTTTTATTGCGCTTGTCCCGATTATTGTACGCGTCCCATCCAAACGATTGGAGCTTTACTGATGTAAGACTGCCAGTCCGATGGACAGTGAGCTGCCGGAAATACGAACTCAAGTCGAGCGTTTGGCGACGCTGATGGCTGAAAGTATGATACCTTCTGCAGTATGAATTCCGCTAACCACGCTAGCAGTTCCCGGGAAACGATATGCTCTGACGCTCCAAGTCATGTTGAAGCGAGCCCGGAAACGCAAGTCGGGTTCTTCCACTTCACGTTCCCCCAAGACCACGCGCGAGCCTCACCGCCCAATGGTCATGTCCGTCGATCCGAACCATCCCGGACCACCACAGCACCACCCCGAACCGCCATTCTCCCCGGCTTACGAGTCCTTCACGAGCCCGACCGGCGTTCATGCACCGGGGAGCTCGCACCAGCCGCACCTCCACGCTACCGATGCGGACCACATCTGGCGCGGCTTTGAGATGACTGCGAGCGAGCAGCTCCCGGTCTGGATATCCGACCAGACTTTGGGCGGGAACTCGTTCTCTCAGAATGGGATCAACGCCTTCCTGCTGCCACAAGACTATTTGCCCCCAACGCCTCAAATTTGGTGATTCTTCGGGTCTGATGCGTTTGTCCGTGTACACAGCTGTTTCCTTTTTGTTCTCTCTTGGATATATATGTTGTCTGTACCGAGCTGTCTGTTGTATACCTACGTGTCTGAATGCTCGTCGATAAATAAACAATTTATGTATGAATGAAGCCAATGCAAAGAGTTTTCTTCGTAATCTTACTCTCTCCAGTTCTGAAGTCCAAGCTGTGCGAAGTTTGCTTCCGGGAATGACAGATAGGGGCGACATCCCAATTTGGACATCGACTTCTTCGTTCACGCCACCGTTCGCCGGATTTCTCAGTCAATATGGCGACCGAGAACGACCCTCCCGAGTCTTTCCCGCGTCCAATTCCTCACAGCAACAATCCCTTCTTCCAGAACGCGCCTGATCCAATCTCGTCGATGGATTCATCTGGACCTCAAGCAGACCGCGTCCAAAGTGACCAGGCTCTTTCCGCTATCCTAAATGAGAAGGAACCCAAGAATACAAAACCTAAGCCCGGCTTTCTGACGACTTTTCTGAATTTTGGCTTGGATACGACCCCCCGCCGCTCTTCAGAGCCCGACTTCGCCCTCGAGAAAGAACCTTGGCGGCGTGACTCTGTTGCTGGCCAATCGATGCAAAGTGAACCCGGAAATTTCGCGATCCCGCTGCCCTCGATACCGATACTGAGCAAGAAGCCAAGACGGCCCTCCGCTATCATCCGGAATGTTACAGGTTGGGGATCCGTTTCTCGTGCAAGCTTAGTATATTCTAATTGCCTTGCTAGAGATCGACAACCGCCGCAAGTTCATCCTCAAACTCGCCAAGGCTCTCATGTCATTTGGAGCACCATCCCATCGAATTGAGTCTCAGCTGGTTGCAGCCTCTAAAATATTGGATGCCCAAGCAGGTTGGTCCGCTTTCTGTGTGGCCCATGCCCGAGCTAACTCACATTGACAGAGTTCGTCCATCTCCCAAACATTATAATCGTGACAATTCGCAACGGGGGAACGGCCTCTACAAGAACCTACTTTGTCCGCGCCACCGGCCGGATTGCGCTCTCTCGTCTCAACGCAGTTCATCACGTCTACCGCAAAGTATTGCACGATAAACTAAGCGCAGAAGCCGGCACAGATCGTCTGAGGGATCTCCTGACAGCACCACCGGTGTACAATCTCTGGACGCGCTGTTTCTTTGCCTTTACCTGTGCTTCAATTCTCTGTGTCCTTTCCTTTGGCGGCTCCTTCCTAGACATGTGGGTGAGCGGGTGTTGTGCCGCTGTTCTACAATATCTGGGCCTGAATGCCGGTAAGCTCGTTTCCCGTAATGCCCCACACCGAGCGCCAACACATTTACCTCTCTTTTTAGCAAACAAGAGCTCCATGTATGCCAATGTCTACGAGTGAGTTTTCTTGCGCTTTACCTTTCTGCATTTGACACGGAAAACAATCAGGATATCCGTCACAATCATCGTCGCCTTCGTAGCGCGTGGTTTAAGCAATATTCCTGCAAGTGCCAACCGACTCTGACACTTAAAAAAATGCTCAATAATAGTTTAGGGCAATTTCTTCTGCTACAGTGCCGTCTCATCTGCAGGTAAGGCTACATTGATGGGCCACTATCTATATAACCTGTTCCTTTTAGGGGTGGTTGTAATCCTCCCTGGATTCACAGTTCTCATATCCGCCTTGGAACTGATGTCGAAGAATGTCTTCTGTGTGCGTCGAACTCGTCGAACTCGTCGAAAATAACACAAACCCTCCCCCAAACTACCAGGGTTCTGTGAGGATTGTTTACGCCATCATATATACTCTCTTCCTGGCAAGTGTTGAGTTCGAAACCAAAACCCAAGAATTAAAGACGGTCTTCAGGGTTTTGGATTGACTATCGGCTCTGATCTATATTTGGTTGTCGACCACCGTGCTCGTGAGGCCTATTACTCTGGACCTGCTACGATGCCCACGACGTATACCCATGGCGTATTCCAAATGATCAATGGCACCAATCCTGGCGTGCCCTTCGGCGGTGTACTGGGGTTGACTGGCCGGAGCTACGAAAGTGAGCATATAATCAAAGGTGAAAAAATTCGTTGGATCTCGCACTGGTTACAGCGGCTGAATTGACGAAGGCTGCTTCCGGGACCCGAGTTGGAACTGGGCAAGACAACCATTCCCTTGGTGGACCATGCTATTCCTTGTCCCTTTGTACTCGACATCCTCTTCTTTATCGAATCTTCAAAGCGTCTTCACTTGGAACTCGCGCAAACAGCTGGCGATCATGGTTTTTTTCTCTTGCTGCTCGTATACCGTCAACAGAGCGATCAGCGCGGTTCTCCCGACTAGACCAGACATCGTATCTGCCAGTGGCGCGTTTGTGATTGGATGTCTCGGCAATGGGTATTCTCGTCTAATGCGTGGTACGGCGTTCACCTCGATGGTGACTGGTGTTTTATTTTTGGTGCCGGTAAGAATAAAGCGTCTCGCAAGAAAACTGTCCTCATCTTCTATTCTAGTCTGGTATTGCTCAAGGCGGCGGATTGACACAAACGTACAAGAGTTCGGCCGATCAGTACTCGAGCGGATTTTCCTTGGCTCTGAGGATGATTACTGTGGCTTGCGGAGTAACTATCGGGTTGTTTGTTAGTCAGGTCCTTGGTATGTGTATACAACCGTCTCAACTCAGGCAACTAACCATTCTACTCTAGTTTATTTGTTCGGAACGCGCAAGAACGCCGCCCATTTCGCGTTTTGATCCGTGCAAAACACTGTATTATCACTCCCGGAATTAACAATAATGGTTGTAGGGTAAAGAAGGTGTACATCTCGATGTCAAAGCACCGAGGGTTGTAAAGGACAAGATAATATAACTTCTACAGAACTTACGCAGCACAAATCAACCGAAAAGCTCCTCAAGCTCCTCCCTCCGACGATTCATCATCTCCGACTTGCTGAAGCCTTGACCGAGAGTCATGTTTGCCAACTCGGTCTTCTTTCGTTGTACCTCCAGCAGACGAGCTTCGATGGAATTCTCGATAATGAGCTTGATCGTCGTAACTGGTCGCGTTTGACCGAGGCGGTGCTGACGTTTGGTTTCCATGAGACAACACATTACACACAAATATAGCACAACACTCACGATACGATCCACTGCCTGATTTTCAACGGCCGGGTTCCTGTGAAGAAAGATCAGCGGAGGAGGGGGAGAGACCACTCGGAAATGAACGCGCCAGTAAGGGTCCATGAGATATACCCGTTGTGCAGCAGTCAAGTTCAACCCAACACCACCGGCCTTCAAACTGACCAGAAGGACTTCGCACGCTGGATCGTGCTTGAGCGCATCCATGGCGCGAGTGCGGTCGTCTCGCTTCATGGTTCCGTCTAATCTGTCGTACTTGATACCGGCGGCCTCAAGCGCATCTTCAATCCTAAGCTGTGTTAGAAAGGAAATGAAAGAGATAAAATGACGGTGCGGACTTGTCGAGCATGCTCGTCCATTGCGAACTGTGTCGCCTTCAGTTTCGAGGTCAAGAACAAAAGTGAGACCACCTACAACACAACAGTCTTGACGATGCCATCGTCTAGCTGATTCCCCTGATCGTCCACCATCTGTACCTCGATAGAGTCCGAATCGTAATTGCTCGAATAGGGATTCCCTCTCGAGAACTGGACCAAATCGCCCAAGAGCGCCTTGACCTTGGTCGAAGGGTGGAAGTTCTCCAGAGAGCCGCCCTTTTGGCGCTTCTCCCTCTTCGGAGGCTTCTTCTTGGCGGTCGGGTCAGCGTCGGGCTTGATTTCCACAGCGTCCGACGGACAAAGACCAGTTTGGCAGGCAGAGCAGGAGCGTCGCGTATCCGGCGCAACGTTTGGCCATCCAGGGCATATACAGTTTCGATAGCACTCGACGCAGAATAGATGTTGACATCGAGTGAGAATCGGTCGCGGTGCGTATGGGCTACTGGCGCGCGTGGGGGCACGCGAGGAGCCGCCCTTGGCCTTCCGGGCACGCTTGGGCGCGGAAGGACCATCGACGTCCACTGCATCAGTCTGCGATAAATCATTGACTGAGCAAAGCTCCGAACCACACTCGACGCATTGAGTTGTGGCGGATTCGCGCAAGATCGCGAAGATAGCGGCGGCGCGGCTGACGTTGATACCGTCCCGAGAAATATCGGCGACAATGTCCTCGTAAGACGCGTTCGAGTCCTGATGCTGCTCAGGGCCTTTGCCCTCAACCAGCTCGTAGTGACAGCAGATCTGTCTGAGCCGCAGGATCTTTTGCAAGATGCCGACGTAGTTCTTCATCACCTCGTTCTTGTCCGTCATCTCGTCGAATTCGGCTTTGGACTCGTTGAAGAACTGGTCGTAGATGGACTGCTCCTGCTCGTCGAATTTCAGATACCTGAGCTCGTCTCGACGCGGCGGGAGGTCCAGAATTCGGGCACCATCCTGCGTTTTCGACTCCTTCGTACGGCGAAGGGTGATGCACTTCATGACCATCTGCAGTCGCGCTACTCCCAACGGCTGTCCAAATTTGACTGGACTGCCGATGTACTCGGTCCAAATATTCTTGTCATCCAGTGGGTCCAATCGGAGGAACTTGATGAGTGCAAAGACGTCGTCCAGCTTATTTTGGACAGGTGTACCCGTTAAGCAGAGACGACGATCAGCCATAAGATCGCAGCAGGCACGACTCCCGACGGTGCTCGTCTCCTTGATACAGCTAAAGGAGAAAGATCAGCTGCGGCCAGGGAAAATCACGGGAATAATTACTGAGCCTCATCGAGGACGACGCGGAACCAATGGATGCTCTGCAAGGCGCTAACAACTTCCATGCCGCCACTCACAAACCCACTCTTCTTGCGTTTTAGGCCACCCTTCTTCGCCTTTGGGAGTTTGAGGACCTGATTTCCGCGTTCATCAATCTCAACCCCGCCGCCATCACTGCTCCCGTCATCATCGTCGTCGTCTTCAGCCTCGACGCTTGCAATGCTCTTGTTTTGCTTGGAGAACTCCGAGGCGAGCGTCGCGTAAGTTGTGATGACGGCATCAAAGTCGGCCAGATACGCGGGGTCGGGCTTGCGGGCGTTTCCGTGGTAGATGTAGACACGAAGCGGGCTGCCCTCACGTACGCGCGACGGTTTCCCGTCCTCGACGAACATCGAGGGCTGCGCAAGAGCCTGCGCCATGGCCTGGGACGGGGTAACGGGAACGCATCCGCCTGCCCCACCAACGACAACAACCTCGCCCCGCCAATGCTCCCGGAACTGATCTTCCCAATTAGAGACGGTAGAGAGCGGGCAAATGATGAGGCTGGCACGGCTCTTGGTCTTGATGCGGGAGGCGCGCGCGTGCTCTGCGTCGAGCTTATCCTGCGCACGCGCCGCCTTGGCCTTGGCCTTGATAGACATGGAACCTTCATCGGGCATCCCCCACACACTGCCCGCAAAATGGGACGCGCTGGGACCATCCGAGTCGGCGGGGGACGGGGCGTCGGAAGGACCGTATGCAAATTCCCGCGCAGATCCAAGTGTCGCAGCGATCAGCGAGACACAGGTGATCGTCTTTCCCAAGCCCATCTTTTTTTTTAGGTCGCTGATCAGTAAGATTAGGGTTAGAAAAAATCGAGGCGCACATCATCTGCGAGAATAGACCCTTTGGTTTCCTTTGGTTCTTGAAATACCTCCTTGGTTGTTATGGTGTGGAACCAGCATGGCCGATGCGACATGTTATTTGTGCGCATTTGCCACAGGGAAGAGAATTTGCCGTCTGACCCTGGTTTCTCCCGTTCACGCTCCAATAAGAAAGTCAGAGCCTTCTTCTGATGCGGATACAGTTTGGTTGCAACGTCGGAACCTGATCAAAAGTAACCTTGGCTCAGCACGCTGAAATTCGGAGATGCCGATTACGCACTAGGTTCAGTTTCTTCGAGTTCATCGCCGCCCTTGAAACTTTTGAACAACTCATCCACCTGGCTTCTTTGCACTTCCACATTTTTACTCGACACCTGTGGGGTAGTCCAGCGGTTGGTATTATTTGCCTGGGGATATAGTCTGTTCTGTGCACGATGACCACCGGGTGGTGGATTGTGAGGATTGTAATAGTGCTGATTCTGACTAACGAGGCGATACATCTCATAAGGCGGGGTGGGATGATCAAGCAGCAGCCCGCATTGGTGCAGGTAGTTTCCAACCACGGGAATATTCCCCTTGGGCGTGTAAACGAGCATTTGCAACGGAAGGATGGGAAGCTAAGCAAAGTCAGTGTTGCTTTGTGCGGATCAAGATTCATACACACATTTGGCTGGCCCTTTTTGACCTTTGCGTCTAGGCGGATAAGGCCCTTGCCGAGCATGGGCCCGAGGGCAGTCGCGACCTTTTGTTCAACGACGCCAAACGCCTCGCCGAGAAACTGCTCTCCCGTAGGCGCGCGGCCTTGAGGCGCCTTTATGTGAATTGTCTCGGCGCCACCAGGTTTGTTGGGGTTGTGCTCGTACTGTAGCCGCACAGCAGCCCACTCTTCACTCATGGTTGTTGTTGGGAGCAGATACGGGACGGGATAGAGCACGAGAGCAGTTACGCCGAGTTGCCCGATGCAGACGGGCGTCTTTGGGGGAAGGTCTGCGGCAAGCGTGAGGGGTGTTGCAGCGAAATGCTGGCTGGAATTGGGTGGCGGAGACGGAGAGCCAGTGAGATCGATGACTCGGGGCCCGGGGACGCCTGTGGACATGCGGGGGGGTACGGGCTGCTGCTGCGCGGCCTGGAACTGACGCTGGAGGCCGACAGAGGGTTGGGGGGCAAAGGCGGGGCGATAGGTGGAGGGATTGAGATTTGAGGGCGCGTAGGGCTGGAAAGCAGAGGGAGTTCGGATGGACGATGCAGGAATGGCCATTGGATAGTGATTTGGCGGCGGCATCTTTGGCGGGTCTACACGGGGCCGCTTTGAGAATCTAGAAAAGTCATCGTCCTCGTCGTCGTCGCTGGTGACTAGGAGAACAAGTCAGAGGAAGTTGTGGTTGAGAAAGAAAGACTTGCGGTCAATGTGGTTGTGCTGGTAAGCTGGGGGTTGGGGGGGGTTAACGGAGGAGGGGGCGGCCATGGACATTGTGGCAGGCTCGCCGTCGCGTGTTGTGCGCCAGAACGACCGCCTTCAAGTCGAATACTGTCGTGGACGCTGTCCTGGAGGAAGTTACCGCTTTTCCCTTCGTGCCGCCGTGCCGGCTTGTCGGCTGGTCCGCACAATTAGTAAGGCTGACCGAACCGGGCCTCCAAACCAACTCAGTCTCTGTCATCCACGACTCGCATCTTGTTTTCCCCCGTCAAGCTGCGCAGAGAATATCCACGCATCTCCATTCATCCTTGAACCCAAAAAATCAATGCCTCGTTCTCCTTTGCCGGCTACTATCACGGTTGCTCAACACTCAATGTCCAACACTCCTCTGTGTCACCGGGTTCATTTTGGCTGCTATAAGCCTTCGCCTTCCCCGGCAACCAACGCTGTGCACGTCGCAATACCTAGTTCCCGCACCACATCGACCTGCAAAATGGCCTCGGTCGGGTGCTGAATGCAATTTTAGAAGCTCAAGAAATCGCAACGGATGCTCTTCACCTCCCAACCGCGACAGCTGCCAATATCTGGCTCTTTGTTCTCCTAGGCGTCCTCGAGGTATAAAAGCCCATGCAAGTCGCCAGTTTTCTCCAACCACCTCTCTTCCTTCGCAATCCGGGCACATAGACCCTTCTCTACTTTTTTTCGAGTACGCCCTCCCATTTCTTCCATCCTTCCCCCACATCCTGACCTTTTTCAAAGGCAGGAACCTCTACCCCGTCTTTGTGCTAGTCACTCCCCATTCTTAGCCAGCCACAAACCTCTCCTTGCCCCTCAACTTTCTTCCCGTGCAAGCCACCATGTTCTTCAACACCTTCATTGTTTTTGCTGCCGTCTCCTCATCGGCTCTTTTGAATGTACAAGCCCACGGTTAGTGTTTCTATAAATTATTAGGTTTCGTTTGTTTATTCACCAACCGCAGGTACTATTACCGGTGTAACCGGTGCGAATGGAGTCCAGGCTGCAGGCTTTGGTACTAGTTCTTCTTCTCTTCTTTCATTCACTCTCTAACCCAATCTTCAGGCATTATCGCAACGACTCCTCGAAATGGAGGTCTCCCCAAGCCGTTCGAGCAGGACACTAGCGTCATCCGCAACAACGCAATTGCCTCTGGCAAGACTGGCGTCTGCGGAAGCACCGCTGCCGGCGGAAACAACGACGTTGCCTCCCAACTTGCAGGTTTGCCTTTTTCTTCGCTTTTCACTTCGGTTCACTCACGGTTTTCTTTTGAATAGCGGCATCTGCCGCTGGTCTCCCTACTGCAGCTGCCGATGGCAGTGTCACCATGACCCTGCACCAGGTCAACCAGGACGGCGCCGGGTTCGTTTCTCTTCCTTGCTTCGAGTCTTTCACTGACGCTTCATATCCAGTCCTTTCACTTGTGACGTTTCTGGCGACGGAGGCAACACCTTCCAGGCGGCTACCGTCACCACCCAAGTCCCAGGAAAGTTCGGCCTCTCACTCGCCGTGGCCCAGGACTTCCCCCTCGTTGCCCAGATGCCCGCGTACGTCTCTTTTTTACTCACGAATAATATCCTCTAAACTAAATATACATCCAGTGGCATGGCCTGCACAGCTGTACGATTCGGTACTCTTCGCTCATTGTCTTTCCGCTGACATTACCTGTAGGGTCCCAACGGAGATGCCTGCATCATGCGCTGCCGCAACCCCGCGCTCGCAGGTAAGAACCTTCCTAATTTGGTACTTTATCATTTCTGAGACCTCATCAGGTCCTTTCGGCTCCTGCGTCGCTGTCTCCAACGGATCTGGCGGTAATGCCACTGCAGCTGCTGCCGCCCCTGCCGCTGCCGCCGCCGCCCCTGCTGCTGCTGCCGCCGCTCCTGCCGCCGCCGCTGCCGCCCCTGCTGCTGCTGCTGGGACCACGGGCGCCAAGGCCGCAAAGGGAGGATTGGCTGGCCTGCTTTCCAAATTCACCGGGAAGGCTCGGGCTCCCGCTCCCGCGAAACGCTTCCTTGTTTCTCGTGTGGCGGGAAAGAGGTCTGGCTACTGGCTCGACAACCAGTGATCGTTGTCCTGACAGTTTTTTTTGGACACTGCATACATATGTAACTTCGGATATGTAGCTTGAATGAAGTGGTTATAACTCGACTTTTGCGAAACTGAGTGAGATCGCCCTGACATTTAAATAATGACGTCGACCTCGATCAAACGATCAAACTCTAGCACATACGCGCCTTGCTTGTAACTCGTTGCCGATACCTCCTCCTCCTCCTGACGCGCTGCTTCCCATAGTTTTTCTGTAAGCTCTTTTGCCGTGATCACCTCCCGCCCTTCGTCTCGCTCTCGCTCATGAGCGCTCTCGACGCTACCGAGACCAGTCCGCAGCATAAACCCCCACGTCGCTCTCGACAGCCTTCCACCGCCTCCATCCGAAGCACCGCGTCGACCAAGTCGCCCCGGCCGACTGTCTGGCGGCCCCCCAATTCCCTCAGGATCAGGAAGAACAGTCTAAGTTCCGCTCCCGACGCACGCCTTTCTGTCGTTGTTGTGGGCGCCGAAATCTCAGGGAATAGCGGAAACGTTCGAGACAGGATGGAGGCCTTTAACATTACCGCCCCCGTCGCCGGACCTTCCAGTCCTGCCCGCTCAACAATTAGTGACCCTCCTCACGAGATTACTGCGATTCCTGAAGTCGACTTGGAGGAGACGTCCCTCGCTACTCTGGCAGAGCCTGAAGACAAACCGGTAGATGGCCCTAACTTGGTTGCATTCCCCGTTTCCATCTCTCCACCATCCAGTCGAGCATCCTCCTGGTTTGGTTCCATTTCCCGGGCAAAAGGCAAAGAGAAGGCTGCCGAAGTCCAAGCAGTCGCCACGGCATCTGCGCCTAACCTTCTCGCCCCTGCTTCGAGCATTCCCATCCCGGTCCCGGACGCCTCATCCGCGTCCGAACCCGTCACGTCATTGAGCCCCGGCTCGCCGGAACGACCAGATCCATTCTTGCTTCCATTCGACGCGCAATCCTCTGCGGCGCAGCGCGCCGCAAGCGCTGCTAAGCGCTCGTGGTTCTCTTCGTCACCCGTGCAGCCTTCACCACTCCGCACAACCTCACCGCCACAACCCATTCCCCATCCAATACACATACCCCTCGAGGCGGCCGCGTTGGAGGACAAGGAGGGAGTGCCGTCGTCGATTGACTCGTCCGTCCCGTCACCGATGGCCACGCCTCCCGCTGACAGTACTACCAGTTTTCCCATGTCAGACGAGGGGCATGAAGCAGTGAGAGGCAGACAGAGACTCGCGTCGCTCAACCCCAGCATGGGCCGGTTTGGTATAAATCTGCCGCTGTTGGGAGGTAGTAGGGCAGCTGCGGGCCCCAGTGTGCCCACGGAAGGTACTGCATTGTGCGGTTCTCGTCCAAGATTTATTGTTAACTTTTCCCAGATGCAAATAAGCATTCAGGGCCTGTCGATGGAACCAACACCATCACGCAATGTGCGTTTCGCGTCTTCACCCTGAGGCTAGGCCTGATTTTTCTTGCAGATACATCAGAAACTTTAGAAACTGTGAATCAAGGTGAGACCTAATCTACAGAAAATATCCCCGCCGTCTCAACGTCTTGTGCGCAGATTCAGCGACGACGGTCCAAACGGGTTTGTCTTACTAAAACATATGAGTCAAACCCTAACCTAACGTCTTCTCAATCCAGACACGTTGCAAACCACCACGACCACTTCATTATCCGCCTCCAATGCCGATTCGACGGCACCACCGAACGGAGTGAACACCGCGCTCACAATGGAACACCACAGTTCCTGGTGGGATTACGTTGGTTGGAGCTCTGCGCCGCCATCGTCGTCCACCGCCGTTGGGGATGAGACTCAGCCTGAGGAGGAAGGGGACGCGACACCCAAACCTCTTCCGCAACCTTTTCCCGAAGTTTCGGAAGCGCTCCCTGCGCTACCGGACTCCGCCACGTCTGCGCCGTCGGCCGACGATGACAGCAAGACTCTCAGTCCGCGAACTGTGCCCGCTATATCCGTTGCGCATGAGGAACAGGCGTCGTGGTATTATCCGTGGGCCTGGTATGGCACAACCTCGTCTGCTTCGGCCACGACTTCAGATGTTCCTCCGACGGAGAGCAGCGAGGAAAAGCCGGTGGAAACGCAAGCCTCTGAGACCCCCGAGCCAGCCACTGCTCCCGTCCAGGTACCTCCTCCAAGTTCTGCAGAATCGGCAGTTACTTCTGCACAACAACGATATTGGACCTCCTTTTTCACCTACTCCCAACCGACGACAAGCCAACAATCACATGCAACTGAACCGGCCACGGTTCCGACTTCCGGGTCGCTGCCCAAGGAGACCACCACCATCCCCCCCGATTCCGCTGCATCTACTCGTCCTGATATAGCCCGCTCGCCTTCTTCACTCTCACTCGGTGCCAACCCTATTGGGGACAGCATAAATTCGAACCGGACCGGCTGGGTCTCTTTCTTCTCCAGTCCTGCGACGCTGGGATACGTATCCAAGAAACCAATCACCTCCGGAGAGCCTGAGGTCATGGAAATAGACTTGGACGACGGGGCTGATGAGGGTCAGACGCCTCAAGCTGCGCCGGCGCCTGTACCACCAAAGCACGAGACGGATAAGAGCAAGAAGGAGCTAAACGGGAAGGAAATGAAACCAAGCAAAGAGCAGGAAGCGCCTCGACCGAACGGTAGCGTTCCTACTTCCAAGCCTGCCAACTCCGGACCAACAAAGCCGCCCGCCCCTCCCTTGACGATTTCCGACTCCGTAAAGCGGCAAGTCGTTAATAAGAGTAGTACTGGCTCAATCAGCAGCAAACGTTCTGCTTCGCCCTCTCCGTCGGTGACGTCTAAAATATCCACCACATCCAAAGCCCCCTCCATCGCACCCCCCAAGACGCCGACGCCTAATTTGGTGCTTCCGATGTGGGCCGACACGTTCCACACCCCGCCGAGGTCGGTTCTGCCGCAGCGCCTGCTTGATGCGAATGGAAAGACCGTTACTCGAGCTGTGATGGAGAAGACCATGAAGTTTGTGAGCGGCGTCTTGTTTGCAGCGGATTCCTCGGGGACGACACGGAGGAGTTCATCGGCAAGCGGTGGGAAGGGAAAGGGGAGAGCTAGAGAAGAGAGAGAGCGGGAGAAGAAATATGAAGAGTGGGGGCTCGGCCTTCCCCGGTCGTGGGATATTTTAAAACCTGCGGCAGGGAAGGGACACCCCGAGGCCGGGGATGCTAGGGAAGGAGATGTCCAAGATGTACTACGAGGGTGCAAACATGTCGTGGTTATTGGTATTCACGGCTGGTTTCCTGGTACAACCTTGATTCTCTGACTTGTCTCCATTTCTAACTTTCCTGCGACAGGCGCTGTCATGCGGAGTGTCTTGGGCGAGGTGTGTGTTGCGACAACATCTCTTCTGTCCTATCTCTGACATGTGGTGCGTAGCCCACGGGGACCTCCACTAAGTTCGTCAATATGATGGTTTCCGCTTTGGAGGAGTTCCAAGCTGCGTACAACGTTAGCTTGGAGACGGTCACCTGTATTCCATTGGAGGGTGAGGGGACCATCGAAGGCAGAGTTCAAAAGTGCGGCACATTCTTACTTGATCATTACGATCCTCAACCATTTCATAGACTGTACTCCGCTTTGACTTCGAATGCGGAATGGATGGCCGCTCTCCATGCCGCCGACGTCATCTTTGTAGCAACACATTCTCAAGGTAACCAAGTCGTCGAGCAGCGAAACCCCGATATTTACGCATACGCATAGGGAGCATTGTATCGACACATCTTTTGGATCGTTTGATCAAGGATGGCCATATACGAACGGGCGGGTCTGACGTTTCGAAGGAACCCGGCAGCCCCGGCGCTGCCGTGCCTTCGCTTTCGGCTGCTACGCTCCCGCCTCCTCCTCCGCAGAGGGTTTGCTGTTTAGCGCTTTGTGGAATTCATTTAGGTCCTTTAAGGTACCTGAGTTCGAGCTCACTGGTGTTACCGTATCTGCAAGTAAATCTCTTTCTTTGCATGCCGCAAACGTATACTAATTAAAATTGTGTAGTACTTCGAATCCGCAGCAGCAAAAGAGTTGTTCGAGTTCCAGGTTGGACTACGTTTTTTTTGCCGTTCAGCATTTTTGACAGTTCTATTTATAGAACACGGAGAGCGAAGTATCAAAGGCCTATGTTAAAGCCCTAAGCAACGTTGTTGATAATGGGGTACGAGCACATAACCTTCCGCAACAGGCGAGATTCTAACGCTGTTCAGACAAAAATGGTCTACATCGCGTCCCTCAACGATCAAGTCGTTCCCATATATTCAGGCCTCTTTACTTCGGCTTCACATCCGCTAATACTGCGGGCGTTGTATATCGACGGCGACGCATATCAGTAAGTCCATAAACGGGCATGTAGTGTATGAGTTGTTGAAAGTCCCCTCCTCCAGCTCCTCCGATTTCCTATCAAATCTTCTCGTACTTCTGCTTCGAGTGTTAAATGCCGGGCTTCCGGAGAGCGGGTTGATTGCACATCTGTCGGAAGCAACAGCTGGGTCATTAAACGGAGTGGGACACTCTACCGTTTATGAAGAGCTTGCCACATACTCGTAAGTTTGTTTCCGCCTGTTAAATGATCCTTTCTCATTCCTTTTTGAAGCTTGGTAACGGTGTTTCATGCGTCCGCAATTCAATACTAATCTGCCCAACTCTTTAGGCCGTCAAGTATCTCTTTCTCACTAACAGCGGATTCGATACGCACCCGAAACTCGTCGTGGAACCCTTCAATGCTAATACCGAGCAAAACGACTATGAGGTACGGTTACCATGCCCAAGTACAATCTGTTTCTTACACGGTTTTAGATCCCCTGGTCACTCCGGGATCTCATCGCCGATGAATCTGTCGTTCACTTCTTCCGAGACGAGATATCTCAGCTTGCGGCCGCTTTCCGACACTGGCATCCCAAGACGACCATCCTCCGTGACATCAAGCGCAAGCTGCAGCCTATCCAGCGATTACCTCCCTCCTTTTCGACCACAACTGACAACGCGTCCCCTACATCGGTCAGCAAACTCTGAAAGTATTAACATATTGTACAACAACACGTCAAGTAGTATATACACGTCTAGAATATGTATTAGAATGGATAAGACTGCTAATTGTTATAACAAGAAGGAATTGTGTTGCACACTCAAACCCAACCCATTGTGTCGTACGCCTGCCTCGCCGCTTTTTCTTTAGCACTCTTTTTGTTCGCATCGGTCCCAAGCCCTGGAGGTTCACAGAACTCAGCGCAAAGTCATAATATTGCAATAGTTAGCATACTCACCTTCAGAAATTCCATCCACAACGCATTCTACTGTCCACTGCCCTTGATTGAAATTCTCGGTATATTCGGTTGTGACTCCACGTTGCGAGGCGGTTTGGTTGAACAAAGGTAAGAATGGCAAATTCGGTTGGGCAGGGGAAAGAGGATTAGAGAGCGCAGGTGTCTGCGTGGGCTCCGAATTCGCCAATTCTATTTTGATTTTTTTCGGGGAAGGAACTTCAGTCGAGTCTAGTAAATTGTTCGTCCAGCTTTTGACTAGCTCCTGCAACGGGTCGTCACCGAGGTCGATGTATATCCCGCCGATATAAGCATGCAGGATAGAGCATATTTCCTGGAAGAGAGACACTGAGAAAGATCTGGTAGGTAATTGTCGGTACTCAGGCCTACTTCAGGTGTCTCTAGCATTGGCAATTTGTCTGGGTGGCACTGGGGAAATCAATGAAGGGCCTAGATGACGAAGAGGAAAGGCACATACCCGGAGATGAGCAAGCAGGCCATATGCGCGAACTAGAAGGGGAACATTATCTGAAAGAAACTGACTCCTCCGAGTCTTCGAGTAATAATAAAAATGAGAAGCTGTGGGGCTTAAAAATTCAATTGCATTACAGTAATTTCCGAGACTGATAACAGAGGACGCTGGTCAAAGAAAGCCTGGGTGAGCACCATCTCAAACACCTTTTCTCCGAGCTGTTGAAAAATCGAGTGCTCGAGGCCATTGGTTGTTGATAGCGGCAGCAGCTTACCAGCGAGAGTCTCTCATTATCAAATGGCTCCTGGTCGTTTCGTCGCAAGGAGGGATGCGTGAACACTTCGAGTAGCGTATCGCCACTCAATTTTGGGAGGGGAACGTCAGTCGAGTCGGAATGGCTCCGTTTGAGTGCCATGGAGGTCCCCTGAAATCGAAACCACAAGCACGACCGTAGAGCTGGACCTTGGCTGGACCGCTTCGTTCAGGGTTAAGAATTCAGACTCCGCCATTGATGGCATCAGCCTCGCTGTCAACATCGTCTCAAGAAAGTGGAAATATTACTACAGCGGTGTACATCTATCTATATACGTGAAGTATACTACACTAGGGATCCGAAGCATGGAGAATCTCGCACAAAATCCTGCGAACTGCAAGTCGAAATCCGTTTCCCCGCGACGTTCAGTCGCTAAGCTCAATCACGTCAGCCTGTGCAACCTCTTTCTTCTTCTGCTTCACGAGATGCTTGCGCAAAATGTCGACGGTGGCCCCACTTCCAGCGATGGCCTCAAGCCTTTTGATTTCGCGAGTGATACTTGAACCCAGTTAGAATCGTTATCAAGTGCGGTAATCGTGTTGCATACCTTTTCGATCCCTCGGTAACTACCGGGCAGTCTTTGACGAGATGATGAGGAGACTTCTGGCAGACCGGGCAGGATCCAGATGGTTTAGATTTTTTGCGTGGCGGGTTTGAGACGGGGGCCGGGGAGAGGGGACGCTTGGACGAGCTGGCGACGGCGTTTGGTGGTGTGGGGCGTGCGGCGGAAGAGCTGGAGGACTGTGCAACTTGTTCAAAGGCTTTAGAAGGCCGTGGCTTTTTCTTAGGAAGCTCGGCCGTTGAACGCTCCACAACTTCGAGGGGCTGCCCGAGAACGAGAGACATGTGGCCGCGTTTATGGAGGACCTCGTCAATGGCTGCAATGGCAGCAAGCTAACAAAGATGATTAATTGAGGAAAAACTCAAGACCAATAACGTGCTTACCCGCTTCTCCAGAGGTTCGTCGTCGGGGTGCAAAATCAGCATCTCTCGGAATTCCGCCAGATGCTCCGACTTCTCAGTCATCATACATTCGCCCAATTGGTCACCGTGGTGATTCCGACAAAGCGTACACGGCTCTTGGTCGGGGAAGTTTTGAATCGGTGAGAGGGGACCGTTCTCTAGTGCTTTTCGCTTCGGCTTGCGCGGCTTCTTACCCACGTCGTTCAAAGCCTCTACGATGGTCGAAGCACCATCGGGTACGTCTGTTTCCGAAGTCGAAGAATTACCGTACGCGGAATCTTCATC
This sequence comes from Mycena metata, assembly GCA_029378385.1. Lineage (NCBI taxonomy): Eukaryota > Fungi > Basidiomycota > Agaricomycetes > Agaricales > Mycenaceae > Mycena > Mycena metata. The sequence continues at coordinate 1,259,153 of JARKIB010000001.1, read as the reverse complement.
CAGCTGCGATTGTACCCGAGATTGGGCGCGAGAACCTTTGCTTGGGCTGGCGTCGATTAGGTAAGCATTTTGCTAGAGATTCTGGTTTAATCGGTGAATGCAACCATATTCAGATGTCCCACCTTGTGAGCAGCGGCCCGACGACGGGCACCGCGACCAGACAAAGCTGCCTCATTAGCCTTGGTCTTCTCCAGCTCCTCGTTGAGATTCTGCAAAGCTTGTGCCCATGAATCACCCTGATCTTCTTCTTCTACCACATCCTGCAAGGAATCTTTCTCCGCTGCCCAAATTTTGGCGAAAGAAAAGGACAGAGCGCCTTCCTCATTCGTCTGTTCGGGTTCCGCTTCCTGCTCGGTTTTGTCGATTAGTTTATCGATGTCGGTGTCAGTATCTACACGATGATGAGAACATGCTGTACGCATATAAGTTGGAGACATACAGATGATATCCCGCGTTCCGGCTTCGGCTGCAAACAAAGCTTGGGCGCCGTAAGTCAAGATGGACTCGACATTATCGCCAGCATCGTCATCATCGTCCATTTTCTGCACGATAAGATGGTCTAACACGAGCTTCTTTTTGCCAACTTGAACAATTCGCTCTAAAGACGGCGTAAGAATTTGTTGTGAAAGTCACTTTTGGGTAGCACCTTCGGCGGAGTCCTTGACCTACAAAGAGCAGTATGAGCGAGCGGGTCGCTTCAGATTGGAAGAAGTCTCACCATCAACTTGAAGACTAAGCATGTGTTTTTCTGTCCCTACAAACCAAGGTTCGCTGCGTTTAATTTTGTTGAACAGGAAAAGAAGTAATTCAACATACGTAACGATATGCGCGGGCGATTGCCTTTAAAAGATGAGTATGGGATCTCGTTCGACTACCGAAACTTACTTGCAAGTCCTGGAATGCTCGAAAGATAAGCCCAGATACTGAACAACTGGAATGAAACGAACCTGGTGTGGGTTGAAATCAGGGTCAAATATGATGACGGTGTCCGCTGTGAAAAGATTGATCCCGACTCCCTGAAAATGCGTAATTTAGCAAGTGCTAAGCGTCGCTTGCGAGCTAATACATACTCCGGCGCGAGTTGTTAAGAGATATATGAAAACTTCTGAGCCTTCACGGTTGAACTCGTCCATACCCTTCTGTCGGTCTTTGCCCTTCGTGTTGCCATCCTACAGCAAATATGGATAAGTACACAATGACAAGAAAACGGCCCGCGTACGAGTCGAAGATACCGATAACCCTCCCCGGCGAGGAAGTCCTCAATAACATTTAGGGCAATAACGAACTGAAAAGAATTAGCTGATGTCGTCACGAAACTGCTCAGTGATACCTGGCTGAAGAGGAGAACTCGGTGACCGCGTGCCTTTAGCTTGGGCAGCAAGGCTTTCAAAAATCTCAGTTTTGTACTGGCGTCGATCAACTTTTCGTGCGTTTCTTGCTGAGGTAGGCCGCGAGGTTCGATCTCTTCGTCGTAAAGATATGGGTGCTGCAAGCACTTGCGTAACTCCATTAGAACATTGTTCAGTTTGCCCTTGGTGCTTCCATGGGACTTGGTTGGACCGGTTAATGCGTTCAAAAGGTTGAGATTGTGGCCTAGCGGATGGAAACCTCGGTCAGCAGCATTTAACATGAGATGTCGAGGCGCACCTAAAATCGATCGGTAGACTTCCTTTTGCAACGGTGCCATCGACACCGGAACGATGACTTCGTTCTGGAAAGAATTGTAGGACCGTAACAGAAGATGAAGTAGCCACGGACCTTCGGAGGTAGCTTCAGAACTTGACTCTTGATACGACGCAAGAAATAGGGTCGGAGTCGATTGTGAAGGTCCTTGACGAGGTCCTCCGTGAGAACCTCGTGCTTCTGCGCGAGTGCCTCCAAATCGTTCCAGTTGACAGGATCGAGGAAATTCATAAGATTAAACAATTCCCGGATGTTGTTGTTCAGCGGAGTCTGCGTCAATTCATGAGACCATACTTCTGTTGGTTTCGTGTCTGCTTACCCCCGTCATGATAATTCGATGAAGACTTTTCAGTTCATTCAATTTCTTGAACAGGAGACTAGAGTCGCTTTTGACTGAGGGAAAGGATTAGATATGGTATTGAGGTTTCGTCGTTTCTTACGCCGTTGCCCTTCGTCGACGACGAGTACCTTGACGGTCGTGAGAAAGGAAACGCAGTAGTGTCGAATGGAAGCGCACCTCCCATCGGGGTTGATTCTTGAACACCGTTGTAAAATCCTTGCCAGTCAAGGTCTCGTACGTAGTGACAAGGACGTGGAATTTAGCGCTAGTGAACCCCTTGCGCTTTGTAGCGTGGCTCAGTTCATACTTTTTGATCACTTCCCGGGCCTTGGCCTCCCCGTAGAATGGAACAACTCTGAGATTTGGTGCCCATCGTTCGAATTCGCGAACCCAGTTCGTGATCGTTGAATTGGGAACGACGACTAAAGCAGGCATCGCCCCGTAATCTTCAATAATCTTCCCGATGAATGTGGCGATTTGGACGGTTTTGCCCTAAAGGAAAGGTTAACCGCAGCCAAGTGATTGCATGGTCGCGTACCAGTCCCATTTCATCTGCGAGGATGCAGTGCTGATGATTCCACCAATTATCGCAGAGCCAATTGAAGCCGTCCACCTACAAGGGATTCAATGCCAGTTGAACAACGGAAACGTGAAGACCTGCCTGGAAATCCATGAGCTTGAAGGACGGATCTTGTCCCAGGTCCAACTCCGACGCGTCTTGGATCCTGTCTTTGCTGTATCCTTCGGCAACTCGATTGTGCATAGCAGGTTTGGAATTGTCTGGGATGTTGACTTCGTGTGACGCAATAAAACGAGCCAAGGCTGTCTTGAACGCAGAATATCCGGGCTCGGACGGGCGAGGGGGCGAGTCCCAGGTTGCTAGAGGAACCATGAATAAAACAAAACACAGAGATTCTAGGGCCAACCTTCATCATAAGTAAGGTCATCCCACTTTACGAAAATCCAAGCAACTTCATCCGCGTCCTTGGTAGTGAATTTCCGCTTGGTCCGGTTCTTCCAATCGGCAAGAGTCTCTGTGCTAGAAGGACTGGGCTGTTCACCATGATCAAACACTGCAGCACGTTCATTCGCCTCTTCATCGTCCTCTGAGCCGCCGCTACCATCGTCCGAATCTATCCTACGCTTCGCCTTGCCCTTGCCTTTCTTGGACGCCTTCCCCTTGCCCTGTTTTCGGCGCGGACACCAAAGCATGACATCTAAGACGCGATCGACGGTCTTCCAAGCAGGCGGGATTCTTCGCTCTGCGTCCGGGATCGGATCCTGCGGTCGCGCCGTTGGCTTCGCGGCAGCTCCAGGCTTAACGGAGGAATCCCGTGACTCGACCACAACCTGGAACTGCGCGGGCTGATTGTCCTCTGCAGTCTCCTCGCCGGCGGGTTCCTCTAACAGCTCCACTTTAGGACCATCCGCGAGAAAGTTTTTCAACTTGGCGTAATTGGTGGAGACGAGCCACATGTGCGGAACCCACTGTGTACGCCGGTAGCTTCGCTCCATCCATTTCACGAGATACTCTCTCGGCAATGCGTCCTTGTAATGTGGCGGCTCATTAGCGGGTCTCGGAGGCTCAACGGCGTTTGCAGGGTACGGACGCCAGGCGAGAATCTTGTCCAAATCGAAATCGAATGAGGAGCAGTCCGCGCAAACCCAACTGTGCGTGTAGTGAGCCGCAATATCTGTGATGGCGGAGTCGGAAGAAAGGCCGGATGGGATGGGTAGATGCTCGTAATGAGCCAGGCGTTTGCAGAGGGTACACCGGAAAAGAAGCGCGGTGGCAGCGTCGTACTTGAGGAGACTCGAGAATTTCGTGCCATCCACCATCTCAACGTCCTTGTCTGTGGCGGAATTGGAGCCGGTGGCTTGCCCAGACAGCTCGGTGGATGCAGCAGCAGGCGGCTTGGTCGAGGCAGTAGCATCGGCCTCAAGAGCGGGTTCCATGCATCCCATGCAGACACCGCCCTTGGAGCATGCGGCTAGCGAACGCAAGTATCGGTAAGCGATTCAAACTCATTTAAACCATAAACGTACCACAGACAAAGTCGGTGGTTTGTTGAGGATCGAGTCCTGGGCGCTTCTTAGGCTCGTTCGGATTCGATTTGGGCTGACCGTTCTCATCCTGAACTTCGCTTTCAGGCTGAGTACTGCGCCAAGCGGCGCGGTCAATTTCGCGGGCTGCTTTAAGGATCTCGTCTCGTTGAGAACTTGCCAAACAATTCCAATGAGTGGCAACCGGGCATTTAAGACTAGAAGTACGCGTCAATGAGGAAGAAAGATGGCATCTAAGATCCACAAACCATCTCACCCATCCCCCTCGCTTGGTTATGCGCTCAATCTCGTCTCCCGATTCCTCGAACTCGTCATCCGTAGTCTTCTTCTTTCTGCGACCACCGCCTCGACTTCTGCGTTTGCGTTCAGCTTCAAGGAGTTCGTGAGCGGGTTTGTCGTGACACTTTTCACAACTGGCTCGATGGACCCTCAATGCGGCCGTCTCCTCGTCGGAATTAGGGTCGTACTCGATGTCCTCCACCCCTCGGACATGGCCATAAGCAGGCCTGGACCCGCGCTTCCGCGCGACCTTTGGGCGTTTGGCGCCACTCTTAACCCTTGGGTAATCCTCGCTATCATCGCCTTCCTGCTCTGACTCGTAGTAAGCGCCTTCGTCGAGATTGATTTTGAAGGCTTTGCGAGACCGGGTGGAGCGTCGGGTAGTGGCGTGGGTGCTGTCTGCATCGTCGTCTGAATCTATGATGGTGATTTTCTGGGACCGCGTCTTCCTGGGACTGAATGGCAAATTCTGTCGGGGAAGCTTGCCAGAACGGGTGCTGCGTCGAGGTTTGAGAGGGGAGTCCTCGTTGCCATAGTCGTCATCTTCCTCCTGGCCTTCTTCGTCTTCATCCTCCTCGGAGTTGACCTCATCTACATCGCTGGAAGGCGGAACGCTTCCGTTCGCTGAGATACTGACCCTAGCGCCACTCCGTGCAATGCTCAGACGCATCCGAACGCGTGAGTTTGGATGAACGTAGTGGGCGGCAGGGTCGAAAGAGGCGAGCTCTCCAGCAGTTTGTTTTCGGACTGTACGTATATCCGTCAGCATATGCAAATCGCGGAGCGGGAGGGGCGTACGGTATTCGGCGACAAGAGCAGGGTGTGCCTGTTTGATCTCTTTGACTTTAAACTTGGGGCAGGGACGCGTCAAAATTGAAAAAGAGACGCGTCAAAGATGAGAATTTACCTTGTGAGCAATGCCGCCCTTGAAGCGCGCGTAATACCATAATTGGTCGTCCTCGGTATATTCTCCAATGATTTCATCAACGGTAATCTTCACCAGATCAGGTAGCGTGCTCTCGAGACGCGTCTTGTACGTGATTTTCTGGGCTGAAGCCATAATGGGAGGCTGTACAAAGTCGATGACCTCGCGAGGCGCTCGAGAAGGCGCGACAGATTTCTGGGGAGTGAACAATTGGGCGGGATCGGGTTTCGGTGAGTCCGACGACATTGGAGAACGGCGGGATTCACCCTGTTACTTTGTGCGGTTGTGATGGTAGAAAGAAAGATGGGCACTCGAAAATAACGCGTAAACAAAGCCAACGAGATTTTGATTGCATCAAAAAATACTCGTAACATAATTTATATCTACACAGCACGCTAAATATTCTCCGCGACCCAGGCAGCCACCTTCGCGCCGTGGTCTAATCGAGTGGTAAGCTACGCGTCGCGAGGATGGAATTGTACATACGGAGACAAAACGCATGTGGAACATCAGCTCGTTCGACTCGAGACGCGTCAAATAAACGCGTAATTTTGGCCTCGTACGTGGAAACCCAGTCGTCTTTGGCGGCAAAATACAAATATATTTTATGCCCATGTTCTTCTAGCAGGGTCAAATCCACTTCACGGATGGTGACCATCTCCTCGTGGGCCATCGAAAGACAAGCAAATATCGTCGCAGGATCGTTGAGAAGACTTCGAAGGACAGTAATTTGAAGAACAGGCCTGCAGAGAATCAGGTTTCTTGAGAGGCAGGCGAAAAGCTGGAAGAGACCACGGAAACAACAGCGACAGAGGAAGAGGACGAGTGAGATACGAAAGCCAAGATATCAGCCTAGGCAGGGGTGACCTGAAAAACCACTGGATCCTGATCTTGGAATGCTGTTGGCACAACTTCTGGCCGACTCACAGATAGTCGGCGTCCGTTCGGAGTATCAGCAATGTGCGTTATTGTCGGACACAGAAGAAAGACCTGAGAGATGTCGGAAGGTCTTGCTTTCAACACCTGACAACGCTTTGGATTGGCAGCAGAGGAAATGAAGAGGAGCGACCTGCAAAGCGATCCAGGAGCCTACGCTGTGGCCGCTGAGAATGATTTTGGCGGCGGGAAAAATCGTATGGACAGCGTCTAGAGCTTGGATTGCACTCTGGTCGGAATTTGAGGTGGATGGCAATGGAAAGCGGACGCAGACTGACCTCAACTTGCGCAGAAAGGCTGTGTTTGTCGCTGAAAATACCGGGGGTGTGCCCCAGATGCGCATGGGCGAAAACAGCCAGGTGAGGGTGTTCGCTGCGGAGCAAGCCGAGAAACTCTGTGTAGAATTGCACAAGTCCGGGATTGCCTGAACAATATTGCTGCTCAATTCATCCGGAGTTTTCTCGCCGACAAGAGACGCACCAGGGATGAACAAGAAGACAGCTTCGGGAGGGCCGTCACTATTCCACCATAGCGAATGCGCAGGTCCAAGATTTGAATGGTTGAACACGCCCTCACGCGGGTCAGTTTTGGTGGCTTGGCCGAAGGGAACGAGGAATGGCGGTAACTCCTCTTGGGCCATCGACAGTTTCGTACTTTCCGCCCCACGACTTTGCATCCTCGTGACGTGCCGTTCGGCTCTCTGCGAGGAAATTTTAATCTCCGCTCTCGCTCCGAAAGCACAAGGCAGGGTGGCACAAAGGTGGCAACAAAACTTGAAGGGCTATGGCTAAGGGGAATAAAAAAGGCCCAAAGATCGGAAATGTTGGAGTGGCAAGGAGATTGGATTTTAATAGATATATAGGTTAAGCCACGATATAACTCATGTAGTGCTAGCATGCAGGATGTTTTGAACGCGATCCGACGCGTCAAAAGCAGGGATAGACGTTCTGAGGATAAACCCATTATAAAAAGGGCTCCGTGGAACGTTCAGCGGGAATACAAGCGCGTAAGCGCGCACCCACTTGGAGCATCGCCGCGAAGAAAGAACATAACTTAACAGGGAGGAGGATTCACGGCCTCGCAGTACGGGTCGCACGTCCATGCCACCTCAAATGGGGAACAGGCACCTTTCCACTTGTTTTCCACTCCCTCTTCGCGGTTTCCTGTTGATCCTTCAGCGATGCCGCCGCACCCGCGAGGTAATGAGTGGTACGGCCGAATCCCCGTTGCCACAGGGACGTTTACAGGATTTAAATGTTTATGGGCAACGCGAATATGTGAGCTGAGGCGCGCGGCCGGGAGTGAGTCGTGATGGTGGTGGTATGAGAAAGAGAGAGCACGAGCAAGAACAATGAGATGTCGGAGTTTGGAACCAGCCGAGCTGCCGCTCACGTGCGTCGCAAAGTCGTGGGGCGGAAAGTCAAAGACTGCCATCGACGTTGTTGAAGAGCGAAGCAAGACAGATGTCAACATCAAACATCATCAATTATTCGAGGTCTGAGACGACCATCTCACTGAATGTCCCGAGCGCCTCCATTCCCAAACCGCCGCGTTCAGTCGCCCCCATTGTCGAATGGGAATGGCCAGGGGTCGCCTTCCTCGAACGGCAATGTCCGCCCCTTACAAGTTGGTCGCCCCCCATCGCGGCCTACAACACCTAGCAACAGTGGACCCATCTCCAGTTCTCCTCGGGGTACTTCGAATACCGCCCCAGGTGGTCCATCTCGTCCACAGCGATCCGAACTGAGAAGTCGCGGATCCGACTACTCTGCTTCAACATCATCCAACCGGGATAGCTCAACTACTGATGCCTCTGCATACCGATCACGGCCTGGGGCATCGAGCAATCCCAGTAATCCCGCAAACTCGCGTCCCAGGCCCCCGCGCGCCAGAGGTGCCCCTCCTGATGACGAACTGGCCACTCCGACGGCTCTGGGCTCCGTCATGTCTGCCTTTCAGTCTGCCGGCACACGGAGGCGCGGCACAGACGACGACGAATACCAGCGGGAGCGGAGAGAGGAAATGGAGGCAGAGCGGCAGAGACAGCAACGAATACGAGACAAAGCGCCTGGTCGGCGGGTAAATGGAAAGGCGCGCGCGGGCGATATCGATGGTACGCCTCCGTTTCAGCGTCCATGGCAGTTGACTTGAAATGTATTAGCCGTTTTGGACCAAGTCAAGGACGGCTGGGAGTTTGTGGTCGACCCAGACGTGAGCTCGTGCCTCTTTACCGTCCTTCCATATTCAGTCGGAATTCTTAGTTCAACAACGTGGATCTAGCTCTCGAGCTCCTCGATGAAACATCAGTGGGAAAGGACATGGATTCATTTCGACGGACAAAAAATATGCTGTCAAAGGCTCTCAAGGGCTCAGTTGATAGCAAGTGCTTTATTATCGCGCAAATTATCGACCCATAACATTATCCATTTTCCCACCACTCAGAACACTACCAGGCGTTTGCTGCGGCTCTCCCCCACCATTCGTCTCTGTTGAATCATCTCAGCGCCACCCAAGCACAAATCACAGACGCGCGGACAGCTTTACAAGAGTCGAAGGACGCTTTGGGAAGCAAGCGAGCCGATCTTGTGCAGCTTTGGGCAAGAGGGCAAACTTTGGAGGAAATGATGCGTCTCTTGGATCAAATGTAAATCCTTCGTTCGGTCCGTCGGCTTCCCTCATACTAAATCTTCTGCAGCGAGCACTTGAAATCGGTGCCAGACCTCCTCGAAACTCTCATGTCAGAGAAACGACTTTTGCAGGCGTCGGTACTCCTCGTGCGAAGTCTCAAAATCATAAACAAATCAGAAATGCTGGAGATTGGAGCCGTCTCTGATTTGAGAAGTTATCTGAATGCACAAGAAACGGTAATGTTACCTGCTGCCGTTCACGAACGCGTACTGAACCCACTCGTGCTAGGCACTTCGAGAAATCTTGGTTGACGAACTTCAAAGCCATTTGTATCTGAAATCGTTCTGGTGCGAGTCACGATGGGCGGCGTACTCTCCCAACCAGCAAACTCGTACGCTCCATCCTCTTTTCCTCGCGTAACGCAAACTTTAACTCGATCCGAAGTTCCGAAGGTCGAGTTTGAGGAGGAAATGGAGCTCAAGCTTTCTGTTCTGCCAACATCATCGCCATCAGAAGAAACCTTCAGGCAAACACGACTGACCAGATTCTTGAATGACCTCGCCCTGCGTCCCAATGATCCACCACACGATCTCAACGACCCCAGTTTCCGAAACAGCAGCTCGGAAATTCTATCAGGACGATCTTCGATGAACTTCAGCTCCGCTTCGACGGCAAGCAATCCCGAATCTGATTCGTTTGCGTACATGGAGACGCTTCTAGAGTCTTTTGCGGTCCTGGGGAAACTGGGTAACGCACTAGATAATATTGGACAACGTCTTCCAAGCGAGCTTTTCGCTCTCGTCGAGTCCACGCTCGATGAAGTCGAGGAACGCGCGGAATACGGTCGGCGAGGCTCCATGTTCACGTTCACTGGGGTTTCTGCCCGGACAGATAGTGTTTATACCTTTTCTGCGGCAGACTCTTCGTCCGCGTCTGCATCGAAATCGACTTTGTGGGATGCCTCTGGCCTACGTCTCGTTGCGTTGGAGTCCTCGGCCAAGCAAGTGGATCACGAGATCCTAAGAGATTTCTTCTGGACGCTGTATTCAAAACTAGATGCTGTTGCCCAAAGTTTGCGGGTCATATACGAGGTTGCGAATCGGATTGGATCCGTAAGTATTCTTTGCAACCTTGGAAACCGATTCCTTATGCAATGCTTCCAACAGCGTCGCGACTTTAAGGATTCGTCTGGGGCCAAACCTGGCTCCCTATTTCCATTGCCCGAAATATGGAATCCGGTCCAGGGAGAGGTCTCTTTTCATTTTGCGACCTAGTGCCCTTATTCATCATATCATGATAGGTTCGAACTCTCATCTACGATTACCTAGTGGACGAAAACGAGGGTTCTGTCTCTGGGAGAAATCCGATTTCATCCATCAACGAGATTCTCCGGGAAAGTAAGTTTTCGCGGGATAAGACGAAGGTTCGCACTTTGGCTCCAACAGGTTGTTGTCCTTTGCTGAACAGCTGCAGCCTGTATTTCGCTTCTCAGACACAGACGCGAAGCTTACCAACAAGGCGCTCAAGGTACACGAGGATGAACTTACTCGCGTTATCAAAGATACGATGCCTGGGCTGGTTCAATCGTCTGAGAGCACAGTTCAGGCTGCTCTATCTACTGTAGGGTCTGACGAGAGGCTGCTCGGGGCTGGCCAACATCATCGTCTAATCATTCGTCCCGACGCATTCCATGTTAGCGTACTTTTCCAGCCGACGTTAGCATGGCTAGACCGGGTTTCCGACGTTCTTCCCTCTGGAGTGGAGTCTGCGCGCGAGGCTACTGCTGTACTGGACGACTTCGTGCTGAAAGTCTATCTGCCGCAATTGGAGGAGAAGGTTTCTTTCCTTTTCCATCAGGCAGTGACGGGTAAGTACCACTGCATGGCCTCAACCAACCGCTGATCCAATGTTGCTAGGTCCGGAGGCGTTCCAACCGGATCCCTCCTCTTCTCGTCTCTCGCCGGAGCCTTTGGCGAAGGTAAGCGCCCAGCTGTCACACGTTGAACGATGATTGATGATATTTACCTTCCTAGGCGAGTACGCATCTGATGGCGCTTATCAACTCGCTTTGTGCGATGCTCTTGAAATCGCCTTTCCACCGAGAAAATTATTCGCGATTAATTCTCGGGGTTATGATTCAATTTTATCAGCGCTGTAGCGATCGCTTCCAGGATTTGGTATCCATCCCAAGCAAGGAACCAGACGCAGAACCTCAACCTGCTCTGGCCGCGCAGTGGGCCCAACGTTCAGAACTGACCCCATGTTTGGCAGAGATGTTGAGCACTTCGGTTCGCTCTCAACTTTTATACGCGTAATATTTCGAGATTAACAATCCGTAGGAGACCGACATTTCTAAACAGCAGCAGCTCGCTCGACAAGAGACAAACCTTGAGATGGACTTCCTGGGACAGAATACAATCCAAGCCTCTGAACTCGTAGTATCTGTACGGAATCTCGGTGCATTGGCAAGCTTGTACCGAAGCGTTGTAGGTCGCTTTACTTTTCGTTTTCGATATGAAATCAATCCTGCATTCGTAGGCATGGTTTGCGTCAGAACTCCAAGTTCTGAAAGCGACACCCGAGGATCCTAGCGCGCTATTATCGCCCGCTGCTCTCGAGCCGATGTCCGCAGTATCACCATACACACCATTTCTCCCTGCTTTACCGGCGTCTTCTTCGTCAGACAAACTGCAACTGCCGTTGTCTCGGGAAATGGCATTGTGGGTATATATTCCTTCACTCTAATCAAGCTGACTTTCCGTGAAGACGGTTTCAGGCTCTCTTGAAAACTTACGAGCAGCTTTCCGAGCTCATCCTCGATAGTATTCGCATCGACATTCGTTGTCGAACCATTCACTATCTCGAGTCCGCCTTGCGACACGTGTGTCTTGCTCGCTTTTCTTCCCGTTGTTGTCTCCTGATGAACATCGTAGGGAAATTATTCAATAGAACGTGAGGCAGGCGAGCCCGACCCACATGTGGTTGACTTGAACAACGAGCTGGGAGAATGCAACGATTTTGCTTCAACGTGTCTTCCCAAACGAGAGCGACAGTAAGCTAATTGAATCCCGCGAGGTCCATTTTGTTCACGAAATGTAGGTTCGTTTTCATGGGCTTGAGTAATCTCATGGAACAATTGTTAATCTCGGGTGCGCGGCACCTGCGACTACCCACACCGTTTGGTATCAAGAAAATCATGCGGAATATTCTTGCACTACAGCAAAGCATCAAGACCCTCACTAACGACCAGCAAAACACTGAACCCGACCGAGCCAAGCGTTACTATTCATTGTTTAATATATCGCCACAGGTACGTCCTCTGTTCCTTTTACTCAGCTCATTTCTAAGTCGGTTCGGAAATCAGGACATGCTAGATTCCATCCGAAAGAAGCAGGTATTCACCTTCGAGGAATATTCTACGATGCTCGGGCTGCAGTGCAAGGTCTTGCCAGGTGAAGAAGGGGCAAAGGGTGCCGATAGGAATTTCAGTATGTATGTGATAGATCTGCATGGGCTGGAGATAGAATCGGGGTCATAGTTGTAATTTATTCCGCTGAGGGGTGTACATATTTCATTTCACTCCAACCATTTCAAGTCTGAACTGTCCGCGATAGCAGCATTGGTTTCCCGGGAACTAATTCTGCTGGGTGACAGAGATACTGAATAACGCGGGGTCTGGCCTTCCGATTTTTTGTATGTGAGGATCGGAAGGTTATCCAACAACGTTCGGTATCGCCGTCGCAGCCATCTTGGAGGATGAGGTTTGGATGGCATGTGTGGATCCTTGGAGCGGACGTTTTCTTGGCGCGTCCGCGCCAGAGCTTCAACATCACTGAATACAGAAAGACCTTGAAGAGGCAAACTGCGGATGCCGACGCTGCGGACGTTATCCAACGTCGATCCATAAGATTCGGCGTCGACGACCACCTCCAGTGGAGGCTTGACCTTCTGCCACTCCTCTGTGAAGAATCGCCATCTCGTGTTCGTCTCACGACGCTTGCTGAAAGGACCGAGAAGTCGTGCCTCTTCAGATTGGGGGTTAGCTCGGGGAGGCAGCTTTGGGGGAGACTCCAGCTGTCGTTTTGGCAAGACCTTTGACATGCGAGATTCTGAAGAGGTCAAAAGGGCCTGTAATTCATCCGAATACACGGGAGGTCGAGATGATTCCACTGCAGGAATAATCTTGGCAGGGACTGGGGCACTTGGGTCAATTAGAATAGGCTGTTCGTCGCTCGTCAGGAAAAAAAGAGAGACAAGTTCAGTGGGATCATGACCTCCATAAGTTCCCGTTTGAGTTTGCCTTTGCGGCCATATGCAACCCCCAGAACGTGATTGAAGGCTTGCATATTTCGCCTATTGGCGCCTTCGAGTTTGCGCAGATCCTGAAGGAATTCTAGTTCGCGAGGACTGAGGATGAGCAGGATCGACCTTGGCCATACGCTTGATTTTTTGGTCGCGAGTTTGAAGCGAAGCGTCTGTTTTCAGGATAGCGCGAACATCGTCGAAACCTTTGATTCGCCAAAATTGCCTGGTCTGTGTGAGGGATTGAAAGATGTAGAAACACATCAACGAACCGAAGGTACAGCTGTGGCAGTTTTCTGGTCTGTCTAACGAAAGCCTTGTATAGAGTGAAAACTTGGTGCTGAGAAGACATACGGGCCGGGAGCGCCGACGGTTCCGCGATCGATCAACGTCGCTTACTTGCTTTTCGTTCTCGACCAACTCAAAAATGGTGGGTTCCGTGCAGCAGTTTCCCGCTCCCGCTCATCGTTCCAGCCCCCGAAAAGAGATCTCAACCCTAGTGGCCTTGGCCGCGCCATAATCAATAGGAAAGCAAAAGATGCGAAGCGAATGCAAGAGTCGGGCTTGGTCAGCCTTTTGCGTCTCTTCCTTGCTCTATTCCTCATCGTTGGCGCCTCAGTATGTTACCGATGCCGACTCAACAACTCGGCTTAAATCCGTGACACAAGAGGCGGATCTGGATGAATTTCTCAATACCGCTCAATTGGCTGGGACCGACTTTACAGCAGGTGCGCACTCTGCTGCTGGTACTGGTATCCCCCAACTCACTCGGCATTAGAGCGACGTAACGTCAAAATTATTCAACAGTCTGCAGGCTCCAGTCAAAATCCCTACCTTCTCAGTGAACAAGAGGAAATTACGACCCTTAAAAAACACCAAGAGAATAAAACCAGGCTTAGAGTGCCGAGGAGACCGGCGTGGACGAAGAGCATGACTCCTGCTGAGCTTGAGCAGCAGGAGAAGACTGCATTCCTCGACTGGCGACGGGGTCTCGCGAGGTACGAGCCCTCTTCCTGCGCGATTTCAAACCTGTTTAACATACTTTCAGCCTCCAGGAAGAAGATAAATTTCTCCTTACACCGTTCGAACGCAATTTGGAAGTTTGGCGTCAGTTGTGGCGGGTCTTGGAGCGCTCTCACCTTGTTGTTCAAATTGTGGACGCCCGAAACCCGCTCCGGTTCCGGTGCGAAGATCTCGAAGAGTATGTCCATGATGTCGAAGGCGCTGAGGGGGAAAGTGGCACCGGTAAAGGTAAGAGACGGTGTTTACTGTTGATCAACAAGGCGGACCTTCTGACGGCGCAACAAAGGTAAGTTTATTCGCCTCTGAATTATCCCACCTAATTCCTCGCCCTTAGGTGCTTGTGGGCCGACCATTTTGACAAACAAGGGATCCAGTACGCCTTCTTCTCGGCTGCAAACGCCGCTGCGTTACAACAGGCTCGCCGAGATGCTCTCTTGGAAAAAGAAAATGACGTCGAACATCAGGAAGATGTCGAGGAAGAGGATGAAGACGAGGAAGAAGACGATTCCGGCGACGAGGATACGGAGGAGTCGGAATATGGGTCGGAAGATTTCTACTTCTCGGCCGAGGAAGAGTCACCCGAAGGACAGGATCCCAGAGCGAGAGTTCTATCGGTGTTGGAACTCGAAAATCTCTTCGAGAGGATGGCACCCGATCTATCTGGTGCGTTTCTCATTTTCTTAATATATGTCGTAATCTCAAAGCAAATACTTACGTAGTGTTTTCGACTCCGACCGGAAAATCCCCGACTAAACTGGTCGTGGGTCTTGTCGGATATCCTAACGTCGGCAAGTCCAGTACGATCAACTCCATGCTAGGGGAAAAGAAAGTCAGTGTCTCTTCGACACCTGGGAAGACCAAGCACTTCCAGACGATAAATCTATCCGATTCGATCGTGCTTTGTGATTGTCCCGGTCTCGTTTTCCCTCAGTTCGCAACCACTAAAGCGGACTTGATTTGCGACGGCGTGCTTCCCATTGACCAAATGAAGGAGCATACTGGCCCAGCCGCCTTGGTGGTTAAGCGCATCCCCAAGGATGTCCTTGAGGCCACATACGGCTTGGATATCAAAATCAAAGGTGTAGATGAGGGTGGAGACGGCCAAGTAACCGCCGAAAATTTCCTGATTTCATACGCAAGTGGGTGATCAGGTTCTAATCCCCCGCATTACCTCTAATTTAATTGCAGTTGGAAGAGGGTATACGCGTTCTGGGCAGGGGAATCCGGATGAAGCTCGGTCGGCAAGATCCATCATGAAGGATTATGTCAACGCGAAACTCCTCTACTGTCATCCCCCACCGGGTATTTCCGAGGCCTCATTTAATCAAAGGACGCACGAACTTGCCCTCCTGCGTTACGCAGATAAAAAGCGTGCGCCGGTGACTCGAGTGGGCAAGGGCGCAGATACCTTTGTGCCACCAAACCTTCCCGCGCCTACCTCTGAGGGCGAAGTAACGGCACCGCCCCAGAGTGTCAAGTCTCGCGCCCTTGATCAGAACTTTTTCGAGCACAACTCGACTATCTCTTCGCGACCCTTTATCCAGGGCTCGGGAGGACTGGATGGGAAAGCTTTTTCCCGCTCGCGGACGTATCCGCACCAGAATACCGTTGCGGATGATGGAACAGCAATCAACGGACGCAGGGCGCGTCTGGCTTCTGTGTTGGCGAACCATGAAGGTGTGATCGGCGAGGGGAAGAAACATCACAAGAAAATCAAACGCGTCAAGAAAAGAAGTGGGAAGGGCTATGACATAGAGTAAAGAGTACTTGTTTTCTGTACTTTGTCGGCGCGATACCGTGAAGGTATTTGTTTCTGTACTTTTTCTGGCGCGATACCTCTGGACTCCATTTCGGCCAGACGACATGCGCTTTCTCTCGTAATTACGCGTCCGTAATTGCACGCATCGCGACATGTCACCAATCATGATTTTGTGACATACTACGCGTCGACCTGTTGTTCTTGACGCTCATGTCCCGTTCGTTGGGTGCTCCCATGGCCCCGCCGCCTCCGGCTAGCCAACACCCGCCGATCAGCCAGCGCCATGTAGCATTCACTGACCAGTCTGCTATCTGCGCGAAGCTCGTCACGGCAAACAGAGGACGAAGAGAAGGTACGGTTTTCTTACCTTTCAACCGCCAAGTTCAAGCTCGAGCTTTTTTCACAGCCGTCATACTCAAGCTGAATAGACCGGTTACAATTGGTAGAAATCCGCAATGGTGCGCCTCGAATACTCTTGACATTCAACTCACAAACCATTTCATCAGCGACTACGTTGTTTCAGGGATTCAGGCCGGCCATGTGTCCGCTGGTGAGCCTGAACTACTGATAGTATGCCTCTCCTTACTCTTTCTGCTGCAGTACATTGCATTCTTTCCGCTGTACGCAGTCAGAATGGCGGGGTTATTGTTTCGTGCCAAGTGCGTCGTTTTCTTCCATGTATGATTTTTGCTAACCCTACTCAGGATTATTCGAGGAACGGTATCCTTTTAAATGAGCATCGCATCAGGCAAGAGGAATACGTGGTAAAAGGCCCGGTTATGCTGACTTTTCCGATTTCTAGCAAGAGCGTTGTGATTCTAATGCACGGCGATAAACTGCAGCTTCCTAACTCGATTAGTGAGTGGTGCTTCCGGTTAGAATGTCTGTTATTTTATGCATAGTCCAGCCTTTACATGTCATCACATATGGAAAGACCGGCTGGATAAAAACGAATTATTTGACCCGACACCTCAGCAACTAGCGCATCGGACCATGGTATATCGCTGTCGCCTTCTTTTTCAATTCACCAACCAGTTTTCAGAATATCGGCAAATATCTGGTGACAAGTCAGAAACTCGGAAGTGGCTCTTTTGCAACAGTACGTCCAGCCTCTGAGCGTTGAGACTACGAGTGCTAAAATATAAACAAGGTACATCTGGCCCTCGACACCTCCCGTGCGTTTTACTTCTTGTGTGGAATCCCCCAGCCAAGTCTAGTCTTTCAGGCACCACGCGCCGCCAAGTTGCCTGCAAGACGATACGTAAGAAAAAGGGCTGCGATATGAAGCAAGTTTTCAAAGAGATTAGTATCCTCAATGGGCTTCAACACGTTCGTCTTTTGCCCTCGAGTATCAAGTTTGATCCGAGCTCTCCGCAGCCAAATATCAACCGCATATATGACACCGAGGAAGACGACCAGTTTATGTTCATCTTCCTGCAACTCTGCACCGGTGGAGATCTCTTCACATACATCACGGCGTACGCGGAGAAGGAAAGCCACCTTTGCGAGGCCGAGGCGAAGTTCATTATGTACCAATTGCTAATCGGTCTGCACCACCTGCACTCTAGGAGCATATCCCACCGCGGTCCGTGTCTTTTTATTGATATCCGTATGTACCTAAATCTGTGCAACTGCAGATCTCAAGGTTTATATTGGTGTTTTCGATGGGCTCTGGGGAGACTAATGAGATATACAGCCCGAAAACATCCTACTCTACGCACCAGGGCCCTACCCTCGAATTGTCATAGCTGATTTCGGTCTGGCACGACCGAGAGCCTATCAAGCGACTCTCAATGTCTGCGGGACCGTCTCCTATCTTCCACCCGAAGGAATCCTCGCGCTTGACCAGGAGCATTTGAAGTACACAGGGTGAGTTTTGATGAGGCGAATAGATTGGTGTGCTAACGCTGAGGAAAGGATGCCCTCCGATTGCTGGAGCGCAGGTGTGGTGCTTTTCATAATGCTCTCGTACGAAATTTGGTTGCATAGACTCTTGGGCGGTATTTAACACTTTCTAGTGGCGCCCATCCCTTCGATAATTACCCACTATCCGACTCATCTTCGGCGGAAGACTGGCTCTCACACGTCAAAGCTTCCCACTACTCTCAGGCGTCGCAGAATTACCAATTAAATGAAGCCCGCCTCAAAGCAAAGATCGTCGATGGTGCTGTGCAGTTTGACCCGCATCCGTGGAACCGCCTACCTGACGGTCAGTACTTTCCTATGACTATTCAACCATTTCCCCACAGCCCGGCGAGCGACGAACGCCGACAACGAGAGCTGACTGTCGTGGCATTTGTTTTCATTTTCAAAAGCCAAGCAACTAGTCGCCAGTCTTCTTGTCCACGACTACACACAACGAGCGACGGTGGAGGACGCGCTGCGGAGCCGTTGGATTCGCTGCGAGCTCGACGAATTGGACATAACCTATCAGAACCAGGTGCTCGCTCACTGAAGACCTCGTGCCCCTCTCGCTAAACGGATTCAACCCGACTCTGATCGATCACCCGCTTGCTGCTGGTGCTGCTCCCGGATTCGCTTTTCTGCCTCACGGGTCTTTCCACTGCTTTCATCAAACTGCATTGTAAAAGTACAACTGGCATAGACTACATGTATTTTCTTTCTTTCATTTGTAACCCTGCATACAATATGTATTCGTTTGCTGCGCCTAGAGGAGGAATTCCGCGTGGACTGCGGTTCTTTTAGCTGCAAGGAATATTATTTTTAAAACCATTAACTCACAATTGATATGGTCGGTGGCGAAGGTCGAGATGAAAAAGTACGAATGGTCGTATCCATCCTGGCTCCTGACCTGCACCTGGCTTTCGTCGTGTCCTGCTTCCCGTGCGGCCTTGACAAAATTCTCGGGGAGAAGCTGCCCCTGCTTGTAGAAGTTGTCGGCCGTGCCCTGGCCACCAATTAACAACCGGAGTACCGCGCGCGCAGAAGAGGACACACATAGTCAATCAGAATACGAACGGGGTCCGTGCGCTTCTTGATGAGCTCGGTCGCGTCGTACTGCTCGGCAGCTTCAGTGGTGCCGCCCTGCAGGTAGCCTTTGAACGCCTTTTGACCCCATGGGCAGTTGATGGGGTTGCAAATGGGCGAGAATGCGGAGACGGAGCGGTATTGATTGGTTTTAGAAGCCAGGTATAGTGTGAGCGCGCCGTGGCCACCTACAAATCAACTCGAATGGAGAAGCGAACATACGACTCACAACTCACCCCTGCAAGAAATGAGGCGGAGTTGTAATTGCGCGATGGAAACTTACATGCTGTGGCCGAAAACAGATTGGCGTTTGAGGTCCTTGAGACAACGCGTCGTCGGCGGAGTGCGTAGAATATGCATAGAACTGACATACGATCGGGAGCCCGGCAGTACTGAGGACCTGAGGCAGCTCGAGCGTAACATGGGTGAGCATGTTATAATGCTTTGCGAACGCGGGATTCGTCGCGTTGAGGTAAAAGCCCGCGCCGACGCCAAAGTCCCAGTCCTTGTCTTCACCCTCGACGCCGGCTCCACGAGGAGAAGTGTCCGGGAAAAGTAGTGCGATGCCCTTGGCGGCGGCGGGCCCAAAGAAGCCGCCTTTCTGTGCGCCGTTGTCCTCCGTGCAAGTCAAACCTGCGAGGTAAACCAACAGAGGGACGTGAGCCGCTGCGGAGTGGGACGGGAGAAAGAGGTTAAAGTTTGCATTGAGACCTCCAAGTGCGGCGGACTGGCATGATCAGTCGGTGGCGTGTTCAAGAGTCTCCGGGAGACATGCCTTGAATTTGTACTTGCGGAGTTCGCCATCGAAGACCTTGTTCGTGGACAGCAATTCAAGGATCTCAGGATTTGCCATGAAGTCGAGTTGGCTCAGTGTGAAAGCTAACGATGGTGGGAAGGAAGTTGGAGCACAAGTTCTCCGGGATTTATCGATGCAATATTTTGAATCTAATCTACGCGATAACATCAGAGCGTGACACAGATTGTGACATGGCTCTTGCGCTGAAATGACCACGGCCGACGATAATATTCCCCATAATCCACCAACAAATAATTCGCGGCCACGGACACCCCTCGCGCAGCGACTAGAAACACTCGTGGACAGCGAGGCTCCACGCATGCAGGCCGCACGCAAGTCTGCAGTCAAACACATGCCTCCCTCGTCCACCCAGCCCATTCTACGCTGGCTCGGCACCTGGAGCCCGTACAAGCCAGCGTCCCCCGAGACGTCCCCGCCATCCTCAGGTCCCCCTTCACCGGGTCTCGCCTCTCTCAACGAGGCCCTCAGCGAGCCAATAGCTTTTCCCGCAACCGCACACCTTCCCGATTCATTCTCCGCCTCACGCGCCCTCTCGCGTCCGCCGCCGTTCCTCGACAATCTCACCCGATCCACCCTTCCTACCGCATCCATCTCCCCCTCCACGTCGCCCGAAGAAAACCCGTTCCATGACGTATCCGTCCCGAAAGGCTCGTCCGTCGCGGTCCTACGCTCCCTGTCTCAGCGTGACCACAAGCGTTCGCGTTCTGTACATACTCTCGCTGCCCCCGAGTCTCCTGTGCAGCCCGAGTCCGCCATCGCCCGTTGGTGGTTTCAGTCCGAAAACAAGGACAACGTCGATGCTCTCCTCGACCAGGAGGATCGAGCGGACAGTGTGCAACAAGAGCAGCGCATCCTGCAAGACAAGTGTTCGTTTTTTTTGTTTCGAGAAAAAATCAGGGTCTTACTTGTGTGCAGACCGCTCCCCGAAGAACCCAGTCGTGTTCTGCCACGGCTTACTCGGCTTCGACTCGGTCACGATTGGCCCCTCGATCGCGCCAATGCAGGTAACCCATTGGCGCGGGATCAAAGAGGTTCTCGAGGCGAATGGTACCGAGGTCCTCATCACGCGTGTGCCCGCCACAAGTAGTCCCGTTGACCGCGCAAAAGTTCTCGAGGAGAAGATTTCGGAAGCATACCCGGGCCGGAGCGTGCATCTCATCGGTGCGCCCATCTCTAGTAATTCTTCGTCGCTCGTTCTGATCTTTCTTTTAGGACACAGCATGGTTCGTTAGCCTATTTTTCCTCCACGCAGATGTTGAAAATTCACAGGGCGGACTTGACTGCCGCTACCTCACGACCCACCTCACACAACGCAAGTTTCGCGTGCTGAGTATTACTACGATCGCGGCGCCCCATCGGGGGTCCTCGTTTGCGGACCACTTCCTCGCTACTGTCGGTCGCACGCGCATGCCCTCTGTGCTATCTCTTCTAGACCTCCTTCCTAATGGCGGTGGTGACGGCAAGGCTTTTGAGTGTCTCACGATTGAGAGTATGCGCAAATTCAATGCGGAGACACCGGACGACCCGACCGTGCGGTATTTCAGCTGGGGCGCAACGTACGATCCGGGGCTCATCGATACGTGGAAGTGGCCACATTCGGTCGTGCTCGAGCACGAGGGTGAGAACGACGGACTCGTTTCTGTCGCGTCGTCCAAATGGGTGTGTGATTTTCTTGGTGTTGAATAATAATTTTTGACCTCATTCATTTAGGGCAAATACTGTGGCACGCTAACAGGCGTCTCACACCTGAACCTCGTCGGTTGGATCAATCCTGCCCAATACAAGTGGGCGGAGATGATGGGCCGCGAGATCACGTTCCGCCCCGCGACCTTTTACCTCGGGGTCGCAGATATGCTCGCGGGAGAGGTCGAGGGCCAGCCCGCGGTTGGTAAGACGCAGGAAGGGGCGGAAGGGAACGAAGCGGGCAGGGGAGTGAAGGTGGCGGAGGATCCGGGGAGCTTAGATGAGCCGGCGAGCACCGCGCAGCCGCAACAGGAACAACAGCCCGCAGAAAGTTCGGGTTCACGACGGACTAGTAATGACACGCCTCGAAGAGATTCGAGGTGATGATGACGATCTATACATGCGATTTAGAGTCGTTCTATCTAGGTTAATATTAATTACTGTATTCAGATCCATACATGCATTGTACGATAATTCGACATTTGGTTTGAGCAGCGTGTCGTGGGATTCGTAGCAAGCCGATCAACTAATTACAAAACGCGTGACCGCGTGGACGCGACTTGCTTTGAGCGGCCATGTCTCAATCTCTACTTCCTTCTGTACTGCCATCCCGCCCCGCTGTCTCAGATGGTATGCTCGCTATATTCTTCCCTAGCGCTCCTTGATTAGTGCCCACAGTGACCACCACTCCGGAGCAGCTGCAAACGGCGCTCGGCCTCGCAAAGGTCACATCTCCGCAAGAGTGCGCAGTTCATTAAAGTGGGCAAGGCGGCGTGCACACTCACCATTTGCGTAACAGGACCGCGCTCTTCATTTGCGCGCTTCCGCCCAAGCAGGGAGAGCCAGGTAAGATGGAACGCGCGACACCAATTGAAAATCTACTATTTGCATCTGCAGACTGCTTCCGCCTGTTCCCCTCGCGCGAACGCGTCATGGCGCACCGGAAACGCGACCACAACAGTTCAGACTGGGAGAATACGGATCACATTATCACCTGGAATGACTGAATAATCTACACACGCGCTAATAAACTACATTCGATACAGTCCCAAACCCATTCCATCCATCCATCCGTCCATCCGTCCAAATAAAATACAGTAATAGCATAAGAGCAGGAGAGCAGTATGTAGAGTAGCAGTCAGTCACAGCAGAGCAAGGCAGGGCAAGGCGTCTATACAGTAGTGGAATCGTGGCTGAATGAGCGGAGGAAGTGCGTCATCCCGACGCGCGGCGTCGGGGCAGTTATCTGGGTCATAGCCGGGGCCGCTTCCATCCCCAGCTCGAGGCCGAGTGCGTTGGCGATCGGGGGAGGGTCGGTGGGGAGCGGAGCGACGAGCCCGAACTCGGATGACGCGCTGGTGGGGAGCTGCGAGAAGCGGCGAGGAACGGTGCGTTGGCGGTTGTTCACGCGCGCTGAGCGCTGGAGCGAGTTGGTGTCGTATGACGACTCTGCAGCCGCTTCCAGCATCGGGAGCGAATTTGGGGGCAACGAGTATCTGTGCGGGTGCGCAGGACGGTGGGCAGACTCTGGTGCGACGTCAACGAACCCGAGCGGTACGCGTGGGTCGTCTTGTCGCGGCGTCGACACGACCCCGCGGTCAAGGATTCCGTCTGCGGAAGACACCGAGTTTCGCCGCCCGCCGGGCTGCGGGAAGTTCGCAAGCCCGAGCTCGCTCATACTGCCGCGTGTGCCTGTGGGCGAATCATTCGTATGCACTGTGCCCCACGAAGAGTAGCTCTGTCGGTTGCGCTCGCGCACGGCACGGCGCGCGATCGCTTCATGCGTGGGAGCTGGGTTCTCGTCCGCCGCGAATCGCACCGGCGCGTCGCTCCGGGGATGCGAAGGTGGCGCGGGCGGCCCATATATCGAGGGCGGTGGCTGCCACGCAGTTGGGGCATGTCCGTTGGTAAGATGTCCGTCGGGCTGGACAGTGCTTCGTCGAAAGGCGTGCGGCCGTGAGTGAGACGTATCCGTTTGGGAGGAAATCGACGTGTCGTCGGCGGTGCTCGCGTAACTTGGCTCGATATAAGGTCGTCGACGTCGAGTGGGCATAGCGGCGGGGGCAGACTCGGGCGGACGCGTAACTACAGGCGCGATGGCCGCCGCAGAGGCACTGGGCATGCCCCAGAGCTGGAGACTCCCCATAGCATTCTCCAGCGAATCATCACGTTCGGCGGGGCGTTGCACGAATTGATATGAAGACGTCGATGCATGGTTTGACGTCGATGCGTAGTTCTCGTCCGCCTGCAGCCCAGCGTTGGCGGCGCCATAACCCATCCCAAACCCGCTGCCATAGCCATCGACGAACGCGGAGGCCGGCGCAAGGCTGTGGTACGCGTGTCCGTTTACGTCGTCGGTGGGGATGACGCGCTGGCTTGGTGAGGCACCGGGGATGATCAAATTGCCCGATGGAAGCTCGTACAACGCTTGCCGCTGCTTGCCCTTGCCCTTGCCCTTGCCGTTCTCGACCGGATCGGTGTGCGGCAAGAGGTTGTTGGCGAACAGACTGGGGCCGCCAGCAGGGGTAAAGTACGCGGCGTAGCGGTCCTCGGGGGGTGCGGGAAGCGGGTTGGATGAGTGCTGGTATTTGGAGAGCTCATTGCGAAGAGGGAACACTTGAGCCTCTAAATCTGCGATCTGGGTGGCGTTAGATGGCCCAAGTGAGGACAATAAAAGCACCTACCTGTCTGAATACAAGAACAACGCCACAAGTGAGCGACGAAATTTTTGGAGAGAAAAACACGCACGCAGTAAGCTCCGAGACCTGAGTGAGTAGACTGGCTTCGACGCCCTTGAAGGTGTCGCGGGCTGTTTCGTTCTCCTGGCTCACAGACTCCAACTGGGCGGCATAGCGCCGGATTCTAGGAAGACGGTCAGCGACGCGTGCATTGTCATTGGAGGCGACCGACGTCAGCTTGTCTTTCTTTCGCTTGTCCAGGAGCGTGATGTACATTTTGAACGCGCCCCAAGCTTTGCGGAGAGTAACATGCTACAAGCACGTCAGAACGGAGAAGGGAAGGGAAGGGAGGCGACAAGCACATCATCATCGGAGTGGGGAGCGAGCCACGCCTGGAGTTCCTCTGAGAATTCAGCCTGGACGTTGTCGTCGGCTTCAAATGCGAGAGCAAAACGGCGGAGGAAGGCGCGTTCAACATCGGACTCTGGGCGATCGACGTGAAGTTTCTTGATGCGCTCGCGGTTGAAGGCCTTGCGACAGAGGGGGCAGTTTGTGGGCTCGACATTGAGGAGACACCTTTTGAAAACAACAACATTTAGCGCCGTCGCACACGAGGTACTTCAAATTTGAATACGCACGCCTTGCAAAACATGTGCGCACATGGGATGGCAAAGGGGCCTTCGTCTGGGCCGGGGCCGTAGGCGTCGAGGCAGACGTCGCAAGTAGACGATTCATGGAGGATGAGGGGCATTCGGCATGAGGTAGCTGTGTACGTGATTGAACAATTATAATAACCGACATCATAAACTTAATCTTTCTGAGTATTCGGCCGGAAAACTCGACGAGCTAAAAACTTGCCAGAAAGAAGGAATGAGAGACGGTTCGACGATTGGTAGATTTCGAATAAATATACGTGTACTCATTCAGCCATTCGTTGTTTTGAGGTTGAAGGCTCGAATTCGCGATGTGGACGCGGCCAAATTCTGCAAATGAGTGATATTGTGTAAAGGAGTGCCAGAACATGAGTATGTTCAACGGAGACAGTATTAAAATAAATATGCAAAGTATCGTTGTCCGCTCTTGTTTATCCCAGCAGAAAAGAACCCTGAATTATCATGCCGCGGCCTCAGCACGAAGGAAGGGCGGGTAGTGGTGTGACGAGCGCTGACGAGTACTTGACCCCGTCTATCTCTGCTCCAACGTAGCGGGTATTAAAAGACCCCGACAAGTTTATGGTCCAGATGGAATACGCCGCGTTTGCGGTACGACCGGAGGGGGTGAAATTGGCGGTCTCGGTGATAGCGACATGGCCCGTGTTATCGCGTTGCTCCGTCTCGATATACAAGCTCGTAAGATTCACGCCGTTGCGGACCTGCACTGAGTGAGTACTGCGAGAGAATAAAAACACAAAACACGGACTGCAACATCGTATTGAGCCGTCGCGTTGTTGCCGAAAAAGCACGAGGTTGTGGAGAATGCGAAACCATCTTGCACGGCGAATCCAACGCCCCCTTGGTCTTGCAGCTCGCCGTCCACGCTGAACCGCATGGTCTTGATACCGGCGGCAGCGTCGAGTGACAAACCAGCATCTGACGAATTGCCAAAGATAAACGACGTAGCCACCCCGTAAGGGTAAGTGGTTGAGCTCTTAAGGGAAGAAAGCAGAGTGGAGTTCCGAACACCTCCATGGTGGTCATCCCAAAGAAGCAGAACCACGCGATTGGCATTGGCGGTCAGGTTCCAAAACTAAAACCAGGATCACAGTTAGCGAAAAAAAAAAAACGTGTTTTATTGTTGTCCGCACCCTAACTCTGCCCGTAAACTTGAGGACATCACCATCCAGGGTGAATATCGGGGTTGTGGGCTTCACTGGCATTGGGGTTATAACGTCGCTAAGCTCAACTCCACTGGGGACCGTATCAAGCATGCGCGCGAGCAGTGTAGCGCATGTCGACGCAAAGAGGTCAGGTGAGTTGGCGAATCTGCAATATTGTTAGCGAGAAAAACAACGCGAGATGTAGGAGACCTACGATTGCATAGTAACATTGCCATCGCTGCCGAAAATTCGCTTGTCGGAATTCGTCGTGTCATTGGAGCCCACGACGAGCGGATTTTGAGTGATGCCAGAGATATACTCCGTTGCACTATACATCGGTCACGACGTGTGTAGGTTCTGAGAGCGCGGCTACGCACACGTTGTTGTCGAAGTGCACATTGGTTGTGTCAAAATGCGCAACAGATTGCGTGTTCAATGGGTCGGTTAACGCTGGCGCAATAGTGGGGAATGCAGAATGCGTAACACCACCGAACGTGTGGCTAGACCCAATATGAGACGACTGAGTGGTGTTTCAAAGAGGAAGAACCTACCCGCATGCGACGAGGCTGATCATTTCGGTCTGCGTGAATCCTTCCCTCGCGAAAGTGGCGATGTGGGACTGCAGGGGGTCCTGGGGTTGAGGAACGCCGGGAAGGTTAGCTTCCGTTGCGTCTACACGCCCGGCGCGGTAAGGGATTTGAGGGCCTCCGCTTGGAGTCGCATTAAATAGGGCTAAGGTATCGGCGAGAAAAACACTCACCATTCTTCAACTGCTATGACTGTCCCAAGAGCGAGGGTGTCGGCAACTAGGATGTGGGAAACACGGTCAGGATTTCGCGGAATGCGCACACGTGAGGATAACGCACCAGAAACGTAGCGAGTGGAGAACCCAGCGAGGACAGTAAGAGTATTGGAAAACCCGTCACCAGCGTTCTCGAAGTGTCTCTTCAGCCTCGAATTCTATTGCACCTCGAGCACAACACACCTCGGCCCGTGCCTGCTCCTCAGCAAACCTGATTGAGGCATCCAGACCTCCCGTGCCGGCCGTGACGTTGTGTGTCGCCATGTCATGGTACGCCTTACACATATAAGGGCGTGCACTTGAAGGAAGGGATATGTCTCACTGTGCGTATCCAGTCTGCGGCGTTGGACCGTCCACTGGTCGTACCACCGGTGCCAGTAAAGGTATCACAGGGTTGAACGAAGCTTGCGATGCCAGTGGTGCCTGGTAGAATTTCGTAGAGTATGGTTTCGACCTGATCCAGGGCAGGGTTCGGCCAAAGATATGCATTAGCTGTCGCAAAGCACCCCAAGAGCGCGAGTCGGAACATTTTATGGAAACTACGCGGCTACTTGTGCCTCTCATTTAAGGAAAGATCGCGTTTCATGATGGCTTGTTTGCTGGTTACGAGACCGACGGCCAAAGGAGTCCGACGAGGGCATCACATGGTAAAACCTCGTAGTCAACTGTTGGTCAGCCGGATTCAATTTTGTCCAGCGCAGAGGGTTCGGCCAAAAAGATCTGCACTGTTCCAAGAGCCTAGCGCATTTTACGAAAAATACCACGCTCTTGAAAGATGGCGGAGAGTGTCGTTTCCTCTGCCATATCGACGGTCAGAGGAATGCGCTGGTCCGCGGTCAGAAGTTAGAACAAGCCAGCGCTCGCGCTCGTGCTCTCGCACTGCTTTGATCTGGGAGACTGGAAGAAGACATTGAACGGACAACGGATCGACGCGATGCGTGTGATGTCACGCGTCTCGCATCAAGTTCCCACAGGCGTATACCTTTTTTTTGAAATTCTCGCTTTTCCTTGCCATCCACGACGATTGTATACATAACTCTTGGCTACAACTTCAACCTGCCTAACAAGCGCGCACCACCGTTGAATATTAACGTTGAATACGGAATATCCTCCCGCGTGTGTTTCATTGTCTTAATAAACCTAGTTTAGTCGCGGCCTTCCCGCCAGTCGCCTCGAAATTTACCAATAGCTTCCGCTTTCTGCTTGCGGTGTGAAAGGAGAATCTAATGTATACATATTGAATGCAAATACCTGTTTGGCACAAGCGTGTTATAAACGCAGGATGTTTGGGATTGATGCCGTGGTAGCAACAGGTTGATGCTGCCTGGATCTGCACTG